>JAQQTP010000058.1:1200000-3700000 GCA_029884605.1 Ormosia emarginata | reverse complement strand
AATAATTTTACAAAGGTACGAAATTACTAAACAAGAAAATTACATTAACATCAAAATTACTGTTTAAGGGATACAGAAATTTGGGGTGTTACACAAAGACTTAAACCATTTCAGAAAAACTAAGTTGATGAGGTAGAATTCATCTCTCTTTCTAATCCTTGTTATGAATAGAATTTATTCTAATTTTGTTGCCTTGTTTTTGCAGTTCCTTGTGTTGTTGGTTAAGTGGCAGATAATGATACTCCGTGACTCTCAAATCAGTTTATTTTTCAGTTTTCCAAAATAACTGAATCCTTCTTCTCCTTTAAAATAGATATCATTCTTTCAAACCTTAGAAAACATTTTTTTTCTCCCTCAAAATGCTTTGACAAAAATCCACAAAGTTAGATGTGAAAGATTAAGACTATTAATGTACAAGGGTATGCCAGAAGATGTACGCTGGATAATTGAAGCAATGGTCCAACTAGCAGGTGATTCTTCAATTTCATTTGACTCATACATGTCAGGTCTTGTAACAAGTGATATCATTTTTTAAGGATGGTTTCTGCAAATAAAGAAGATAAAATTTTCTTCATTAAGAATGGATTGAGTAAGGAGTCATTAGATGATATCTTATTGACTCTTGAGATGCATTCTTGTAGATTTGTGCATCATAAACTTCTTAATTTGTGGAATCTCTTCAAGGATGACGAAAAACGCTATTGTCTTAGGAATTTGACTCTAAAAGACCTTGTTTACCAATTTATAAGAAAATTGAATGGGAAGCTTATCCTTGACTCATAGAAGGCGTTTAAGCCGTTACTGGACGTGAAACTAGAGGCATATGTGAGTCATGTCCATAACAATCTGTATATATTATCTTCTTCTTCTTCTTCATGTTTTCTTCAAAAAAAGAAGAAAAAAAAAAGAAAAAAATGTCTGAACAAGGACGATCCAGAAGGAGTACCATAACTTTAATTAGTTGTGGAGCCCCAGCCTTTGGCTGACCTGTCATTGACTTGGATGGACCTTTGCACGTTGGTCCTTAAAAAAATTTGTGTACCTTGCTCTGTAGAGAGCCACACTCCATAACCCAATGTTTACCATCTAGGCACTGTGGAGTTGATGGACAGGCAGAAACGTCCCACTCTGGTTATTAGTGAGAAGTAACCCACGGTTGCCAAAGTGTATGAGGCATCTGAGCTTAATCCTTTTTTTATTAGAAGGGGCTCTCAACGCCCTGGAATGGGATGTTCTAAATCTTAGACATTACGAGTTTATGATTTTAGCATCTTTGTTGATGTTACGAGCCCAAATGTGAGCTCAAAAGGTTCCAAACCCAAGATGGAAACCCACGATGATTTCTTCTTTCTCTTTTCTTCGAATAAACAGACATGAGTGTTTACTGCACTGGTGACACGTAATATAAAGAGATGCCACTACTGCACTCATGACGTGCATTATAAAGATATGCCATGAAAATTGTACATAAAGGTATGTCATCATTTACTATTATATTTCTTTTATCTTTGTATGATTTTGCTGTATTTTGATTTTGGATAGATAATTTTTTGAGCAGGGTCCTTCAGGGGTTTCTAGACTTCTTTACCATGATGGTTTTCTTGAAGTAAAAAAAAAACAAAACAAAACAAAAACAAAAACAAAAAACAAAAACAAAAACAAAAAAGATTTTGTGTTTCTTAATTTTAAACTTTTCTAACAACAACCAATCTACCCTTATAGGTGCTATTATTATCCTTTCCATTCTTTTTCCTATTTAAACACTCCATTTTCTCTATTTTGTTCCAACTCAGAATCATTCAAGGGGAAGGTGAGTATACAAATGGGAGGTGTTTCTCTTCTTCAACTTAAAAATATCTGTGTATTTTGTAGGTCTAAGTATGGGAAGGGTTTAGAGTTTGTAAATGCAGCTACCACTCTTAGTCGATCACTTGCTACGAGAAAAATTCATCTTGTATATGGGGGAAGTTGTCATGGGTTAATGAGAGCTGTATCACTTGTTGTATATATAGGAGGCAATCAGGTTTTAGGTATCATTCCTGAACTTTTAGCTCAACAGAACATCACTGGAAAGATAATTAGGGAGGAACTTAAGGTATCATCAATGCATGAACGAATGAAGATAATGCTTGAAAACTCTGATGCATTCATTGCCTTACCAGGTGATTTTGGTACCTTGGAAGAAGTTTTTCAAATTGTCTCTTGGGCCCAATTGAACATCCACCATAAACCCATAGGTTTGTTGAATGTAAATAATTTCTTTGATATTTTGTTACTCTTTCTTGACCATGCTGTGGAACAGAAATTTATCACACCTTCGGCAAGACAACTTCTTATCTCTACTTACGCTATTGATGAATTGATTGATAAATTAGAAGCTTTTGTTCATAAACTTGAACCAGCAATAGCTCAGATAGATTGGTCAGCAGGAAGCAGAGAGGGAAGCAGGATGAAAAGAAAGCCAGATTTGACACTTCATTTATAGCTTTCCTTTACTTTTGATTTTATTTATCGTACTTTGTTTTTGTTCAAATTTGTGTCAGATTTCTCCAACAGGTAATATCTTCTATCCTTTACTCATCTATATTTTAACATTGAGGACAATGTTCTAATCTGGTTGGGAGGGAAGGATAGTTGACCAATTTTTTTTCTTTTTTTGAGAAGTATGATATGATTATCATGGACTTACTAAACCAATGAAGGATGACAGAGTAAGGAGTAAATTTTGCCTTGGAGGTAAGTTTACTCTTGAGATACATCTTAGTTGAGGAGATAATTATTTTGTGCATAAGTAGCAAATAGATTCTTGGATCTTAGCATAAATTGTCTTCTTTCTTAAAAATCACAAGCTTAGATATGCATGTTGATATGGTGGATTGAGAATGATAGAAATATGCCTTGTAAAATTTTGAACCTATTGATGAATGGATTGAATATCTGTATCATTCTCTTCTTTCTTATGTCATTTTCACTCATGAAATTGTTACCCTAGAACTTGCTTTGATTCTTTTTTAGGTTACATTTTTACATGCATACATAAATATGATTGAGGTATTTTGAAATAGCTACTTTGACCAAATAGTCATCCTTGTATATTTTTTCTTGTGTAACCCCTTTGAGCTTATTTAACCATTTCTTGTTTTTAGCTCATTACGTGACTTCAAAAAAAAAATAAGAAAAAGAGAAAAATAAGAAAAAAAAAATGTTTTACCCAACCTTAGGGAATAAGAGAGCATTTGCCTTGTTCTAGAATAAGTATGGGGTTGTGTGTGCAAAATGATGAAAAAAACAAAAAGAAAAAGAAAACTGACCACCGTTGCAATCAAAGGATTATCAAAGTCTACAATAAAGGTGGATGCTTGGAAACAAAAGGGAGAAAAGAAGAAGGTTCAAGTCTAACAATGAATTCAATTCACCAATTTGAGATTGATTTTCAACAAAACATTAGTCAAATATTGGTGATCGCCCTTTATGATGAATGTTCTCAAACATTTTCTCAACTTTAATTGTACCATAATGCTCTTTTATTCTTTTTGGTATTTATCTTCTCATATCCATATTATCCTCTCTCCTTTACCATGGCCTCATTTCAACCTTGAATAAAGTCCTTTTGATTTTTGTATGCATGTGTTTTGAGTAGCGGAGAAGTAGAAGATAAGCAAGCTTATGGTAATGCAATTGTTCATGGGTTGAATAAAGTGAAATACTTACCTTTTAAACACTTGAGAGATTGAGAGTGAATTCTGTGAGGATCTATCATTCTTGATTCATTCTTTTCAACTGAAGTTTCCTTGCTTGTTAGTTTGAGACGTGAAGAAATGTTACCTCATTAATGCTTTGATCCCTTGAATTTCTGATTGCTCTTCTTGCTTTATCGAGTCTTTTAGAGTTTTTAGCATTTGAGTCTATGTCGTTTTTCTTTGTTTCCTAGCTTTGATCTTATGTATTTTGCCTAGGAGTGCAAAAAGCTAAGCGTGGAAGAATTTGATAATCATATATTTTATACATTAATAAACCCTTATTTTTAGTCATTTACACTCTTCATGTACTTAATTGATTGAGTTTGGTTATGTTTTGTAAGTTTGGACTCAAATTGGACTTAATTGATTTTTTCAGCATTATTTAGGTCTTACACTATTTCTGTATTTTAGCCATATCTTGAGTTTTAGATGTGTAATAATTATGTATTTTGCCTTATAGGAAAGATAAGAGAGAGCTCTACAACTTTTATGCAGAGCTCCAGGTAAAATTCGGACATCTAATGGAGCTAAATGAGCTTGAAAGTCAGAATATGAGTTTTGTGACTGGAACCTGAACAGTATGCAGTAATGAAAGCATAACTCGGGATGTATGAACTTTTTTAGGTTGAAATTTGGATATTTGAAAGTTAAGATCCATATCTACAACTTTCATGAAGAAACAAAACTCAAATCGAATTCCTTGAAGGTGATACTAGGCTTTGAAGTCAGAATAGAGGTGTTGTACTTTGGCCTGAACATTGTTCTGTAATTGGGCCATATCTCAGGCTGTAGGTGAAGTTTTGAGCTGAAATCAGTGGCATTGGAAAGTTAAGACAAAATGCTATAACTTTGTTGAAGACCATTTTCCATTTGCTGGCGGAATTCATGAGTTCAACAATGAATGATTTTGGAGACAAAGAATCTCAATAATCTAACCACTCAACCACTCATCCAACCACTCAACCTCTCATCCAACCACTCCACCCACTCATCCACTTACTCTTAATCAGCCCCCTTATCATTTTGTATCCCTAATCCTCTATAAAAGGCACCATTGGTTGATCATTTAGTGCTCTTGGTGTTAGGCTTAGTTTTTAGAAGTTATGATTATGCTTGTTTATTGTTTTCCTTGGTTGTAATTTTCTCTTGCTCTAAATTGAAGTTATGTTCATCTTTCTCTTCTTCTCTCTTTCTTTCTTCTTGTCTATGAGTAACTAAATCTTCATTTTGCTTGTGTGAATGAGTGAAGCTCTTGGTAATGAAATAATGTTAGATTACTCTATTTCTTGTGCTTAAATTATATATTATAAAGTGAACATTATATGTGTTGTATTTTGTTTCTAATCAATTTAGAAACCTTCATTATATAGTGGAGATCTTGATTTATTGTAGATAAGAGGATTGGCACAGTGAATGCTTGAGCTCACTTACAATTGTTGGTAGATAATTGAAGGAATCATAATATGATTGCATATACTATTGAACTTTGAATGTTATATTTTCCGATTGGAACCTCTGTTATGTGTGGATTTCAATTGAGTTATAAAGAGAAATAATTTTGCCTCTAATTTATTACTAAGAGTGGATCTCCTAACCCAAGCAAATCCTTTTTCATTTGCGAATAACTTTTATTACTTTTGGTGTTGTGACAAATCATTTTCTTACCTCAATTAATTTTTCTTCATCAAATCCCTGTGGATCGACCTTGGACTCCCAAGAATTTATTACTTGAGACAACCTACACTTGGGTTTGCATCCTTTAAATCCTGTAATCACTCATATAGAGACTATGTGGAGACATAGTTACCTTTGGACTTAAATCCTTAAATCTTTTTAGAAGATTTACTTCTTAAATCATAATCCAGGACACATGTAGAGATTTTCTAATAAATGCATCAGCCACTACATTGGCTTTACCTAGATGATATTTCAATTAGAAGTCATAATCCTTGAGAAATTCCATCCATCGTCTTTGTCTCAAATTTAGCTCTTTTTGATCAAACAAATGTTTCAAGATCTTATAGTCACTAAAAACTTCAAACTGAACACCATAAAGGTAATGCCTCCAAATTTTTAAAGCAAACACTACTACTACCAATTCCAAATCATGGGTGGGATAATTCTCTTCATGTGGTCTTAACTATCTAGATTCATATGCAACTACCTTTCTATTCTTTATAAGGACACAACCTAATCCCAATCTTGAAGCATCACAGTATACTTCAAAACCTTCCTGAGGATCTGGGATCACTAAGACAGGTGTCATAGTTAGCTTCAACTTTAATTCTTGAAAATTATCTTCACAAGCTTGTGTCCACACAAAAGGACTTCCCTTCCTAGTTAACCTAGTTAAAGGTAGAGCTAGTTGAGAAAATCCCTTTATGAACCTTCTATAATATCCGGCCAAACCCAAGAAACTCCTAATTTTAGTTACTATTGTGGGTCTTTCCCATTGCAACACAACTTCAACTTTACTAAGGTTAGCTGATATTCCTTCCTTGGATATCACATGCCCTAAGAATTGCTCTTTTTCTAACCAAAACTCACATTGCAACAATTTAGCAAACAAATTCTTTTCCTTTAGGATTTCTAGAACAATCTTGAGATATTCTTCATGCTCCTCAGTAGTCATTGAATAAAATGAGAATATCATCTATAAAGACAACCACAAACTTATCCAAATAAGGTCTAAAAATCCTATTCATATAGTTCATAAATATTGCTGGTGCATTGGTTAGACCAAAGAACCTGACAAGATATTCATAATGTCCATAACAAGTCCTAAAGGTAGTTTTAGGGATATCTGATTCCCTAACTCTGATTTGATGGTATCCTGATCTCAAATCAATCATTGAAAACATTGTTGCCCCTCTTAACTGATCCATCAAATCATCTATCCAAGGCAATGAGTACTTGTTCTTAATTGTGACCTTATTCAACTGTCTATAATCTACACACAACCTTATACTCCCATCCTTATTTCTTTACCAGAAGTACTGGTGCTCCCCATTGTGAGACATTGGGTCAAATAAATTATTTATCTAGTAACTCTTCTATTTGCTTTTTTAGTTCTGCCAACTCTAAAGGAGACATCCTATATGGTACTATAAATATAGGTCTAGTTCCTAGAACTAAATCTATATTAAATTCTATCTCTCTTACAGGTGGAAATCCAGACACTTCCGTAAGAAAAACTTCTAGATATTCCTTTACCACAGGTATTTCTTCTAAACTGTGGTCAACCTCAACATTCATGAAAAATAAGAGAACACATCCTTCAGCCCCTTCTACTGAGCAATGGTTGACTTATTTAGCAATTAAAAACACTGACTCATAAGAAATAGATATAGGAGATTAGTCTGACATGAACATCAAAGTCTTATCAGAACACTTTAGAACAACATGGTTGGAGGACAACTGATAACTCCATAATATGTAGTTATTTGTGCCCCATATCTGTACTTTACTGATTGCTTAAGTCTTTATTATTATGCATATTTGGAAGGTTTTATGCTTATATTTGTTATATTCTATTTTGATGTCTTTCCAATATGATATTGAACAAACTGTACATATTATGTTAGTGATTGAGTGAATTTGCAACTGTTATTGACTTGGTGATTTCTCTATTATATGAAGGGCTCTAAACAAGTGGATATATGGACCATTTGAGCTAAAATTGGAAGAGAAAGCCAAAGAAGCATTCTGGTAGTTGACGCCACGGCGCAGGCATATCAATGTCGTGACGTGGTGAATCCCCTGCATCTAAACAAAGTGCTACGAAATTTGCACGTCACAGTGTAGGCATTTTAATGCTACGATGTCGTGACCTAATTGTATGCGAGCCGCGGCGTAGGCATGTTAATGTCGCGACATGACTCTATTTTCTGGGCCTATAAATATAATTTTAGCAGATTTTACGGGAGAGCTTTTTAGGTTTTAGAGAAGCTGCGGCTGGAACTTCATTTCTAGGATGAGAGGAGGCCAATAGAGCTAAGGTTGGAGGCCATCTTCTTCATGGAAGGAGATTCAAGTATCACAGATCATATCCATGAGCTTCCTTACTTCTTCCTTCTTCTTTCTCTCTTCCATCTTCCATGAACATGACTTTTGTGATCGATTTTCGTGTTTCATGATGTAGTTGAGTTATATTTAGGGATTACTTTGAATCTTTATATGAATATTGATGTTTATGTATTACTTTGAGTATATATTGATGTTTGGTTATGTTCAATTATATAGATCTTAATATTCTTGATAGTTTGGCTAACTTTTAAGTGATTTGTTAAAATCTGATGGACCTAGACATAGGAATTTGGATTTGAGATCATATGTATGGTTGATGCATGTTCAATGAGTTTAATTGGCTTGGAAAAGTTGATTCACTAATGGGATAGAAATATACCTCTTAGTCATGCATAGCGTGTGTTTGAGAATAGATCGTTCATTAATGGATTTCACTCTAGTTCTCATGGAAGCATAGTGAGCTAAGTGAAGGAAGCCAGGTTAATTGACCTAGACATAGGCTTTTAACTAAATCAGATTCTCAAGCTAACTTAATTATTCATCTGTGTTACTTGAAGGTTGCATATCATTAATTGAAGTATAGGGTGAAGAAGGATTTCTTAAATCTCTAAACTATTATCTTTACTTTCATTTATCACTTTTAAGTCTTTAGATTAGTTTTACTGCACTTTCCCCTATTTTTTATGTTCTTGAATAAAACTAGATAAGATATTGGTTTATACTTAGTATTGGAAGTCAATCATCCTCGTAGGAATGAACTTTTACTCTGTATCTGTATTACTTGAATGACCTGTGCACTTGCGGTACACAAATGGTCTAACAATAACCAATCCATTCCCAAAATAATATCAGTACCAACAAGGGGTAGACAAATAAGATCCACAAAGAAGATCTTATTTTCTATTTTAACACAACAATTCAAATTTATGGATGAAGTGATTACATGTTTTCCTGTTGGAGTGGATATTGATAAAGTACTAGAGAGTTCAGACACAAGTAACTCTAACCTCTTCACACATTCATATGAAACAAAGGAATGAGAAGCTCTTGAATCATATAATACAATTAAAAGATTATCCTTCACTATACACGTACCTTGAATGAGGTTGGGAATTCTAGTTGCTTCCTTACCACTCAGAGTATAGACTTTTCCTTTGGTTTGAGGTCTCTGGTCTGATGTGGCTTTCTGTCTTTGTGAATAACTTTCAGTAAAGTGTCCCTCCTGACCGCAAACATAGCTTGCAATCTGACCAAACAAACAAGGTCCTCCTCCATGATTTTTCTCATATTTATGGTATTTAAAATATCTAAATCCTGTTTGCCCTGTTTGTACTTGTTTACCTTTGCCCTGTTGAAACTTTGGTCGAAATGCACTCCTTTGAAATTTATCATCTCCTCGCTTTCTCTTTTGAAAGCCCATAATCTTTTGCTTTGTTTGAGGATTAGACTCATTTGATTCCATAATCTTACACTTCTTGATTAGTGTGGAAATATCCCTAATCTCCAAAGGCCTAACAAATCTCGTGATCTCATCCCTCAACCCAGACTCAAACTTAAGGCATCTCTAGTTTTAATCTAGATTCAACAGAAAATAAGAAGAGACTTGGAAAGTTCATTAAACTTCGCTTTGTACTGTGCTATAGACATATTTCCTTGCTTCAACTCCAGGAATACCACTTCTTTATCATCTTGCCTATTTCTTGGAAAATATTTGTCTAAAAAAGTTGTTTTGAATACCTTCCACATCACGTGAGTACCCGCAACTTCTAATAGTCTTTTGGAACTCTTCCACCAATTCTCTGCTTTCCCTTTTAACATAAAGGAAATGAAGGACACTTTTTGTTCATCGGCACATCCCATCACTTTAAATATCTTTTCCATCTCACTAAGCCACTCTTCATCCTTAACTGGATCGGGCTCTTCTCGAAATGATGAGGGATTCAACTTTCTAAATTCCAATAATTCATGGAATTGCTGATTTTTTACTACTGCTACATCTTCAACTGGTAGATTCTAGTTTTGTCCCATTCTCTCCATCATTCTTGTGGTAGCCTCAGTCTGTGCCCTCATTGCCTCCATCATCATTCTAACCATCTCAGACATATCATTATTAATTCCACTAGTAGTTTCCCTATTCTCTAGTGTTGTTCGCCTAGGTGCCATAATTTTCTATTCACACAAAATATTACATATTGAGTTGATTGGTCTCAATATCATGTAATAGTGTGTCAGTAACTATTAACAACCAATCACAAGGCAAGTCATGTAATACAATCTAAATATCTTATATAAGAGATAAAAGAATGCATAACTTAAACAAAACATTTAAATATACCCTAAAGCATAGTCAGTCCATTCCCCAGCTCGATAGGATGAACTGCTCTGATACCAAAATGTAACACCCAAACATTACCACCGTGTATATGATCAATATACCCAGACAAGTAGTATCAGGATAGTCATTTCTAAATCTAAGCGTGAATATCAACCTGTATTGTAATTATCAGCGTATAATTATATAAAGCCTTAAATAACAGTGAAGAGAACAAGATAATTTTACACAACTAAAAACTTGCTCTTTACTACGTAATTACAAAATATGTTTGAGATATACAAAATAATTTTAACAAGCCATAAGGGTACAAGTACAACACTAGTAAACTAAATACATCAGTAACAAATATACAAAATAGCTAACTAGATCTTCATCTTCCTTATTTGCTTCTGCTAAGCTCATTTGCTGGATATATCATGGAAACAAAAAACTGGGGTGAGAACGATAATTCTTAGCAGTAATTTAAAACATGACATGATCATAAATTCAGCTACTTCAAGGAAAACTAATTCATATACAATAAAAACGATTGGAAAGGTGGCACAAGCCAAAACTTAGTCCTTTCCCGTCTTGAAGTAGATAACTAAATTAATTAAATAAAACAATTTCACTCATTACATAACAACCCAACCTAAATTAGAACATCTTCTATCATTACATAGGTAGCCATTAAACTTACATATCATTTTGATACAAAATAAGACAATTGTCCATACATTTATCAAATTATGCAATGCATGATGATGAATGAATATGCCTAATATGTGGCTTAAAATGCTTATGATATGATTTTACTAAACAATTTTTATTTTAGAAAAGCACATGTTATTTGACTATTTCTAGGAAGTCCTTTTGTTTCAGGAAGCCCTTTTGTTCCTTGTATTGTTTCTGAGTAGGCAGGACGCCCTTTTGTTCCTTGCATTACCAAACATTTCTAACTTTAGGACTTGGAGCCCTTTTGCCCAAGCCATAGGTTTACAATACATGAAAACATCAAATAACAAGTTTGAAAATCAAAACATGCAAGAATATTTTTAAATCCATTCATTCATTCCTTATAAGATATATATTTGACTTTTATAGTGAGAAAACAATACCTTAATCATCATAGATACATGTCATATTCATTTCTTCCTTACAAGAATCATATGGCTACCTCATTACACTTTAGAAGATTAATGTAAACGATCATTTCAAGTTTAAAATTTCCTTTCATCATAAAAATTATATTTTTATAGAATCAGGCTCGAGCGCATGAGCGTCCAAGTCCTAGCGCCTAAGCGCTGGGAAAGAACACTTGCTGGGAAACTCATTGGATGATAGACGTCTGAGCGCCTAAAAGCTAGCGCCAAAGCGCGGGTCTCCCAGCGTCTGCTGAAACACTCTCTAGATGTTGAGTGCCTGAGCGTCCAAAAGCTGGCGCTTGAGGACCGAATGACAAACCAGAAACAGAATCTCCCCTGTTTTATCAATCAACCAAAAATCAATCCAACAAAATCAATTTTTCATCATCAAACATGATTTTCAATCATCAAATAATCCTCAATCATTTTCTTAATCACTCCATTCATATTAAATAAATCAAATTGGGATTATAAACCCATTTTCAAAGCTCAACCATTTATGAAAATAGTAAAACTTTCAATACACAAATATAACCCATAATCAAGAACAAATCATTATTAAGCCTAAAGAAACAAAAATCTAATCAAGAAATCAAAGTTTACACTCCATAACTGATTTTCTTGTTTATCAAAGAAAACATAAAATACATAGAAGGAAAGAATAGAGAGTTTATAGAAGTCTTTTCCCTTACCTCAAGCTTTTTTTTCCCTACTATTTTATCTTTTTTTCTCCCTTCTCTTCCTCCGTTGGCTACCCTATGCTTTCTCCCTTCTTTGTTTTCTAGAGATTTCATTGAGTGAGTGAGAGAAAGGTTTAAACAAAAGTCAAATAAAAGGATAAGTTTAGATGACTTTGTATAGGTTACTAGAACTTCATATCTGTTAGGAACACTTTGATTTTACTAAATTAAGTTTTCTAACTTCCAACGATACTAAAATAAATTCCAGGATTCACCTAAATTTTAGTTTAATCATTTTCATAATTTTTCATATCTACTACAGGTCAATTTAGTATTAAAACGCATAATTGGTGTGCTTTAAAATGCCAAATCAACTCAGTTTATCTTGAAACTTTAACTACACCTTACTTCATACATTTGTGACTTAAAAATAATTTTTTTATATTTATTTCCCTTATTTAAACAATTTATGTTATTTTCCTGAGTTAAAAAAGTCATTTTGTATGTTATGTGTTGCGACAAAGTGCCTAAATTAATTCAGAAGATCACAAAATTGCTTGGACATTTTAGACACATATTATAACTCATTTTTGTCCATAAACATTAGTAACATGTTAAAGAGGATGTTACATATTCGATTAAGAATTTTGTAATGTCATGAAATAGAGATAGATTCATTGTGGTTGTTAATAACCAATGCTTGTTGCATGGTACAACTACTATAAAGGAAATTGACCGTGATGAAAACTGCTCTAGACCATGATCCGAGATCCCATCTAGCGAATCAACCCGCGTACATTCGAACTATGTTCTATTTGACAATTTAACCTTGATGATAGTTCGAATCCCAAAGCCATGCTCGTCGAACAACATTAGGCCATAGTATCAAGACTACTAGATTTGTGCAAAGGATATATCCCTAATTATCCGTAATTGTCAATCATCATCTTTCGATATTATAGGACATATAACTATCTCAGACTGCTACGTAGCTTACATATCTAAGTTCCTAACTTATAGGGATTTACCTAAACAATAATGGGATGATAATCTCTAGTAGGGTACTAATCTTAAATACTTGCATCCAACACATATTGCATTACAATTCCAGTCATGCTCTATAAATATCAGGCTAAGTCACCTTAATCAGGTATCTTATATCTCACTGCATAAACCCTACTTGTGTATTGCCTGACTTGAGCGTTGGAGTCCCTTTCCAAGTACCCACCCCCTAGTTCATTGAGCTCTGCTTTGCGCAAGGAGGAAATCAACTTGATGTGCCTATCTCAGGTACACCTCTTGTTACCAAGTGGCCTCAATACTCAAGAGGGGGGTGAATTGAGTATGTAAAATATTTTCGTAAATCTTTCGCAAAACGTTTGATTGACAATTTTCGTTGAAGCTATTGGATGATTGAGGTGAATGGATAAATGAGATTGAATACTTCACTCATAAATAAAAAACCCAAGATAGAAAGAATTCAAGCAAAGCAAGATATTAAACTCAACTCAAGCGTATATAATTAAAGCACAAAGTAAAGAGATAGAGTTAAGAGGAACAAACACAAGATTTATCCTGGTTCAGCCACCAATCCACTTGTGACCTACGTCCAGTCCTCAAGCAAACCACTCGAGATTTTCTACTAAACTTCAAGCTTGAACGGGTGCTTGAAAACCTTTATACAAAAGAGCACTCAACTCCTTGGGATGCCTCACCCTTTGAGCTTGAGCCTCAAACCAGGGATACCTCACCCTTTTCACTAGAGGGATACCTCACCCTCTTTACAACCTTTGAAGGATGCCTCATCTTCAACAAGGGATACCTCACCCTTTACAAACTTTGAGAGATACCTCACTCTCTTTTCTCTAGAGGGATGCCTCACCCCCTTTACAAAGAATCAAAGTGTTTATAAAAAAAATGAAAACTCTCACAAGAGTAGATGATACAAATTGAAGCCCTATAATGCTCTTCAAGAATATCTTAACAATATATACAAAAACAGAGCAAAGGAGATTTTAATGATGATTCTCAAATTAAAGCAATTGATAGATGTTTCTCAAGTGTTGTTCAACCACAAATGATGCCCCAAGATGAGTATTTATAAGTTATTGGAACAAAAGAGCCGTTGGGGGCTTTAATGGGCAACATTAAAAGCCAAATAATATAGCCGTTGGGCTTGTCAATACTGGTAATCGATTACAGGGTTCTGGTAATCGATTACATGACAGTTAAAACATGTTCTTGGCTTTCTGGGTTTGTGGTAATCGATTACAGACTTGTGTAATCGATTACACGCTCTCTCGATTTTTCGTAATCGACACAATATTGATGTAATCGATTACATGGCCTTTTTATCGTGTTCTTGGATTTCTGGAACATGGTAATCGATTACATGGATGTCCGATTACAAGTCCTCGACTTTACCGTAATCGATTACCAAGAGCATGTAATCGATTACTTTCCACTTTGAACACATTTTTCAATCCCAATTAAGTCTCTAGGCCATTTATATCATTTGGGTACTTGGACAAAACAAGATTTGCAAATGTTTACCATAATCCAAGATTGAAATCAACATTTCTTTAAAAAAAGAACTTTGAAAACAAGTTGATTTATGAGATCTTTGAAAAACTATTTGAATATAATTGAGATACCTTGAGAGCATTTCACATTGATGTTCTAAGACCTATATCTAATATACCTCTTTTGATTTTGGTCTTTTTCTCTTGGTCTTGATCTTTTCTTTTGATCTTGAACTTTTCTTTTGATCTTGGTCTTCTTCTCTTGGCTTTGTTATCATCAAAAACTTATTTGATATGCTTCATGACATAAGCATTCACACCTCTGAATCCACATTAGAGCATTGACGTCGTTTGTGAAAAATTGATAAACTTCTATTCCCACTTCAATCATGGTGAGCACAAGACAACACCCAAGGAAAAGAAGTGATGCGCACAATACCCCTGATCGAGGACAAGGCCCGACTGCACAGTGTGATCCTCTATCTGTTCCACCACCAGTGCACGCTGAAACCTCCACTGCTAGGAGCTGACCTATTATCGTTGAGACTCTTAACGAGGGTCATAAGTGTGGTGTCCCAGGGCCGATGAGGGCAGGGAGTGGATGCCAGTGTAAGAGAAGCATGTACAAGGAGCGGCTCCTGGCAGGCTTCTAGGTGAAGGGTCCTGTGAATGAACTAAATACGCACCGGAATGAGAAGGATTCAAAGACTGTATAGGTATGGGACTGCATAGTTGAGGATGACTTAAAGGAATTGATTAGGTGTAGCTATATCAATAAGTTGTAACTTCTTTTCGGGAGCCTAGAACATAAGAACTCCATGGTTAAGCATGCTTGACCTAGAGCAATTATGGGATGGATGACCTCTTGGGAAGTTTCCTAGGATGCGTGTGAGTGAGGACAAAGCACGCTGAAAAGACTAGTGTTGGTTTGTGGAGACACTCATTAATCCTACAGGCAGTCATAGGATGTTACAAATGGTATCAGAGACGGGACATCTTCCAGTACGGTATGGTTTGAGGACGAACCAAGTAGAAGTTGGTGGGCATATGGTGTCCCGGGGCCGATGAGGGCGGAGAGTAGATGCCGATGTAAGAGAAGCACGTACAAGGAGCGACTCCTGACAAGCTTTTAGGCGAAGGGTCCTATGAATGAACTGAATATGCACCGGAATGAGAGGGATTCAGAGACTGTGTAGGTATGGGACTGCATAGTTGAGGATGACTTAAAGGAATTGATTAGGCGTAGCCATATCAACATGTTACAACTTCTTTTCGGGAGCTTAGAACATAAGAACTCTATGGTTAAGCGTGCTTGACCTGGAGCAATTGTAGGATGGGTGACCTCTTGGGAAGTTTCCTAGGATGCGAGTGAGTGAGGACAAAGCACATTGAAAAGACTCGTGTTAGTTTGTGAAGACACTCATCAATCCTACAGGCAGTCCCGGGATGTTACAATAAGACTTCAGTTTCTGCTAAAAGTCTTAACCCCTCACGAAAGGTCCCTACTCGAGACAGACTTGTTTTTCCCAAAAGAGGAGCTAACAATGGTGATCAAGGTCCCAGGATTCCTGTGCATACTCGCCTTGGGCCCTCAAACAATGATATAGATCACGAGTCCCACTATGAGGACAATGTCCAACCTGAAATGACGAGGAATGGACTTCGAGAACTATTGCGCCATAAACATCATTTATCAATAACCAACGACGTCAATTGCATAAACAATGTCGTTGGTTAAAAGATCTCGGAAGATCTAAACCCCTCACGAAAGGTCCCTACTCGAGACAAACTTATTTTTCCCAGAAGAGGAGCTAACAATGGTGATCGAGGTCCTAGGATTCCTGTGCATACTCACCTTAGGTCCTCGAACAATGATGTAGATCACGAGTCCTACTATGAGGACAATGTCCAATCTGAAATGACGAGGAATGGACTTCGAGAACTATTGCACCAACAAACATCATTTATCAATAACCAACAATGTTAGTTGCATAAACAATGTCGTCGGTTAAAACATCTCAAAAGATCTATGTGGGAGGATATTGACGACGAAGGGTAGAATGCAGCCCACTACGGTTAAAGAGCCTGTCGTGACGGTGTCGAGGTTTTTGGAAATAATAACTTGGCCTCCAGCTATTAATAGCAACAAATGTTAGATGAATTAATGATGTACAGAGTCCTAAGAAACTTTAAACCTTCTTCCAACTTGGAACCTTATGACAGGATGACAGACCCTCAAGAATACTTCAATGCCTACACTCAATCCATGCAGCTCCATAGGGATTCCCCAAAATTGTTGTGTCGTGCCTTCCCCCTTTGTTTTAAAGAAGGGCGCTCTCTGTTGGTTCTTACCTTACGAGCGAAATTCATTACATGATAGGAAGATCTCAAACAACGTTTCTTGCTACATTACACCACTGCCAAACAACGGCCCATGTTGATTGATTCTTTTTTTGGAATTCGCTAAGGGAGTGAGGAATCCCTATGCGAATATATTAAGAGATTCAGCAACGCCTGAGTTGGTGTGGAAAACCTAGATGACAATATTATACTTCATTATGCCAGGAATAGACTTCGAACTGATTTAGACTTCTTTTGGTCTTTGGCAAAAAAGAAGCCAATGACTTTAGAGGAACTTTACTCGTGCTCTGCCAAGTATGTCGAATTGGAGGAGATTACTAAGGCTAAAGAGAGTCTGGTAAAAAGGTGAACCCATTCACTAGAAAAATAACCAGAATTTCAACCAGCCTTGTGGCTCCTCTAAGAGCAAATGATATCGGCCCAAATATTCTGACTACACTCCTTTGAACACCCCACAAGAGACAATTTTGAATTAGGTGCTTCGAACTGAGTTTTTAAGATATTAAGAGGCCACCCCCTCTGAAGAAACAGTCTCAGAAGGACCATTTGAAACACTGTAAATGACATAAAAGCTATGACCATGAAATAGAAGATTGCGACCAACTCCAGGATGCTATTGAGTCCCTAATCAAGGAGGGACGGTTGCAAAAATATATTAATGGCTTCTGAAATAATGAGAGTCGCAGAAGATGGAGGGATTGGAGATGAAGCCGTAGTCCGAGGCGAAGTCCAACTCCATGTTAGAGGAGAAGAACCCGCAATCCCTCCAAAAAATCTCGAACTCCACCCCGCCATGATACTAAAAACTGGCAGGATCGAAACCAGGATACTAAAGGTGGGGGCAACAGGAAAGACCGGCTTGTTAGTACCATCTCCAGAGGATTTGTAGGTAGGGAATTATCTAACAACTCTCTAAAGAAAACAATTTAGACTACTGTCTTGAGCGTCTTCAGTTCTACACGTAAACCCCGTGTTGAAGGCAAGGAAGGACTGCCCATTTCTTCTTCCGACAAAGACTACAGTGATATTATCCGAGATCACGATGACCCGCTAGTTATTTTCGAAATAATATCTACCGTCGAAGTCTGGTGTATCTTCATCGATTAAGGAAGCTCGGCGGACATTATGTTCATGGACTTCTTTGAAAGATTGGAGTTCCCTTTGTTTGCATTAACACCTTATGATGGTGAACTCACTAGTTTCTTCAGGGAAAAAGATTACCCCAGTAGGTTACTTTGAAGCCTTTTTAACCTTGGGTGATGACAACATCTATAGAACCGCTAAAGTGAGATTCCTGGTTATGGATTGCCCATCAGCATACAATATTATTTTGGGTCGTCCTACACTGAATGACATTGCCGCTATAGTATCTACCACTCACCAGGCCATGAAATTCCTCAATAAAATTTCTCAATAAGAATAATGAGGTGGTCACAATCAAAGGCAATTAGATTGCAGTGTGCAAATGTTACAATAAAAGTCTGAAAATCTATAGGACCCCTAGGAAAATAAAAACACGCATATCTAGCTAGGCATGAGATCATATTAACATCCTCATGCCTTAGACATCGAACCCCGAGCTAAGGTTCTAATTCTAAATTATGCCTAAGTCCCAAAGGGAACTCTGAGCACTCAAATATAATGGGTGTTGGACCCGGACCACGATTCTTTTTCGATCAGAAAGAATCCTAGGTCTATAACTTGGTCGTGAAGAACACAATGGGCATTGGACCCAACAAAGATCTTGCCTCCATGGAAGTTAACAAAATAAATAAATACCTCAGAACCTGAGGAAATTGTATTTACAATATTTAAAAGTCCCACGCAGGGGGCAACAAAATGGGCAAAAGTTGAAGAAAGGGGACAAGCTACTCCTCAACTTCATCTTCATCCATGCTCTATCGCTCTACACCTGAATCCCTTTTAGTCAGATCTAGCATGGCAGAGGGAGCCTCGTTTGTTTGGACCTCAGTAGCCGATTTGTTAACTGACCTGACCTTAACTAGGCATCCATCCCAAAATATTTGGTCAAGACTCAAATCCTGCAAGGCTAGCTCGACCTCAGGGTTGAAATGCTGAACTTGGGCAATCACATTCTGAAATTGATCAACACCAATATTGGTGCTAATGGTTAACAATTCAACATTCTCCCCCTCCAGTTCTATCACCTTAGCTTGGAGGGTGACATTGGTAGTGTTGGCTGTTTCAGAGCAGGCTTTCTCACTAGCAAGTAAAACTTGGAGATCAGCAAGCTCTTTTTCCAATTTGACAACTTTGGCCTTCGCCTCCTATTCTCCTTGAGGGCCAAATCGAGCTACCATTTTCCTTCAGCCTCCATTACCTTCAGATGGTCCTCTGCTTTTCTTTCGAAGCCAACCATGGTCTTTTCAATAAGTCGGGCCTTAGAAGCAGTCTGGAAGGCGAGAGTCTGGAACACAAAAAGAGCCTCAAGTATCTATCTCCAAGTGATGAATTTATTAACATCATCACTTAAAAGAATGTTATCTACGAACTCCCCGCGTAACCTATCCCCAATAATTAGAGGCAGAGGATCGACCTTTTGTCTAGCATCTCTCACCATGGCAATCATCTTCCCTCTCCTAGTTTCTTATTCCTTATTACTTTCCATGGTTTTCCTTTTCCTCCCCTGAAGGGGTCAGGTAGAAAGGTCTAAGTCGGGTTCTCGAATAATGAGGGGAGGAGCAGCTATTATTTGGGGATGAGAAGTCCCAGCTCTATCCTTTTTCATTTTCAAAGCTTGGAGCGCTTCAACGGAAGATACAACACCCATGTTAGTAGCCATGTTATCTACAAGGCAGCAAGAAAAGAAAAGGGGTTAGAAAACATGCAAAATAGAAAGATAAAAGAAACGGGATGAACACTGTATAACAGACAAATCCCCTACTAAGAATGGCCGAGAGGCAATCGTCTTAAGTAATGCTCAAAATGTCCTTGCATTTGATCTGGTTGACTTCTGTCCCTCATTTGACTATAAAATCAACACACTCAATATCTCTCTCATCAAGATGTTCCCTATTCCTTTCAATAAATTCAATGGAGACGTCCCACGCCTTTCGAAACTAATATTAGCAAAACATCGGTTCCCCACTCGCCCTCATATAGAATTAATGCGTGTTTTGCATCATAGTCAGCTTGAAAAATTTATGCTTAAAGTCTTCGTAGCTATCCTGGAAAACTTCAAAGACCTTTCGCCTAGACTTTGACTTATTCCCCCTTCGAAGACTCCATCGCGTAAAAAAAATAAAAAAAAATTGTTCCAAGTATAGAAGTCCAACTACCTAGTAAAATCTCTCAAAGGCTAGGACATTTCCCCAACCATTAGGATGAATTTGAGACGAGGCGGAACGAAGAATCCGAAGAACTGCTATCTGAAAGTCGGTGAACGGAAGCTAAAGACCAAAATAAAAAAAATAGACCTTTATATAAAAACATGACGTCTTGACATTCTTCCTGTTGCATACACACTATGTCTTCTCGCTTCGGGGACAAAACTTAAAATTCTCGATCCCCTGGAACCCCCTTCGGTCAACACCAAGTACTCCAAAAGTTCTTTGATCGTCTCCTCAGAAGAATAA
Organism: Ormosia emarginata; assembly: GCA_029884605.1. NCBI lineage: Eukaryota > Viridiplantae > Streptophyta > Magnoliopsida > Fabales > Fabaceae > Ormosia > Ormosia emarginata. The sequence goes on along the minus strand of JAQQTP010000058.1, from coordinate 3,679,616 downwards.
ATAGACGTATGTTTCCAAACATCATCAGTTACCCAAGCATATGTGGGTCACATAGGGGCGAGAATCAAAGGCTCCTTCATGGCCCCCCCTTTGCCTCACCATTCTTTACGTCGCCATTGGACACTTGGAAAACGCCCATCGAAGTCGTTAAACTAATGTCATAATCAAAAGTTCTTACTGATTCAGACGAATAAGGGGCGGACCCCAGAGGATTCGCATCCGTCCTCAAACCCTAGGATTATGGCCTCGAGGCCTATGAAGGTTTAAACCTCAGTAGGATTTTATTGCCGCTTATGGCGTTGCAAAATGAGTGTTCCACAGAGAAGATAATCCAAAAATGGGGGCAGAAAGAAAACCAAAAAACAAATGACAAGGGATAGAAAGAGATATACCTCTGAAATTCGGATGAAAAAGATGATTTGAAGATTCAAGTGAGAACCACTAGTAACCATAGCAAACAACTTGAAATTGCGCCATTTGATTGTAAAAGCTCATTGAAATCTCCCTTAGTGTTTGGAAATAGTAAAATGTGTTTAACACAACCTTGACCCTTATTTTCTAGGGAAAAGATGGTTAAAGGACATTTTTGTCAACACCCCTCCGGTTTTGAAATAAACCCTCATCATAGCGCACAAAGTACTAAGCACATCCATCCATTAAGAGCGTACCACATCTGTCATAGCAATTGAAGTGACAAATGTGCGCAAAACCAAACGTCACATGAGCCAACCATTTTTTCCACGGACTATAGTTTTTTATCTACAAACCCTAGCCTCACCCATCATGCCCATCTACAATATAGCAAAGAGAGGTCTGTCCCGATCCCGACTATCCCAAAAAAATTCTATAGCAATTAACTTTTAAGTTATACTTCGTGACCCCACTCGGTACACGGACCCCTGGGGCAGGAATTCAAGCTTGCCAATTCACTGTACTAACCAAGTACCAAGCTGAGGGCAATTACTTAGCATTACTATAGGGTGAGCGTTGAACTCACCCCGGTAAAAGATAAAAAGTGCAGATAGAGGAAAAAGGAAAAAAAAAAGAGAAGATACAAGACAAAATTCAAAAGAAAAGAATTTGTATTGATTATTCTCATTCCATACATCGTTATACATAAAAAAAAGGAAAGGAAAATATTGAAAACCAAAGTGTTTAGAAAAGACTGATCATCAGAGAGCCCGAGGAAGGGAACCAACATCACCGTCATCGACATCCTAGATCATGTCACATCCACAGTTCCTCCGGAACCAGCACCGGTCTCTTTCTTGTTGAATAGGCTTTGAAGAACTTTGACAAACTGGAACGGAACACTGTTGCCATGATCTAGGGTCATTACCTTTCTAATTCTTTTTCCCTACCTCCTTTATAATGATAATAAAAGTCGACATCACCCCAAGTTGTTTCAAAGCATGGAGAGCTGAAACAATAGAACCTCCTGCTTGTCCGACTGCACTTAGAGGACTGACTTGGTGCCTTCAAATCACTCGGGAAGGAAGAGAATCAAGAACGGAGCATCCCCGAGTGTCTTCATGCACCATGATAGAAACCTCACCCCTCCTCAACAATAGTGGATAGATCAAACACTCTCACATATGCTGGGAGAAAAAGGCTTCCACCTATAAATGCATGGTAACCTAGACATTACACCAAGAAAGAAAAGATTCCATCGAAGAAGTTAGTTGCATAAAAGCAAACATCTTCAAAGACTTTGGGAAGAACAACAAGATGATCTTCACAGAAGACAAAACCATCTATACATGTGCAAAAGTATAAATGGAGACTCCACTTTGAAGAAAGATCATTCTTAAACAGAAGCACAGACCAAAAGGAATAGAACGAAAGGAATGTCAGCCTTAATGCAAACATTTCCTATTTATAGAGAGAATGAAGCTCTCTAATTGGTCTCGTAAAAGGTGAATTGATCGCATGATGGCAGCCATGTTTAACGCTCCCGATTTCTGATTGGTTATAGGAACAATAGGTGGTTGGGAAACAACATGAAACTAATATCCTCTCTTAAAGGATCTTCAATTCCCAATAAAGTCAAAACAACAATTTTCGAAGAAGGATCGGAACTATTACGATTCGCAGAGCAAAGGCTATAAGAAATTACAGAGATCCCGTGAACCATGCACAAGGGCAATAAAAGGAAAACCTCGGATGATAGAACAACAAGGTAAACAAAGACCCTGGTCTTACACGTCAACCTCAGAGGTATATTATGAACCGCAGACCCTGGCCATTAGCATAAAACATCTGAGATTCGATGTTAACACTAGGACTCCTTTGTTCGTCGCATGCCTTGTGATCTGACTGAAACTTATATATCTCGACACTCGACTGTCCCATCCAAGCGCTAAGTTGTGGACAACTATTTTGGACTATGATTTGGGATCCCGTATAGCGGATCAACCCGACACGCGTACAGCCGGACTCCATCCTGTTTGACAATTTAGCCTTGATGATAGTCTGGACCTCGAAGCCATGCACGTCGAACAACATTGGGTCGTAGTATCAGGAGTGCTAGATTTGTGCAAAGGATATATTCCTAAATATTCACAACTGTCAATCATCATCTTACGATATTATAAGACTCATTGTTAGTGTATACCCTAAAGGCCAATTTATTTTGACCTTCTTACATACATTGTATTATGATATTTATTTAATATATGAAACATTTCATTTATTATGTTATTTATGATATACATAATAAAGTCTTTAGAATAGTAAGTTTGATACCATAGGACATCAAGTGGATGACTTGATCGTGAGATCCTATCGGATAGAAATAGAACACTATTCTTAAATATCCTTGGTCAAGTATTATTGTTAATCAAGACGACAATAATGCATTGAGACTAGTATGTGCATAGACTGATGGCCACATCTCACGGGTTATGGATATGAGATATCAAATCTTCACATGGATACATATTAGAGTAATGATGTATTAGACTGACCGGCCATGAGAACGCTACATGGATCATTATGTGAGTGTCACAAGCAATTCTCATAGTGATAATGGTGTATGTGGTCCTTTGACCTGAAATCACTATGAATTCTACATGAGGAGTTTTGCATGTTTTAATGCCATCACAATCTGCAATAAGGTGACTATAAAGTTGGTTATTGGATATACCGTGAATCATGTGGACGGATGTGAGTGACCTAGATAGGATTTGCCCCTCCTATATAACAGGAGTGATATCTTTGGGCCCCCTGATTGAGTGAGATTACGAAATGCATGACTATACTCAAATGAGTCAATATGAGATATTAATCTCATTTGTTATTACTACGTTTACTCGAGTATAAGGAAATAGAAAATTGAACTATATAAGGGTGACATATGTTGGTGTATGCCCTAGTGGCCAATACATTTTGTTTGTATTTACATACATTATATTATGTTATTTTATATGAGGCATTTCATTTATTGTGTTCTTCTTGGTAGACATAATAAAGTCCTTAGAATAGTAAGTTTGATACCATAGGAAATCAAGTGGATGACTTGATCGTGAGATCCTATTGGATAAAACGCCATTCTTAAATGTCCCTAGTCAAGTATTATTGTTAATTAGGACAACAATAATACATTGAGGCTAGTATGTGCGTAGACTGATGACCACATCTCACGGGTCATGGATATGAGATATCAAGTCTACACATGGATACATATTAGAGTAATGATGTATTGGACAGGCCATAGAACGCTACGTGGATCGTTACGTGAGTGTCATGCGATTCTCTCATAGTGATAATGGTGTATATGGTCCTTTGACCTGAAATCACTACTATTCCTACATGAGGAGTTGTGTGTTTTAATGCCATCAAACGTCATCTATAACAAGATGATTATAACGTTGGTTATTAGACATGCCGCACACATGTGGAGGAATGTGAGTGACCTAGATGGGATTTGTCCCTCCTACATAACAGAGCGATATCTTATTCACACTTTACGAAATGCATGGCCATGCTCAAATGAGTCAATATGAGATATTGATCTTATTTGTTATTACTATGTCTACTCGGGAATCAGAAAAAGTCCGAAGATTGAACTAAACAAGGGTGACACATTCCATGCCTTGTGTTCAATCTGGATATATCTGGACAAAGGGACTAAACTACACTAAAACATTAGTCACGTATAGGTTATGTCAAATCACCGACATTCTCATTACTTGGGTAGCAATGATGTGTTGTTAGATACAATGTCATCTGTTTGTAATATTAAAATGAGATTTTAATATTACTACCAACGCTCATGAGAACCTAGGGTCGCACACTTAGAAAAGACTAAATTGAGTAATCAAAATCCAGAGTTGGACTCGATTCAACTGTGGGCCTAACTCATGACAATGGGTTTAGGGTTGCACCACTTACCTTGCTTACTTGCTCACACTCACTTAAGGCAGCCTTTGTTATAAATAATACAAGGGGGCTTCTACTAGGTTACATCACAACCTAGCCGAACCTACAGAAAGTTTGAGTGAGAGATAGTGAGGTCTTCTTCTCCTCTCTTCGCAGCTAGCACTACGAAAACAGAGGCGTGACTCCTTTTACAAGTCATTCGTGTGGATACCGCAGAAACATCGTCGCTATTACGGTTATATATATATCGCTAATAGTTGAAGGTGATTCACCTCGCTTGTGTCTATCACGCTTCAAGAGGTAAAAATTTAAAAACTCGGATTATGGATTTTTTCGCATGGATCCTGAGAGGGAATTCTGTTATTCCGCTGCGAGACTTTTGATCCGCAAATTCCCAACAACATATTCTATGTCTTGTGTTCAATCTAGATATCTAGACAAAGGGACTAAACTGCACGGTAACATTGATCACAGAAAGGTTATGTCAAATCACTGACATTCTCATTACTTGGGTAGTAGCGATGTGTTGTTAGATACCACTCACTACTTGTAATATTAAAATGAGATTTTAATTTACTACCAATGTCATGAGAACATGTAGGGTAGCACACATAGAGCAGACTAAATTAGAGCAATTAGAATTCAAGTTAGACTAGGATTCAATAGTGGGCCAGACTCATGATAGATGAGTCTAAGATTGCATAGCTTTCCTTGTTGCTGCTCTCACTTACATAAGGCAGCAACTATTATAAATAGCAGTGCTAAGGGGCTGTCAAGTCATGCATTACAAACCCTATTCGCACTTGATAGAAACAGTGAGTGAGAGAGTGACAGGTTTCTCTTCTTTTCGCAGCTAACACTGTGCTAGAGACGTGAGACTCCTTTTTGCGGACATTGGACATTCGTGAGTCTGTTCGTGTGGATACTGTAGAGACATCATTGCTGTTATGGTGTTGGTGATTCACGTCGCTTGATTTTATCACACTTCAAGAGGTAAACTATTTTTTAAAAAAAAAACATGGATTATGGTTTATTTCACATGGATCCTTTGTAGGAATTTTTGTTTTTCTGTTGCGTGATGTATTCGTAATTCCCAATGCCTATAACTGTCTCAAACTGCTAAGTAACTTCCATATCTAAGTTCTTAACTTATAGGGATTTACCTCAACAATAATGGGATGATAATCTCTATCGGGATACTAATCTTTTTTATACCTGCATCCAACACAGATTGCATTACGATTCCAGTCACGCTCTATAAATATCAGGCTAAGTTACTCTAAACAGGTATCTTAGATCTCACTACATAAATCCTACTTGTGCACCATCTGACTTGAGCATTAGAGTCCCTTTGCTGGTACCCACCCTCCTGATTCAACGCGCTCTGCTGCAACCACACTAGGAGAAAATCACCTTGAGGTGCTTATTTCATGTACACCTCTGAATCCACTTCAGAATAAAAATATAAATCTTTATCACATTTTTCAGTTAATGACCTTTGAGAATTTACTGAATTGAGCTAACAAAGATATATTTATAGATGATTGCTATAAAATGTAGAATTTTGTATTTTTTATGTGATTAATTTCGTAAAATTAACTACAAATCGTTTTACTATCTTCATCCTCTAAGATGTAATTAGAGTTATTGTTATTGTAAATCCACTTGTAAAACAGATGACTAATGAAGGCAAAGTTGATACAATGATAATTCAATTACAAGACATGAGATGCAGCACATGCATTTAAAATTATGCTCTTTTTTTTTTCAACGAACCCAATCATATTTAATTTATTTATTAAAATAATTTACTTAAAATTACACTTATTTACTTGGGGTCAACTAAGTTGTGTTCAAATTATTTTTTTTTTTAAGGGAAACAAATTGAAAGTCACAATATGCATCTTACAATAAAAATATTGTATATAATAAAGTGTTTATTGAACTTCCTCAATATAATTATCTATAATTTCTTTCATCTTGTGAACAACAACCAATACTTTTTACTCTAAATTATGCATTTTAAATATAAATAAATTGCACGGGCACTGTATCTTGTTTCTGTGTCATATATGGCTTATACATGTCTTACCATTTTGTGAGATAAATAATAGAAAGGTAACATAAACATGTTAAAAGTTCTATGGATATATATATAGATAGCATCCATTTGCTTATATATAAGTGCAGTACATTTTTTTTTTGACTAAAAGTGCAGTACATAAAGACTTATTTTAGGAAAAGATAACCATAACTTGGATTAATACCCTCCTAAAGGTAGCAACAAGGCATCCAAACACATTATTTAATTTCCCCTCTACCCTTTAATAATGAGCTAATTCTTTGACTGAGTCGGCGCAGTGAGAGGTTGGAACCCATGTTGAAGAGTTGAATGCCAAACTTTGTCTATGTTATGCATTGTGTAGCCGCACTCATTTTCACTGAGTCCTTCCAAATAGTGCACTATCCCAGCTATGCGCCATGCACTCATTACCCTCCTTGGCAACCAATCCTGCAATATATGACGTTTGAAATTTTATTTAGGATGCTAACTAAACTAATTCAATCTTCCTGGTAAAAATTGAATAGGGTGATTGAATCAATTAAACAACTCCACAAGTGAAAAGATGATCATTGAACAAACCTCACAAGAATGGACATTTTCGAGAGAACTGGGAGTTAGCATTGCTGGGGTGCAATGGTAGGAGCAATCCTTACGGTATTTCTTTGGTGGGAATTGCGAGTATGGAATAAATAATGTTCCTTTACGTGCCTTCAGCTGTTCCTCTTTAGTCAATCCGTCTCCCACTAACCAAGTCTATCCAGAAAACAAAGATGAAATAAGGAAGAAAACCTTGTTTGTCATTATTGGCAAGCCTGATTTTATAAAAATATGGATGAAAAATTAGGAATAATTTTTTCCTTACAATTTTTTACACAAAACTCATTCATGAATTTTTTGGCCATATATTTTAAAGGTATTACCAAAATGACAATTAGAATGTCTTTTCATACCCAAAAATAGCAACAAAAGAAGTACAACTGGAATTAATTTCACGGTGGAAACAAGTGCCTTGGGATTTCAACTTGAAGTTGTTTCTCGTGGAGTAAATTCTAAAATTGAAACTAGGAAAATTTTGTTATATTACCGTCTGAGTGTAACTTTTAGCAATGATCAAATTAGTTTCAGAGCTATTAAACGACTTTTTGAGCTTCACATAATCATCCTCATGCATTGTAGTGACCTGAAATAAAGTTAATCATGCGATCAAAATTTAGAGTAGAGTTTAAAATAAGCCTTCTTCCATGGATATCTAGTAAGAAATCTATACATATAAGCTGACCTGAACGCCTTGCTGGCATAAAGTGAAGGCAACAGCATAAGCAACCTTGGTGAGTTTGCCCCTAAATAATACTTGAGTTGTTCCTTTAGGAATGCTGTTAAGAACAACAGCAACTGCAAGGCTGCTGCCATCTACAACCTTAACTTTTAGCTTTGGATGCCTACTAACATATAGCCCTCCATATATGTTAAGTTCTTCCCTTGATTCATGAGGCCTATGCTCAACTTTTGTACCTTTTCTGTCAGCATCCAGTATTGCTTCCTCAATCATTCTGTTTATAGGCACTTTTTGCCATTGCAGAAAGTACTACAAAAAAATCAGTTAAGCAAGAAGTAAATCCCATAATTATATGAATTCTTATTTTACGCATTGCCAGATAATAAGCAAAAGATCACATACAGTTATATTAAAGCTTTGCTGAAATAATTAATCCCTTAAGTAATTATACAAAAGAAATTATGTGGAAATCAATGATTGAGCTTAGCTATCTAGACATTAACTTCAAGCCATATCATTAGGCTTTTATAAAGATATTATTAAATAAATAAAACCCAATATATGCAATTTTATTTTAAACACTAAATATTTTCGCCAAATGTATATGAAATGTACTCTCTCTCTCTCTCTCTCTCTATATATATATATATATATATATATATATATATTAGAGAATGAAAATAATCTTCATATTTACTTGGAAACTGTACTTGGGTATTGCCCAAGTTTGCAGCTTGAGTTTGTCAAAACGGTTCCTCTCCACAATGAATGTACGACCGTAGACAAATGTGAGCATCATGGACCACGCTGTAACAGGCCACATCAACCAGAGGTACCATTTTGACATGTAAGGCTTAGAAGCCAAGTAAGCAAATCCAAGCCTAAGATGATAAATGGATTCAGGCGTGGTGAGATGCGTTAGGTGCACAACATTTGGGCTTTCTTCCTCTCGTTTTAATGCTGACTCATGTAATTGATCTGAAGCCATGTCCATGGTGCCATATATGTAGTCATATAGTGGCATAAACAGGGAGTAGTTTGTCCTAAACTGGGTGTGGTGCAGAGAGTGAAACCTGTCAGACATTAGAAAACAAGTAAATTTTGTTAATTGGTGTATATTAAATTAATAAACGAACCATACAGTATGCTATGGAATTACATTTCTTGTAGCGTAAGCTGCCCCTGGGTAAAATAGGCTAGCTTTGGCTTTACTTAAATGAGGTTAAGCCTGTTCCGCCCCGGCCTAATTTTAGCCGAGTACGTTTTTTATAATAATCATTTTAATATTAAATAAAAAATATTAAAAAAATACATTTAATATCTTAAAAATATAAAAAATATTTAATATTTTTTTATTTAATAATTAAAAAAATTAATAAAAAATTAAATAAGAGAATAAAATATTTCTCATCTCTACCCGTTTTCAATCATTGGCTTTTTTTATACTCGGTCTGCCCTTTTTGTTTTCTTGAAGACATAGTTAAAAACTTGACATAATGAAGTCTATTTCAAGACGTATATTATGTGAAAGATTTTAAATAACTTTAGAAACTTAGACTTTTAATTTTAAAATAGTTATAATCTTTAATAAAATTATTATATTATGTATAAAATAAATATATTACTCCTTCCATTTCTTTTATCTTTTGTTTTAGAAATTTTTTTGTGTTTCATATTAGATATCTTTTTAGAATTTTAACATAGAATTAATTATTTTATACCAATATTATCTTAATTTTTTCTTTCTCTATCAATTATTTAACTCATAAAATCTCTCACTATTTACTTATTCAACTTCTATCTCTCTCTTATCATCCCTTTTATTAGTCAGTCACATTTTATACTAATTAATGTTCTAGAGCTAATTTAGTTTCCAATGACTCAAAGGTTAATACTATTTTTTACAGTTACGTTTTCCTAAAATCATGACTAGTAAATTGTTTTTTTAATACTATTGTCATTTTCTTAAACGACACATAGAAAGGAATGGAGGGAGTGTGGAGTGTGTACTATATTAAGATATAATTAATAAATATGATAAGTATTATAAATTTTTAGTTATATAAAAAACTTTGAAGTGTTCTTAGAATACCTGTTAAGAAAATCAAAATAGAAAGTTTCTAATCAAAATATAAAACTTTTTTAATTTTGTTTTTATTTACAATTTTTTATTTTAACTTTCTTAATATATACTAAAAGCTAAAAAAAAAAAAAAATTGTGACATTAATGTTTAATGATATTGAAAGTGTGGCAACATCCTCTTCTAGCGATGGCGAGTTTGTTTTTAGCAGACTCCTTGGGTATTTAATACCTTTATTAGGAGTTGGTTTATCTCTTTTTCTAATGTACAAAAAAATTATTATCAAACTTAATATTATCTTAAAAAGTAGTTAATTATACTATAACGCATTAATTATGAATTTTATAGATAACATGATAAAATAACAAAAAAAAGAATATAGATTTTTTATGCTATAAAAAAATGTCACTTAACCTATCAGAATAAATTAAAATAAAATTTTATTATTTTCTTCTTCTATTTACACAACCAAATATTTTCACAAATCAACAAAACAAAATCATTCATATAATTATTAAATTTTGGATGAGTCTTTTCATTATATATTATAAAATTAAAATTATGTATAAAAAAATTTCAGTAAAAAGTTCTGTTTAAAATATTTTGATTATAAACTTTCTTAAATGTGAAAATAAGCTAATTCAAACATTTACTTATTATATTTAAATTAAATTAAAAATTCATAGATATAGATATAGAATTTAACATATTCAATGTAATGCAAAAGTAAAATAACTAGTATAAAATATACTTATCCCATCCATATATATATATATATATATATATAAGTCTAAAAACAATTAAATTACAATATATAAAGTAAGAACATTAAATTACAACATATTAAGAGATGTCAATTCGGGCTTAGCCCATTGTGGACCAAGCCATTTTCGGACAGAGCCAGAATTTCTACAGGCTGGTAAATTGCTAGCCCAACCTAGGCTCTATGTGTTCAGCAGGGCTCTTCTGAATTATATATTGTTTTTCTTGCTTGAGTTTTTTTAACACTTAAAAATCTTATTTTTATGCTTCATCTTTTTCCTTTTTCTTTTGCATTGTTTACTAACAAACATCACGTAAAAGTGTTTTTGTAATATAAATATTAATTTACATAAAAAAGAATAAGGGGTAAAACTCTTTACATATCATATAAATTGTTGGATCAAGCGTTTATTACTAGGTCAAAAGGTATAAATTTTAGTTAGGGTACAACTTTATTTCTATATAGTGGCTGCACATAGTCTTGTGTCTATAACGTGTCACGGGCTAACATGAGAGGTTTCGCAGTGCACACTTAGCGCACCGGAAGCTTGGACTGTCAAGTACCCTTGATTTACGCCCACACACACATGCAAGTCATAGGGTGATTGTTGAACTTTCCATAAATCCAACAATCTCGCCACAGCGACACCCGGAGGACTCGAACCTGCAACCTTACTCTAATACCACTTATCGTATTAAGCACTTGCTACTAAACTAAAAGCTATAGTTGTTATTCAGGACACAATTTTATTTCTATATAGTGACAGTGTATAGCACCGCATCTATAACGTGTTGTGGGAAGACATGAAGGACTTTGCATTGCATATATGGTGCACTGGTAAGTTGGGCTGTCAAACATCTTTGATGTATGCCCGTAACACATGTGAATCCTAATGGGACTGTTAGACTCTCATAAGTCCAACATAAATTATTTCATAGTACTCTAATAACATAATTAGACATTGGGTAAACAGGTTGACTTAACCCATTGCAGGCCAACTAGCTCAAGTTGGCTTGACCAAGTTTGGAAAAATTCGACCTTAAATACTTTTAACTCAGCCCACACATTTTATTAAAAAATAATTACTCTATTGGGACAATCAAGAATAATGTTGGGTGTACATTAACACCATGTACATCATCTCACATTTATGTAAAATGACAAAATCTGTGCGAGTGTGTAGAAAATGAAATCATACTAAGTTTAATTACATGGTATAAAAATGAGTAAATATAAGATAACGTGTTTAGCATTATTTGACCACTAAAAGTAGAGGAATATGTTTTGTTTTCTTGGTTTCTAAGAGTATTTCCATTCGATAGTTAAGAAATTAATTTTTTGAGATACAGTTAAGTGTTTAAGCGGAGATCTCTGTTAATAATGTTATTTACATATATATAAATCTTAGAGTCGAATTTAAGATTACTTATTTAAGAGACTTGAATTCTTTTCACTTAAACTAATACACATCGTTAATATGTTATGTTTTTTGATCAATAACTCTCACGAGAAGCTATTAATATTACCTATCTATTTAATGTTTAAGTTGAGATAAGCGACTGACAGCTGGGGTTGGAAACAGCATTTACCGCAAGATAAAGAAAAGAATACAAGCATGGCTTTGGATTTTATATGGGACAAAGGTTAGATGCATTAAGTGAAATGAAAAAATATGTTATAATGGGTTTGGGTTTTGTTAATGTGTGCAGTAACACGTTAATGAATTAAAAATAGAAATTATTATATAAAAAATATAAATATTTATTATTTTAAAAATATAAAAATATTTAATATTTTTATAAGTAATTAATGATAAATAATAAATATTATTTTAATTTTTAATATTTATTTTTAAGGCACATGTTAACAAAACTTTTATATATATATATATATATATATATATATATATATATATATATATATATATATATATATATATATATGACATTGTAAATACTTACGATGGTGTGTACATGAGATACTTGAGAGGAGGGAAGCTGTTAAAGAGCCACTTTGGAACGAGCTCAAAATTACAGTGACCCATGTTGTTCATAAAATCAATGTAAGTGACGTATCCAGCCATGGCCACCACAGAGGCTGTTTTTGTGAAGACAAGGGTTAACTTGGGTATTGCGAAGAGAAGGAAATATGATATGTGTTCAGCAAATGGATGGATGACAGCTGCCAAGAAAGTACCAAGAGAATATGATTAGATAAAGAAACGGGTGCTGAAAATTAATTTGCTGGCTCATAATTAGCAAATGACAGTAAAGATTCCAGCTGGCTAATTTGTAGAGAACAAAAATAACAAAACAAAATAAATACTGATAATGGAAAACAAATAAAAGAACAAAATAAATTCACATGGTGGTCCTCAGCTTTATGTTTTGTTTTGAAAAATGATTTATTTTTTTATTTAATTTTTTTATTAATTTTTTTAATTATTAAATAAAAAAATACTAAATAATTTTTATATTTTTAAAATATTAAATATATTTATTTTTTATTTAATATTTTTTATTTAATATTAATATAATTATTAAAATAATTAAGTAAAAAGATATAACATTATCCTTATGTTTTACCTACCGATTTACTATATATATTCTGCAGATGGTACGGTAAAGTATGACATTTATTGAGTCAGATACACCAACACCTCTCTTCTCTTTAGGCTAGTTGCACCCTTTGATTGGTTCATAACTGTAAGAACCGTGGTGGAGTCTAAGATATAATTTCTGATATAATTGGCACTTATAGTTTTAATATCATAAAAATATTCAATTTATCTATGCATAAATTAGATTTTTTTATATAAATACGTGAGTGTGTGCAATTATTAACTGAATCTAAAATATTTGAAATCCGTTTTCAGTGAAGTTCATATCTATACATCTTTCAATTTGAACCAATTTCCCCCTGCGCTATTGCACGTGGTCCTCCCTGTAACGTAATAACCTTCCATAATAATAGCAATGACAAGCATGCAGTCTGTCTTTCTGTGAAAATTTCAAAAGGGGCTGATATTTGACATTAAACTGCATTCATCAAGTGCTAAAGAAAAGGTGGTTAGCCTGCTTTGAATTCTGAAACCAAAAGCAATTAATATGACTCACAACTTATGGGTTCTGTGACAATGGAAGCATGGTGGTGAGAATGGTATCGAGAGTAGAGGAAGTGGTGATGAAGTGCTCTGTGTAACCAGTAGTAAAGGAACTCCACTGGTCCCGCATGAAGCAGTATTGTCATAACTACTCCATCTGTTCTCCACAGTGGAAGACGTGACGCCCCAGCCAGTGTATAGCTTGCCAAGTAGTAAAGAAACCCATTGAACAATATTTGGTCATCCCTGTGTGATCAAGACAAAAACTAATTAACTGAATAAAATAAACTATATGAGAATACTAATTCTTTGTTTCTTTATCATCTTCTATGTATTTTTACAAAAAATGTTATGTGGTTGTGGTCGCATCACGTAATAGGGTCCGCAATCTAAAACCTTAAATTGTGCGTGGGTTACAACTATACGTTACCAAAGAGTTCATACACAAGAGAATACTAATAACTAGAGTGTAAATGAGAAGAGATTCTGATGTATGGAGTAAAAGAAATATCTAGAATCAAGAATTATCAGTTAATGTCATATTTGACATCAACATTTACTAGTGATTGTAAAAGAAAATTTTGTCTAAATTTAGAATATTTAAGTTAAATGTATTAGATTAATTAATATTTTATATTTTTATATTTTTAATTATGTGATATAAAGATTTATAAAAATATTAAATTATGATTAGTCTATACAGTATTTTAAATTTATGCAAAAATAATTATACTAGAAAAAAGAGATCATTCTTGAGGAGCATTTAAGAATTCTACTAAATGACGTTCTTGGACCAACTTGAAACCTTCCTTAGGGTAGATAGCTATAAGACATTACCTGACGACAGCTGTACAACTTAATAACCAGAACTATCAAAGGTGAAGTATTATGGTAACAAGCCCATGGCTCAGCATTCATGAATGCAACTCTCACTGTCTCAGCTACCAACTACAGAGACGAATGAGAATCATTTAACATGCATTATAAGATTAAAAGCATCTGAAATATATGGTTGTTATTTTTTTGGCTCACTCAGTTAAGCACCTACTATTACATGGTCCTGTTATTCTCTTTCCATGCCACGAAAATGCACATGCACTAGCAACCAAAACTAAAGGGAATATTAAACAAACAAACTAAGTACTCATAGTAAATGCGTTTATGCTATGGTGAGTGTTACATAAACTAACCAGTCTCTTTCTCTATCAACTTGATCAAATTCAATTCCCTTGTCCACAATTCTATTATTGCCTTTGGCTGTTCTGTAACGGGAGAGAGTGATCCATATCTGGTTGTGAAGCATACGCAACAGCAAAAATGGAAATATGAGAAAGGTGGATATGTCCCTTTCACTCTTATCCTTCACAAACATAGAATATGTGCTGTGAACGACCCAAGGAGCCAGTATCACGTACTGCAAAATTAAACATGAATCATCTTTATTAACTGTAAGTACACAGCAAGTGAAAGTAATAATAAGATAAAGGGTTAAAAAAAAGGTTGACGAGACATGAAAGTTGTAGTTCTATTAATTACTCTATTACATGTTATTACTCGGTTTGGCATGTTATACAAATACAAAAACAAAGCCTACAATTGTGGGATTTAGATACTCTTGAATATGTATTTTAAGGAGTAAAGTGTAAATAATAATTGTTTATGAGAAAATGAAGGAAGTAAATTCTAATGTATCTATATTTTCTTGTATGAAAAGTTCTAATATTCCCTCATATTTATCAATGTTAAACAAGTGCTAATATTTTATAAGATCTTAAACCGCTAATTTTTTTCTTCAACAGTTATTAATTTTATACTTTATTACTTAAAATACACTCCTCACCTTACAAAATCCAAATCCTATAATTGTAATGTTAATTTCCTTATAATTGGATATTTGAATTAATGCACCAGAATGAAGGGAATACTAAGCAAGCATGCAAGGGTGAGGTTATTGACACTTTAAAATGTTTATTCACACTCCCTATTAATCAATTAAAAATTTAATTTAAAAAAAATCACAAGTGACTAATGAAGAGTGTAAAAAAATAATTAAGAGTGCTAATAACAACACCAAACATGCAAAAATACTTTTGCAATATAGTACTTTCTTATGAGTAAGTTGCTGGGCGTAAAACGTACAAGAAAAACTTTTGTTCATGCTACACCATTTTTTAATGGAACAGTATAGCACCAGAGAGAACAGTATAGCATGTTCATGTCATACTTTGATTTAGAAGATGAAAACCCTAAGGTCTCACAATGTGTTTGCAGTGATAGACCCATAAATTTTAAGTAATGAAAGCAAAGACAACACACAAGTATAAAAATATTTTTAATGAAACAAATATATTAATGTAAAATAATTAAAGATCAATTTACAATTGTTCTTTTGATATTGAATGATTTTTTTATTATCAATAATATTATATATTTCTAACTCTACGTATATATGAATGATCATGTTACATAGATTATAACTTTTTTATTATAAATTTATTCATTTACTTATCATATAGAAATAAATTTAACAATATGAAGAGATAAAAATAATAAATGATTATTATAGATAATAAAAAATTTCTAAAACTGGGTGAGGACTTGGGTCTCTACTCATGTACACGTAAGTTCGTCCCTGTATGTGTGAGTGTGTTTATTTGTAATTCTTTTACAAGAAAAGTATTTTTTTATTAAAAAAAAATAATTCTAAAATATGTATGACAGCGGACCAAAAATAACATCTATTTTTTGGAGAGAGAGGGAGATAGAGAGAAAGAGGGAGACTAGGGTAACTGAGGAGGAAGCTAAGCAACCTTAAAGCTTCCGAGAGGCTTCCATGGCCAATCAGTGAGGATTCCTGGCCTTGAAGCCATACTTTGTTTGCAGCTCGATCTATATTTTTATGGAGAAGCGTGTTCTGTTGCGATCATCACAGGCGTTTTTCTGCTTTGAAGCACAATAGGTGACTTTATTTATAGATCTCACTTTCAACTTGGAACAGTTGATGCATTTTAATTACCGACAATGACCAAACTCACCCACCACTACCATCATCACGTGGGCAAGCAACCACGTTGTGCTTTTTAATAATAAACCTCGTGACTTAAGGGAATTGCCGAATTGGTACTAAGAATGTGTTTGTATAAAATATTTTGAATTTTTAAGATATTTAAAATTTAAAGAATTTTAATTGTATTAATTTAATTTCTTTCATTCGTAAAATATTTTGTTTGGATAAAAAAATTAAATTCTCTTAAATTTAAATTTTTTGTTTGGATAAAACAATTTAATTATTTTTATTTAAATAATCTATTTTTAAGATATTTTTATAAAATTAAGATTTCAATACAAAATTTTAAAAAACAAAATAAACATCATATAATATATTTTTTATTCGTAGTAAAAATAAAAATAAATAAAATAAAATAAATTTTAAAAAATTAAAAAATTTGTATAAAATAAAAAGATTAATATATTACATTTATAAATTCTCATTAAGATAAACTTTCTTATCAATCATTTACAATATTTGTTTCATGGTGAGTCTATATTAAGTTTTATATATTAACAAATCACATAATCTAATTATAATGTAAACAAAATGAGATGGTATAAATTTAAATATAACACCATCTAATATAAATTAAAAACAAATGTCATTTTGCTCATGGTACTGCAGGTATACTCCTCTTTGTATACAAAGAAAGGAAAGTGGTCCTTCAGAAAAGAACCTAGAGACTTGCATGAAAAATTACATACAAGGACTTGGATGGTAATCCAATTAATATTCTTAATTAAAATTGGAATCAGAAGAGTACTTCCTTTGACTTCCATACCAAGCATGAAAAAGATATAGTTTCTGCAATCAACCAAATAAAGAGAATCGAACATCAATTACTGCATGCAAACAAGCCAACAAAATTTCTACGTTGAGCACAATTATCATAAGATGTAGAAATAAGATAAAGCTTCCTAAACTTCTTATATAATTTAAAAACTAAAAAGAAAGACATCAACCACTAATAATTTGGGTATTTATAATTCAATCCATTAATTTATTTACAATTTAGTTCAATAAATATTTTAATTTTTATTATAATATTTTATCACCTTTGGTGTTTCGGCTTTTGAGGTTTTAAATGAAAAGCAACCTGATGACCTTGTTTCCCAAATACAAACAGTGCCAATTCACAAGTATTGATATCAAAGAGTGATAAATCAGTCCATGATCATCATTTCAAACAGTGTCAATTCACAAGTATTGAGCAATTACAATTGTATCAAAGACACCAAATGTAACATTCCGAAAAAACATGTTAGACTTGTATATGATATACTAGGGTACAGTTATTAGGTTGTTACACCAAACACAAGAAACAGGCACATGAACTAACTCTTTGGAAAATCTCATAAGAAATAATGGTAGAAGCAAAGAGGTGAGTTTCAATTTTTACAAATAAGTTTTATTAATCACATTCAAATATATACTGGAAAAGGTAACATCAAGTATTATCAGAAGCAATACAAATAAGTTTTCAACCATACAAATAAACTGAAAAAAGTAACATCATGCATTCTTTCAATTTTCATAACAATCTCTATATCTCTTTTGGTCTTTCTCTCAACCAAACTAGACCATTAACTCACACAAATATAGGACTATGCACACTGTAAAGCAAGAAACAAGGTTGTGTGTTCCCCACATTCATGGAACAGTTCATCAAAAGAATGACAACAACATGTATATTTTTCTTCAAGCGAAACTTTTTTTTTTATTTTAAAGGCCCATTTCAGCATTTTTACAAAAAGATTTTGATCATATAGGCCCAATTTTTTCTTCAATATTATCTATCTTACCCAAGTACATCCTCAATAGTCTAATACTTTCCCTCCTACATGAATGAATATTAGGAATTTAGAAGGTTAATATACTATTAATCACTTGGGTAAGAAAAGAGTAAAAAGGAAAAGAAGCTCACCACTTTGAGAAGAAGTCGTTTCAACTAAAGTTTCTATATCCAGGTACGCTTCTGAGCCACTGTCACTGATCGCCGACAACACCCTTGCTGTGATTACCTGGTTTAACCCTGGCCAGTGAAGAAGCAGAAGGAAATAACAACATACATTAG
The DNA here is from genome assembly GCA_029884605.1 of Ormosia emarginata. Lineage (NCBI taxonomy): Eukaryota > Viridiplantae > Streptophyta > Magnoliopsida > Fabales > Fabaceae > Ormosia > Ormosia emarginata. The sequence continues at coordinate 3,660,822 of JAQQTP010000058.1, read as the reverse complement.
CCACAACGCAATGAATGGGGAAAAAGTTAATAAAAAACTGAGGCAATGACATGCACTTGCAAGACAAAGCCAACGAATTGGAATTGACTCAAGGATTTGATATCAATCAGAGATAATGTTAAGTTGTTGCCAATAGGTTATTACCTCAATATTTGTTAGCTTAGCTTCAAGAGCTGCCTTGTTGTTTTCTCAGGCAACAATAACAAAAATAGCCTCAAACGAAAAAGCACCTCACAAACTCAACCAAATACCACAAATATCTTCTGTAACCACAAGCTATCATCCAGACCCTTCCCCTTGCAAATACCAAAATGAAACTATCATAGCCTTAACATCCATTATTTGACACCCTTGTAATACCACAAGAAACATTTTCTATACCCAGCAACAAATCTTTGACATCAAACTACAATCAATCTCCAAACTAAAACATCCAAAGCACCACTGCCACAAATAGAGCTTCACAAGTCCATCCACAGAATCACCTTTACTTAATAATTTTCAATTAAATATGTTTGCCACAACAACTAACTAAGTGAAGTGAGAGAGATATAACCAAACAATGCATATATATCTTTTTTCAAACTTAGTAATAGAAATAATGTAACACAAAAAGGTATGAAAAATATCAATACTGTAACACACTACAGAAAAATATCAAAGGTGGGTAGACAACAAAGTAATAGAAATGCTCAAAGCAATCGAAGCTATGAACTGAAAACAGAGAATGCTCATTGATTTGTACCAATCCAAGCTATCAAAGAAAACACAAACCCACAACATAGGGAAATGAAAAGCTATGAACTAACCTTCTAAAAATGGCAATAGATATGGGCGCGAGGTGACGTGGTAGTGGGTTGGGTTCGAGATGGGCGGCGCGAGGTGGATCTAGGCGAGATGGTGGTGGCGTACAGCGCGGATGGAAGCTGCGGTGGTCGAGGTTGGGGTTCACTGAGAAGAGTAGATCGAGAGTGAACAATAGTGAGATCGAGCTATGGACGTTGAGAAAGTGAGATTGAGCTATGGAGCTTCAATCATAGAAGACTGAGCTTCGCAATTGAGACGAGAGAGAAGGGAGAGAACAGGTCAAAGGGGCTTTGCGACTGAGACGAGAGAAAAGGGAGAGAACGGGTCGAACTGTCGAATGGGTAGCTGGGAACGAGAGAGAATTTTAGAAATTCCACCTCTTTAGGTAGGAATTAAAATTCTTTATTTTACACTTATGAATTACCTTATTAAAATACTTAGAATTTTTAAAATAATTTTGTAAAATATCCAAACAAGTTATTTTATCACAAATCATTTTAAATTTCCTATAAAAATACATTCCTTCTTTAAAATACTCTATCCAAATGCAGCCTAAAGTAATTTTAATATGAGGTTTTAAATTTATTTAATAAAATTAATATAAAGTTTCATTTAAAAAATTATTTCTTAATTTTTTAAGGTGCAAATTTATTAGTTAATTAAATTTTAAAAATTAATTGTCTAATATTTCTTTTTTCAATTCATAATATGCTTAATTCATTTAATCTTTTTTGAGACATTATTCATGTTACCAAACATCTTATTATTTTCAATTTTGAAATTTTTTCAGCCAAAGCAACAGTTACAAGAATCGTTAATATTATTTTATAGATAAGTCTTTGGAAAAGAATTAAGTCTTTTTATGTGATCGCATATCTCAATTAGAGTAGTATATTCTAGTAGGATGATTTCTCTTAACATTTTCAATTCTCATAATAAATATAAACCCTTAATGTCAAATTAACTATTATGTTTTCAAGGAACATTCAAGGTTAAGTATGTTAGGTTCAAAATATTTTAGGAAAAATAATACTTTATTTTTTTAAAGTTCTCTCAACTAGCTTTTTAATTATAAACTATTCAACAATGATATTCCTACCGCGTATAGTACCCACACTAATTTTCACACTCGGTACTGTTCATGGGACCCACCCGTGAACAGTACCAAATCATGCTTCTGTTTTGTTTTTTTTTTTAAGTGTATGTCCATTAACCAACTTCTCTACGTCGTTAACCACTTTTTTGTTCTTCGTTAACTAACTTTTTTCACGAACATAGAAATCATGTGGTAAAATTTTGTGTCATTAACTAACTTCTATACGTAATTAACCACTTTTTTATTCTTCATTAACCAATTTTTTTCACGAGCATAGAAAAAAAGTTGGTTAATGAAGAACAAAAAAGTGGTTAATTACGTACAGAAGTTAGTTAATGACACAAGATTTTACCACATAGTTTCTATGTTTGTGAAAAAGTTGGTTAACGAAGAACAAAAAAGTGGTTAACGACGTAGAGAAGTTGGTTAATGGACATATACCACAAAAAAAAAACAAAACAGAAAGTTGATTTGAGTCATGTTCTGAGTGGGTCCTATGAACAAGATGCAGTGTTAAAAATGGTGTGGTACTATACGCGGTAGGATGAATATTTTCCTAAACTATTTTAAATACAAAATAAGTTAATTTAAATACATACTAATATAGTGCTTTTTTTAATTTGTCATTGTCTAAAAGATCAATATGTGTTGCCAAGAAAATAAGAGTAAAAATGATTAAAAAATTGTTGATTTTATAAAGAAAAAATAATTTAAACATTGCTATATTGGAAAAATGAGAAATAAAGAGGGATAACTAATCAATTGCTTAATGGGCAGTAGTCCAATATAAATAAAACAGAATTGTGAGAAAGTAATACGTTAAAGTTGACTAATTAATATGAATGATAAAGAACGAAATTTATTAGATATTAAGTTAAGAAAATTAAGAATCTTAGTTTATTATGAATATATATATTATTTTGGATCGAGTTATGGGTCCATGGGTCTGGAGCAATCCAGCTCACCAGAATAGAACCTAAATATTATTGTGTGCCCGTAACTACTCATCCACAAGGCATAAATCTATAATCTATTTAAAATATATAAATGTAAATCATACTCTACAAAAATAAGGGATTAATGGTAAGGAATAACGGTTTCCCAGATTCTAGTTAACAACATTCAATTCATATTGAATGCTACGATTCGTTACATCCTAAAATGCTCATACATATACCTATCAAGGTTAATAAGGTACAAATCTAATCTTCAATTTTATACACTGCCTCCCTTGCACACAAACTGACTTGAGCGTCGGAGTGCCTTTTGTTGGTACTCACTCCCTCGCAACATTGTTGTTGCTGTTGTACCTGGAGGTATCCACCATCAACTACTTTCTCAAGTAACCCTCTAAATCCAGTTCAGAACATTGACGTCGTCTGTAGAAAAAGATAAACTTTTACTCTCATCACCACCATCAATACTCTCATTACCACTATCATCATGGTTAACACGAGGAGGAGACAAACCTTAACCAACCAGAATCGCACTTCTACTGCGCGTAACCCACTGTCTGTAAATTGCCATCTAGCATCTATTCTTGCTACTCATGAGCCACTCCTAGAACTAGTCGTAACTCAACCAAAAAAGTCGTAACTCCAGCATCTATTTCTTCTCATTAAATTACATTTTTTTAAAAAAAAAAGTGTCAATAATACATATCATTAATATTTTCCTTTAAAAAAATGATTGAGAAAGAAGGAAAAAAAAACGAAAAGTGATAATAAAAATGATTATGTGAGGCATATGTAATTCAAAAAATTGCTTATGCATATAACATTACTAAAACAAATTATACTCTCAATGCAATAGTTTTTTTTTTTCTATTGAAATATTCTTTCTATGAGACTAATCCCACATATGATTATGTGTGATATCTAATTTAAAAATTGTCTGCACATATTATTACTAAAAAAACAAATCATACTCTCAACGCAATAGCCTTCTTTTTTTATTAGAGTATTCCTATTATGAGACTAATTTCATAGACACGGTTACAACTATTTTTATTTTTTTTTGATACAGTGAAAGCAAAGAGAGAACTAATTAGGAAGTAAGAAAACACCTAACATATCCACCAACAAGAATAGCTCCAAACTAGGAGGAGGTGAGTTCTGTTCTGAAGTGGATTCAGAGGGATATTAGAGATAGGCACGTCATAGTGATTTTCTTCTTGTGCAACGTGACATTGCAAATCTACTGTCAAGCGTATTGAACTAGAGAGCTAACAAGTGGATACCACTCTTACAAAGGGATTCTAATTTCTCAAGTCGAGGCAAAGTTAAAGAGGATATTGTCACAAGTAAAGTTTTTATGAGATATGAGATATCTGATTAGGATAACTTAGTCTAATATTTACAAAGGTTTGATAGATACGTTCTCATAATGAAGAGATACATTCCTGTAATAGTAGCAGGAAAAAATATGTTCCTTATTTAGTTACAGATGATACCAATACTGGTATGGTAGTTATAGTGCTATTATTTTATAAGATCATGATTGACAATTAAAGGATATGATAAAAATTTATCCATTATTCAGATCTTACGGTAAAGCTGTTACTATCCAATACTGGGGTTTGACATATATTATCGAGGTCTCATGATAAGCAAACTTTACAGAGGAAGTTGATATCGAGCCCCGGCAGGCGTCCATTCCAAGTTGGTCTATGAGTTATGAACCTGGATTACGGTCCAGAATAGTTGCCCCCAGTTTGACACTTAAGTGGAATAATTAAATGTCAAGATACTAATTTTGAAGAGAACACATGGTGCACATTAGATATAAAAATCCAAAAGGGTCGAGGTCTGTTATTATGGAGTACCTCCGGAGTTGGCAAGTGAAATCAGAATCCGTGATGGATTATTGCTTTCTTTGTCATCCTGTCATCCGATGTGTGTCCTTTGTTGCCCTCGTGCATGGTTTCACATGGTTTTGTCTTTTCTTGCAATTTGTAATAGTATGAGCTTTCTTGGGAAACTGCTGCTTTGACTTTATTGGGAATTAAAGATCCTTTAAGATGATATTAGTTTCGTACTATTTCTCAACCGCCCGCTACTCTCGTGACCAATTAGCAGTATGGAGTATTAAAATGTGGCTTCCATCACGTGATCAGTTCACCTTTCTTGGGACCAATCAAAATGGTCCATTCTCTTTATAAATAGGGAATGTTTACATTGAAGCTGACGTTCCCTTTGTTGCATACCTCTTACTTTGCGATTCTGTTTGAGAATGATTCTTCTCTGGAGGATGATTTCCTTTTCATTTTCTGTACATACAAGGAAGGTTTTGCCTTCTGCAAAGACCATCTTCTTGTTTTTTTCCAAAGTCTTTGAAGACATTTGCTTTTTTTTTTGAAATGAAAAACAAAACAAGTTAGGCATTAGAAGGTGGAGCAAACAATTCATCTAATTGAGGTCTTTCTTTCTCTGCGTAATAGATGACAAGAGCCTTTCTCTCCAGGTATATGTGGGTGTGTTTGATCCACGTACTCTTGCTGGGAAGATCTGTGATTCCTGTCATGTTGGACAGAGACACTTGGGGAAACAAAGCTCTTGCCTCACCTTGGATTCTCTTCAGACCCTCCACCATGGTTTTGAAGCCTCCTCATTCCTAAGTGATTTGGAGCACCAGGCTAATCCTCTAAGTGCAGTTGGATAAGCAGGAGGGCCTATTGGAATAGCTCTCCATGCTTTGAAGCAACTTGGGGTGGTTGTGAAGCCGGTTGTGTGCTGTTCAATAAAGAAGAGGCAGATGTTGGCTTTTATTATCATTATGAAAGAGGCAAGGAAGAATAATTTGGATGGTGGTGACTCTAGGGTTCGTTGTTGTTAATGAGTGTTCCGATCTAGTTGCCCTTGCCAAGTTCTCCAATGGGTCTTTTGTCCAACTCTTTCACCCAAGCAAGATGGTTACTCGTGGAAGGGACCGATATGAACATAGCCCTTCCATTTAGAACAAGATAGAGGGACCGTGGATGTGGCAATGATCCAAGATGCTCATGGTGCATTTTATAGACGATGATGTTGGTTTCCTTCCTCGAGTTCTTTGATGATTAGTCTTTTTTGAGTGGTGGAGTGGTTGACTCGAAATAATTCATTGCTTAAGTCACTCTGATTCCGCTTAACACTTTCGATGTATTTTTCCTTCACTTTTTGTTTAAACTGATGATATATGGAATGAAAATAATCAATAAAAATTCTTTTTTGAATTTTATATCGTATTTTCTCTTTCTTCTTTCTGTTATTCGATTTCAGTGTTGAGGCCAAAGCTCATCTTGTAAAAATGTTCTCAACTTTGTTATGTTGCTCCTAGCTTGATACTTGATTAGTACAGTGAAATGGCAAGCTTGAAATCTTACCCCCAGGGTCCGTGTACCGACTGAGGTTGAGAATTTTAACTTGAACGTTGATCGCTATTTGATTTTTCTATGATATCCATGGTCTGGACTAACCTTTTTTTATCATATTAGAGATCGTCATATTGGGTGTAGCCAAGGTCAGTGGAAAAAATTCGTACTCATCATTCAGAGGTTGCATGACGCTTGAGTTGTTGCGCAATTGTCCTTTCAATTGCTTCGATAACTGTGAAGTCCACGTGGCACGTTTGAATCGGATAGACACGTCTAGTGCTTTGTGTGCCATGAAAAGCGTCTTTTGAAAGATGGATTATGAAGACAGGAATGCCCCCCCAACTATTTGGCCCTTATAAATAAGGGTTAAGGATGCATCATTCTTACTTTACTATTTTTAAGAGTTTTTCTGGTGATTTGAGAGTTCCCTAGAGATTTTGTGCAACGGAGAGGCGTGGTTATGAAGCGTTTTTCAGCCATCTTTGTTTCCTTCTTCACCCAATTCTTCCTTTTATGCAAGATATGTCTCCTTCTGCCCTTATTTCTGTCTTTATTCATTGTCCCTTGAAGGCTCTTCTCATTTTGGGGCATTTTCTTTTTCCTTTTATAAGAGCCCAGGGATGCTAGAATCTTTGGCCCCTTTATTGATGCTATTCGTGGATCACCTCCTCTGCCAAGTCATAAATGGTGGAGGCATCATTCAGAGGTTAAGGCCTTTGAAGGAGCAGAGGTCGATGTTCGTATTGTCGGAGAGTGACTTAGGCATGAATGATTAATGATTTCTCCTGTGATTCACCTATTGTTTTGTCTGAATATGTTCATTCAACATTATTTGTCCTGACATTGCCTTACCGGCCTCCATGGGTGTTTCCAGGTGTTTTATGGTGAGGAGAATAGCTCCTAAGCTAAGGGTTCTGACTGCCGAGGAGCCCGTAATGCTTGCCCCCATGCGGAGTGTGTACGCTTGGGTTGGGGATGATGTCTAGGATCACCTATTCGAGTTTTCTTCCGAGGATGGCCTTTGGAAGGCTCTAATGTACTTGGAACTGACAAAAAAGAAGGCTCGAGATCGAGAGTACCAATTTTTGTCTCCGGAATAGAAAGAGAGGGTATGTTTGAGTAGAGAAGCAGACCCACACTTCATGTTTCTATACAAGCCCCTCTTTATCAAATTAGGGCTCCAACTTCCTCTTACCGACTACTAAGTTGCGATTCTCCAAACTTTATGCATAGCTCCGACCCAAAAACACTGTGACTGTGGATAAACAATTTGGTTTGCGCATAAATAAAAGTTGGAACTAGTACTATTTTCTTTGAATATCCCATGCCATCTCAATTAAAAATTTCTTTCTATCTTGGTGAAGGCAACATCTTTCCTTCTTGTTCTTCATGAGACGAGGAAATAATGGTTAGGGCAACATACTTATTTTTGAAAGGTTTTGTTGAGTAATGGGGTTGCGGTATTCAGAGAATGCCTTCTTCTATTTCTTCACTCTAATAAGCCCTCATGGTGCAGCGTATCAGAAGAATTGGTTGACCATTCGATTTAGATCTTGTCGCAAACCCTTCACCGTGTGCTAGGATAATTTTAAGGAGTTCAAAGGAAAGTTCTTCAAGCTCACGGGGGCACCGGGGACTCATCCTTTTTTCTTGAAAGCTAATGGGGAGCCAATGTTTCCACTATACTAGATGCAAGAGGCATGGAACGTTCGTGTTGAGTCGTTAGAAAAAGATGAGGATCATCTCAGTCAAGAAGACCTTGAGTGTGTTAGGTTTATAACTTGATATGCCAATGATTATGGGCTTATCAAATGTAGAGAAATCCTTAACACTCTTGGTGATGATTTTCTTTTTGCTTTGTTAGGTAGGGGTTGGGATATTGATGTTTGGAGTCCACTTTAGGTTTGTGCGCTTTACCTTTCCTATACTTACTATTTCATTTTTCTAACTTCTTTTCTTTTCTTGTCTTGTTGCAGCAAGCATGGCATCTGGACCTTCAATTGTCACCTTAAAGACTTCGAGGGCCAAGAGAGGAGGAGCAGGGCCTTCCAACGTTCTTTCACCTATTGCTCTGGGGTCCACTGACCGGGATCTTGTTATTGAAGAGACCTTTGATCAGCCAGACTCCCTTACCCAGCCTCTTCAAGGGTGGAAGAGGAAAGCTATTGAGAGCACCGCGGATTGGGGCAAGAGAGTAGATTTGGAGGACGGTGAGGAGGAAAAGGAAGACACCTTATCTCGGGGTTCAATGTCCAAGTTGTCTTAGCACTTAGGATCCCGCTTGCCTTAGGTATAATTTATAATTAAACCTTGCCCGGGGTCCTTCACCAACCACATTAGTATTTGGGATCCCACCTGACTTAGGTATGATTTAAAACCTTGGCCTGAGGTTTATTGTCCAAAGTGCTTTGGCATTAGAAATCTGCTTGGCTTAGGTATAAAGAAAGGCCACGAATGTTGGAATCCGCACCGCCACTTAATTTTTTAACCTTAAAATGGTCAATGCCAAATATTGAGGGTGGGTTTTGACCATATAACTTACTATCAAAGCACCTTCGGGGGCTTGGTGTGTTATACCTCTTAACCTGAGCTTCTTAAGATGCCTCATGATCCAAAAGGAATGTCTTAAGGCAGTATCCATCTTAAGAATTCTTTAGGACTTAAGTAACATAGAGAAAGTGATATCTGAATAACTCAACTTTATTGATAAGTTTGAGGACGAAAGTCCATGCAGAGCATATAATCACCAAAATTGGGAAAGATCAAACATAGTTTACTAAAAGACTAGGCCTTTATGGGCATCTAGCTATAATATTTTCTAAGTTTGTCTACGTTCCAATAGTTCTTGATCAACTTGCCTATTAATGTTTCTAATGTGTAAGCTCTTTTGTCAGTGCTGACGATGATACGGTAGGGGCTTTCCCAGTTAGGGGCTAATTTTCCTTGGGAGGCATTTTTTCCTCCAATATATGCTCTCCTGAGTACCAGGTCTCCTAGTTTGAATTTCCATGGAACTACCTTCAAATTATATCTAGTCACCATCCTTTGTTTAAGGGCAACGTCACGTATATGGGCAGCACGTCTTCTTTCCTCGGGTCAATCCAAGTCTTCCCTGATTAGTCTGGGGTTGTTGTCAAGTGAAAACTGCTAGTGACGCTAGCTCAGTTCTTCTACCTTCATCGGGATCATGACTTCACAACCATAGGTTAGTTTGAAGGGAGTTTTGCCTGTAGTGGAATGGGGCATAGTCTGGTAAGCCTAGAGAACATAATCAAGCTGTTTAGCCCAATTTCCCATGGCTTCATGTAGCCTCCTTTTAATTCCCCAGACAATAACTTTGTTGCCAGCTTCGACTTGCCCATTTGTTCTAGGGTTCTCGACAGAACTATAATGGTGTTTGATTTTTAAATCAGCAAGCAGCTCCTCAAAACCCTTATCGTTAAATTGGGTTTCGTTGTCCGTTACAATGGACTCTGAAACTTCGAACCTGGTGATAACACGGCGCTAGGTGAACTTGTAAATATGTGTTAAGGTGATCGTGACCAAGGATTTTGCCTCGATCCATTTCGTAAAATATTCCACTGCTACTACCAAGTATTTTAATTGACCCAGTGCCTAGGGGAACGAGCCTATGATATCTATACCTCATCTATAGAATGATCAGGGAACTGACATCGTGGATAGTTCCTCTGAAGGAGCCTGATAATGATCCGAGTGTCGTTCGCATTTATCATAGACGTATGCATGGGAGTCAACCTCCATTGTTGGCTAGTAGTATCCTGCCCTTAATGCCTTTAGGGCTAAAGCTTTGCCTCCCAAGTGGTGTCCATAACTTCCTTCACGAACTTCAGCTAAAATATATTCTATTTCCTTTGGTGTGAGACAATTGAGGAGGGGTGATGAAAATCCATGCTGGTATGACCATCCATCATAGATGGTGTACCTGACTGTTGTCTTGACTAGTTTGGAGGATTCTTTGGGATCAAAAGGTATGGTTCTAGACTGTAGGTACTCAATAATAAGGGTGATTCAAGAATGTTCTTCCTCTGCCACTTGGAATATAGTGTGGTTCATGATGGAGGGCTGAGAGAGTGTCTCTTTGATCACTGAATGATTGTTACCAAGACTTTTGGTGCTGACCAATTTAGATAAGAGGTCTACTATAAAGTTCTGCTTTCTTGGTATGTGCTCAATCTTGGCCTCTTGAAAACTTTTAAGGAGTTCTAAACTTTAGTCAAGTATTTCTATAGGAGGGGCTCCCTAGCTTAATACTCACCTCAGATTTAGGAGGTTATAAGTTGAGAATCACTACAAAGAGTGATCTTGGTTGCCCCTATGTCCTTAGCCATTACCAGTCCGACAATACATGCCTCATACTCTGCCTGATTGTTTGAGGTTGGGAACTCGAACTTCAAGGAGTGTTCTAGTGTCAGTCCTTTAGAATTTTTCAAAATTACCCTAACACCGCTTCCCTTAGGATTCGAAGAACCATTAACAAATATGGTCCAATAAATTCCTTCTGGTTCACCGGGGTTCGATGTAATTTCTGCTAAAAAGTCGGAGAGTGCCTGAGCTTTTCTTACAAGTTGAGGCTCATATGCAATTTCAAACTTGGAAAGTTCAATTGACCAAGCAATCATTCTCCCTTCTAAATCTGGCTTGTGTAATACTTAGCGAATGGGCTAGTCCGTTCTTACCACCACCTATGGCACTGAAAATACTGTCGAAGTCTCTTGGCCGTAGTGATTAGTGCTAAGACAACTTTTTTAATTTTCTACTACTGAAGCTTTGGGCCCTGCAAAACTTTACTCACGAAATAGATCAGCTTTTGTCCTTCTTCTGTCTGCCAGATTAGCACTGAGCTTATAGCTTCCTCGTGAATTGAAAGGTATAAGTACAATGTCTCACTAGGTTTTGATCTTGTCAAAATAGGGGGAGAAGACAGAAGGCTCTTCAAGGATTAAAAAACATCCTCGTACTCCTGAGTCCACTCAAAATTCTTCCATTTCTTGAGTAGCTTGAATAAGGAGAGTGATTTATGAGCAACTTTAGCAAGGAATCTTGTGAGGGCTACAATCCGGCCAATAAGTTGTTGCACTTCTTTAACATTTTGAGGACTTCGCATGTTGAGCACCGCTTGACATTTATCAGGATTAGCCTTAATTTTACGGTGGGTCAGCATGAAACCCAAGAACTTACCTGCTTGGACCTCGAAAGTGCACTTTTTCGGGTTAAGCCTCATATTGTACTTTCGGACTTGTGCAAACACTTCTTCGAGGTCCACCGTGTGCGAACCGCCTCATGGAGTTTTTACTATCATTTCATCAATGTAGGCATCTAGCATCTTCCCCACTTGGTCTTTAAAAACTCTGTTCATCATCCTCTAGTAGGTGGCTCCTATAATTTTCAAACCAAAGGGCATAACCCTATAGCAATAGGTCGCCCTGTTAGTGATGAAGGCAGTCTTATCCTCGTCTCTAGATTGAAATTTAGTTGTACTCAGAGTCTGCATCCATAAACGACAGCCATCTGAAGCTTGAGGAGTTGTCCACCAATTTATCCACGTTGAGAAGTAGGTATGGGTCTTTTGGGCAAACTTTATTTAAGTTTATATAATCCACACACATTCTCCACTTCCCATTAGATTTCTTCACCAAGACCACATTGGATAACCATGTGGTATAAGGAAACCCCCTGATGAAGTTGCTACTGAGTAATTCCTTTACTTGTTCTTCGATGACTTGCTGTCTTTTAGGGATAACTTTTCTTTTCTTATGAGCGACCGACCTTGCATCTTCCCTGATGGACAGGTGATGATAGACGAAGGCGGGGTTGAGCCTCGGTATGTAGCAGGTTTTGATTTTCTGGGAACCCTACAAATTCTCAAACTCTCATAATAGCACTTCTAAGCTATAACTTGATCACCTTTTACAGTGACAACCTCATTGTTCTTGTTAGGAAATATCATTACTAGATGAGTGGTAGACACCACGACACCGAGAGCGTTTAGAGCAGGGTGACCCAAGATGATGTTGTAGGCTGAAGGGTAGTCTACTGTCAAAAACCTTACCTTGACTGTCCTGAAAAGTTTAGAGGATCCCATGTTCAAGTGGGTTTTATAGTAGCCTGTTAGGATGATCTTTTTACCCATGAACCCTGTTAGTTTCCCATGAAAGGGAGTTAAGTCTGATTATAGAAGCTCTAGCTTTTGATAGAAATCTATGAACATAATGTCTATCGACTTCCTTGATCCACAAAAATGCGACAGACCTCAACATTGGAGATTACCCCTGAATGAAAAGTAGGTCATCGTGATCTGGGATAATTTCACCGTAGTCATCGTCGGAGAAAGTGATGGAGGGTGTCTTCCTTTTTGTAGCCCGTGATCTAGGGTCGGAATGGGAAACACTAAACACTACTATTCTGAGAGCTTTCTTCCGAGCCCCATTAGATGAACCACCACCAACAAATCCCCTAGCGATTATGTTGATCGTTCTGTTTAGCTCGGAATGGTGGTCATCGTTATCATTAGGCAGAATATCCCTATTCCTATCCTACTGATCGTTAGTATCATAATAAGATGGAGTCTAGGATCTTCTCATGGGGCTCTGAGTTCTTCTCCTGCAGAGCAGAGACGGGCTTCGTCGAGTGCTGCGTCTATCTTCTCTACACCTTCCATGGTGCTCATTACTCTGGACACGGAGGATGTACTATTTTTGTCACTCGGCCTTGATTAGGAACTCTATGGCATCGCGGAGTTGGTAACAATCATCGATTTCATGGTCGTAACCTTTATGTCATATGCAATGTTTGGAGTGATCTTTCTGCTTGTTCTTCTTTATAGAGGGTGGCCTCTCGATATTCTGAAACTCGGTCTACATCACTTCTCTCAAGATTGTTTCTCGTGAGATGTCCAGAGGAGTATAATAAAAGTACTTTTCCTGAGGGAACTGCCTTTGGAATGCCGGGACTGTGAGGAATTTTGGTTAGACTTCTGGTAAGAGGACTCACCTTTGTCCCATCTCCTCTAGTCCTCCGTTGCTTTCTTAAGGTTCACATATTTCTGAGATCGTGTCCGGAATTCTTGCAAGTTCTCCATTTTTTTTTGCCAGAGATGCAAAAACTCAGAGTCGACCCTAAGACCACTCCTAGCATAATAGATAACTATTCAATCATCGAGGTCTTCCACGTTAGTGCATGCCGCCATGAACCGTCTGACGTAGTTGCAGAGGGGTTCGTCACGCCCTTGGCAAACCTTTGACAAAGATTCGATGGATCTGAGTTGCTCCTTGCTAATGGTATATTGGAGCAAGAAACATTGTTTAAGATCTGTCCAGTTGACAACAGACCCTTGTGGTAAGTTTGTAAACCACTTGAGGGCTGCTTTTTTTAGGGAAAGGGGGATAGCAAAACATAGCAACTCCATGGGTCCTCTGTGGAAGCATATAAATTGTTCAAAGGCGTTTATGTACTCTTAGGGGTCCGTAGTCCCATCATAAACCTCCAGATTTGCTAGGAATTTGAAGTTTCTTAGGACACGATATTCCAAAAGTTGAGCAGAAAAAGGTTGTTATTTACAACATTGGACACTATAGCATCAACATGTAATCTCCTTTGGTTATTTTGCACTTTCCGTCTCCCGTTATGACATTGTAGTATGGACTGATCTTCATGTATAGCCTAACGCATGTTTTCCAACCTCTGGTATTGTTCTCCTAACATAGTCATATATTGTTGCAACATATCTTGGAATTGGAATCAGGACACATATGATTGATTCGCGCATTCTGAGTGAGACGCACGATCATCACCTTCACTATTTGGCATTCCCAAGCACAAGTGCACTGGAATTATGTGTTCTTGAACATTAGGGTTGCCTCCTTGGCCTAAGATTTCAAGTCTATCTCTGACATAAACCATGCGCAAGGGATGACGACTTTCGGCCGAAAGTGAAGTCTCATGCCCCTCGTTAAGAGTCTCAATGATAACTTCTTGACTTCCAGCAACGAAGGCTTCAACATGTGCTGGTGGTGCAACAGACTGAGGATTGCATTACATTGCTAGGCCTTGTCCTTGACTAAGGGCAGCGGGTGCAAGATCTCTTCTCCTTGGATGTTGTCTTGTGCTCACCATGGTTAAAAAAATATTGCCACGGTCCCTAAAACCGTGGCTAATTTATTTGCCACGCCTTATTTAGCCACGGTTGCGATAACTGTGGCTAAAAGTTATTAGCTACAGTTTTTAATATGTTTGCCACAGTTAAAACCGTGGCTAAATGCCGTTTTTTTTGTAGTGAATAAATAAGAACATGAATGATGATTATAGTATCTAGGAATGTAATTGGGTTAGTTTGATTCGGTTCTTCAGGAAAAATAAATCTGAACTAATTAAAATTAATTAGTTTAATTTTTTTATTTTTTGAAAGTCAAATTTGAACTAAATCAAACTGAATATCTATAGATTGATTTGGTTCAAGTGATCGAGTTGATCAATTTTTTTACACAAAAATCAGCTAAATAATTAGCTTTCCATATCAAAAAAAATGCATAATAAATCTATAAAAAAATTTCTAGAAATAGAATCAAGCATATTTATCTTAATAAGCACATTACAAAATACAAACTCTAAAATTATATGTTCAGTATGTATATGCTTCTAGACTTATTGTTTGTAATGTATTATAAAGTTTATTTTGTGTTAAGTTGCTTAACATCAACAACTTGCATGTAATATAGCTTTTAGAAGGTTAGTTTCAAGTTGAATGAACTTTTTTCTTATACTTTTGAACTTATTATTTGTTATGTATTATAAAGTTTTTTTTGAAAAAAATGTCATGTTAATATTTTGTGGTCAAGACTTAAAAACTCTTGACTTATGATATAAAATAAATCAAGTCACTTTTTTTAATTCTTTTTTTTTTTTTTTTTGCTTCTACACTTTGTTTAGTCATTATATTTATATAAAATAGTTAGTTAAATTAGATGACATGTACTTTGATTTGTTGCTCTAATGCATTATGTTAAAAGGACATATATATATATATATATATATATATATATATATATATATAATTTAGTTCGATTTGATTATCTAGTTTGAAACTTTCAATCTAAAAAATAAATTAAATTAATTTAATTAATTAAGTTTGAATTAATCAAATTAATCAAATTATTCAAACTAATTTATATCTTTAATAATATTCACGTCATATTCAAACGAATTAATCAACTTGTTATTTGTCGTACATATTTATAAAATATAATATAATTTAATTTATTATTTTTAATTTTATATAAATTTTAAATTATTAAATAAAATTATGATATATAATGTCAAAAATTATTTTATTTATATTTTTTTATTATTTTTATATTTTATTTTTATTATTAAATATCCACAAATATTCACAAATACACGTAATGGAGACTATAAAAAAATAGACACTTGCAGCGACGGGATAAGCCACCCGGTTGACATTTGTAATCATGTATAGCACGTTGGTGTTACACTCTAATCTGTCCGCGTCAAGGTCACATCACTCTAAAATCAAATTATAGATTTAGCCATCGTCCACTTGCGCTACCTAAAGGATAAGGTTGTGTGGTTTCAACTCTATCCCCAGACACAGGTGTAGAAATTTTATTTTGAAGCAGAATGGATGACTTTGATAAAGGGAAAACTGATGCCAAAATACTTTTAGTGTTAACATTTTACATGTTTATAAAAAGAGATTGTTAACCTTTTACATAGAGATGTTGGTTTTTGTGAAAGATTTATAAATATTTGGATCTTCTGTGCCGAAAAATAGATCAATCCCTATGTGAGACTGAGATTATATAAATATTACATTAAAGTCTTAATGTGTAAATAATAACTTTTAATATTAACACCGTTATTAGTAAATAAAAACTTAAGAAGTACAAGAGTTGGCTCTTGTGATGGTAACTTTGAGAAACACTATATCTTTATCAGTTATTACATTATTCATTTTCGTTAGGTGAAAACAAAATAAATTATTATTAAAATTGGTAAAAAAAATTTGTTTCAAATATTTTCTAACTTTTACTCAATATTGACAAAACTGTAATACATTTTGATAAATTTCGATCTTTTAATAGTTATATATATATATATATATATATATATATATATATATATATATATATATATATATATATAAATATACATATCTAATTAGAAGAATTTTTATTATAAAATAATGAGAAAAAAATATATATATATATATATATATCTACTAAAGGAAGTTTTATCAGTAAGAAGATGAGAAGTAATTTTAACCATATAACTATATCATAGATGATTAACATTAAAAGTTACTTAAAGATCATATGATCACTTAAAAAAGTCACATATATTTATATTCTAATCTTGATCATTCATATAAGTTCTAAGATCAAGATTCACTCATCTCATCGTTATTATATTATATATATATATATATATATATATATATATATATATATATATAGGAGGTATATCTAAAAAAAGTTTTATCAGTAAGAAGATGAGAGAAAGTAATTTTAACCATATAACTATATGATGATTAACATTAAAAGTTACTTAAAGATCATATGATCACTTAAAAAATCACATATATTTATATTCTAATCTTGATCATTCATATAAGATCTAAGATCAAGATTCACTCATATATATCGATATATATATATATATATATATATATATATATATATATATATATATATAGGAGGTATATCTAGTGAAAGAATTTTTATTGTGAGAATGTGAAAAAGAATAAATCTTAACCATATAACTATATATAGATGATCAAGATTAAAAGTTACATGAATTATGTAATGCGACCACTTAAAAAAGCCTACACGTTTATGTTTCTAATTCGACTATTTATGTAAGATCCAATAGTCAATATTTATTCTTTTCACCTCTTATAATAAACACTCATCTTACTAAAATAAGATTATATATATATATATATATATATATATATATATATATATATATATATATAGGTTTCATTAAGTTGTAATAACAAAAGGAGAATGTGTAGAAGGATTAATATAGTTTACTGAATAATGGACAAATGTTTCATATATTAATTAAAGCGGGTTAGTGATATTTGTACATACTTCTATTCCACTTTGATCACAAAATAAAGTAACTCATTCAAAAACATATAAACTCTAATAAAATGTAACACAAAAGTGATGTATAACTACAATTTTCTTCCATTAAAATAATATTGAATGCATCATTTGCTCACAACTTTTCTTTTTACACTGAATCTCCAATTAAGAAAACATATTGTTCAAGCTTACAAAACACGTGCAGATTATGCCTAACATATGAGTTATTTGTTGCACTTAAATATAATAACTAATATGTATAGCTTTAATTTGCCAGGAGAGGATTTTTATTTTCTCTTGTTTTATTTGGCGTTCATCGATCTGGTTATTTTCTTATTGTTTTTAATTTAGCTATTATTACCCAAATATTTCCCTTAACGTACAATTTTATTTTATGCATTTGTCTATATAAATTTGAAGACAACTCCGCGTGATGTGAAATGTGATGCCAAAGGTCAAGAGGGATTATCCACTCAGCTACTTATTGTTCAATCATTTGGTTATGGTGCTTTCATCTTGTTCATGCATTAAAATTTAAAAAATAAAGTTATCGGGAGACCCAACAGAACATTTACAGAAACATAGCTTATAAATTGTTACGATAGTGGCTAATTTATTATTATAGTGATTGGTTGATTATTGATTTGTTATTATTGTGATTGATTTATTATGATTATAAATGATTTGTTATTTATTTGTTATTATTATGTAATTAGATTATGATTAATAATTAAACTTTATGTATATGATTGATTCTGATTTTATTTTATTTTTTCTTATCCTATAAATAGGAATACTTTATTGTACATTGACACATAAAAAATATATAAATATTTTTCATCTTCTTGTGTTTTTACATGGTATCAAGAGCTTTGGTCTCTGTATCTTTTTCGGTGAATTTTTTGATGTTTTTTTTTTATTGGTTGACCGCGTGTTAACCATCCCTCGTGGACTCTTTCTTAAGTATTTCAATGAGATTTTTTTATTTTTGCACTCAGTTTTTGTCAATTCTACTCTGATAGTGTTGTTTTTGAATTTATTGTGCTATAATGGAAAAATCCAATGTCTCGCTTCTTATTCCAGATGTTCTTAATGGCTCAAATTATTCTCATTAGGTCGAAGCAATGCGCGGATTTTTGAAAGGCCGCAGACTCTGGCGATATGTGACAGGTGATATAAAGAGCCCCACTAAAAGCGCTACTAATACTACTGAAGCCTATGCTGATAAATTAGAGGAATGGGATAACAAGAACCATCAGATTATTACTTGGTTTCATAATACATCTACTCCTGGTATTTGATAATCACATATTTTATACATTAATAAACCCTTATTTTTAGTCATTTACACTCTTCATGTACTTAATTGATTAAGCCCAGTTATGTTTTGTAAGTTTGGACTCAAATTGGACTTAATTGATTTTTTCAGCATTATTTGAGTTTTACACTATTTTTTGTATTTCCGTCATATCTTGAGTTCTAGACGTGTAAAAATTATGTATCTTACCTTGTAGGAAAGATAAGAGAGAGTTCTACAACTTTCATGAGAGCTCTAGGTAAAATAAGGACAACTAGAGGAGCTAATTGGGCTTGGAAGTCAAAACACGGGTTTTGTGATTGGAACCTGAACAGTATGCAGTAATCAGAGCATAACTCGGGCTGTAGGAACTTACTTAGGCTGAAATTTGGATACTTGAAAGTTAAGACCCACATATACAACTTTCATGAAGAACATAAAAGCTCATTTGGACAGATTAGATATGATATTGGGTCTGGAAGTCAAAATAGATGTGCTGAAACTGGGCCTGAACAGTATGCAGTAATTAGGTCATATCTTGGACTATAGGATGAATTTTTAGATGATCTTGGTGGCATTGGAAAGATGAGACAAAATGCTACAACTTTCATGAAGACCACAATGCTTCATTCTGATGGCATCCATGAGATCAACACTGAATGATTTCGGAGACAAAGAATCTCAATAATTTTCCACTCACCAACTCACCATTTGGCATTTTTCACTCATCCACCTACTCCTCACTGATGTGTGTGAAATAACATCATATTTTGTTCTTGTTTTGCATGCATTTTTATGCATTTTAGGCATTTTAGTTTCCCTTTTTATTTGTTTTTCCCTTAGTTCAGATAACTGCGGTGTTTTTGGTGTTGTTGTGCAGGATTGGTGCTTAATTGGCCTTGAAATATATGGAAAGCTTGCATAATTGAAGTTAGAGCTTAAAAGATAACAATTTGAGACAAAAAGCTCACTCCAGAGAGATCCACAGCCTGCTTGTGGAATTTCCCACGGCCATGGATTGAGCATGTGCGTGAAAAAGCAAAAGGAAAGTTCCAGAGAATTCCACGGCTTGGCTGTGGAATGATCCACGGCCGTGGAACTCTGACAGCAAGTTCCACGGCCTGGTCGTGGATTTACCCACAGCTGTGGATCGCGGTACGTGTCAGTTTTTAAAGTTCGTTTTTCTTTTTTTTTATGGGCTTGGATTAGTTTAAACCCAGGGGATATATATAGTTGTTCTGAAGACAATATTAGGGTTCGGATTTGGTTTAGAATGGGGCACATTGAAGGCTCTTGATCTTCATCTTTCTCCTCTTTTCTCTCTTTGATTACGGGTTTGAATACTTTTGAACTTGATTTCTTATTTCTTCTTCTCCATGTCTGAGTAGTTTCCTTTGTTTCTAGGATTGGGAAATGCCCTTTGATATATTGATGATGATTAATTGATTTCGTTTACCCCTTTTATTAATCTTGAATGTTCTTTGATTCAATCCTTATTGCGCTTATCCATGTGAATCTGCTGGCCATTTATTTACATCTCATAGATATCTAGGGACGTACTGAGAGGTGAACCTAGGTGTTGGAACCATAAGAATTGAACTTAAGGTCTAAATCACAAGAGTAGGTTTAGTCTTTCGAGGATTAATGAATTACCAAAAAGTGTAATGGGTTCAATTTAGATTCAATTACCACGAGAGTATGAATTGGTTTAATTGGGCACGGTTCTTGTCTCTTGAGAAAGAACATTAACTAAATTAGGGTAATTCATCTTCAATTGAATTTTAATTTTTATAAAAGGATTGTCAATTAGGAGTCTTGTATCATTGTGGTTATCCCTAATCCTGGAAGCTTTCTTGAATCTGAAAAATCCTTCTCAACAATTTACTATTTTTATTCTCAACTCTCATCTTAACTTTTATTTATTTAATTGTTTGGTTATTGCATTTTATTCACTCAATAAATCTATTCTTTTTTGTTTAATTAATTGAATTAATTAATTAATTGGTATTCATAGACATAGTCCATATGGATTCGATCTTTTATTACTTGACAACGAAACTACACACTTGTGGATTTCATACACCAAGTTTTTGGCGTTGTTGTCGGGGACTGTGTTTTCTTTGAATATCAGTTTTCCTTGGTTTCTCTTTGACTCTGTACAGGTAATTTCTCTTATTTATGCAAAGTACTAGATGTTCCAGGACCCTTGAAGAATCAAATCCTGAAATTTAAAGAACTTTTCACAGAAGGAGAAGACAACAAAGGCAAAGAGCGAGAGAAATACTTGAGCCAATACTTGTCATGGCTGCACCTGCTAATAATAGACCCCTCAAAGAGTATGCAGCCTCTAATGCTCGGGGTTTGCATTCTAGAATTGCTTGGCCAAACATTGAATCTAGACAGTTCACCATACCTCCTGCCTTACTTTCTATGATAAGGCAGAACCAATTTGGAGGATTACCATCAGAGGACCCAAATGATCATGTGGATATGTTCTTAGAATTCTGTGAGACCCTCAAGATTGAAGGCGCCTCTGTTGATGTTATTCGTCTCCACCTATTTCCATTGTCATTGAGAGATAGAGCTAGAGCTTGGTTGAAGTCAGTACCCGCTGAGACAATCACTACTTAGGACCAATTGGAGCAAGCTTTCTTAAACAAATTCTTCCCACCATCTAAGACTGCTCATCTTAGGACCCAAATCACAAGCTTCGTTCAGAAAGATGGTGAGTCATTGTTCGGAAGCTTGGGATAGATATAAGGCTTTGCTGGAAGCCTGCCCACACCATGGGTTAGAAAAATAGTTGATTGTCCACACCTTCTACAATGGGCTAGAATATTCTTTGAAGGTGTCTCGAGACTTCGCAGCTGGTGGAGCTTTGATGAACAGAAGACTGACAGAAGCTTATGAAATCATTGAGAGTGTTGCCTCTAATCATCACCAATGGGCAAATGAAAGAGGTAATAACACGAGAAAACTCTCGGGAGGTAAGTTTGAGGTAGATGGGGTTGACCTGATTATGTCAAAATTTGATTCTTTGAATAAACGTTTTGACATGCTGGAAAAACTCATGTTAATGCCATAGATGCTTCTAACAGTTTTTGTGAGACTTGTGGAGCGCAAGGACACATGGGTGCTGAATGCCAAGTTGGAATTGGCTCCTCACAAGGTGCACCAGTGGAGCAAGTGGAATCATGTCATAATTTTCATGACTTCAACCAAAAAGGGAGGAATGATTCATATTCTCAAACTTAAAACCCCGGTTAGAAGTCACATCCTAACTTCTCCTACCGGAATAATCAATACCAAGCTGGGCATGGTAGTGCCAAACCCTTTTCTGGATACCAACAGGTACAAAAATCTAAACTTGAGTCTCTTCTTGAGAACTTTGTTGAGAGTCAATCTAAGCAAAATGAGGAGTTTAGGCAACATGGGCAAGTTGTGACTGAGACCATTAGAGAATTGTCATCTATGGTTGAAAATTTAGCCATTCATAATAAGATGTTGGAAACTCAGATTACCCAACTAGCAGGCACTTCACATAGGCAACAGGGTAAGTTTCTTGGTCAACCTGACATAAATTTAGGTAATGAACACTGTCACGCTGTGAGTTTGAGAAGTGGTAAGAAATTAGAAGATCTAAAGGGTAAGGGGGAAAGTGCCAAAGATAAGGGGAATGAGGAAAAAGACACTAAGACACAACCCTTAAAGGAAGAGGAAACTAATAAGAAGGTGTCTAAGTATGTACCCCCTGAACCATACCAACCCCCAGTGTCCTTCCCTCAAAGATTAGCTAAGGCCAAGTTAGATAGGCAATTTGGGAAGTTCCTAGAGGTCCTTAAGAAATTATACATTAATGTACCCTTCACTGAGGCGTTGCAACAAATGCCTACATAGGCTAAATTTCTTAAGGACATTTTGTCTAATAAGAGAAAGCTTGAAGAATATGAGACTGTAGCTTTAACCGAGAAGTGTAGTGTTTTAATTCAAAATAAATTGTCTTCTAAGCTAAAAGATCCAGATAGCTTCTCTATTCCTTGTTTGATTGGTAACACAAATTTTGATAAAGCTCTGTGTGATTTGGGGGCTAGTGTTAGTCTTATGCCCCTTTTTGTGTGCAAGAAGTTGGAGGTGGGTGAGCTGAAACCCACAATTATTTCACTTCAGTTGGCAGATCGGTCCATCAAGTACCCAGTAGGCATCTTGGAGGATGTTTCTATTCGAGTAGGTAAGTTTTTCATACCAGTTGATTTTGTTATGCTTGACATAGAAGCAGATGCTAAAGTACCGATCATACTTGGGTGTCCATTCCTCGCCAATGGAAGAGCAATTATTGATGTCTATGAAGGGAAATTGACTTTGCGATTGAACAGTGAGGAAGTAGTTTTTAATGTTTTCAATTCTGAAAAAAATCCTAATTCCTTTAATTCATGTAATCGCATAGATGCTACTGATGTTGTGGATAATGTTGTACTTTCAGATATGCAGGAATCTGTGATTAGTGCTATGTTAGAGGAGACCTTGCCCAAGGCTGCTACCAAGTTCGAGGAGGTCAAGCCCTGCAAGGAAAGACCAAAGAAGCGGGATGACAAATGTGTCAAGAAGCGTGAATTTAAACTGGGGGATAAAGTTCTTGTTGATAACTCACTTCTACGCTTCTGTCCAGGTAAGTTATGGTCGAAATGGTCTGGACCATATGAGATTGTTCGAGTCTTATCCTACGATGTGCTTGAGGTGAAAACAAAAGGCCATAAGACATTCATGATAAATGGCCAAAGAGTGCAACACTATGAAGAAGGAGTGGGCACTGAGTACCACTCTATTGACATCACATAAGCATAGAATCAGCTCATAGTCAAGCTAATGACTATAACTTAGCGCTTCTTGGGAGGCAACCCAAAATTTTCTCTATTTTTCTTTATTTTCTTATTTTTATTGATTAACATTTTTTTATTTTTGTTTCATAGTTAGCTAATGTTGAGTCAGCTTTGGTGCTTCCCTGAGTTCGGAGCCTTTGTAGGGGGATGTATATAGTTGTCGGTAGCTAAAAAGTTTTAGACCAGATGTTCGAGTTCATGGCTACACGCCTCCCTTTCCCACCACCGCAGTGAGTTCTTTTCTTTTATCCCTTCTCCAGTTATAGATTTTTACATTTGGGACAATGTAAGTTCTAAGCTTAGGGGGTATTTTCATTTACTTTCATTTTTATTTTCATTGTAGATCATTGCTCTCATGCATTCCCATGTTTCATATTGCATTGCATCTTCTTATTGCATTTTCACACCATCATATCTCTCTACTTTTTGGTTGAACCTTGTGCCCCTACCTTTTGGGGATTTTGAGATGATATTGATTTGGAACCCAATTTGTTGATTCTTGTGGTAGGCAACAGGCATTGTCTTTAATTGATAGTGGAGGTGATTTCTTGATAGTTGATAATTAGCATATGTTCTCTGAATTTGTACTTCTCATCGATTTTTGAACTTCTAAATGTGAGTTTTTAAGCCTATGGGATTTATGCACTTTGTGATTCTTGCTCCCATCCTTTGTGTTGAGTGATAATTCCTCATTGATTTTGTACTCTAGAACTTGATTTGAAACCATTTTGAGGCGAAATTTTGGTTTGCATGTTTGAATGTGATTAAGGCATCTTAGGTATTTTTTTGGCCTTCTGAAATTCTTACACTTTCATCCACTAGTTGCCCATTTGGAGACTATTGCATAATTATTTTTCTTGATGCCTATGATGATACATTGTCAGTAATCATTTAGAGCATTGAATGGAGCAATTGGGTTTGAATGTTGTATTGGGAATCATATGTTTTTGAAAATGAAGTCTCTCCTCTATGTTAAACAAAACAAAATTTTTAAGGGGATAAGGAAAAGAAAATAAAAGACAAGCATGAGATGAAAGTTTGCAAAGAAGAAAAAGAAAGGAAGAAAACGTGGAGTTATGCTCTTGATTGAAAAATGTCTTTGCTCTATTTATGTTCTATTGGGTTTCTTGTGCTTATTAAAAATTTCGTTAGCCCTTTGTGCATACCTTCCTTTCTTTACCCTACCTGACATCATTCCCATGACCCCATTATAACCCTTGAAAGACCTTTTGATTCTTGCATGCATGTTGATTACTAGTGGAAATTTGGTTTCTTATCAAGCTTATGGAAGTGCATTTTCCTTGCAGAATTTTGAGCGCATTATCTTCACCCTTAAACACTTTGAGTGTGGTTAGTAAAGTGAACCCAATTTAGTGAGGAGCATGATTTCTGAGAACTTAGCCTCTAATTGGACTTGATTTTGATTACCTATCAAATTCTTGGTTTGCCTTTGCCTATTGCTTGGTTGGATGTTTTCTCGGGTTTCTCATTCATTATTATCTTTTGATCCCACTTCTTGGTTTGGCATTAGTTATTGCTCGGGGACAAGCAAAATCTTAAGCTTAGGGGGATTTGATGTGTGTGAAACAACATTATATTTTGTTCTTATTTTACATGCATTTTTATGCATTTTAGGCATTTTAGTTTCCCTTTTTATTTGTTTTTCCCTAAGTTTGGATAACTGCGGTGTTTTTGGTGTTGTTGTGCAGGATTGGTGCTTAATTGGCCTTGAAATGGATAGAAAGCTTGCATAATTGAAGTTGGAGCTTAAAGGATAGCAATTTGGGACAAAAACTCACTCCAGAGAGATCCACGACCTGCTTGTGGAATTTCCCATGGCCATGGATCGAGCATGTGCGTGAAAAAGCAAAAGGAAAGTTCTAGAGAATTCCACAGCCTGGCCATGGAATGATCCACAGTCGTGGAACTCTGATAGCAAGTTCCATGGCCTGGCTGTGGATTTACCCATGGTCGTAGATCGTGGTGCGTGTCAGTTTTTAAAGATCGTTTTTTTTTATGGACTTGGATCAGTTTAAACCCAGGGGATATATATAGTTGTTCTGAAGACAATATTAGGGTTCAGATTTGGTTTAGAAGGGGACACATTGGAGGCTCTTGATCTTCATCTTTCTCCTCTCTTCCCTCTTTGATTACGGGTTTGAATGCTTTTGAACTTGATTTCTTGTTTCTTCTTCTCCATGTCTGAGTAGTTTCCTTTGTTTCTAGGATTGGGCAATGCCCTTTGATACATTGATGATGATTAATTGATTTTGTTTACCCCTTTTATTAATCTTGAATGTTCTTTGATTCAATCCTTATTGCACTTATCCATGTGAATCTGTTGGCCACTTATTTGCATCTCATAGATATCTAGGGACATACTAAGAGGTGAACCTAGGTGTTGGAACCATAAGAATTGAACTTAAGGTCTAAATCACGAGAGTAGGTTTAGCCTTTCGAGGATTAATGAATTACCAAAAAGCGTAATAGGTTCAATTTAGATTCAATTACCACGAGAGTAGGAATTGGTTTAATTGGGCACAGTTCTTGTCTCTTGAGAAAGAACATTAACAAAATTAGGGTAATTCACCTTCAATTGAATTTCAGTTTTTATAAAAGGATTATCAATTAGGAGTTTTGTATCATTGTGGTTATCCCTAATCCTAGAAGCTTTCTTGAATCTGAAAAATCCTTCTCAACAATTTGCTATTTTTATTCTCAACTCTCATCTTAACTTTTATTTATTTAATTGTTTGGTTATTGCATTTTATTCACTCAATAAATCTATTCCCTTTTGTTTAATTAATTGAATTAATTAATTAATTGGTATTCATAGACATAGTACCTGTGGATTCGATCTTTTATTACTTGACGACGAAACCGTACACTTGCGGATTTCACACACCACTCACCTACTTTTAATCAGCCCTCTTGTCATTTTGTATCCCTAATCCTCTATAAAAGATACTATTGGCTAATCATTTGATGCTCTTGGTGTTAGGCTTAGTTTTTAGAAGTTATGGTTATGTGTGTTTATTGTTTTCCTTTGTTGTAATTTTCTCTTGCTCTAAATTGAAGTTATGTTCATCTTTCTCTTCTTATCTCTTTCTTTCTTCTTATCTATGAGTAACTAAATTTTCATCTTGCTTGGGTGAAAAAGTGAAACTTTTGGTAATGAAATAAGGTTAGATTATTCTATTTCTTGTGCTTAAATGATATATTATCAAATGGACATTATATGTGTTGTATTTTGTTTTCAATCAATTTAGAAACCTTCTTTGTATAATGGAGATCTTGATTTATTGTAGACAATAGGATTGACATAGTGAATACTTGAACTCATTTACAAATATAAGTAGATAATTAAAGGAATCATAATATGATTGCATATATAATTGAACTTTGAATGTTATATTTTTCGATTGGAACCTCCGTTGTGTGTGGATTTCAATTGAGTTATAAAGAGAAATAATATTGCCTTTAATTTATTATCAAGAGTGGATCTCCTAACCCAAGCAAGTTCTTAAATTTAATTATGAACAAGTTTTATTATTTTTATTATTGTGACAAATCATTCTCTTACCTCAATTAATTTTTCTTCATCAATTCCCTGTGGATCGACCTCAGACTCCGGAGAATTTATTACTTAAGACAACCTGTACTTGAGTTTGCATCCTTTAAATCCCGCAATCAAGTTTTTGGCGCTGTTACCAAGGACTTGATTTGAAGTTTTAATTTATTGGAGTTCTCATACTTTAATAAAATCTATTCTCGTTTCTCCCTCACCGGAGCAAAATATCAGTTTTTCGATCCTTCGGTTTCTTTACTAACTCTCTAACTTTTTAACTTCCTAACCTACTAACTTGCTAACACTAGCATACTAACTTTCTAACTTTTATATTTATGTCATTTATTTATGTTTACTAACTTTTAATTTATGTTATTTATTTTTACTTGCTAACTTTTATATTCTGTTCTCTAACTTTTGATTTACGTAATTTATTTTCTCGTTTCTAACTTTTTAATTTTTGTTATTTATTATTACTTTCTAACATAATGAAATAATGTTTCTTCTTCTCTTCTTTTTCACTGCTCTGGTGGGACTTTGCCTCTCTTCGATTTTTATATTTTAAATTTATTTTCTGTAATTTACTTTCTGTACTTTATTTTCTATATTTTATTTTCTGCACTTTTTAACTTACTAATTATTAACTCACTAATTATCTAACTTTTTAATTTATCAGTAATCTAACTTTTTACTTGTTAATATTTATTGAGTGGTTGATTTATACCACATCCTTGTTAATATTTAATGGCTGGTGTAATTTGTAGACTTATACATTATTTTTTCTATTTTAAGTTATTTATTTATGCTTAATTGATATCGTGATTTAAGTTCTGGTCGTTTGGTTAAAATTAATCCTGGTACTTTATATATTGATTTGTTTGAATCACAGTCACACAATTGACACAATGATTGAAAATAAAAGTGTACATGATGAACATGAAAATCAACCATTGCGAACCATGCGTAAATATTTGCAACCACCTCGAAATTCTAGTCCATCATGTTTTATCTTTCCACTTAATGCCAACAATTTTATATTTAAGTCAAGTATGATTTCTTTACTTCCTAATTTTCATGGTTTAGAGTCTGAAAGCTCATATTTACATCTGAAAGAATTTGAGGAAGTAAGTATTGCTTTCAATGACCAAAATTACACTGAAGAGATTGTTAAGCTTAAATTGTTTCTTTTTTTTCTTTAAAAGATAAAGTAAAATTTTGGCTCAACACTTTGAAACCAAGATCAATTAGCACATGACAAGAAATGCAAGGTAGTTCTTAAAGAAATGTTTTCCAACATATAAAACCAATGCTATGAAAAGACAAATCTAATTTTTTTTCCAAAATTCAAATGAAGCATATTTTCAATGTTGGGAATCATTTAAAGATTTGTTAAATTCTTACCCACATCATGATTTTGAAAAATGACGCACTATAAGCTTCTTTTATAAAGGTTTAACACCTAAACCTAAACAATTTGTGGAAACAATGTGCAATGGTGAGTTTCTTGATAAAGAACCTGATGAAGCTTTAGACTATTTAAACCAATTGGCTGAAAATTCTAAATCTTGACATAGTACTAACCCTTCTGAAAATTCAATTAGATCTAACCTTGCAAGTGCTAATAAAGGAAAATATCACCTTAGTCAAGAAGAAGATCTAAATGCAAGGTTTTTCAATTTGACTAGAAAGGTTGAAGACATAGAATTAAGAAAAGCAAAAGAAATCAAATCTGTGCAAAATGAAGAAATTTGTGGCATTTGTGATGACTTAGGACACGCAACACATGAATGTCCTAACAACACTCATTTTTAAAGTTGTACATGAGCAAGTAAATGCAATGAATCATTTTAAAAAGTCACTTACTTCTTCTTTTTCAGATACATACAATCCGGAATGGAGAAATCACCCAAATTTCAGCTGGAAGAATAATAATCAGTCACAATTTGTGCAACTACCACCTCCTTAGGCACAACACAACTCTCAAAATTCTCAAGGATATGCACCTTATGCTCCACCATATAGGAAAAACCTTGAAGAAACACTGCATGCATTCATAGAAAAGCAAGATGCCATTAATAAACAAAACAATCAAACCATGAATGACATAAAAGACACTCTTGCTAAACTTTCTTATGCACTCATCATTCATGAGAAAGGAAAATTTCCTTCTCAACCTCAACCAAATCCTAAGGGTCAGTACATTCTAAATGAGGAGAGTTCAGAAAACCAATAAATAGATCAAGTCAAGTCAGTGATAACTATTAGGAGTGGAAAGGTTGTTGAAAAGCAAATTCCCAAACCATGTGAGAAAGAAGATGAACCAATTCCCCGAGAAAATAAAGAAGTT
This sequence comes from Ormosia emarginata, assembly GCA_029884605.1. NCBI lineage: Eukaryota > Viridiplantae > Streptophyta > Magnoliopsida > Fabales > Fabaceae > Ormosia > Ormosia emarginata. The sequence continues at coordinate 3,631,353 of JAQQTP010000058.1, read as the reverse complement.
GACCAAAAAGAGACCAAACTCTCGCCTTCACCCCCATTTCCTCAAGCAATGAATAATTCAAAGAAATTGGACCACCACACTCAAATTTTTGAAATTTTGAAATAAGTGAAGATCAATATTCATCTGTTAGATGCTATCAAACAGATTCATTATTATGCCAAATATTTGAAGGACTTGTGGACTGTTAAAAGGAAACTAAATATGAAAAAGAAAACATTTTTTGCTGAACAGGTAAGCTCTATTCTTCAGAATAATAATGCGTTGAAATATAAAGACCCTGATTATCCTATAGTTTCATGCATTATTGGAGAACATAAAATTAAAAAAGCTTTACTTGATCTTGGTGCTAGTATCAATTTGCTTCCATATTCAGTTTATCAGTAACTCAACTTAGGTGAGTTAAAACTAACTTATGTAACTCTTCTACTTGCCGATAGATTAATTAAAATTCCAAGAGGAATAGTAGAAGATGTGTTAGTACAAGTTGATAAATTCATATATCCTGTGGATTTTATTGTCTTGGATACTGAACCTATGGTTGATAGTTGCAAGTCTATTCTTGTTATTTTAAGCCGTCCATTTTTAGCAACATCTAATGCTTTGATAAATTGTAGAAATGGAGTGGTGAAGCTAACATTTGGAAACATGATACTGGAGCTCAATGTTTTTAACATGTGCAAGCAACCACAGGAAGTCCTTGATGAAAAGGAGAAAGTTAAAGGAATTGAAGCCATTATAGATGATCATCTTCAAATAAGGAGTTCTTCTGACTCATTAAAAATTTGTTTAGTTAATTCATTTGAGTCAGGTATGCAATTAGAAGGTGATATCTCTGAAATATACTCTTTGCTTGATTGTACACTAGTAACAGAGTACAACAGATGGAAGCCAAGATTTGAAGAGCTAAAACCCATGAATGATAATTTCCATGAAAAAGTACCCACACCAGAACTAAAGTCATTACCTGCTGGGTTGAAATACACATTTTTTGGAGAAGAGCAAAACTTTCCAATAGTAATTTCCTCGTCTTTTACTGAAGAACAAGAAGGTAAGTTAACAGAAGTACTTAAAAGGCATAAAAGTACAATTGGATAGACATTAAAAGACATAAAAGGCATTAATCCATTAATTTGTACACATAGAATACATTTTGAGGATAATGCTAAAACTTCTCAATAACCTCAAAAAAGATTAAATCCACACATGAAAGAGGTAGTTAGAGCTGAAGTCCTTAAATTGCTTGATGTTGGAATTATCTATCCTATCTCTGATAGCCAATGGGTAAGCCCTACACAAGTTGTACCTAAAAAATCTAGAATAACAGTGGTTGAAAATGATAAGGGTGAATTAATACCTATGCGAGTCTCACTAGTTGGCATATGTGTATTAATTTTAGAAAATTAAATGTTTCTACTAGGAAAGATCATTTCCCCTTGCCATTTCTTGATTAAATTCTGGAAAGGGTAGCAGGACATCTATACTACTGTTTTCTTGATGGTTTTTCAGGTTATAATCAAATACCAATTGCATTAGAAGATCAAGAAAAGACCACTTTTACATGTTCATTTGGTACTTTTGCATATAAAAGAATGTCTTTTGGCCTTTGTAATGCTATGGCAACATTCCAAATATGCATATTAAGAATTTTTAGTGACATGATTGAGCATTATTTAGAGGTTTTCATGGATGATTTGACAGTTTTTAGAAATTCTTTCGAAAATTATCTTGATAATTTAGAAAAATTCTTAAAAGATGCAAAGAAAAAGGATTTGTGCTAAACTGGAAAAAATGTCATTACATGGTTACCTCAAGAATAGTGTTAGGTCATGTGATATCTTCTAAAGAAATTGAAGTTGATAAGACCAATGATGAATTAATTGCCCATTTGCCTTCACAAAAAATAGTCAGAGAAGTTCGTTCCTTTTTAGGACATGCAGGATTTTACAGAAGATTCATTAAAGACTTTAGTGTCATATCTAGACCATTATGTAATCTTCTGTTGAAAGATGCACTATTTGATTAGACTCAAAAATGTCAAAAATCTTTTGAAAAATTAATTAGTCTTCTAGCATCTACTCTTATCATGCAATCTCCTGACTGATTTTGCTTTTTGACTTAATGTGTGATGCTAGTGATTTTGCTGTGGGCGTTGTTTTAGGCCAAAGAAAGGAATGTAAGCCTCATGTGATTTATTACGCAAATAGAACTTTAAATAGTGCACAAATGAATTATACTACTACTGAAAAAGAACTACTTGCTGTAATTTTTGCACTGGACAAATTTTGATCTTACTTAATTGATTTTTCTATTGTGATTTTCACCGATCATGCTATTGTTAGATATTTGATGTCTAAGCAGGATGCCAAACCAGGATTGATATGGTGGATCTTGTTGTTTCAAGAATTCAACATCACAATAAAAGATAAGAAAGGAGTCGAAAATGTTGTCGCTGATCATTTGTCTAGACTTACAATAGACTCACCTTTTGATAGCACACCCATCAATGATTCTTTTCCTGATGAATTTTTATTTTCTGTCAATTCCATGCCTTTGTTTGCTAACATAGTCAACTTTCTTGTAACAGGAAAGATGCCACCTCAATGGACGCACCAAGATAAAAAGAAATTTTTGACAGTGGTGAAAAATTTTATTGGGATGATCCATATTTGTTCAAATATTGTCCTGACTAAATCTTTCGGACATGTGTGCCTGACAGTGAGGTAGGTAGTTTCATTAAATTTTATCACTCAAAAGCATATGGAGGTCACTTTTCTTCAAAGAAAACAACTGCAAAAATTTTGCAGTGTGAATTTTATTGGCCCACTTTATTTAAAGATTGCTATATTTTTTTCCAAAAATTGTGAAATTTGTCAAAAAATGGACTCAATTTCAAAAAGAAACATGATGCCACTGAACCACATCCTTGTTATTGAAATTTTTGATTGTTAGGGAATTGATTTCATTGGACCATTTCCATCCTCATTTGGATTTGTGTATTTATTGGTTGCAGTTGATTATGTCTCAAAATAGAGTGAGGCGATTTCATGCCGATACAATGATCATAAAACTATTCTCAAATTTGTAAAAGAAAATATCTTGTGTCGATTTGGAATCCCTTGAGCTATCATCAATGATGAGGGAACACATTTTTGCATTTGATCATTTAATCTCAAATTTGTACCTCCACTGCTTGTCAAACTGCTAAACAATCAGCTTTATCATTTCATAAAAGTACTTCTATTTCTGCTTCACCATTTGATCTTGTGCATTCTGATATTTGGGGCCCTGCTCCCACACCTACTATGGGAGATTCTCGGTATTTTGTGTTATTTATTAACGATTATTCTCGCTTTACTTGGATATATTTGATGAAAAATCATCATGGACTCCCTCAAATTTACATTAACTTTGCCAATATGATTCAAACACAATTCTTTAAAGTCATTAAAGTTTTTCACCGATATAATGCCATGAAATACCGTGATTCTAAACTCTTATCTTTTCTTGGTGCACAAGGTACCTTGTGTAACATCTCGGAACTGCTTGCAGGATTGATGAGTGTCCCCACAAACCAACACGGGTCTTTTCAGCGTGCTTAGTCCTCATTCACACGTATCCTAGGAAACATCCCAACAAGTCACCCATCCCACAGGTGCTCTATGTCAAGCACACTTAACCATGGAGTATATATGTTCTTGGCTATCGAAAAGAATATGCATCTTATTTATATGGGTGTTGTTAATCAATTCTTCTAAGTCATCCTCAACTATGCAGTCCCATACCTGCACACTCTCTGAATCCCTCTCAATTTGGTGTGTATTCAGTTCATTCATGTGTCCCTTCACCCAGAAGCCTACCAAGAGCCACTCCTTGTCCTTACTTCATCTTTTTTCCACCGGCAACCACTCCTCACCCTCGTTGGCCCCGGGTGTCACATGCCCACCAACTTCTGCTTAGTTCGTCCTTGAACCACACCATACTAGGAGAGGTCCCACTCTAATACCATTTGTAACATCTCGGAACTGCCTGCAGGATTGATGAGTATCCCCATAAACCAACACGGATCTTTTCAGCGTGCTTTGTCCTCACTCACACGCATCCTAGAAAACTTCCCAGGAGGTCACCCATCCCACAAGTGCTAAAGTCCACGCTGGAGTACTTATGTTCTTGGCTCCCGAAAAGAAGATGCATCTTGTTTATATGGGTGATGCTAATCAATTCCTTTAAGTCATCCTCATCTATGCAGTCGCATACCTGTACAGTCTCTAAATCCCTCTCATTCTGGTGTGTATTCAATTCATTCATGTGTCCTTTCGCCTAGAAGCCTTCCAGGAGTCGTTCCTTGTCCGTGCTTCATCTTTTTTGCACCGACGACCGCTCCCCACCCTCATCAGCCCTGGGTGTCGCACCTTGTCTGAGTTCTCATGTTCATATACCTCTCAACAGAATGGTCGCGCTAAGAGAAAGCATTGTCACATTCTTCACTCAGTCTATGCCATGCTTCTCTCATCCTCTTGTCCCGAACGTGCCTAGGGTGAAGCTACTCTTACTGCTATCCATGTTATTAATTGTCTCCCTTCCTTCATCCTTGGTAATATCACTCCTTTTGAGCGTCTTTATCACACTATACCAGATTATAACTTGCTTAAGGTGTTTGGTTGTACTTGTTTTGTCCTCCTTCAACCTCATGAATATACTAAACTTGAAACTCACGCCCGTCTTTGTTGTTTTCTTGGGTATGCCACAGAGCACAAAGGTTACCGTTGTTAGGATCTGATATCTTAGCGTATCTGTATATCCCGTCATGTTGTCTTCTGGGAACATATTATGTTCTCTTCATTATCCAGGTTTACATCAATTTCATACACTTCTACTCCTCTTTTTACTAACCCCGATGTTGATTACTTCCCTAGTGACACAGGTACCTCTAGTGAGCTCCCAGCCTCTTCCAATGTTACCTCTGCTTCCGAAGATGTTGTTCTGACCGTTGATCCTGTACCTCCCACCATTGAGTGTCCTCATAGGGTAAGAACTCCATTTACCTATCTACGTGATTACCATTGTTTTTCTACTTTGCTTCACCTTCATGAACCACAATCCTGTAAGGAAGCTTCTACTGACCCTCATTGGCAGCAAACTATACAGGAGGAATTACAGGCATTGGAGAATACTCACAGTTGGGACCTTGTTGATCCTCCTTCTGGTAAGCCTCTTGTAGGATGCAAGTGGGTTTATAAAATCAAGACTCTTTCTTATGGTTCTATTGAGCGGTATAAAGCTTGTCTAGTGGCAAAAAGGTTCACTCAGGAGTATGGTATTGATTATGAAGAAACTTTTGCCCCTGTTGCACGCATCACCCCTGTTAGAACTCTTCTTGCCATTGCAGCCACTTGACAATGGCCACTTACACAAATGGATGTTAAAATGCCTTCCTTAATGGTGAGTTAGAAGAAGAGGTTTATATGCATCCTCCTCCGGGATACACTTGTCCGGCCAACAAGGTTTGTTGTCTTCATAAGGCTCTTTATGGTCTCAAATAAGCGCCTTGGACCTAGTTTGCTAAATTTTACAGCACTATCAGTCAGTTGGGGATCTCTTCCAATGCTCATGATTCTACTTTTTTTACTCAAAAAATAGAAAATGGTACTGTTGTCTTACTTCTTTATGTCGATGATATGATTATTACTGGCAATGACTCTACTAACATTACTGAGCTCAAACAGTTTTTAAGTCAACATTTTGAAATGAAAGATCTTGGACCTTTAGGTTACTTTCTGGGGCTTGAAGTTCTATCTTTCTGCGATGGCTTATTTCTCTCATAGGCTAAGTATGCTTCTGAACTTGTCTCTCGCGCAAGTCTCACTGATTGCAAAATCGAATACACTCCTCTTGAACCCAATGTTCGGTTTACTCCTCAGGATGGTACTTTGTTGGATGATGCCACTCTCTATCGTCAGCTAGTAGGCATCCTGTTTTATCTTGCAGTTACTCAACCGAATATCTGCTATACTGTTCATCTGGTTAGTCAATTCATGGCTGCCCCTCATATCACCCATTATGTTGTTGTCCTCTGCATTATTTAGTATATCAAGGGTACCTTATTTTATGGTCTTCACTATTCCATTGCATCCCCTTTGAATCTTCGAGCCTACTCTGATGTCGATTGGGCCGGTGATCCCAGTGATCATCGCTCCACCATTGGCTTTTGCATTTTTCTTGGAAATTCTCTTATTTCCTGGTCGAGTAAGAAACAAACTCTGACAGCTCGCTCCAACATTGACGTAGAATATTGTGCCCTTGCTGATACTACTTCTGAAATATTGTGGCTCCATTGGCTTCTTGTTGATTTAGAGATGTCTTAGTCTTCCTCTACTGATCTTTGTTATGACAATCGTAGTTCCATCCAAATTGCACACAATGTTGTTTTCCATGAGCGCACCAAACATATTGAGATTGATTGTCACTTCATTCGTCAACATCTTCTATGTTGTGCTCTTCATCTTGTCTTGATTGGAACTCTTGATCAACCAGCTGATTTGTTCACCAAACCTCATTCTCCTAGTCTCTTCTGCACTTTACTGTCCAAACTCAAGTTAGTTACCGTTGCACCTACTTAAGTTTGAGGGAGATGTTATGATAGTGATTGATTTGTTATTGATTTGTTACGATTGTAAATGATTTGTTATTTATTTGTTATTATCTTGTAATCTGATTAGGGTTAATAATTGGACTTTATGTATAAGATTAGTTCTGATTTTGTTTTATTCTTTCCTACCCTATAAATAAGAGCACTTCATTGTACATTCACACATAAAAAATATACAAACATTTTCTCATCTTCTATGTTTCCACATAAATAATGGATCTTTGCCAAGTCTCCTTCACTGTCTTCGAATCATATCCTGTTTGTTTTTATATTTTATTTTTTATGTTAAAATATTATAGAAAAAGGATTGGCATTACATATATAATTTGTCAGAGAATCTATTAGTGTAGTATTGTGCGACCTGTGATTTATTCACTTATTTATTTTAGTTGCATTATAATGATGATCATGTGAATAAAATACCCAAAGAAGTGTCTATATTTGTCAATATGCTTTTAAGAATCGGGTTCTCGTTCTCTTTTGCTCTTATTCTTCAAATGATGTTGTGAAGAAGACCATTTGCTACTGCATTATCACCTTAATTGGAAGGGAATATCTTTTAAGGTTTCTTTCATTTGGGGAGAGAAAAAAGACTTATATTTTTATAGCAATCGAAATTATAAAATATTAACAATTCATCTGGTAAGAACTGAAAACATACAAGAAAAATAATTATCTCTACAAATATTTTTCATTTCAATTTTTTTTTCTCTTGCTTTTTTCCTAAGTTCCATTGTAGAGTCATCTAAGGATTTCATTAAAGGCCCTTATGCCAGGTTTATGAGTCTTACGTCTATAAAAAAAAAGAAATTTATTTTGTGCCTTAGAATGACATCATCCCATCAAAAGTTTAGGCAAAACGAGAGTTGTTGAATAATGGTCGATAATGATTGATTCCCAAGCATACGCATCACCACCTATTAAAATATCAGACAACTGAATGATTTGGAAAATGTAATTGAATGATAGTGGTTAGGAAGAGCATTAAATTATCGATTTAAAAGAGGCATTTCATGCATCACAAAAAAAAATGTACGTGTAGTATTGTGCGACCTGTGATTTATTCACTTATTTATTTTAGTTGCATTATAATAATGATCATATGAATAAAATATCCGAAGAAGTGTCTATATTTGTCAATATTGATTTAAGAATTGGGTTCTCGTTCTCTTTTGCTCTTATTCTTCAAATGATATTGTGAAAGTCACCTCAAGATGACCATTTGCTACTGCATTATGCCCTTAATTGGAAGGGAATATCTTTTCAGGTTTCTTTCTTGTAGGGAGAGAAAAAAGGCTTACATTTTTATAGTAATAGAAATTATAAAATATTAATAGCTCATATGGTAAGAACTGAAAACATACAAGAAAAATAATAACTTCTGTAAATATTCTCCATTTCAATTTTCTTTTCCCCTGTTTCTTCCCTAAGTTCCATTGTGGAGTCATCTAAGGACCTCATTAAAGGCCATTCTACCAGGCTTATAAGGTGATATATATATATATATATATATATATATATATATATATATATATATATATATATATATATATATATATATATATATATATAGTTTATATCTAATGAGAGGAATTTTTATTGTGAGGGTGGAAGGAATAAATCTTGGTAATACAATCATACATAAATGGTCAAGATTAAAAGTTACTTAAAGGTCATTTGACCACTTAAAAAAGTCACATGTATTTATTTTCTAATCTTGACCATTCATATAAGATCCAATGGTCAATATGTACTCCACACACCTCTTACAATAAACAATCTTCTCACCTAAGTAAGATCTTATATATATATATATATATATATATATATATAAATGAGAGGGGATCTACTTACACCTAGTGTAAGTAAAAGAGACTTACACTCAATCTTACACCCTTCATTTTATTGTGATCATGTACTATCATTTATCTCTTATCGTAGCCACAAGATCACAATGAAAGATGTAAGATTAAGTGTAAGTTTTTTTTACTTACACTTAGGTGTAAATAGATCTCTTATATATATATATATATATATATATATATATATATATATATATATATATATATCAATTTACACTAATGTAAAAAAAAAATATTTATTTTTAATTGTTAGATATATTTTTATTTAATAGTTATATATTTTATATTTATATAGTATATATATATATATATAGGAAAGATCAACTTACACTAATATAAATTTTTTTATATATTATTTTCAATTGTTAGATCTATTTTTATTTAATAGTTATTTTTAATAAAATAATCTCAATTATTAAATGAAAATAAAATTAATAATTAAAAATAAATATAAAAAAATTATATGAATATAATTTGATCCTTCGATAAATAAATAAATAAATATATATATATATATATATATATATATATATATATATATATATATATATATATATATATATTGTGCCATAGAAAGACACCCTCCCATTAATGGTCGATAATGATTGATTTCCAAGCATACGCATCACCACCTATTAAAATATCAGACAACCGAATGATTTGGAAAATGTAATTGAATGATAGTGGTTAGGAAGAGCATTAAATTATCGATTTAAAAGAGGTGTTTCATGTACCAAAAAAAAAAAAGGTACGTGTAGTATTGTGCGACCTGTGATTTATTCACTTATTTATTTTAATATGCATTATAATAATGATCATACGAATAAAATACTCAAAGAAGTGTCTATATTTATCTATTCAGTTGAATCTTACGTCTATAATATATATATATATATGTAGTATCAATTTATATTAATATAAATTTTTTTTTACATTTATTTGTAGTTATTAAATCTATTTTTATTTAATGGTTATTTTTAATAAAATAATCTTAACTATTAGATAAAAATAAAATTAATAATTAAAAATAAGTGTAAGAAAAAAATTTACACTTAAATTAACTCGTTAATCTATTATTTTTTATCGAGTTGAGTTCAATATTTTAACTCACTTTTATATTTTAATCCGCATAATCCATCCTGTTTAACTAAGGAGTTAAGCGGGACGGACAGGTTGACTCGTCGGATTGAGTTTTTCTTTTAAAAGTGTTATAAATGAGTCTTTTTATTTGTGTTTGTGATATTTTTATAGGTATGATATTAATTTATTTTTTTTGTTTTTTTTTAGTCTCTATAAATTATAATTTTTTTATTTTTTAAAAATTCTTATGATTTTTTTATACATTTTGTTTTTATTTTTTAGGCGGGTTGACTCGCCAACCTGCCTACGAGTCAACCGCCTATTTTTTTTTTTTTAGGCGGGTCAACCCGTCAACCCATCCTAAAATGGAGTAGGTTGGCTCTTCCAACCCATTTTTTAAAATGGGTCAACCCGACTCCCCCATGTATTTTGGCGGATTGAAAGCGGGGCGGATCGAGCGGGGCAAGTTAGTCCGTTTTGTCACCTCTAATTAGGAAGAACATTAAATTATCGATTTAAAAGAGGTGTTTCATGTACCCCAAAAATAAAATTTAGGTCAAATTCTTTATGTTCATTACATTCATTCTATTAATCAAGTTATGATATATATGAATTTTTAAAAAAAAATAGTAAGAGAGAGAACATTAATAAACACATGTCATAACTTAATTAATAAAATAAATGTAAAAAATATAAAAAAATAAACTTAAGTTTTATTTAAAAAAATGTACGTGTTCAAATTGAGAATTTGATCTTAGACGAATATTAGTATACAAGTTAGAATTGTAGGTGTGATTTTATCAAAATGCTTTTTATCTTTGGGCCATGAACACATAAATCTCATGTGAATTACGTCAATTTAAAAGTTTTGAGTTTTATTATCGATGACTTTTTATTGAATAGTTATCTGTAAATATAATGGTAAATTTTTATTTAAATTTTAGCATATTTTGATTTTGAAACGAGACAATTCTCTTTCTTTCTAAGCTTTCATTTATAAATAAAAATAAAAATAAATTAAGAGTACTCTAAAGTAATTTTTTTATTATTAATGTTACCCATCTAAGATATGGTTTAAAATCTTTGTGGTAAATGATGTAATAAGCTCAATTAATATGTCTAAATCATTAATAAATTTTTAAAAAATAGTTAAGATATAAATTCAGTGATTTCTTCCATATTTTAGTTTATTTATATAATTGTGATTTTTAAGTATGATTGAAGCTATAATGTTGACCTAGACTACCATATTATTTATGATGGAAATTTTGGTTTACATGTTGAGATATTTAGCATAAGTCATGGAAATTAATATGCTTAATAGTTTTGTAAGTTTGAACTCAAATTAGACTTAATTGATTTTTTTAACATTATTTGAGTCTTATGCTATTTCTGTATTTCTGTCATATCTTGAGTTTTAGATGTGTAAAAATTATGTATCTTACCTTGTAGGAAAGAGAAAAGAGAGCTCTACAACTTTCATGAAGAGCTCTAGGTAAAAAAGGATATCTAGAGGAGCTAATTGGGCTTGGAAATCAGAACACGGGTTTTGTGATTGGAACCTGAATAGTGTGCAGTAATCAGAACATAACGCGGGCTGTAAGAACTTGCTTGGGCTGAAATTTGGAGAGTTGAAAGTTAAGACTCATATCTACAACTTTCATGAATAACATAAGAGCTCATTCGGACAGATTGGAGGTGATATTGGGTTTGGAAGTCAAAACAGAGGTGCTGAAATTGAACCTAAATAGTATGCAGTAATTGGGTCATATCTTGGGTTGTAGGATTATTTTTTGGATGATCTTAGTGGCATTGGAAAGCTAAAACAAAATGCTACAACTTTCATGAATACCACATTGCTTCATTCTGATGGCATCCATGAGATCAACACTGAATGATTTCAGAGACAAAGAATCTCAATAATTTTTCACTCATCAACTCACTATTTGGCATTTTCCACTCATCCACCTACTCCTCACCTACTCTTAATCAGCCCCCTTGTCATTTTGTATCCCTAATCCTCTATAAATGGCACCATTGGCTGATCATTTGGTGCTCTTGGTGTTAGGCTTAGTTTTTACAAGTTATAGTTATGCTTGTTTATTGTTTTCCTTTGTTGTAATTTTCTCTTGCTCTAAATTGAAGCTATGCTCATCTTTATCTTCTTCTCTCTTTCTTTCTTCTTATATATGAGTAACTAAATCTTCATCTTATTTGGGTAAAAGAGTGAAGCTCTTGGTAATAAAATAAGGTTAGATTATTCTATTTCTTGTGCTTAAATGATATATTATGGACATTATATGTGTTGTATTTTATTTCCAATCAATTTAGAAACCTTCTTTGTATAATGGAGATCTTGATTTATTATAGACAATAGGATTGATACAGTGAATGCTTGAAGTCATTTATAAATATTGGTAGATAATTAAAGGAATCATAATATGATTGCATATATAATTGAACTTTGAATGTTATATTTTCTTATTGGAACCTCTGTTGTATGTAGATTTCAATTGAGTTATAAAGAGAAATAATTTTATCTTTAATTTATTACCAAGAGTGGATCTCCTAACCCAAGCAAGTTCTTAAATTTAATTGTGAACAAGTTTTACTATTTTTATTATTGTGACAAATCATTCTCTTATCTCAATTAATTTTTTTTCATCAATTCCCTGTGAATCGACCTCAGTCTCCAGGGAATTTATTACTTGAGACAACTTGTACTTAGGTTTGCATCCTTTAAATCCCACAATCAGTATTCATCAACAGTTTTGGCATTATGAGAATGCCAAAGAGGTATGGGATCATTTAAAGCAATGCTACACTATCTCTGATTTATCACATCAGTATTAGTTGTTGAAGGAACTTAATACTTTGAAACAACAAGCTGGTCAACTTGCTTATGAGTTTTTAGCACAGATGGAAGTTATTTGGGATCAAGTGACCTCATGTAAGCCTTCTCTGAAAGATACAACTGATTTAAAAACATATGAGACTCATCGGAATCGTACTCCTCTTATCCAGTTTTTGATGGTCTTACTGATGATTATGAACCTGTCCGTGCATCCTTACTACATCAGAATCCTTTGCCCACACTTCAGGATGCCCTTCCACGTCTCAAGTCTGAAGAAACGAGATTGGGTCTTGTTCGTCCCAAAGCTAAACTTGCCTTTGCCGTTCCAAAGAAAGCAGCCAAATTTTCCCATCACTATCAAAAGTCAGGGCATTCTTACTCCGACTGCCCCGCTATTGAATGTCACAATTGCACGCAAATGGGTCATATTGCTTCAAATTGTTGCCAATATTATAAGAAACCAAGACATTTAATTTAGAATTGTCCCACTCGTCCTCCTCCATGAGACCAGAATAGGAATCTACTAGTGATCTTAAGTCTCTTCATAAAAACCTTCTTTCTTCTTCCAGTAAGGGTAATACTCATGAGAATGGTAATACTCCTGCAACCCTTTCCACCATACTAGGTACTATCTTTCTGTCCAATGCAAGTTTACCTAACACTTATCTCATTACTGAACTAAATTTTAACTTTATCTCTGTTGGTCAATTATGTAATCTTGCTTATGAACTTACTTTTCTTCCTCTGGTTGTCGTGTGCTGGACCCATGGACAGGACAACTCATAGGGACTAGATGTAAGATTGGAAGGCTATTTGAGCTCACTCAACTGCATGTTCCCTAAGTGTCCAACATTTGTGCTGCTTCCATTACCTCTTCCATTCAGATTTGGCATCAACGTCTTGCTCATAGTTCTCTTAGCAAACTGTGTCCTCTCGTGTCTCAGGGTCTTTTAGGATCTGTTACTAATGAGTCTCTTGATTGTACTGCTTGTCAAACTACTAAACAATCAGCTTTATCATTTCATAAATGTACTTCTATTTCTGCTTCACCATTTGATCTTGTGCATTCTGATATTTGGGGCCCTGCTCCCACACCTACTATAGGAGGTTCTCGGTATTTTGTGTTATTTATTGATGATTATTCTCGCTTTACTTGGATATATTTGATGAAAAATCTTCATGAACTTCCTCAAATTTATATTAACTTTACCAATATGATTCAAACACAATTCTTTAAAGTCATTAAAGTTTTTCACCGATATAATGCCATGAAATATCGTGATTCTAAACTCTTATCTTTTCTTGGTGCACAAGGTACCTAATGTAACATCTCGGAACTGCTTGCAGGATTGATGAGTGTCCCCACAAACTAATACGGGTCTTTTCAGCATGCTTAGTCCTCATTCACACGCATCCTAGGAAATTTCCCAAGAAGTCACCCATCCCACAAGTGCTCCAAGTCAAGCATGCTTAACCATGGAGTACTTATGTTCTTGGCTACCGAAAAGAATATGCATCTTATTTATATGGGTGGTGTTAATCAATTCCTCTAAGCTATCCTCAACTATGCAGTCCCATACCTGCACACTCTCTGAATCCCTCTCAATTTGGTGTGTATTCAGTTCATTCATGTGTCCCTTCGCCTAGAAGCCTACCAGGAGTCACTCTTTATCCGTACTTCATCTTTTTTCTACTGGCAACCACTCCTCACCCTTGTTGGCCCTGGGTGTCACATGCCCACCAACTTCCGCTTAGTTCGTCCTTGAACCACACTGTACTAGGAGAGGTCCCACTCTAATACCATTTGTAACATCTCGGAACTGTCTGCAGGATTGATGAGTATCCCCACAAACCAACATGGTTCTTTTCAGCGTATTTTGTCCTCACTCACATGCATCCTAGAAAACTTCCCAAGAAGTCACCCATCCCACAAGTGCTCCAAGTCAAGCACGCTTAACCATGGAGTACTTATGTTCTTGGCTCCCGAAAAGAAGATGCATCTTGTTTATATGGGTGGTGCTAATCAATTCCTTTAAGTCATCCTCAACTATGCAGTCCCATAACTGTACAGTCTCTAAATCCCTCTCATTCTGGTGTGTATTCAGTTCATTCATGTGTCCCTTCTCCTAGAAGCCTGCCAGGAGCCGTTCCTTGTCCGTGCTTCATCTTTTTTGCACCGGCGACCACTATCTGCCCTCGTCAAGCCCGACTGTCGCACCTTGTCTGAGTTCTCATGTTCATATACCTCTCAACAGAATGGTCGCACTAAGAGAAAGCATTGTCACATTCTTCACTCAGTCTGTGCCATGCTTCTCTTATCCTTCTGTCCCGAACGTGCCTAAGGTGAAGCTACTCTTACTGCTACCCATGTTATTAATTGTCTCCCTTCCTTCGTCCTTGGTAATGTCACTCCTTTTAAGCGTCTTTATCATACTATACCAGATTATAACTTGCTTAAGGTGTTTAGTTGTACTTGTTTTGTCCTCCTTCAACCTCATGAATATACTAAACTTGAGACTCGCGCCTATCTTTGTTGTTTTCTTGGGTATGCCACAGAGCACAAAGGTTACCGTTGTTAGGATCCGATATCCCAGCGTATATGTATCTTCCGTCATGTTGTCTTCTGGGAACATATTATGTTCTCTTCATTATCCAAGTTTACATCAATTTCGTACACTTCTACTCCTCTTTTTACTAACCCCGATGTTGATTACTTCCCTAGTGACACAGGTACCTCCAGTGACACGGTCAGTTAGTCATAAAAGAATGGGCTGAACCAAAAATGTGTTCTTCGCAACTGCAACACATAAAAGATATCATGAAGGCATAGAAAGAAAAGATGGTAGAGTCATCCATACCACCGGACCTATCCAATAGAGAAATTGATGTGGTCCGATGAATTTAGAAGTAAGCTTTTTAAGTTGAATAATTCAACGGATAAGTCTAATAGAGCATGGATGGTTGGAAAAATATCCAATCCATATTTTTAGATCGTGTCTATTTTTTTTTTTTTGAGAAAAAGGTATACAAATTGAATCAACAGAAAAGATTCAATCATTTAACAGACTTAGGATGGTTTAAGCAACTCAAGTCCTCAACCACATGTTTTAGCAATAGAAGTAAAAACAACTAGGTCAGAAGATAATGAAGACACAGATAACTCTAATTGACCCACACAATTATATGCCATAAAGAAATTGATTATCCTTGAAATTATACAGTATAGTTAAAGGATCACCTTTTGTGACACAATCTTCATTGTTTAGGTCTTCAATCTGAGACACTTTTGCTCCACTTGAAGAATCGTGCTCCACCCTACTTAAGATGTCGAAGCACGTTCATTCCTAACATATGACTTCGTCTTTGGTAGAATACACTCTTCAGTAAAATATCTGGGCATCCTACACTTGAAACAGATAATTCCTTTGATTGTACAGTCCTTTGTTAGATGATCTTTCCCACACTTCCAACATTTTGGTACAGATGTCACGGTCTGACCAAACTTGCTACCACTAGCTCTTCCTCCACAAAACTGCTGTTGTTGTTGATTTCCCAATGATCACGAATACGTTTTCCACTGGAATCGCTTGGCCTTACGATTTTTCCTCCTTCAGAACCAATATGGTCCAACGTTACAAAACCTCATATTCTAAGATTTATTCCGACTTTGTCTGATTCTAAATCTCGACTACCATTTCCTGTTGCTGAGTAATCCTTTGGCTCTGCTATACCGTTCCTTCAGTTGTTCTTTGCACCACTTCCATAGTCGCAGTCATATCGCCACTATCACGTCCTACGTCCACACGCGTACGTCTACCACGAGCCATCGCCTTTCTTCAAAGACGGACGAACCAAAATACAATGGAAACCAAAGTAACTATTTCAAACAACACTGTCTCCTTTCGAAATCCAAGCACAGATAGTCACACAACACAAACAAGACAGACCTAACCACAAACCTCAAAAGACTCTAACCGTGCTCTGATACTAACTAATGTAACACCCTCCATAGGGCATCACATTTTTGACTAAAAACTTAAAACCCGAAAAACCATTTCATAAAAGATTTGAGTTCTAAAATATGGATTTTAAAATTTCTTTTTGCGGAAACATAAACTTACCGAGGTATAAGTAATACAGAAAATAAACTGAAAAGATTATTACATAGCTTTATTTATACCACATAATGTCCAATAAAGAAATAAAACATATAACTTACAGACTCAGAGAAACAGTAGCAAACCCAATGATGGGTATTACTAATAGCACGGTAACAATACTAACGAGAAAAACTCAACATACATGTTCTGTTTCTCTACCAAACTGCATCCTGTTGGAACTGAGACGATCATTCCTCGACGCCGTCACCGACCACAGAACATTGCCTCCAATAAGTCTAAGAAACTTGCTTCGCCTACTATACGAATTTAAATAATACAAACACAACAAAACAATACAGTAAAGAGGTGAGATCCCCTTTCACCAATACCAGTACGACAGCAAAGAATGATACGAATGACAAAGTCATTCCATACACACAGATATCACAAATATAATCATGTTATCAATTTACAAATAATTCCAATAAACATATATTGTAATAAAATGAACAGCAATAATATTACCATAACAGATATAACAATTGATACAATAAACTATATAGTCACATCATGCATAATAACTCACATCAACACATCATACATAGTATCTCAACATTGAATATAAATAACCACATTAAGATACAGACCATATATGCAAATATACACAGACTCATTCCTACTCCATGGAGCTAAAAACACAGACATCAGAGAGAATGATCCGGAAAGAACTATCAGTACCTCAGGCTACCCAACCAAACTATTGTACTGTCTCACGTTGTGTCTATAGCCCACTGTCTAAACATCGTGGTGTAGCACACAGTCCAAACATCGTGTAACTACAGGCATTGTACTAAAATAGTCTCCCCAAAATCTTGATTAAGAATAGTGCGTGTCGAGATCACTAGTAGGTTACCAGTTACCATAGCCTAGAGGAGCGACCAACCGTCCATATGTGGAATACTCCACACACTAATGCCTCCAAGTCCAATAGATGAACCACACTACGCTTATCACACCGACAAGACGGTGTAATTCGTCTCGTCAATCAATCCACCAATTATCAACCAAATTGGCACAACCCAATGCATGAATAAGAACCACAATACCCTTAGTCTCAAAATGTTATATTTATGCAAATGCCCTTAATGGCAATAATCTCAAATGCAGTACGTTCCCACCTGACGTACGCAAATGCCCTCAATGACAATAATCTCAAATACAGTACGTTCCCACCTGACGTACCATATTTTCACATGTCCGGGTCCACCACTTTGGCCCGATAGTAAAACTCGTTATTCCAATTAATCGCGTAGAAATTTTATCGCGTTCTCACAATCGCGTCACATTTACAAATATTTTTAAATCGCGTAAATATATTTTGTTGTTTTTAAAATCGCATAGTATTTTTAAATCATTTTCTAAATCGCGTAAGATTTTTAAGTCATTTTCTTAATCGTAAAGCTTTAAAATCATTATTTTAAAACCGCGTAAGCTATTTTTAATACTTTTAAACTACGTAGAATATTTTTCTTACGTTCAAATTTTATATTGAAACTTTCTTTATTATTAGTCCATTTTAAATTAATTTTGGCGACATTTTATCTAGAAAATTCATCAAGTGATATTTTCTACATTTCCATCAAAAATTTACTTTTCTTAATCATAACTAATAATTACATCTCGAAATTTGCTAATGCGTTTCAAAACTCAATGAGTGAACTATACGTCAGTACTTTTCAAGTAGTTATACCATTACTTAAATTCACTAATTTAACTCTAAATTAAATTACTTTCCATTATTTATCCAAAAATCCATTTAATTAAGTTCTAATTAAATTAATTTCATAAGTCCACACTTTTAAAACAGTTTTGGATTAAAAACATCATAAGTAGGCATGTTGGCCCAAAATCATTTTATGCATTAAAATCTTATTTAATGGTTTCTCATCATTTAATCTCTTATAAAAATTCTTATTCCAATTTGTTATCATTAAAATCATTCTTTTTATAATTCTAAATTTATTAAATTGAGTTCCCATTTATTAAATTACATAATCTACTCTTAGAAAATAATTTAGATCAAAAGTGTCTTAAATTGGCATGTTGGCCGAAATTCACTATGTTTAAAACATTTTTAAATTATCTTCTACTAACTAAGTTCTTGTGAAAATCATTACTAATTAAATTTATTAATTCTTTCTTTAGAAAATAATTGAGAACATTTTGGTTCTCTTTGGGATAATGAAAACCATGAATTATATGTGTTCTTTGGAACACTCATGCGAATCTTCAACATCTTATTCATATTCTACAATAACTATCATGCATCTATGAACACATACCATATATTAAAGCAATCATAAAACACATACTATATATTTTAAAGCTATAGACATGCTTGCACACAAAATCAATCACAAATAGGAAAAATTTAAACAATTAGGTGAATGAATCCTTATGGATTCTTCTCCACAAACACATCCATTCCTCACCACCAACACGTGGTTGATGAGCGTAATCTCCCTCTTACCTCTTGATGAAACCTCCAAAGCTCCTCGTATGTCCTCTTGTTGTGTCCTTCAAGATGAACTTCAATCACCAAGTGCTTCTTGAAAATCAAAGAAAACATGAAATATTAATATCTAAGGCTTAAATAAGAAAAACCATGGATCAAAATATGGTTTAGAAGGAAAGAATGAAATCAATAGTGAAGATTTCATAAACTTCACCTTAAAACTCCAAACCTTGAGCTTGAAGAACAAATATGAAGACGGATGATTTAGGAAAAATCACCAACATGAAAGTTCCTTAGAATTGCATGGTGATTCATGATCTAAGATTGTTTAGAATTATTGAAGCTTGGAAGGTGACTTTGGGGTGGTTGGCCGTGAGCTTGGAGAAGAGAAAGATAGGAGCTTTTGTGTTCTTTGCTTGATAGGAAGATGAAGATGAATGAATCTTGAGAAATTCCTATCATGAAAGTGTCTTGGATCAATGAGAGGATTCAAGAAATGATATTGGTAGGACTTATTAAAGTTTGGAGAGGGTTTCTTGGTGCTTGGCCGAATTCATGGGGGAGAGAAAATGAGAGAGTTTTGGTTGCTTGTTCTTGGTTCTTTAGAGAAAAGGATGTGTAAGAGAGCATGTGAGATGAATGGATGAAGGTTGTCTTCCATTTAGGTGCTATGGCCGTGGAGTACAAGGAGAGAAAAGGGGTGAGAGCTTCTTGCCAAAGTTGCAAATGAATCAAAGCCCTCCTATTTATAGACTTCATGAAAAAGATGAAAGCTTAGGATATTTTTCGGTATACTGTAAGCAATGAACAATAATTACTGCTTATAAAGTCAGTGTCTATTGTCCAATGGATAATAAAATATACCTAGATTTTTCTCTTATTCTAGTTGGGTAGCAACTATTGTTGATCATTTTCTACTGATTGCCCTTGATGAGTCACAAAGCGAGTCATCAAAGAGAAACTTCTAGAACATGTGACTCACTACGATGAGTAAGCATGATGTGTGGTGTCCCGGGGCAGATGAGGGCGGGGAGTGGACGCCGGTGCGAATTGAGGCATGTACAATGGGCGGCTCCTGGCATGCTTCTAGGCGAAGGGTCCATTATTTTGTTTCCATGAATGAACCGAATACGCACCTAATGAGAGGGATTCGGGAGACTGCGGTGTATGGGACTGTAGTTAAGGATGACTTAAAGGAATTGATTAGGCGTAACCATATCAACAAGTTGCAACTTCTTTTCGGGAGCCTAGAACATAAGAACTCCATTGTTAAGCGTGTTTGACCTGGAGCAATTATGGGATGGGTGACCTCTGGGAAGTTTCTAGGATGCGTGTGAGTGAGGACAAAGCACGCCGAAAAGACCCGTGTTGGTTTGTGGACACTCACATCTACGATGAGATGTTAGCATGATGAGTCAGCGTAGATATTTCCGTTAATCTAAATTGTCTACCTCTTTCACGAGATAGATGTTATGTTATAAATGGATTAGTTATCTTTAATCATATCCAATAGATTGTTTCAGTAAAATTTTGGTGTCCCAAAAAAAAAAAACTCATTCTTAAAATCGGACAATATCAAATTTCTTGTTGGATATGTCTGGTAACACATTGGGTAGTTTTGCTATCTTTTCTTTTTAACCTTTGTAATGTCCTTTTTGTGTAGTGCAATTGCAAGAAAGGATGTCCTTAATCAAAATCATGTCATAGTATTAGAATACAGTATTGTTGAAAAAGAGAACTTGATTTGTGAGGCACTTCCTGTTAAAAACAAAGGCAGGAGAGTGAAGCAGTACAAAGGCAAGGAAATTTCAAGTGATGTTGTTTAGAGTGGCGAATATTCCCGCAATATTCACAGATTATGTGGATAGAATCTTTCGTCCTCATCTAGACAGAATTGTCATTATCTTTATTAACGACATTCTAATCTATTCTCGAAATCGTGAAGAACATGTTGGACATCTCAGTGTGGTTCTCCACGTTTTAAAGGAGCAGTTGAACACGAGGCGAGAAGTTTTCGTTGGTCGAGGTGATCTGGAATGATGTAAACGAGGATGCAACGTGAGAACTGGAAGACAAGATGAAAGAGTAGTATCCACGATTGTTCTGAGACAACTACGAATTTTGGGGGCAAAATTCTTTTTAGGAAAGGAGTGTTGTAACACCCTAAGAATTCGTATTTTATTTGTTTTGGTCGATTCTGAATTATTTTGAGTAATCTGACTCGACTTCTGTGAATTTTATGATTTTTGTGATTTTTAAGAATTTTTGGGAGTTTTTGTATTTTTTTATTTAAATATTATTTTTGGGTTGTACATAAAGCCTTCATATTTTATTCTTTCTCTCAATCCTTAATTAATTTTACTAATCTGATTTGATTTTCATGAGTTTCACAATTAATATGATTGTTGTGAATTTTTGTGATATTTCGGATATTTTGAATATTTTAATATATTTTAGATATTTTAAGATATTTTGAATATTTTATTATATTTTAGATATTTTGAGATATTTTAAGATATTTTGAGATATTTCGAATATTATATTATATTTTTGATATTTTGGTATATTTTGAATGTTTAATATATTTATGATATTTTGGGTCAGATATGGGGCTCAAGGGTGTCTAAAAAATAAAAATTTTTATTAGCCAGAAAGCTTTGTACTGTTGACTGGAGCCGGGGGATCTTACTAAACCCGAAATCGGAAACAGTTTTTGAAATTTTGTTTCCCTACAATTTTATCTGACAAATAAAATTAGAGTATGTTTTATTATCTATTTGATAATATCTTTCTTGAAAATATCTAGTGAATGATTCTAGACGCAGGCCTAGTCACCCACTCTAGAATGTTCTAGACGATGACTCATCGTTTGGTGACTCACCTAAGTGACTAGCCTAGTGACTCACATGTTCTAGACTGTTCTAGAAGTAGTGACTCGCCACATTCTAGAAGCGATGACTCGCCATATTCTGGAAGGTTGTAGAAACGCTGACTCACCCTGTGACTCACCGCAGTGAGTCACCCGTTCCAGAAGGTTCCCTGATGACTCACCATGCTGACTCAGCGCTATGACTCACCATTGCTAACTCAGCCAGTGACTCAGCTGATGACTCACCATTGCTTACTCAGCCAGTGACTCAGCTGATGACTCGCCATGCTGACTCACCTGTTCTAGAAATATCTACGCTGACTCATCATGCTGACTGATCGTAGTGAGTCACATGTTCTAGAAGTTTCTCTTTGATGACTCGCTTTGTGACTCAACAAGGGCAATCAGTAGAAAATGATCAACAATAGTTGCTACCCAACTAGAATAAGAAAAAAATCTAAGTATATTTTATTATCCATTGGACAATAGACTTTGGCTTTATAAGCAATAATTATTGTTCATTGCTTACAGTATACCGAAAAATATCCTAAGCTTTCATCTTTTTCATGAAGTCTATAAATAGGAGGGCTTTGATTCATTTGCAACTTTGGCAAGAAGCTCTTACCCCTTTTCTCTCCTTGTACTCCACGGCCATAGCACCTAAATGGAAGACAACCTTCATCCATTCATCTCACATGCTCTCTTACACATCCTTTTCTCTAAAGAACCAAGAACAAGCAACCAAAACTCTCATTTTCTCTCACCCATGAATTCGGCCAAGCACCAAGAAACCCTCTCCAAACTTTAATAAGTCCTACCAATATCATTTCTTGAATCCTCTCATTGATCCAAGACACTTTCATGATAGGAATTTCTTAAGATTCATTCATCTTCATCTTCCTATCAAGCAAAGAACACAAAAGCTCCTATCTTTCTCTTCTCCAAGCTCATGGCCAATCACCCCAAAGTCACCTTCCAAGCTTCAATAATTCTAAACAACCTTAGATCTTAAATCACCATGCAATTCTAAGGAACTTTCATGTTGGAGATTTTTCCTAAATCATCCATCTTCATCTTTGTTCTTCAAGCTCAAGTTTGGAGTTTTAAGGTGAAGTTTATGAAATCTTCACTATTGATTTCATTCTTTCCTTCTAAACCATATTTTGATCCATGGTTTTTCTCATTTAAGCCTTAGATATTAATATTTCATGTTTTCTTTGATTTTCAAGAAGCACTTGGTGGTTGAAGTTCATCTTGATGGAGACAACAAGAGGACATATGAGAAGCTTTGGAGGTTTCATCAAGAGGTAAGAGGGAGACTACCCTCACCAACCACGTGTTGGTGGTGAGGAATGAATGTGTTTGTGGTGAAGAATCCATAAGGATTCATTCATCTGATTGTTTAAAGTTTTCTTATTTGTGATTGATTTTGTGTGCCAGCATGTCTATAGCTTTAAAATATATGGTATGTGTTTTATGATTGCTTTAATATATGGTATGTGTTCATAGATGCATGATAGTTATTGTAGAATATGAATAATATGTTGAAGATTCACATGAGTGTTCCAAAGAACACATATAATTCACGGTTTTCCCTATCCCAAAGAGAACCAAAATGTTCTCAATTATTTTCTAAAGAAAGAATTAATAAATTTAATTAGTAATGATTTTCACAAGAACTTAGTTAGTAGAAGATAATTTAAAAATGATTTAAACATAGTGAATTTCGGCCAACATGCCAATTTAAGACACTTTTGATCTAAATTATTTTCTAAGAGTAGATTATGTAATTTAATAAATGGGAACTCAATTTAATAAATTTAGAAATATAAGAAGAATGATTTTAATGATAACAAATTGGATTAAGAATTTTTATAAGAGATTAAATGATGAGAAACCATTAAATAAGATTTTAATGCATAGAATGATTTTGGGCCAACATTCCTACTTATGATGTTTTTAATCCAAAACTATTTTAAAAGTGTGGACTTATGAAATTAATTTAATTAGAACTTAATTAAATGGATTTTTGGATAAATAATGGAAAGTAATTTAATTTTAGAGTTAAATTAGTGAATTTAAGTAATGGTATAACTACTTGAAAAGTACTGATGTATAGTTCACTCATTGAGTTTTGAAACGCGTTAGCAAATTTCGAGATGTAATTATTAGTTATGATTAAGAAAAGTAAATTTTTGATGAAAATGTAGAAAATATCACTTGATGAATTTTCTAGATAAAATGTCGCCAAAATTAATTTAAAATGGACTAATAATAAAGAAAGTTTCAATATAAAATTTGAACGTAAGAAAAATATTCTACGTAGTTTAAAAGTATTAAAAATAGCTTACGCGATTGTAAAATAATGATTTTAAAGCTTTATGATTATGAAAATGACTTAAAAATCTTACGCGATTTAGAAAATGATTTAAAAACACTACGCGATTTGAAAAACAGCAAAATATATTTATGCGATTTTAAAATATTTGTAAAAGTGACGCGATTGTGAAAATGCGATAAAATTTCTACGCGATTAATTGGAACAACGAGTTTTACTGTCGGGCCAAAGTGGTGAACCCGGACATGTGGAATTATGGTACGTCAGGTGGGAACGTACTGTATTTGAGATTATTGTCATTGAAGGCATTTGTGTACGTCAGGTTGGAACGTACTGCATTTGAGATTATTGCCATTAAGGGCATTTGTGTAAATATAACGTTTTGAGACTAAGGGTATTATGGTTCTTATTCATGCATTGAGTTGTGCCAATTTGGTTAATAATTGGTGGATTGATTGACGAGACAAATTACACCGTCTTATCGGTGTGATAAGCATAGTGTGGTTCATCGATTGGACTTGAAGGCATTAGTGTGCAGAGTATTCCACATGTAGACAGTTAGTCGCTCCTCTGGGCTGTGGTAACTGGTAACACACTAGTGATCTCGATACACATTATTCTTAATCAAGATTTTGGGAAGACTATTTTAGTACAATGCCTGTAGTTACATGATGTTTGGACTGTGTACTACACCACGATGTTTGGACAGTGCTATAGACATAACGTGAGATAGTGCAATAGTTTAGTTGGGCAGCCTGAGGTACTGATAGTTCTTTCCGGATCATTCTCTCTGATGTCTGTGTTTTTAGCTCCATGGAGTAGGAATGAGTCTGTGTATATTTGCATATGTGGTCTGCATCTTAATGTGGTTATTTATATTCAATGTTGAGATACTATGTATGATGTGTTGATGTGAGTTATTATGCATGATGTGACTATATGGTTTATTGTATCAATTGTTATATCTGTTATGGTAATATTATTGCTGTTCATTTTATTACAATATATGTTTATTGGAATTATTTGTAAATTGATAATATGATTATATTTGTGATATCTATGTGTATGGAATGACTTTGTCATTCGTATCATTCTTTGCTACCGTACCGGTATTGGTGAAAGGGGATCTCACCTCTTTACTATATTATTTTGTTGTGTTTGTATTATTTAAATTCGTATAGTAGGCGAAGCAAGTTTCTTAGACTTATTGGAGGTAATGTTCTGTGGTCGGTGACGGCGTCGAGGAATGATTGTCTCAGTTCCAACAGGATGCAGTTTGGTAGAGAAACAGAACATGTATGTTGAGTTTTTCTCGTTAGTGTTGTTATCGTGCTATTAGTAGTACCCGTCATTAGGTTTGCTACTGTTTCTCTGAGTCTGTAAGTTATATGTTTTATTTCTTTATTGGATATTATGTGGTATAAATAAAGCTGTGTAATAATCTTTTCAGTTTATTTTCTGTATTACTTATACTTCGGTAAGTTTATGTTTCTGCGAAAAGAAATTTTAAAATCCATATTTTAGAACTTAAATCTTTTATAAAATGATTTTTCAAGTTTTAAGTTTTTAGTTAAAAATGTGATGCCCTATGGAGAGTGTTACAGGTTGTGCAGACCATAATTCGTTGAAGTGAGGTATGAGATAATAATATTTGTTGGTGATTAATGGTGCATTGGTTGTATCAACTGATTCATTTTAAGTATTATTGTTTAATTATATAGAGAAAAACCATGCATTTCAAAATTCAAGAAATTTCATGGTTGAGGCATATATATATATAATTTGAAAACATGCATTGTACGCCATGGAACACTGTAGCACCCAGTTCATGACTTTCCTAACCTTAATCATAACAGAATTTCATTTTGTTATAAATGCATGATGTCCTCTTCGCTCTCTTTTATAGACGGATTCTTTCTTTTTGGTACATAGCAATGTTCAAATTTAGAATCTCTTGTAAATTATTAAAATTTCATACCATAAGCCCATATTTGATAACTTTTTATAAAGGTGTTATCATCTAAAATAGTGAAATGATCAGCCCAAATCTAATCTAGTATAACGAAAATGAGGTTGTCATCATCTAGATGTAGTCACAGTTCCTGAAATATAAGTAACAAAAGCATTAAAGCATAGAGAAAGTGTAGATAATCTTTCCAATTTCCATGACCACTCGGTGGAGTTGTTAATATGGGTCAAAGTCCATGGCCAGCCCATCAAGCCTTGCATGTGAGTAGGGCTTGGATCAGCTCATCAAGCCCTACATTTGGGTGAACACTAGTTTGTCCTTTCCGACGTAAAACTGCCATAATAAGTTGAAGCATAGGAGTTTCCATAATATTTCTAAACTTAATCTATGAAAACTATCATTACCTTTTTTTTTTAGAGTATCTTTTCATCTGATAAATAAGAGACTAATCTATCGGGATATGGTTTAATAATATTTTTTTCATACATATAAATCTCATGATCAAACTTAAGATTACATGCTTAAAGAGTTCGGATCTCTTTCACTCAGACTAACACATGATGATACTATCATTACCTATTTATCTATTTATAATATCTAAAAGTAAGCTCCAAAGCTCATGAAATGCCATATCAGCTTCTTTGAACTCTATTGTTAAGCCACGTTAAACACTCTCTATTCATAAGTGCTAGTAGAAAAATAACACTTTTTGCTTTAGTACAATTTCGAGAGTGTAGTATAAAGTTTGACATAAATACAATTCATTGTGAACTTTTACAAATTCTAACTTATATTGAAATTGAAATTGTAATAAAGACTTAAAATTTAGTTAATGAAGACACAATAAAATGCTATCATTTATATAATTATAGCAGTGTCTCACTTGCATTAGTACAAAATTCAAAAACTTATTAAAAAATATAAGCTAGAAGTATCCAAAAGTATATGAGAAGGATATGACATGTATTAGATACTGGTATCAATGCTTCCTAATTTTGTGAAAGCAAGATAGACGATGCCAAGCCCAAGAGATCAACAAGGAGGAGATGTTGCTTGGAGGCTACCAAGTTAGCAACACCAACGCTGCTAGGGCAATGGGCAGCGGAGGAAAAAATGGTCCATGATCGATTTATTTTGATGGACATCCAACACACAAATTAACCAGTTATTTGGGTTAATGTGCAACCATCAAGATGTTATGAGTTATTTAT
Organism: Ormosia emarginata; assembly: GCA_029884605.1. Taxonomy (NCBI): domain Eukaryota; kingdom Viridiplantae; phylum Streptophyta; class Magnoliopsida; order Fabales; family Fabaceae; genus Ormosia; species Ormosia emarginata. Next base: position 3,603,909 of record JAQQTP010000058.1, on the reverse strand, counting down.
AACTTAATATTCAAATGTCATTAAACAAATAACCATACCAAAGTCAATGAAGTTGGTTCACCCAAACCTCCTACTTAAGATAATTGCATTTGACTTGGAGCGAATGAGGGTCTTTGTTGATAAGCAATCTATAATTCCTTTGTAAATCCTAGTTGAGATTGGTGGTTTGCCATCTCTTTAGAATAGGGATAGTCTTCCATCACTCTAAAGTTTTATGTAAAAGGCCAAAAAAAAAAAAAAAACCATATCAAATGCTATTATCTAAAAATGACAAAAGTGATTTCTTTTTTTTTTTTCATTGTCTCACATATTTTAATTAGTATTTTGCATTTGCTGAATCAATAGGTTCATTTTGATTTTTAAGTACAACTATTTATGGTAATGTAAACCACACATGTTAAAATTTAATAAATTTCATGGTCCATACATTTAGATTATTTCAGTTTATATTTAAAAACACGCATTGGATAGCATGGAACTCTAACCATCCAGTCCACCCATACATAAATCCATCCTATTATTAAAAAAACATTAATGGATTGGGTCAATTATTATTATTGAATGGTTAATGGACCACCCAATAAATCTTATAAACTATTGGACAAAAAATGAAATGACCTGATTACAATTTAGACGAAATCCTAAATTAAAATTCACTGAAAATTTGAAACCCTAATTGTTTCTTCTCTCTAGCTTCTCTTCTACGTTCTTTGCTGCTATTGATGTTGGAGGCTCGTACTGCATGAGAGATTATTCATGATCACGCTCTTCCTCATCAAGTCAATCACAAGCACAAGCCAAATAGCTTGATCTTGACGCCGGAAATGGCAAGGTTTGTGGCATCTCAAGTGCGAGACATCTTTGGATTGTGCGTTGCTTTTGGTTATCTTCAGCAACAAAAACAAAGACATTCTTTTTGCCGATTACGTCTCCGTTGACAATGTTGCTCCTCATAACTTCGGCAAGAACTGCTAGTGCGCGTTGCTTTTGATAGAAATAGTTAAAATGAAGGTTGTGTACAACAGCATGAAATTGTAGTGTTGCTTAATTTTTTAATTTTGTAATTGTTGGGTTATTCAATTTTTTGAAAATGAAATATGATTATTGATTTTGCGTTGATAAAGTGTTGGTTTTGAGTTGTATGGTGGGTAATTTGATGATCAAGTGTCATGGAGAGAGAGAGAGAGAATTTTAAAATATAATATAATATAATTTGAAATGGATGGATTGGATATTTGTTTATTAAACAAGTAATGAATGAATTGGATTTTTTAATACTTTTTTAATAAATTATAAATGAATTAATGATTTGTTTTTAATCTATTCAATCCAATTTAAAATTTATCTAATTCATTCATTTGTCATCTCTACATGAAACATAGTGAGACCCAATTCATAACCTTCCTAACCTTAGTCAATAAACAAAGTATCATTTTCATACAAAATGCATGATTTGTTCTGTTCTCTTTAATTCTATTGTAAACAAATCCCTTCTTTTGCTACATGACAATATTCAAATGTAAAATCTCCTGTAAATTACTAATATTTCTTACTATTAGCCCACTTTTAATAACTTATAAATGACTTTTCAAATAAAGGACTTTTCATCTAAAGTGGTAAAATGCTAAACCCAAATCTAATATAATATGACTAAAAAGAGGTTGGCATCATCCAGATGCAGTCAACATAACATACTTCGTGCAAATGGTCTATGAGGAGAAATGTTAGTCTCACAAATATTGTGGTACAAATTCCTCGCAAAGTGTGAGGTGGCAAACAATAATGGGTGAGAAAAAAATTAATTGATGTTAGCCACCAGACAATTAAAGCCTATAGGGAAGCTCATCAAGTCTCACATATAGCTGGGCCTGGGGCTTGGATCTGTTAGTCATGACAACCATCACCCAAGAGGGGGGTGAATTGGGTGATTACAAATTTAATGCAACTTTGAGAAATTAATCATTTTGAATCACTCAAGTAATAAATGCAGCGGAACATGCACAACAAAAGTACAACTATTATAGATTACTCAAATACAACTTGGGATATATGATGAATTAAGCAAATGGGCTAGATATCAAGTTCATAGAATCAAATCACCAAGATGACAAGATATGCAATAGATAAATTTACTACACTAAATACTGAAATTAAAGAGTGTAGGGAAGAGAGAATCAAACTCAAGAATTTATCCTGGTTCAGTCACCAACTACTTATGACCTACATCCAGTCCCCAAGCTTAACTTGAGATTTTCTTCACTATCTCCTAGACTTCACGGGTGCTAGGAAAACCTTTGTACAAACAAGAACACTCCTCACACTTTGGGATACCTCACCCTTGTGCTAGAGCCTCCAATTCTTCAAGCTTCACAGGTGCTTGATGACCTTTACAAACTTGAGCACTCAACTCATTGGGATGCCTCATCCTTGAGCTTGAGTCTCTTCAAACAAAGGGATGCCTCACCCTTTACAATTTGGAGGGATACCTCACCCTCTCTTACAAAGCAATCAAGGTTGATAAAATGAAACTCTCATAAGAGTAGATATACAACTTGAAGAACAAAGTATAGATGATAGAAAACTCTCTCAAGAGTGGATAATACAAATTGAAGAACAAAGGAATAGAAGAATTTTGCAAGAAAGAGCTCAAAATATGATTTTGGTGATTCAAGGATCAAATTAAGTGTTCAAGAGGTGTATAAGCTTCATACAACACTTATATATAGAGCCCAAGTGATAAAATAGCCGTTGGTAGTGTTTAGAAATGATTTTTTATGAAAACTAGCCGTTTATAGCCGTTAGAAACGTTTCTGGGCACTTGGTAATCGATTACACACTTCTGGTAATCGATTACATGGCTTCTGACATTGTTGTAATCGATTAAAGGACTTGTGTAATCGATTACAACTTTTCTGGTTTTGAAATTTGACTTTAAAATGTCATAACTTCTTCATTTCTTATCCGATTAAAGCAAATGACCAGTCATTGGAAAGATCTTTGAGTCTATTTTCAAATGAAAGAAGTTTCACAACAAAAATCAAAGCATTTTGAGAGTTATGATCAAAAGAGTGACCAAAGGTCAGTTTTTCAAAACTCAAACTTGACTATATTTCATAGTTTAAAGCAAATGGTCATAACTTCTTCATTTCTTATCCGTTTAAAGTAAATGACCATTCATTGGAAAGATATTTGAGTCTATTTTCATATGAAATACGTTTCATAACAAAACTCAAAGTATTTTGAAAGTTGTGATTAAAATAGTAACTGAATATCAATTTTGCAAAACACAAACTTGACTATTTTTTAAATGTGTGAACTACCACCAAGATTAACTTTCCAAAAACAGTTTGTTGGGCATTTAAACATGTAAGAACCATTTTTAAAGACTTAAAAACATATTTGAACTCTTTTCTTATAAAACCTCTATCTTTACATAGGAGAAAACCTAAAAGGCAAATATACCAATTCTAGTCCTTAGGCTTCTTGATGTGATCCAAGCTTCTACAAATTTCTTCTCTTCAAATCTTGTAAATTGCTTGGAACATCTTTATCATTCTTATTCTTCTTGAGTTGAGCATAGTTGTGATCTTTTGCTTTCTTGTTGCAATGCTTATTCTTGATACTTGGACTATCCTACAAAATGTTACTCACTTAACACAAGCATAGTTAGTCCAAATTCATAACTCAATATCTTTATATGCATGATACAATATATCTCATTCAGCACATCTATGAAGCATAAGCATAATTCTTTTTATCTTGTATTTGTCATAATCAAAACTTAACATATTAAACCATTGAGGCAAAGACAATGCTACAGGATCAAGTATGCATCGACTCCCATACTTTCCAAAGAATTTGAATTATAATCATATATATATATTGGTACCACTATATATACCATTCTTCTTTCACATATTAATATTTTAAAAACAATTAATCAATTAATTATAAGATACCATTTGAAAAGTTAATCTAATTACAAATTTTTTGTTCTTTCACTATTTAAATTTATAAAAACCATACAAGTAGGGGCAGTTCATTAAAAGTAGTTTATCATTTTCCTTTTTTAAAAAATTACACTGAAACTTAATTAAAAAGTTACAAACATTCTTATATTACTTGCTTATTAGAAACAAGTAATTAGTTAATTATAAAATACCATTTGAAAATCTAATCTAATTACAAATGAATTGTTCTTCCACTATTTAAAAATCATGAAAATCAATCAAGTAGGATAGTTCATTAAAAGTATTTTGTCATCTTGTTTTGTAAAAGAAATTATTCAGTAATTTAATCTTAAAATTATGAACATTCTTATATTATTTTCTCTATTACTCACAATAGTTGGATTAAGTGATAAGTAAGTTTGAGCTGCAGGAATAGTAATGCCTCGTAAGATCAAAACAAAAAAATTACTTCCTTTATTTTGTCTTTTTCCTTGCTTCTTTCACATATTGATATTTTAGAAACAATTAGTTAACTCATTATAACTTATAAGATAACATTTGAAAATCTAATTTAGTTACAATTTTATTGTTCTTCCACTATTTAAAAATCATGAAAACCAGACAAGTAGTTTATTAAAGTAGTTTATCTTTTTTTTCCCTTGTTTAAATAAAAAAACAAAATTATGCAGTAACTTATTCAAGAAATTACAAATATTCTTATATTACTTGCTTTGTTTTATTTTACACCCTCTTGCAAGCAAGGCACTTATTCAGTAAGAATAGTTAAGAATAGTTAAGGTACTTATGCAATAGGCTAGTTAAGTTACTTGTTCAATAGGCTTAATTCCCATTCCTCTTAATATAGCTCCTAAACGGATTAATATAAAACCACGTACTCAAAAATAACAATTCCTATTTTGTTATGTTGCCTTTTATTCCTAAGCCATGACGTTCGTTTTCTCTACAGTTGACGAGCATTCCAAAATCAAACAAGTTAAGGCAACCCATGGATCAAAGAAGTTGATGCCATGCCCATGTATCATTGAGAATATCTTGAATCAAGTCATTGCTCGTAGCATATTTGGTAGTGTCGAGGTACGAAATTTTGTTGGGCAATCTATAAGTGTATGAGTCATACAAGTAATAAAAAGTGAGAACCGAGTATCATTATTAAAGAGATTGAAATGAATAAATGTGTTATTGATTATCTGATTGCAGACTTAAGTAACACGAAATTAAAAACAATTAAAAAAAACTACAAGTAATAAAGGAATCCGAATACAACACACCAACACTAGGGAGATAACAATGATTTAAAGCATAGGGGGAGTTTTTCTTTACCCACTATTTCATTTGGATATATGTTGTCGCGATTGGGACTGCTGTAGGAGTGGCGATAAAAAGAATTTTTTTTAAAAAAAATAAAAATAGAAAATGGAGTTACTATTTTATTTCAATTAAAAAAATTGGAAAACATTTTTAATGAAAATAATCTTTGAAATCAAATTGAGTTTGGGAGCCAATTGTATATAGGGAGGGTGAAAACTGAATCTCACAACACTCTTGATATATCCTTCATCAAGACAGTTACCTTAAGTCAATTGTACAAATTTTTTATAATCTTTAAAAATATTCTTTTATCCCCCATTTTCTCTTTTTTTTTTTTTTTTTTTTTTTTTTTATTATTTAAACATTTATCACCAAAAACAAGGAATATATACTAAGATAAAACATCAACAACACTTTGAAACTAACATCAACTCATGTCACTAAGCATATTAAACATAAGCACAAAGAACTAAATTATTTCTAAGCAGCTTAAACAAAAGACTTCAACAAACTCTCCTTTTATTAGTTTTATTTGTATTTTTTGTTGATTTTTAATTTGGGAAAAATGTTTTTAATCCTTTTTTATATTATTTTTTGTTACTCTAATTTCCAAAAGTGAGAAAACATGCATTAAGATAAAATAGCGGCAACAATATGAAATTAAGACCAAATCATGTCATTGACCATGTTAAACAAATAAAACAAGATAAACTTAAATAACCCAAACAAGCGGTCTCAAAAGTAATTTTTTCATTTTTTATTTCATGATCATTTTTATTTTCCAAATATTTTTGTATTTTTAGATTTTTCTCATTTTTTCTTCTTTGTTTTTTGTACATTATATATTTTTGTGTTTTTTTAAATTTTTTAATTTAAATTTTTACTACCCTTTTTATTTTGAAAAGCTTACAAAATCATATACAAAGAAGTCCCAATTTTAGTCCACTGGAGACAAAATTAAGACTAACTAGACTCATTTAGGCTCAAAATGAAGAATAACCGTTAAATTCAACCTTCGTCAAACTAACCCAACATATTTTTTATTTTTTTTTTTATAAAAAGACCATTTAACATAACATGAAAATAAAAAATGTGAAATAACAAAAAACAAAGAAATAAGAACAAAGAACATAGGGAGGAACAAGTTTTGTGTGCATACCAATTTGAAGGTAGTGATGATGCGCGGAGGTGTTGACAGTGGCAAGGACAACGGGTGCAGGTATCTTGGCAGCGAGCTCACGACAACGACCTCGGGCAGCGGAGGTTGGTTAGTGATGGAAGCTTGGTGTTAGTCTGTTTGCGGGTTTGGCAGTGATAAGGGTGAGTTGTGGTGAGAGGTGGTTGACGAGGTGGTTGAATGGAGGAGCTTTGGTGTCATAGTGGTTGGACAGGTTTGAATAGTGATGGTCGCAGGCTCGATGTTGAGTTCGATGAAGGTTAGCTATGATCAACGAGGACAGTGACGTAGAGAAAGGCACGATGGTGAGGTTGAGGAATGTGGTTTGTAGGCTAGTGGTGTTTGATAGTTTTGGGCTTGTAGGCTTAGTGGTGAAGGCGATATTTGGATGGCTTGAGTGTTGGTTGCCTCATGGCAAGTGAGATGGTTTCAATGTCAACTATGAAGCATAGGTACTTCATAATATCTGTCGTACCCGTGTCAGATATGTACTTATATTCATACTAGATATTCGAATATTTAATAAATGTTAGTTTAATTTTTTTTATCAAAAGTCGTATCCCCGTACTATACATGTGTCGTATCCGATACCCGTACTCGTATTCATGCATCATAGGGTGTCAAGTTACGGTTTGTGTTTGTTGTGTTGCAGGGTTGGTGATGCAGAGAGTATGATGGTGGTCTACAACAGTTGAGGATGGTGAAAGTTTTAGGCGGAGGTTGCTGTGTTGAATTTCACTTCCAATTTCAGGTGTTTTTGGGTGGTAAAGCTTGAGGTAGAAGTTGCTTTGGGTTGTTATGGTGGAGCTTTCATAGTGGTGAGGTGGTGGTGGCAATTCTTGTTGTCGTGGTTGATGTGAGGTGCAATTGGTAATGGATAGTTTGGTGTTGAAGTTTGTTGATTAAAAATAATAATTTGAAAATAATAGAATTTTGGTAGTTATGTGACTTTTGATGTGGTAGTTATTGTGAGTTATGAAAGTTATGAGAATTATTCTATGAGTAATGAAGAATTATGGTGTGTCATTAGGGGGAATTATTTCATTGGAGTTATATAGTTATATGATGGTTTATTTCATGAGTTAAAGGAAAATTACTATAGTTAATAAAGGAGAGTTATGTAATGTGTAAGGTTTCTTTTACTTCTATAAGTATCTTATGTATTTTGGAGTTTGTTAGATTGGAAATAAAAATTAAAAAGTGTCTCTTCTATTATTCTTCCACACTAACAAAGTGGTATCAAGAGCTAGTGAGATTTGAGTGAAGACAAATAATGGAATGGTTCCATTTCAATTCTCTCGTCTTACAACAGATAACTATGAAACTTGGTCTCATCGCATGAAGACATTGCTTAGATTACAAGATGCTTGGGAGATTGTAGAGATTGACTACACTAAGCCATAAAACGAGGCAACTTTGTCTCAAAATGAGAAGGACGCATTGGCAAAGTCAAAGAAAAGGAACCAACAAGTCTTATCCCTCATCCATCAAAGTTTGGATGATTTGATGTTCGAGAAGGTGAGCAATGTATCCACCACGAAAGAAGCTTGGGGAATTTTACAAAAGTCTCTCTAAGGTGCAAACTGTAACACCCCGAACTTTCTATCTTAGGAACAGTAATTTTGACAGTTAACAGAATTCTACTGTTTAGTGATTTCTGTGTGCTGTAAAATTATTTTGAATATTTCATCTATATATTTGATCATTTTGTGTGATTTACTCTGTGTCAGGAAAATAATAATTTTCGGGCTGAAAATTTTTTACGTAATTTAATTATTACTGAAAAGTCTTAATTATTTTACGTAATCTGATTTGATATTTGTGAATTTTCTAATTTTTATGATTTTGTGGATGATTATGAAATTTTTTTACTATTTGTGGGCCCAGGGGTGTATGTGGGCCCAGGTGGCCATACGTGGGCCTAGGTGGGTCCTGCAAAGTGAAAATTTTTCTACTCATAGAAAAATTTGTACTGTTTAGACGGAGACAGGGGATCTTACTAAACCAGAATCTGGAAACAGTTTTAAAAATTTTCTTTTATAGTGTTTTGTACTGTATTTAATTATCGGCGATAAAAATACAATAAAAACATTTTTTTTGTAGTGTTACAACAGATAAAAATAGTAATTATACTGCTTAGACAACAATAGTGGTTATGACCACTTTAGAACTTTGAATATCAACTATTGATTAAATCAACGGATGAGATCGATCTTATAAAATGGCTAGGACCATTTATAACCGTTGGATCAAAATTAAATCAAGGGTGGAGATTTAGTCTTATAAATAACTATGACCATTATCAACCCTTGGATGTAGAATTAATCAATGGTGGAGATGGATCCTTAATGACCATTGGATTTGGATTTAGATCAATGGTGGAGAATTGGTCAACAAAAATGACTACAACCATTTTGAACCCTTGGATGTAAAGTTTGAAGGTGTAATCTTGACCCTTCATTTTGGAGACACATTCAATGGTTATGATTGCAAGCCAAAAATGATCCAATGGCTCAAATAAAGTATTCCATCTATAACCTAAACCTAATAGCTATTTTAATCCAAGCCATTCTTTTAATCAAGGGTTAGGATAGCTTAGGATAATGGCTATGAAATTTGGCACATTTTTATGGAGCATGGAAGGGGGGGACGGTTTTGTTGATGCAAGGGAGAGGGGAGACAATTTTAGAGTAGGCTTTTTAGGCCAAATAAAAAGATGAAGACAATAATCTATCACCTTGTCCATAATTGCAAGTTTGCATGCAAAATAACTTAGCAAAAATTCTCTCCTTTTCTCTCCAAGAAGCAAGCTACGGCCATCACCTCCAAACACACCTTCCATCACTCAACAATTCTAAACAATCATACTTCTTAAATCCTTTCATCATTCTAAGAACCTTTGTAGTTCACACCAAGTTCTAATTCTTCCATCTTGAAGGACTTTTCCCAAGATCAAGCTTTAAGGTTTTGAAGTGAAGTGTAAGGAAAACTTCATTTCTTCTTTTTTTTTTCATGATTCTAAACCATGTTTGATCCATGGTTCTTCTTATTCAAGCTTGATATACTAATTTTCTTGTGTTTGTTTCATGTTTAAGAAACTTGTGTTGGTGGAGATGTTGTCCAAAAATACAAAGCAAGAAGCTTTTTGGTGGTTCTTCAAGAGGTAAGAGGGAGATTCATCTCACCAACCAAGTATGGTGGTGAGAGATGTGTTTTCTATTTGGTGGTTGATGAATCCATGTGAGGATTCACATCTATGTTTATGTAATAATTTGTATGTGTTTATGTGCTTTGGTAATTTGTTTATGTTTGTTATGATTTGCATGATTTTGCATAGTTTTATTGCTTGTGTGATATGCTTATAATATGCATGATGATGTATGTTAAATATGTTATGATGGATGCATGTTGAAATAAGCAATTTTGGCTCCAAAGGCCATAAAGGAGGTCATGGTTTTGGGCTTCCAAAACTAGGGTTTTTATCTAAATTTTTCAAGAACAATGGAGTTAATTTTTGGTCCTTAAACTTAAGCAAATTTTCTGCTAAGACACCAACCAATTTGGTGTTCACAAAATTATATTTTCATGAATGATAAAATTGAATGATTTGAGAAGTAAAGAAAATAAACAAAATGATTTGTTTTGCAAAAAGAATGCACACGGTTTTGAGTTGTGTTTTCATGAATTTATTTTGTATAGAAACAAGGATGGAATTTATTTAAGTTAGAAGAAAAATATTTCATGGTTTCAATGGCCATCTATAAGGTTTTGATAATTTAGAAAAATGTTTTGATGTTATAAAATACAAGAATTTTCAAATAAGGATTTTGGAAAGGGGAATTAAAGTGTTATCAATTAAGGGAAGTGGAATTTTCATAAATAAAAGAAAAAAGAGATTGAAAGTGTTGAACTTCAAATTATTTTAAAGAGAATTAATTTTTAGAAGTGATTTAGAAATATAAAAGAAAACGTTTGTAACTTAAATTTACTAACGTAGAATTTATTTATTGGGTTTTGGAAAACATTAGGAAATTTAAAGTTAGAAACAGTAATTAAATCAACTAGATGTGATTTTGTAAGATTAAATCAATAAAAAGTGATTTTGAGAAAATATATTATGAAAATTTTTTTGACTAAGAATAGGAAGAGAATAAAGTAAGAAATTATATTATTGTAAGAAAAGTCCAAAATAATATTTTTTTAAAGTTAAGAAATATTTTACGAAGGGTAAAAATGGTGAAAAATCGATTTACGTAACTCAAAAACGTAATTTTTAAGTTACGCGATTTGAAAAATGTTAAAATATTTCTATGTGATTTTTAAAGCGTTTAAATATTTTACACGATCGAAATGTTGTAGAAAAATTACTATGCGATTTAAAAGCAAAAGAATATTTTTACGCAATTTAAAATACAGTAAAAAATGGTTACGCGATTTTTAAACGTAACAGAAAATGTTACAAATCATTGTTTACGTAACAAAATATTACGTGACTGTGAAAACGTGACAAAAATATTTTGCGAATGAGAAAAACATGGTAATGTGATTTCGCTGTTAATTATACAGTAAACTTTACAGTTAAAATCAGTGTTTGAATACTGTACAAGAAATTGAGAAGTTTGCCTGTAATTGACATTAATACACGAACATAAAATAGTATTTGAACCTGGTATGAGAAATTATGTGATTTACCTTTGGTTAGTAATTAGTGCATTACTCATGCATTAAAATTGGTCCGATTGACTGTATATGGCTAATTGCCTAGGAGAAACGTACACCTCTTGAGTGGGTGCGATACGCGTAGTGTAGGTCACTCGTTGACCTTGGGGGCATCGGGGTGCGGGTTGCTCACAATGGGTAGTTAGTAGCTCTTCTGTACCGTGAGTTAGACCGATGCAACACATCGATGATCCGGACCGAGACACTATTCTTAATCGAGATCTGACAAAGACTGTCGTGTATGTGCTAGATGTGCAAGATATAATAATAGCACTTGGTCTGAGACACGTGGTACCGGCAGATCTTTTCGATCAAGTTATCCGACTTGAGTTTAGCTCCATGGAGTAGGAAATCGAATCTATGTGTTCATGCATTAACATAAATGCTTACATCTGTGAGATATAATAGTTGTGAAATATTGATTATGATAATTGTACTTTTTAAAAATATCTGCTTAGTGTAGATGGTATTTCCTGTCATTATTAAATGTTAATTTTGGTTGATAATATGTTGATGCCATATTTGTAATATGACGTGTTTATATGGTATGCTGTTATGTTATCTCTGTGCTACCATGCTGGTATTGGCGTAGGTGATCTCACCTCTTTGTATGTATATTTGTATATTGTATTTATAATTGGCTGAAGACGTTGAGAAAGAAACAGTACAAGAAGGAGAAGAAGAATTACTTCTCACGTCTGGGAACGCAGAATTTTGAGAAGATGGAGATGCCCAGCTTTCTAGGATACATGACGTTACAGTTTCGTGGAGTTTTCGGAGGCGTGGCATGTCTATTTGGATCGACAATGTATATTTTATATAGGGGACCTGAACATTACTTACAGTAGGCTTTATCAAGGGAACCCCTACTTTAGTGTCAATATTTATGTACAGTTAGAGTTTTCACTGTCCATTAGGCAGTACTGGGGAGCTTACTACCGTACTCCTAGTGCGATAAGTATCGTGTCGTCTGCGCAGACACCTGTCCATAGAGCTTCACGCAATAACGGATTCCTATCTGCTGAGGAATCTGAGGAGGACCCATCTGAGGGTTCTGCTGTTTAGTCAAACTTGGGCAATATGTGAGTCTTAAATTATGTTTAATTACTTTGAGAACTTGGTCTGTATATAAATAATTCTAACAGTACTTCTGTTATGTATAATGATGTAAATTATGTGTGATGATGTATAATATTTTTAATTTCCGCTAAGTTTATTTTAGTGTTATCAAAGAAGAAAAAAAAATTTACAACTCGTATTTTATCACAACATCACTTTTTATGAACTTGGGGTAGTTTGGTAATTAAGTAACAAAAATGTGGCACCCTACGGTGGGTGTTACATTAGTTGGTATCAGAGCCCAAGTTAGAGTCTTTTGGGGTTTGTGGTTAGGTCTGTCTTGTTTGTATTATGTGATTCTCTATTATTGTTTTCTGAAAAGAAACAATGTTGTTTGAAGATTAACCTTGCTTTCTTTGTATTGACCAGTTTGAGTAGGGGAAAAGTAATGACTGGACGAGGACGTGGACATGGGAATAATAGAACAGATATAGAACTTAATGAGGATGATAATTTGAATATGGTCATTGTAGCAAAGAATGCAAAGAATGGTCAAGTGATTGTACAAAGAAAATCAAAGGGCTAATGAAGATGTTCATAGTTTATCAGAGTTTCAAAGGAATAATCCATCGAAGTTTCGTGGAGAGTTTGACCCAGAGAAGGCTGAACTTTGGATCCAAGAACTTGAAAAGATATTTGATGTTATGGGTTGTGCTGATGAACAAAAGCTTGTGTCAGCAACGTTTGTGCTGGTAGGAGATGGTGAACGCTGGTGGGTAGGAGCCTGAAGATTGTTAGAAGCTGAAGGGAGAGTTGTGACATGGCAACTTTTTAGACAGAAGTTAGGGAGAAATATTTTCCAGCAAGTGTGAGGCATATGAAGGAAATGAAATTTTTGAGTTTACGACAAGGGTTGATGTCCGTAAGTGAGTATGCGGCAAAATTTGAAAGTTTGTCTTAGTTTTCGAGATATTTGCAGATGAACCCAGATGAGGGCTGGAAATGTAGGAAATTTGAGGAAGGATTAAAGCTGGATATTAAGAGAGCAGTATCGATGTTGGAGATTAATCAATTTCCAACTTTGATTGAAAAATGTCGTAAAGTTAAAGAGATTGATCATCAACGTGCGGCAAGAAATAAGAATTTTGGACCTGCAAGGTTCCAAAAAGGGAAGAATAATCAAGCAAATCGCTTTCAGTAAAAGCCGTATGTAAAACCGGTAGGAGGTCAGAACAAGAAGCAATTTGTGGGAGGAAGTTCTAGCGGTTATAAGACAAGTCAAGCTGGGACTCCTATTCGATGTTTCAAATGTGGGAAGGATCATCTCATGAAGGATTGTCAACATAAGGAAGTTGTTTGTTTTAAATGTGAAAAGCATGGACATTTCTCTAAAGACTATGATCAGATAAAGAAGGAATCCTCTGTAGGAAACGTTCGTACTGCAAAGCCACAGGTGGGTGGTCGAGTATATACTATGAGCAGGGAGGAATATGCTAAATCTGAGGACTTGATAATGGAGGAGTATGCTATTAAAGTTAATCCTTTAACCGTACTCTATGATTCGGGAGCAACACATTCTTTCATTGCATGTGATTGTGTTGAGCGTTTGGGATTGACTGTGACTGCATTGCCATATGATTTGAGTGTTGCTACTCCTACTGATAAGCCTGTAGTTACTTCAACAGTATGCTTGAATTATCCTGTCTGTGTTAGGGATAGAATCTTTTATGTGGATTTGATCTGTTTGCCTCTTTCAAAGATTAATGTAATCTTGGGAATGGATTGGTTGTCTTCTAACTATATCCTAATTGATTGTTCGAATAAGACATTAGTATTTCCTGAGGCTAAGGATTCTAGATTCCTAATGGCTACTCAAGTGGAAGCTTGTCTGAAGGAAGGAGAGCGTGGGTATTTATTATTATCTTCTTTGGAAGGGCAATGTGAAGATGTCTTAAAGGATATTTTCGTGGTCAACGAATTTCCTGAAGTGTTTCCTGAAGATATACCAGGACTACCACCAGTAAGGGAAATCGAGTTTGCCATTGATCTTGTACCTGGAGTTGGACCGATATCAATAGCAGCCTATCGGATGTCGCCGGTAGAATTAGCCGAACTAAAGAAACAACTAAAGGATTTGTTGGAGAAACAATTTGTGAGACCCAGTGTGTCACCATGGGGAGCTCCAGTATTGTTGATTAAGAAGAAGGATGGGACTTCATGTCTATGTGTAGACTATCGATAATTGAACAAAATCACGATTAAGAATAAATATCCACTTCCAAGGATAGATGATTTGATGGATCAGTTGCGAGGAGCTACAATATTTTCTAAGATTGATCTACGTTCTGGGTATCACCAGATACGTGTGAAAGTGGAGGATATTCCCAAAACTGCATTTCGGACGCGCTATGAGCATTATGAATATTTAGTGATGCCATTTGGTGTAACAAATGCACCAGCCATATTCATGGACTTTATGAATATAATTTTCCATTCGTACTTGGATAAGTTTGTTGTCGTCTTTATTGATGACATCTTGATCTATTCTCGAAATCAGGAGGAACATGCTGAACATCTCAAGGTGGTTCTTCAGATTTTGAAGGAGAATAAGTTATATGCTAAGTTGTCCAAATGTGAATTCTAGTTGAGCGAAGTTCAATTTTTGGGACACGTGATATTGAAAGAAGGAATAAAAGTTGATGCTTCAAAAGTGGAGACAATTTTGGAATGGGAAAGACCAAAGACTGTAACAGAAATCCGTAGTTTTGTCGGATTAGCTGGTTACTATAAACGGTTCATTGAGGGATTTTCGAAGATTGTAGGACCTCTTACCCAACTTACACGAAAGAATCAACCGTTTGTATGGACTGATGCATGCGAAGAAAGTTTTCAAGAGTTGAAAAGAAGATTGACTACTTCACTGGTATTTATTCTACCTGATCTAAACGAACCTTTCAAAGTATATTGTGATGCTTCGTACCAAGGATTAGGTTGTGTACTTATGCAGAATTGTAAGGTGGTGGCTTATGCTTCAAGGCAGTTGAAAAATCATGAGAGGAATTATCCGACTCATGACTTGGAGTTGGCAGCTGTGGTGTTTGCGTTGAAAGTGTGGAGATATTTTCTCTATGGAGCAACGTTCACTGTTTTTAGTGATCATAAAAGTGTAAAATATCTGTTTGACTAGAAAGAGTTGAATATGAGACAAAGGCGTTGGTTAGAGTTTCTGAAGGATTATGACTTTCAATTGCAGTATCATCCCGGAAAGGTGAATATTGTACCAGACGCATTGAGTAGAAAAATACTTAGTGCTTCTGTTATGATGATCAAAGAGAAGGAGTTGATAGACGAATTTCGGGATATGCGATTATCTGTGAAATTGACGCCGGGCAAGATGCGTTTAAACATGATCACCAATTCAAATGATTTGATGGATAGAATCCATGAAGAACAAAATAGTGACCAATATTTGCAAGAAGCAAAAGAAGCAAAGAGCCAAGGAGCAGTGTTGGAATTTAGCGAATGTGCTAATAGAATTTTGAAGTTTCAAGGAAGAGTTTGTGTGCCTAATGATCCAGATCTTAGGAGATTGATTTTGGATGAAGCCCACAGGAGTAAGTTGAGTATGCATCCAGGAGCCACAAAGATGTACCAGGATTTAAAACAATTATATTGGTGGTAAGGAATGAAGAAAGATGTTGCAGAGTATGTATCATCCTGTTTAGTCTGTCAGAAGGCTAAGGTGGAACATCAAAGACCTTTGAGAATGTTGCAACCTTTGCCTATTCCTGAGTGGAAATGGGATGACATCGCAATGGATTATGTGACAGGTTTACCAAAAACTCGAAAGGGTTATGATGCTATTTGGGTAATTGTTGATCGGCTTACTAAGTCAGCGCACTTTTTGCCAATTAATCTTAAGTACTCAATGGAGAGGTTGACCCAATTGTATATCGGTGAAATTGTTAGGCTTCATGGTGTACCAACTAGTATTATTTCGGATCGAGATCCGAGATTTACTTCGAGATTTTGGAATAGTTTGCAAGAATCGATGGGAACTAAGCTACGTCTAAGTTCTGCTTACCATCCACAAACAGATGGTCAGTCAGAAAGAACAATTCAGTCTCTAGAAGATTTATTGAGAGCTTGTGTTCTGGAGCAAACTGGAGGTTGGGATGAATTCTTGCCATTGATAGAATTCACATATAACAACAGTTTCCATTCAAGTATAGGGATGGCACCCTATGAAGCATTGTATGGGAGACGATGCAGAACACCGTTATGTTGGTATCAAGACGGTGAGAGTGCTGTGTTAGGACCAGAGATTGTCCAACAGACAACTGAGAAAGTAAAGATGATTCAAGATAAAATGAGAGTGACCCAAACTCGGCAAAAGAGTTATGCTGTAAAAGGAGAAAATCTCTTGAGTTTGAAGGTGACCATGTATTTTTGCGAGTGACGCCTATGACAGGCATTGGGCGAGTGCTTAAATCTAAGAAGCTCACTCCAAAATTTATTGGGCCGTATCAGATTTTACGTCGGGTAGGTTCAGTGGCATATCAAATTGCATTACCACCTTTTCTGTCAAATCTTCACAATGTATTTCATATATCACAACTACGGAAATATATTTCTGATCCTACTCATGTTATCGAGCCAGAGACAGTACATCTGAAAGAAAATTTAACCTATGAAACTTTTCCAGTAAAGATTGAAGATCGAACGACAAAGCAACTTCGAGGTAAGGAAATTTCATTGGTTAAAATCATTTGGAATGATGTAAGTGGAGAAGACACATGGGAACTAGAAGAAAAGATAAAAGAACAATATCCATATTTATTCTGAAAATGTGAAATCGAGTTTATCAAGTTTCGAGAACAAAACTTTTGTTAGAGGGGGAGAGTTATAAAACCCTGAACTTTCTATCTTAGGAACAGTAATTTTGACAGTTAACAAAATTCTACTGTTTAGTGATTTCTGTGTGCTGTAAAATTATTTTGAATATTTCATCTATATATTTGATCATTTTGTGTGATTTACTCCGTGTCAGGAAAATAATAATTTTCGGGCTGGAAAATTTTTACGTAATTTAATTATTACTGAAAAGTCTTAATTATTTTATGTAATCTGATTTGATATTTGTGAATTTTCTAATTTTTATGATTTTGTGGATGATTATAAATTTTTTTTACTGTTTGTGGGCCCAGGGGTGTATGTGGGCCCAGGTGGCCATACGTGGGCTCAGGTGGGTTCCGTAAAGTGAAAATTTTTCTACGCATAGAAAAATTTGTACTGTTTAGACGGAGACACGGGATCTTACTAAACTTGAATTCGGAAACAGTTTTACAAAATTTCTTTTACAGTGTTTTGTACTGTATTTAATTATCGAGCGATAAAAATATAGTAAAAACATTTTTTTTTGTAGTGTTACAGCAGATAAAAATAATAATTATACTGCTTAGTCAACAATAGTGGTTACGACCACTTTTGAACTTTGAATATCAACCATTGATTAAATCAACGGATGAGATCGATCTTATAAAATGGCTAGGACCATTTATAACCGTTGGATTAAAATTAAATCAAGGGTGGAGATTTAGTCTTATAAATGGCTATGACCATTATCAACCCTTGGATGTAGAATTAATCAATGGTGGAGATGGATCCTTAATGACCATTGGATTTGGATTTAGATCAATGGTGGAGAATTGGTCAACAAAAATGACTACAACCATTTTGAACCCTTGGATGTAAAGTTTGAAGGTGTAATCTTGACCCTTCATTTTGGAGACATATTCAATGGTTAGGATTGCAAGTCAAAAATGATCCAATGGCTTAAATAAAGTCTTCCATCTATAACCTAAACCTAATAGCTATTTTAATCCAAGCCATTCTTTTAATCAAGGGTTAGGATGGCTTAGGATGATGGCTATGAAATTTGGCACATTTTGATGAAGCATGGAAGAGGGGGGACAATTTTGTTGATGCAAGGGAGAGGGGAGACAATTTTAGAGTAGGCTTTTTAGGCCAAAGAAAAAGATGAAGACAATAATCTATCACCTTATCCATAATTGCAAGTTTGCATGCAAAATAACTTAGCAAAAATTCTCTACTTTTCTCTCCAAGAAGCAAGCTACGACCATCACCTCCAGACACACCTTCCATCACTCAACAATTCTAAACAACCATACTTCTTGAATCCTTTCATCATTCTAAGAACCTTTGTAGTTCACACCAAGTTCTAATTCTTCCATCTTGAAGGACTTTTCCCAAGATCAAGCTTTAAGGTTTTGAAGTGAAGTGTAAGGAAAACTTTATTTCTTCTTTTCTTTTTCATGATTCTAAACCATGTTTGATCCATGGTTCTTCTTATTCAAGCTTGATATACTAATTTTCTTGTGTTTGTTTCATGTTTAAGAAACTTGTGTTGGTGGAGATGTTGTCCAAAAATACAAAGCAAGAAGCTTTTTGGTGGTTCTTCAAGAGGTAAGAGGGAGATTCATCTCACCAACCAAGTATGGTGGTGAGAGATATGTTTTCTATTTGGTGGTTGATGAATCCATGTGAGGATTCACATCCATGTTTATGTAATAATTTGTATGTGTTTATGTGCTTTGGTTATTTGTTTATGTTTGTTATGATTTGCATGATTTTGCATGGTTTTATTGCTTGTGTGATATGCTTATAATATGCATGATGATGTATGTTAAATATGTTATGATGGATGCATGTTGAAATAAGCAATTTTGGCTCCAAAGGCCATAGAGGAGGTCACGGTTTTGGGCTTCCAAAACTAGGGTTTTTATTGAAATTTTTCAAGAACAATAGAGTTAATTTTTGGTCCTTAAACTTAAGCAAATTTTCGGCCAAGACACCAACCAATTTGGTGTTCACAAAATTATATTTTCATGAATGATAAAATTAAATGATTTGAGAAGTAAAGAAAATAAACAAAAGGGTTTGTTTTGCAAAAAGAATGCACATGGTTTTGAGTTGTGTTTTCATGAATTTATTTTGTATAGAAACAAGGATGGAATTTATTTAAGTTAGAAGAAAAATATTTCATGGTTTCAATGGCCATCTATAAGGTTTTGATAATTTAGAAAATTGTTTTGATGTTATAAAATACAATAATTTTCAAATAAGGATTTTGGAAAGGGGAATTAAAGTGTTATCAATTAAGGGAATTTTCATAAATAAAAGAAAAAGGAGATTGAAAGTGTTGAACTTCAAATTATTTTAAAGAGAATTAATTTTTAGAAGTGATTTAGAAATATAAAAGAAAACGTTTGTAACTTAAATTTACTAACGTAGAATTTATTTATTGGGTTTTGAAAAACGTTAGGAAATTTAAAGTTAGAAACAGTAATTAAATCAACTAAATGTGATTTTGTAAGATTAAATCAATAAAAAGTGATTTTGAGAAAATATATTATAGAAAATTTTTTTTGACTAAGAATAGGAAGAGAATAAAGTAAGAAATTATATTATTGTAAGAAAAGTCCAAAATAATATTTTTTTAAAGTTAAGAAATATTTTACTTAAGGGTAAAAATGGTTGTCCAAAATAATATTTTTTTAAAGTTAAGAAATATTTTACGATGGGTAAAAATGGTGAAAAAATTTATTTACGTAACTTACAAAAACGTAATTTTTAAGTTACGCGATTTGAAAAATGTTAAAATATTTCTACGCGATTTTTAAAGCGTTTAAATATTTTACACGATTGAAATATTGTAGAAAAATCACTATGCGATTTAAAAACAAAAGAATATTTTTACGCAATTTTGAATACAGTAGAAAATGGTTACGCAATTTTTAAACGTAATAAAAAATGTTACAAATCATTGTTTACGTAACAAAATATTACGTGACTGTGAAAACGTGACAAAAATATTTTGCGAATGAGAAAAACATGGTAATGTGATTTCGCTGTTAATTATACAGTAAACTTTACAGTTAAAATCAGTGTTTGAATACTGTACAAGAAATTGAGAAGTTTGCCTGTAATTAGCATTAATACACGAACGTAAAACAATATTTGAACCTGGTATGAGAAATTATGTGATTTACCTTTGGTTGGTAATTGGTGCATTACACATGCATTGAAAATGGTTCGATGGATTGACTATTTAAAATGGAGACGGCGCAAAGCGCCCACTAGCATGTATATGGCTAATTGCCTAGGAGAAACATACACCTCTTGAGTGGGTGCGATCCCGTACGCGTAGTGTAGGTCACTCGTTGACCTTGGGGGCATCGGGGTGCGGGTTGCTCGCAATGGGCGTTGGTAGCTCTTCTTTGTAGCACCGTGGGTTAGACCGATGCAACACACCGATGATCCAGGACCGAGACACTATTCTTAATCGAGATCCGACAAAATGACCATATCGTGTATGTGCTAGATGTGCAAGATATAATAATATCTTGGTCTGAGGCACGTGGTACCGGCGATCTTTTCGATCAATTTCTCCGACCTGAGTTTAGCTCAATGGAGTAGGAAATCGAGTCTATGTGTTCATGCATTAACATAAATGCTTACATCTGTGAGATATAATAGTTGTGAAATATTGATTATGATAATTGTACTTTTTAAAAATATCTGCTTAGTGTAGATGGTATTTTCACCGTCATTATTAAATGTTAATTTTGGTTGATAATATGTTGATGCCATATTTGTAATATGACGTGTTTATATGGCATGTTATGTTATCTACGCTAATGCTTGTTACATGTTGGTATTGGCGTAGGTGATCTCACCTCTTTGTATGTATATTTGTATATTGTATTTATAATTGGTATTAAACAAGACGTTGAGAAAGAAATACAAAGTCAAGAAGGAGAAGAAGAATTACTTCTCATGTCTGGGAACGAACTATAAAATTAAATTTTGAGAAGATGGAGATGCCCAAACTTTCTAGGATACGTGACGTTAACGGTTTCGTGGAGGTTCGGAGCGTGGCATGTCCATTTGGATCGACAATGTATATTTTACATAGGGGACAAACATTACTTACAAGAGGCTTTATCAAGGGAACCCCTACTTTAGTGTCAATATTTATGTACATTATATAAGTTAGAGTTTCCACTATCCATTAACAAGTCTTCAAGAGAAGCCAAAGCACGTGGGTCAAGAGCTTACTACCGTACTCTAATGCGATAAGTATCGTGTCGTCTGCGCGACACTGTCATCCGTAGAAGCTTCACGTAATAACTTTCCTATTCCTCACAGAAAAATGAACCATGGATGGTCATTAAAGAAACCATAATCACGAAAATAGAAGGAGAGGGAGAGTGGTCTTGAAACTTACCCAAAATGCTCAAAGTTGGAGCTTGAGGAGGACCCATCTGAGGGTTCTGCTATTTTGTCAAACTTGGGTAATATGTGAGTCTTAAATTATGTTTAATTTCTTTGAGAACTTGGTCCGTATATAAATAATTTTTTATTACACAATACTTTTATTATGTATAATGATGTAAATTATGTGTGATGATGTATAATATTTTTAATTTCCGCTAAGTTTATTTCATTGTTATCAAAGAAGAAAAAAAAATTAACAACTCGTATTTTATCATAACATCACTTTTTATGAACTTGGGGTAGTTTGGTAATTAAGTAACAAAAATGTGGCACCCTACAGTGGGTGTTACACAAACAAGGTGAAAAATATGCGACTTCAAATTTTACGATGTGATTTTGAAGCTTTGCACATGAAGGAATTTGAAACTTCTTCAGATTATAGCTCTAAGGTATTGGCCAATGTTAATCAAATAAGAAAGTATGGTGAAAACATTGAAGATGATTGTGTAAAAGATAAGATCCTTCGCTCTTTGACTCCAAAGTTTGATTATACGACTTGAGTTTTTTAGAATTCAAATGATTTAGACACCATGATGATTGATGAATTGCTTGGGCTATACTAGCCAAAGAAGAAAAATTGTTAAAAAAACAAAATGAGCATTTAGAGCAAGCCCTCAAACCAAGGTTTCATTGCAAGATGATGGAGGAGCCAAGAGTAAAAAAGGACGTCGACGTGGATGATAATCACATATTTTATACATTAATAAACCCTCATTTTTAGTCATTTACACTCTTCATGTACTTAATTGATTAAGTTTGGTTATGTTTTGTAAGATTGGACTCAAATTGGACTTAATTGATTTTTTCAGCATTATTTTAATCTTACACTGTTTTTGTATTTTGGTCATATCTTAAGTTCTAAATGTCTAGAAATTATGAATTTTACCTTGTAGGAAAGCTGAGAGAAATCTCTACAACTTTGAAGAAGAGCTCAAAGTCTAAATTAGACATCTAGTGGAGCTAATTGGGCTTGGAAGTCAGAACACAAGTTTTGTGACTGGAACCTGAATAGTGTACAGTAATCAGAGCATAACTCGAGCTTTAGAAACTTTCTTAGCCTGAAATTTGGAGAGTTGAAATTTAAGACCCATATCTACAACTTTCATGAAGAACATAAGAGCTCATTCGGACAGCTTGGAGGTGATATTGAGTCTGGAAGTCAAAACAGAGGTGCTGAAACTGGGCCTGAATAGTCTGCAGTAATTGGATCATATCTTGGGCTATAGGATGAATTTTTGGATGCTTTTGGTGCCATTGGAAAGCTGAGACAAAATGCTACAACTTTTATGAAGACTATGTTGCATTATTCTGATGGAATCCATGAGATCAGCACTAAATGATTTTGGAGACAAAGAATCTCAATAATTTTCCACTCACCAACTCATCATTTGGCATTTTCCACTCATTCATCCACTCATCCACCTACTCTTAATCAGCCCCCTTGTCATTTTGTATCCCTAATCCTCTATAAAAGGCACCATTGGTTGATCATTTAGTGCTCTTGGTGTTAGGCTTAGTTTTTACAAGTTATGGTTATGCTTGTTTCTTATTTTCCTTTGTTGTAATTTTCTCTTGTTCTAAATTGAAGCTATGTTCATCTTTCTCTTCTTCTCTCTTTCTTTCTTCTTATCTATGAGTAACTAAATCTTCATCTTGCTTGGGTGAAAGAGTGAAGCTCTTGGTAATGAAATAAGGTTAGATTATTCTATTTCTTGTGCTTAAATGATATATTATCAAATGGACGTTATATGTGTTGTATTTTGTTTCTAATTAATTTAGAAACCTTCTTTGTAAATGGAGATCTTGATTTATTGTAGATACTTGGATTAACACAGTGAATGCTTGAACTCATTTACAAATGTTGGTAGATAATTAAAGGAATCATAATATGATTGCATATATAATTAAACTTTGAATGTTATATTTTCCGATTGGAACCTCTGTTGTGTGTGGATTTCAATTGAGTTATAAAGAGAAATAATCTTGTCTTTAATTTATTACCAAGAGTCGATCTCCTAACGCAAACAAGTTCTTAAATTCATTTGTGAACATCTTTTATTACTTTTGGTGTTGTGATAAATCTTTTTTTACCTCAATTAATTTTTCTTCATCAATTTCCTGTGGATCGACCTCGGACTCTCGAGAAATTTATTACTTGAGACAACCTGCACTTGGGTTTGCATCTTTAAATCCCGCAGTCAAGTTTTTGGCGCCGTTGTCAGGGACTTGATTTGAAGTTTTAATTTATTGAGGTTCTTTTTATTTAATAAAATCTCTTCTCTCTTCTCCCTCACCGGAGTAAAAGATCGGCTTGCCGATCCTTCATTTTCTTTACTAACTGTTTAACTTTCTAACTATCTAACTTACTAACCTACTAACTTGCTAACATACTAACTTTCTAACTTTTATTTTCTGCTTACTAACTTTTAATTTTTTGCACTCTAACTTTTAATGTATGTCATTTATTTTTCGCTCTCTAACTTTTTAATTTCTGTTATTTATTATTGCTTTCTAACATAACGAAATAATATTTCTTCTTCTCTTCTCTTTCGCGCTCTCTGTGGGGCTTTGCCTCTCTCGATTTTCATATTTTAAATTTTTTTTAAAAATTTATTTTCTATACTTTACTTTCTACTCTTTATTTTCTGCTCTTTCTAACTTACTAATTATTAACTCTCTAATTATTTAACTTTTTACTTTATCAGTTATCTAACTTTTTACTTGTTAATATTTGTTGGGTGGTTGGTTTATACCACATCCTTGTTAATATTTAATGGCGGGTTATACCGCCAACTTGTACATTATTTTTGTTTATTTATTTTAAGTTATTTATGTATTTATGCTTAATTGGTATCGTGATTTAAATTCTGGTCGTTTAGTTAAAATTAATCTTGGTACTTTATATATTGATTTGTTTGAATCACAATCACACACATTTGACACAATGACTGACAATGATAGTGTACATGATGAACATAAAAATCAACCATTGCAAACCATGCGTGAATATTTGCAATCACCTTGAAATTCTAGTCCATCATGTTTTATCTTTCCACTCAATGCCAACAATTTTAGATTTAAGCCAGATATGATTTCTTTACTTCCTAATTTTCATGGTTTAGAATCGAAAAGTCCAAATTTACATCTGAAAGAATTTCAGAAAGTATGTATCACTTTCAATGACCAAAATTACACTGAAGAGATTGTCAAACTTAAATTGTTTCCTTTTTTTTTAAAGATAAAGTAAAATCTTGGCTTAACACTTTGAAACCAAGATCAATTGGCACATGGCAAGAAATGCAAGGTGAGTTCTTAAAGAATTTTTTTCTAACACATAAAACTAATGCTATGAAAAGACAAATCCAAAATTTTTCTCAAAATTCAAATGAAGCATATTTTCAATGTTGGGAACGGTTTAAAAATTTGTTAAATTCTTGACCACATCATGGTTTTGAAAAATGGCACATTATAAGCTTCTTTTATGAAGGTTTAACTCCTGAAACAAAATAATTTCTGGAAACAATGTGCAATGGTGAGTTTCTTGATAAAGAACCTGATGAAGCTTTAGACTATTTGAACCAGTTGGCTGAAAATTCTCAATCTTGGCATAGTACTAACCTTTCTGAAAATTCAATTAGATCTAATCTTGCAACTGCTAATAAAGGAAAATATCACCTTAGTCAAGAGGAAGATCTAAATGCTAGGTTTGCCAGTTTGGCTAGAAAGGTTGAAGCCATGGAATTAAGAAAAGCAAAAGAAATCAAATCTGTGCAAAATGAAGAAATTTGTGGCATTTGTGATAACTTATGACACTTAACACACGAATGTCCTAACATTCCTGTTTTTAAAGAAGTTGTACATGAGCAAGTAAATGCAATGAATAATTTTAAAAAGCCATTTTCTTCTTCTTTTTCAGATACATACAATTCGGGATGGAGAAATCACCCGAACTTCAGTTGGAGGAATAATAATCAGTCACAATTTGTGCAGCCACCACCTCCTCAGGCACAACAGGACTCTCAAAATTCTCAAGGATATGCAACTTATGTCCCACCATATAGGAAAAATCTTGAAGAAACACTATATGTATTCATAGAAAAGCAAGAGGCCATTAATAAACAAAATAATCAAACCATGAATGACATAAAAGACACTCTTGCTAAACTTTCTTCTGCACTCACCATTCACGAGAAAGGAAAATTTCCTTTTCAACCTCAACCAAATCTCAAGGGTCAGTACAATCTAAATGAGGGGAGTTCAGAAAACCAACAAATGGACCAAGTCAAGTTAGTGATAACTCTTAGGAGTGAAAAAGTTGTTGAAAAACAAATTCCTGAACCCTGTGAAAAAGAAGATGAACCAATTCCCCAAGAAAATAAAGAAGTTGACCAAAAGGAGACCAAGCTCTCGCCTTCACCCCTATTTCCTCAAGCATTAAATAATCCAAAGAAATTGGACCACCACACTGAAATTTTTGAAATTTTGAAACAAGTGAAGATCAATATTCCTTTGCTAGCTATCAAATAGATTCCTTGTTATGCTAAATATTTGAAGGACTTGTGCACTATTAAAAGGAAATTAAATGTGAAAAAGAAAGCATTTTTGGCTGAACAGGTAAGCTCCATTCTTCAGAATAATAATGCGTTGAAATATAAAGACCCTGGTTGTCCTACAGTTTCATGCATTATTGGAGAACATAAAATTGAAAAAGCTTTACTTGATCTTGGTGCTAGTGTCAATTTGCTTCCATATTCAGTTTATCAGCAACTCAACTTGGGTGAGTTAAAACCAACTTCTGTAACTCTTCTACTTGTCGATAGATCAATTAAAATTCCAAGAGGAATAATGGAAGATGTGTTGGTTCAAGTTGATAAATTCATATACCTGTGGATTTTATTGTCTTGGATACTGAACCTATGGTTGATAGTTGTAAGTCAATTCCTGTTATTTTAAGCCGTCTATTTTTAGCAACATCAAATGCTTTGATAAATTACAGAAATGGAGTGATGAAGCTAACATTTGGAAACATGACACTAGAGCTCAATGTTTTTAATATGTGCAAGCAACCACAGGAAGTCCTTGATGAAAAGGAAGAAGTTGAAGGAATTGAAGCCATTATAGATGATCATCTTCAAACAAAGAGTTCTTCCGACCCATTAGAAATTTGTTTAGTCAATTCATTTGATTCAGGCATGCAATTAGAAGATGATATCTCTGAAATATGCTCTTTGCTTGATTGTACACAGGCAATGGAGTACAAGGGATGGAAGCCAAGATTTGAAGAGCTAAAACCCATGAATGATAATGCTCATGAAGAAGTACCCATACTAGAACTAAAGCCATTACCTACTGGGTTGAAGTACATATTTTTGGGAGAAAATCTAGTGGTAATTTCCTCGTCTCTTACTGAAGAACAAGAAGGTATGTTAACAGAAGTACTTAAAAGGCATAAAAGTGTAATTGGTTGGACATTAAAGGACATAAAAGACATTAATCCATTAATTTGTACACATAGAATACAATTAGAGGATAATGCTAAAACTTCTCAACAACCTCAAAGAAGATTAAATCCACACAGGAAAGAGGTAGTTAGAGCTAAAGTCCTTAAATTGCTTGATGTTGGAATTATCTATCCTATCTCTGATAGTCAATGGGTAAGCCCTGCACAAGTTGTGCCTAAGAAATCTGGAATAACAGTGGTTGAAAATGATAAGGGTGAATTAATACCTACGCGAGTCTCATCTACTTGACGTATGTGTATTGATTTTAGAAAATTAAATGCCGCTACTATGAAAGATCATTTTCCCTTGCCATTTCTTGATCAAATTCTAGAAAGGGTAGCAGGACATCCATACTACTGTTTTCTTGATGGTTTTTCAGGTTATAATCAAATATCAATTTCATTGGAAGATCAAGAAAAGATCACTTTTACATGTCCCTTTGGTACTTTTGCATATAGAAGAATGCCTTTTGGCCTTTGTAATGCTCCGGCAACATTTCAAAGATGCATGTTAAGCATTTTTAGTGACATGATTGAGCATTATTTAGAAGTTTTCATGGATGATCTAACAGTTTTTAGAAATTCTTTTGAAAATTGTCTTGATAATTTGGAAAAAATTCTTAAAAGATGCGAAGAAAAAGAATTTGTGCTAAACTAGGAAAAATGTCATTTCATGGTTACCTCAGGAATAGTATTAGGTTATGTGATATCATCTAAAGGAATTGAAGTTGATAAGGCCAAAGTTGAATTAATTGCTCATTTGTCTTTCCCAAAAACAGTCAGAGAAGTTCGTTCTTTTTTAAGAAATGCAAGATTTTACAGAAGATTCATTAAGGACTTTAGTACCATATCTAGACCATTATGTAATCTTCTGTTGAAAGATGCACCATTTGATTAGATACAAGAATGTCAAAAATATTTTGAAAAATTAATTAGTCATCTGACATCTGCTCCTATCATGCAATCTCCTGACTGGTCTTTGCCTTTTGAGTTAATGTGTGATGCTAGTGATTTTACTGTGGGCGCTGTTTTAGGCCAAAGAAAGGAAGGTAAGCCTCATGTGATTTGTTATGCAAATAGAACTTTAAACAATGCACAAATGAATTACACCACTACTGAAAAAGAACTACTTGCTGTAATTTTTGCATTGGATAAATTTCGATCTTACTTAATTGGTTCTTCTATTGTGATTTTCACCGATCATTCTGCTGTTAGATATTTAATGTCTAAGCAAGATGTCAAACCAAGATTGATAAGGTAGATCTTGTTGCTTCAAGAATTTAACATCACAATAAAAGATAAAAAATGAGCCAAAAATGTTATCGCTAATCATTTGTCCAGGCTTACAACAGGCTCACCTTTTGATAGCACACCTATCAATGATTCTTTTCCTGATGATTTTTTATTTTTTGTTAATTTCATGCCTTGGTTTGCTAACATAGTCAACTTTCTTGTAACAAGAAAGATGCCACCTCAATAGACGCACCAAGATAGAATGAAATTTTTGATAGAGGTAAAATTTTTTTATTGGGATGACTCATACTTATTCAAATATTGTGCTGACCAAATCTTTCGGAGATGTGTGCCTGACAGTGAGGTAGGTAGTGTCATTAAATTTTGTCACTCAGAAGCATGTGGAAGTCACTTTTCTTCAAAGAAAACAGGTGTGAAAATCTTACAGTGTGGATTTTATTGGCCCACTTTATTTAAGGACTGCTATATTTTTTACAAAAGTTGTGAAAATTGTCAAAAGTTGGGCTTAATTTCAAAAAGAAACATGATGCCTCTGAATTCCATCCTTGTCATTGAAATTTTTGTTTGTTGGGGTATTGATTTTATGGGTCCATTTCCATCTTCATTTGGATTGGTGTATATTTTGGTTACAGTTGATTATGTCTCAAAATGGATTGAGGCGATTCCATGTTAACACAATGATCATAAAACTATTCTCAAATTTTTAAAAGAAAATATCTTGTGTTGATTTGGAATCCCTCGAGCTATCATCAGTGATGGGGAACACATTTTTGCAATAAACCATTTGAATCTTTAATGAAGAAATATGGTATTACACACAAAATTGCCACCCTTATCACCCTCAGACAAGTGGACAAGTTGAATTGACAAATAGGGAGATTAAACAAATTTTGGAAAAAATGGTTAACCCAAATCGTAAAGATTGGTCTTTAAGACTAAACGATGCACTTTGGGCTTACCGTACTGCTTTCAAAACATCTTTGGGCATGTCACCCTATCGGTTAGTCTATGAAAAACCTTGTCACTTGCCTGTAGAATTAGAACATAAAGCATTTTGGGTCATTAAAGCTTTCAATCTAAATCTTGATGATACTTGCAAGATACGCAAATTGCAATTAAATGAACTTGAGGAATTGAGAAATGATGCATATGAGAACTCAAAGATTTATAAAGCCAGAACAAAAGCTTTTCATGGCAAGACAATTTTGAGAAAATCTTTTGAAATTAGTCAAAAAGTTCTGCTTTATGATTCTTGCCTGCACCTATTCCCTGAAAAATTGAGATCTAGGTGGAGTGGTCCTTTTGTTGTCAAACATGTGTATCCTCATGGGGCTATAGATATTGAGAATCCTAGGAATGGTAATGTGTTTAAAGTCAATGGACAAAGGCTCAAACCATTTCTGGAGAACCAAGTTGATGAGGTAGAATTCATCTATCTTTTTTATCCTTGTTATGAATAGAATTCACTCTAATTTTGTTGCCTTGTTTGTGTAGTTCTTTGTGTTGCCGGTTAAGTGGTGGATAACGGTACTCTGTGACTCTCAAGTCAGTTTGTTTTTCAGTTTCTCAAAATAATTGAATCCTTCTTCTCCTTTAAAATGGATGTCATACTTTCAAACCTGAGAAAACATTTTCATTCTCTCCCTCAAAATGCTCTGAAAAAAATCTACAAAGTTAGATGTGAAAGATTGAGACTGTTAATGTATAAAGGTATGCCAGAAGATGTACGCTAGATAATTGAAGCAAATGTCTGACTAGCAGGTGAGTCTTCAATTTCATTTGACACATATATGCCAGATCTAGGAAGAAGTTCGTATTCAAAAAGGAGAAGAGCAAAAATGTTACAAATTTGTCACAAATGTGGATGATGGAATTGTAACAAGCAATGTCGTTCTTTGGGGATGGTTTCCGCAAATAGAGAAGATAAAATTTTCTTCATTAAGAATGGACTGAATAAGGAGTCATTAGATGTTATCTTATTGACTCTTGAGATGCATTCTTGTGGATTGGTGCATCGTGAACTTCTTAATTTGTGGAATCTCTTCAAGAATGAAGAAAAATGCTACAGTCTTGGGAATCTGACTTTAAAAGACCCTGTTTGTCAATTTATAAGAAAATTGGATTGGAAGCTTATCCTCGACTCATAGAAGGTATTTAAGCCGTTACTGGATGTTAAACTAGAGGCAAATATGAGCCATATCCATAACAATTTGTACATATCATCTTCTTCTTCTTCTTCTCATGTCATCTTTCAAAAAAAAATTAAAAAAAAAGAAAAAATATTAAAAAAAAAGAAAAAATGTTTGAACAAGGGTGATCCGGAAGGAGTACCGTGACTTTAATTAGTTGTGGAGCCCCAGCCTTTGGCTGACCCGTCATTGACTCAGGTGGACCTTTGCATGTTGGTCTTTAAAAAAGTTCGTGTACCATGTTTTGTAGAGAATCGCACTCCATAACCCAATGTTTACCATCTAGGCACTGTGGAGTTGATGGACAGACAGAAGTGTCTCATTTTGGTTATTAGTGAGAAGTAACCCGCGGCTGCCAAAGCGTATGAGGCATCTGAGCTTGATCCTCTATTTTATTAGAAGGGGCTCTCAGCGCCCTGGGATGGGATGTTTTTGATCTTGGACATTACGGGTTTTAGATTTTAGCATCTTTGTTGATGTTACAAGCCCAAGTGTGAGCGCTCCAGGTTCCAGACCCAGGATGGAAACCCACGATGGTTTCTTCTTTCTCCTTTCTTCGAATAAACAGACGTGAGTGTCTACTGCACTAGTGACATACAGTATAAAGATATGTCACTACTACACTCATGACGTGCAATATAAAGATACACCAGGAAAGCTGTACATACAGGTATATCATCATTTGCTATTATATTTCTTTTATCTTTGTATGATTTTGCTGTATTTTAGTTTTTGACAGATGATCCTTTGAGCAGGGTCCTTCAGGGGTTTCTAGACTTCTTTACCCTAATGGTTTTCTTGAAGTAAAAAAAAAAACAAAAACAAAATTAAAAAAGAAAAGAAAAAAAGATTCTATGTTTCTTAATTTCAAACTTTTCTGACAACAATCAACCTACCCTTATAGGTGCTATGATTATCCTTTCCATTCATTTTCCTATTTAAACACTCTATTTTCTCTATTTTCTTCTAACTCAGAATCATTCAAAGGGAAGGTGAGAATAGAAATGGAAGGTGTTTCTATTTGTTAACTTAAACATATCTATGTATTTTGTGGATCTAAGTATGGGAAGGGTTTACAGTTTGTAAACGCAGCTACCACTCTTGGTCAATCACTTGCTGCGAGGAATATCCATCTTGTATATAGAGGAGGTTGTCGTAGATTAATAGGAGTTGTATCACTTGCTGCATATATAGGAGGCAGTCAGATTTTAGGTGTCATTTCTGAACCTTTAGCTCAACAGAACATCACTAGAACGACAATTGGATAGGAACTTAAGGTATCATCAATGCATGAACGAATGAATATAATGCTTGAAAACTCTGATGTATTCATTGCCTTACTAGGTGGTTTTGGTACCTTAGAAGAAGTTTTTCAAATTGTCTCTTGGGCCCAACTGAACATCCACCATAAACCCATAGGTTTGTTGAATGTAAATAATTTCTTTGATATTTATTACTTTTTCTTGACCATGCTATGGAACAGAAATTTATCACACCTTCGACAAGACAACTTCTTATCTCTGCTTCCATTATTGACAAGTTGATTGATGAATTAGAAGCTTTTGTTCATAAACCTGACCCAGCAATAACTCAGATAGATTGGTCAGCAGGAAGCAGTGAGGGAAGCGGGATGAAAAGAAAGCTAGATCTGACGCTTCATTTATAACTCTCATTTACCTTTGATTTTATTTATCGTACTTTGTTTCTGTTTAAATTTGTGTCAGATTTCTCCAACAAGTAATATCTTCTATCCTTCACTCATCTATATTTTAACATTGAGAACAATGTTGTGATCTAGTTGAGGGGGAAGGATAGTTGACCAAAAAAAAATTTTTTTTTTGAAAAGTATGATATGATTGTCATGGACTTACTAAACCAATGAATGATGACAGAGTAAGGAGTAATTTTACTTCTGAGACGCATCTAAATTGGGAAGTATGTTTAGTGATATGACTGTCAAAAACCTATTTGTAGTAAAACCAATTAGTGATGGCAGAGTAAGGAGTAAATTTTGAAAACAATTTATTACTCTTGAGACGCATCTTAGTTGAGGAAATAATTATTTTGTATAGAAGTAGCAAATGGATTCTTGGATCTAAGCATAAATTGTCTTATTTCTTAAAAATCACAAGCTTGGATATGAATGTTGATATGAAGAATTGAGAATGATAGAAATATGTCTTGTGAGATTTTGAGCCTATTGATGAATGGATTGAATATATGTACCGTTCTCTTCTTTCTTGTGTGATTTTCATTTATGGAATTGTTACTTTAGAACTTGCCTTGATTCTTTTTTAGGCTACATTTTCACATGCATACATTAATATGATTGAGACATTTTGAAATAGCTACTTTGACTAAATAGCCATCCTTGTATATTTTCCATTGTGTAACCCTTTTGAACTTATTTGACCATTCTTTGTTTTTAGCTCATTTCATACCTTGAAAAAAAAAAAAAAAAAAGAAAAAGAAAAAGAAAAAAAAAGAAAAAGAAAAAAATATGTTTTTAGTCAACCTTAGGAATAAGAGAGCATTGACCTTGTTCTTGAACAAGTGTGGGGGTGTGTGTACAAAATGATCAAAAAAAAAATTGACCACCTTTGCACTCAAATGATTATCAGAGTCTAGAATAAAGGTGGATGCTTGGAAACAACAGGAAGAAAAAGAGAATGTTCAAGTCTAACAATAAATTCAATTCACCAATTTGGGATTGATCTTCAACAAAACATTAGTCAAATATTGGTGATTGTCCTTTATGATGAATGTTCTCAAATATTTTCTCCACTCTAACTGTACCATAATGCTCTTTTATTCTCTTCGGTATTTATCTTTTCATATCCATATTATCCTCTCTCCTTTACCATGACCCCATTACAATCTTGAAAAAAGTCCTCTTGATTTTTGTATGCATGTGTTTTGAGTAGCGGAGAAGTAAAAGATAAGCAAGCTTATGGTAGTGCAATTGTTCATGGGTTGAATAGAGTGAAATACTTACCTTTTAAACACTTGAGAGATTGAGAGTGAATTCTGTGAGGATCTATCATTCTTGATTCATTCTTTTTAACTGAAGTTTCCTTGCTTGTTGGTTTGAGATGTGAAGAAATGTTACCTCATTAATGCTTTGATCCCTTGAATTTCAGGTTGCTCTTCTTGCTTCATCGAGTATTTTAGAGTTTTTAGCTTTTGAGTCTGTGTCATTTTTCCTTGTTTCCTAACTTTGGTCTTATATGTTTTGCCCAGGAGAGCAAAAAGCTAAGTGTAGGAAAATTTGATAATCACATATTTTATACATTAATAAACCCTCATTTTTCGTTATTTACACTCTTTATGTACTTAATTGATTAAGTCTGGTTATGTTTTGTAAGATTAGACTCAAATTGGACTTAATTGATTTTTTTAGCATTATTTTAGTCTTACATTATTTCTGTATTTTAGTCATACATTGAGTTCTAAATGTCTAGAAATTATGAATTTTACCTTGTAGGAAAGCTGAGAGAAAGTTCTACAACTTTGATGAAGAGCTCAATGTCTCAATCAGACATCTAATGGAGCTAATTGGGCTTGGAAGTTAGAACATGAGTTTTGTGACTGGAACCTGAATAGTGTACAGTAATCAGAGCATAACTCGAGCTTTAGAAACTTTCGTGGGCTAAAATTTGGAGAGTTGAAAGTTAAGACCCATATCTACAACTTTCATGAAGAACATAAGAGCTCATTCAGACAGCTTGGAGGTGATATTGGGTCTGGAAGTCAAAATAGAGGTGCTAAAACTGGACCTAAACAGTTTGCAGTAATTGGGTCATATCTTGGGTTGTAGGATGAATTCAGATGACATCCATGAGATCAGCACTGAATGATTTCAGAGACAAAGAATCTCAATAATTTTCCACTCACTAACTCATCATTTGGCATTTTCCACTCATTCATCCACTCATCCACCTACTCGTAATCAGCCCCTTGTCATTTTGTATCTCTAATTCTCTATAAAAGGCACCATTGGCTGATCATTTAGTACTCTTGGTGTTAGGCTTAGTTTTTACAAGTTATGGTTATGCTTGTTTCTTGTTTTCCTTTGTTGTAATTTTCTTTTGTTCTAAATTGAAGCTATATTCATCTTTCTCTTCTTCTCTCTTTCTTTCTTCTTATCTATGAGTAACTAAATCTTCATCTTACTTGGGTGAAAGAGTGAAGCTCTTGGTAATGAAATAAGGTTAGATTATTCTATTTCTTGTGCTTAAATGATATATTATCAAATGGACATTATATGTGTTGTATTTTGTTTCTAATTAATTTAGAAACCTTCTTTGTAAATGGAGATCTTGATTTATTGTAGATACTTGGATTAACACAGTGAATGCTTGAACTCATTTACAAATGTTGGTAGATAATTAAAGGAATCATAATATGATTGCATATATAATTAAACTTTGAATGTTATATTTTCTGATTGGAACCTCTGTTGTGTGTGGATTTCAATTGAGTTATAAAGAGAAATAATCTTGTCTTTAATTTATTACCAAGAGTCGATCTCCTAACGCAAGCAAGTTCTTAAATTCATTTGTGAACATCTTTTATTACTTTTGGTGTTGTGACAAATCTTTTTTTTATTTCAATTAATTTTTCTTCATCAATTCCTTGTGGATCGACCTCGGACTCTCGAGAAATTTATTACTTGAGACAACCTGCACTTGGGTTTGCATCTTTAAATCCCGCATTCAATGGACGAGAAAGATAACGTGGTCGTGGCCATGGTGGAAGAGGAAGAGGCAACCATGACAATTCCAACAATCAATAGACAAGCCATCATTCATCTAGGAGCCGTGGAAAAGGAGTGACTAGAGGAAGACACAACTATCCTACAACAAATGAGAGGTATGACAAGTCCAATATTGAATGTTTCAATTGTCATAAATTTTGGCATTATGCTTCGGAATGTCATTATGGTACTAATGGTGTTAAAGAAAAAGCCAATCTTATTGACAAAGAAGAGGTTGAAGAGCCAACTTTATTGTTAGGACTCAAAGATGATGAAAAGGATGACAAGAGCTCATGGTATCTTGACAATGGTGCAAACAATCATATGTATGGCTACAAAGAAAAATTTGTGGAGCTTGATGAGAAGGTGAAGGACAATGTTTCATTTGGAGACACCTCAATAGTCCAAATTCAATGTAAAGGTACCATTTTAATTTCTCTTAAAAATGGTTGTCATAGGTTAGTTACCAATATTTACTATGTACTCAA
This sequence comes from Ormosia emarginata, assembly GCA_029884605.1. NCBI lineage: Eukaryota > Viridiplantae > Streptophyta > Magnoliopsida > Fabales > Fabaceae > Ormosia > Ormosia emarginata. Next base: position 3,568,128 of record JAQQTP010000058.1, on the reverse strand, counting down.
GTTAAAAAATAATATTTTGAGTTTGGGACAACTTGTTGAGAAGGGATATGAAATTCATATAAAAGATCGTTATCTTTGGCTTAGATATCATAATGCTAACTGTTATGAAAATCGGCAAGTGCACCGAATCGCAAAAGTAATAAAAAGTGAGTAAGAGTATCGTTCCACGAGGATTAAGTTATTAATTACTAAATTCGCTGAATGTGACACTATGTAAGCTAACAAAGAAAGAAAGTTGTTTGCAAATTTAAATAAAAAGAAATATAAGTAAGTAAAACAATTAATCAAAGGGGGTGAAAAATAATAGTATTAAAGCATTAGGGTTCAGACTTCACTTGAACTCTTTAAATGCACATTCAAATATTGGTTTAACTATGTTCTATTTCAATGATTTATGGTCAATTCTCAAAGTTAATTAATACTCAATCCCTTGGTATTTTAATCCTCTTACACTGTTTGGAATTAACTAATCCCTTAGTCTAACCTCAAATAGAAAGACATTATCAAGAACGAGGGAATTAAAAGAAAGACCACATAACCCACAACGTTTATTCATAGCGATTGCATAAATTATGGTGTTTATCACATGTTCTAGGTTCATGCAAATTTTCCCAAATCATACATTAAGTCAAAAGATCATTCCCAAATTGATTAGGTTTAAAAAATTATTAAGAATAGAGATAAACACATAAATCATGAAATAAAAATATAAATTAAACCTATAAAAAAAGTTACATCATCATAGTATCAAGATTCATCATCCCCCTATCAAAAGAGGTTTAGTTACACATGGAAAAAGAAGAACAGAAAGGAAAGAATATGACAAATTTCATTGTATAAAGGAGAAAAGGTTGAAGAAAATTCCTAATCTTCAAGCCTAATTGTGCCCACACCACATTAGGGTTTGTGCCTCTTGACGGCTACTGCGTTCTGTACAAGTGTGTAAGCATGTGTTCAATTTGGCGTAACCTTTCGATTTATAGAAGAGTTAACGCTACTGTTTACGTGTTCAGCGCTCAGGCGTTGGATTTTCAATGCTCAGGCTTTGGATTTACAGGGCTCAAGTGCTGGCCCAATTTGAAGGAATGGGTTGTATATGCTCAAGCGCTCAACTCCCAGCGCTCAGGCACTGGGACACTAAAAACAGTTCTTCTGCGCGCTTTGTGCGCTCAAGCGGTGGACACCCAGTGCTCAAGCGCTAGGCTTTTAAATGGATTTTCTTCTTTTTTCTTGCTTGTTCATTTAGCCCATCTTCTCCATGTGCAACTACCGAACAAAAACACATAAAAACACATAATAAGAACTTAGTTAAAAAAAATAAACTTAAGGACAAAACTCAATTAAACAGATTAAAGGAGAATGAAAAATTCAGAATTTGGACTGTAAAAATATGAATTTTTAAAGGTTCATCACTTCACCAAACTTAAGATTTTGTTTCTCCTTAAGCAAAAGGAAAAAGAAAAACAAAACAAAAAGACTAAACAAAAAAAAACTCAAAACACAAAGACTTAAACATGGCACCACTGATTATTGAAAATCATTCATATAATCAGAAACTGCTTCACAATCTAACTTCAAATTGTCACATATGCACAATCCATTTATCACACCATCTCTCACATGCAACTCTTATACGAAAATGACTTTTCAAAAATATAAATGAAAGATTCAATCTCTTCATAGAGTATAAACTCAGATAGGTTCATAAAACTATAAATGCACATCAAACCCACATCTATAGGGTTGTTCTTCGTCTCTCTCTCCACTAATGTAAACAACACATAACCAAAGATCAAAATGGTCTTTTAAAACTTGTAATATAAAGCCAGGGGTAAGGGTTAAGAAAGAATGGATAAGATAATGAAAGCAAAAGTTGAGATACATAATTATGCATATTTCAAAATTCAAGCCACAAAATGTAGAACAAGTGCAAAATGGAGCAAAAGAATCAACACTTTATTCATCTTTTTTTTTTCTTTTTTTTCATCAACCTCCACCCCCAAACTTATTTCTTTGCAAAACTTTGGGTGAAATTTCTTTTCTTTTTTTTTTTTTACATTTTTTGAATTTTTTTCAGCTCCATAAGTACTCCATGTACAAAAATAACGAAAGATTGAATAATAAAATAACACACGATATACACTCAACAAAGATTATGTAAGAGAGGGACATTTTTTATGTGGGTATAGGAAAGGTAAATGTGGGTAAAGAAAAGAAATAGAGGCCAAACATATACAAGGATACAAAAATGGACATAAGGATATACTGTGTTCACAGGTTAATTTGAAAGGCTCAAACGGTCCAAAGAAGACCCTTATCATTTCCTTAATCATCCACTACCTAGGATTTCACCTCAAGAGAGAATCTAATAACTTTTAGATGCAAATGTAATTGGCTAGCTGACATGGACAATGATTTTGATGATAACAAATATTAAGATGATGAGAAGATCAAGTCCAAGGTTTTCAAGATTAGTTTTAGGACTTAAGGTCTTTGTAAGGAGACTCATTGGATATCTCATTGATTTTGGACACAAAGAAATATTTTCAAAATTGTTTTAAATTAAATATCACAAATCCAAATCATGGTTTTGAAAGCATTTAAAAGTGTTAAAAGCCTTTTTTCAACAGAGGTATTCGAATACCATTTAAAGGTATTCGAATAACATCCCAAAGATCACGTTTTTACAAGGCTTTTAATCGAGGTATTCGAATACCTCATGGTATTCGAATACGGTATTCGAATACCTCCTGATGGTATTCGAATACCACAGGATTTCTGAAATAGAAAGAAACGGCTATAATTCAAATTTAAATGGATATTAATTGTTTAAACGACTCTTTTTCTCAAATGCTCTATAAATAGAGACCTTGGGTCTCTTCTAAAGGTTGCCCAACCACTTGAATTATTTTTGCTTGTGTCAAAAACGTGATTCACTATTTTCTCTTATTTTCTGTGCTCTTTTCACCAAAATCTTGAGATATCCTTAGAGAGCTCCATAGTGCTTCAAGTTGTAATATTTTGCTCTGAGTGAGAGTTTCTCTTCTTCATCTATTTCTTTGATATACTGTATTATGAGGGTGAGGTATCCCTCAGTAAAAGGGTGAGGTATCCCTTGTTGTAAAGAAGGTGAGGTATCCTTCAAAGAGGGTGAGGTATCCCTCTAAGGTTTGTGTAAGGGTGAGGTATCCTTCAGACTGAGGCTTTAGCACAAGGGTAGAGTTTCCCTGTGTGTGAAAAGTGCTCTATTGTGTAAAGGTTGCAAGCACCTGTTTTTAAGCTTGTATTGAATAGTGAAAAATCTCGAACCGTGTTTCGGGACGGACGTAGGCCACAAGTGGTTGGTGGTCGAACCAGGATAAATATCGTGCCTGCTTGTCTACCCTTAATCTTTTATCTTTATGCACTTTATTTATTCTTGCAATTTAATTATTATTTGTTCTTCTTATCTTCATCTTATTCACGACTTTTAATAATTAAATTCAGTATAATTTATTTGTTTAAGGCTTTTGCGAAAAATCTTTAAATACTCAATTCACCCCTCTTAGTCTGAAGCCACTTGGGTAACAAGTGGTATCAGAGCTAGACTCTTGTATAAAGAGCTTAGCCGCTTCAAGAGTACATGGCTTCATCAAATGTTTTATCAGAAGCAACTTCCATAAATCGACCACCCTTTTTCAATGGGGATGGTTATGCATATTGGAAGGAAAGAATGAAAATTTTTATCGAGACTTTGATTTAGATGTGTGGGATGCTGTCGAAAATGGCGCATTTATACCTACACGCGTTGTCAATGATGTAAAAACTGAGACACCTAGAAATGATTGGTCTAAAGATGATAAAAGAAAAGTTCAAAATAACTTAGTAGCCAAAAACATCATTACCTCAGCTTTGGGGCATGATGAATTTTTTAGAATTTCAAATTGTAAAACTGCTAAAGAAATGTGGGACACTTTACAAGTTACCCATGAGGGTACTAGTGAGGTAAAGAGGTTGAGAATCAATTCTCTAACTCGCGAATATGAATTATTTACAATGAACCAAGGAGAAAGCATTCAAGAAATGCAAAAGAGGTTCACCCACATTGTTAATCATCTTGCATCATTAGGAAAGAATTTTACTAACGAAGATTTGATTAACAAAGTGTTGAGATGTCTTAGCAGGATTTGGCAACCAAAAGTAACAAAGAATTTCGAATCGAGGGACTTGTCAACAATGTCTCGGCTATCCTCTTTGGAAAGCTTCATGAGCACGAATTGGAACTAAACAGACTAAGTCAAAGTGAAGAAAATGACAAGAAGAAAAAGGGAATTGCACTCAAAGCCACCACCTCCACTATCAATAATAAAGATGAAGACGATAGAGATGACGTGGACAACATAGAATTAAATGAAGAAAACCTCAACCTTTTGGTAAGAAAATTTGGTAAATTTCTCAGGAAAAAGGGAACTCAAAGAAGACCGTCCATTTCCCCCAAAGAAAATTGAAAAGAAATCCTCCAAGGAAAGAAGAGTCTACATAGCATGGGATGACAACGACATAGACTCCACTAATAGCTCAGATAGCGAAGAAGCCCATCTATGTTTTATGGCCAAAGGAGAAGAAGAAAAAGAAGAAAGCGACAACGAGGTAAATTCTAACTTATCTCCTTCTTATGATGAATTACAAGATGCCTTTGAAGAATTGCATGACGAATCAATAAGGCTCACAAAATTGATTTCTTCATCTAAGAAAACTATCTCTTCTTTGGAAAATCAAATTCTAATTTTAAACAAAGAGATTGAAGAATTAAAAATTGAAAATGAAACTTTGGGAATTATTGATGCATGCTCATCTCATTCTTCACATGCTTCTACTTCGTATTCTTGTTCTTCATGTCATATACTTGAGAAAGAAATTGAAGATTTAAAGAACACCCTTGCCAAATTCACATGTGGAAGAGATAATTTAAATATTTTATTAGGAAAACAAAGGGTTGTTTTTCAAAAAGCTGGAATAGGATATAACCCGAATAATCAACACAAATCCTATAAAAATTTCTTTGTTAATTCTAGCATTTCATGTAGCCCATTTGTTAAATGTTTATATTGTGGGAAGAAGAGTCATAGTGCTTCAACATGCAATGTAAGGAAAAATATCAATACAAAAATTGGAACCAAAATGGTATGGGTTCCTAAGGGCACTATACCCAAAACTGACAATCAAGGACCCAAGAAAATTTGGGTACCAAAAACCAAAAATTGAATTGTGTTGCAGGTGTGCTTGATAGCCAAGAGCTAACTTCGGCATTTTTGAAAGTGGTTGCTGCAAGCACAAGACTATAATAAATTCCAAGCTCTCCTTCTTGTCTCTATCAAGCTTGGACTTGCATTCATATGAGTATTTCCTTCAAAAGGTAAGCTTTCTTATCTCAAATATGCCTTCTGGGATGAAAAATATTTGCTTTTATGTTTAAGTTATTCAAATCCCTCCTGTGGTATTCGAATACCATTGCATCTGTACGTGAAAATCCATGTTTTTCTCGATAGGTCTATTCGAATACCCTCCCATGGTATTCGAATACCATACATCAAGATGAGTTCTTGTGGTTTTATTAGTCAGGGCATTCGAATACCCAAATGTGTATTCGAATAACCTGAAAAATCTTCATCGACTTGTTACATGCTATCTGGTATTCGAATACCTTACAAGGCATTCGAATACTTGCTCCTTCCGAGTTTATAAAATGTGATGGGTATTCGAATACGGAGAAGGGTATTCGAATACCACATGGCTGAAAGCAAGTTTTTCATCGTCCTCTCTATTTCGTTTCTGCTTCTATTCTTTTTTCTTGCATATGCAATGCAAATAACATGCTTTTAATCTTATTTCATAAAGCCTTCATTTATGCCTTATATGAAAATCACATGATGTTCTTAAATGCATATTTCTTGGCTTGTTCTTGCCCTTTTATTTTTTTCTAAAATATGCTCAATGTAATTGGCTATTGTTTTGATATACGAACAAGTGCAATAAGTGGTATATGAAATATTTAATATCTATGTTTTTATTGACATATGTCAGATTTATAGAATTTGTTAACAAGTGGTAAATGCTTAGAACATCTTGATAAGTGATATCAAACAAGTGGTAAATGCTTTACATTTTGACAACAAGTGATATCAAAGTGGTATGAACATAATAACAAGTAATAACAAATGATAACAAATGATATCAAACAAGTGATTTCTTGGCCAAATTAATCGATAAATATATTTTTGCCCTTGAGAATCATTTGTTGCTTTTGCCTCATTGTTTTAAATGCTTATTGGCTTATGAGTTTGACTAACCCCTATGGATCCAACATTAATGGATACCAATGAAAGCACTCTGAATTTTGTTGTAGGGAGAACACTACCTCAAGCATAAATTTAAATGGACAAAATTCATTCAACTTGAGGACATGCATATATTGTTTAATATGATAAAATGAGAGAGAAAAATACTTGCCCCATCTTTTTGATCATGACAAAAGGGGGAGAATGGTATCAAATGTACAAAAGGGGGAGAACAAGTTTAAATGTCTTTGTTTGAGAAAAGTAAAAAAAAAAAGTCAAAACAAAAATAGAAATTGGATTCCAAAAGTAAGGGGGAGCTGCTGTGCACTGTTGGTGTATGCCCTAGTGGCCAATACGTTTTGTTTGTATTTACATACATTATATTATGCTATTTTATATGAGGCATTTCATTTATTATGTTCTTTTTTTGGTAAACATGATAAAGTCCTTAGAATAGTAAATTTGATACCATAGGACATCAAGTGGATGACTTGATCGTGAGATCCTATTGGATAAAACACTATTCTTAAATGTCCCTAGTCAAGTATTATTGTTAATTAGGACAACAATAATGCTTTGAGACTAGTATGTGCGTAGACTGATGACCACATCTCACGGGTCATGGATATGAGATATCAAGTCTACACATAGATACATATTAGAGTAATGATGTATTGGACAGACCCGCCATGAGAACGCTACGTGGATCGTTACGTGAGTGTCATAAGCAATTCTCATAGTGATAATGGTGTATGTGGTCCTTTGACCTGAAATCACTACGATTCCTACATGAGGAGTTGTGTGTTTTAATGCCATCAAACGTCATCTCGTAACAAGATGATTATAAAGTTGGTTATTAGACATACCGCGATACATGTGGAGGGATGTGAGTGACCTAGATGGGATTTGTCCCTCCTACATAACAGAGTGATATCTTCGGGCCCCCGATTGAGTGAGACTATAAAATGCATGGCCATGCTCAAATGAGTCAATATGAGATATTGATCTCATTTGTCATTACTATGTCTACTCGGGAATCGTGAAACCGAAGATTGAACTAAACAAGGGTGACACGTTCCATGCCTTGTGTTCAATTTGGATATCTGGACAAAGGGACTAAACTACACGAAACATTGGTCACGGATAGGTTATGTCAAATCACCGACATTCTCATTACTTGGGTAGCGGTGATGTGTTGCTAGATACCGCTCATCGTTTGTAATATTAAAATGAGATTTTAATATTACTACCAACGTCATGAGAACCCGCAGTGGTCGCACACTTAGAACAGACTAAATTGGAGTAATCGAATCCAAGTTGGACTCGGATTCAATTGTGGGCCTAACTCATGACAGATGGGTTTAGGGTTGCACCACTTACCTTGCTACTGCTCACACTCACTTAAGGCAGCCACTATTATAAATAGTACTTGCTAAGGGGGCTGCTACTAGGTTACATCACAACCCTAGCCGCACCTACGAAAGTGAGTGAGAGATAGTGAGGTCTTCTTCTCCTCTCTTCGCAGCTAGCACTACGAAACAGGGCGTGACTCCTTTTGCAAGTCCATTCGTGTGGATACCGCGAAACATCGTCGCTATTACGGTGTTGGTGATTCACCTCGCTTGTGTCTCATCACGCTTCAAGAGGTAAAATTTTAAAAAACCTCGGATTATGGATTTTTCGCATGGATCCTGTGAGGGAATTCTGTTATTCCGCTGCGAGACTTTGATCCGCAAATTCCCAACAGTTGGAATTAGGTAGAATCAATACTGGCGAAGTAGTCAATCTTCTCTCAACTCTTGGAAACTTTCCTCACAAGTATCAGTCCATGTAAAAACTTGATTCTTTCGCGTAAGCTAAGTGAGAGGCCCTGCTATTTTGGAAATTCTCTCAATAAACCTTTGATAATAACTGACTAATCCGACAAAACTATGAATCTTCGTTACAATCTTCAGTATTTCCTATTGAAGAATTGTTTCAACTTTCGATGGATCCACCGCAGTTTATTCCTTAGAAATTACGTGACCCAAAAATTGAACCTCCTCCAACCAAAACTCGCACTTAGACAACTTAGCATATAACTTTTTCTCATTCAAAATCTGAAGAACAACATTGAGATGTTCAGTATGTTCTTCCTGACTTTGAGAATAGATCAGAATGTCATCAATAAAAATGACGACAAATTTGTCTAGATAAGGATGAAAGATTCTATTCATGTAATCCATGAATACAACAGGAGCATTTGTTACTCCGAACAAAATCACAAGATATTCATAATGCCCATAACGTGTTCGAAAAGCTGTCTTGGAAGCATCCTATACTTTCACATGAATCTGATGATAACCAGAACGTAAATCAATCTTGGAGAATACAACTGCTCCTTTCAGTTGATCCATTAAGTCGTCTATCCTCGGAAGTGGATACTTGTTCTTGATCGTGACCTTATTCAACTGGCGATAATCTACACACAACCGAGAAGTTCCATCCTTATTCTTAACCAACAGCATTGGAGCTCCCCAGGGTGATACACTTGGTCTCACAAACTGCTTTCCCAATAGTTCCACCAGCTACTTTTTGAGTTCAACAAACTCTGATGGCGACATCCGATATGGTGCCATTGATATAGGACCAAATCTTGGTACAAGATCAATAGAAAATTCTATTTCTCTTTTTGGCGGTAGTCCAGGTATATCATTAGGAAACCTCGAGAAACTCACTGACTACAAGAATAACATTCACATCCTCCTCACTCTTGACCTCTAAAGAAGATAATAACATGTATCATTGAGCTCCTTCCCTCAAGAAAACTTTGAATTGGTTAGCCGTTAAAAATCCAGAAATCTCAATATCAGGAAAAACTAAAGTCTTATTGGAACAATCTAACAGGATATGGTTAGAAGACAACCAATCCATTCCTAAAATCACATCTATTTGAGAAAGAGGTAAACAAATCAAATTAACAGAAAAGGTTCTGTTTTTAATAGAAATAAGACAACTTAAACAAACTTGAGTAGTAACAACAAGCTTAGCAGTAGGAGTAAAAACAATCAAATCAAAAGATAATGAAGATACAAATAACCCTAATCAATCCACACAGTCACAGGCAATGAAAAAATGGGTCATCCCCGAGTCATACTGTATAATTAAAAGATTACCTCATATGACACATTCTCCCGTGATCAGATCCTTAGATTGGGAGGCTTTTGCTCCACTCATGGTGTAAACTCTTCCTCTTGCTTGAGGTCTTGCAGTACATACATTACTAACAGAAGGCTCCGCCTTTGGTTTATTATAATCTTTGGAAATGTGTCTAGGCTTTCCGCTTTTGAAACAAATGATCCCCTTGATCGTGCAATCCTTCGTTAAGTGGTCCTTTCCACACTTCAAGCATTTTGACGAAGATGCCACAGTCTGACCAAATCTATTGCAACTAGAACTTCCTCCATATGATCCCTGTTGAGGTTGATTCCCCAGCGGTCGCGAATACGACTTTTGCTGAAAATGATTGGCATTGTTATTCTTTCCCTTTTGGAACCAAGATGGTCCAAAGTTACGGTTTCTCGTGTCTCGAGATTAGTCCAACTCCTTAATTTGGCGACACTTATCCAACAAAGCTGGGAATTAGTCAATTCCCAAAGGTAACACTGCTTGCTTCAAGTCATGTCTCAACCCTTCTTCAAACTCTGGTATTTCTATTCCTCGTTAGGCTGTAGTTGAAAGTACCTTGAGAATTTTGATAGGCTTTCAAACCTAGCAGCATACTCACTAACTGACATTCCTCCTTGTTTTAGACCAAGAAACTCCATTTCCTTCGCATATCTTGTATTGGCTGGAAAATACTTCTCCAAGAATTTATTCCGAAAGACTTCCCATGTGATAACTCTTCCTTTAGCTTCTAACAACTGTTGCATTCCTGCCCACCAATCCTCGCCATCTCCAACAAGCATAAATGTAGCATAAGTTACCTTCATCTCATCAGTACATCCCATTCCTCTAAATATTTTCTCTAACTCCTTGATCCAATGATTCGCTTTCTCCAGATCATATTCTCCTTTAAATTGTGGCATATTGTTACTACAAAACTCAGACAAATTCTGAGCTTCAGCGGTCGCTTCCTGCTATTGGGCAGCCCTCTGGTTCTGTTGTATTATAACATATGTCATCCTCTGCATTGCTTCAACAGCTGCAACTACACTTTCATTGTCTCGTCCCTCGTTCACATGTGTACCTCTACCACGAGCCATTGCTCTTATTCAAATTAGGCTAAACAAAACACAATAAAAAAAATCAAATATTGTCATTTCAAACAATATTGTCTCTTTTCGGAAACCAAACACAGAGAATCACACAACACAAACAAGACAAACCTAACCACAAAACCCAAAAGACTCAAATCGGGGCTCTAATACCAACTAATGTAATACCCTCCCTAGGGCATTACATTCAAGACTTCAAACTTACCAAACAAGAACCAAGTTATAAAAGATTTAATGTTGTATGTACGTTTTTCAAAATTTCTTTTTTTTTTGTTGATAACATAAGTTAACAAAATAAAAAGAATACAAGTTATAATAACTGAATAATACACATCATATATACTTATGAGACATAGTTCACTGACAACTTACATACATAAGATTTGTACTCAAAAGAAATATATACAAACTTTTTAACAAAACACAAAATGTTCCAACATCGCACATCTAACAAGAAGAGTCCTTAGTCGGATCTTCCTCTGTCTCCTTAGACGATAAAAACCCCAGGTGGTACATGGTCCTACGAACAGGAGTCTGTGCAAAAGACACAACACTGTCCTCTCTAGGGGTACAATAACAATCACTCACAATTCTCTAATAGGCATAGAGAATTCTAAATGTACAGAAACATCAAAACACAGAATGGAAACCCTATGACGGGTCCCACTAAACATTACGACCACATCCCCAACATAGGTAACTTGCTCCATATCCAGGTTGATACTCCAACGTCCACGCCTTCGTGAAACTGAACTCTAGCAAAACCGAGAATACCACGTCTCGACGCCATTCAAAATCTCAGAAAAATCAACACAAACAGAATGGATGTGATCTTGCCTCATCTTCCTCACAGTCTTTACCAAACATAAACATAAAATAGAATAATACAACAAAGAGGTGAGATCTCCTACATCACATACCAACATGGCAGTATAGAAACAACAATGACAGTAATGCCATTCAAATACAGAAATAAAAAATGTATTTATGGTATCAAATAGATAATTCAATAGATATACATCATAACAATATGTCGATTGACTATGCATATGCACAATGCATGGAGCTAAAACACAATTTCGGAGAGAATGATCGAATGGCTTATACAACATGCATACGCATTATGGTTTATACAAGACATTCTTCACAAGATCAAGAGTAGAATATTGCCTGGTCGAGATCGTCAGTGCGGTGCTCAGTCACCATGACCCAAAGGAGCTACGAACTGTCCACTTGTGGGATACCCGCGCCCCGACGCCTTCAACATTAACAAATGACCTACACTACGCAATTCACATTCGCACTTATGTATAATTCAACTCCTAGGCATATAGCCTTAACAAACACAGTCTATACGACTTTCTGTGCATGATTAATGATTTAATACACAGACAAATGTCAAAGTCATGGTTTTCCACAAAAATAAACCACCATTGGCCAAAACCATATATTAACATCTCCGGGTCCAGCACGTCGGCCTGACATCAAACTTGTTGTTCTTCCCAGTCGCGAAGCACTTTTATTGCATTTTCACAACCGCGTAACACTTTTATTACGTTTTCAAATTGCGTAAACATTTTTCAATGTTTTCTCAATCGTGTAAAATTTTTTAAATGTTTTCTCAATCACATAGCTCAACAATCATCATTTTTGAAATACGTAAGGTTTTATCACCATTTTTCAATCGCATAAAGCTTTTATTGACTTTCCAAGTTTAATATAAAATTTAACCTTAATTCCCATAATTGCTTGCTAAAAGTCCTCTAGAAAATATTTTCTAACGTTTTTCCCAAAACTTGCATTATTTTAATTTAATGAAATCTTTTCATTTATTTTACTAAAAATCCTCTTAAGTAAAATACTTTAAGTTTCCAATTTGTTTCTTAACCCTATTTTCTAACACCATTGTCGAAAATTGCTTGATGATTAATAATGAATTTTTTATTCATTTCCTTTTCTATTTTGCAAATTCGTAATCCAATTCCTTGTTACCTAATCATCTAAGTTTACAATTACCAAAACATTTTTGACTTGGATTACCCAAATTTGGGCATGAAAGTCGTGAGCCCTATTGGTCATTGGGACCGAAAATTATTTTCTTTCTAACGTAGATCATAGCATACAACATACTTCAATTATCACAATTATACTATAGCAAGTTCATGCATAATATCAAAGCAATAAAAACATATAAAACAAATAAATATAAATCACCAAATTTATACAAACAAGTGAATAAATCCTCACATGAATTTTTCACCAACAACCCAAATTTCGTTCTTTACCACCTTGAGTGGTTGATGAAGTTAATCTCCCTCTTACCTTAGATGATGCTCAAAGCTCCTTGTATGCCTCCTTTAAGGTAAACTTTCACCACCAAGTTGTTCTTGAAACAAAATAAACACATAAGTATTGACATCTAAGGCTTGACTAAGATGACCATAGATCAAAGTTATGGTCTTGGAACTTGAAAATGAAAAGAAAAATGAAGATTAAAGAACTTCACCTTAAAAACTTCAAACCCTAAGCTTGAAGTAAAAAGATGGAAGATGGATGAACTAGGTGATGGTCAAAACACAAAAGTGTCTTAGAATGGTGTATAGGTTCAAGATATGAAGTTGGTTGAAATTAAGGAAGATTGGAAATGGATTTTTGGTTGCTTGGACGTGAGCTCCAAGAGAGAAAAGTGAGAGAGTTTTTGTGTTGTTTCTTTGATAGAAAGATGAGATCGAATGATTAAGTGAAAAACCAAGCTCAAGGACCCTCCAAGCCCTCACTTGGCCGTGGGATTCACTAGGGTGAGTCACCAAAAAATGTGAGTTATGTAGTGAGTCACGTGGCTAGTCACAAGATGAATCACTAGATGAGTCACACAAGGTGAGTGAGTCACATGATGTTTCACACAATGAGTCACCACACAAGGTGAGCCATAAGGTGATTGACAAAGTGAGTCATAAAAGAAGCCTCTAGAAAAGATGACTAGCCTAAGTCTAGAATCATCAAACTAGATTTTTACTGGAGCTATTATCTAATAGACAAAGGTTACTGTGAGCAAAATCAGTATTTATTGTCCAATGGACAATAGAACATACCTAGATTTTATTTTCAAATCAATTCTCAGAAAAAGAAAAATTTTGAAAACTGTTTTCGGTTTCAGGTTTAGTAAGCTCCCCCAGCCTCGCATTAAAAGTCCAAAATTTTTTGGCCTCAAAAAATTTTTATTTTTCTGGCCCTGTCTTAAACACACAGATAGTCCAAAAATAATAATAAAATAAACAAAATAAATCAAACAATTCATAAAAATCACAAAAATTTTAAAAATTACATATAACTGAAAAATATGAAATTTTGGGGTATTACACAAACTGGCTGTTTCTGCCTCTTTAACTACTCTCACTTCGGTGTCATTCCTGGTGAAAAATTGTTGAGTTTACAGCCATTCTTGATATCAAGTTCCTAGCCTCTTGAGGAGTCTTATCAACCAAAGCTCGTCCACTAGCAGCATCAATCATGTTACGATCCATCACTAGTAAACTCATAGAAATACTGAATCAAAAGTTGCTCACTGATTTGATATTGAGGACAACTAGCACATAATCTCTTAAACCTCTCCCAGTAGTCATGAAGTGACTCCCCATGCCTTTGTTGGATACCACAAATTTGTTTTCTGATGCTTGCTGCCTTTGAGGTAAGGAAGTATCTGTCCAGGAAAGATTGAGGCATGTCTTGCCATGATTGGATGGATCTGTGTGGCAAATAGTATAGCCGCTCCTTTACAGAATCTTTCAGTGAGAATGAAAAAGCTCTTAGCTTGACTTATTCTATTGGAATCCCCATGGGCTTCATGCTAGAACACACCACATGGATCTCCTTGAAATGCTTGTTAGGGTTCTCCCCTGCTAATCCATGGAAAGATGGCAAAAGATGGTTTAGGCTGGACTTTAACTTAAATGCCTCCTCATCTTCTAGAATCTTTATGGACAGAGGCTGTTGATCTAAGTTTGGAACACCCAACGCCTTTAGAGTAGACTCTGCCATCACCTCCTCTTCAGATGTCTCAGAACTTGATAGATGTATATGGCGGGAAACTTCAATGTCACCAGGTGTGAATTGGAAATTAGATGGATGGAAGAGAAACTGAGGATGTGAGTTGACTTAATCAATGTAGTGCCTCAAATTCCTCAATTTCTTGTCAAATCCTTCAATGGACATAAACACCTGCAAAAAGTCAGAAATAACTAATTAAAGTATTAAAAATTGAAACAAAAATAGAGTGAAAAATAGGAAACTAATTAATAGCGCAATCAAAAAATTAGTTCCACGGCAATGCGCCAAAATTTGGTGTTATGTGGATTATGAATAAAATAAAGATCAAAATCAATTGTCAAGTCCCACCAAATATATAAAAACCTTACAACTAGTTGTAGTTAACCATGGTCGATCTATAGAGAACTAATTCAATTAACACTATAAACCTCTTCCTAATTTAAACTCCAAAGAATAATAAACAATAAAATAAGATTTTGTTTGTTAAAACTAAGAATAGAAATTGAATCTAAAGCAACAACAGTAAACACGATTTTAATTACCAATTTAAAGGTATTGATTAAGAGATAGAATCCACCACTAGATTTATATGATAATGCTAACCTATATATCCTTTATCCTAACATAATCAATTATGTTTTTATGTGATTGTAAGATTAATTCTCTATCTTCCTTAGGTTTTGGTTAATTTAACAATCGCTCAAATTAAGCCCTAATCACTAGTTAACTATAAAGCAACCGCTCTTATACCTATCTAATAATTGCATTCAGATTTAGAAAACTAATTACGCTAAGATCCAATCACACATTGGGATTGAATTACTTAGATCATATGTCTCACTAGTACTACCACGGTAACCACACATAACAATCCTAGTTTTACCATTTTTGAAAATGGCAAAGAGTATAAAAACCTTTATACTAAATTAAGATCAGAAACATATGAATAAAAACATAACTATATTGATATAAAGAATTATGTAGGATTCACAAGATCAAAACTAGGGTTTTATCTTCCCTTAACTAAATAAGAAACTTAGCCACACATGGTGAATTCAAAATCAAAAGAAAAACGAAAGAAAGACATTGTCAAGAATACAAGTGTGAAAGAAAACTGAAGATCAAACTAGCTTTCAATGATCAAGGTTGATTGATATCTGATGGCTCAAACTCGAATCTCCAATCCTTGATCGAATCTCCCCCTCTCAGTTGCTTGGAGGCTTAGAGTCCAGAAAAATCCCCTTTTGAAACCCAAAGCAATCCTGTTTATACCTTTTGGCCCATAGCTCATCATTCAGATTCGAAATTGACTTTTTAGGCCACAGACATGAACCGTGTCTGATGACTCGACCCCCCTGGTGTCTTGGTCTATTAGCATAATTTTCACGGGATTAAGCAGGCAGAGAGAGACACGATCCGCTCCCCCCCGTGTCACTTGGTTTCTTCATATTTAGCCTTAATTTTTCACATATGATTTTTCTCCTTGCTTCTAGCTGTGATGTTGATCTCTTTGAGTCTTTAGCTTTCTCCTCGAGTGGATAGCAAGCTTGGTTGGATGCTAATGGACTCCATCACTCAAAGATCTTCTGAAAAGCACAATTCAATTATGGGTGCTTATAGTCACACTTAAGCGTAGTTTCACAATAAGGATCTGATTAAGCTTCATATCTAGAAACTTAACTAAATGTTAACAATTAAGCACATATAGAGTCCAATTAGATCAAACCTAAGACACTTAAAATGTAGAAATAATCGACAAATCAGTCCACCCTGGTTTGCCCAAATTCCATCGTTTAGACCATTTTTTCAAATTTTTAATTTTTTTTTGCATTTTTTTAGTTTCATTTTCGTGTAGTTTTCATGTTATGGTGGTCCCATATTTTTAAAAAATGTTTAGATAGGTTAACTAGATTTATTTTAGTAGATTTTTAGTGTTGTGTAGTCAATTTTGCTTGTTTTGTGTTTTTGAGTTTTGTATGTTACATGACTAGGTCTTCTACTAGTTCCTTACTTGATATTGATCCTGACATTGAAAGAACCTTGCATACACTTATTAGAGCTCGTAGACTTAGTGAAAGAATTACATCTGACCTTGATTTTGATATTGAAATTGAAAGTGAACCAGAGAGCTTAAGTGATATTGCAACTACGGGTGATAACATGCATAATAGGACCCTTAAGGAACTTGTTGCTCCTGATGTTACTTACCAGTCTTTATGTATTCAATATCCTGATCTTAATGTTGACTTTGAATTGAAATCTAGATTGATACATTTGTTGCCTAAGTTTCATGGTCTTGTGGGTGAGGACCCTCATAAGCATTTAAAGGAATTCCATGTGGCCTGTTCAACTATGAAGCCACAATGAATATATGAGGAACACATCAAGCTGAGAGTATTCCCTTTCTCCCTTGTTGATGCGGCCAAGGACTAGCTATATTACCTTTCACTATGTTCTATAATGTGTTGGAATGACATGAAGAAGCTGTTCTTGGAGAAGTTCTTCCCTGCCTCTAAAGCTGCTGCTATTAGAAAAGACATATGTGGTATAAGACAGATGATAGGAGAGACTTTGTATGACTACTTGGAGAGGTTCAAGAAGTTGTGCTCAAGCTGTCCCCACAACCAAATTAGTGACAAGCTGTTGATCTAGTACTTCTATGAAGGCTTACTGCTAATGGACAAAAGCATGGTGGATGTTGCGAGTGGAGATGCCTTAGTTGACAAAACCCCTACTGTAGCAAGAGATTTAATAGCAAATATGATAGCAAACACCGAACAATTTGGCACACAAATCATTATCTCAACTAGAGGAGTTAATAAGGTTCAATTGTCTCATGTTGACTAATAGAGAATGGAGCATAGACTTGAGGAATTGACTTCTTTGGTGAGACAATTATCAATGGGCCAACAATTACCTGTGCAGATAGCTACAACTGTGTGTGGTATTTGTTCTTGTTCATCTCATTCCACAAATGCTTATCCTACATTTCAGGATGGTAGTTCTGTTTTTCCATATCAATTTGTTGTTGCAGCAGGTATCTTTCCTGGTAAACCACAATTGCAGCAGTAGCCAAGATATGATCCATATTCCAGCACATATAACCCTGACTAGAGAGATCATTCAAATCTGATTTATAGTAATGTAACTTCACAACCGCAGCAACCCTAACAGTTTAGACAACCATACCAACAACCACAGTTTCAACAGCTTTATGCTGGACCAAGTAGGCCACCATTCTAGTAGCCTATCCAACAACCAAGTCCACCACCCATAAAACTTAAGCCTTCATTTAAGGATTTAGTGAAGCAGATGGCCACCAACAACATTCATTTCCAGTAGATGACAGAGGCTACCATACAAAATTTAGAAACTAAAATTAGACAATTAGCCTCTACATTGAGTCAGCTGCAGGCTCAAGGTTCTGAACAACTCCCTACCTAAATAATTCCCAATCCAAAGGGGAATGTGAATGCCATTATACCGAGGTCTTGAAAATCTGTAGATGCATCACCTAAACCTCAACCAACAACCAAGCATCAACTAGCAGAAGAAACAATTTATGATGAACCAACCCAAAAATCTGAGGGTCAAAAGAAATTAGATGTTGCCGATGAGCAGCAACAACCTATAGTGGCTCTTCCCTTTCTATAGAGAGCCACTGAGACTAGAAAGATACATGAGGCTGAGAAGGACAAAGACTTGCTTGATACTTTTAGGAAAGTAGAAGTCAACATTTCACTACTAGATGCAATCAAGCAGATACCGAAGTATGCCAAGTTCTTGAAGGAACTGTGTACACACAAAAGGCGGCTGAAAGGCAATGAGAGGATCAGCATGGGGCAAAATGTTTCAGCCTTCATTCATCCTATGCCACAGAAGTTCAAGGATCCAGATAGTTTTACAATTCCTTGCATAATAGGAAATTATAGATTTGAGCATGCCATGCTATACTTAGGTGCTTCCATTAATGTAATGTCTATGTCTATTTTTAGTTCCCTTGAACTTGGTCCTTTGTAGGCTACAGGTGTAGTGATCCAACAAGCTAATAAGCGTAATGCTTACCTAGCTGGTTTGGTGGAGGATGTGCTGGTCCGGGTAAATGAGCTGATTTTTCCTACAGATTTCTATATTCTAGACATGGAGGGGGAGTCACCATCCAGAAAGGCTCTACTCATTCTAGGGAGACCTTTTCTCAAAACAACATGGACAAAGATTGATGTGCATGCAGGAGTTCTATCCATGAAGTTTGGAGATTCCATTGTGAGATTTAATATTCTTGATGCTATGAAACATCCCATGGAAGAACATTCTATCTTTCATATTGATTTAATTGATGATTTGGTTAATAATTTATATGCTGACTTGTGTGACGAGTTTCTTGGGAGTATTGATTTTGATGACTTTGTGTGTGGTGATTTGTGTGCTTATTGTGATAGTGATAAGTTATGTTCTGTGTGTTCTGAAATTTCTGTATTTTTGGGATATGATGAATCTGTTCATGTGTTAGCAGATTATATAACACCCCTTTGGAGGATGTCACACATAAAAGAAAATAAAATAAATAGAAATAAAATCTACCCAAGTTGCGGAATATTTGTTAAAACCATTACGGGTTGTAAAAATTAATTCCTGATAGACAGAAATATGTAATAAAAAGATAATGCGGAAAATACGAAATAAAAAAAACATCATCACTAATAATATACATATGGTTAAGTTATAAACTGTACATATAATTTACAACTAAGACTACAACTATTTAAACAAAAACAGTAAAGAAAGCAATAAAAGAGTTAATATATACAGACATACGCTGACGCGCCCAAAAAAAACATCATGATTATCTATTCCTCTGATGGATCACTCTCGGTGTGAAAATGATCATCAGGAGATAAATATCCCTGATGTCCCGACATACGGCGATAACGGGATCGCGCAGTCGACACGATGCTTATCTCACTAGGCTCAGGGTTTTCAGCACCCCAATAACGCCTAATGGATAAGGGTAACTCTAAATGCAGAAAAAGCGTCGTCGTCGAAATCGGATCTCCATCAAACTGATGACGTAGAATCACAGTCATACGTCCAGCATAGGTAATAGAAGCACGATCTCCTCGCAAATGCCAAGCCGATCGCCTCCATGGAATACCGGCTCTACGAACCCCAAAATGCAAAGGCGTCGCCATCCCCCACACAATCAATCCGGAGGGTATGGATGATCGGATGGTTCTTGCTCGTAAACCGATCGTCGGTCTGTCGATCTCCCTCTTCCTCGGGGTACACGATCTCAAGAGGTTGTTCCTCTTCTTCCTCTTCAAACTCTTTACCGTATAAAAATAAATAGACAATAGACACATACAATAAAGAGGTAAGACAACATAAAATCATCGCAACATGGCAAATAAGAAGACGACAAATAACAATTACACAGCTTCATACAATATGAAGAAGCTATAACAAGAATACATATTAAATATCCTAGGGTTTCGAACATCATAGACAGATCACAAATAGAGAAAATCACACGATAAATCAATCTCACGAGATAAGATAAGATAAGAAATAGATAACTAACATAAAAATTATCAGATAAATATAAATAGAGAAAATGTAAGAATATCCAAGATATTACCAGATAAAGATAAATAGAGAAAAATGGAATATTATCCAAGATAAAATCAAATACACCAAAACACAACCCTACTCCATGGAGCTAAACCCAAACAGATATCAGAGAGAATGACTTGCAAAATCTATTAGTACCACGGCCGCCAACCAACTATTACGCGATCACACGTTGCGTCAATAGCCTACGACAACTTTCGAATCTACCATCCAGCGTAGTATAGTTCACAGTCTCCCGTTGTGGCACTATAGGCAATGTACTACTAGACTTTACAAACCTCGATTAAATATAGTGAATGTCGAGTACATTAGTGTGCTATCGGTTTACCACGGCCGGTGGAGCTACCAACTGTCCACATGTGGGATCCCGTACACTAAAGTCTCCAAGTTTATTAGAACAATAAACTACACTACACTTATCGCATCGACAACACGATGTGATTCGTCTCACAACCCAAAACACCAAAAATCGATATAAAGACAAAACATAATTCCAAATATATGAAATTACGAAAATGCCCTTAAGATAGAAATATATGCCCTCAATGGCAGAAAGCCTGTACGGGTTCACATTTTCCCGACAGCAAAATAACCTCAAAAACCTGTACGGGTTCACGTTTTCCCGACAGCGAAAATAAATACGGTAACGTTCAATCGCGTAGAAATTTTATCGCGTTTTTGAAATTTCGTCGTTTTTACAAACGTTTAAAAATCGGGTAAAGATATTTTTCTGTTTTTAAAATCGCGTAACAATTTTAATACGTTTTCTCAATCGCGTAGGATTTTTAAATCATTTTCTTATTCGAATGCCTTTAAAATTACCATTTAAACAGATAGAAATAATATTTAGTACATTTAAACTACGTAGAATAATTTTTCATACCGTATACTGTCATTAGGATATTTTGACTATCCTATAGGTTCAATTTTTACTAAAAATTGACAGCATTTTGTTTATAAATTTATAATAATGATTTTCTAAATTTTTCATAAAATTTCTATTTACCTAATTTTTAACCATTTCATTAAATTCTCTTTGAAATCTCTAACATGCTTCAAAACCGAAAGTGAGCTATATGTTAGAAAATTTCTTAACATTACTGTATTTCCTTCCTAATGATAAAATTATGAATTTTAACCCTTTAGACTTACTTCTAATCAATTGGTTCCTTCATAAATTATTATAGAAAATTTCTTCTTAACTTGTATTGTTTCTTTTTAATTGAAAAAGGTTTAGAAACAAGTTTTTAAAATCATGAATTCCTATAGTGGCATGTTGGCCGAATTTTATAAAACTTTTGCATTTGATTTCCAAAATGTCTTTCACCTTTTAAATCATATCAAATGTATTCTATAGTCTATGTTCATTAAATCATTTTAGTAAATAGTTATCTATAGTCAATTTAATCCTTTAGGCATGTTGGCCCAAAATACTAAGTTTGTACCATTTGATTTCTAAATGCATTTTTCTTTGATCAAATCAATTAAAAACTTTCTTGATTCTCCTAGGTTAATTAAGCTACACTTTAGGAAAAATCAAGAGAACATTTTGGTCCTCCAACTTGTCATTGCCGTGAGCTATTGGATTGTGTTCTTTGGAACACTCATGCAACTTACACATGTTATTCACATCCTAAACCTTATCATACAATTCTAATACATGCATTTATATCTCTAACACATGCAAAATATTTCTAACACATGCAAAATATTTCTAACACATAAACCTAATTTAAAGCTTATAGACATATGATAATCACATATTTTATTCATTAAGAAACCCTTATGTTTAGTCATTTACACTCTCCATATTCTTAATTGATTGAGTTTGGTATGATTTTGTGAGTTTGAGCTCAAATTGGTCCTAATTGAATATTTTCAGCATTATTGAGATTTGACACTGTTTCTGTATTTTGGCCATAACTTGAGTTCCTAATATCTGATGAACATGAATTTTACCTTGTAGGAAAGCTAAGAGGAAGCTCTACAACTTTGATGAAGAGCTCGAAGTCTGATTCAGATGTCTAAGGGACCTAAGTTTACATGGAAGTCAGAATACGGGTTCTGCCAGTAGAATCCGAATAGTGTGCACTCAAAAAAATCATATCTCAAGATGTAATAATGGAGATGGGCTGAAATTTGGACAGTGGATAGTCAAGATCCAAATAAACAACTTTCATGAAGAACACATTTTGAGAAAAAGAAGTCTAGCAGGTCATTTTGAGTTTACAAGTCGGAACAGAGGTGCTGAAGTTGGGTTTGAGCAACCTACGGTATTTGGGACATATCTTGGGCTTAAGGAAGCCAAATTGGACGAACCAGCTATCCATTTTATAGCCAAGACAAGGATCTACAACTTTGATGAAGAACACTTTTCATGGTTCTGAAGTATAGTGGGTCGTTTTTGGCTTCCAAGTCAGACACGAAATTTTCACCCATCCACTAATCCACTCATCCATCCACTAATCCACTCATCCACTCATCCACTAACTCACCCACTCATCCACTCATACACTAATCCAACCACTTAACCACTCCACCCACTCATCCACTAATCCATCCACTCATCCATCCACTCACCCATTCATGTCCATAATTTCCCACTCACCAAAAGTCCTTTGGCATTTTTCACTAATTCAACCACTCAACCATTCCACTCACTCATCCACTAAACCAATCCACTAAACCAACCCACTAATCCATCCACTCAAACACTCCACTCACTCATCCACTCATCCACCCACTTCCCTTTGTCATTTTGTTACCTTAGACTTCTATAAAAGGCACCATTTATCATGAACAACATGTATTCTCTCCTTCATTTCTCTCTTAGTTTCTTGTTTCTTCATAGTTTCTTCATAGTTTCTCATAGCTTTTGTATATTTTGATGCTTCTCTTCATGGTGATGGAGGGCTAAGCTACTTTCGGTCAATTTAGAACTCTTGAAGAGATTGTGGTTTGGATTCTTGAGACCTTGGTTATGTATTGTATTTGATTTGTAATTGAATTCCTCTTTTCTTCTTCTTTCTTCTTTTTCTTCTTCTTGATCTTGAATGCATGAATGGTGATTCTATTTATGTTGATCTGATTGATCTTGGTTTAAGATTGAGATTTGTGATGAAACTTAGAACTGATTGATCTAAACTAATCACATAAATGAAGATTGAGATTTGTGATGAAACTTAGAACTGATTGATCTAAATTAATCACGAATGAAGAGGTTAGGTTACTTGATTTGTGCCTAAGTTAATTGAATTCGGTACTTGAAATTAACATAGATTTTCATGAATGATGCGATTGCGGATTTGTGTTTATCACTTGTTAATTGAATTCTAGACGATCGTCTAGTATGAATTCTGGATTTGATGCGAGAGATCTCGGTTAGATCCAAATTAACAATTCAATTGCACTTCAAGTGTTTTATGAAGGGTCTATGATTGAATCCACCCAATCTTGGATAGGTTTCTAAATTGACTGCTCTTTAATTGTTATTTCTTCTTTTAATTTTGTTAAGTGCGATCTTAAACTGTCAAACCCCCCTTTTTGCTAACTTTCACTTGATTTGATCAAATTGCATTTACGATCCTTGAGGAGACGATCCGGTGTTGTCACTGTGCTACAAGCTTAGGTAATAACTTCGGTTATAATTTTGACTGAGTTCGGCACTCGTCAAAATTTTGGTTACAAGTCTGTCACAAATGTGGACGATGGAACTGTAACAAGCGATGTCGTACTAAGGGGATGGTTTCCGCAAATAGAGAAGATAAAATTTTCTTCATTAAGAATGGACTGAGTAAGGAGTCATTAGATGATATCTTATTGACTCTTGAGACGCATTCTTGTGGATTGGTGCATCGTGAAATTCTTAAATTGTGGAATCTCTTCAAGGATGAAGAACAACGCTACAGTCTTGGGAATCTGACTCTAAAAGACCTGTTTGCCAATTTTTAAGAAAATTGGATGGGAAGCTTATCCTCTACTCATAGAAGACGTTTAAGCCATTACTTTGGACGTTAAACCGAGGCAGATGTGAGCCATATCCACAAACAATCTGTACATATCATCTTCTTCTTCTTCATGTTATCTCTCAAAAATAAAAAACAAAAAACAAAAAACAAAAAAAAAAAAAAAAAAAAAAAAAAAAAAGAAACAAAAAATGTATACTTCTTAGGGTTGGCTTTGGTAACACACACCGTGAATGGGGAAATGCATGCATCTTGATCCAGCCTTCTTAATTGAAAAACAAAGAAGGTAGATTGTATTCCACATGTGAGGCAACCATCGTATTATGGCCACTTGTCCCTTTTGGGAGCCCTATGTTACTGCTGGTCTTGAATGGATCGAATATCTTGGTCAATAATGCTTTGGCATAAAGCCGAAAGAGCAGACTACCTCCATCCCAATCTTAAGTAAGTATACACTCATCTTTCATCAAGTTTTTCTAACAATTTCAAAAAAGAAAAAAAAAGGACGTGATGTCTACTGCACTCATGACGCCAAGCAAGATAAAGATACGCCATGGAAACTGTACATACAGGTATGTCATCATTTTCTATTATCTTTGTATCATTTTGTTGTATTTTGATTTTTGTACAGACGATCCTTTGAGCAGGGTCCTTCAGGGGTTTCTAGACTTCTTTACCTTGATGGTTTTCTTGAAGTCAATAAAAAAAAAAAAAAAAAAAAAAAAAAGTAAAAAAAAAAAATAAAAAAGGAGAAAAGATTCTGTGACTCTTAATTTCAACCTTTTCTGACAACAGTCAACCTACCCTTATAGGTGCAATTATTTCCCTTTCCATTCTTTTTCTTATTTAAACACTCCATTTTCTCCATCTTCCTTCACACTCGAATCACTCAAAGGGAGGAAGAGTATAGAATGGGGCCTTCTATTCGTAACCTCAAAAATGTCTGTGTTTTTGTGGGTCAAGTTATGGGAAGGGATTAGAGTTTGTAAACGCAGCTAGCACTCTTGGTCGATCACTTGCTGCGAGGAATATTCATCTTGTATATGGGGAGGTTGTCGTGGGTTAATGGGGGCTGTATCACTTGCTCGCTTCTATAGGAGGCGATCGGGTTTTAGGTGTTATTCCTAAACCTTTGGCTGAAAATAACATCACCGGAAAGACAATTGGAGAAGAAATTCAGGTAACATCTATGCATGGACGAATGAAAATAATGGTTGACAATTCTCGATGCATTTATTGTCTTACCAGTGGTTTTGGTACTTTAGAAGAAATTTTTCAAATTGTCTCTTGGGCCGAACCGAACATCCACCATAAACCCATTGGTTTGTTGAATGTTAATAATTTCTTTGATCTTTTGTTATTTTTTCTTGACAAAGCAGGAACGAAATTTATCACTCCTTCGGCAAGACAACTTCTTATCTCTGCCTCCACTATTGATGAGCTTATTGATAAATTAGAAGCTTTTGAGTATGTACCTGATAAGGTATTAGCTCAAATAGATTGGTCAACAGAAGCAAGGAAGGAAGTAACAAGAAACAAAAGCCCGATCTGACACTTTCTCTTTAATGGGTTTGATTTTATTAAAAAAAATTGTTGTTTTGTTTGGAAAGTATGATATGATTGTCATGGACTTATTAAACCAATTAGTGATGGCGAGTAAGGAGTAATTTTACTCTTGAGACGCATCTTAATTGGTGGCGAGTAAGGAGTTTTTTTTAGGTAGTAATTAATTAGTATTAAATTGTGGAAGTACTAACGTTTTCTTGTTTGATTTCTTTTCGTGGTCGATCGATGCGAATGACGACAAGTGTGCTTCTTTTCCGCTTAGCGTTGATTCACTCCTCATCGGGTTGTGTTGCTCTTTTCTTTCCGTTTATTTATCACTTTCACATTGAGGACAATGTCTATATTAAGTGTGGGGAGAGATTTTAGCAAGTTTCTTTTTGTTAAAAAAAAAAAAAAAAAAGAAAGGGTTCATTGCATGATTGAATAACTTTTCTCCCTTCTTGAACTGATATGCTTGGAGATGGATGATTGAATTGATGAATTGAGTTTGATGGATGCATACCTTGTGAGATTTTGAGCCTAATGGATGGATTTAACATTTATGCCATTCTCTTCTTTCTTGTGTGATTTTCACTCATGTTAATGACCACTCTAGAACTTGCTTTGATTCTTTTTGAGGCTACATTTCACTTGCATGCATGAACATGATTGAGGCCCTCTTTCTTAATTAGCTAGTTTAACCAAATAGTCAACCTTGTTTTCAATATGATATCAAGCACTCTTTTGACTTCTTGAAAATTCTCTGATTCTTGCCAACCTTGTATATTTTCCTTTGCTTAACCCCTTTGAGCTTATTTGATCATTCCTTGTTTCTAGCTCATTATGTGCCTTAAATGAGAAATCGTGTTCTTACTTTACCTTAGGGAATAAAAGAACATTAGCTTGGTTAATGGATGAGTTTTTGGAACAAGTGTGGGGGTGTGTGTACAAAATGGTTGTTGAAAAAGAAAAGAGTGCCCAAAAAGAAAAAAAAATGTATGTATATAGTTATGTTCATATATATAAAAGAAAAAGAAAAAAAAAAAAAAAAAAAAAAGAGAAAAAAAAAAAACCAAGTGTTTAAAAAAAAAAAGGATTGGGAAATAAATATGTAAAGGGATATACACTAGAGTTGGGATGAACTTTTATGCTTGTTATTTGAACTCACTCTCATTTGCTTTTATTCTCTTTAGTATTTATCTTCTCATATCCATTTTATCCTCTCCTGTTACCTTGACCTCACTACAACCTTGAATAAAGTCCTCATGATTTGTGTGTGCATGTGTTTTGAGTAGTGGAGAAGTAGAAGATAAGCAAGCTTATGGTAGTGCAATTTTCATGGGTTGAATTGAGTGAAATACCTACCCTTTAAACACTTGAGAGATTGAGAGGGAATCTTGTGAAGATCTATCATTCTCGATTCATGTTGAAGATACCTTGCTTGTTGGTTTGAGATGTGGAGAATTGTTAACTCATGAATGTTTTGATCCTCGAACCTTTGGTTGTTCTTCTTGATTGTAAAATTTTAGTCTTGAGTTTTGCCCAGGAGTGCAAAAAGCTAAGTGTGGGAGAATTTGATAATCACATATTTTATTCATTAAGAAACCCTTATGTTTAGTCATTTACACTCTCCATATTCTTAATTGATTGAGTTTGGTATGATTTTGTGAGTTTGAGCTCAAATTGGTCCTAATTGAATATTTTCAGCATTATTGAGATTTGACACTGTTTCTGTATTTTGGCCATAACTTGAGTTCCTAATATCTGATGAACATGAATTTTACCTTGTAGGAAAGCTAAGAGGAAGCTCTACAACTTTGATGAAGAGCTCGAAGTCTGATTCAGATGTCTAAGGGACCTAAGTTTACATGGAAGTCAGAATACGGGTTCTGCCAGTAGAATCCGAATAGTGTGCACTCAAAAAAATCATATCTCAAGATGTAATAATGGAGATGGGCTGAAATTTGGACAGTGGATAGTCAAGATCCAAATAAACAACTTTCATGAAGAACACATTTTGAGAAAAAGAAGTCTAGCAGGTCATTTTGAGTTTACAAGTCGGAACAGAGGTGCTGAAGTTGGGTTTGAGCAACCTACGGTATTTGGGACATATCTTGGGCTTAAGGAAGCCAAATTGGACGAACCAGCTATCCATTTTATAGCCAAGACAAGGATCTACAACTTTGATGAAGAACACTTTTCATGGTTCTGAAGTATAGTGGGTCGTTTTTGGCTTCCAAGTCAGACACGAAATTTTCACCCATCCACTAATCCACTCATCCATCCACTAATCCACTCATCCACTCATCCACTAACTCACCCACTCATCCACTCATACACTAATCCAACCACTTAACCACTCCACCCACTCATCCACTAATCCATCCACTCATCCATCCACTCACCCATTCATGTCCATAATTTCCCACTCACCAAAAGTCCTTTGGCATTTTTCACTAATTCAACCACTCAACCATTCCACTCACTCATCCACTAAACCAATCCACTAAACCAACCCACTAATCCATCCACTCAAACACTCCACTCACTCATCCACTCATCCACCCACTTCCCTTTGTCATTTTGTTACCTTAGACTTCTATAAAAGGCACCATTTATCATGAACAACATGTATTCTCTCCTTCATTTCTCTCTTAGTTTCTTGTTTCTTCATAGTTTCTTCATAGTTTCTCATAGCTTTTGTATATTTTGATGCTTCTCTTCATGGTGATGGAGGGCTAAGCTACTTTCGGTCAATTTAGAACTCTTGAAGAGATTGTGGTTTGGATTCTTGAGACCTTGGTTATGTATTGTATTTGATTTGTAATTGAATTCCTCTTTTCTTCTTCTTTCTTCTTTTTCTTCTTCTTGATCTTGAATGCATGAATGGTGATTCTATTTATGTTGATCTGATTGATCTTGGTTTAAGATTGAGATTTGTGATGAAGCGCCGAACTCAGTCAAAATTATAACCGAAGTTATTACCTAAACTTGTAGCACAGTGACAACACCGGATCGTCTCCTCAAGGATCGTAGATGTAATTTAATCAAATCAAGTGAAAGTTAGCAAAGGGGGGTTTGACAGTTTAATATCGTACTTAACAAAATTAACGGAAGAAATGATAATTAAAGAGTAGTCAATTTAGAAACCTATCCAAGATTGGGTGGATTCAATCATAGACCCTTCATAAAACACTTGAAACGCAATTGAATTGTTAATTTGGATCTAACCGAGATCTCTGCATCAAATCCAGAATTCATACTAGACGATCGCCTAGAATTCAATTAACAAGTGATAAACACAAATCCGCAATCGCACCATTCATGAAAATCTATGTTAATTTCAAGTACCGAATTCAATTAACTTAGGCACAAATCAGTAACCTAACCTCTTCAATTCTGTGATTAATTTAGATCAATCAGTTCTAAGTTTCATCACAAATCTCAATCTTCATTTATGTGATTAGTTTAGATCAATCAGTTCTAAGTTTCATCACAAATCTCAATCTTAAACCAAGATCAATCAGATCAACATAAATAGAATCACCATTCATGCATTCAAGATCAAGAAGAAGAAAAAGAAGAAGAAAGAAGAATTCAATTACAAATCAAATACAATACATAACCAAGGTCTCAAGAATCCAAACCACAATCTCTTCAAGAGTTCTAAATTGACCGAAAGTAGCTTAGCCCTCCATCACCATGAAGAGAAGCATCAAAATATACAAAAGCTATGAGAAACTATGAAGAAACTATGAAGAAACAAGAAACTAAGAGAGAAATGAAGGAGAGAATACATCTTGTTCATGATAAATGGTGCCTTTATAGAAGTCTAAGGTAACAAAATGACAAAGGGAAGTGGGTGGATGAGTGGGTGAGTGAGTGGAGTGTTTGAGTGGTTGAATTAGTGAAAAATGCCAAAGGACTTTTGGTGAGTGGGAAATTATGGACATGAATGGGTGAGTGGATGGATGAGTGGATGGATTAGTGGATGAGTGGGTGGAGTGGTTAAGTGGTTGGATTAGTGTATGAGTGGATGAGTGGGTGAGTTAGTGGATGAGTGGATGAGTGGATGAGTGGATTAGTGGATGGATGAGTGGATTAGTGGATGGATGAGTGGGTGGTTGAGGACGAAAATTTCGTGTCTGACTTGGAAGCCAAAAACGACCCACTATACTTCAGAATCACGAAAAGTGTTCTTCATGAAAGTTGTATATCCTTGTCTTGGCTATAAAATGGATAGCTGGTTCGTCCAATTTGGCTTCCTTAAGCCCAAGATATGTCCCAAATACCATAGGTTGCTCAAACCCAACTTCAGCACCTCTGTTCCGACTTGCAAGCTCAAAATGACCTACTAGACTTCTTTTTCTCAAAATGTGTTCTTCATGAAAGTTGTTTATTTGGATCTTTACTATCCAATGTCCAAATTTCAGCCCATCTCCATTATTACATCTTGAGATATGATTTTTTGAGTGCACACTGTTCGGATTCTACTGACAAAACCCGTATTCTGACTTCCATGTCAACTTAGGTCCCTTAGACATCTGAATCAGACTTCGAGCTCTCATCAAAGTTGTAGAGCTTCCTCTTAGCTTTCCTACAAGGTAAAATTCATGTTCTTCAGATATTAGGAACTCAAGTTATGGACAAAATACAGAAACAGTGTCAAATCTCAATAATGTTGGAAATATTCAATTAGGACCAATTTGAGCTCAAACTCACAAAATCATACCAAACTCAATCAATTAATAATATGGAGAGTGTAAATGACTAAACATAAGAGTTTCTTAATGAATAAAATATGTGATTATCAAATTCTCCCACACTTAGCTTTTTGCACTCCTGGGCAAAACTCAAGACCAAAATTTTACAATCAAGAAGAACAACCAAAGGTTCAAGAGATCAAAACATTCATGAGTTAACAATTCTCCACATCTCAAACCAACAAGCAAGGTATCTTCAACATGAATCGAGAATGATAGATCTTCACAAGATTCCCTCTCAATCTCTCAAGTGTTTAAAGGGTAGGTATTTCACTCAATTCAACCCATGAAAATTGCACTACCATAAGCTTGCTTATCTTCTACTTCTCCACTACTCAAAACACATGCACACACAAATCATGAGGACTTTATTCAAGGTTGTAGTGAGGTCAAGGTAACAGGAGAGGATAAAATGGATATGAGAAGATAAATACTAAAGAGAATAAAAGCAAATGAGAGCTGAATTCAAATAACAAGCATAAAAGTTCATCCCAACTCTAGTGTATATCCCTTTACATATTCATTTCCCAATCCTTTTTTTTTAAACACTTGTTTTTTTTTTCTTTTTTTTTCTTTTTTTTTCTTTTTCTTTTATATCTATGAACATAACTATATACATACATTTTTTTTTCTTTTTGGGCACTCTTTTCTTTTTCAACAACCATTTTGTACACATACCCCCACACTTGTTCAAAAACTCATCCATTAACCAAGCTAATGTTCTTTTATTCCCTAAGGTAAAGGAAGAACACGATTTCTCATTTAAGGCACATAATGAGCTAGAAACAAGGAATGGTCAAATAAGCTCAAAGGGGTTAAGCAAAGGAAAATATACAAGGTTGGCAAGAATCAGAGAATTTTCAAGAAGTCAAAAGAGTGCTTGACATCATATTGAAAACAAGGTTGGCTATTTGGTTAAACTAGCTAATTAAGAAAGAGGGCCTCAATCATGTTCATGCATGCAAGTGAAATGTAGCCTCAAAAAGAATCAAAACAAGTTCTAGAGTGGTCATTAACATGAGTGAAAATCATACAAGAAAGAAGAGAATGGCATAAATGTTGAATCCATCCATTAAGCTCAAAATCTCACAAGGTATGCATCCATCAAACTCAATTCATCAATTCAATCATCCATCTCCAAGCATATCAGTTCAAGAAGGGAGAAAAGTTATTCAATCATGCAATGAACCCTTTCTTTTTTTTTTTTTAACAAAAAAAGAAACATGCTAAAATCTCTCCCCCACACTTAATATAGACATTGTCCTCAATGTGAAAGTGATAAATAAAATGGACAGAAAATAGCAACACAACCTGATAAGGGGCGAGATAATGGCAAGCAGAAAAGATGCATAAGAATCAAAGCTGCAACAGAACCTGAAAACTCACAAAACACATGAGTAGCATTTGAAACAAAAATACAAAAACAGCTAGAAGAAGAAAAATAAGGAAGAATTTCCACAAAGTAAGAAGTTCATGATGCACAAATCCATAAGAATGTGTCTCAAGAGTCAATAAGGTATAACCTACTGACTCCTTACTCAACCATTCAAAATGAAGTTAACTTTATCCTCTAAGATTGCGAAAACTATCCCCAAAGATCTTGAAAACAAATCTAGTTGGGTTGCCTCCCA
Organism: Ormosia emarginata; assembly: GCA_029884605.1. Classification (NCBI taxonomy): domain Eukaryota; kingdom Viridiplantae; phylum Streptophyta; class Magnoliopsida; order Fabales; family Fabaceae; genus Ormosia; species Ormosia emarginata. The sequence goes on along the minus strand of JAQQTP010000058.1, from coordinate 3,535,976 downwards.
ATAAGCGCTTGTTTAACGTCGTTAGCTCGACGTTGGGACACTTCTTAGTGATCTTTATAATGTGGATGATAATAGCCCATCACTTTCACTTTCACATTTTTCGGTTTGAGATGGTGTCCATTAGTCTTATTAAGTGAGGTTGGTGAAAAGTCTCCACCAGGATCCCATTGGTTGAAACGTGATGACCAAGTTATGGTTGACACAACATGATAGCTTTCACTAGGGTCCCATTGGTTGAAGTGTAATGACCAAGTTAAACTTGAAGCATGAGGGCTCCCATTGGGGTCCCATTGGTCTTTCTTAATTTCCTTGACTTCACCAATGACATGCAACACGTGTAATTTGGCAATTCTGCTTTCATTGATTATATTGGACCATGGCCCAAAAACAAAATCCACTTCAGTAGTTACTGTCATATGTTGTCTTTCCTCCTTCTTTGAAAATTCCTCAATGGCCTTCAACTCCACCTCCCTATGTGTTTCAGATTCTGCAACTGCATTGTTGATAGACCCTTCAATATCATTAGATGCTGCGTAAACAGAATCATCAGCTTTCAAATATGCAGAAATCTCAGCACACATAACACATTTTATATCACCGTCACAATCAGTACATGAGTTGCAATTGATAGAATCATCAAAACCAATTAAATCAGGAAATTCAGCACACAACTCATCATGAGTTTCCTCAACTAAATCTGCAGGTAAATCAATATGACAATTAGAATGCAGGGAGTTAGGAATTGTTTGGGAAGAGAGTTGGTCTGACTCTTGACTTCTCAGTTCATTAATAGTGGTTGTCATCTGCTCAATTTGGGTTGTTAAATCCTGAATAGTGGCAGTGAAACTCTGCTGGAACTCAATTTGGGTTTTCATCAAGTCCTCCCATGAAGGCTCAAGTTTTGTGGTTGATGGACTTGTTATCTCACTGGAATGGCTGCTCATATTGAAATGATTGTTGTTTGTAGTGATGCCGTATTGCCATATCCCAGATCCGGATAGTATTCCCACTAGGGTTGTATGTGTTGAAGAAGGGGTCATAACTCTGTTCTTTATTCTTTGGAACTGTGGTTCATCGGAAAATAACCAGTTTCTTTGCAACAAATTGATCTGGAAAAATAAAACTACCATACTGAAGTGTAGGGCATGCATATGTGGGGTGAGATGAACAAAAACAAATGTTACACACAAGTGTAGCTTCTTGCACAGGTAATTGTTGTCTCACTACTATATGTCTTACCAAAGAAGTCAACTCCTCAAGTTTTGACTCCATTATGCATGGTCCATTGTATCCTTAAAATGCAACAGAATGCAACAAAATGATAATGAAAGAAAAAGAAAAAGAAAGAGTTAGATGATAACTTAAAAGATCATATCACACTTACGGATCCCAAACATGCGCCAAAATTTTGACGAGCGCCGAACTCAGTCAAAATTATAACCGAAGTTATTACCTAAACTTGTAGCACAGTGACAACACCGGATCGTCTCCTCAAGGATCGTAGATGTAATTTAATCAAATCAAGTGAAAGTTAGCAAAGGGGGGTTTGACAGTTTAATATCGTACTTAACAAAATTAACGGAAGAAATGATAATTAAAGAGTAGTCAATTTAGAAACCTATCCAAGATTGGGTGGATTCAATCATAGACCCTTCATAAAACACTTGAAACGCACTTGATTTGATTAAATTGCATCTACGATCCTTGAGGAGACGATCCGGTGTTGTCATCGCGTTACAAGCTTTAGGTAATAACCGGTTATAATTTTGATCGAGTTCGGCGCTTCGTCAATTTTGGCGCCGTTGTCTGGATCGGCCAAAATTTTGACGAGCCTTAGAACTCGATCAAAATTATAACCGAAGTTATTACCTAAACTTGTAGCACGGTGACAACACCGGATCGTCTCCTCAAGGATCGTAGATGTAATTTAATCAAATCAAGTGAAAGTTAGCAAAGGGGGTTTGACAGTTTAATATCGTACTTAACAAAATTAACGGAAGAAATGATAATTAAAGAGTAGTCAATTTAGAAACCTATCCAAGATTGGGTGGATTCAATCATAGACCCTTCATAAAACACTTGAAACGCAATTGAATTGTTAATTTGGATCTAACCGAGATCTCTGCATCAAATCCAGAATTCATACTAGACGATCGCCTAGAATTCAATTAACAAGTGATAAACACAAATCCGCAATCGCACCATTCATGAAAATCTATGTTAATTTCAAGTACCGAATTCAATTAACTTAGGCACAAATCAATAACCTAACCTCTTCAATTCTGTGATTAATTTAGATCAATCAGTTCTAAGTTTCATCACAAATCTCAATCTTCATTTATGTGATTAGTTTAGATCAATCAGTTCTAAGTTTCATCACAAATCTCAATCTTAAACCAAGATCAATCAGATCAACATAAATAGAATCACCATTCATGCATTCAAGATCAAGAAGAAGAAAAAGAAGAAGAAAGAAGAATTCAATTACAAATCAAATACAATACATAACCAAGGTCTCAAGAATCCAAACCACAATCTCTTCAAGAGTTCTAAATTGACCGAAAGTAGCTTAGCCCTCCATCACCATGAAGAGAAGCATCAAAATATACAAAAGCTATGAGAAACTATGAAGAAACTATGAAGAAACAAGAAACTAAGAGAGAAATGAAGGAGAGAATACATCTTGTTCATGATAAATGGTGCCTTTTATAGAAGTCTAAGGTAACAAAATGACAAAGGGAAGTGGGTGGATGAGTGGGTGAGTGAGTGGAGTGTTTGAGTGGTTGAATTAGTGAAAAATGCCAAAGGACTTTTGGTGAGTGGGAAATTATGGACATGAATGGGTGAGTGGATGGATGAGTGGATGGATTAGTGGATGAGTGGGTGGAGTGGTTAAGTGGTTGGATTAGTGTATGAGTGGATGAGTGGGTGAGTTAGTGGATGAGTGGATGAGTGGATGAGTGGATTAGTGGATGGATGAGTGGATTAGTGGATGGATGAGTGGGTGGTTGAGGACGAAAATTTCGTGTCTGACTTGGAAGCCAAAAACGACCCACTATACTTCAGAATCACGAAAAGTGTTCTTCATGAAAGTTGTATATCCTTGTCTTGGCTATAAAATGGATAGCTGGTTCGTCCAATTTGGCTTCCTTAAGCCCAAGATATGTCCCAAATACCATAGGTTGCTCAAACCCAACTTCAGCACCTCTGTTCCGACTTGCAAGCTCAAAATGACCTACTAGACTTCTTTTTCTCAAAATGTGTTCTTCATGAAAGTTGTTTATTTGGATCTTTACTATCCAATGTCCAAATTTCAGCCCATCTCCATTATTACATCTTGAGATATGATTTTTGAGTGCACACTGTTCGGATTCTATTGACAAAACCCGTATTCTGACTTCCATGTCAACTTAGGTCCCTTAGACATCTGAATCAGACTTCGAGCTCTCATCAAAGTTGTAGAGCTTCCTCTTAGCTTTCCTACAAGGTAAAATTCATGTTCTTCAGATATTAGGAACTCAAGTTATGGACAAAATACAGAAACAGTGTCAAATCTCAATAATGTTGGAAATATTCAATTAGGACCAATTTGAGCTCAAACTCACAAAATCATACCAAACTCAATCAATTAATAATATGGAGAGTGTAAATGACTAAACATAAGAGTTTCTTAATGAATAAAATATGTGATTATCAAATTAATGAAATTGAGGACTCACCTGCTAATCGGACCTTCGCTTCAATTATCCATCGTACATCTTCTGGCATACCTTTGTGCATTAACAGTCTCAATCTTTCACATCGAACTTTGTAGATTTTTCTCAGAGCATTTTGAGGAAGAGAAGGAAAATGTTTTCTCAGGTTTGAAAGAATGACATCCATTTTGAAGGAGAAGAAGGATTCAGTTATTTTGGGAAACTGAAAAATAAACCGACTTAAGAGTCACGGAGTACCGTATCCGCCACTTAACCGGCAACACAAAGAACTCAAGAACTTGGTTTTCCAGGAATGGTTGAGTCTTTGTCCATTAACTTTAAGCGCATTACCATTCCTAGGATCCTCAATATCTTCGGTCCCAGAGGATACACGTGTTTGACAGCAAAAGAACCGCGCCACCTAGATCTCAATTTTTCAAGGAGTAGGTGCAGATGATAATCTCAAAGCAAATCATTTTTGACCAATTTCCGCAACTTTTGCAAAAGGTGTAACAGACCTTGAATAAAGTGGGTCAATAAAATCCATACTGCAAGATTTTCGCTGTTGTTGTCGTTGAAGAAAAAGTGACCTCCACTTGCTTCCAAGTGACAAAATTGAATGGCACTACCTTCCTCATTGTCGGGCATACAACTATTTTTTTTTCTTTTCTTTTCTTTTTTTTTCTTTTTTTTTTTTTTTTTTTTTTTTTTTTTTTTTTATTCATAATGCGGATGGAGAAGGTTCATCACCTCCACTTCGCATTCTCTGGAAGTTCATGATACTTGTTTGAGGCGTGTCCATTTACGATGAAAGCTTTGGCGGTGACCTCACTTTTAATCCGAACGACACCGGAAGGAAAAACATTAGTAACAATAAATGGTCCATCCCATCTAGACCTTAATTTGCCGTGCATGAGTCGGAGGCGGGAGTTATAGAGAAGAACTTTTTGACCAATCTCAAATGTTTTCCTCGGAATCAACTTATCATGGAAGGCTTTGGTCTTCTCCTTATAAAGTTTGGAACTTTCATAAGCCTCCAAGCGGATCTCCTCCAATTGTGCAGTTTACTGCACTTCCTCTCCATACCGCTTGATTTAGGTCCAAGTTGCACCTTTTCACCGCCCGAATGCTCGATGCTCAATTTCCACCGGCAGGGTGGCATGCTTTTCCAAAAACAATTCGATATGGAGACATCCCGATTGGTGTCTTATAAGCAGTCCGGTAAGCCCATAAAGCATCCTCAAGCCTCTTGCTCCAGGTCCTTTCGTTAGGTTGAACTGTCTTCTCGGAGTATCTCGCTTAATTTCTCTGTTGGAGACTTCGGCTTGCCCATTGGTTTGGGGGTGGTAGGGTGTAGAAACCTTGTGTTGGACTCCATACTTCTTCATCAAAGCCTCCATGCTTCGATTGCAAAAATGTGAACCTTGATCACTAATGATGGATCTCGGGACTCCAAACCTACGTAAAATCTGTGATCTAATAAAATCCACAACAACTTTAGAATCATCGGTCCGAGTGGCCTTAGCCTCCACCCATTTAGATACATAATCCACAAAGAAGACGAGAATGTAAACAAAACCAAATGATACGGGAAAAGGACCCATAAAGTCAATACCCCAAACATCAAAAATCTCACGAGAATAATAAGGGTTTCGGGGCATTTCATTCCTACGAGAAGTATTCCCTGTTCTCCGGCATTGATCACAAGATTTGCAAAACATATATGCATCATGAAATAGAGTGGGCCAATATAATCCGAGTCTAAAACTTTCCTAGCAGTCCGTTGAGGACCGAGTGGCCGCCACATGCAAGTTTATGACAAAAGCTAAGAATGGAATGGAATTCATCATCGCACACACCTCCTCCTAATTACTTGGTCACTTTGCAAAATCTCCATAAGTAAGGATCATCCCACACATAATACTTTGACTCACTTTTCAATTTATCAATCTTAGCCTTAGTGAAATGTGCGGTGTATTGCGTTAGCAACCAAGAAATTAATCAAATCACAAACCAAGGGATGTTGCCTTGCACTTGAAAAGCTGCTCATCGAGGAAAACATCATGGATGGGAAAAACATCTGCCTCCCTTTCAATTCGACTCAAGTGATCACCACCAAATTCTCCGCTCCATTCTTGTCACGGATCTCAATATCAAACTCCCGAAGTAGCAACATCCACCTAATCAACCGGGGCTTGGCATTGGGCTTCTTCGGAGAAACTTCAATGCTGCATGATCCGAAAACACAACCACTCTAGAACCAAGCAAATATGATCGAAATTTATCTAAAGCAAAGCAAACAATTGCTAAAAGTTCCTTTTCGGTTGTGGTGTAGTTGATTTGTGCGGATCTAAAGTTCTCGAAGCATAGGAAATGACATGAGATACTTTACCGACCCTTTGTGCAAGAACAGCTCCCAATGCATAATTAGAGGCATCACACATCAGTTCAAATGGAAGTGTCCAATCCGGCGGTTGGATGATAGGTGTACTGGTCAATGCCTGCTTCAATTGATTGAAGGCATCCTGGCACTTCTTGTCAAAGTGAAATTCCACATCTTTTTGCAGTAAGTTGGATAGCGGAAGTGCAATTTTGCTTGAAATCCTTTATGAACCGTCGATAGAAACCTCGCATGACCAAGGAAAGAACGAATCTCCCGCACGCACGTGGGGTAAGATAGGCATGAAATAACATCTATTTTTGCGGGATCTACCTCAATACCCTCACGAGATATCACATGCCCTAAGACTATACCTTGTTCTACCATGAAATGACATTTCTCAAAATTTAGAACGAGGTTAGTCTTAATGCATCTATGCAAGACCCGAGCCGGACTATCTAAACATGCATCAAAGGAAGATCCATAGACAAGAAAATCATCCATGAATACGTCCATGCAATTTTCTAAAAATCGAAAAGATACTTACCATACACCTCGAAAGGTGCACGGAGCATTGCACGGACCAAAGGGCATCCTCCTATATGCAAATGTGCCAAATGGACAAGTGAAAGTAGTCTTCTCTTGGTCTTCCGGGGCTATATGAATCGAAAATAGCCCGAATATCCATCCAGGAAACAATAATGTGACTTGCCGCCTAACCGCTCCAACATCCGATCAATGAAAGGCGGCGGAAATGATCCTTTCTCGGTAGCCTGGTTGAGCCGCCTATAATCAATGCAAACTCGCCAACCGTTTTGAACTCGTGTGGGCACAAGCTCATTGTTCGATTTGCAACCACCGTGACCCCGCATTTCTTGGGAACCACTTGCACGGGCTCACCCATTGACCGTCGATATGGGATAAATAATGCCGACTTGAAGCACTTTGTAACTTCCTTCTTTACCACATCTAGAATCGGGGGATTTAGTCTCCTTTGGGGTCATCTAACCGGTTTAATCCCTTCTTCCAATAAAATCTTATGCATGCATGTGGAGGGGCTAATACCAGGAATATCTGCAAGAGTCCATCCGATGGCTTGCCTATTCGCCTCAAAATCTGCGAATTTTTCTTCTTGATCGGGTTGTAGGTTTTTAGCAATGATCACCGGAAGTGTCTCACCATCTCCCAAATATGCATATTTAAGATGGTCTGCAGTAAAGTCTTCAACTCCAAGGATGGAGGTTGTACAATGGAAGGTAACAAGTGATCCGAAACAGCCTAACTCTCAAGAACATTAATTTCAAGCATGGTACGACTCTCATTCTCAATTGTTGCATCATCGGCGAATTGTATCATTACTCATAATGTAGAATAAATCTCAAACGTACATGCAAAGACATGGTTCATCATCACAAGTGGCACATGTATCACAAGAAACAGAACCAAGATAGTCAACAATATCGGGAATTCAAATATAAATCGGTATAGACATCATCAACCAAAGATCTCAATCATATCAACATGGAAAACGTAATGCTCCTCTAGGGGTGTCTCATGGCATCAAAAATGTTAAATTGTACCAAATTGTCGCCAAACTCCATAGAAAGGGTGCCGCATGCACGTCTATCTTGGTCTTGGCGGTCTTGAGGAATGGTCTCGCCTAGAATCAATGGAGCATGGTTTGTTGGAGACTCATCTTCCATGTCCGTAATGTAGAAATCTGCTGGAAAAATCAACTCATTCACCCGAACTAACACATCTTCCAAAGACACTGCCGCAGGATGAGCGGTGGCTCTATTTGCCAACTGAATCACGATACCAATGGGTTGCAAAGTACCGATGTTTAAACACTTATACACTGACATGGGCATGACATTGATCGAAGCACCCAAATCTAGCATTGCATGCTCAAATCTAGAGTTGCCAATTGTGCAAGAAATTGTGAAGGTTCCAGGATCTTTGCATTTCTGTGGCATGCTTGGCAGAATCATTGCAGAAACATTTCTTCCCATGCTGATCTTCTCATCCCCTTTCAACCTTCTCTTATGAGTGCACAACTCCTTGAGAAATTTAGCATATTTTGGAATTTGCTTGATTGCATCTAGGAGGGGAATATTGATTTCCACTTTCCTGAATGTCTCCATGACTTCTTTTTCCATTTCTGCTTGCATTGTTCTCTTGGATTGTGTGATCCTATTTGGAAAAGGCAATGGAATGGTAACATCTGAATTCTCTGCAATTTTCTTCGGAGGCACAGATTTCTGGACTGAATTATCCATTTCCTGGTCAATTTCTGATTGCTGTAAGGTTGGAACATCAACTTCTTTGCCACTTCTCAAGGTAATTGCACTTACGTTGCCTCTTGGATTGTTGACTGTTTGTGAAGGCAATTGGCTAGAACCTTGACTCTTTAGCTCGCTCACAGTGGTTGCCAGCTGCCCAATTTGAGTTTGTAAATTCTGAATGTTGGCACTGACGTTCTGCTGAACTGAATGTTATTTGTGGCCATTTGTTTCATCGTCTTCCAATGATGGCTCACCGGAGTGGATTGGACAGATCCGAACAGTTCTTTGTTGTCGAATGCAGGGGGTATTTGTTGGTATTTGTTGCTTGGACCTGCAACTTGGTATCTAAATTGTTGTTGCTTCTTTGGTGGGCAAATTTGTTGTTGGCTAGAATTCCCATACCTCAAATTGGGATGGTCTCGCCAACCAGGGTTATAAGTACTAGAAAATGGATCATATCTAGATTGTTCTTGTTGTTGGTTGATATTGGGGTCTACCAGGAAAAACACCACCGCATGAACACATTGATCTGGAAAAGTGGAACCATCTTCCCGAAGTGTAGGGCATGAATCGGTAGGGGATGAGATGAATTAGAACAAATTCCACACACCGATGCAAATCATCCGCATGGGTGGTTGTTGACCCACTGCTATCTGTCTTACCAAAGAAGTCAATTCATCTAGTCTCGTGTTCCATTCTTTGTTGGTCCATATGAGATGCTTGAATTTCATTAACTCCTCTGGTTGCGGTGATGATCCGCGAGCCAAACTGTTGGGTATTGGCTGCCATGTTTGCTATCGATCTCTTGCGGCGGTAGGAGTTTTGTCTACTAAGGCTCCTCCAGAGGCAAAGATCGATCATGCTTCTATCATTTGGCAAAAAGCCCTCATAAAAGTATTGAATCAAGAGTTGGTCACTAATTTGGTGATGAGGGCACTCGAACACAACTTCTTGAATCTCTCCCGATTCATGCAAAGTCTCACCGTACATCCGTCTCGATGCCACATATATCCTTCCTAATTGCGGCTCTCGAGGCAGGGAAAAATCTCTCCAGAACAACCTCTTCATGTCATTCCAACTTCGACCGAACCTGGTGAAAGATAAAACAACCAATCTTTGGTCGCATCGACAAGTGAGAAGGGAAATGCCCTTAACTTGATGTGTTCCTCGAAATGCCTTGTGGCTTCATGGTTGAACACACAACATGGAACTCTTTCATGTGCTTATGAGGATCTTCACCCGCAAGACCATGAAACTTTGGTAACAAGTGTATCAAACCAGATTTCAACTCAAAATCTGCATCAAGATCAGGATATTGAATGCACAAAGATTGGTAAGATACATCGAGCAAGAAGTTCCTTAAGGGTTCTATTATGCATGTTATCACCATGATTTCGGGATTACTTAAGTTATCGGGTTCACTCCTAAAATTAGGTTCGAATTAACTCGGAATTTATCACACGAGCTCTAATTAATCTATGCAAGGTCCTATCAATCTCGGGATCAAGATCAAGCAAGATATCGAGATTGGACCTAGTCATGCATCAACTAAAGCACAAAAACACAAAAGCGCAACTAAGCAAAATACACTAAACAACACTCAAAATATGCAAAAATAAATCTAGTTAATATGTCTAAACATTTTTAAAAATTATGGAATCAACACAGAACAAAATCTACATAAAAATGAAACTAGAAAATGCAATAAAAAATATTAAAAAATTGAAAAAGTGGTCTAAATGATAGAATTTCGAAAAACCAGGGGTGACCTCACAGTTTACTGTGAGTCTTGTTTATCAAGCTGTTTTCCTTCAACCGACCAAGTTACAGCTCATTCTGGGCATGTTTCAGTTCGAAAATTGCAATAGTTACCCGTAATCACCGTTTTTTCCGTCTTTCCTAATTCAGAAAAATTCAAAAGCTAAGATAAAAATGTTAGTATGGTATGAACAATGTTAGTAAATGAAAAATAACTGTTAGAATAGGTAAGAAAAAAAAAAATTAGTAAGGTTACTCAAAATGAAAAGATTACACCTACGAGCTCCCAAGAATCGGCCAAAATTCGGACCGAGTTCTAAGGCCTCGTCAACATACAATCAAAAGCTATTAGACATGCAAAATTATTACAATTACCAAATAAGAAAGCTATTAACACATAACACTTAAGCTACTAGCAACCACAAAAATTAACAAATACACATCAATAAACACACCACAACCGAATCCTTATGGATTCTACAAACAACTCATCTTCTTACCACCATCAAGGGATGATAAGAATTGTCTTCCTCTTACCTTAAATGAAGACAAAAACTTGCTTTCTCACCTCCTTAGGTCACGGTTTTCACTCCACCAAACACCTAAAAATTTCAAACAAAACCTACATGTTACTAACCATGAAAAAGAAGCTAAACCATGGAAAAATCATGGCTTAGAACTTTGAAAAAGAAGAAAGAAAAGAAAAGTATGAAATTTCACCTTCTAGGTAAAACTTCCAAGGTTGGTTTCCAAGCCTTAGATGGAAGAATTTGAAGAAACTCCCAACTACAAAGGTTCTTAGAATGGTGTTTAGATTAAGGAAACTTGGTTAGAAAAATTTTTGGATGGTTGGATGGTGTAGTTTGTGTCTTGGCCGAATATGGTGGAGAAAATGGGCAAGAATGGTGGCTAGGGTTCTTGATGAGAGAGAAGAGAGAAAGTGATGAAGACAAAGTGATATTTTGGTCACCAAAAGCCTCTTGGCCGTGGACTTCAAGTGGGGTGCAAGGTGGGCACCTTGCTTGGCTTCATCCAAGCCATTGGATGAATCAAAGGCTAAGATTAAGCCTTGGTGAGCAAGCTTTCTTCTCATTGGTTAGCTTATGGTGACTCACATGCTGAGTCACACTGTGTATTTAATTTTCTGCTGAGTCAGCTAGCTGAGTCAGCCTGTTCTGGAAAGTTCTACAGCTTACGGTGATTAATTAAGCTACCGATCTAACCGTTCTGCTAATTGTGGGTCCCGCAAAATATTTCCTGTCCATCATGTCACTAAAACATACTTGACTAATAAAATAATATTATAATAATATAAAATTATTTTATTTGACATTAAATCCTAAAAATTAAAAGATTATTTTTAGTCTCATTTAGAATTGGGTTAAGTAAGATCCCCCAATTCTAAATAATAAAATAAGATTTTCCCGGCCCGGAAAATATTATTTTCCCGCCTCGAGCAAATCGCACAAAAAGTCCATATAAAATCACGACATGGCATATTTTCCGGCATTAAATCAAGAAGAAAACAATTAAAAACAGACAAAAACAGAGAAAAACAAGATGCGTTCGGGACGTAACGGTCATTTTCCCGTTTTTTTTCCACAACGTAGGTAATCGTCCAAAACGTTCAAATAAAATATACAGCTAAGATATTATTTAGTGTATATCTTTCTAAAAATTAATACAAGAAATTTCTAAAAAAAATTTTTATTTTACCGTCTCGAAGCAAACTACGTAAAACGATCAAATAAAATTTGAACCTCAGTATTATCGTAGTTGTTTTCATACAAAATTCAAGAACAGAAAAAATAGGGACACAATGCGGTCATTCATACAAAAGCATGAAAAACAGAAAACAGTACATTCAGAATATTTTCTAAAAATTGGGGCGTTACAGACATGCAACAGGTGATATAAATGCAGAGGTTCAAGCAGCAGAAGTAGAATCATTGCAGCCCTCTAGATTATTACCTTCTGTAGTATGGCCACCAAAGTTAGAGTTGAAGCCATTACCCGAACACTTGAAGTATGCATACTTGGCGGATGATGAGCACCTTCCTGTGATCGTGGCCAAGAACCTCCTTGCTGAATAGGAAGAGAGATGGCTACAAATTCCGAGAGAGCATAAGAAAGCCTAGGACCTCGGTGATAACACTTGGGTGAATCCCAAGGGAATTAAGGAGGCCAATGGGACCCCAATGGAAGCTCTCATGCTTCAAGCATAACTCGGTCATTATGCTTTCGCTAATGGGATCCTGGTGGAAGTCTCTTCATCTACCTCACTTGATAAGGATATTTATTCTCTCTCTGTCTCTCTATTTTATTTTACTTTTCATAGATTAATTGATGGTAATTGAGGGACATTATTTTCTTTTGGGCTTTACATTGAGGATAATGTAGAATTTAAGTGTGGGGGATGAATTTACATTCTATTTTTTGTTTTTAATTTTATGTCTTAATTTCTATTTTTTTCAAGTTTCTATTTTTTGTTGTTTATATTTTCTACTATTACTGATTTACATTGTTGTTAATTTTTGTTGTTACTTTTATGCTATTGTTTCTATTTTCTGATTTTAATTCTACTTTTGTTTTTATATTCTGTTTTTGCTATTTTTTAAAAAAAAACATGAGTTTTTATTTGCTTTCCAATGATGTTTTAAGATTTGTGAAGTTTATGAGTTTGAAACAATTGAAATTCAAGGTTCATAGCATGATTGAATAAATTTTCCTTCTTAAATTTGACATGCTTGGTTTTTGGATATTTGATTGGTGGATTGAGTTTGATAGATGCATACCTTGCGGGATTTTGAACTTATTGAGGGATGAATTTAGCACTTATGTCATTCACTTCTTTCTTGTGTGATTTTCACTCATGGCAATTGATCACTCAAGAACTTACCTTGATTTTTTTTAGGCTACATTTTCACTTGTATGTATAAACATGATTGAGGCCTTCTTTCTTGAATTAGCTACTTTGGCCAAATAACCAACCTTACATCATTTCCCTTTGATTAACCCCTTTGAGCCTGCTTACCTATCCTTTGTCTTAGCTCATTATATGCCATATGTGAAAAAATACGTTTTTACTTTACCTTAGGGAATGGGAGACCATTGATTCATTTTCATTGGAGGAGCTCTTTTGCTTGAGGGTAATTAAAAGTTGACGAGCGCCGAACTCAGTCAAAATTATAACCGAAGTTATTACCTAAGCTTGTAGCACAGTGACAACACCGGATTGTCTCCTTAAGGATCGTAAATGTAATTTAATCAAATCAAGTGAAAGTTAGCAAAAAGGGGGGTTTGACAGTTTAAGATCGTACTTAACAAAATTAACGGAAGAAATGACAATTAAAGAGTAGTCAATTTAGAAACCTATCCAAGATTGGGTGGATTCAATCATAGACCCTTCATAAAACACTTGAAGCGCAATCGAATTGTTAATTTGGATCTAACCGAGATCTCTGCATCAAATCCAAAATTCATACTAGACGATCGTCTAGAATTCAATTAACAAGTGATAAACACAAATCTGCAATCGCACCATTCATGAAAATCTATGTTAATTTCAAGTACTTGAATTCAATTAACTTAGGCACAAATCAAGAACTCTAACCTCTTCAATTCTCGTGATTAATTTAGATCAATCGGTTCTAAGTTTCATCACAAATCTCAATCTTCATTTATGTGATTAGTTTAGATCAATTAGTTCTAAGTTTCATCACAAATCTTAATCTTAAACCAAGATCAAATCAGATCAACATAAATAGAATCACCATTCATGCATTCAAGATCAAGAAGAAGAAGAAATAAGAAGAAAAGAGGAATTCAATTACAAATCAAATACAATGCATAACCAAGGTCTCAAGAATCCAAACCACAATCTCTTCAAGAGTTCTAAATTGACCCAAAGTAGCTTAGCCCTCCATTACCATGAAGGGGAGCATCAAAATATACAAAACTATGAGAAACTATGAAGAAGCAAGAAGAAACTTAGAGAGAAATGAAGGAGAATTACATCTTGTTCATGATAAATGGTGCCTTTATAGAAGTCTAAGGTAACAAAATGACAAAGGGAAGTGGGTGGATGAGTGGGTGAGTGAGTGGAGTGTTTGAGTGGATGGATTAGTGGGTTGGTTTAGTGGATTGGTTTAGTGGATGAGTGAGTGGAATGGTTGAGTGGTTGAATTAGTGAAAAATGCCAAAGGACTTTTGGTGAGTGGGAAATTATGGACATGAATGGGTGAGTGGATGGATGAGTGGATGGATTAGTGGATGAGTGGGTGGAGTGGTTAAGTGGTTGGATTAGTGTATGAGTGGATGAGTGGGTGAGTTAGTGGATGAGTGGATGAGTGGATTAGTGGATGGATGAGTGGATTAGTGGATGGATGAGTGGATGGTTGAGGACGAAAATTTCGTGTCTGACTTGGAAGCCAAAAACGACCCACTATACTTCAGAACCACGAAAAGTGTTCTTCATGAAAGTTGTAGATCCTTGTCTTGGCTATAAAATGGATAGCTGGTTCGTCCAATTTGGCTTCCTTAAGCCTAAGATATGTCCCAAATACCGTAGGTTGCTCAAACCCAACTTCAGCACCTCTGTTCCGACTTGCAAGCTCAAAATGACCTACTAGACTTCTTTTTCCTCAAAATGTGTTCTTCATGAAAGTTGTTTATTTGGATCTTGACTATCCAATGTCCAAATTTCAGCCCATCTCCATTATTACATCTTGAGATATGATTTTTTTGAGTGCACACTGTTCGGATTCTACTGACAGAACCCGTATTCTGACTTCCATGTCAACTTAGGTCCCTTAGACATCTGAATCAGACTTCGAGCTCTTCATCAAAGTTGTAGAGATTCCTCTTAGCTTTCCTACAAGGTAAAATTCATGTTCATCAGATATTAGGAACTCAAGTTATGGCCAAAATACAGAAACAATGTCAAATTTCAATAATGCTGGAAATATTCAATTAGGACCAATTTAAGCTCAAACTCACAAAATCATACCAAACTCAATCAATTAAGAATATGGAGAGTGTAAATGACTAAACATAAGGGTTTCTTAATGAATAAAATATGTGATTATCAAATTCCCCCACACTTGGCTTTTTGCACTCCTGGGCAAGACTCAAGACCAAAACAAGGACATAAGAGATTAACAAAAATTTAAATTCCAACGATATTCAAGAGCCCAAAATTTTACAATCAAGAAGAACAACCAAAGGTTCAAGGGATCAAAACATTCATGAGTTAACAATTCTCCACATCTCAAACCAACAAGCAAGGTATCTTCAACATGAATCGAGAATGATAGATCTTCAAAAGATCCCCTCTCAATCTCTCAAGTGTTTAAAAGGTAGGTATTTCACTCAATTCAACCCATGAAAATTGTACTACCATAAGCTTGCTTATCTTCTACTTCTCCACTACTCAAAACACATGCACACACAAATCATGAGGACTTTATTCAAGGTTGTAGTGAGGTCAAGGTAACAGGAGAGGATAAAATGGATATGAGAAGATAAATACCAAAGAGAATAAAAGCAAATGAGAGCTGAGTTCAAATAACAAGCATAAAAGTTCATTCCAACTCTAGTGTATATCCCTTTACATATTCATTTCCCAATCCTTTTCTTTTTTTAAACACTTGGTTTTTTTTTTCTTTTTTTTATATATATGAACATAACTATATACATACATTTTTTTTTCTTTTTCAGCACTCTTTTCTTTTTCAACAATCATTTTGTACACACACCCCACACTTGTTCAAAAACTCATCCATTAACCAAGCTAATGTTCTTTTATTCCCTAAGGTAAAGTAAGAACACGATTTCTCATTTAAGGCACATAATAAGCTAGAAACAAGGAATGGTCAAATAAGCTCAAAGGGGTTAAGCAAAGGAAAATATACAAGGTTGGCAGGAATCAGAGAATTTTCAAGAAGTCAAAAGAGTGCTTGATATCATATTGAAAACAAGGTTGGCTATTTGGTTAAACTAGCTAATTAAGAAAGAGGGCCTCAATCATGTTCATGCATGCAAGTGAAATGTAGCTTCAAAAAGAATCAAAGCAAGTTCTAGAGTGGTCATTAACATGAGTGAAAATCACACAAGAAAGAAGAGAATGACATAAATGTTGAATCCATCCATTAGGCTCAAAATCTCACAAGGTATGCATCCATCAAACTCAATTCATCAATTCAATCATTCATCACCAAGCATATCAGTTCAAGAAGGGAGAAAAGTTATTTAATCATGCAATGAACCCTTTTTTTATTATTTTTTTTTGATTTTTTTTAACAAAAAAGAAACATGCTAAAATCTCTCCCCCACACTTAATATAGACATTGTCCTCAATGTGAAAGTGATAAATAAAACGGAAAGAAAGGAGCAACACAACCTGATGAGGGGCGAGATAATGGCAAGCAGAAAAGATGCGTAAGAATCAAAGCTGCAACAGAACCTGAAAACTCACAAAACAAATGAGTAAAATGTAAAACCAAAATAACATGACTGGAATAATATAAAATTAAAGAGGAAATGCGGGTCTTTTAGAGTCAGATTCCCAAGACTGTAACACTTCTGTTCATCTCTGAAGAGATTCCACAATTAAGAAGTTCATGATATACTAGACCACAAGAATGCGTCTCAAGAGTCAATAAGGTATAACTTACTGACTCCTTACTTAGCCATTCAAAGTGAAGTATGTTTTTATCTTCTCAGTTATTGAAAACCATCCCCAAAGATCTTGAAAACAAATCTAGTTGGGTTGCCTCCCAATAAGCGCTTGTTTAACGTCATTAGCTCGACGTTGGGACACTTCTTAGTGATCTTTATAATGTGGATGATAAAAGCCCATCACTTTCACTTTCACATTTTTCGGTTTGAGATGGTGTCCATTGGTCTTATTAAGTGAGGTTGGTGAAAAGACTCCACCAGGAACCCATTGGTTGAAACGTGATGACCAAGTTATGGTTGACACAACATGATAGCTTTCACTAGGGTCCCATTGGTTGAAGTGTAACGACCAAGTGAAGCTTGAAGCATGAGGGTTCACATTGGGGTCCCATTGGTCTTTCTTAACTTCACCAATGGCATGCAATACGTGTAATTTTGCAATCCTGCTTTCATTGGTAATGCTGGACCATGGCCTAAAAACAAAATCCATTTCAGTAGTTACTAGCATCTGCTGACTTTCCTCCTTCTTTGAAAATTCCTCAATGGCCTTCAACTCCACCTCCCTATGTGTTTCAGATTCTGCAACTGTATTGTTGATAGACCCTTCAATATCATTAGATGCTGCGTAAACAGAATCATCAACTTTCAAATATGCAGAAATCTCAGCACATGCAACACATTCTATATTACCGTCACAATCAGTACATGAGTTGCAATTGATAGAATCATTAAAACTAATAAAATCAGGAAATTCAGCACACAACTCATCATGAGTTTCCTCAACTAAATCTGCAGGTAAATCAATATGGCAATTAGAATGCAGGGAGTTGGGAATTGTTTGGGAAGAGAGTTGGTCTGACTCTTGACTTCTCAGTTCATTAATAGTGACTGTCAACTGCTCAATTTGGGTTGTTAAATCCTGAATAGTGGCAGTGAAATTCTGTTGGAATTCAATCAAGTCCTCTAATGAAGGCTCAAGTTTTGTGGTTGTTGGACTTGTTATCTGTTGGAATGGCTGCTCATATTGTAATGATTGTTGTTGTTGTGATGCCGCATAGCCATATCCTGGATCCGAATAGTCTCTCCAGCTAAGGTTGTATGTGTTGAAGAAGGGATCATAACTCTGTTGCTGCTGCTGGAACTGTAGTTCATCAGGAAAATAACCAGCTGCTGCAACAAATTGATCTGGAAAAATAGAACTACTATACTGAAGTGTAGGGCATGCATATGTGGGGTGAGATGAACAAAAACAAATGTTACACACAAGTGTAGCTTCCTGCACAGGTGATTGTTGTCTCACTACTATATGTTTTACCAAAGAAGTCAACTCCTCAATTTTTGACTCCATTATGCATGGTCCATTGTTAGAAAAGTTAATAAAAAGCAAAGGTTAGTAAAAACACTTAAAATGAAAAGATTACACTTACTAATCCCCGGCAACGGCGCCAAAATTTTGACGAGCGCCGAACTCGATCAAAATTATAACCGAAGTTATTACCTAAGCTTGTAGCACAGTGACAACACCGGATCGTCTCCTTAAGGATCGTAAATGTAATTTAATCAAATCAAGTGAAAGTTAGCAAAAAGGGGGGTTTGACAGTTTAAGATCGTACTTAACAAAATTAACGGAAGAAATGACAATTAAAGAGTAGTCAATTTAGAAACCTATCCAAGATTGGGTGGATTCAATCATAGACCCTTCATAAAACACTTGAAGCGCAATTGAATTGTTAATTTGGATCTAACCGAGATCTCTGCATCAAATCCAAAATTCATACTAGACGATCATCTAGAATTCAATTAACAAGTGATAAACACAAATCTGCAATCGCACCATTCATGAAAATCTATGTTAATTTCAAGTACCAAATTCAATTAACTTAGGCACAAATCAGTAACCTAACCTCTTCAATTCTGTGATTAATTTAGATCAATCAGTTCTAAGTTTCATCACAAATCTCAATCTTCATTTATGTGATTAGTTTAGATCAATTAGTTCTAAGTTTCATCACAAATCTTAATCTTAAACCAAGATCAAATCAGATCAACATAAATAGAATCACCATTCATGCATTCAAGATCAAGAAGAAGAAGAAATAAGAAGAAAAGAGGAATTCAATTACAAATCAAATACAATGCATAACCAAGGTCTCAAGAATCCAAACCACAATCTCTTCAAGAGTTCTAAATTGACCCAAAGTAGCTTAGCCCTCCATTGCCATGAAGGGGAGCATCAAAATATACAAAACTATGAGAAACTATGAAGAAGCAAGAAGAAACTTAGAGAGAAATGAAGGAGAATTACATCTTGTTCATGATAAATGGTGCCTTTATAGAAGTCTAAGGTAACAAAATGACAAAGGGAAGTGGGTGGATGAGTGGGTGAGTGAGTGGAGTGTTTGAGTGGATGGATTAGTGGGTTGGTTTAGTGGATTGGTTTAGTGGATGAGTGAGTGGAATGGTTGAGTGGTTGAATTAGTGAAAAATGCCAAAGGACTTTTGGTGAGTGGGAAATTATGGACATGAATGGGTGAGTGGATGGATGAGTGGATGGATTAGTGGATGAGTGGGTGGAGTGGTTAAGTGGTTGGATTAGTGTATGAGTGGATGAGTGGGTGAGTTAGTGGATGAGTGGATGAGTGGATTAGTGGATGGATGAGTGGATTAGTGGATGGATGAGTGGATGGTTGAGGACGAAAATTTCGTGTCTGACTTGGAAGCCAAAAACGACCCACTATACTTCAGAACCACGAAAAGTGTTCTTCATGAAAGTTGTAGATCCTTGTCTTGGATATAAAATGGATAGCTGGTTCGTCCAATTTGGCTTCCTTAAGCCCAAGATATGTCCCAAATACCGTAGGTTGCTCAAACCCAACTTCAGCACCTCTGTTCCGACTTGCAAGCTCAAAATGACCTACTAGACTTCTTTTTCTCAAAATGTGTTCTTCATGAAAGTTGTTTATTTGGATCTTGACTATCCAATGTCCTAATTTCAGCCCATCTCCATTATTACATCTTGAGATATGATTTTTTTGAGTGCACACTGTTCGGATTCTACTGACAGAACCCGTATTCTGACTTCCATGTCAACTTAGGTCCCTTAGACATCTGAATCAGACTTCGAGCTCTTCATCAAAGTTGTAGAGCTTCCTCTTAGCTTTCCTACAAGGTAAAATTCATGTTCATCAGATATTAGGAACTCAAGTTATGGCCAAAATACAGAAACAGTGTCAAATCTCAATAATGCTAGAAATATTCAATTAGGACCAATTTGAGCTCAAACTCACAAAATCATACCAAACTCAATCAATTAAGAATATGGAGAGTGTAAATGACTAAACATAAAGGTTTCTTAATGAATAAAATATGTGATTATTAATAGTACAAGTATGGGGGTTGTGCAAATTGATGTCCAATATGCAAAGTGTTTGGTGGAAGAAATGAAAAGAAAAAGAGCCAATTGAAAAAAAAAGAAAAAAAAGGAAAAATACAAGAAGGTTGTGAAAGAAAATAAATCAAATAAATAAGAAAAAAATAAGAGAAGGAATATGTAAAGAGAATGTGCATTATATGGAATTGGGAGCACTACAATTTCATGCTTGTTAATTAAGTTCCTTCCTAATGCTCCTTTATTCTCTTGGGTACTTAGCTTAGCATATCCATATTGTTTTCTTCCCTTACCTTGACCCAATTACAACCTTGAATAAAGTCCTCTTGATTTTTGTGTGCTTGTGTTTGAATAATGGAGAAGTAGAAGATAACCAAACTTATGGTAATGCAATTTTCAAGGGTTGAATTAAGTGAAATACTGACCTTGTAAACACTTGAGGGATTAAGAGTTTATCTTGTGAGGATTTATCATTCTTGATTCATGTTTTTCAAATTGAAGATACCTTGCTTGTTAGTTTGAGATGTAAAGAAATGTTACCTCATGAATGTTTTGATCCCTTGAATCTTTAGTTGTTCTTCTTGCTTACAAACTTTTGTCTTTCTTAAATATCATTGGAAATTTTAGAAGTTGAGTCTTTTAGAGTTTTTTTTTAGCTTTTGAGTTTGTGTTATTTTTCCTTGTTCCCTAGTTTTGGTCTTATGTATTTTGTCAAAGAGTGCAAAAAGCTAAGTGTGGGAGAATTTGATAGCAACATATTTTATTCATTTAATGATTCCCTCACTAAGTGTCTTAAGGTTCAATTTGGCTTAATTATATTTTTTGTCACATTTTATGATGTTAGGCCTAATTGGATCATTGAAGGAATTATTGTATGAATTGACCTTTAGTTGTCTATTTAGAAATGTTCAGTATTTTAGCTATAATCTGAGTTCTAAATATCTTATTGGTGTGATTCTGATCTTCTAGAAAATCTAAGACAAATCCCTACAAGATTAATGAGACCTCGGGAGCTTAATCATACGTTTGGATAATTTAAATTGAAGTTAAAGCAAAAGCCAGAATGTTGATCTGAACAACTTGACCTTTGCGTACTCATCAGGCCGTATCTCGTGTTAAATGAGTTAAATGGAAGTCAAACTATGCCCAAATGAAAGCTAAGACACAAAGCTACAACTCTTATGAGACTCCTAAGCTTAAATACATCGTTTTGGGCACATAATTGAAGTTGGAAAACAAAGACAAGTTAGTGATGAGTTGGGCCACTTAATTGAGTATAACTTAAGTTGTAGGCCTCTAAATGACATGAGACTTAGGCCTAATGATTCCTAATTGACCCAACTTTGTACCCATTAGAATTCTGATCATGTAAGGCAAAATTAGGAGTTAGTTATAGGAGGTAGAAGCTGAAATTTGAGACTCATCTTCTCATTCTGCACTTTTCATTCTTTCTCTAGATTTAGATATCTCCTTTTTCTCTTCATTCTTTCTAGATTTTTCCTCTTTTTCTAAATTTATCCCTCCCATTCATGTAGGGGTGGAGCCTTTAATCAATCCAAGGGATTGACATTCTTGATGCTTAATCTTGAGATTCTGTTTTAATTGTTCTATATTCAGTTATTAATCAAGTTTCTCTCATTCATCTTTGCTTAATTTTGATTGAGTTGCTTAATTTGATTGGGTTATTCATATGATAAGTACATAATTACCATGTGTGAAGGATGAATTGCAGAGACTAAATAAGGCATTGAAGGTGTTTGATGAAATGTTTAGCGTCATTGGATCTTGGTTTTTAAGTTGATTGGGGGGTTTTGGATGAATGCTTAATTTGTCTAACCTTAATTAATTGAATTCTGGATGCGAATCTAGTAGAATATTCATGGAACATTTTGAGGCGTCTTAACATGATCTAAGACCAAGGATTCAACACATAATTGAATGGATCTATGGAGATCAAGGATGGATTAAAATCAAGATTAGTTAATTCTTTTGGATTGGTTGCTTCTTAATTCTGTTTTCTCTTCTAAATTTGGTAAAATTGATATTGACACATGAAAATATGCCATGGAGTTCTAACAAGCATTTTAAATACTGAATTTGCACCACTAACACGCCCAACTTAAATGAAACATTATCCTCAATGTTTAAGATTCCAAATTGAATGGGGAGTAGCTAAAAATGTTAGAATACACCTGATGGGTGACGTAAGTAGCTCGCTAAGCACCAATGATGATAACCTGAAATGACAAAATGAAACTAACCTGCAAACAAAATCAAATAAATAACAACAAAGAAAAAAAAGAAAAGAAAGAAAACAAGAAACAAAAAAAAACAAATAAAGAAAAACATACCTGCATGATGTGGTCAAGGTTGATAAATCGAATCTACAAGTGGAATGTCTTCCACTTTCAAAACTTGCCTATCAATTAAAACTTTAAGACGTTGACCATTTACTTTAAAGATCCGACCATCCTTAGGATCCTCTATTACTACTACCCTATGTGCAAAAGCATTCTTTACTACAAAAGGACCACTCCACCTAGACCAAAGTTTTCCTAGATGCTTATAGAGTCTAGAATCATGTAAGAACACTCAATCATTAGGCTTAAATGTGTTTCTCAAAATATTTTTTATCATGAAATGCTTTCATTTTAGCCTTATAGATTTTAGAGTTTTCATAAGCATCATTTCTTAACTCCTCTAACTCGATCAACTAAAATTTTCGAAGCTTACTTGCTTTTCTCATAGCAAAATTGAAATGCTTGATAGCCCAAGAAGCTCGATGCTCGAGCTCCACAGGTAAGTGAAAAAGCTTTCCAAAAATAAGCCTATAAAGTGACATGCCTAAGAGAGTTTTGAAGGCTGTACGTTAGGCCCAAAGTGCATCCAATAGTCTCAAAGACCAATCTTTGTGATCTAGATTGACTGTTTTCTCTAAAATTTGCTTAATCTCCCTATTTGAAGTTCTACCTATCCACTTGTCTGATGGTGGTATTGACGAGTGATGAACTTAGTCAAAATTATAACCGAAGTTATTACTTAAACCTGCAGTATAGTGAACAACACCAGGTCGTCTGCTCAAGGATCGTAAATGCAATTTGATCAAATTAAGTTAAGTTAGAAAAGGGGAGTTTTGATGGTTCAAGGATCACAGTGACAAGATTTAAAGAGAAGTAACAATTAGAAGAACAGTCAATTCAGAAATCTATCCGAGATTAGGTGGATTCAATCATAAACCTTTCAACAAACACTTGAAGCATATTTGAATGGTTAACTTGGATCTAATCGAGATCTCTGCATCAGATCCGAAATTCATACTAGACAATTGTCCAGAATTCAATTGACAAGTGATAAACACAAATCTGCAATCGCACCATTCATGTAGATATATGTCAATTTAAGCACCGAATTCAATTAACCTAGGCACAAATCAGTAACCTAACCTCTTCAATTACGTGATTAGTCTAGATCAATCAATTCTAAGTTTCATCACAAATCTCAATCTTCAGTTATGTGATTAATTGAGATCAATCAGTTCTAAGTTTCATCACAATACTTAATTTTAAACCAAGATCAAATCAGATCAAACATAAACAGAATCACCATTCATGTATTCAAGATCAAGAAAACAGAAGAAGAAGAAAAGAAGAAGAGTTCAAATATAAATCAAATACATTACATAACCAAGGTCTCAAGAATCCAAACCACAATCTCTTCAAGAGTCCCAAATTGACTGAAAGTAACTTAGCTCTCCATTACAATGAAGGAAATCATCAAAATATATAATAACTATGAAAAACTATGTAAAAGAGGAAGAAAAACTGAAAGGAGAAGAGAGAGCCCCGTCAAAATGTGCATGGGGGACTATTTATAAATTTTTGGGGTTTTTAAAGGGGACACGGTCGTGTCTCCTTCAAGCACGGCCGTGTCTCCTAAAACAGAAACTTTCCAATGATAAGACACGGTCGTGTGAGGCTGATCAGGTTAAGCACGACCATGTCTCCTTCAAGCACGACCGTGTCTAATGTCACAATAGTGTATCCAGCAATTTCTGACAGCGTAACGTGCACGGTTTGGTTAAATTAAGCTTACATTGCAAGTTTTGGAATAGGCACGGCCATGTCTAGTGTAAAAACGTATTTTTCAGCAAAATTGGAGAGACACGGCCGTGTGACTTGGTGATACGGCCGTGTGACCTATAAAAAACTTCATCCAAGTTAGACATGGCCATGTCTAAGCCCCGGATAGCTCCTGAACTGCCACGGAACCCTGCTAGAGCCAAAATGGATCTCTTTTGCCTTCATAACTTGGTATCCTCACTTGTTTTCATCACATTGCATTAAATCTCTTAATCCTACAAAAACGAAGATATTGATAAGGATCCAATTAACATTCATTCTTAATTACAGGGAATTAACTAATAAAAAGCTAACAAAATCAACTCCGATCACACCCCCACACTTGAGCTTTTGCTTGTCCTCAAGCAAAGAGTATGTATTAATAGCAAGATCAACTTAGCATCCAGAAACACGAATTAAGGAGAATTTCAAAATTTTAAAAGCTAATCAAGTTCAGGTTCAGCAATTTAAAACAATAAGATGTTTTAGCCTAGCTTGCAACTTTTCTCTATACCAAAGCATGAGATCACTCATCTTTCCATCACTCAAGTATTTAAGGACAAAGAGATCACTCAAATTTCTCATAAAAAATGCAAAACTATAGGCTTGCCTATCAATCTCATCTCTACTTATCAATTCACATACAAAGCAAGAATCAAGAGGACTTCATTGGTTGTAACAGGGCCAAGGGTTAAGGTAGGAAAAAGGTAAATAAGGTAAAGAACTATCAATACAGAGCAGAATCAGGCTGAAATTATGATGCACAAGGATTTAAACAATTCTCACTTTCAACCCAATATTTTTATTATTCTTCACCAATAATTCTTTTTCTCTTTTTTTTATTTGATATAAATATATACCCTTGAGGATAAAACCACAACTTTCAAGACTTTTTTATCAACACCTTAGATGCTCCAAAGAATTCAACCTGATTATTCAATTGGGTATTCAAAGAAATCAAATTCAGGCTCAAATGGGGCAACTAATAGATTATTTTATCAATATAACTCTGAAAGCCAAGAAAGAATAAAGCCTAATTGCCTCAATCATATTCAAGAATGTATGCGAATCATTAAAGTTTCAACAAGATATCAAAGCAAGTTCTAGCGCACATCAATCAAGAGAAAAATTCACTCCAGAAGAAAAAATAGGATCTTTATGAAAAATCCAGTCATTATGGCTCAAAACTCACTTTTATGGTTTAGTTGATAAAGAAAACAGAAGCAAGCAGGCAAGGCTGATTTCCAAGAAAGATGCTGAATTTAACTTTTCATAATTGAACAAGATTGCTTCACAAAATTATTTCATGATAAATAAATTCTCTTTTCAAACATATCTCTATCAGCTCATAATAAATCAAGCAATTAACACATAATTCCAGCTCAAATCTCAGCAATACTTAAGTGCTCATCAGTTGTGCAAAATAATTTTTTTTTTCAAATACATTATCACTCCCCCACACTTAATATAAACATTGTCCTCAATTTGAAAGAGATAAATAAAACATAAAGATAAGAGCAACACAACCTGATGAGGGGTAAGACAATGGCAAGCAGAAAAAACGCACAAGAATCAAAGCTGCAAGAGAGCCTGAAAAGTCACAAAACAAATGAGTAAAATGTAAAACAAAAATAACAAGACTGGAATAATATAAAATTAAAGAAGAAATGCGGGTCTTTTAGAGTGAGATTCCCAAGACTGTAACACTTATGTTTGTCTCTGAAAAGATTTCACAAATAAGAAGTTTATGATATATAAGCTCACAACAATGCGTCTCAAGAGTCAATAAACTGGAATTTACTGACTCCTTACTCTGCCATTCGTAATGAAGTATATGTGCATCTTCTCAGTTTGTGAAAACCATCTTCAAATTGTAATTTGAAGGCCAATCTCGTTGGGTTGCCTCCCAACGAGTGCTTAGTTTAATGTCCTCAGTTTGACATTGTGACTTCCTTGTGTTATTCATAATACGGAGAGAGAAGAGTAATCTCCTCCACATCTGCACTCTCTAGAAGTTCATGGTATGGTTTAAGACGGTGTCCATTGACGATGAAAGCTTTGGTGTCATTCTCACTTTTAACCTGCACAGCACCAGAAGAGAAAACTTTAGTAACAATAAATAGTCCATCCCATCTAGACCTTAATTTACCAGGCATGAGTTTGAGACAAGAGTTATAGAGGAGAACTTTTTGACCAATCTCAAATGCTTTTCTCAAAATCATTCTATCATGGAAGACTTTGGTCTTCTCTTTATAAATCCTGGAGCTCTCATAAGCCTCCAATCGAATCTCCTCTAATTCTTGCAACTGTAACTTTCTCTCTAAGCCTGCTTGGTCTAGGTCCAGGTTACATCTCTTGACCGCCCAAAATGCACTATGCTCAATTTCCACTAGAAGATGGCATGCTTTGCCAAAAACAATCCGATAAGGAGACATCCTAATTGGTGTCTTGTAGGCAGTCCGATAATCCCATAAAGCATCCTCAAGTTTCTTGCTCCAGTTCTTTCTGTTTGACTGGACTGTCTTCTGAAGTATTTGCTTAATTTCTCTATTAGAGACCTCAGCTTGCCCATTAGTTTGGGGGTGGTAAAGTGTAGAAACCTTGTGTAGGACACCATACTTCTTCATCAAAGGCTCCATGCTTCGATTGCAAAAATGTGAACCCTGATCACTAATGATGGCCCTCGGGACTCCAAACCTACAAAAAATCTGTGATCTAATAAAATCCACAACAACTTTAGAATCATCATTCCGAGTGACCTTAGCCTCCACCCATTTAGATACATAATCCATAGCAAGCAGAATGTAAACAAAACCAAATGATACAGGAAAAGGTCCCATAAAGCCAATACCCTATACGTCAAAAATTTCACAGAACAATAAGGGTTTCTGGGGCATCTCATTCCTACGAGAAGTATTCCCTGTTCTATGGCATTGATCACAAGATTTGCAAAACGTATATGCATCTTGAAATAGAGTGGGCTAATATAATCCAGAGTCTAAAACTTTCCTAGCAGTCCGTTAGGGACCGAAATCGCCGCCACATGTAAGTTTATGATAAAAATTAAGAATAAAATGAAATTCATCATCAGGCACACATCTCCTAATAACTTGGTCACTACAAAATCTCCATAAGGATCATTCCACACATAATATTTTGACTCACTTTTCAATTTATCAATCTTAGCCTTAGTGAAATGTGCATGTAGTGCTTTAGCAACCAAGAAATTAATCAAATTAGCAAACTAAGGGATGTTGCCTTGCAGCTTGAAAAGCTGTTCATCAGGGAAAACATCATGGATGGGAAAAACATCTGCCTCCCTTTCAATTCAACTCAGGTGATCAACCACCAAATTCTCTGCTCCACTCTTGTCACGGATCTCAATATCAAACTCTTGGAGGAGCAACATCCACCTAATCAACCGGGGCTTGGCATTGGGTTTTTTCAAAAGAAACTTCAAAGCTGCATAATCTGAAAACACAACCACTCTAGAACCAAGCAAATATGATCGAAATTTATCTAAAGCAAAAACAATTGCTAAAAGTTCCTTTTCAGTTGTGGTGTAGTTGATTTGTGCAGGATCTAAAGTTCTCGAAGCATAGGAAATGACATGAGATACTTTGCTGACTCTTTATGCAAGAACAACTCCCAATGCATAATTAGAGGCATCACACATTAGCTCAAATGGCAGAGTCCAATTCGGTGGTTGGATAATAGGTATGTTGGTCAATGCCCGCTTCAGTTTATTGAAGGCATCCTGACACTTCTGGTCAAAGTGGAGCTCCACATCCTTTTGCAGTAAGTTGGAAAGCGGTAGCGCAATCTTGCTGAAATCCTTTATGAACCGCCTATAGAAACCTGCATGACCAAGGAAAGAACGAATCTCTCGCACGCATGTGGGGTAATATAGGCATGAAATGACATCTATTTTTGCAGGATCTACCTCAATACCCTCGCTAGATATTACATACCCTAAAACTATACCTTTCTCTACCATGAAATGACATTTCTCAAAATTCAAAATAAGGTTAGTTTCAATGCATCTATGTAAAACCTAAGCCAGACTATCCAGACATGCATCAAAGGAAGAGCCATAGACAGTAAAATCATCCATAAACACATCCATGTAATTCTCTAAAAATTCAGAAAATATACTTACCATACACCTTTGAAAGGTTCCTGGAGCATTGCATAGACCAAATGGCATCCTCCTGTATACAAATGTGCCAAATGGACAAGTGAAAGTAGTCTTCTTTTGGTCTTCTGGGGCTATATGAATCTGAAAATAGCCCGAATATCTGCCCAGAAAATAATAATGTGATTTTCCAGCTAACCTCTCTAACATCTGATCAATGAAAGGTAGCGGGAAATGATCTTTTCTGGTAGCCTGGTTAAGTCGCCTATAATCAATGCAAACCCGCCAACTGTTTTGAACTCGTGTGGGTACAAGCTCATTGTTCTGATTCACAACCACTGTGACCCCAGATTTCTTGGGAACCACTTGCACGGGGCTCATCCATTGACTGTCAGATGTGGGATAAATAATGCCAGCTTGAAGCAGCTTGGTAACTTCCTTCTTCACCACATCCAGAATCAAGGGATTTAGTCTCCTCTGGGGCTGTCTCACTAGTTTGATCCCTTCTTCCAATAGAATCTTATGCATGCATGTCGAGGGACTAATACCAGGAATATATGCAAGCGTCCATCCGATTGCTTGCTTATTCTGCCTCAAAATCTGCAGTTTAGCGACGATCACTGGCAATGTCTCACCATCTCCCAAATATGCATATTTAAGATGGTTTGGTGAAGTCTTCAACTCCAAGGGTGGAGGTTGCACAATGGAAGGTAACAATTGATGTGAAACAACTAACTCAGCAGCATTAATTCCAGCATGGTCCTGACTCTCTTTTTCATATGCTGCATCATCACTCATAACAGTATAAATCTCAGCACATGCATCACATGGCTCTACATCACAAGTAGCATATGTATCACAAGAAACAGAATCCAAAAAGTCGACAATATCAGGGAATTCAACAGATAGATCAATATAAACATCATCAACCAGCATCTCAATCACATCAACATGGAAAACAGAATGCTCCTCTAGGGGGTGTCTCATGGCATAAAAAATGTTAAACTGTACCAAATCGTCGCTAAACTCCATAGAAAGAGTGCCAGCATGCACGTCTATCTTGGTCTTGGCGGTTTTGAGGAATGGTCTGCCTAGAATCAATAGAGCATGGCTTGTTGAAGAATCATCTTCCATGTCCTGAACGTAGAAATCTACTGGAAAAATCAACTCATTCACCCGAACTAACACATCTTCCAGCACACCTATAGGATGAACAGTGGCTCTATTTGCTAACTGAATCACGATACCATTGGGTTGCAAAGTACCAATGTTCAAAGACTTATAAACTGACATAGGCATGATATTGATCGAAGCACCCAAATCTAGCATTGTATGTTCAAATCTAGAGTTACCTATTGTGCAAGGAATTATGAAAGTTCCAGGATCTTTGCATTTCTGTGGCATGCTTGGCAGAATCATTGCAGAAACATTTCTACCCATGCTAATCTTCTCATTCCCCTTCAACCTTCTCTTATGAGTGCATAGCTCCTTGAGGAATTTGGTATATTTTGGAATTTGCTTAATTGCATCCAGGAGGGGGATATTGATTTCCACCTTTTTGAATGTCTCCATGACTTTTTTTTGCATTTCTGCCTGCACTGTTCTCTTGGATTGTGTGACCCTATTCAGAAAAGGTAATGGAATGGTCACATCTGAGTTCTCTGCTAGTTTCTTTAGTTGCACAGATTTCTGGACTAAGTTATCCACTTGTTGTTGTTTTTGGTCACTCTCTGGTTGCTGCAAGGTTGGAACATCTACTTCTTTGCCACTTCTCAAGGCAATGGCACTTACGTTGCCTTTTGGGTTGTTGATTGTTTATGAAGGCAATTGGCTAGAACCTTGACTCTTCACCTCGCTCACAATGGTTGCCAGCTACCCAATCTGAGTTTGTAAGTTTTGAATATTAGCACTGACATTCTGCTGAAACTGAATGTTATTTGTGGCCATTTGTTTCATCAATTCTTCCAATGATGGCTCAGCTGGAGTGGATTGGACAGACTGTTGAATAGGTTGTTGTTGTCTGAATGCAAGAGGTATTTGTTGTTTGGACCTGCAGTTTGGTATCTAAATTGTTGTTGCTGCTGGTTGGGCTGTTGTTGTTGACCAGGATTTCCATATCTCAGGTTGGGATGGTCTCGCCAACCACGGTTATAAGTACTAGAGAATGGATCATATCTGGATTGTTACTGTGATTGCTGATATTGGGGTCTACTAGGAAAAATACCAGCTGTGGCAACACATTGATCTGGAAAAGCAGAACCATCTTCCTGAAGTGTAGGGCACGAATCAGTAGGATGAGATGAACTAAAGCAAATTCCACACACTGTTGCAGTCCTCTGCATAGGTGGTTATTGACCTACTACTATCTGCCTCACCAAAGAAGTCAATTCATCTAATCTATGGTCCATTCTTTGTTGGTCCATATGAGACGCTTGAATTTCATTAACTCCTCTGGTTGCGGTAATGATCCGCGAGCCAAACTGTTGGGTATTGGCTGCCATGTTTGCTATCAGATCTCTTGCTGCGGCAGGGGTCTTGTCTACTAAGGCTCCTCCCGAGGCAGCATCGATCATGCTTCTATCATTTGGCAGCAAGCCCTCATAAAAATATTGAATCAAGAGCTGGTCACTGATTTGGTGATGAGGACAGCTTGAACACAGCTTCTTGAATCTCTCCCAGTACTCATGCAAAGTCTCACCAGACATCTGTCTGATGCCACATATATCCTTCCTAATTGCAACAGCTCTGGAGGTAGGAAAGAATCTCTCCAAAAATAACCTCTTCATGTCATTTCAACTTCTGACCGAACCTGGTGAAAGATAAAACAACTAATCTTTGGATGCATCGACAAGTGAAAATGGGAATGCCCTTAGCTTCATGTGTTCCTCAGGGATGCCTTGCGGCTTCATGGTTGAGCACACAACATGGAACTCTTTTAGGTGCTTATGAGGGTCTTCACCCGCAAGACCATGAAACTTGGGCAACAAGTGTATCAAACCAGATTTCAACTCAAAATCAGTATCAAGATCAGGATATTAAATGCACAAGGACTGGTAAGTTACATCAGGAGCAGCAAGTTCCTTAAGGGTTCTATTATGCATGTTATCAGCCATGATTTCAGGATTACTTAAGTTATCGGGTTCACTCTCAATTATCTCAGGTTCACGCTCAATTTCAAAATCAAAATTAGCTTCAGAAACAACTTTGGAATTTATCATATGAGCTCTAATCAATCTATGCAAGGTCCTATCAATCTCAGGATCAAAATTAAACAAGATATCAGGGTTGGACCTAGTCATGCATCAACTAAAGCACAGAAAACACAAAAATAACTAAAATACACTAAACAACACTAAAAATATGCAAAAATAAATCTAGTTAATGTATCTAAACAATTTTTAAAAATTATGGGATTAACACAAGACAAAATCTACATAAAAATGAAACTAGAAAATGCAATAAAAAATATTAAAAAAAATTGTCAGAATGGTTATGAAAAATAAAAACTCAAAGTGAAAAGATTACACCTACGATATCCCTGGCAACGACGCCAAAATTTTGACGAGCGCCGAACTCAGTCAAAATTATAACCGAAGTTATTACCTAAACTTGCAGTATAGTGAACAACACCAGATTGTCTCCTCAAGGATTGTAAATGCAATTTGATCAAATTAAGTTAAGTTAGAAAATGGGGGTTTTGATGGTTCAAGGATCACAGTGACAAGATTTAAAGAGAAATAACAATTAGAAGAACAGTCAATTTAGAAATCTATCCGAGATTGGATGGATTCAATCATAAACCTTTCAACAAACACTTGAAGCATTTTTTAGTGGTTAACTTGGATCTAACCGAGATCTCTGCATCAGATCCAAAATTCATACTAGACAATCGTCCAAAATTCAATTAACAAGTGATAAACACAAATCTGCAATCGCACCATTCATGTAGATATATGTCAATTTAAGCACCGAATTCAATTAACCTAGGCACAAATCAGTAACCTAACCTCTTCAATTACGTGATTAGTTTAGATCAATCAGTTCTAAGTTTCATCACAAATCTCAATCTTCAGTTATGTGATTAATTCAGATCAATCGGTTCTAAGTCTTATCACAATACTTACTCTTAAACCAAGATCAAATCAGATCAAACATAAATAGAATCACCATTCATGTATTAAAGATCAAGAAAACAGAAGAAGAAGAAAAGAAGAAGAATTCAAATATAAATCAAATACATTACATAACCAAGGTCTCAAGAATCCAAACCACAATCTCTTCAAGAGTCCCAAATTGACTGAAAGTAACTTAGCTCTCCATTACAATGAAGGAAATCATCAAAATATACAAGAACTATGAAAAACTATGTAAAAGAGGAAGAAAAACTGAAAGGAGAAGAGAGAGCCCCGTCCAAATGTGCATGGGGCCTATTTATAAATTTTTGGGGTTGTTAAAGGGGACACGACCGTGTCTCCTTCAAGCACGGCTGTGTCTCCTAAAACAGAAACTTTCCAATGATAAGACACGGTCGTGTGAGGCTGAACAGGTCAAGCATGGCATGTCTCCTTCAAGCACGACCATGTCTAATGTCACAATAGCGTATCCAGCAATTTCTGATAGCGTAACGTGCACGGTTTGGTTAAATTAAGCTTACATTGCAAGTTTTGGAATAGGCATGGTCGTGTGACATTTAGGCACGGACGTGTCTAGTGTAAAAACGTATTTTTTAGCAAAATTGGAGAGACACGGTCATGTGCCCTATAAAAAACTTCATCCAAGTTAGACATGGCCATGTCTAAGCCCCGGATAGCTCCTGAACTGCCATGGAACCCTGCTAGAGCCAAAATGGATCTCTTTTGCCTTCATAACTTGGTATCCTCGCTTGTTTTCATCACATTGCATTGAATCTCTTGATCCTACAAAAACGAAGATATTGATAAGGATCCAATTAACATTCATTCTTAATTACAGGGAATTAACTAATAAAAAGCTAACAAAATCAACTCCGATCAAGTATGCAGTAGAAATCTTATGGACCACCTCATATTTTTCCATGAAAACCTCAAAAGAATGGTTGTAAAAACGTGTACCTTGGTTACTAATGATAGCAAGTGGTGTACCAAATCAAGATAACACATTCTCCTTGAGAAATTTAATTACCGTCCTATTATCATTGCTCCTGCAAGATACTGCTTCCACCCACTTTGACATATAATCTACTACCACAATAATATATTGATGTCCAAAAGAAGGAGAAAATGGTCCCATAAAATCAATGCCCTAACAATAAAAAATTTCAATCACTAAAATTGGGTTTAAGGGCATCATCTTACAACGAGACATAATTCCTAACTTTTGACACTTTTCACATGAGCGACAATAATTGTTTGTATCCTTAAATAAAGTGGGCCAATAAAATCCACACTGCATAATTTTTGAAGCAGTTTTCTTTATTAAAAAGTGGCCCCTACAAGCTTGAGAATGACAAAATTCCAAGACACTAGCATTCTCTTCATCAGGGATGCAACACCTTAAAATTTGGTCAGTGCAGTATTTGAAAAGAAATAGGTCATCCTAATAGAAATTATGTACCTCAACCATGAACTTCCTCTTATCATGAGCACTCCAATCCACTGGTATCTCACATGTAGCCAAATAATTCACAATATGAACAAATCATAGTAGAGAAGTAACAGAAAATAAAAGATCATTAGGAAAATCATCTCTGATTGGCAGGTGGTCAGAAGTGTCCTCAAATGTGAGCCTTGAGAGATGGTCAGCTACTACGTTCTCCACTCCTTTTCTTGTCTTTAATGGTGTTGTCAAATTCCTACAAAAGTAAAATCCACCGTATTAATCGCTCCTTAGCATCCTTCTTCATAAGTAGGTACTTAAGGGCTGCATAATCTGTGAAAATAATAATAGGAGAACCAATCAAGTAAATACGAAACTTATCCAAAGCAAACATTACAGCTAAAAACTCTTTTTCAGTTGTGGAATAATTCATCTGAACATCATTTAGAGTTCTACTAGCATAGTAAATGACAAAAGGTTTCCCCTCCCTACGCTGTCCAAGAACAGCACCTACAGCAAAATCACTAGCATCACATATAATCTCAAAAGGTAAAGTCCAATTAGGTGGCTGCATTTTTGGTGTTGAGGTAAGCTTATCAATTAGCATTTTAAAGGCCTTTTGACAAGCTTGTGTCCATTCAAATTGGGCATCTTTAGCTAAGAGGCCATATAGTGGTCTAGATATGGTAGAGAAATTTTGTATGAACCTCTTATAAAAGCCTGCATGACAAAGAAAAAATCTCACATCCTTTACTGTCCTAGGTGTAGGCAACTTAGAGATTAATTCAATTTTAGATTGATCAACCTCAATCCCCCTAGAAGAAATACTATGTCCTAAGACAATACTTGAAGGTACATAAAGTGACATTTTTCCTAATTCAAAACCAACTCCTTCTCCTCACAACGAATTAACACCCTCTCTAAATTCAATAAGCATTCATCAAAAGAAGATCCAAAAACAGTCAAGTCATCCATAAAAACTTCCATGCAATTTTCAACCATATCGTTAAAAATACTCATCATGCAACGTTGAAAAGTAGTAGGTGCATTACACAATCCAAATGACATTCTATGAAAAGCATAAGTACTAAAAGGACAAGTGAAAATGGTTTTATCCTAGTCTTCTAATACAATTTCAATTTGATAATAACCAGAATAACCATCCAAGAGGCAATAAAAAGGATGACCAGCTACACGCTCAAGAATTTGATCAATAAAAAGGAGAGGAAAATGGTCTTTCTCGGTGGCAGCATTCAACTTTCTATAATCAATGCACATCCGCCACCCAGTCACAAGTTTGTAGGGACTAACTCTCCTAGGTCATTCTTCACTACAGTAACACTTGACTTTTTAGGAACAACCTGTGTATGACTTACCCATTTACTATCAGCAATAAGATATATGATTCCTGCATCTAATAGTTTCAACACTTCATTCTTCACCACTTATTTCATAGTGGGATTAAGCCTACGCTGGGGTCTTTACGAGGGATAGTTCCTTTCTCCAAATTAATTTTATGAGAACAAACTAGAGGACTAATACCTTTTATATCAGTAATGCTCCAACCTAAAGCTGACTTATGCTCACTTAGGGTCCGAATTAATTTTTCACTTTGAGACTTAGACAATTTAGATGAGATAATAACAGGAAAAGTATCACATGGATTAAGGAAAGCATGCTTTAGATCCTTAGACAGAGACTTTAATTCAACTTTGGGTGCTTCCACACTTGAAGGAACTTGTTTTTCACCTTTCTCGGGCAATTCTTCAAACTTTGGTTGTCATACCCAAGTGCCATAATCCTGAGTTCTATAAAAAATAGCACTAATATCAACTACATCAGATGGATCACTGATAGAATCAAACTCAAAATTAACAAGAAAATACTCAAGAGGATCAAAATCATGAGCTGTAGAAACTCCATTATCCATGAATGAGTCAATCATGTATATCTGGTGGCCCTTATCATTATCTTCTGGTTATTTTGCAATATGGAAGATATTCCCCTCGAGAGTCATGTTTCCCAAAGATAGCTTCATAAGCCCATTCCTGCAATTAATAAGAGCATTAGTAGTAGCAAGGAAAGGTTTACCTAAAATCAAAAGAATTTTAGAAGTAGTTTCAATAGCAGAGCTAGTGTCGAGGATTAGGAAATCAACAGGATAATAAAATTTGTCAATTTGAATTAAAACTTCCTTTACCACATCCAAGGGACTCTAACTGAATGATCAACCAATTGCAATACCACAATGGTTGGTTTGAGTTCTCCTAACCCCAACTGCAAATAAATAGAATATGGCATTAGATTCACGCTAGCTCCTAAATCTAGCAAAGCTTGCCCAAATTCATGATTTCCGATGTTGCTGCAATGGTTGGACAACTAGGATCTTTGCACTTAGGAGGAATCCACTGCTCAATTAAAGCATTAACTTGTTCTGTCAAGAACGTTGTCTTCTTCACATAGTGATTCCTCTTAACTGTACACAAATCCTTAATAACCTTTGCATAAGTAAGAACTTGTTTAATCATATGCAAAAGAGGAAGATTGATTTTTACATGCCTTAGATTCTCTAGGATTTTATTGTTAGGATCCAGAATTTGCTTGCTTGATTTTAAAGCTTGAGGGAATGGTACCTTAATAGGACTCTTTGTCACCTCAGGTTCCTTGGGCAGCTTGACATCACTACTATCTTGATTCTTGTCAACATCCTCTAAGTTGTTTGTTGTTGGGATGTGTAATGATGTACCATTTCATGTCACAATGACATTTACATCCTTCAACTTCTCTTGTGCCATGTTTTGACCATGGGGTGCGGATTGAGCTTGAGAAGGGAACTTACCTTGTTCATTTACACTTAAGAAGTTCATCAATTTGGCCATTTGTCTCTTTATCTCCTAGTTTACTTCAACAACTTGAGTAATCAAAGATTCAAACTTCTGGTTGGTCTTGCCCTATGCCTCAATAAAAACATGCAAAGTGTCTTCTAAAGTACTCCTAAAAGATGAAGATGCATGATATGGTGTAGGATATGATCGAGGGGGTTATGCATATGGTTGGTTTTCAAACTTCCATCTAAAATTTGGGTGATTGTGCCACCCTAGATTATAGGCATCAGACAAAGGTGTAAAAAGCTTCTTGTACATACCTAAGACATTACATTGTTCCTCATACATCCCTCTCATCTCAACAAATGTGGGACAATCTTGGATGGGGTGATCTACCCTGCCACACACAAAACATGGTCCAAGAGACTTTAGATGATTAGTCACATGTGTTGGCTTGAAGTCCTTAGTCTTTAACACCTCTAGCTCCCTAGTGAGCATCTCAACCTTGGCCTTTAGGTTATCCTCTTCCCTAAGATGGTAGATTCCACCTCCATTTGGGTTTCCTGCAAGTCGTGACCTGTTTGTGCTTTCAGTAGCATTAGGTCCAGACTGAGTATAAGCTTTTTCAGCAAGCTCATTAAGATATTTGATGGCCTCATCTGGATCTTCATGTAAGAATTCACCATTGCATATCATCTCCACAAACTAGTGCTCTCTAGGTTAAGTCCCTCATAAAAATACTTCACTAAGCACTAATTCTCATACATATAGTGAGGACACATACTCAGCAGCTCCTTAAATCTCTCCCAAGACTGATAAAAAGTCTCACTGTCATTTTGTGCAAAGGTGGAGGTTTGCCTTTTTAAAGCATTGGTCTTATGTTAAGAAAAATGTTTATTAAAGAAGGCCTGAGTCATCTCATTCCATGAACCAATAGATCGTGGTCTCAACGAATATAGCCAACTCTTAGCTTTATCCTTCAAAGAGAAAGGAAAGAACTTAAATCTCACAACGTCATTAATTGCATTTTGACCATGAAAAGTCGCAACCACTTCCTCAAACTCCCTAACATGCAACTATGAATTTTCATTTTCCAAGCCATGAAAAGTAGGGAGTAACTATATCATTCCTGTTTTAAAATCCAGTCGGAGAGTATTAGCTAGAAACATGATGCATGATGGTATGACTGTGCGTGTAGGGTAGAGGTAATCTTGAAGGGTCCTAGTGGGTTGATCTTTGTGTTCACTCATTTTCTTAGAATCAGAAGTATCAAATAAATGAATAGAAAAATCAGACTCTGACTCTGACACTGACACAGGTTTACGAGCAAATCGACCCAAGGAGTCTCTATACATGTGCATGTAAAGTAGAGAAAAATAATGCAACACAAGTAAAATAAAATAAAAAAATAATAAAAAACTATGAAATAAAATAAAATAAAGATGCAACAAGATAAAAGAGGGAACGAAGTTACCGCCTTTACAAACTGCTGAAAAGCAAAATTGTCTGGCAATTCTTTTACCGTATCCACGGCAACGACATCAAAATTTGATTACGCCCAAAGAATAATGTAACATCCCGAAAAATATCTGTTTAAGTATAAATGATCATTTTATATTATTCTTGATTTTTAGGAATTTTTCGAAAACGTTGAATATTTTAATATATTCCTTGTTTTACGTGCACACTGAGCTGAAAATTGCTGAGGTTAGTGTAACACTCCGGAAATTAGTTATTTCACCAAAAATAGTCATTTTCTAATATTTGTGATTTATGTGAATTTTTCTGGAATTTTTCGGAAACGATGAATATTTTAATATATTTTTCGTTTTACGCAAAACTTGAGCAAAGTCGGGAAAATGACTGTAATGCTTCAAAAATTAGAAAATTATATGACGAATAGTCGTTTTATAATATTTAAAATTTTTGAGAATTTAACTGTAATTCTTAATTTTTAGGAATTTTTGAAAACGTTGAATATTTTAATATATTTCTCGTGTTGCGTGCACGCTGAGCCGAACCATAGAAACGCGATGTTTCCTCCGAGAACCTTGGACTATGGACATGTCAACGGGGCATCTTACTAAACCCGAGGCTTGACACAGTTTACGAGGTTTTACAATTTTCGAGAAATCTTAACAGATAAAACAAACCAATACTGCGAAAAATTTATCTGTTAGATTAATTAAATACTGACTTCTGTCAACTGTAACTATTATCCATTGGATAATAGTGTGCAATAAAAATCCTATCATATTATCCCAATGCAATATACTTTATGTCTAATCCATCAACTTTAATTCAAATTTAATGTTAAATAATCAAAGCTTCTTTGAGAAGCTTTGACCAAACAATGACCAAATGGCCCTTGGCTTCCAAGAGAAGCCAACACACACTCTCCCTCTTCTCTCTCTTCAACTCGGCAGCAACCCACTCAAAGGGGGGGGGAATTAGCTTGTTTCATTTATTCATATTATCATCTAATTTCCAAAAATTCACCAAAGCCTTTCTCTCTCATCCTTTCTTCCTTCTTCTTCATTTTTCTTCTTCTCCTCCTTCTCTCTACATGAGAGCTTCGGCCAGCAGCCCTCACCACACCCCATCCATCACAAAAAATTAAACCAACTACATTTCCTTAATCCTCTCATCATTCTAAACATCTTTTCTTCTTGGAGTTTCTTGAAAATCCATCATCTTCAACACTTTCTCCAAGCTTCAAGTCTTGAGCTTTTTGGGTAAGTTTCAAGACCTCTTTTCCTTTCTCATCATTTTCGTGGTCATGGTCTCCTTGGTGACCATCCATGGCTTATTTTTCAAGCTTTGGTGTTGATTTAACAAAGTTGAAATTTCTAGGGTTCTTGGAGGTGCAAATCCGAAAATTACAAGAAGATTCCTTGGTGTTTCTTTTGTTCTCTTCACTTAGGTAAGAGGAAGACACTCCTCCTCAACCTCTCTTAGCATCTAGGAACTTTGATTGTGTTGGTTATGGAAAAACCCTAAAGAGGGTTTTTCTTTGATTTAGTAATTAGAATGCTTGTGTATTGATTTTATGTTGTTTATGCTATTGGATTGATTTGTTATGTATAGTGATATATTGGATTGGATTATGTGATTGATAATGGAAGAAAATCATTTGAGAACCCTTCTTGGTGGCCACGATTTTAGGCTAGAATTTAGGTAAATTTGTGATTAAGTTGTAACTAGCATAAGACTTAGATTGATCAATGGATAAAATGGAATTGAATGGAAGAAAAATTTGGAATGGTAATTCCTAGGGAGGCTACGGTTTTAGGCCAAGAAATTAGGGTTCTTGGTGAGCTAATTTAACAAGTGAACAATTAAATGAATTAAGAGAATGGCATATAATGTGATGACTTGAAAAGATTTGGAATTGAAACCCTTGTGAGGCCACGGCCTCTAAGGCCTTTTGGGGCTTAATGTTGTGACTTTGGTAACTTGGAAGCATGAGTAATTAGGTAATTAGAAACCTATGTAATGAGTTGGATAATAAATAAATCAGAAGAATTTAACATAATTAAAGATTATGTAAATTTTAAAGGACTAAGAATGAAATTGTCATAAGACTTAGGAAATTTCAAGTGAGTGAAGAACAAGAGAGTGTGAGGCCTAAGAGCTTAAAATAATTTACAATTTATGAGAAATTAAATTGTCTTGGAAGATTTAACTAATAGTAAGCATTGGAATGGATATGAACCTTGAAAAGGGAAACAATTCTAAGTTAGGATTCATAATGGACCTAAGAGTGTACCGCTTGATTTGATCTCTATATTATAATGTTATGGGTCCATGTGAGTGACCATTTGTATATTGATGCTTATCTTGGCCGATTGTGGCATATTATGGAATGGTATGAAATTGTGAATCATGCATATTCATGCATAGAGTTTTATGCATTGTGAATGTCCTGTAGACTATTGTAAGGCCATGTTGCCTAGGAGATTGAACACACCTTTGTGCGGGTGCGAGTAGACTAGTATGGGTCTTGTTATGACCTCGGGGGCGTCGGGGTGCGGGTCCTTCACAATGGGCAGTTGGTAGCTCCTCTGCCCGTGGGGCAAACCGATGCAAACGTACTGACGATCCAGACTTGACACTGTCCTATATCGTCATCGAGCGCGGACTGTCTGTACAATACCTGATGTGCACGTGAAAATTATTGATGAATAGCACTTTGGCCGCGGCATCCGAGTTACAGACACGTCTCCTGATCTTTCTCTCCGACTGTTTGAGT
Organism: Ormosia emarginata; assembly: GCA_029884605.1. Lineage (NCBI taxonomy): Eukaryota > Viridiplantae > Streptophyta > Magnoliopsida > Fabales > Fabaceae > Ormosia > Ormosia emarginata. The sequence goes on along the minus strand of JAQQTP010000058.1, from coordinate 3,494,888 downwards.
CTAGCTCCATGGAGTAAGAATTCGGGAAAGCATGCATGTGTATCATGATATATTCTGTCATTATAAATCATTATTTTCCATAACTATGACTTGTTTGATTATTACTATAATGAATGTCTGCCTGAAACTGCTTATCTGATTACTATTGAATTTATTGTTTATTATTTGGATATACTGTTTCTTGAATTGCTACGTGGGCGCATTGCACCGTTTTGTTTCTAGCTGCTATAATTGGTAATGATGGTAGGATGTCTTACCTCTTTTTATGTGTTTCTATTATTCGATGCCTGTGTGTACACTGTATTGATCGAAGACGACGGTAAGGAGGTGGAAGATCCCAATTTTCCTGGCTTCTGGCTCGAACAAGATTAGCTTCTACTGAGACGATGGCGACACGTATGCGCGGATTTCTAGGCGATGTGCGTCTGACCTTCCTCGGAGGGCCAGAGTGCTGGCATATCAACTTGAATTCTGATCGCTGCGTCTACCTGGGAGATGTGTCGATTGCCCTGGCCTGGAGACGTCATGAGGCACCTGTCCTCACCTGCCATGTCAGCCTACAACTGGAGTTCTACCTACCCATCCATGAGATGTGGGGGTGATCGTTACTACACCCCTTGGGAGGACACTTTTGAGTCTACTGCTCGGGCTCCTGCCCGTGGTTCCGTGGTTCCCATAGAGGTTTCCTCTGAAGAGGAGGATCCTACTGAGGACCCGGATACGGTCCCTCCTCATCTGAGAGACTGATCTTACTTGGTGGCTACCGATGGCTACCGGTGTTTTTTTTTGGGGCCCGATGTTTTATTTTTGGTGGCGTATATTTTGATATCTCTGCAAGTATATTTGTATAATCCTTTGGGCGGTATAGTTTTGCTTTTTGAATATTTCGGGCTTGTATCTCGAGTACAATTGATGTAAGCACATTATATATATATATATATATATATATATATATATATATATATATATATATATATATATATATGCATGTTATTCAGATGTGAATTATGTCTACTATTTTATTCTTCACCGTCATTTATATTCCGCATTGTTAAAATGATTATAAAAAAAATATACTGCTATTTTTGCTCACGTACTTAAGCATCGAACAAGTTAAACTTAAACTAATGAACCGGGTCTTGAATTGTTAAAACTTTACTTTTCCGAATTTTATTTTATGTTGAATAATGTGACGTTCCCTCTCCAAAAAGGGGCGTTACATTGAGTTAGTATCAGAGCCCCGGTTTATGTTTCTTTGGGTCTTGTGTGTGAGTCTGTCTTGTTTGTGCTGTGTGGATCTCTATGATTGGTGTTTTTGAATGAATCCCTTTGACTTTCCTTATGTTTTCAGTAACCTGATTTAAGAAGAAAAGTGAGATGGCAAGAGGTGGAGAAATGGCAGCTGCTGTAGAGGTGATGCAGCGGATGGCGGAAGTCATCGCGCAGCAAAATGAGCGTGCTGCTCAACAACAAGAAAGAGCTACTCAACAGCTCGAGGTGACTGCCGATGCACATAACTTAGCAGAATTTCGTCGCCACAACCCTCCGCAGTTCAAGGGAGAGTTTGATCCAGACAAGGCTAGTCTGTGAATCAAGAAACTGGAGAAGGTTTTTCATGGCATGAACTGTGCCGAAGACAAGAAGGTGAATTATGCTACTTTCATGCTTGTGGGCAACGCCGAAGACTGGTGGAACGGAGCTCAGAGAGCATTGGAAGCCGAAGGAACTGACATCACTTGGGGCGTGTTCAAGAACAAGTTCTTGGACAAATATTTTCCTGCAAATGCGAGACATGCAAAAGAGCTGGAATTCCTCAACCTGAGACAGGGGAACATGACCGTCAGTGAGTACGCAGCCAAATTTGAGAACCTGGAGAAGTTTTCAACCCACTACCAGCATCAGACTGATGAAGCCTGGAAATATTGGAAGTTCACGGAAGGATTGAGGTATGAGGTGAAGAAAGCTGTGATCACCTTGAAGATGAAGGTATTCTCAAAACTGTTAGACACTTATTGTGAAGTTGAAGCCTTGGAACAGGCTAGAGACTCGAGAAGCAAGAACTTTGGGCCTGTACGGTCCCAGAGAGGTGGAGGCAGTGGTTCAAACCGCTTCCAAAAGAAACCCTATTCCCGACCAACGGGAAGTCAGCAACAAACCGGTGGAAGTCCTGGTGGAGGTTCTACTGGGAACCGAACTGGTCAGAATGTGACATATCCCTCCAAATGCCTAAAGTGTGGGAAGGATCATCTCACGAGAGACTGCACGATCAAAGGAATTATCTGCTTCAGATGTGGCAAACCGGGCCACATGTCCAGAGACTGCAATCAAGCAAAGGCTGAACCTTCAGTCAATGCGACTCGAGCCAAGAAACCGCAAGCCGGAGGTCGAGTTTACACCATGAGCGGAGCTGAAGCTTCCGAATCCGAAGACTTGATTCAAGGAGAAGGCACCATAGAAGGTAATCTTTTAAAAGTACTGTATGACTCTGGGGCAACCCATTCTTTCATATCATATGACCGTGTGTGCTACGACTTGGCTTACCCGTGTCTGAACTACCTTTTGAATTGACTGTTTCAACCCCCACTGATAAACCGGTAGTTACTACCAAAGTCTGTTTGAAGTGTCCCTTAATTGTTGAAGGTCGAGTCTTTTCTGTTGATCTCCTCTGTCTATCTTTGTCACAGTTAGATATAATCCTAGGGATGGACTGGTTATCTTCCAACCATGTTCTGTTAGATTGCTCTAGAAAAACCATAGTCCTTCCTGTGGATGAGAATTCTAGATACTTGACTACCAACCAAGCACGAGCTTTCTTGAAAGAAAGAGCTTAGGGATACATGCTGCTATCTTCTTTGAAAATCGAGAGCGAGGCTGAACTGGACACTATTCCGATAGTGAAAGAGTTCTCTGAAGTCTTTCCAGAAGAAGTACCTGGTTTACCACCGACACGTGAGATCGAGTTTGCTATTGATCTGGTACCGGGAGCTGGTCCCGTGTCTATAGCACCTTATCGGATGTCGCCAACGGAATTGGCAGAGCTCAAGAAACAGCTAGAAGAGCTTTTGGAGAAACAGTTTGTTAGACCGAGTATGTCACCGTGGGGAGCACTAGTATTGTTAGTTCAGAAAAAGGACGGTACCTCAAGATTGTGTGTGGACTATAGGCAATTGAACAAGCTGACGATCAAGAACAAGTATCCGCTCCTAAGAATTGATGATTTGATGGACCAACTGAAGGGAGCAGCAATATTTTCGAAGATCGATTTGAGATCTGGGTACCATCAGATAAGAGTGAAAATGGAGGATGTACCCAAGACTGCTTTCGTACCTGATACGGTCATTACGAGTACCTTGTGATGCCGTTTGGTGTGACAAATGCGCCTGCTATCTTCATGGATTACATGAACAGAATCTTTCGTCCGTACTTGGACAAGTTTGTTGTCGTCTTCATTGACGATATCCTGATTTATTCCTCGAACCGGGAGGATCATGCTGAACACCTCAGCATAGTTCTCCAGATTCTAAAGGAGAAGGAACTGTATGCCAAGCTGTCAAAGTGTGAGTTCTGGCTTGATGAGGTGAAGTTTTTAGGCCATGTGATCTCGAAGGAAGGGATTGCAGTGGATCCGTCAAAAGTCGAGGCAGTATTACAGTGGGAACAACCGAAGTTAGTGACGGAAGTTCGTAGCTTTGTGGGTTTAGCCGGATATTATAGAAGATTTATAGAAGGGTTTTCCAAGATTGCTGAACCGCTCACTCAGCTGACGAGGAAGAATCAAGCTTTTGAATGGACTGATAACTACGAGCAGAGTTTCCAAGAGTTGAAGAAACGACTGACTACCTCACCCGTATTGGTGCTACCTGATCCGAATGAGCCATTCGAGGTGTACTGTGACGCTTCGTATCAAGGATTGGGGTCTGTTCTTATGCAACACAAAAGAGTGGTGGCCTATGCTTCGCGACAATTGCGAGTGCATGAGAAGAATTACCCGACGCACGATTTGGAACTAGCAGTTGTGGTTTTTGCTCTGGAGATATGGAGGCATTTCCTTTATGGAGCAACGTTCAACATCTTCAGTGATCACAAAAGTTTGAATTACTTGTATGACCAGAAGGAGCTGAACATGAGACAACGAAGATGGTTAGAATTCCTGAAGGACTACGACTTTCAGCTGTTGTACCACCCTAGCAAGGCAAACGTCGTGGCTGACGCCTTAAGCAGAAAGACTATCAGTGTTTCTGCCTTGATGATCAAGGAAAGAGACCTCATAGAACAGTTTAGAGATGTATGGTCGTTTGTTAAGTTGGAACCTGGAAGAATTTGTATGAATATGGTCACCATCTCAAGTGAGCTAATGGACGATATACGAAAAAAGCAGAAAGCCAATGAATTCTTGCAAGAAGCGAGAGAACTAATAAGGCAAGGCAAAGAGACGGAATTTGAAGAAGGAATGGATGGAATTCTGAGATTCTGAGGTAGAGTCTGCATTCCCCGTGACCAAGAGCTTAAGCGGTATATTTTGAATCATGCCCACACCAGCCTGCTGAATATGCATCCGGGCATAACAAAAATGCACCAAGACTTGAAGAAGTTGTTTTGGTGGCATGGAATGAAGAGCGACGTCACTAGATGTGTGTCGACTTGTTTAGTTTGTCAAAAAGCTAAAGTGGAACATCAAAGACCAGCAGGATTGCTGCAACCATTGTCTATTCCTGAATAGAAATGGGATAGTATTGCAATGGATTTTGTTATGGGTTTGCCAAGGACAAAGAAAGGACACGACTCGATATGGGTAATAGTGGATCGACTCACGAAGTCAACCCATTTTCTCCCGATCAACATAAGGTACAGTTTGGAGAAGTTGACCCAGCTTTATATTAGAGAGATCGTTAGGCTGCATGGTGTGCCTACGAGTATTGTTTCGGATAGGGATCCGAGGTTTACTTCAAATTTTTGGCAGAGTTTACAGGCATCATTGGGAACAAAGTTACATCTGAGTTCAGCGTACCACCCACAAACCGATGGTCAATCGGAAAGAACGATCCAATCTCTAGAAGATTTGCTTAGAGCTTGTACCATAGAACAGACTGGATGTTGGGATGAAGTTCTACCACTGATAGAATTCACCTACAACAACAGTTATCATTCGAGTATAGGGATGGCACCCTATGAAGCTCTGTACGGACGATGGTGTCGAACACCATTGTGTTGGTACCAAGACAGTGAGCATCTTACGATTGGACCAGATATCATTCAGCAGACAACTGAGAAGGTCAAGATGATTCAAGAGAAGATGAGAACTGCTCAGAGCCGGCAAAAGAGTTATGCAAATAAGAGGAGATAGCCTCTTGAGTTTGAGGAAGGTGAGCATGTATTCTTGAAAGTCACACCCATGACTGGGGTCGGCCGGGCTTTGAAATCTAGAAAACTCACTCTAAAATTTCTTGGACTTTACCAAATTCTTCGCCGGATAGGTCCAGTAGCCTACCAGATAGCCTTACCCCCTTTTCTTTCCAACATACACAATGTCTTCCATGTGTCATAACTGCGTAAATATTTACCTGACCCAAGTCATGTCATAGCACCGGACACAGTACAGTTAAAAGAGAACTTGACCTATGAGGCGCCTCCTGCGAGAATCGAGGACCGACGGATAAAACAACTTAGAGGAAAGGGGATCCCATTGGTGAAGGTGATTTGGAATGAAACAACTGGTGATGTGACTTGGGAGCCGGAAGACAAAATGAAGGAGCAACATCCCGAACTATTTTAAGGTACGTAAATTTCGATGACGAAATTCCTTTTTAGTAGGGGAGTGTTGTAACATCTCGAAAAATATCTGTTTAAGTATAAATGATCATTTTATATTATTCTTGATTTTTAGGATTTTTTTTGGAATTTTTTGGAAATGTCGAATATTTTAATATATTATTCGTTTTACGTGCACACTGAACTAAGAATTGCTGAGGTTAGTGTAACACTCCGGAAATTATTTATTTCACTACAAATAGTCATTTTCTAATATTTGTGATTTATGTGAATTTTTCTGGAATTTTTCGGAAACGGTGAATATTTTAATATATTTCTCGTTTTGCGTAAAACTTGAGCAGTGTAGGGAAAACGACTGTAATGCTTCAAAAATTGGAAAATTATATGACGAATAGTCGTTTTATAATATTTTCAATTTTTGAGAATTTTCTGAGAATTTTTTGGAAATGTTGAATATTTTAGTATATTCCTCGTGTTGCGTGCGCGCTGAGCCGAACCGGAGAAACGCGATGTTTCCTCCGAGAATCTTGGACTATGGACATGTCGACGGGGGATCTTACTAAACCCGAGGCTTGACACAGTTTACGAGGTTTCATAATTTTCGAGAAATCTTAACAGATAAAACAAACCAATACTGCGAAAAATTTATCTGTCAGATTAATTAAGTACTGACTTCTATCAACTGTAACTATTATCCATTGGATAATAGTGTGTAATAAAAATCCTATCATATTATCCCAATGTAATCTACTTTATGTCTAATCCATTCACTTTAATTCAAATTTAATATTAAATAATCAAAGCTTCTTTGAGAAGTTTTGACCAAACAATGACCAAATGGCCCTTGGCTTCCAAGAGAAACCAACACACACTCTCCCTCTTCTCTCTCTTCAACTCGGCAGCAGCCCACTCAAAGGGGGGGATTTAGCTTGTTTCATTTATTCATATTATCATCTAATTTCCAAAAATTCACCAAAGCCTTTCTCTCTCATCCTTTCTTCCTTCTTCTTCATTTTTCTTCTTCTCCTCCTTCTCTCTACATGAGAGCTTCGACAAAGAGCCCTCACCACACCCCATCCATCACAAAAAATTAAACCAACTACATTTCTTTAATCCTCTCATCATTCTAAACATCTTTTCTTCTTGGAGTTTCTTGAAAATCCATCATTTTCAACACTTTCTCCAAGCTTCAAGTCTTGAGCTTTTTGGGTAAGTTTTAAGACATCTCTTCCTTTCTCATCATTTTCGTGGTCATGGTCTCCTTGGTGACCATCCATGGCTTATTTTTCAAGCTTTGGTGTTGGTTTAACAAAGTTGAAATTTCTAGGGTTCTTGGAGGTGCAAATCCGAAAATTGCAAGAAGATTCCTTGGTGTTTCTTTTGTTCTCTTCACTTGGGTAAGAGGAAGACACTCCTCCTCAACCTCTCTTAGCATCTAGGAACTTTGATTGTGTTGGTTGTGGAAAAACCCTAAAGAGGGTTTTTCTTTGATTTAGTAATTAGAATGCTTGTGTATTGATTTGTTGTGTATAGTGATATATTGGATTGGATTATATGATTGATAATGGAAGAAAATCATTTGAGAACCCCTCTTGGTGGCCACGGTTTTAGGCTAGAATTTAGGTAAATTTGTGATTAAGTTGTAACTAGCATAAGACTTAGATTGATCAATGGATAAAAGGGAATTGAATGGAAGAAAAATTTGGAATGATAATTCCTAGGGAGGCTATAGTTTTAGGCCAAGAAATTAGGGTTCTTGGTGAGCTAATTTAACAAGTGAACAATTAAACGAATTAAGAGAATGACATGTAATGTGATGACTTGAAAAGATTTGGAATTGAAACCCTTGTGAGGCCACGGCCTCTAAGGCCTTTTGGGGCTTAATGTTGTGACTTTGGTAACTTGAAAGCATGAGTAATTAGGTAATTAGAAACCTATGTAATGAGTTGAAAAATAAATAAATCGGAAGAATTTAACATAATTAAAGATTATGTAAATTTTAAAGGACTAAGAATAAAATTGTCATAAGACTTAGGAAATTTCAAGTGAGTGAAGAACAAGAGAGTGTGAGGCCTAAGAGCTTAAAATAATTTACAAGTTATGAGAAATTAAATTGCCTTGGAAGATTTAACTAATAGTAAGCATTGGATTGGATATGAACCTTGAAAAGGGAAACAATTCTAAGTTAGGATTCATAATGGACCTAAGAATGTACCGCTTGATTTGATCTCTATATTATAATGTTATGGGTTCATGTGAGTAACCATTTGTATATTGATGCTTATCTTGGCCGATTGTGGCATATTATGGAATAGTATGAAATTGTGAATCATGCATATTCATGCATAGAGTTTTATGCATTGTGAATGTCCTGTGGACTGTTGTAAGACCATGTTGCCTAGGAGATTGAACACACCTTTGTGCGGGTGCGAGTAGACTAGTGTGGATCTTGTTATGACCTCGGGGGCGTTGGGGTGCGGGTCCTTCACAATGGGCAGTTGGTAGCTCCTCTGCCCGTGGGGCAAACCGTTGCAAACGCACTGACGATCCGGACTTGACACTGTCCTATATCGTGATCGAGCGCGGACTGTCTGTACAATGCTTGATGTGCACGTGAAAATTATTGATGAATAGCACTTTGGCCGCGGCAGCCGAGTTACAGACACGTCTCCTGATCTTTCTCTCCGACTGTTTGAGTCTAGCTCCATAGAGTAGGAATTCGGGAAAGCATGCATGTGTATCATGATATATTCTGTCATTATAAATCATTATTTTCCATAACTATGACTTATTTGATTATTACTGTAATGAATGTCTGCCTGAAAATGCTTATCTGATTACTGTTGAATTTACTGTTTATTATTTGGATATACTGTTTCTTGAATTGCTACTTGGGCGCGTTGCGCCGTTTTGTTTCTAGCTGCTATAATTGGTAATGATGGTAGGATGTCTTACCTCTTTTTATGTGTTTCTATTATTCGATGCCTGTGTGTACACTGTATTGATCGAAGACGACGGTAAGGAGGCGGAAGATCCCAATTTTCCTGGCTTCTGGCTCGAACAAGATTAGCTTCTACTGAGACGATGGCGGCACGTATGCGCGGATTTCTAGGCGATGTGCGTCTGACCTTCCTCGGAGGGCCAGAGTGCTGGCATATCAACTTGAATTCCGATCGCTGCGTCTATCTGGGAGATGTGTCGATTGCCCTGGCCTGGAGACGTCATGAGGCGCCTGTCCTCACCTGCCATGTCAGCCTACGGCTGGAGTTCTACCTACCCATCCGTGAGATGTGGGGTGATCGTTACTACACCCCTTGGGAGGACTCTTTTGATTCTACTGCTCGGGCTCCTGCCCGTGGTTCCGTGGTTCCCATGGAGGTTTCCTCTGAAGAGGAGGATCCTGCTGAGGACCCGGATACGGTCCCTCCTCATCTGAGAGACTGATCTTACTGGTAGCTACTGATGGCTACCAGTGTTTTATTTTGGGGCCTGATGTATTATTTTTGGTGGGCTGTATATTTTGATATCTCTGGGGTATATTTGTATAATCCTTTGGGGCAGGTATAGTTTTGCTTTTTGAATATTTCAGGCTTGTATCTGAGTACAATTGATGTCAGCACATTATATATATATCTATATGCATGTTATTCAGATGTGAATTATGTCTACTATTTTATTCTTCACCGTCATTTATATTCCGCATTGTTAAAATGATTATAAAAAAAATATACTACTATTTTTGCTCACGTACTTAAGCATCGAACAAGTTAAACTTAAACTAATGAACCGGGTCTTGAATTGTTAAAATTTTGCTTTTCCGCATTTTATTTTATGTTGAATAATGTGACGTTCCCTCTCCAAAAAGGGGCGTTACAAATAACGCAGTAATTGTAGCATAGCTTTGGGGTGTCAATTCCACAGAAAGACAAATTAAAAGAATAACTAAAGAAACAAAGAAACTAAAGAAAAATATCAAATGATTAAAAATAAATAAATATTAATTTGAATGCAAAATTAAGTAAAGCAAATTGAGTTTTATACCAGATGTAAGATGAGTAAAGTTCAGAATCTACCAATATTAATTTTAACATTAACTATGTCAAATTATTTTACCCACATAATTTAACTCATGAACATCTAACAGGAAGCATGTGTTCACAAAAAATATATCAATAAAGCATTAAAAATAATAATCACATATATGATAAAATTTTTCTAATTAATAGTAATTATCAAACAATCAAATGTATCTCTAAAAAAACCACAATTGATATCCAATAATTATTACTAACATTCAGATAATACAAATAAATTATAAAGTATAAAAAAATTTGACTAAACTCATCTTAAAATTTATTCATATAATTTGATAGAAAAATAGAATCAATAAATATTAAATTTTAAAATTAAATAAAAATAATTCAACATAATAATACTAAAATAATCAAAATTTCATCATTCTCTTTATACAAAAAAATTAATAAGACATAATAAAATTAAAATACAATAAAATTATCTCACTAAAATTTTTCACAACACACTCTCTTTTTCTATGCTCCAGAACGTTGCTACACATCCAAGTCTATTTCTTTTCCTCTTGCCTCGAACGGTGCACGATGCCTCCTGTTTCTTCTATTTGTGCCCGGCGCTGCACACCCACATATATGTTTTCTTCCTTGTATCACTGTGTACGACCCCCAATTTTCCCCTGTAGCTTTTCTTTAAAGGCCAAACTTAGCACCCACATTGAATGGGCAATCATGGAAAAAGAAGTTTTAATTCCATCACATCATATGCTTTTCTTTAATTCTCCAATAATTCTGATATTCTTACTATAAATAGTGTATATATCTATTTTCACATCTCATCTAACACCATTTATCATACTTACTTTTTTATCATTTTTTCTCTCTCAATCACACACTTTAAAAAAAATGTATACAATACTTATCTTTAAAAAAATGTAGGATCATCTTTTCCCATTCTCCATTTCGTTTCTTTGTTTCTTGGGTCGCGTGCTTTTTCCTTCCATTATTCTTTTTTAATTTTAGTTAGACTACTTCTTTATTTGACTTTTCAATCTTCTTTTGAATTTGATTTGGCTTTCACTTGCTTTTTATAAATTCTAAAATTAAATATAAAAGTTTATTTAAAAATATTTGGAAGTAAATAAAAACTTAATTTAAAAATACATATTAATTTCAATAATTTCTATTCATATTATAACATTTTATTCTAATAATAAAATATTTAAAAAATATTTTCGTACACTCATCAACATCTCTGATACAAATATGTTTAAACATCTCTTGATAACTTGGGGGAGAGTAAGATCTTCAAATCTCTTGTGAATTCCAAGTATTGAACTAACTTCTTTTCTTAATTATTGATTATCATCATCAAAAGGAGGGATAATATGAATGTAAGTGCACATCAACATGGCTTAGCAAGATTTTGATGATAACAAATAAGGATGGAAGATGGCAAAATCAAGTTCAAGCTCTTAAAGTTAGATCTTTAAGACTTAGAACCCTTGTAAAGTTATAAGGGTAATATTGTAACACCTTCACTCTATATACTATAGTATATTGTCAATATATTCAAGTAAATAGAATCAAGCATGTCACTTTTAAACATAAACATAAACACAACCTATATATCAACTATCAACAAATAGATATATAGAGCCTTTAACATAAAAGTAAAGAGAACAAGGCATTTTACACAATTAGGAAACTTGCTCTTTACTACGAATTTACAACATATATGTTTAAGATAAACATTATACAAAACAAGCCATAACAACACCTACATAAACTATGAATTATAGATATACATGAAATTCTAAACTAGATTTTCAATGCTTCCCTTTGCTCCTGCTTAAGTCTTTCTCTGGATTTATCATGTAAACAAAAAACTGGGGTGAGAATTTACAAAGTCTCAGTAGTACATTTTAAAAATGTGTCATCACAATAAATCCAGTTGCTTCGGGGAAAAACAAGTTACACACAAATATATGTAGAAAGGTGATATAAGCCAAAAGTCAATCATTTCCCTTCCCAAGGTAGATACTTCATTTAATTATAAAAACAGTGTAAACATCACATTATAGTCAACATAAATAAACATACTTGATCATAAAGTAAAATATATATAAATAACACATCTCATCATTCTAGGGGTAACAAGACCATAATCCTCAGTCCTCATCACTTTTAGAAAAAAAAAAACCAAGACAATTGCCCATATAATTGCCATTTTATGCAATGCATTATGATTTATGATTATACCTAATGAATGCCCTAAATAATGCTTATGCAATGTTTTTAAAAGATTTTGTTTATGAAAAACACATGTTACTTGCATATTTCCAAGAATCCTTTTCTTCCAAGAAGACCTTTGTTCTAGGAAGTCCTTTTGATCCTTGTATATCATCTGGTAGGAAAGGGTAGGAAGCCCTTTGTTCCTTGTCCAACTTGCGCTCCCTGGTATGAGTGGTTATCTTACCCCACAATAGTGAGGTTACCTTTTCTCACTCTCAATACCATACTAGGTATTTCCTCTCTAAGTAGTAGGGCAACAGCCACTTAACACTACTTAGTATGAGTGGGCTAACTTGCCTCACATCCCTTAATACCTAGAACCCTGGCACTAGGAGCCCTTTCGCTCAAGCTATTGGGTCATTCATACAAGGAAATAACAAATAATAAGTTTGAAAATAAAATATGCAAAAGTATTTTAAAACCATTCCTTCATTCACTTTTCACATAATCTAGCTTTTCCTTACATAGTATGGAAGCAAAACCTTAATCATCAAGTTTTTCATCTATACAATATAGTGTATATAAAGTTATCCAATCCTTTTAGATTCCAAGCAGAGATGGAGTAACTCACTCAACCTCAATCTACCCTTATCATTTCCTTATCATGCTTCCCAATACTATACCAGTCAATATTATTCATTAACATGCATATATCAATATGCTCCTCAACATCATTCACATATATCATTCATTCCATACAAAGTACATACAATGATTCATGTCATATGTAATTCAATTCATTATATTCATACATCAAATACCATGTATTCATTTCATTTCAATATTCAATAAAGGAGGCTTTAGTTTAAGTTTAACCCATATGAGAGCAACCACAGTCATACTACACTCCCTTAACTAAACTTTAGCTGTTAAAGGAGCTACTAGTATTCCTAGGATTCAAACCATCACAAAAATACCTCAATTTTTGCCTAAAAATGTTACTTTTCATGAGTGCACCAAATGTGCATTCTAACTTCAAAAATTCTAAAATTTTATAGTCAAATAGCCTTATCTCATATATTTCAAATGAAATAAACCTCACTTCATTTGATTAAGTGTGGCAAAAGTTAGGCAACAAAATGCAGAAGCTGAAACAGGACACTAGCTGTTTTACCCAAATCTGACCTTACTTTAAATTGAAATTGGGAGCGAATTAAGAGTGCAAAAATTCTAAATTTTTTACCTCTTATTGACTTACATTTTAGCTTCAAAATGCCACTAGTTTCATGTAATTACAACCTCAGAGAAAGAAGTGATGCAATTTGGTTTACTAGGTGCCATATTGCTAGTTTATGCAGAATCTATCGTAGATTCAAACCGAAACTGGTACTATTTAGGTTGGCCTAAAAATATAAAATTTTACTACATGAAACCTTATATCTTAGGTTTCAAATGCAACAAGAAGCAAGTCATTTGGATGTATATAGCTCAAGTTATGCAACTAATACCACAGGCTGTCAGAATGAGATTTCTACATAATTAGCTGCTGGTCATTGGGTGCCTAGGCGAAACCCTTTGGCACCTAGGTACCATGCTCTCTATCTCAACCACGCCTAGGCGTGATTCACTGGCGCCTAGGCGTGACCCTGCACCAAAAAATTATGCAGAAAACATGTTTTCTGCATAATTGGTTCCAAACCAAAAACTAATTTTCCATAAACAATTTCTAGATGTTTTCTAACATCATATAAGACCTCTAATCACATTATAACTCTTATACATGTCTTTAACACAGTCATTCATGAATTAAAGATCAACCATCCATCATGAAAAACCCATTTTTGAAACTCAATCGTTCATTGAAATACAAAGACTTCTAATACTCAACCATGATCCATAAACCATCATAAAGTCTAAAAAATAAGAATCAAACATAAAAATCACACTTTACACTCAAAACCCATTTGTTTCACCATCAAAATGTACAACACATATAAGGAAAGAAGGAATAAGTGATGGAAATGTTTTCCCTTACCTCACTTGTGAAGATGGTCTTCCAACCTTAGCTTTGTCTCTTGATTCCCTCCTCTTTTCCTCCTCTTTCTTTTCTTCGTTTCCCTTTCTCTCTTCTCTCATTTCTCTCTTATGTTTTCTATTTCTTCTGCTATGCAAATGGGAAAGAATATAAAGAGAGAAAAGTCAAGAAAGAGGATAGGAACAAGGCACTTAAATTGTTGTGCTGAAAGTTATATCTCTTAGGAATACTTTGATCATACTAAATCAAGTTTCCTAACTTCCTTAGATATTAGAATAAATCCTAAGATTCATCTAATTTCTAATTTAATCATTTCCATAAACTTTCATATCTGCTACATGTCAATCTGGTATTAAAACATTCACTAAGTGTGCTTAAAAATACCAAATTGGCTCTGTTTATTCACAAAATTTAACTACATCCTCTTTTACACATTTGTGACTTAGAAATAAATTTTTCATATTTATTTCCTTTAACTAAGCATTTTATGTCATTTTTCTGAGTTAAAATAGTCATTTTGCACATTCTACATTGCAGCAAAGTGCCAAAATTAACTCAAAACATCACAAAATTTAGCAGACATATTAAACAAGTATTATGATACCTCCAAGATGATATACAAGTCTAACATGCTAAAAAAAAGATGTTACATATATCACTTTGTTGGTGTATGCCCTAGTGGCCAATACGTTTTGTTTGTATTTACATACATTATATTATGCTATTTTATATGAGGCATTTCATTTATTATGTTTTTTTTTTTTAGTAAACATGATAAAGTCCTTAGAATAGTAAATTTGATACCATAGGACATCAAGTGGATGACTTGATCGTGAGATCCTATTAGATAAAACACTATTCTTAAATGTCCCTAGTCAAGTATTATTGTTAATTAGGACAACAATAATGCTTTGAGACTAGTATGTGCGTAGACTGATGACCACATCTCACGGGTCATGGATATGAGATATCAAGTCTACACATAGATACATATTAGAGTAATGATGTATTGGACAGACCCGCCATGAGAACGCTACGTGGATCGTTACGTGAGTGTCATAAGCAATTCTCATAGTGATAATGGTGTATGTGGTCCTTTGACCTGAAATCACTACGATTCCTACATGAGGAGTTGTGTGTTTTAATGCCATCAAACGTCATCTGTAACAAGATGATTATAAAGTTGGTTATTAGACATACCGCGATACATGTGGAGGGATGTGAGTGACCTAGATGGGATTTGTCCCTCCTACATAACAGGAGTGATATCTTCGGCCCCCCTGATTGAGTGAGACTATGAAATGCATGGCCATGCTCAAATGAGTCAATATGAGATATTGATCTCATTTGTCATTACTATGTCTACTCGGGAATCAGGAAACTGAAGATTGAACTAAACAAGGGTGACACGTTCCATGCCTTGTGTTCAATTTGGATATCTGGACAAAGGGACTAAACTACACGGAAACATTGGTCACGAGATAGGTTATGTCAAATCACCGACATTCTCATTACTTGGGTAGCGGTGATGTGTTGCTAGATACCGCTCCTTGTTTGTAATATTAAAATGAGATTTTAATATTACTACCAACGTCATGAGAACACTGCAGGGGTCGCACACTTAGAAACAGACTAAATTGGAGTAATCGAATTCAAGTTGGACTCGGATTCAATTGTGGGCCTAACTCATGACGGATGGGTTTAGGGTTGCACCACTTACCTTGCTACTCGCTCACACTCACTTAAGGCAGCCCACTATTATAAATAGTACTTGCTAAGGGGGCTGCTACTAGGTTACATCACAACCCTAGCCGCACCTACGAAAGTGAGTGAGAGATAGTGAGGTCTTCTTCTCCTCTCTTCGCAGCTAGCACTACGAAACAGAGGCGTGACTCCTTTTGCAAGTCATTCGTGTGGATACCGCAGAAACATCGTCGCTATTACGGTGTTGGTGATTCACCTCGCTTGTGTCTGTCACGCTTCAAGAGGTAAAATTTTAAAACCTCGGATTATGGTTTTTTTCGCATGGATCTGTGAGGGAATTCTCGTTATTCATTGCGAGACTTTGATCCGCAAATTCCCAACAGTGGTATCAGAGCCACTTGCGAAACCATGATTCGGTTTTCTGCTTTTCTTGTTATATGCGATAACATGATTCGTTACTTCTTTTTTTTATAAAAGATATGATCTTTATATGTTATTTCTGAAACCGTGAAGATGTTCATATGTTTTTACGAAAACTGTTTCGAAAGCTTTACGTTTACGCATTTTTCTAAGTATATATATATGTGATATGTATGAATGAAAATCGTTTTGAATGCTTTCTGTTTTTGCGTTTTTACGGTATATACATATGTGATATGTATGTTTCTCGAAAACTGTTTTGAATGCTTTCTATTTCTGCATATTTTATGTATGAATGCGATATACACAAGCGCGACACAAGGTTTTGGAAACCTTGTTTCCGTTTTGCGACGGCCATGAAGCTTCCTCATGACATGAAGTGTTCATGTCTTCACGCATTCTGGAAACCTTGTTTCTGGATAGGCGATGACGGCTGTGAGGAACCCCTACGGCACATGAAGCGTTCATGTGTTTGCGGGCCTTAGGGTTCAAGTGTTGTTGCCCTAGCCGTCATAGAGGCAGGAGGGGTCCAACTCGAATTTTTGTTCAAGTAACCAGTGGTGGTACATGAATGAAAAATTTTGAGCCGGGCGCTGCCCGCACCCCATAAGGGGCGGCCTCCCTTGACCCAGCCGCCCGACCGGGGCAGCGGGACCCCCCCCAGTGGCGCCCCCGAACCCCGTTTCGTGGTGTGTGATATTCGAAAGTGCAATATTCAAAACTATTTTTAAAATTCACAAAATAATAATGTGTTATTGCCTTGTGTTTATGTATTATTAGAGATGCATGGTGCATGGTTATGGCCTTAGTCTTTATTTTATGTTATTTTGGTTATTTTAAATACGACCTGCGTGTCGTGCCTTTCTCTCTACATTCTGATTGTACATTCTCTTCTCATCTAACTCCCTCGAATGTAAAAGAGGTTTCTATAATGTAATCTTCATGTGGAGACAAGGAGACGACATCAAGTGAGAACGTTGGTGGGAGACGCTTGGTGAAGCTGACATTTATTAATGTTACTCTCTTAGAGGCCATAACCATGTCACATTTATTATATGCTTTATATGTATGAGATGCATGGATAATGTTTATGGTATGATTAACAAGTTTAATAAATGGTGAGATCTAATAATAAAATTCCCTCAAAGAAAATATTAAGTCATTATGTGATGCCTTCCAATGCGTGGCACTCGTCAAGACTAATATCGATCAAGTGTAGGTCTCGCCAAAGCGGGGTGCCTTTATCTATATTAGTAAGATGCGATAGGATAATAGTAATATCCAATTGTCAACCATTGGGTTTGACTTAACTAGGCCATTTCAATAGGATTGAAGGCTTAGAGGCATGAAGTTGGGCTTTAGTCCATTAGATGGATTAGAATAAGTGTTATTCACCCAACTATCCAAGAGTTGCATGTGATGTAATTGGAAAGAGTTTCCTACCTAAATAACTGAATTTTGGGCGATCACCAAAGTGACTCAAAACTAGGTGAAATATGGATCTTGGCCCACTAGGAAATCTTCCAATGGGATTTTCCAAGTCAATGCTTGAGGGTCATTGATTTGAATAAAATAGTGGGAGACGTATTTAATTAAAAGACCTTGTTAAATATGTTTATAGCATAATACTTATATTTTGCATATTTACGTTGATAGATTACCATGGCAACAAACACATCAAGTAACTTATCATTGCGATCGGTCCTTGAGAAGGACAAGTTGTGCAGGACAAATTTCCTAGATCTGGTACAGGAACTTGAGGATTGTCCTCAAGCAAGAGAAAAAGCTGTATGTTTTAGAACAACCTATTCTGAACCACTGCTTGCTAATGCCCCTAGAGTTTGAAAGAGATGCTTATAAGAAGCATCAAGATGATGCCTTGGACATTGGATGTCTAATGCTAGCCACCATGAACTCTGAGCTCCAAAAGCAACACGAGAACATGGAAGCCTACGATATGATCGTACACCTCAAAAAGCTCTATCAAGAGCAGGCTAGACATGAGAGATATGAGGTCTCCAAAGCACTCTTTCAGTGCAAGCTGGTAGAAGGAAGCCCTGTTGGTGCTCATGTACTCAAGATGATTGGGTACATTGAAAACCTTGAGAGACTCGGTTTTCCTATGGGCCAAGAGTTGGCCACTGACTTAGTCCTACAATCGTTGCCGGAGAGTTTTAGTCAATTTGTCATGAACTACAACATGAATGAAATTGACAAATCACTACCAGAGCTGCTAAGCATGTTGAGAACTACTGAGCAGAACATAAACAAAGGCAAAGGAAAGGCCATAATGATGGTCCATAAGAATAAGGGCAAGAAACGTGAGAGAAAAAGCCCGGGACAAGTGGAAGGGTAAGGGCAAGGAAAAGTCCAAGCCTAGTACTTCGGCTTGAAACCGGTGGGTGGAGTGGCTAAGGAAGGTACATGCTTCCACTTTGCGGTCGACCGGACATTGGAAGAGGAACTGTGCCAAGTACCTAGAGGAGCTCAAGAAGAAGAAGGAAGTGAGACTTCCACTTCGTGTATTTTTGTTATAGAAGTCAATTTATCTACTTCGCATCATGGGTATTAGATACTTGGATGTGGATCTCACATTTGTGTAAATGTGCAGGATCTAAAGAGCGATGAGACCATTGACTAAGGGCGAAGTCGACCTACGAGTGGGAAATGGAGCAAAGGTTGTTGCACTAGCCGTAGGGACTTATTTATTAGCTTTGCCAACTGGGCTTGTAATTGAATTGGATAATTGTTATTTTGTGCCTGCTATTAGCAGGAATATCATTTCTGTTTCTTGTTTGGACAAGAAGGGTTTTACTTTTATAATTAAGAACAAAAGTTGTTCTCTTTATTTGAATGATATTTTCTATGGTAGTACACATTTGAGTAATGGACTTTATGTCCTTGATCTCGAAACGCCCATTTATAACGTAAATACAAAGAGGTTCAAGTCAAATGATATGAACCCGACTTATCTCTGGCATTGTCATTTGGGCCATATAAATGAGAAACGCATTTCCAAACTCCATAAAGATGGATTCTTGGACTCGTTTGATTACGAATCATATGAGACATGTGAATCTTGTTTATTGGGAAAGATGACTAAGGCCCCATTCACTAGACAAGGTGAAAGGGCTAGTGATCTTTTGGGCCTCATACATAGTGATGTATGTGGGCCACTAAACACACTAGCTAGAGGCGGTTTTCAGTACTTCATTACATTTACTGATGATTTCAGTAGATATGGATTTGTATATCTTATGAAGCACAAATCAGAATCCTTTGAAAAGTTCAAAGAGTTCAAGAATGAAGTACAAAACCAACTTGGCAAGAGTATTAAAATCCTTCGATCAGATCGAGGAGGTGAATACTTAAGCCAACAGTTTGATGATCATCTGAAAGAGTGTGGGATAATATCTCAACTCACTCCTCCCGGAACACCACAATGGAATGGTGTTTCGAAAGGAGGAACCGGACCTTGTTGGACATGGTCCGATCTATGATGAGTCATGCGGACCTTCCAGGCTCCTTACGGGGACATGCTCTGCATTAACAGCTTTCACACTTAACCGTGTTCCATCTAAGACGGTTCAACGACACCATATGAGATGTGGACCGGGAGACGACCCAAGTATGTCTTTTATGAAGATTTGGGGTTGCGAAGCTTATGTGAAACGTCAAGTTTCGATAAGCTTGGCCCAAAATCGATAAATGCTTCTTTGTGGGGTATCCTAAGGAAACCAAGGGATACTATTTCTATAATCCTACCGAGGGCAAAGTGTTTGTCGCACGGACTCGCCGTATTCCTAGAAAAGGAGTTTATCTCCAAAGGAATCGAGTGGGAGGAAAGTAGAACTTGAAGAAATTCAAAGTTCACAAAGTAGCAGCGAACCAATGGTGGAAATAGAGCAGCCTCCACAAGTCGTTGTGGAACCACAATCTGCTCTAGTAGCACAAGACCCGCGTAGGTCTAACAGGATACGTCGTCAACCAGAGAGATATAGATTTCTCATGACTCAACAAGGTGACGTATTACTCATGGATCAAGATGAGCCTGTGACTTACCAGGAAGCCATTATTGGCCCAGAATCTGAAAAATGGCTTGAGGCCATGAGATCTGAAATGGAATCCATGTATACCAACCAGGTATGGACCTTGGTTGACCCACCTGAAGGGATAAAACCCATTGGGTGCAAGTGGGTTTTTAAGAAGAAAACCGACATGGATGGTAATGTGCATACCTTTAAGGCGCGATTGGTGGCTAAAGGTTTCAAGCAAATTCATGGTGTAGACTATGATGAGACTTTTTCCCCAGTTGCGATGCTTAAATCTGTTCGGATCTTGCTTGCTATTGCAGCATACCATGATTATGAAATCGGCAAATGGATGTCAAACCGCTTTCCTTAATGGAAATCTTCTCGAGGATGTGTACATGACACAACCCGAGGGTTTTGCCACTCCACGGGATGCTACAAAGGTATGCAAGTTGCAACGATCTATTTATGGATTGAAGCAAGCTTCCGTTTGGAATCTTCGTTTTGATGATACAATCAAACAGTTTGGTTTCATCAAAAATGAAGAAGAATCTTGTGTCTACAAGAAGGTTAGTGGGAGCACAGTTGTCTTTCTAGTATTGTATGTAGATGACATACTACTAATTGGAAATGACATCCCTACCCTACAGTCCGTAAAGACTTGGTTAGGGAAGTGCTTTTCTATGAAGGACTTAGGCGAAGCCACCTATGTATTAGGTATCAGGATCTATAGAGATAGGTCGCAGAGATTGCTTGGTCTAAGTCAGAGTACATACATAGACAAAGTGTTAAGACGATTTAACATGCATGAATCCAAGAAAGGACTCTTGCTTATGTCGCATGGTATAAGCCTATCTAAGGCTCAATCCCTTCCACCCGGGATGAGAGGGATCGCATGAGTAAGATTCCATATGCATCTGCAATTGGATCTATCATGTATGCCATGTTATGTACTCGACCAGATATCTCGTATGCTTTGAGCATGACGAGCAGGTACCAGTCTGATCCCGGTGAGAGTCACTGGAGTGCTGTCAAAAACATCCTTAAGTACTTGAGAAGAACTAAGGATTCGTTTTTGGTATATGGAGCCGAAGAGGAACTAGTAGTAAAGGGTTACACTGATGCTAGCTTCCAAACCGATAAGGACGACTCCGGATCGCAATCGGGTTTTGTTTATTGCCCGAATGGTGGGGCCGTGAGTGGAAGAGTTCAAAGCGGAGACGATCGCCGCGATTCTACCACGAGGTGAGTATATTGTGCGCCTCCAATGCAAAGAAAGGAGGCCGTTTGGATTAGAAAGTTCATTATTGAGCTTGGTGTAGTTCCTAGCATTGTGGACCCAAGTGGACCTCTATTGTGATAATAATGGAGCCATTGCACAAGCTAAGGAGCCCAGATCACACCGGCGATCCAAACATATACTTAGGCGCTTCCATCTCATTCGAAAAATCATTGATAGAGGAGATGTGAAGATATGCAGAGTACCAACAGATGATAACATTGCTGATCCACCGACGAAGCCTCTTGCACAGCGAAGCATGAGGGTCACACTAGGTCTTTAGGCATTAGAAATATGCCGATTGGCTCTAGTGCAAGTGGGAGATTGTTGGTGTATGCCCTAGTGGCCAATACGTTTTGTTTGTATTTACATACATTATATTATGCTATTTTATATGAGGCATTTCATTTATTATGTTCTTTTTTTTGGTAAACATGATAAAGTCCTTAGAATAATAGTAAATTTGATACCATAGGACATCAAGTGGATGACTTGATCGTGAGATCCTATTGGATAAAACACTATTCTTAAATGTCCCTAGTCAAGTATTATTGTTAATTAGGACAACAATAATGCTTTGAGACTAGTATGTGCGTAGACTGATGACCACATCTCACGGGTCATGGATATGAGATATCAAGTCTACAAATAGATACATATTAGAGTAATGATGTATTGGACAGACCATGCCATGAGAACGCTACGTGGATCGTTACGTGAGTGTCATAAGCAATTCTCATAGTGATAATGGTGTATGTGGTCCTTTGACCTGAAATCACTACGATTCCTACATGAGGAGTTGTGTGTTTTAATGCCATCAAACGTCGTCTCAGTAACAAGATGATTATAAAGTTGGTTATTAGACATACCGCGATACATGTGGAGGGATGTGAGTGACCTAGATGGGATTTGTCCCTCCTACATAACAGAGTGATATCTTCGGGGCCCCGATTGAGTGAGACTATAAAATGCATGGCCATGCTCAAATGAGTCAATATGAGATATTGATCTCATTTGTCATTACTATGTCTACTCGGGAATCGGAAACCGAAGATTGAACTAAACAAGGGTGACACGTTCCATGCCTTGTGTTCAATTTGGATATCTGGACAAAGGGACTAAACTACACGGAAACATTGGTCACGGATAGGTTATGTCAAATCACCGACATTCTCATTACTTGGGTAGCGTGATGTGTTGCTAGATACCGCTCACATTTTTGTAATATTAAAATGAGATTTTAATATTACTACCAACGTCATGAGAACTGCAGGTCGCACACTTAGAACAGACTAAATTGGAGTAATCGAATCCAAGTTGGACTCGGATTCAATTGTGGGCCTAACTCATGACGGATGGGTTTAGGGTTGCACCACTTACCTTGCTACTTTGCTCACACTCACTTAAGGCAGCCACTATTATAAATAGTATCTTGCTAAGGGGGCTGCTACTAGGTTACATCACAACCCTAGCCGCACCTACGAAAAAGTGAGTGAGAGATAGTGAGGTCTTCTTCTCCTCTCTTCGCAGCTAGCACTACGAAACAGAGGCGTGACTCCTTTTGCAAGTCATTCGTGTGGATACCGCAGAAACATCGTCGCTATTACGGTGTTGGTGATTCACCTCGCTTGTGTCTGTCACGCTTCAAGAGGTAAAATTTTAAAAAACCTCGGATTATGGATTTTTCGCATGGATCCTGTGAGGGAATTCTGTTATTCCGCTGCGAGACTTTGATCCGCAAATTCCCAACATGCACATCTCTGATATAAATCACCTCTTATGAAAAAGAGGGGGAGTAAGTATCTCTAAACTAACTTTGTGAATTTCAATTTATATGAACTAATGCTTTTCTCAAATGTTAGTTTGTCATCATCAAAAAGGGGGAGAATGTAATTGGCTAGCTGACATGGACAATGATTTTGATGATAACAAACATTAAGATGATGAGAAGATCAAGTCTAAGGTTTTCAAGATTAGCTTTAGGACTTAAGGTCTTTGTAAGGAGACTCATTGGATATCTCATTGATTTTGGACACAAAGAAATATTTTCAAAATTGTTTTAAATTAAATATCACAAATCAAAATCATGGTTTTGAAAGCATTTAAAAGTGTTAAAAGCCTTTTTTCAATGAGAGGTATTCGAATACCATTTAAAGGTATTCGAATAACATCCCAGTATCACGTTTTTACAAGGCTTTTTAATCGAGGTATTCGAATACCTCTGATGGTATTCGAATACGGTATTCGAATACCTCCTGATGGTATTCGAATACCACAGGATTTCTAAAATAGAAAGAAATGGCTATAATTCAAATTTAAATGGATATTAATTGTTTAAACGGCTCTTTTTCTCAAATGCTCTATAAATAGAGACCTTGGGTCTCTTCTAAAGGTTGCCCAACCACTTGAATTATTTTTGCTTGTGTCAAAAACGTGATTCACTATTTTCTCTTATTTTCTCTGCTCTTTTCGCCAAAATCTTGAGATATCCTTAGAGAGCTCCATAGTGCTTCAAGTTGTAATATTTTGCTCTGAGTGAGAGTTTCTCTTCTTCATCTATTTCTTTGATATACTGTATTGTGAGGGTGAGGTATCCTCAGGAAAAGGGTGAGGTATCCCTTGTTGTAAAGAAGGTGAGGTATCCTTCAAAGGGGGTGAGGTATCCTCTAAGGTTTGTGTAAGGGTGAGGTATCGGCTAGATGAGGCTTTAGCACAAGGGTAGAGTTTCCCTGTGTGTGAAAAGTGCTCTATTGTGTAAAGGTTGCAAGCACCTGTTTTTAAGCTTGTATTGAATAGTGAAAAATCTCGAACTGTGTTTCGGGGACTAGACATAGGCCACAAGTGGTTGGTGGTCGAACCAGGATAAATATCGTGCCTGCTTTTCTACCCTTAATCTTTTATCTTTATGCACTTTATTTATTCTTGCAATTTAATTATTATTTGTTCTTCTTATCTTCATCTTATTCACGACTTTTAATAATTAAATTCAATATAATTTATTTGTTTAAGGCTTTTGCGAAAAATCTTTAAATACTCAATTCACCCCCCCTCTTGAGTACTGAAGCCACTTGGGTAACAGCAAATCATCCACACACATGCATTCTCATAAACTTTCTCTAAGCCTGACATGCAATTAAATTCCAAGGTCTATCAAACATAAAGATGGGAAGAAGATCCATACACAATTAAAACAATAAAGATAAATATAACTCATGGATTCTCATGTGATATCTCAAGAAATTAGATCAATTCACAATTCAAACAATCATTAGATATTCAACTCAACACACCGACATGCACATTTTCAACACAATGACTCAAAACACAAAATGTGTGATGAAATTAAAACACAAAAAATATGAAAATAAAATATAAAAGAAAGGAAAAGAAAAATTCTTTTTGGCGACTGACAACTATATACATCCCCTTACAAAGACTCCAAACTCAAGGAGACACTTAAGCCTACTCTACATTAGCTAACTACAAAAAAAATGTTAGTCAATAAAAAAAAGAAATAAGAAAATAAGAACAAAAATAAAAATAAAAGAGAAAAAGAGAGAAAATTTGGGTTGTCTCCCAAAAAGCGCTTGTTTAATGTCATTAGCTCGACGTTGCCTTTTATTTATGGTGGCTTGAAGCAAGAGAAATAAGAAGACATATTTCTTTTGTCAGATCTTTGCCTCCAAACTCAGTCACTACACTTGGAATCCTTTCCATAAATATTCAGAACTGGCTTAGTATGCAGAATCTCATCAGGCTATAGAGGTCTCAAACTTTCAATAGATGACAAATCAGGTTTTAGTTCATCACAAGATTTCGGCCCTTTTTGCAACGAATTATGAGAGATGATAAGACATTTTTCTTTACTAGCAATCTTAGAAGTAGAAGGATCTTTCTCCTTTTTCATAAATAATCTTAGAAGTGGGAGAATCAACATTAATCAATGGTGCAGAGTTCTTACCAACCGACTCCTTTTGAACTTTACCTTGAATGCAATTAACAGGGATATGAAGATCTGATGTTGGGACAAACCTATCAAAGACATTGATAATCATTTGATCTCTATTCTCCCTCAAAATAAACTCTCCTCTAAGCACATTTATTAATGCTCTTGAAGTGGCTAAGAATGGTCTTCCAAGACTTAACAAGATATCAGCATCCTCGTCCATATCTAAGATCACAAAGTTAACTGGGAAAATAAATTTGTCAACCTTCACTAGCAAATCTTCCACGATACCGTACTGATGTTGCATTGATTGATCTGCTAATTGAAGAGAGATCATTGTAGGCTTCACTTTTTCAATTCCCAGCTTGCACAAGATTGACAATGGCATCAAATTAATGCTCACACCTAAGTCACATAAAGCCTTGTCAATATTCAACTTTTCAATAGTACAAGGGATGCTAAAACTTCCTGGATCCCTTAACTCCGGTGGTAGCTTCCATTGACTTATGGCGCTGCACTCTTCAGTAAGTGCTATAGTCTCATCTTCTTCCAACTTCCTCTTCTTAGATAGCAAATTCTTCATGAATCTGGCATAAGAAGGTATTTGCTTAAGTGTCTCAGCAAAATAAATATTTATTTGTAGTTTCTTAAACACATCCAGGAACTTCAAGAATTGTCTTTCTTACTTTTCCTGAGTGTCTTTCTTCAACCATTGAGGGAAAAGAAGTCTAGCATACAAAGAAGGATCAATAGGTTTTTTCTGCTCACGTTCCTTCTTTTTTCTCCACCACTTTGGTAACTCCTCTTTAGCTTTTTCCTTCTCAATCTCATCTCCCTCATTATCAGCTTGCATTGAGACATCTTGAATTGAGACATCTTCAATGAGGATATCATTTTTTCCTTTTTTAGCTCTTGAAGAACTAGGTGCTACTTTCACATTTTCTTCCAACTGCTTACCACTTCTCAAAGTGATTACATGACATTGCTCCTTTGGATTTACCATAGTATCACTTGGAAGACTACCTTGAGGTTTCTCTGTGAGATGTCTAGCTATTTGTCCCACCTAATTTTCTAGACTTCTGATGGCTGCCTCATGATTTTTAAAATTAGCTCTCGTCTTCTTTCTATAAAAGTGTTAGTACTAAGAGCAAGTTTCTCCACAATACTTTCAAGATTAGATAACTTATCTTGTGGAGGTTGAGAAGATGAAGACGATTAAGGTTGATGTAGTGGAGGTGGTGATGGTGTCAGCATATTCTGGTTGCTCCATGAAAAATTTAGATGATTCCTCCTCCCCGGATTGTATGTGTTGGAATATGGGTTACCTTGTAGTCTTAAAAGATTTCTCATATAATTTACCTACTCTTGAGGAATGAAACTAGAGTTTCTTGTCTCACATCCACTATTAGCATGGTTACCTCCACAGAAATCACAAATGAGAGTCTGATGGTTTACTAAATTCACTTGCAAATTCATAACTTGTTTAGTAAAGATAGCTAACTGTTGCGTCATACTTTTATTCTGATCAAGTAAGCCATCAAGAGTACCAAGCACCATAACTCCCTGCTTGACTACTGCTTTTCTACTAGCAACTGATATTCATTAGTAGCCATAGTCTCAAACAATTCTTGAGCTTCTTTAGGAGTCTTAGTATTCAAAGATCCACTTGTAGATGCATCCACCATAAGTCTTGTGGAATGATTAAACCATTATAAAAGATCCGCACTTGCTGCCAAACTTTGAAAGTAGTGTGGACATTTTCTCAGAAGCTCCTTAAATCTTTCTCATGCTTCATAGAGAGATTCTCCTTGATTTTGAGTAAAGCAAGCAAACTCACTCCTTATCTTCATAAACATGGATAGAGGGAAATTCCGAGTGAGAACTTACTAACCAGATCATCCCATGTGGAGATGCTTCCATGAGGCTGGGCTTGTAACCAGCTCTTGGCTTTGTCTCTCAGAAAATGGAAAAACGTTTTAATCTGATGGCATCATCACTAACTCCATTATATTTGATAGTATCACAGAGTTGCAAGAAGTTAGCAATGTGCAAGTTTGGATCTTTTGCCTGACCTCCCCCAAACTGATTCTATTGCGCCAACTGTAGGATAGCAGGTCGCACAATACTGGTTGAGATATTTTCAGACGATGGAGTTGCATAGTCAGCTAAAGTATGTCTTCTTTGTGTAGTAGTATTCTCAGCCATATTTTCTTCTTCAATTCATTTTCCTTTTCTGATTGCTCTTTCTGTTCTTGTTATCTCTAGATCAAAAAGTAATTTTTACGACTCTAAAAAACTTTGCATAAACAAACAAACTTGCAAACCAACGTGAAGTAAATAAAATAAAATAAAAATAATAAATCAAGAAAACAAAAATGAATAAAAAGAAATAAATTAAAAATAAAACTAAATAATAAAAAAATAAAATTAAATAAGAAAAATAATTATCTATAAATAAAAGAAAATTAAAATTAAAAAAATAAACAAAGAAAAATAAATGCTTAAATTAATATTTTTTCGAATACTATTTAATATTAATAACAATAATCTGTGGCAACGGCGCAAAAAATTTGTTGTGAAAATCGACAAGTGCACCGAATCACAAAAGTAATAAAAAGTGAGTAAGAGTATCGTCTCACGAGAATGAAGTTATTAATTAACAAATTCGCTGAAAGTGACACTATTTAAGCTAACAAAGAAAGGGAGTTGTTTGTAAATTTAAATAAAAATAAATATAAGTAAGCAAAACAATTAATCAAAGGGGGTGAAAAATAATAGTATTAAAGCGTTAGAGTTCAAACTTCACTTAAACTCTTTAAATGCACATTCAAATATTAGTTTAACTATGTTTTATTTCATTGATTTATGGTCAATTCCTAAAATTAATTAATACACAATCCCTTGGTATATTAATCCTTTTACACGGTTTGAAATTAACTAATCCCTTAGTCTAACCTCCAATAGAAAGACATTATCAAGAACGAGGGAATTAAAAGAAAGACCATATAACTCACAATATTTATTTCTAACGATTGCAAAAATTATGATGTTTATCACATGTTTTAGGTTCATGCAAAATTTCTCAAATCATACATTAACTTGAAAGATCATTTCCAAATTGATCAAGTTTAGAAAAGCATTAAGAATAGAGATTGATGGTGTAATTAAAAGTTTCAAACCCATGTGCAGGTTGTTTCAAGTAGAAAATTCTCGGGAGTCCGAGGTCGATCTACAAGGAATTGATGAAGAGAAAATTATTTGAGGTAAGGAGAAGATTTGTCACAATACTAAAGATGATATAAGTTGTTCACAAATAAAAAAGATTTACTAGGGTTAGGAGATCTACTCTTGGTAATAAATTAAAGACAAAATTATTTCTTTTTATAACTCAATTGAAATCATACATAATGAAGGTTCCAATCGGAAGATTTAACATTCAAAGTTCAATTAAGATTATACATGTAATCAATTATGGTTCCAATAATTATCTACCAATACTTGTAAATAGTCTCAAGCATCCACTGTGTCAACGTCTTGTCTACAATGAATCAAGATATTCATTATACAAGAAGAGTTTCTAAATTAATTAGAACCAACATACAATACGTATAAAGATCACATAAAAATATATCATTCAAACACAAGAAGTAGAATAATCTAACCTTATTTCATTACCAAGAGCTTCACTCTTTCGCCCAAGCAAGATGAAGATTTAGTTACTCATAGACAAGAAGAAAGAAAGAGAGAAGAAGAAGATGATGAACATAATTTCAATTAAGAACAATAGGAAACTACACAAAGGAAGCAATTAACATACAAACATGAAAGTAAACTCTAAGCTAAGCTAACATCCTTAAATGATCAGCCTTTGCCTTCTTTTATAGAGTTCAAGGAGTGCAAGAAGACAATGGAGTTGTTTGATGATGAGAAGTAAAATCAAAATAGATGATGAATAAGCTAAAATTATAGACTTTCTTGGCTCCGAAATGTCTCTGCTCTTAGCTCATGGCATGCGTCAGAAGTCCATTAAGTGATCTTCATCAAAGTTCTAGGAAATTGTCTCAGATTTCCATAGACACCTATTTCATCCAAATCCAACAACCACAACTCGAGATATGACCCAATTACTGCTCATGGGTCAGGCTCAACTCCAGCACCTCTATTCTGATTTCCAAGCCCAATATCACCATTAAGGAGTCCGAATTGAATTTTTTGTTCTTCATGAAAGTTGTAGATATAGGTCTTAACGTTCAACTGTCAAAATTTCAGAATTGTTGAACTCCTATAGCCTAATATATAGCCTAATGAGTGCATAGAGGTCAAGCTGTCATGTTCAAAACTTTAGATTTTGCTTCAACTCCAATTTGAGTTATCCAAACATGTGTCCATGGTCTTGAGGCCTTCATGAAAGTTGTTGAAATTTATCTTAGCTTAAAAACAAGACCAAAATCACATCTATCGGATATTTGTAACTCAAATTATAGTCAATTTACTAAAAAAGCTAAGTGAGAAGATTATACAATAAATGAAATATATTGCTATCAATGTGACTCTTGTTATCAAGTAAATAGTTATTAGAGAATTATCTAAACTTTCCAACAAGACCAAAATCACATTAATTAGATAATTGCAACTCAAATTGTGGCCACTTTACTTAAGAATACAATCACCCAAATTAATGATAATTCAAGCAATAATTTCTTCAATGATCCAATTAAGCTTAATTTAATAAAATGTGACAAAATCAACTTAATTAAGCCAAATTGAACCTTAAGAAGCCTAGTGAGAGGATTATAAAATGAATAAAATACATTGTTATCAAATTCCCCCACATTTTGCACTCCTGGGCAAAACATATAAGAAAAAAAACTAAGAAACAAAGAAAAATGACACAGACTCAAAAGCTAAAAATTCTAAAAGATTTAATGAAATAAGAAGAGCAACCAGTCATTCAAGGGATCAAAGCATTTTTTAGGTAACATTTCTTCACATCTCAAACCATCAAGCAAGGAAACTTCAGTTAAAAAGAACGAATCAAGAATGAAACATCCTTACAGGATTCACTCTCAATCCTTCAAGTGTTTAAAATAGTAGATATTTCACTCAATTCAACCCATGAAAAATTGCACTACCATAAGCTGGCTTATCTTCTACTTCTCCACTACTCAAAACACATGCACACAAAAATCATGAGGACTTTATTCAAGGTTGTAATGAGATCATGGTAAAGAAGGGTAGTAATATGGATTTGACAAGTTAAAAACCAAAGAGAACAAAAGAGCATGAAAGTTGAGTTTAATTAACAAGCATGAAAGTTCATCTCAACTTCATCTAATACAAATTCCCTTTACATATTCTTTTCCCTTCTCATTTTTGCCTTGCCGGCCCTTCTTTACACATTTGTATTTTTTTTATGAACATAAACATTTTTTAACCACTTTTTTTTCACCAACCATTTTGTACACACCCCCACACTTGTTCAGGAACTCATCCAATAACAAAGTCAATGCTTTTTTATTCCTTAAGGTCGGGTAAGAACATGATTTTTCATTTAAGGCACATAATGAGCTAGAAACAAGGAATAGTTAAATAAGTTCAAAGAGGTTTAAACAAAGGAAAATAGGTCATTTCCAATGCTTTACGTTAGCAGGAATCAGAGAATTTCCAAGAAGTCATAAGAGTACTTAATATCATATTAAGACAATATGCTGCTGAGCAAGGCTGCCTATTTGTGCACTAATCATTGTTGGCTATTTGGTTAAAGTAGCTATTTCAAGAAAAATATCTCAATCATGTTTATGTATGCATGTTAAAATGTAGCCTAAAAAAGAATCAAAGCAAGTTTTAGAGTAACAATTTCATGAGTGAAAATCACACAAGAAAGAAGAGAATGATACAAATGTTCAATCCATTCATCAGTAGGCTCAAAATCTCACAAGGCATATTTCTATCATTCTCAATCCATCAATTCAACATTCATATCCAAGCATGTGATTTTTAAGAAAGAAGAAAATTTATTCAATCATGGTATGATCCTTGAATTTCAATTCCTTAAAAGGATGTGAAAGTGCATTCACTTGATTTTTTTTCAAAGGAATTTAAAAGACAAAAACTTTGTTACATCCACAAATCAACACTAATTAATTACTACCTAAAAACTCCTTACTCTCCCACCAATTAAGATACGTCTCAAGAGTAAATCACCCTAAGGGCAAAACTACTTCTTACTCTGTCATCCTTCATTAGTTTAGTAAGTTACTGACAATCATATCAAACATTCAACAGTTATAATTTTTTTATTTATATTCTTTTTTATGTTTTTATATCAACCATTCTTCCCCCCCAACTAGATCACAACATTGTCAGCAATGTTAAAGTATAGATGGGCAAAGGATAGAAGATAATACCTGTTGGAGAAATCTGACACAAATTTAAACAGAAATAAAGTACGATAAATAAAATCAAAGGTAAAGGAAAGTTATAAACGAAGTGTCAGATCTGACTTTCTTTTCTTACTACTGCCCTCACCTCTTCTTGCTGTCCAATTTATCTGACCTATTGTTGGATCAGGTTTATAAACAAAAGCTTCTAATTTATTAATCAACTCATCAATAGTGGAAGTAGAGATAAGAAGTTGTCGTGCTGACAGTGTGATAAATTTCTGTTCCACAGCATGGTCAAGAGAAAGTAACAAAATATCAAAAAAATTATTTACATTCAACAAACCTATGGGTTTATAGTGGGTGTTCAGTTGGGTCTAAGAGACAATTTGAAAAATTTCTTCCAAAGTACCAAAACCACTTAGTAAGGCAATGAATGCATCAAAATTGTCAAGCATTGTTTTCATTTGTCCATGCATAGATGATACCTGAATTTCTTCTCCAATTGTCTTTCCAGTAATATTCTTTTGAGCTAAAGGTCTAGGAATGACACCTAAAACCTTTCTGCCTCCTATAAAAGCAGCAAGTAATATAGCCCCCATTAACCCACGACAACCTCCCCCATATACAATATGAATATTTCTTGCAGTAAGTGTTTGACCAAGGGTGCTTGCTGCGTTTACAAACTCTAAACCCTTCCCATAACTTGACCCACAAAAGACACATATATTTTTAAGGTTGCGAATAGGAGGTCCCATAATTTCACCTTCCCTTTGAATGATTATGTGTTAGATGGAAGTGGATTAAAATGAAGTGTTTAATTAGGGAAAAGAAGGGAAAAAGTAATCATAACACCTATATGGGTTGGTTGGCTATTGTCAGAAAAGTTTGAAATTAAGAAATACATAATTTTTTTTGTTTTTTTTTAACTTCAAGAAAACCATCAGGGTAAGGAAGTCTAGAAACCCTTGAAGGACCCTACTCAAAGGATCATCTGTCCAAAAAACAAAATACAACAAAATCATACAAAGATAAAAGAAATATAATAACAAATGAGGACATACCTGTATGTATAATTTTTATGGCGTATATTTATACTGCGTTTCATGAGTGCAGTAGTGACATGTCTTTGAGTTACGTGTCACTAGTGCAACATAAGAACTCCACAAGGATTGCTGAACTGATGACAAGAACCTTTGAATCATTTCCATCCTACTTACGGAATAACAACCCTTTATCTTCCTGCAAACCTAATTAAAGGCCTGTATTCAAAGAAGATGGTACCTGACCGCAGCCAGTCAGAACTCGCCATAGAGGCGTACTAATTAAAGTAAGTATACAACTCAGTTAATAGTTTCCGTTCACTGTAAAGACAGAAAGCTTCTTTCAGTCCATCAGCGCTACAGAGCCTTGGTTCCAAGAACGGGAAATGTAGAACGCGGCTCTCTATAGGGCATGGCATGCGAACTTTATTTACATACTAGCATGTGAAGGTCTCCTCCTGAGTCTATGATAGGATAAGTATCCGCTGGGGCTCCTAATCTAATTAAAGACCAGGTACAACCGTAGTTTTGCCCTCTTCTTTTTTTTTTCAAGTTGTTAGAAACCTGATGAAAGGTGGGTGTAAACTTAATTGAGATTGGGATGGAGGTAGTCTGCTCTTTCGACTTTGTATCAAAGCATTATTGACTAGTATTAGACCCATTCAAGACCAGCGCAACATAGGGCTCCCAAAAAGGACAAGTGGCCATAATACGACTGACTGCCTCACATATGGGATACAATCTACTTTTTTTTCAATTAAGAAGGTTAGATTAGGATGCATGCATTTTCCCATTCACGTTTTGTGTTACCAAAGCCAAAGCCAAGATGTATATATACTTTTTTTTCTTTTTTTTTTTTAAGAAGAAGAAGAAGAAGAAGAAAAAGAATAAGAAGAAGAAGAAAAAGAAGAAGAAGAAGAAAAAGAATAAGAAGAAGAAGAAGAAAATATGTACATGTTGTTGTGGATGTGACTCACATCTGCCTGTGGTTTCACGTCCAGAAATGGCTTAAATGACTTCTATGAGTCAAGGATAAGCTTCCCATCCAATTTTCTTATAAATTGAAAAATAGGATCTTTTAGAGTCAGATTCCCAAGACTGTATTACTTCTGTTCATCCTTGAAGAGATTCTACAAGTTAAGAAGTTCACGATGCACTAAACCACAAGAATGCGTATCAAGAGTCAATAAGATATCATCTAATGACTCCTTACTCAGTTCATTCTTAATGAAGAAAATTTTATCTTCTCTGTTAGCGGAAACCATCCCCAAAGAATGACATCGCTTATTACAATTCCATTGTGCACATATGTGACAAACTTGTAATCTTTTTGCTCTTCTCCTTTTAGAATATGAACTTCTACCAAGACCTGACACTATGAGTCAAATGAAATTGAAGATTCACTTACTAGTCGGACCTTTGCTTCAATTATCCAACGTACATCTTCTGGAATACCTTTGTGCATTAACAATCTTAATCTTTCATATCTAGCTTTGTAAATTTTTGTTAGAGCATTTTGAGGAAGAGAAGGAAAATATTTTCTCAGGTTTGAGAGAATGATATCCATTTTGAAGGAGAAAGAATCAATTATTTTAGGAAACTGAAAAAAAACAAACCGACTTGAGAGTCATGGAGTACTGTCATCCGCCATTTAACCGGGGAGCTAAAGAACTACAAAACAAAATAAAACCACAAAATTAGAGTAAATTATTCTTATAACAAGGATCAGAAAGAGAAATGAATTCTACCTCAGCAGCTTAATTTTCCAGAAATAGTTTAAGTTTTACCATGATTGACATAAAAGACACTCTTTCTAAACTTACTTCTGTACTCACCATTCACGAGAAAGGAAAATTTCATTCTCAACCTCAACCGAATCCCAAAGGTCAACATAGTCTAAATGAGGGTAGTTCAAAAAATTAACAAATAAATCAAGTCAATTTTGTGATAACTCTTACAAGTGGAAAAGTTGTTGAAAAAGAAATTTTTGAACCTTGTGAGAAAGATGGTGAATCAATTCCCCAAGATAAGGAAAAGGTTGATAAGCTATCTGCCCAAAATGAGACCAAACTCTCGTTTCATCCACCCCCATTTCCTTAAGCATTAAGCAAACCAAGGAAATTGGACTACCAAATTGAAATTTTTAAAATTTTTAAACAAGTGAAGATCAATATTCCGTTGTTAGATACTATCAAACAGTTTCCTTCTTATGCATTGTTAAAAGGAAATTAAATGTGAAAAAGAATGCCTTCTTAACCGAACAAGTAAGATCCATTATTCAAAGCAATAATGTTTTGAAACATAAAGACTTTGGTTATCCTACAGTTTCATGCATTATTGGAGAACATAAAATTGAACAAACTTTACTTGATCTTGGTGCTAGTGTTAATTTGCTTCCATATTCAGTTTATCAACAACTCAACTTTGGTGAGTTAAAACCAACTTCTATAACTCTTCTACTTGTTGATAGATTAATTAAAATTCCAAAAGGAATAATGGAAGATGTGTTAGTACAAGTTGATAAATTCATTTATCCTGTAGATTTTATTGTCTTGGAAATTGAACCTATAGTTAATAGTTCCAAGTCAATTCTTATTATTTTAGGTCGTCTATTTTTAGCAACATCAAATGCTTTGATAAATTATAGAAATGGAGTGATGAAGTTAACATTTGAAAATATGACACTTGAGCTTAATGTTTTCAACATATGCAAGCAATCACATGAAGTCAATGATAAAAATGAAGAAGCTGACAGGATTGAGGCCAATATAAATGACCATCTTCTAAAATGGAGTTCTTCTGATCCATTAGAAGTTTATTTAATTAATTCATTTGATTCATCTACACAAATAGATGATGATATTTCTGAAATATGCTCTTTGCTCTATTGTACACAGGCAATGGAATACAAAGGATGGAAGCCGAGATTCAAAGAGCTATAGCCCATGAATGATAATATTCATGAAGAAGTACCCACGCTGGAACTAAAGTCATTACCTGCTGGGTTGAAGTACACATTTTTGGGAGAAGACCAAGGCTTTCTCATAGTAATTTCATTAATCCTTACTGAAGAACAAGAATGTATGTTGATAGAAGTACTTAAAAGGCATAAAAGTGCAATTGGATGGACATTAACAGATATAAAAGGCATTAATCTATTAATTTGTACATATAGAATACATTTAGAGGATAATGCTAAAACATCACAACAACCTCAAAGAAGATTAAATCCGCACATGAAAGAGGTAGTTAGGTGACTGCGGGATTTAAAGATGCAAACCCAAGTGCAAGTTGTCTCAAGTAATAAATTTCTCAGGAGTCCGAGGTCGATCCACAGGGAATTGATGAAGAAAAATTAATTAAGGTATGAAAAGGATTTGTCACAACACCAAAAGTAATAAAAGATGTTCACAAATGAATTTAAGAACTTGCTTGGGTTAGGAGATCCACTCTTGGTAATAAATTAAAGGTAGGATTATTTCACTTTATAACTCAATTGAAATCCACACACAACGGAGGTTCTAATCGAAAAATATAACATTCAAAGTTTAATTATATATGCAATCATATTATGATTCATTTAATTATCTACCAACATTTCTAAATGAGTTCAAGCATTCACTATATCAATCCTATTGTCTACAATAAATCAAGATCTCCATTATACAAAGAAGGTTTCCAAATTGATTGGAAACAAAATACAACACATATAATGTCCATTTGATAATATATCATTTAAGCACAAGAAATAGAATAATCTAACCTTATTTCATTACCAAGAGCTTCACTCTTTCACCCATGCAAGATAAAAATTTAGTTACTCATAGATAAGAAAAAAGAAAGAAAGAAGAAGAGAAAGATGAATATAGCTTCAATTTAGAACAAGAGAAAATTACAACAAAGGAAAACAATAAACAAGTATAACCATAACTTGTAAAAACTAAGCCTAACACTAAGAGCCTCAAATGATCAGCCAATAGTTCCTTTTATAGAGGATTAGGGATACAAAATGACAAGGGAGCTGATTAAGAGTAGGTGGATAAGTGGATGAATGAGTGGAAAATGCCAAATGATGAGTTGGTGAGTAGAAAATTATTGAGATTCTTTGTCTCCAAAATCATTCAGTACTGATCTCATGGATGCCATCAGAATAAAGCAACATGGTCTTCATGAAAGTTGTAGCATTTTGTCTCAACTTTCCAATGGCACTGAAATCATCCAAAAATTCATCCTAGAGCCTAAGATATGACCCAATTACTGCAGACTGTTCAAGCCCAGTTTCAGCACCTTTGTTTTGAATTCCAGACCCAATATCACCTCCAAGCTGTCTGAATAAGCTCTTATGTTCTTCATGAAAGTTGTAGATATGGGTCTTAACTTTCAACTCTCCAAATTTCAGCCTAAGAAAATTCCTACAGCTCGAGTTATGCTCTGATTACTGTACATTATTCAGGTTTTAGTCACAAAACTTGTGTTCTGACTTCCAAGCCCATTTAGCTCCTCTAGATGTCTGAATTTTACCTAGAACTCTTCATCAAAGTTGTAGAGCTTTCTCTCAGCTTTCCTACAAGGTAAAATTCATAAGTTCTAGACATCTAGAACTCATGATATAACCAAAATACAGAAATAGTGTAAGACTCAAATAATGCTGAAAAAATCAATTAAGTCCAATTTGAATCCAATCTTATAAAACATAATCAAGCTTAATCAATTAAGTACATGAAGAGTGTAAACGACCAAAAATGAGAGTTTATTAATGTATAAAATATGTGATCATCAAATTTCCCCACAACTAGCTTTTTGCACTCTTGGGCAAAACATATAAGACCAAAGTTAAGAAACAAAGAAAAATGATACAAACTCAAAAGCTAAAAACTCTAAAAGACTCGATGAAGCAAGAAGAACTATATGAAATTCAAGGGATCAAAGCATTAATGAGGTAACATTTCTTCACATCTCAAACCATCAAGCAAAGAAACTTCAGTTGAAAAGAATGAATCAAGAATGATAGATCCTCGCAGAATTCACTCTCAATCTCTCAAGTGTTTAAAAGGTAAGTATTTCACTCTATTCAACCCATGAACAATTGCACTACCATAAGCTTGCTTATCTTCTACTTCTCTGCTACTCAAAACACATGCATACAAAAATCAAGAGGACTTTATTCAAGGTTGTAATGGGGTCATAGTAAAGGAGAGGGGATAATATGGATATGAAAAGATAAATACCAAAGAGAATAAAAAAGCATTATGGTACAGTTAGAGTGGAGAAAATGTTTGAGAACATTCATCATAAAGGACAATCACCAATATTTGACTAATGTTTTGTTGAAGATCAATCCCAAATTGGTGAATTGAATTCATGGTTAGACTTGAACATTCTCCTTTTCTTCTCGTTGTTTTCAAGCACCCACCTTTATTCTAGACTCTAATAATCCTTTGATTGCAAAGGTGGTCAATTTTTTTTTGATCATTTTGCACACACACCCCCACACTTATTCAAGAACAAGGTCAATGCTCTCTTATTCCCTAAGGTTGAGTAAAAACATGTTTTTTTCTTCTTTTTTTTTATTTTTTGAAGGTACGAATGAGCTAAAAACAAGGAATGGTCAAATAAGTTCAAATGAGTTACACAATGGAAAATATACAAGGATGGCTATTTGGTCAAAGTAGCTATTTTAAAATGCCTCAATCATATTAATGTATGCATGTGAAAATGTAGCCTCAAAAAGAATCAAAGCAAGTTTTAGAGTAAAAAATGCATGAATGAAAATCACACAAGAAAGAAGAGAATGGTATAGATATTCAATCCATTCATCAATAGGCTCAAAATCTCACAACGCATATTTCTATCATTCTCAATCCACCAATTCAATATTCATAGCCAAGAATGTGAAATTTAAGAAAGAAGATAATTTATTCAATCATGCTAAGATTCCTGAATTTCAATTGCTTCAAAGGATGTGAGAGTGCATTTGCTTGAATCTTTCAAAGGAAATCAAACAGCAAAACTTTGTTACTTCCATAAATAAGCACTAAATAGTTACTACCCCAACTAAGATGCGTCTCAAGAGTAATAAATTGTTTCCAAAATTTACTCTTTACTCTGCCATCACTAATTGGTTTTACTACGAATAGGTTTCTGACAGTCATATCACTAAACATACTTCCCAATTTTGGTCAACTATCCTTCCCCCCAACTAGATCACAACATTGTCCTCAATGTTAAAATATAGACGAGTAAAGGATAAAAGATATTACCTGTTAGAGAAATCTGACACAAATTTAAACAGAAACAAAGTACGATAAATAAAATCAAAGGTAAAAAAGAGTTATAAACGAAGTGTCAGATCTGGCTTTCTTTCATCATGCTTCCTTCACTGCTTCCTGCTGACCAATCTATCTGAGCTATTGCTGGGTCAGGTTTATGAACAAAAACTTTTAATTTATCAATCAACTTCTCAATAGTGGAAGCAGAGATAAGAAGTTGTCTTGCCGAAGGTGTGATAAATTTCTGTTCCACAGCATGGTCAATAAAAAGAAACAAAATATCAAAGAAATTATTTACATTCAACAAACCTATAGGTTTATGGTGGATGTTCAATTGGGCCCAAGAGATAATTTGAAAAACTTCTTCCAAGGTAACAAAATCACTTAGTAAGGCAATGAATGCATCAGAGTTTTCAAGCATTATCTTCATTCGTTCATGCATTGATGATACCTTAAGTTCCTCCCAAATTGTCTTTCTAGTGATGTTTTGTTGAGCTAAAGGTTCAGGAACGACACTTAAAACCCGACTGCCTCCTATATATGCAGCAAGTGATACATTTCCCATTAACCCACGGCAACCTCCCCCATATACAAGATGAATATTCCTCGCAGCAAGTGATCGACTAAGAGTGGTAGCTCTATTTACAAATTCTAAACCCTTCCCATACTTAGATCCACAAAATACACATATATTTTTAAGTTGACGAATAGAAACACCTTCCATTTCTATTCTCACCTTCCCTTTGAATGATTCTGAGTTAGAAGAAAATAGAGAAAATAGAGTGTTTAAATAGGAAAAAGAATGGAGAGGATAATCATAGCACTTATAAGGGTAGGTTTATTGTTGTCAGAAAAGTTTGAAATTAAGAAACACAGAATCTTTTTTTCTTTTCTTTTTTTAATTTTTTTTGTTTTTGTTTTTTTTTTACTTCAAGAAAACCATTAGGGTAAAGAAGTCTAGAAACCCCTGAAGGACCCTGCTCAAAGGATCGTCTGTCAAAAACTAAAATACAACAAAATCATATAAAGATAAAAGAAATATAATAGCAAATGATGACATACCTATATGTACAACTTTCATGGCGTATCTTTATACTGTACGTCATGAGTGCAGTAGTGGCATATCTTTATACTATATGTCACGAGTGCAGCAGACACTCACGTCTATTTATTCGAAGAAAGGAGAAAGAAGAAACCATCGTGGGTTTCCATCCTGGGTCTGGAACCTGGAACACTCACACTTGGGCTTGTAACATCAACAAAGATGCTAAAATCTGAAACATGTAATGTCCAAGATCCAAAACATCCCATCCCAGGGCGTTGAGAGCCCATTCTAATAAAAGAGAGGATCAAGCTCAGATGCCTTATATGCTTTGGCAGTCGCGGGTTACTTCTCACTAATAACCAGAGTGGGACGCTTCTGCCCGTCCATCAACTCCACAGTGCCTAGATGGTAAACATTGGGTTATGGAGTGCGATTCTCTACAGAGCATGGTACACGAACTTTTTTGAGGACCAACGTGCAAAGGTCCACCTGAGTCAATGACGAGTCAGCAAAAGGCTGTGGCTCCACAACTAATTAAAGCTATGGTACTCCTCCGGATCGCCCTTGTTCAAACATTTTTTTCTCTTTTTTTTAATTTTTTTTAAAAGATGACATGAAGAAGAAAAGGATGATATGTATAGATTGTTGTGGATATGGCTCACATCTGCCTCTGGTTTAACGTCCAGTAATGGCTTAAACGCCTTCTATGAGTGGAGGATAAGCTTCCCATCTAATTTTCTTATAAATTGGAAAACAGGGTCTTTTAGAGTCAGATTCCCAAGATTGTAACATTTTTCTTCATCCTTGAAGAGATTCCATAATTTAAGAAGTTCATGATGCACCAATCCATAAGAATACGTCTCAAGAGTCAATAAGATATCATCTAATGACTCCTTACTCAGTCCATTCTTAATGAAAAAAATTTTATCTTCTCTGTTTGCGAAAACCATCCCCAGAGAACGACATCGCTTGTTACAATTCTATCGTCCACATTTGTGACAGACTTGTAACCTTTTTGCTCTTCTCCTTTTAGAATACGAATTTCTTCCAAGACCTGGCATGTATGAGTCAAATGAAATTGAAGACTCATCTGCTAGTAGGACCTTTGCTTCAGTTATCCAGCGTACATCTTCTGGTATACCTTTGTGCATTAACAGTCTCAATCTTTCATATCTAACTTTGTAAAATTTTTTCAGAGCATTTTGAGGGAGAGAAGGAAAATGTTTTCTCAAGTTTGAAAGAATGACATCTATTTTAAAGGAGAAGAAGGATTCAGTTATTTTAGAAAACTGAAAAACAAACCGACTTGAGAGTCACGGAGTATCGTTATCCACCACTTAATCGACAACACAAAGAACTGCAAAAATAAGACAACAAAATTAGAGTGAATTCTATTCCTAACAAGGATCAAAAAGAGAGATGAATTCTACCTCATTAACTTGATTTTCTAGAAATGGTTTGAGCCTTTGTCCATTGACTTTAAACACATTACTATTCCTAATATTCTCAATATCTATAGCCCTATGAGGATACACATGTTTGACAACAAAAAACTACTCCACCTAGATCTCAATTTTTCAGGGAATAGGTGCAGGCGAGAATCATAAAGCAGAATGTTTTGACAAATTTCAAAAGATGTTCTCAAAATTGTCTTCTCATGAAAAGTTTTTGTTCTGGTTTTATAAATCTTTGAGTTTTCATATGCATCATTTCTCAATTCCTCAAGTTCATTTAATTATAATTTGCGTATGTTGTAAGCATCATCAAGATTTAGATTGAAAGTTTTAATGGCCCAAAATGCTTTATGTTCCACTTCTACAGGCAAGTGACAAGGTTTTCCATAGACTAACCAATAGGGTGACATGCCCAAAGATGTTTTGAAAGCAGTACGGCAAGCCCAAAGTGCATCGTTTAGTCTTAAAGACCAATCTGTACGATTTGAGTTAACCATTTTTTCTAAAATTTGTTTAATATCCCTATTTGCCAATTTAACTTGTCCACTTGTCTGAGGGTGATAAGGGGTGGTAATTTTGTGTGTAATACCATATTTCTTCATTAAATATTCAAATGATTTATTGCAAAAATGTGTT
Source organism: Ormosia emarginata (assembly GCA_029884605.1). Classification (NCBI taxonomy): domain Eukaryota; kingdom Viridiplantae; phylum Streptophyta; class Magnoliopsida; order Fabales; family Fabaceae; genus Ormosia; species Ormosia emarginata. Next base: position 3,452,614 of record JAQQTP010000058.1, on the reverse strand, counting down.
CCCCCATCACTTATGATAGCTCGAGGGATTCCAAATCGATACAAGATATTTTCTTTTAAAAATTTGAGAACGGTTTTATGATCATTATGTCGGCATGGAATAGCCTCAATCCATTTTGAGACATAATCAACTACAACCAAAATATGCACAAATCCAAATGAAGATGGAAATGGACCCATGAAATTAATTCCCCAACAATAAAAAATTTCAATGACAAGGATGGGGTTCAAAGGCATCATGTTTTTTTTTTAAAATTGAGCCCAACTTTTGACAATTTTCACAACTTTTGCAAAAAGTATAGCAGTCCTTAAATAAAATGGGCCAATAAAATCCACACTGCAAGATTTTTGCAGTTGTTTTCTTTGAAAAAAAGTGACTTCCACATGCTTCTGAGTGACAAAATTTAATGACACTACCTACCTCACTATCGGGCACACATCTCTGAAAGATTTGGTCAGCACAATATTTGAACAAGTATGGGTCATCCCAATAAAAAATTTTCACCTCTATCAAAAATTTCCTTCTATCTTGGTGCGTCCATTGAGGGGGCATCTTTCCTGTTACAATAAAGTTGACTATGTTAGCAAACCAAGGCATAGAATTGACAAAAAATAAAAATTCCTCAAGAAAAGAATCATTGATAGGTGTGCTATCAAAAGGTGAGCCTATTGTAAGTCTGGACAAATGATCAGTGACAACATTTTCATCTCTTTTCTTATCTTTTATTGTGATGTTGAATTCTTGAAGCAACAAGATCCAACGTATCAATCTCGGTTTGGCATCCTGCTTAGACATCAAATATCTAACAGTAGAATGATCGGTAAAAATCACAATAGAAGAACTAATTAAGTAAGATCAAAATTTATCCAGTGTAAAAATTATAACAAGTAATTCTTTTTCAGTAGTGGTATAATTTATTTGTGCACTATTTAAAGTTCTACTTGTGTAACAAATCACATGAGGCTTACCTTCCTTTCTTTGGCCTAAAATAGCGCCTACAGCAAAATCACTAGCATCACACATTAACTCAAAAGGCAAAGACCAGTCAGGAGATTGCATGATAGGAGCAGATATCAAAAGACCAATTAATTTTTCAAAAGATTTTTGACATTCTTGAGTCCAATCAAATGGTGTATCTTTCAACAGAAGATTACATAATGGTCTAGATATGACACTAAAGTTCTTAATGAATCTTCTATAAAATCCTGTATGTCCTAAAAAGGAACGAACTTCTCTGACTATTTTTGGGGAAGGCACATGAGCAATTAATTCAACTTTGGCCTTATCAACTTCAATTCCTTTAGAAGATATCACATTACCTAACACTATTCTTGAGGTAACCATGTAATGACATTTTTCCCAGTTTAGCACAAATCCTTTTTCTTCGCATCTTTTAAGAACTTTTTCCAAATTATCAAGATAATTTTCAAAAGAATTTCCAAAAACTGTCAGATCATCCATGAAAACCTCTACATAATGCTCAATCATGTTATTAAAAATGCTTAACATGCATCTTTGAAATGTTTCCGGAGCATTACAAAGGCCAAAAGACATTCTTCTATATGCAAAAATACCAAAGGGACATGTAAAAGTGGTCTTTTCTTGATCTTCCAATGCAATTGGCATTTGATTATAACCCGAAAAACCATCAAGAAAATAGTAGTATGGATGTCCTGCTACCCTTTCCAGAATTTGATCAAGAAATGGCAAGGGTAAATGATCTTTCCTAGAAGCAGCATTTAATTTTCTAAAATCAAAACGCATACGCCAACTAGATGAGACTCGCATAGGTATTAATTCACCCTTATCATTTTCAACCACTGTTATTCCAGATTTATTAGGCACAACTTGTGTAGGGCTTACCCATTGACTATCAGAGATAGGATAGATAATTCCAACATCAAGCAATTTAAGGACTTCATCTCTAACTACCTCTTTCATGTGTGGATAAAATCTTCTTTGAGGTTGTTGAGAAGTTTTAGCATTATCCTCTAAATGTATTCTTTGTGTACAAATTAATGAATTAATACCTTTTATGTCCATCCAATAGCACTTTTATGCCTTTTAAGTACTTTTGTTAATATACCTTCTTGTTCTTCAGTAAGAGACGAGGAAATTACCGTTGGAAAGTTTTATTTTTTTCCCAAAAATGTGTACTTCAACCCAGCAAGTAATGACTTTAGTTCCAGTATGGGTACTTCTTCATGGCTTTAATTCCTTCAACTTCCTCATTTTCGTCAAGGACTTCCTGTGGTTGCTTACACATGTTAAAAACATTGAGCTCCAGTGTCATGTTTCCAAATGTTAGCTTCACCACTCCATTTCTGTAATTTATCAAAGCATTTGATGTTGCTAAAAATGGATGGCCTAAAATAATAGGAATTGACTTGCAACTATCAACCATAGGTTCAGTATCCAAGACAATAAAATCCACAGGATATATGAATTTATCAACTTGAACCAACACATCTTCCACTATTCCTCTTGGAATTTTAATTAATCTATCTGCAAGTAGAAGAGTTACAGAAGTTAGTTTTAACTCACCTAAGTTGAGTTGCTGATAAACTGAATATGGAAGCAAATTGACACTAGCACAAAGATCAAGTAAAGCTTTTTCAATTTTATGTTCTCTAATAATGCATGAAACTATAAGACAACCAAGGTCTTTATATTTCAACACATTATTATTCTGAAGAATAGAGCTTACCTGTTTAGCCAAAAATGCTTTCTTTTTCACATTTAATTTCCTTTTAAGAGTGCATAAGTCCTTCAAATATTTAGCATAACAAGGAATCTGTTTGATAGCATCTAACAGAGGAATAGTGATCTTCACTTGTTTCAAAATTTTAAAGATTTCAGTGTGGTGGTCCAATTTCTTTGGATTACTCAATGCTTGAGGAAATGGGGGTGAAGATGAGAGTTTAGTCTCCTTTTGGTCAACTTTTTCATTTTCTTAGGGAATTGGTTCATCTTCTTTCTCACAAGATTCAGGAATTTGTTTCTCAACAACCTTTCTACTCCTAAGAGTTATCACTGACTTGACTTGGTGCATTTGTTGATTTTCTGAACTCCCTTCATTTAGACTGTACTGACCCTTGGGATTTGGTTGAGGTTGATAAGGAAATTTTCCTTTCTCGTGAATGGTGAGTGCAGAAAAAAGTTTAGCAAGAGTGCCTTTTATGTCATTCATGGTTTGATTGTTTTGTTTATTAATGGCCTCTTGCTTTTCTATGAATGCATGCAGTGTTTCTTCAAGGTTTCTCCTATATGGTGGGACATAAGGTACATATCCTTGAGAATTTTGAGAGTCCTGTTGTGCCTGAGGAGGTGGTGGTTGCACGAATTGTGACTGATTATTATTCCTCCAGCTGAAGTTCGGGTGATTTCTCTATCCCGGATTGTATGTATCTGAAAAAGAAAAAATTAAATGGCTTTTTAAAATTATTCATTGCATTTACTTGCTCATGTACAACTTCTTTAAAAACAGGAATGTTAGGACATTCGTGTGTTGAGTGTCCTAAGTCATCACAAATGCCACGAATTTCTTCATTTTGCACAGATTTGATTTCTTTTGCTTTTCTTAATTCCATGGCTTCAACCTTTCTAGTCAAACTGGCAAACCTAGCATTTAGATCTTCTTCTTGACTAAGGTGATATTTTCTTTTATTAGCACTTGCAAGATTAGATCTAATTGAATTTTCAGAAGTGTTAGTACTATGTCAAGATTAAGAATTTTCAGCCAACTGATTCAAATAGTCTAAAGCTTCATCAAGTTCTTTATCAAGAAACTCACTATTGCACATTGTTTTCACAAATTGTTTAGTTTTAGGTGTTAAACCTTCATAAAAGTAGTTTATAGTGCACCATTTTTCAAAACAATGATGTGGGAAAGAATTTAACAAATCTTTAAATCGTTCCTAACATTGAAAATATGCTTCATTTGAATTTTGGGAAAAATTTTGGATTTGTCTTTTCATAGCATTGGTTTTATATGTTTGAAAAAATTTCTTTAAGAACTCACCTTGCATTTCTTGCCATGTGCCAATTGATCTTGGTTTCAAAGTGTTAAGCCAAGATTTTGCTTTATCTTTTAAAGAAAAAGGAAATAATTTAAGCTTAACAATCTCTTCAGTGCAATTTTGGTCATTGAAAGCAATACATACTTCCTTAAATTCTTTCAGATGTAAATATTGACTTTCAGATTCTAAACCATGAAAATTAGGAAGTAAAGAAATCACACCTGGCTTAAATCTAAAATTGTTGGCATTGAGTGGAAAGATAAAACATGATGGACTAGAATTTCGAGGTGGTTGCAAATATTCACGCATGGTTCGCAACGGTTGATTTTCATGTTTATCATGTACACTATCATTGTCAGTCATTGTGTCAATTGTGTGTGATTGTGATTCAAACAAATCAATATATAAAGTACCAAGATTAATTTTAACTAAATGACCAGAATTTAAATCACGATACCAATTAAGCATAAATACATAAATAACTTAAAATAAATAAACAAAAATAATGTACAAGCTAGCAGTATAACCCGTCATTAAATATTAACAAGGATGTGATATAAACCAACCACCTTATAAATATTAACAAGTAAAAAGTTAAATAACTGATAAAGTAAAAAGTTAGATAATTAGAGAGTTAATAATTAATAAGTTAGAAAGTGCAGAAAATAAATTGTAAAAAATAAATTTAAAATATGAAAATCGGAGAGAGGCATAGCCCCACCAAAGCCGGCGAAAGAGAAAAGAAGAAGAAAGATTAGTTTGTTATGTTAGAAAGTAATAATAAATAACAGAAAATAAAAAGTTAGAGAGTAGAAAATAAATGAAGTAAATTAAAAAATTAGAGTGCGAGAAAATAAAAAGTTAGTAAGCGAGAGAATAAACGACATAAAATAAAAGTTAGTAGGCAAAAAATAAATGACAAAAATATAAAAGTTAGTATGTTAGCAAGTTAGATAGTTAGTAAGTTAGATAGGTTAGAAAGTTAGAGAGTTAGTAAAGAAATAGAAGGATCGGCAAACTGATCTTTAGCTCCGGTGAGAGAGAAGAGAGAATAGATTTTATTAAAGTATGAGAACCTCAATAAATTAAAACATCAAATCAAGTCCCCAACAACGAAGCCAAAAACTTGACTGCGGGATTTAAAGATGCAAACCCAAGTGCAGGTTGTCTCAAGTAATAAATTTCTCGAGAGTCCGAGGTCGATCCACAGGGAATTGATGAAGAAAAATTAATTGAGGTAAGAAAAGGATTTGTCACAACACCAAAAGTAATAAAAGATGTTCACAAATGAATTTAAGAACTTGGTTGGGTTAGAAGATCTACTCTTGGTAATAAATTAAAGGTAAGATTATTTCTCTTTATAACTCAATTGAAATCCACATACAACGGAGGTTTCAATCGGAACATATAATGTTCAAAGTTCAATTATATATGCAATCATATTATGATTCCTTTAAGTATCTACTAATATTTATAAATGAGTTCAAGCATTCACTATGCCAATCCTATTGTCTACAATAAATCAAGATCTCCATTATATAAAGAAGGTTTCTAAATTGATTGGAAACAAAATACAACACATATAATGTCCATTTGATAATATATCATTTAAGCACAAGAAATAGAATAATCTAACCTTATTTCATTACCAAGAGCTTCACTCTTTCACCCAAGCAAGATGAAGAATTAGTTACTCATAGATAAGAAGAAAGAAAGAGAGAAGAAGAGAAAGACAAACATAGCTTCAATTTAGAACAAGAGAAAATTACAATAAAGGAAAACAATAAACAAGCATAACCATAACTTGTAAAAACTAAGCCTAACACCAAGATCCCCAAATGATCAGTCAATGGTGCCTTTTATAGAGGATTAGGGATACAAAATGACAAGGGGGCTTATTAAGAGTAGGTGGATGAGTGGATGAATGAGTGAAAAATGCCAAATGATGAGTTGGTGAGTGGAAAATTATTGAGATTCTTTGTCTCCGAAATCATTCAATGTTGATCTCATGGATGCCATCAGAATGAAGTAACATAGTCTTCATGAAAGTTGTAGCATTTTGTCTCAGCTTTCCAATGGCACCAAAATCATCCACAAATTTGTCCTACAGCTCAAGATATGACCCAATTACTACAGACTATTTAGACCCAGTTTCAGCACCTCTGTTTTGACTTCTAGACCTAATATCACCTCCAGGCTGTCCGAATAAGCTCTTATATTCTTCATGAAAGTTGTAGATATAGGTCTTAACTTTCAACTCTCCAAATTTCAGCCCAAGAAAATTCCTATAGCTCGAGTTATGCTCTGATTACAGTACCCTATTCAGGTTTCAGTCACAAAACTCATGTTCTGACTGCCAAGCCAATTTAGCACCTCTAGATGTCTGAATTTTACCTGGAGCTCTCATCAAAGCTGTAGAGCTTTCTCTTAGCTTTCCTATAAGGTAAAATTCATAATTTCTAGACAGCTAGAACTCAAGATATGACCAAAATACAAAAAACAGTGTAAGACCTAAATAATGCTAAAAAAATCAATTAAGTCTAATTTGAGTCCAATCTTACAAAACATAACCAGACTTAATCAATTAAGTACATGAAGAGTGTAAATGACTAAAAATGAGGGTTTATTAATGTATAAAATATGTGATCATCATTAAGGCCGAAGTTCTTAAATTACTTGATGTTTGAATTATTTACCCTATTTCCGATAGCAGTGGGTAAGCCCTACACAAGTTGTGCCTAAGAAATATGGAATAACAGTGGTTGAAAATGAAAAGGGTGAGTTAATACTTATGCGAGTTTCATCTAATTGTTGTATGTGTATTGATTTTAGAAAATTGAATGCAGCCACTAGAAAAGATCATTTCCCCTTAACATTTCTTGATCAAATTCTAGAAAGAGTAGCAGGACATCCCTACTATTGTTTTCTTGATGGTTATTCGGGGTATAATCAAATACCAATTGCATTAGAGGATCAAGAAAAGACTATTTTTACGTGCCCCTTTGGCACTTTTGCATATAGAAGAATGCCTTTCGGTCTTTGTAATGCTCCGGCAACTTTTCAAAGATGCATGCTAAGTATTTTTAGTAACATGATTGAGCATTATTTAACGATTTTCATGGATGATCTGACAGTTTTTGGAAATTCTTTTGAAAAATATCTTGATAATTTGGATAAAGTTCTTAAAATATGTGAAGAAAAAGGATTTGTTTTAAATTAGGAAAAATGTCATTACATGGTTACCTCAAGAATCATATTAGGTCATGTGATATCTTCTGAAGGAATTGAAGTTGATAAGGCCAAAGTTGAATTAATTACTCATTTGCCTTCCCCAAAAATAGTCAGAAAAGTTTGTTCCTTTTTAGGACATGCAGGATTGTATCGAAGATTCATTAAAGACTTTAGTGTCATATCTAGACCATTATGCAATCTTCTGAGAAAACATGCACCATTTGATTGGACTCAAGAATGCCAAAAAACTTTTGAAAAATTAGTTGGTCTTCTGACATCGATTCCTATCATGCAATCCCCTGACTGATCTTTACCTTTTGAATTAATGTGTGATGCAAGTGATTTTGTTGTTGGCATTGTTTTAGGCCAAAGAAAGGAAGGTAAGCCTCATGTGATTTGTTATGCAAGTAGAACTTTAAATAGTGCTCAAATGAATTATACCACTACTGAAAAGGAACTGCTTGCTATAATTTTTGCATTGGACAAATTTCAAGCTCATTTAATTAGTTCTTCTATTGTTGTTTTCACTAATCATGTTGCTTTTAGATATTTAATGTTTAAGAAGGATGTCAAACCTAGGTTGATACGGTGGATCTTGTTGCTTCAAGAATTCAACATCACAATAAAAGATAAGTGAGGAGCCGAAAATGTTGTCGCAGATCATTTGTCAAGACTTACAATAGGCTCACCTTTTAATAGCACACCTATCAATGATTCTTTTCCTGGTGAGTTTTTATTTTTTGTTAATTCTATGCCTTGGTTTGCTAATATAGTCAATTTTCTTATGACAAAAAAGATGTCGCCTCAGTGGTCACATTAAGACAGAAAAAAGTTTTTGACTGAGGTGAAAATTTTTTATTAGGATGACCCATATTTGTTCAAATATTGTCTTGATCAAATCTTTCAGAGATGTGTACTCGATAATGAGGTAGGTAGTGTCATTAAATTTAGTCACTCAGAAGCATGTGGAAGTCATTTTTCTTCAAGGAATACAGCTGCAAAAATCTTGTAGTGTGGATTTTATTGGCCTACTTTATTTAAGGACAACTATACCTTTTGCAAAAGTTGCGAAAATTGTCAGAAATTAGGGTCCATTTCTAAAAGAAATTTGATGCCTCTGAACCCTATCTTTGTCATTGAAATTTTTGATTGTTGGGGAATTGATTTCATTGGTTCATTTCCATCCTCATTTGGATTTGTGTATATTTTGGTTGCAGTTGATTATGTCTCAAAATGGATTGAGGTGATTTCATGTTGACAAAATGATCATAAAACTGTTCTCAAATTTTTAAAAGAAAATGTCTTAAGTCGATTTGGAATCCCTTGAGCTATCATCAGTGATGAAGGAACACATTTTTATAATAAACCATTTGAATCTTTAATGAAGAAATATGGTATTACCCATAAAGTTACCAACCCTTATCACCCTCAGACAAGTAGACAAATAGAATTAGCAAATAGGGAAATTAAACAAATTTTGAAAAAAATGGTTAACCTAAATCGTAAAGATTGGTCTTTAAGACTAAACGATGCACTTTGGGCTTACCGTACTGCTTTTAAAACATCTCTAGGCATATCACCTATCGGTAGTCTATGGAAAACCTTGTCACTTGCCTGTAGAACTAGAGCATAAAGCATTTTGGGTCATTAAAGCTTTCAATTTAAATCTTGATGATGCTTGCAGGTTACGCAAATTGCAAATAAATGAACTTGAGGAATTGAGAAATGATGCATATAAAAACTAAAAAATTTATAAAGAAAGAACCAAAACTTTTCATGACAAATCTATTTTGAGAAAATCTTTTGAAATTAGTCAAAAAGTTCTGCTTTATAATTCTTGTCTTCACCTATTCCCTGAAAAATTGAGATCTAGGTGGACTGGCCCTTTTATTGTCAAACATATATATCCTTATAGGGCCATAGACATTGAGAATCCTAAGAATGATAATGTGTTTACGGTCAATGGACATTTGTTTATTGTTGGCCTCTTGCTTTTCTATGAATACATTTAATGTTCTTTCAAGGTTTTTCCTATATGGTGGGACATAAGGTGCATATCCTTGAGAATTTTGAGAATCCTATTGTTCTTGAGTAGGTGGTGGTTGCATAAATTGTGCTTAATTATTATTCCTCTAACTGAAGTTCGGGTGATTTCTCCATCCAAGATTGTAAGAATTTGAAAAAGAAGAGGTGAATGACTTTTTAACATTGTTCATTGCATTTACTTGCTCATGCACAACTTCTTTAAAAACAGGAATATTAAGACATTCATTTGTCGAGTGTCCTAATTCATCACAAATGCCACAAATTTCTTCATTTTTCACAGATTTGACATCTTTACTTTCCCTAATTCCATGGATTCAACCTTTCTAGCTAAATTAGCATACCTTGCATTTAGATCTTCTTCTTGACTAAGATGATATTTTTTTTTACCATCATTTGCAAGGTTATATCTAATTGAATTTTCAAAAAGATTAGTACCATGCCAAGATTGAGAATTTTCAGCCAAATGATTTAAATAATGTAAAGCGTCTTCAGGTTCTTTATCAAGAAACTCGCCATTACATATCGTTTCCATAAATTGTTTACTTTCAAGTGTTAAACCTTCATAAAAGAAGCTTATAGTCCGCCATTTTTCAAAACAATGACGTGGGTAAGAATTTAACAAATCTTTAAAATATTCCCAACTTTGAAAATACACTTCATTTGAATTTTGGGAAAAATTTTGGATTTGTCTTTTCAAAGCATTTGTTTTATGTGTTGGAAAAAATTTCTTTAAAAACTTACCTTGCATTTCTTGCCATGTGCCAATTGATCTTGGTTTCAAAGCGTTAAGCCAAGTTTTTGCTTTATCTTTCAAAGAAAAAAGAAACAATTTAAGCTTAATAATCTCTTCAGTGCAATTTTGATCATTGAAAGCAATACAGACTTCCTCAAATTCTTTTAGATGTAAATATGGGCTTTCAGATTCTAAACCAAGGAAATTAGGAAGTAAAGAAATCATACCTAGCTTAAATCTAAAATTATTAGCAGTGAGTGGAAAGATAAAACATGATGGACTAGAATTTCGATTGCAAATATGCACGCATAGTTCGCAACGGTTGATTTTCCTGTTCATCATGTATACTTTCAATTTCAGCTCATTGTGTTTGATTTTCATATTCATCATGTGCACTTTCAATTTCAGTCATTGTGTCAATTATGTATGATTGTGATTCAAATAAATCAATATATAAAGTACCAAGATTAATTTTAACCAAACGACCAGAATTTGAATCACGGTACCAATTAAGCATAAATAAGTGACGTAAAATAAAAATAATGTACAAGTCGCTTGTTTACACCAGCCATTAAATATTAACAAGGATGTGGTATAAACCAGCCACCAAATAAATATTAACAAGTAAAAGTTAGATAACTGATAAATTAAAAAGTTAAAAAGTTAGAGAGTTAATAATATACAAAAATAAAATACAAAAAATAAAGTACAGAAATTAAATTTAAAATATGAAAATCGGAGAGTGGCAGAGACCCACAGAGCTGATGAAAGAGAAGAGAAGAAGAAAAATCATTTCATTATGTTAGAAAGCAATAATAAATGATAGAAATTAAAAAGTTAGAGGACGAGAAAATACATGACGTAAATTAAAAGTTAGAAAGTAGAAATAAATGACATAAATATAAATTTAGAAAGTTAGTAAGCATAAAACATAAATAAAAAAATGTAAATAAAAAACAAAAAAATGGAAAAAAATTAAAAAAAAGGTAAATCAATGACATAAATAAAAAAAAATGACATAAATATAAAAGTTAGTTAAGGTAGTAAGTTAATAAATTAAAAAGTGAAAAGAGTAGATGAAAAATATACATGTTGGTGAAGTTTACTTACAGAAAGAGAACCTCAATGAATTAGGACTTCAAATCAAGTCCCCGACAACGACGCCAAAAACTTGATGGTGTAATTAAAAGTTTTAAACCCAAGTGCAGGTTGTTTTAAGTAGTAAATTCTCGGGAGTCCAAGGTCGATCCACAGGGAATTAATGAAGAGAAAATTATTTGAGATAAGGAGAAGATTTATCACAATACTAAAGATGATATAAGTTATTCACAAATGAAAGAGATTTGCTTGGGTTAGGAGATTTACTCTTGGTAAAAAATTAAAGACAAAATTATTTCTTTTTATAACTCAATTGAAATCATATATAATGAAGGTTCCAATCGGAAGATTTAATATTTAAAGTTTAATTAAGATTATACATGTAATCATATTATGGTTCCAATAATTATCTACCAATACTTGTAAATAGTCTCAAGCATCCACTGTGCCAACGTCTTGTCTACAATGAATCAAGATATTCATTATACAAGAAGAGTTTCTAAATTAATCGGAAACAACATACAATACATAAAAAGATCGCATAAAAATATATCATTCAAACACAAGAAGTAGAATAATCTAACCTTATTTCATTACTAAGAGCTTCACTCTTTCACCCCAAGCAAGATGAAGATTTAGTTATTCATAGACAAGAAGAAAGAAAGAGAGAAGAAGAAGATGATGAACATAACTTCAATTAAGAATAATAGGAAACTACACAAAGGAAGTAATTAACATACAAACATGAAAGTAAACTCTAAACTAAGCTAACACCCTTAAATAATCAACATTTGCCTCCTTTTATAGAGTTCAAGGAGTGCAAGAAGACAATGAACTTGTTTGATGATGAGAAGTAAAATCAAAATAGATGATGAATAAGCTGAAATTATAGATTTTCTTGGCTCTGAAATGTCTCTGCTCTTAACTCATGGCATGCGTCAGAATTCCATCAAGTGGTCTTCATCAAAGTTCTAGGAAATTGTCTCAACTTTCCATAGACACCTATTTCATCCAAATCCAACAATCACAACTCGAGATATGCCCCAATTACTGCTCATGGATCAGGCCCAACTCCAGCACCTTTGTTCTGACTTCCAAGCCCAATATCACCTTTAAGGAATCTGAATTGAATTGTGTTCTTCATGAAAGTTGTAGATATGGGTTTTAACCTTCCACTCTCAAAATTTCAGAATTGTTGAACTCCTATAGCCCAAGATATAGCCTAATGAGTGCATAGAGGTCAAGCTATCAGGTTCAAAACTCTAGATTTTTCTTCAACTCCAATTTAAGTTATCCAAATATATGTCCCTAGTCTTAAGGCCTTCATGAAAGTTGTAGAAAATTATCTTAGCTTAAAAACAAGACCAAAATCACATCCACTGGATATTTGTAACTCAAATTATAGCTAGTTTACTAAAAAAGCCAAGTGAGAATGTTATACAATAAATGAAATATATTGTTATCAATGTGATTTTTTCTATCAAGTGAATAGTAATTAGAGAATGATCTAAAATTTCCAACAAGACCAGAATCACATTAATCAGATAATTGCAACTCAAATTGTGGTCACTTTACTTAAGAGTACAATCACCCAAATTAATGATAATTCAAGCAATGATTTCTTCAATGATCCAATTAAGCTTAATTTCATAAAATGTGACAAAATCAACTTAATTAAGCTAAATTGAACCTTAAGAAGCCTAGTGAAAGGATTATAAAATGAATAAAAATACATTGTTATCAGAGATAAATACGTAAATCATGAAATAAAAACATAAATTAAACCCATAAAAGAAGTTACATCATCAAAGTGTCAAAATCCATCATCCCCCTAACAAAAGAGGTTTAATTATACATGAAAAAAGAAGAACACAATGGGATGAATATGACAAACTCCATTATAGAAAGGTTGAAGAAAATTCTTAATCTTCAAGCCCAATTGCTCCTACAACACATTAGGGTTTGTGCCTCTTATGACCAAGTATGTAAGCGTGTGTTCAATTTGGCATAACTTTTCTATTTATAGAAGACTTAATGTTGTTGATTACGCGTTCAGCGCTCAGGCGTTGGGTTTATAGCGCTCAAGCGCTGGCCCAATTTGAAAGAATGGGTTGTATGCGCTCAAGTGCTCAACTCCCAACGCTCAGGCACTGGGACACTAAAAACAGTTCTTCTGCGTGCTCAAGAGGTGGACACCCAATGCTCAAGCGCTAGGCTTTTACATGGATTTTCTTCTTTTTTCTTCCTTGCTCATTCGGCCCCTTTTCTCCATGTGCAACGTTCCTTACAAAAACATATAAAAAACACGTAATAAGAACTTAATTAAAAAATAATAAAAATGAAAGAAACTTAAGGACAAAACTCAATTAAATAGATTAAAGAAGATTGAAAAACCCAGAATTTGAACAGTAAAAATATGAATTTTTAAAGGTTCATCACCAACTTGGTTACTAAGGTGTCTATGACAAAAAATAGAATGTTCATGTTGAATCTCAATACAATTGAAGCAAAGTGTTTGAAAGCCAATGTTGAAGATGAAGCATGGTGTTGGCATTATGCGATTTGGTCACTTGAATTTTGAAGCACTCTAAGCTTTAGGAGAAAAGAAGATGGTGAAAGAGATGCCATCAATTAACCATCTCAATTAATTATGTGAAGCATGTCTCCTTAGCAAACTTGCAAGAGAAAGCTCTCCAAAAGAGACAACTACAAGAGCAACTAAGTCATTGCAACTTGTTCACACCGATGTGTGTGGTCCAATCAATGTTTCCTTATTTTGTAAAAATAAATATTTTTCATTTTTTATTGATGATTATGGTAGGAAGACTTGAGTTTATTTTATAAAGCAAAAATCTGAAATATTTGTAGCATTTAAAAATTTCAAAGCTAGTAGAAAAAGAGAGTGGTTATGTAATCAAATATCTAAGATTCGATGGAGGAGACGAATTTACATGTAAAGAATTTAATAAATTTTGTGAAACAAATGGAAATCACCACCCTCTATTGGTTCCTAGATCACCATAACAAAATGATGTAGTAGAGAGAAAAAATAGAACTATTCTTAATATGATTAGACGTATGTTGAAAACCAAAAATAAGCCAAAGGAATTTTAGGCCGAAGCTATTTCTAGTGTAGTTTATTTGCTCAATCGCTCTCCAACAAAGAATGTGAAATTCAAATTAAAAAGTACTAATGTTTACTATGTACCAAATTAAAAATGGTGGTCATAAGTTAGTTACCAATGTTTACTATGTACCAAAATTAAAAAGTAATATTTTGAGTTTGGGACAACTTATTAAGAAGGGATATGAAATTTATATGAAAGAACGTTATCTTTGGCTTAGAGAACATAATGCTAACTTGGTGAATAAGGTGTCTATGCAAAAAAATATAATGTTCATGTTGAATCTCAATACAATTGAAGCAAAGTGTTTGAAGGCCAATGTTGAAGATGAAGCATGGTGTTAGCATATGCGATTTGGTCACTTGAATTTTGAAGCACTCAAAGTCTTGGGAGAAAAGAAGATGCTGAAATGGATGTCCTCAATTAACCATCCTAATCAATTATGTGAAACATATATCCTTGGCAAACATTGAAGAGAAAGCTTTCAAAAATAGGCAACTACAAGAGCAACCAAGTCATTACAACTTGTTCACGTCGATGTGTGTGGCCCAATCAATCATTTCTCATTTGATAAAAATAAATATTTTTTATTTTTTATTGATGATTATAGTATGAAGACTTGAGTTTATTTTATATAGCAAAAATCTGAAGTATTTGTAGCATTTAAAAATTTCAAAGCTCTTGTAAAAAAAAAAAAGTGATTATGTAATCAAATCTCTAAGATTGTTAAGGGTAAATCCACAAGTGCACAGGTCAACAAGTAATATATAAGAGTTAGAGTATCATGTCCCAAGGGATTGACAATTAGAAAAATGCTAAAACTTAACCAATTTCCACAAAATCTTATCCAGCAAACGAAATGTGAGAGTAGTTTGCAATTAAAATAATAACTTAAAAAAATAAAACAAGAATGCACCAAACACCAAATCCACAAGAGAAAGATGAGAATGATTAAAGCCTAGGGGTCCCTGTTACCAAGTGGCCTCAATACTCAAGAGGGGGGTGAATTGAGTATGTAAAATATTTTTGCAAATCTTTCACAAATCGTTTGATAAACAATTTTCGTTGAAGCTATTGGATGATTGAGGTGAATGGATAAATGAGATTGAATACTTCACTCATAAATAAACAAGCCAAGATTGAAAGTATTCAAGCAAAGCTAAATAACAAACTCAACTTAAGCAAATATAATTAAAGCACAAAGTAAAGAGATAGAGTTGAGAGGAACAAACACAAGATTTATCCTGGTTCAGCCACCAATCCACTTGTGACCTACGTCCAGTCCTCAAGCAAACCACTCGAGATTTTCCACTAAACTTCAAGCTTGAACGGGTGCTTGAAAACCTTTACACAAAAGAGCACTCAACTCCTTGGGATGCCTTATCCTTGAGCTTGAGCCTCAAACCAGGGATACCTCACCCTTTCCACTAGAGGGATACCTCACCCCCTTTTACAATCCTTGAAGGATGCCTCACCTTCAACAAGGGATACCTCACCCTTTACAATCTTTGAGAGATACCTCACTCTCTTTTCTCTAAAGGGATACCTCACCCCCTTTACAAAGAAACAAAGTGTTTACAATGTGAAAACTCTCACAAGAGTAGATTACACAAATTGAAGCCCTATAATGCTCTTCAAGAATATCTCACAATATATACAAAAACAGAGCAAAAGTGATTTAAGGATGAATCTCGGATTAAAGCAATTGATAGATGTTTCTCAAGTGTTGTTCAACCACAAATGATG
Source organism: Ormosia emarginata (assembly GCA_029884605.1). Classification (NCBI taxonomy): domain Eukaryota; kingdom Viridiplantae; phylum Streptophyta; class Magnoliopsida; order Fabales; family Fabaceae; genus Ormosia; species Ormosia emarginata. The sequence goes on along the minus strand of JAQQTP010000058.1, from coordinate 3,436,616 downwards.
CCCCAAGATGAGTATTTATAAGTTGTTGGAGCAAAAGAGCCGTTGGGGGCTTTAATGGGCATCATTAAATGTACCAAATATAGCCGTTAAGCACTGTCAGAATACTGGTAATCGATTACATGCTCCTTGTAATCGATTACATGGCTGAGAGAACGTGTTCTTGGCTTTCTGGGATTGTGGTAATCGATTACATAACTTGTGTAATCGATTACACGCTCTCTTCTTACGTAATCGATTACAATATTGATGTAATCGATTACATGGCCTTTTGGTCGTGTTCTTGGATTTACCATGGTAATCGATTACATTGATTCAGAATCGATTACAAGTCCTCATTGGTCGATTACCAAGAGTGTGTAATCGATTACTTGCCACTTTGAACACATTTTTTAATCTCAATTAAGTCTCTAGGCCATTTTTATCATTTGGGTACTTGGACAAAATAAGATTTATAAAAGATTACCATAATCCAAGATTGAAATCAACATTTCTTTGAAATATGAACTTTTGAAAACAAAGTTGATTTATGAGATCTTTGAAAAACCATTTGAATATAATTGAGATACCTTGAGAGCATTTCACATTTATGTTCTAAGACCTATATCTAATATACCTCTTTTGATCTTGGTCTTCTTCTCTTGGTCTTGATCTTTTATTTTGATCTTGAACTTCTCTTTTGATTTTGGTCTTTTCCTTTTGATCTTGATTTTCTTCTCTTGGCTTTGTTATCATCAAAAACTTATTTGATATGCTTCATGACATAAGCATTCACAGTCCCTAATCATTTGTTACTTCAATGAATATTTACAATTCACAAGCACTTATCAATGAATTAATATTTGTTAGCTAAAAATAAGCAATAGATAAGAGCCTATGTCTAGGATAATTACCCATGTGAGACCTATCTAATCCACTATATGTCCATATGAGTTAGCATAATAATCACTCATTGAGACTAATTATCAAACATTTGCAATACATGACCAAGAGGTATGTGTCCATCCCCTTAGTTAATGAGCACACCCAAACCATTATAATGTAGTTGAACACACATCCACTATACTATATCTATATGCATAAATCCCTATATCTAGTTCATTTGGAATACTAAAATCATGTAATTGATGGCCAAACAATAACAAGCACCAAGCATATATATGGAAGAACAAAACCAATTTCATTGATAGAAGCTCAACAAATTACAAGATATTCAAATCCATAGCAAGATCCTAGAGAGCCCCCTAGATTAGAGTTAAGTTACACATCATAAAGGAAGAGAGAACATAAGGAATTCTAAAACCCATCAAATTACAAATCAAGAGAGAAAAAGAAAAGAATGAACAAAAGTGAAGAGCATCCAAGCTTGATCTTCCTCCCTTAATCTTGAATCACCTCTATCTTGAGTGGTTTTATCTTCCTCTCTCCTTCTATATGGAGCTCGTGCTTTGTGAAAAACAGAACCCCCTCATATGCCCTCAAAGTTCAGATAAAAAGAGTTAAATTCGCAGACTAGGATTTTTCCCACGCCTAGGCATGGTTATGAAACACTTGATGTCACCTACTGACCATGCCTAGGCGTAGGTGTCTCTCTCTGAAGGTCCTGAAAATCTGAGAGGGTCACGCCTAGGCGTGGATTTGTCACGCCTAGGCGTGGGTTGGAAGCTTTCTTTTCTTCTTTCTTTCTTACACTTTTAAGCTTATCTTCCATCCCCTTCCAAAGCTTCTCCATCTTAATACCTACATCAGGACAATGCCATAATCCATCAAACAATGATCAATCCAAATTCCTTAATTAAAATTCTCAAATATTCAATTCTTAATCATTTTTTAGTTAACAAGCTTAAATCATTAAAGTCATGCAAGAATTGAACATTTGGGCTTGTAAACTCAAGGATAACATACTTATATATATTCAAATTCAAGTGAAATAACTTTATTTCCTGAAGTTATCAAAGATCCGATAGAGGATGCGAATTTACATATAAAGAATTTAATGAATTTAATGAATTTTGTGAAACAAATAGCATTAGTCGTCCTCTAACGGTTCCTAGATCACTATAATAAAATGGTGTAGCGGAGAGAAAGAAATAGAACTATTCTTAATATGGCTAGATGTATGTTGAAAGCAAAAAATATGCCTAAAGAATTTTGGGTCGAAGCTGTTTCTTGTGTAGTTTATTTGCTCAACTGCTCTCTAACAAAGAATGTGAAGGATTGAACACCATAAGAAGCATGGAGTGGGACCAAACCCAGTGTCAATCATTTTTTGGAAGTGTTGCTTACGTTCATGTACCAGATCAAGGGAGATCCAAGCTAGATGATAAAAGTGTGAAGCATGTTTTTATTGGCTATGATCCAAATTCCAAAGGCTACAAGTTGTACAACCTAAGCAATGACAAGATAGTTGTGAGTCGAGATGTGAAGTTTGATGAAAAAGCCACTTGGAGATAAAAAGCACACGAAGAAAGAAGTTATAATTTCTTTCCATACTTTAAAGATGAAGAGTAAGAAACCATGATGCCTATCTGAGAAGAGACTCCACTACCATCTTCCATTCATGAAGCATCCTCATCTTCAAAAGAAAGTTCTAATGAAAGGCCAAGAAAAATGAGAAGTATTGAAGAATTATATGATATAACTGAGCCTTTTGATTTATTTTGCCTTCTTGTTGACAGTGAATCTTTAGACTTTGGTGAAGCTTTCAAAGACAAAAGGTGAATACAAGCCGTACAAGAAGAAATTGAAGCCATTGAAAAGAATAACACTTAGGAGTTATCATATCTTCCTAAGGTTCATAAGGCAAATGGAGTCAAATGGTCGTTCAAGATAAAAAAAGAATGTCAAAGGAGATGTAAAGAGATATAAAGCAAGACTCATTGTAAAAGGCTACAAGCAAAAGCATGCAGTTGACTATAAAGAAGTGTTTGCACATATTGCCTACATGGAGACAATTCGTTTGATCATTGCTTTGGCGGCTCAAATGAGATGGAAGATTTATCAACTTGATGTAAAGTCCGCTTTCCTTAATGGTTATCTAGAAGATGAGGTATATGTTAAGCAACCAATTAGCTTTGTGGTAGAAGGGCATGAAGATAAAGTCTTGAGATTGAAAAAGACATTATATGGGTTGAATCAAGCACCAAGAGCATGGAATAGCCGCATCGACAATTATTTTCAAGATAATGACTTTGTTTGATATGTTCATGAATATGTTTTTTTTATGTTAAAGCATATGACAATGGAGATATTTTGCTTATTTGTCTTTATGTTGATGATCTTATTTTCATCGAAACTAATCCTACTTTGTTTGAAGGATTCAAGAAGGCTTTGACACATGAATTTGAGATGACCGATATTGGGCTCATGTCATGCTATTTAGGCCTAGAGGTGAAGCAAATAGAGGATGAGATTTTTATTTCTTAAGAAGCCTATGCAAAGGAGATTTTGAAGAAATTCAACATATTTGAATGTAACTCCGTGAACACACTCATGGAATGTGGAGTTAAATTGTCAAAGTTTGATGATGGAGTGAAAGAAGATTCTATCATTTTCAAAAGCCTTGTGGGAAGCTTGAGATACTTGACTTTGACATGACCTGACATTCTTTTTGCGGTTGGAGTAATGAGTCATTACATGGAATCACCTACTTTTACCCATATGAAAGTTGCTCAGAGGATTCTTCATTACCTAAAAGGTACAATTGATTTTGGGCTATTTTATTTATTTTGTAATGATTTCAAGCTTGTGAACTATTGTGATAGTGATTTTGCGAGGGATGTTGATGATAGAAAGAGCACTACTGATTTTGTATTCTTTATGATAGATTGTGCTATTTTATGGAGTTCTAAAAAATAATCCATTGTCACACTTTTAACTTGTGAGTCTGAGTATATGGCGGCAACTTCTTGCACTTGTCATGCTATATGACTTAGAAGGTTGTCGAAAAAAATTTATTTTTCACAAGAGGAAGCAACAAAGATTTGTATTGATAACAAGTCCACACTATCTCTTGCTAAAAAATCGGTGTACCATGATCGAAGCAAGCACATAGACACAAGGTTCCATTTTATTAGAGAGTATGTTAACAACAAGGTGATTGAGCCCAAATATGTGAAAACACAAGATCAAATTATTGATATTTTTACTAAGTCTCTCAAGTTTGAAGAATTTCAAAAATTGCGAGCAAGACTTGGAACGAAGAAGAAGACTTCAAATTAAGGGGGAAGTGTTGATTAAAAATAATAATTTGAAGTTAACAGAATTTTGGTAGTTATATAACCTTTGATGTGGTAGCTATTGTGAGTTATGAAAGTTATGAGAATTATTCTATAAGTAATGAAGAATTACGGTGTGTCATTAAGGAGAATTATTTCATTGGAGTTATGTGGTTATAAGATGGTTTAATTCATAAGTTAAAGAAAAATTACTATAGTTAATTAGGGAGAGTTATAGAATGTCTAACATTTCTTTCATTTCTATAAGTCTTATGTATTTTGGAGTTTGTTGGATTAGAAATAAAAATTAAAAAGTGTCTCTTCTATTATTTTTCCACACTAACAAAGTTGGCGTAGGGAGGATGAAGATGAGTGAAGATGGTGAAGGATTATGGTTCAATGTGCAGAGAGTTTTTTGGTAGGGAAGATGATAGTTTGAAGGTGGTGTTGAGTGGAAGTTGGTTGACGGAGTTAATAGTTGCTATGTCTTATAGCAAAAAAAAAAAAACAAGGGTGTTGTGTAAGTTTGATTCTTGATGAGTTTCTTTGTTTGTTATGAAAATGAGGTTGATAGAGGTTGTTGAGAGTGATTCATAGAAGTTTTTCTCTATAGCTTAGGGCCATGGTATAGGAGTTGGTATTTGTGTTCAGTTTTTTAGGTGTTTGGGTGTATGGAAATGATGAGAGTTGAAAGATGAAGATTTGAGGTAGAGATTAAGTTTCGGTGAAGAATGATGCTTCAAGATGCTAAGAGTGTTTTTTGAGTTTTGGGAGGATGTGGATGATGAAAAAAAATGGTTTCTTCATGCAAGGGTCCTCTTTAGCAGTGCTGGTTCAATGCTTTTTGTGGGAGAGAAAAAAAATGATGATATGTTATAGCTTTTGAGTAGTTAGATGCTACTTTACTCCTTAATTCCAAACTGCACTGCTTTCCTTCAACGTGAAACTCCTTCACGCTGAAGGACTTTTATATTTTTTTTAGTGTTATAGGTATGAATAATGGGCTGGGTTTGGTTATTAAGTTATGTTTAGGAGATGAATTTTGAGCCCAAAAAGGGCATGGACCTTAAGCAAAATGGGTCTTTGGTGTCCATGAAACTAGAATAATTTTTTTTCTTTTTTTACATTTTTTATTTTTTAAAAGAAAATAAGTTAATTATCTTAATTTTATTTATTTATTATAATTATTATTATTTTTACTTTTTGACCTGAACAAAATTGAGTGCTCACATATGTAATTTTCAAGAATTCATGTTAATGCATAGGTTTTGCTTGCCAATACTCTCTTTTAGTTAAATGTTTATGTCTAGTTCAATTAACCATATGTTATTATCTAACCCACTATATATCCATAGTGAACTAGCACAATTTCACTCATTAATAACAAATATCGAGCATATGTTATGCATGACTAATAAGTATGTATTCATCCTATTGGCTAGTCAATACACCTAACCTATGCAAGTATAATATATTTCCAAATTCATATGTCTAGTTCATTTGAAAATACCCAATTCATGTAATTGGTGGCTAAGCAATCACAAGTACTAAGCATATATATGAATGAACAAAATCATAGCATTAACATAAACATCTATGAAATTACAAATCATCCAAGATTCATAGTGAGATATAAAGGATCCGCTATTTACAAACTTAGAAATCCATAGGAAATATAAAAATAAGATCTAAGAAAAGACTCATTGAATAACAAGTAAAATCAAGAATGGAGAAGGTGAGAAGGAACTAGAATGTGGATCTAGAGCTTGAACTGATCCTTGATCTTGATCTACAGCCTCCAAAGAAACCTCTCTCTAAATCATTAAACCAAGAGCTTCTCTGTCTAGAATTGGATAAAACTCAAAATCCCCCTCCATTTACACAATGTGGAAATAAAAATACAAGAAAAATCACGGATCAAGGTCGGTTAACCAGGCCTAGGCCTGATTAAGCTAAGTCTAAGCATGGGAAATTCTCATACATTTGGTGGTTAATACTGTAACATCCCTAAATAATAATAATAATAATAATAATAATAATAATAATAATAATAATAATAATAATAATAATAATAATAATAATAGAATTATTTGACTAAGTCTTTTATTCAAATAACTAGATGGTTATTTGAATAGAACTTTTGTTGTGCAAAAAAATAGGAGGAAAACATGTCATTTTATTCAAATGGAAATTTTCCTATTCAAATAAATGAGATGTTGTGTGTAAATATACCTTGTAACGAGATGATTTATTCGAATAATAAGTATGGTTACTTGAACAAAGGCAAAAATTAGTAAAATTGGGAAACGCGTACATGGTAACATAATAAGAGAACTTAGTTTTTCATTTAGGCTTTTCCTTCAACACATGGTTCCTCCACTCAATTAGTTCCAATGGAACCAAACTAGAACCAAGAACATGAAACAAGCAAGGTGAGATTAGCAAGGACAAGTGTCAACTTGACTAAGGAAGAAACAATGACTGACATCAACATGTGTTAATCTTAAATTAAGGCAATGATTACTAAGGAGCTAAGGAAGAAACAATGATTGACATCAACATGTGTTAATCCTTTTGTCTTATTGAGTTTATAAGACAAGTTCACAATTTTTTCGCAAAACACTTGAATGTTGAATTTTGTTGAAGCTGTTGACTATTTGAAATGAATGAATTGATAAGAATGATAGATATTGCTTAATAACTAACCAAGAGAAAAGTAATCAAGTAAGAAAATAAGCAATGCACAAATGTAAAAAGAAGGGTTTGAAGAATCAAACACAATTGTTTATCCTGGTTTGGTGATGGCGGGATTTAAATATGCAAATCCAAGTGCAGGTTATCTCAAGTAATAAATTTCTCGAAAGTCCGAGGTCGACCCACAGGGGATTGAGGTAAGAAAAGGATTTGTCACAACACCAAAAGTAATAAAAAATGTTCACAAATGAATTTAAGAACTTGCTTGGGTTAGGAGATCTACTCTTGGTAACAAATTAAAGGTAAGATTATTTCTCTTTATAACTCAATTGAAATTCACACACAACGGAGGTTTCAATCAGAAAATATAACATTCAAAGTTTAATTATATATGCAATCATATTATGATTCCTTTAATTATCTACCAACATTTCTAAATGAGTTCAAGCATTCACTGCGCTAATCCTATTGTCTACAATAAATCAAGATCTTCATTATACAAAGAAGGTTTCTAAATTGATTGGAAACAAAATACAACACATATAATGTCCATTTAATAATATATCATTTAAGCACAAGAAATAGAATAATCTAACATTATTTCATTACCAAGAGCTTCACTCTTTTACCTAAGTAAGATGAAGATTTAGTTACTCATAGATAAGAAGAAAGAAAGAGAGAAGAAGAGAAAGATGAACATAGCTTCAATTTAGAACAAGAGAAAATTACAACAAAGGAAAATAATAAACAAGCATAACTATAACTTGTAAAAACTAAGCCTAACACCAAGAGCACCAAATGATCAGCCAATGGTGCCTTTTATAGAGGATTAGGGATACAAAATGACAATGAGGCTGATTAAGAGTAGGTGGATGAGTGGATGAATGAGTGAAAAATGCCAAATGATGAGTTAGTGAGTGGAAAATTATTGAGATTCTTTGTCTCCAAAATCATTCATTGCTTAACTCATGGATCCCGTCACTAAATAGAAAAGTCATATTCATGTAGATCTGGGTCTTAACTTTCAGATGTCCAAATTTTAGCTTATTTCATCACCTACAACACAAGATATAGGCCAATTACTGCAGACTGTTCAGGCCTAATTTTAGCACCTCTGTTTTGAATTCCAGACCCAATATCATCTCCAAACTGTCTGATTTGAGTTCTGTGTTCTTCATTAAAGTTGTAGATATGGGTCTTAAATTTCACGTATCAAAATTGCAGCCCAAGAAAGTTCCTACAACCTGAGTTATGCTCTGATTACTGTACAATGTTCAAGTTCCAGTCACAAAACTCGTATTCTGACTTCCAAGCCCAATTAGCTCCTCTAGATGTCCATATTTTACCTGGAGCTCTCATGAAAGTTGTAGAGCTCTCTCTTATCTTTCCTACAAGGGAAGATACATAATTATTACATATCTAGAACTCAAGATATGACAGAAATACAGAAATAATGTAAGACCCAAATAATGCTGGAAAAATCAATTAAGTCCAATTTGAGTCCAAACTTACAAAACATAACTAGGCTTAATCAATTAAGTACATGGAGAGTGTAAATGACTAAAAATAAGGGTTTATTAATGTATAAAACATGTGATCATCAAATTCTCCCACACTTAGCTTTTTGCACTCCTGGGCAAAACACATAAGGCCAAAGCTAGGAAACAAAGAAAAATTACACAGACTTAAAAGCTAAAAACTCTAAAATACTCGATGAAACAAGAAAAGCAACCTGAAATTCAAGGGATCAAAGCATTAATCATTTCTTCACATCTCAAATCAACAAGCAAAGAAACTTCAGTTGAAAAGAATAAATCAAGAATGATAGATCCTCACAGAATTCACTCTCAATCTCTCAAGTGTTTAAAAGGTAAGTATTTCACTCTATTCAACCCATGAACAATTGCACTACCATAAGCTTGCTTATCTTCTACTTCTCTGCTACTCAAAACACATGCATACAAAAATCAAGAGGACTTTATTCAAGGTTGTAATGGGGTCATAGTAAAGGAGAGGGGATAATATGGATATGAAAAGATAAATACCAAAGAGAATAAAAAAGCATTATGGTACAGTTAGAGTGGAAAAAATGTTTGGGAACATTCATCATAAAGGACAATCACCAATATTTACCTAATGTTTTGTTGAAGATCAATCCCAAATTGGTGAATTGAATTCATTGTTAGACTTGAACATTTTCCTTTTCTTCCTATTGTTTCCAAGCATCCACCTTTATTTTAGACTCTGATAATCCTTTGATTGCAACGGTGGTCATTTTTTTTTTGCTGATCATTTTGCACACACACCCCCACACTTGTTCAAGAATAAGGTCAATGCTCTCTTATTCCCTAAGGTTGGGTAAAAACATGTTTTTTTCTTTTTTTATTTATTTTTTTATTTTTTGAAGGTACGAAATGAGCTAAAAACAAGGAATGGTCAAATAAGTTCAAAGAGGTTACACAATGGAAAATATACAAGGATGGCTATTTGGTCAAAGTAGCTATTTCAAAATGTCTCAATCATATTAATGTATGCATGTAAAAATTTAGCCTAAAAAAGAATCAAAGCAAGTTCTAGAGTAACAATTCTATGAGTGAAAATCACACAAGAAAGAAGAGAATGGTATAGATATTCAATCCATTCATCAATAGGCTCAAAATCTCACAAGGCATATTTCTATCATTCTCAATCCATCATATCAACATTCATATCCAAGCTTGTGATTTTTAAGAAAGAAGATAATTTATGTTAAGATCCAAGAATCCATTTACTACTTCTACACAAAAGAATTATTACCTCAACTAAGATGCGTCTCAAGAGTAATAAATTCTTTCCAAAATTTACTCCTTACTGTGTCATCCTTAATTGGTTTTACTACGAATAGGTTTATGATAGTCATATCACAAAACATACTTCCCAATTTAGATGCGTCTCAAAAGTAAAATTACTCATTTCTTATCTTTTATTGTGATGTTGAATTCTTGAAACAACAAGATCCACCTTATCAATCTTGATTTGGCATCCTGCTTAGACATCAAATATCTAACAGCAGAATGATCAGTGAAAATCACAATAGAAGAACCAATTAAGTAAGATTGAAATTTGTCCAGTGCAAAAATTACAGCAAGTAGTTCTTTTTCAGTAGTGGTATAATTCATTTGTGCATTGTTTAAAGTTCTACTTGCGTAACAAATCACATGAGGCTTACCTTCCTTTCTTTGGCCTAAAACAACACTCAAAGCAAAATCACTAGTATCACACATTAACTCAAAAGGCAAAGACCAGTCAGGAGATTACATGATAGGAGTAGATGTCAGAAGATTAATTAATTTTTCAAAAGATTTTTGAGATTCTTGAGTCTAATCAAATGGTGCATCTTTCAACAGAAGATTACATAATGGTCTAGATATGGCACTAAAGTCCTTAATGAATCTTCTGTAAAATCTTGCATGTCCTAAAAAGGAACGAACTTCTCTGACTGTTTTTGGGGAAGGCAAATGAGCAATTAATTCAACTTTGGTCATATCAACTTCAATTCCTTTAGAAGATATCACATGACCTAACACTATTCCTGAGGTAACCATGTAATAACATTTTTCCCAATTTAGCACAAATCCTTTTTCTTCGCATCTTTTAAGAACTTTTTTCAAATTATCAAGATAATTTTCAAAAGAATTTTCAAAAACTGTCACATCATCCATAAAAACCTCTAAATAATGTTCAATCATGTCACTAAAAATGCTTAACATGCATATTTGAAATGTTACCGAAGCATTACAAAGGCCAAAAGGCATTCTTCTATATGCAAAAGTACCAAAGGGACATGTAAAAATGGTCTTTTCTTGATCTTCCAATACAATTGGTATTTAATTATAACCCGAATAACCATCAAGAAAATAGTATTATGGATGTCCTGCTACCCTTTCCAGAATTTGATCAGGAAATGGTAAGGGGAAATGATCTTTCCTAGTAGCAGCATTTAATTTTCTAAAATCAATACACATACGCCAACTAGATGAGACTCGCGTAGGTATTAATTCACCCTTATCATTTTCAACCACCGTTATTCCATATTTCTTAGGCACAACTTGTGTAGGGCTTACCCATTGACTATCAGAGATAGGATAGATAAATCTAACATCAAGCAATTTAAGGACTTCAGCTCTAACTACCTCTTTCATGTGTAGATTTAATCTTCTTTGAGGTTGTTGAGAAGTTTTAGCATTATCCTCTAAATGTATTCTATGTGTACAAATTAATGGATTAATACCTTTTATATCCTTTAATGTCCATCCAATTGTACTTTTATGTCTTTTAAGTACTTCTATTAATATACCTTCTTGTTCTTCAGTAAGAGACGAGGAAAGTACCACTGGAAAGTTTTGCTTTTCTCCAAAAAAATGTGTACTTTAACCCAGCAGGTAATGGCTTTAGTTCCGGTGTGGGTACTTCTTCATGGGTATCATCATTCATCGGTTTTAGCTCTTCAAATCTTGGCTTCCATCCCTTGTACTCCATTACCTATGTACAATCAAGCAAAGAGCATATTTTAGAAATATCATCTTCTAATTGCATGCTTGAATCCAATGAATTGACTAAACAAATTTCTAATGGGTCAGAAGAACTCTTTGTTTGAATATGATCATCTATAATGGCTTCAATTCCTTCAACTTCTTCTTTTTCGTCAAGGACTTCCTGTGGCTGCTTGCACATGTTAAAAACATTGAGTTCCAGTGTCATGTTTCCAAATGTTAGCTTCACCACTCCATTTCTGCAATTTATCAAAGCATTTGATGTTGGTAAAAATGGACGGCCTAAAATAACAGGAATTGACTTGCAACTATCAACCATAGGTTCAGTATCCAAGACAATAAAATCCACATGATATATGAATTTATCAACTTGAACTAACACATCTTCTACTATTCCTCTTGGAATTTTAATTGATCTTTCGGCAAGTAGAAGAGTTACAGAGGTTAGTTTTAACTCACCTAAGTTGAGTTGCTGATAAACTGAATATAGAAACAAATTGACACTAGCACCAAGATCAAGTAAAGCTTTTTCAATTTTATGTTTTCCAATAATGCATGAAACTGTAGGACAACCAGGGTCTTTATATTTCAATGCATTATTATTCTGAAGAATGGAGCTTACCTGTTCAGCCAAAAATGCTTTCTTTTTCACATTTAATTTCCTTTTAACAGTGCATAAATCCTTCAAATATTTAGCATAACAAGGAATTTGTTTAATAGCATTTAACAGAGGAATATTGATCTTCACTTGTTTCAAAATTTCAAAAATTTCAGTGTGGTGGTCCAATTTCTTTAGATTATTCAATGCTTGAGGAAATATGGGTGAAGGCGAAAGCTTGGTCTCCTTTTAGTCAACTTCTTCATTTTTTTGGGAAATTGGTTCATCTTCTCTCTCACAGGGTTTAGGAATTTGTTTTTCAACAACCTTTCCACTCCTAAGAGTTATCACTGACTTGACTTAGTCCATTTGTTAATTTTCTGAACTCCCCTCATTTAGACTATACTGACCCTTAGGATTTGGTTAAGGTTGAGAAAGAAATTTTCCTTTCTCGTGAATGGTGAGTGCAGAAGAAAGTTTAGCAAGAGTTTCTTTTATGTCACTCATGGTTTGATTGTTTTGTTTATTAATGGCTTCTTGCTTTTCTATGAATGCATGTAGTGTTTCTTCAAGGTTTTTCCAATATGGTGGGACATAAGGTGTATATCCTTGAGAATTTTGAAAGTCCTGTTGTGCCTGAGGAGGTGGTGGTTGCGCGAATTATGACTGGTTATTATTCCTCCAGCTGAAATTTGGGTGATTTCTCTATCCCGAATTATATGTATCTGAAAAAGAAGAAGTAAATGACTTTTTAAAATTATTCATTGCATTTACTTGCTCATGTACAACTTCTTTAAAAATAAGAATATTGGGACATTCATGTGTTGAGTGTCCTAAGTCATCATAAATGCCACAAATTTCTTCATTTTGCACAGATTTGATTTCTTTTGCTTTTCTTAACTCCATGGCTTCAACCTTTCTAGCCAAACTGGCAAACCTAGCATTTGGATCTTCTTCTTGAATAAGGTGATATTTTCCTTTATTAGCACTTGCAAGATTAGATCTAATTGAATTTTTAGAAGTGTTAGTACTATGCCAAGATTGAGAATTTTCAGCCAACTGGTTCAAATAGTCTAAAGCTTCATCATGTTCTTTATCAAGAAACTCACCATTGCACATTGTTTCCACAAATTATTTTGTTTTAGGAGTTAAACCTTCATAAAAGAAACTTATAGTGCACCATTTTTCAAAACCATGATGTGGGCAAGAATTTAACAAATCTTTAAATCGTTCCCAACATTGAAAATATGCTTCATTTGAATTTTGGGAAAAATTTTAGATTTATCTTTTCATAGCATTGGTTTTATGTGTTGGAAAAAATTTCTTTAAGAAATCACCTTGCATTTCTTGCCATGTGCCAATTGATCTTGGTTTCAAAGTGTTAAGTCAAGATTTTGCTTTATCTTTTAAAGAAAAAGGAAACAATTTAAGTTTAATAATCTCTTCAGTGCAATTTTGGTCATTGAAAGTAATACATACTTTCTCAAATTCTTTCAGATGTAAATATAGACTTTTAGATTCTAAACCATGAAAATTAGGAAGTAAAGAAATCATATCTGGCTTAAATCTAAAATTGTTGCCATTGAGTGAAAAGATAAAACATGATGGACTAGAGTTTCGAGGTGGTTGCAAATATTCACGTATGGTTCGCAACGGTTGATTTTCATGTTCTTCATGTACACTTTCATTTTCAGTCATTGTGTTAATTGTGTGTGATTGTGGTTCAAACAAATCAATATATAAAGTACCAGGATTAATTTTAACTAAAAGACCAGAATTTAAATCACGATACTAATTAAGCATAAATACATAAATAGATTAAAATAAATAAACAAAAATAATGTACAAGCTGGCGGTATAACCCGCCACTAAATATTAACAAGGATGTAGTATAAACTAACCACCCAACAAATATTAACAAGTAAAAAGTTAGATAACTAATAAATTAAAAAGTTAGATAATTAGAGAGTTAATAATTAGGTTAGAAAATGCAGAAAGTAAAGTGTAGAAAATAAAGAGTAGAAAGTAAGTTGCAGAAAATAAATTTAAAATATGAAAACTGAAGAGAGGCAAAGCCCCACCAGAGCCGACGAAAGAGAAGAGAAGAAGAAAGATTATTTCATTATGTTAGAAACCAATAATAAATAATAGAAATTAAATAGTTAGAGAGCGAGAAATTAAATGACGTAAAATAAAAGTTAGGGTGCAGAAAAAAAAAGTTAGTAAGTAGAAATTAAATGACAGAAATATAAAAGTTAGTATGTTAGCAAGTTAGTAAGTTAAATAGTTAGATAGTTAGAAAGTTTGTGAGTTAGTAAAGAAACCGAAGGATCGACAAACCGATCTTTTGCTCGGGTGAGGGAGAAGAGAGAATAGATTTTATTAAAGTATGAGAACTTCAATAAATTAAAACTTCAAATCAAGTCCCCGACAACGGCGCCAAAAACTTGACTGCAGGATTTAAAGATGCAAACCCAAGTGCAGGTTGTCTCAAGTAATAAATTTCTCAGGAGTCTGAGGTCGATCCACAGGGAATTGATGAAGAAAAATTAATTGAGGTCAGAAAAGGATTTGTCACAACACCAAAAGTAATAAAAGATGTTCACAAATGAATTTAAGAACTTGGTTGGGTTAGAAGATCTACTCTTGGTAATAAATTAAAGGTAAGATTATTTCTCTTTATAACTCAATTGAAATCCACATACAACGGAGGTTTCAATCGGAAAATATAATATTCAAAGTTCAATTATATATGCAATTATATTATGATTCCTTTAAGTATCTAATAATTTTTGTAAATGAGTTCAAGCATTCACTATGCTAATCCTATTGTCTATAATAAATCAAGATCTCCATTATATAAAGAAGGTTTCTAAATTGATTGAAAACAAAATACAACACATATAATGTCCATTTGATAATATATCATTTAAGCACAAGAAATAGAATAATCTAACCTTATTTCATTACCAAGAGCTTCACTCTTTCACCCAAGCAAGATGAAGAATTAGTTACTCATAGATAAGAAGAAAGAAAGAGAGAAGAAGAGAAAGATGAACATAGCTTCAATTTAGAACAAGAGAAAATTACAACAAAGGAAAACAATAAACAAGCATAACCATAACTTGTAAAAACTAAGCCTAACACCAAGAGCACCAAATGATCAGCCAATGGTGCCTTTTATAGAGGATTAGGGATACAAAATGACAAGGGGACTGATTAAGAGTAGGTGGATGAATGAGTGGAAAATGCTAAATGATGAGTTGGTGAGTGGAAAACTATTGAGATTCTTTGTCTCTGAAATCATTCATTACTTAACTTATGGATTCCATCACCAAATAGAAAAGTCATCTTCATTAAAGTTGTAGATCTGGGTCTTAACTTTCATGTGTCCAAATTTCAACTCATTTCATCACCTATAGCCCGAGATATGGCCCAATTACTGCAAACTATTCAGGCTCAGTTTCAACACCTCTATTTTGACTTCTAGACCTAATATCACCTCCAAAATATCCGATTTGAGTTCTGTGTTCTCATGAAAGTTGTAGATATGGGTCTTAAATTTCAAGTATGGAAATTTCAGCCCAAGAAAGTTCCTACAGCCCGAGTTATGCTTTGGTTACTGTATACTGTTCAAGTTCCAGTCACAAAACTCGGATTCTGACTTCCAAGCCCAATTAGCTCCTCTAGATGTCCATATTTTACCTGGAGGTCTTCATGAAAGTTGTAGAGCTCTCTTTTATATTTCCTACAAGGTAAGATACATAATTATTACACATCTAGAACTCAAGATATGGCGGAAATACAGAAACAATGTCAGACCCAAATAATGTTAGAAAAATCAATTAAGTCCAATTTGAGTCCAAACTTACAAAACATAACCAGGCTTAATCAATTAAGTACATAGAGAGTGTAAATGACTAAAAATGAGGGTTTATTAATGTATAAAACATGTGATCATCATTCGGCCACCAATCCACTTGTGACCTACGTCCAGTCCTCAAGCAACCACTCGAGATTTTTCACTATATCTTTAAGTTTCAATAGGTGCTTGATAACCTTTACAAACTTGAGCACTCAACTCCTTGGGATGCCTCACCTTTGAGCTTGAGCCCTTTTCAAACAAAGAAATGCCTCACCCTTTACAATTTGGAGGGATACCTCACCCTCTCTTATAAAGCAATTAAAATTGATAGAATGAAACTCTCACTAGAGTAAATGATACAAATTGAAACTCTTAGTATGCTCTCAAAAGATATCTTAAGGATTTGTCAAAAAATAGAGCAACAAATGATTTTAAGGATTGATTCTCATTTTGATGTGTTACAAAAACATTTCAGGTTCAAGAAGATCTATTAATGATGCCCCAACATCTGTATTTAAAGAGATATGCACTTGAGGAGCCGTTGGGGGATTACAGGCAACCATTTAATGCACCTACTATAGCCGTTGGGCATGTCAGAACACTAATAATCGATTACATGGTAGTTAGAACATGTTCTTGGCTTTCTGGGCAGGTTATAATCGATTACCAACCTTGTGTAATCAATTACACGCCCTTTGACTTGCTGGTAATTGATTACATGGTTGATGTAATCGATTATAAGGTTTTTATTTAACTTGTAATCGATTACCACACATGTGTAATCAATTACTTTGCACTTTAAACACATTTTTCAAGCCTAAATGAGGATTCATGTCATTTCTAACTTTAAGAAACTTGGATTGAACAATATTGGTATATGTTTAACATGATCCAAGATTAAAATCAACATCTTTTTAGAATATGAACTTTGAAAAATATACTGATTAAAAACATCTTTGAAAAACCATTTGAGATATCTTAAGAGCATTTAACATTGATGTTCTAAGGCCTATGTCTAAATAAACCTCTTGATTTCTTTTTTTTGATCTTAGTCTTCTCTTTTGCACTTGATCTTCATCTTTGGCTTTATTATCATCAAAAATCATTTGACATGCTTTTAAGACATAAGCATTCACATTCTCTCCCTTTTTGATGATGACAAACTGAACATTGAAAAAAAGAGAAACAATTGCATATATATATATATGTGTGTGTGTGTGTGTGTGTGTATTAGAGATTTAAGTGCAACTCTCTCCCGTAATGTATGCACAAGATAAGGTTAATGATGTGTGTGTGTGTATCCCCCGTTGGCATTATCAAAAACACATAAGCATTCAGATTTTCAATAAAATTTCGACAGCATTTCAGTTGTATTTCATGATTTCCCAAAGATTTAAATAGTAGTAACTAGTACATCCCAATCTAGTGTTGTAAACAAAATATAATCAATCCAACCAGATAAAGAAATATAACCAAGTAGATTAAGACATCAATATATTCAATAAATAGATATGAAACATCAAAATATCAACTGATTTTATATAAATTGACTCAATGTCATATATAACCAATCAATAATGAAAACAAGAAAAAAATATATATCATGACAATGGTCCATGGTCACTAGCAGTCGCCTCGCTATAACTATCCTCGTCCGCAGTGACGTCTCCAAGGTCAACATCATCGTCACCAAGTTCAAGATCATCCTTAGAACCAAAGAGCTCCTCAGCAAGAACTCCAGCGGGAGTGGCGGAGGGATCAGAAAAGATAGAGGAGCAGAAGGGGCAAATGAGGTGGTAGGTGTAGCAGCAGCTCTCTGTGGTGCATAATCTGGTCCTTCCAAGAGGGAGCGAATAAAAGCAAGCTCTTGATCGGAGTAGTCCATCCTCAGCTCAAGGTGATCTACCTTCTGCTCAATGTGATCCATCCAGGTTTCCACTGTAGTTGCCAAACTACGCATCTATTGGAGCAAGAGGTCCAATGTGGCTAGAGCTGCAGCAGGTTGCTAGTCTTCTTCTTCATCATCACTCTCCAGACCATGAGGGATATGCTTGTAGCTGCCATAAGTCAGATAGTACCATCTACCTTGCTCTGCTGAAGCTTCTTCAAAGTGTACAAGCCAATGGATTGTGAACCTTTGGAGATGGTATCCTTGGATTCCTAAGACAAAGAGATGTGACAATGCTCCAAGATAGTTGTCACAAGCATGACATAAGGAAGAGCAGAGTTCTTCTTCTTCTTCACATCCAACATGTGCTGAATTATGTAGTTGACCCAATTGATTGGCCTATTTGTGGTTATTGCCCATAAAACCACTACATCATCTTTCAAGACCTGGGAGTAATTACCTCACCTAGGAGTCAAGCCTCGAACAACCAGATAATGCACCAGTCTGTTCTCCATTGTCAAGCCAGTAGCCATTACCCTTTTCTTATCCCTTGAAAACACATAACCAGACTGAATCAGGGATGTCAGAGCACTCCTATATTCAAACTCAGCTCCCCAAGCATTCTCATTTCCATAAAAGCTTGTCCCAATATAGGTGAGCTTGGTTAATCTACATCATTCCTCCTTAGTGATCCTAATTTGAGTTTTCTTCACCTCAGAAATTAGGCAATTATCTTCATATTTCAGATTTGCATAGAAAACTCTAACCAAATTAGGATAGATAGCCTTGTGAATGCTGAAGAACCCAAGCAATCATAGCCTTTCAATTAACTGAAAATACTCTAGGGGTTCACTTGAGCAAGATTAGCTTCCTCAATTAGAAGTTTTTCCTGAATAGCTCAGCCCTTTTGGTGATGGAGAAATGTTGTGTGAGGTCTAGCCCGAAAATATTTCATGGAGGAGTATTGGAGGATTCTCCAACGATGACCCCTGTTCTTGGGTGCTTTGCACATTGGGATGGTTCAGCCATTGAAGGGAAGAGAGGTGAAAGGGAAGAAATGAAGAGAGCTTGGAGGTGTATGGGTGAAGGGAAGGATGGTAGGAGGAGGGTTTTAGGTGGTATGGCTCATGGGTGATGAGAGGGAGAAAGACAAAGGGGTGAGTGGATTTTGGGTGGAAATTTGGGTGGATTTTGATGAGTTTTGGTGGATGGGTTGTGTGGAGAAGTGATTTTCGAATGAGAGCGAAGTGAAATAAAGTGTTTTTAGGTGATATTTGAGTGAGAAATTAAGAGTTTGGGATGGGGGGTTTCATAGGTTCAGAAGAGAAAAAGATGAGATTATGAAGAAATGACCTTTCACGCGTCAGAAAACTTTTTAAAAGCCCTTGTGTAATCGATTACATTGGTTATGTAATCGATTACCAGCCTTCTGTTATCCCTGTAATAGATTACACTTTTGGTGTAATCGATTACCACGTTTTTGGGAACCTTGTAATTGATTACATTATTTGTGTAATCGATTACCGAGTTCTAGGTTCATTGTAATCAATTACTAGTAAGATGTAATCGATTACTTGCATGACAGAACCTTTGTAATCAATTACAAAGGTCTTGTAATCGATTACCAGCCTACTAAAACTCAAATTTTGTATTTCAAACAGTGAATGATCAATTTTAAACCTTTCAAATTAGTTCTAAGGCTTCTCAAATCAATTCCAAACATCATGCAAGCATATAATCTAATCAGATTGTGATCCAAAACACATAATAATGCAAAATTGCTACTTTTACCGAGAACTACCCTATTTGGATGGATTTGTAATGTTTTTGAGCTTCTTAGAGGTCCTTGACATGAGGAAGTACCTACAAAATAACTTAGGGGGAATCTCTGATACTCAAGTCAGTATTGGATTAAAAATCAAAAGTTATGCAGCAAAAAGTCATGATTATGTAGAAAAATGTATGTTTATGCAGCAAACTTGCATTTTATGCAGCAAAACAACGTATTATGCAACAATTTAGCCTTTGCATGATTGATCTAATATGCCAAGTTCATTTCTTATATAATAGGAAGCTTCTTTTGCTAAAGGTTTAGTGAAAATGTCAGGTAGTTACTTAGTGGTTTCCACAAATTTAAGCATGCAATCAACCTTTTGAACATGTTCTCTTATGAAATGATGCCTTATTTCAATGTGCTTTGTTCTTGAGTGTAAAACAAGGTTTTTAGACAAATTGATTACACTAGTATTCTCACATCTTATGGGGATGTGATCCAGTTTAAGTCCATAGTCTAGAAGTTGTTGCTTCATCTAAAGGATTTGAGAACAACAACTTCCAACTGCAACATATTCAGCTTCAGTTGTTGACAATGCCACACTATTTTACTTCTTGCTATGCCAAGAAACTAATAAGCTTCCATGCAAGTGGCATGTCCCACTAGTACTTTTCCTATCCATTATGCAACCAACAAAGTCAGAATCGGAATAACCAATTAGGCTACATGAAGTACCCTTAGAGTACCACAATCTCATTTGTGAAGTGCCTATTAGATATTTCATAATTCGTTTTACAGCACATAGGTGAGATTCTTTAGGATTTGCTTAATATCTAGCACACATGCATACACTAAACATAATATCAGGCTTACTAGCTGTAAGGTAAAGGAATGAGCTAATCATACCTCTATACTTAGTAATTTCTATCGATTTACCTCCTTTATCTTTGTCCAAGTAACAAGAAGTGCCCATTGGTGTAGTCATTTGCTTGGCACCTTCCATTCCAAACTTCTTGAGTTAGTCCTTGCAATATTTGAATTGACTTATGAAAGTCTCATTGATAGGATAATTAAAAGTTTCAAACCCAAGTGCAGGTTGTTTCAAGTAGCATATTCTCGGGAGTCTGAGGTTGATTCACAGGGAATTAATGAAGAAAAATTATTTGAGGTAAAGAGCAGATTTGTCACAATACTAAAGGTGATAAAAGTTGTTCACAGATGAAAAGGATTCACTTGGGTTAGGAGATCCACTCTTGGGAATAAATTAAAGACAAAATAATTTCTTTTTATAACTTAATTGAAATCAAACATAATAAAGGTTCCAATCAGAAGATTTAGCATCCAAAGTTCAATTAAGATTATATATGTAATCATATTATGGTTCCTTTAATTGTCCACCAACACTTGTAAATGATCTCAAGCATCCACTGTGCCAACGTCTTGTCTACAATGAATCAAGATCTTCATTATACAAAAAGAGTTTCTAAATTGATCGGAAACAACTTACAACACATATAATGATCACTTAAAAATATATCATTTAAGCACAAGAAAGAAATTAATCTAACCTCAACATATTACCAAGAACTTCACCCTTTCACCCAAGCAAAATGAAAATTAGTTACTAATGAATTAAGAAGAAAGAAAGAAAGAAGAGGAAGATAATGAACATAACTTTAATTAAGAACAATAGAAAACTACACAAAGAAAATAATTAACATATAAGCATAAAAGTAAACTCTAAGCTAACACCATGAAATGATTAGCCATTGCCTCCTTTATAGAGTTATAAGAATATAAAATTCCAAAGGAGTTGATGGATGATGAAAGCGAAATACCAAAATAGTTGTTTAATGATGATGAATGGGTGGATTCTTGTCTCTGAAAGGTTTCACTTCTGAACTCATGGAATGCGTCATTTGAGGGCTAGGTGGTCTTCAATAAAGTTCTAGGAAATTGTCTTAGCTTTCTATAGACACTTGAGTTTAGCCAAATCCACCACTTACAGCTCGAGATATGGCCTAATTACTGCTCATGGGTCATACCCAACTTTAGCTCCTCAGTTCTGACTTCCAAGCCCAATATCACCTTCAAGGAATCCGAACTGAATTTTGTGTTCTTCATGAATGTTGTAGATATGAGTCTTAACCTTCCACTATCAAAATTTCAGAATTGTTGAACTCCTATAGCCAAAGATATAGCCTAATGAGTGCATAGAGGTCAAGCTGTCAAGTTCAAAACTCTAGATTTTGCTTCAACTCCAATTTGAGTTATCCAAACGTGTGTTTACGGTCTTGAGGTCTTTATGAAAGTTGTAGAAATTTTTCTTAGCTTTAAAACAAGACCAAAATCGCATCCATCGAATATTTGTAAATCAAATTATAGTCAGTTTACTGAAAAAGCCAAGTGAGAAAGTTATACAATGAATGAAATATATTGCTATTAATGTGGCTCTTGCTATCAAGTGAATAGTTATTAGAGAATTATCTAAACTTTTCAACAAGATCAGAATCACAATAATCAGATAATAGCAACTCAAATTGTGGCCACTTTATTTAAGAATACAATCACCCGAATTAATGAAAATTCAAGCAATAATTTCTTCAATGATCCAATTAAGCTTAATTTCATAAAATGTGACAAAATCAACTTAATTAAGCCAAATTGAACCTTAAGAAGCCTAGTGAGAGGATTACAAAATGAATAAAATACATTGTTATCGAATTCTCCCACAACTAAACTTTTGCACTCCCAAGCAAAACACATAAGAAAAAACTAGGAAACAAACAAAAACGATATAGACTCAAAAGCTAAAAACTCTAAAAGATTTAATGAAACAAGAAGAGTAACCAGTCATTCAAGGGATCAAAGCATTAATGAGGTAATATTTCTTCACATCTTAAACCATCAAACAAGAAAACTTCAGTTAAAAAGAACGAATCAAGAATGAAAGATCTTCATATGATTCACTCTTAATCTTTCAAGCATTAAAAAAGTAAGTATTTCACTCAATTTAACCCATGAAAAATTGCACTACCATAAGCTTGCTTATCATCTACTTCTCCACTACTCAGAACACATGCACACAAAAATCATAAGGACTTTATTCAAGGTTATAATAAGGTCAAGGTAAAGAATTTGACAAGTTAAGAACCAAGGAGAATAAAAGAGCATAAGAGTTGAGTTCAATTAACAAGCATGAAAGTTCATCCCAACTCCACCTAATACAAATTCCTTTTACATATTCTTCTCACATCCCTTTTTGCCTTATTGGCCCTTATTTACACATTTGTTTTTATTTTAATTAGCCATTTTTTTACCAACCATTTTGCACACACACCCCCACACTTGCTCAAAAACTCATCCAATAACAAAGTCAATGCTCTCTTATTTCCTAATGTCGGGTAAGAACATGGTTTTTCATTTAAGGCACATAATGAGTTAGAAACAAGGAATAGTCAAATAAGCTCAAAGAGGTTAAGCAATAGGAAAGAAGTCATTTCCAATGCCTTACGTTAGCAGGAATCAAAGAATTTCCAAGAAGTCATAAAAGTGTTTGATATCATACTGAGACAATATGCTGTTGAGCAAGGTTACTTATTTGTGCACCAATCATTCTTGGCTATTTAGTTAAAGTAGTTATTTCAAGAAAAATGTCTCAATCATATTTATGTATGCATGTGAAAATGTAGCCTCAAAAAGAATCAAAGCAAGTTCTAGAGTAACAATTTCATGAGTGAAAATCACACAAGAAAGAAGAAAATGGTACAAATGTTCAATCCATTCATCAATAAGCTCAAAATCTCACAAGACATATTTCTACCATTCTCAATCCATCAATTCAACATTCATATCTAAGCATGTGATTTTTAAAAAAGAAGAAAATTTATGCTATGACCCAAGATATACTTTTTGCTACTTCTAAAACAATTATTTCCTCAACTAAGATGCGTCTCAAGAGTAAAATTACATCCAGGGCGAAATTTACTCCTTACTATGCCATCCATAATTGGTTTTGTTGTAGGTTTCTGATAGTCATCTCACTAAACATACTTTCCAATTTAAATGCGTCTCAGGAGTAAAATTACTCTTTACTCTGCTAATATTCATTAGTTTAGTAAGTTCATGAAAATCATATCATACTTCCATACTTTTTTTTCAACTATCCTTCCCCCTAACCAGATCACAACATTGTCCACAATGTTAAAATATAGATGAGTAAAGGACAGAAGATAGTATCTGTTAAAGAAATTTGACGCAAATTTAAATAAAAACAAAGTACAATAAATAAAATCAAAAGTAAAAGAAAATTAAAGATGAAGTGTCAGATCTGGCTTTCTTTGCATGCTCTGCTTCCTGCAGACTAATCTATCTGAGCTATTGCTTTATCAGGTTCATAAACAAAAGCTTCTAATTTATTAATCAGTTCATCAATAGTGGAGGCAGAGATAAGAAGTTGTCTTGCCGAATGTGTGATAAATTTTTGTTCCATAGCTTTGTCAAGAAAAAATAACAAAAGATCAAAGAAATTATTAACATTCAACAAACCAATGGGTTTATGGTGGATGTTCAGTTGGGCCCAAGAGACAATTTAAAAAATTTCTTCCAAAGTACCAAAACCACCTGGTAAGGCAATGAATGCATCAGAGTTGTCAAGCATTGTTTTCATTCATCCATACATAGATGATACTTGAATTTCTTCTCCAACTGTCTTTCCAGTGATGTTCTTTTGAGTTAAAGGTCCAGGAATGATACCTAAAACCTGATTGCCTCCTATAAAAGCAGCAAGTGATACAGCCCCTATTAACCCACGGCAACCTCCCCCATATACAACATGAATATTTCTTACAGCAAGTGTTCGACCAAGAGCGCTTGCGGCATTTACAAACTCTAAACCCTTCCCATAACTTGACCCACAAAAGACACAAATATTTTTAAGGTTACGAACAGGAGGTCCCATAAGTTTACCTTCCCTCTGAATGATTATGAGTTAGAGGAAAGTGAAGAAAATGGAGTGTTTAAATAGGGAAAAGAATAGAAAAGGTAATGATAATACCTATAAGGGTAGGTTGGCTGTTGTCATAAAAGTTTTAAATTAAGAAACACAGAATCTTTTTTTTGTGTTTTTTTTTCTTTTTAAGAAGAAGAAGAAGAAGAAGAAGAAGAAAATATATACATGTTGTTGTGGATGTGGCTCACATCTACCTCTGGTTTCGCGTCCAAAAATAGCTTAAACGCCTTATATGAGTCAAGGATAAGATTCCCATCCAATTTTCTTATAAATTGGTAAATAGGGTCTTTTAAAGTCAAATTCCCAAGACTGTAATGCTTTTGTTCCTCCTTGAAGAGGTTCCACAAGTTAAGAAGTTTACGATGCACAAAACCACAAGAATGTGTATCAAAAGTCAATAAGATATCATCTAATGACTCCTTACTCAGTCCATTCTTAATGAAGAAAATTTTATCTTCTCTGTTTGTGGAAATCATCCCCGAAGAACGACATCGCTTGTTACAATTCCATCGTGCACATTTGTGACAGACTTGTAATCTTTTTGCTCTTTTCCTTTTAGAATATGAACTTCTACTAAGACCTGACATGTATGAGTCAAATGAAATTGAAGACTCACCTGCTAGTCGGACATTTGCTTTGATTATCCAACGTACATCTTCTGGCATACCCTTGTGCATTAACAATCTCAATCTTTCACATCTAGCTTCCTAAATTTTTGTTAGAGCATTTTGAGGAAGAGAAGGAAAATGTTTTCTCAAGTTTGAGAGAATGATATACATTTTAAAGGAGTACGAATCAGTTATTTTAGGAAACTAAAAATAAACAAATTGACTTGAGAGTTATGGAGTACAGTCATCCATCATTTAACTGGGAACACAAAGAACTGCAAAACAAAATAAAGCCACAAAATTAGAGTAAATTTTTCTCATAACAAGGATCAGAAAAGGAAATAATTCTATCTCAGCAACTTGACTTTCCAGAAATGGTTTAAGTATTTGTCCATTGACCTTAAACACATTACCATTTCTAGGATTCTCATTATTTATGGCCCCATAAGGATACACATGTTTGACCATAAAAGGGCCAGTCCACCTAGATCTCAATTTTCCAAGGAATAGGTGAAGACAAAAATTATAAAGTAGAACTTTTTGACCAATTTCAAAAGATTTTCTCAAAATAGATTTGTCATTAAAAGCTTTTGTTCTTTCATTATCAATTTTTGAGTTTTCATATGCATCATTTCTCAATTTCTCAAATTCATTTATTTACAATTTGCGTAATTTGTAAGCATCATCAAGATTTAAATTAAAAGCTTTAATGGCCAAAAATGCTTTATGCACCAGTTCTACAAGCAAGTGACATGATTTTTCATAGACTAACCGATAGGGTGACATGCCTAAAGATATTTTAAAAGCAGTACGGTAAACCCAAAGTGCATCGTTTAGTCTTAAAGACCAATCTTTACGATTTGGGTTAACTGTTTTTTCCAGAAATTATTTAATTTTTCTATTTGCTAATTCTACTTGTCTACTTGTCAAAGGGTGATAAGGGGTGGCAACTTTATAAGTAATATCATATTTCTTCATTAAAGATTCAAATGATTTATTACAAAAATGTGTTCCCCCATCACTAATGATAGCTCGAGGGATTCCAAATCGACTTAAGACATTTTCTTTTAAAAATTTGAGAACAGTTTTATGATCATTTTGTCGACATAGAATCGCCTCAATCCATTTTGAGACATAATCAACTGCAACCAAAATATATACAAATCCAAATGAGGATGGAAATGGACCCATGAAATCAATTCCCTAACAATAAAAAATTTCAATGACAATGATAGGGTTCAGAGGCATCATATTTCTTTTAGAAATGGAACCTAATTTCTGACAATTTTCACAACTTTTGCACAAGGTATAGTTGTCCTTAAATAAAGTGGGCCAATAAAATCTACACTGCAAGATTTTCGCAACTATTTTCTTTGAAGAAAAATGACCTCCATATGCTTCTGCGTGACAAAATTTAATGACATTATCTACCTCACTGTAGGGTACACATCTCCAAAAGATTTGATCAGGATAATATTTGAACAAATATGAGTCATCCTAATAAAAAAATTTCACCTCAGTTAAAAACAATTTTCTGTCTTGATGTGACCACTGAGGCGGCATCTTTCATGTCACAAGAAAATTGACTATATTAGCAAACCAAGGCATGGAATTAACAGAAAATAAAAATTCATCAGGAAAAGAATCATTGATAGGTGTGCTATCAAAAGGTGAGCCTATTGTAAGTTTAGACAAATGATCTACAACAACATTTTTTGCTCCTTTCTTATCTTTTATTGTGATGTTGAATTCATGAAGCAACAAGATCCACCGTATCAACCTAGGTTTGGCATCCTGCTTAGACATTAAATATCTAACAGTAGTATGATCAGTGAAAATAACAATAGAATAACCAATTAAATGAGCTCAAAATTTGTCGAATGCAAAAATTATAGCAAGTAGTTCTTTTTCAATAGTGGTGCAATTTATTTATGCATTATTTAAAGTTCTACTTACGTAACAAATCACATGAGGGTTACCTTCCTTTCTTTGGCCTAAAACAGCGCCAACAACAAAATTACTTGCATTATACATTAATTCAAAAGGCAAAGACCAGTCAGGAGATTGCATAATAGGAGCTGATGTTAGAAGACCAATTAATTTTTTAAAAGATTTTTGGAATTCTTGAGTCCAATCAAATGGTGCATCTTTTATCAAAAGATTGCATAATGGTCTAAATATGGCACTAAAGTCCTTAATGAATCTTCGATAGAATCCTGCATGTCCTAAAAAAGAACGAACTTCTCTGACTGTTTTTGGGGAAGACAAATAAGCAATTAATTCAACTTTGGCCTTATCAATTTCATTTCATTCAGAAAATATCACATGATCTAACACAATTCCTGAAGTAACCAGGTAATGACATTTTTCTCAATTTAAAACAAATCATTTTTCTTCACATCTTTTAAGAACTTTATCCAAATTATCAAGATAATTTTCAAAAGAATTTCTAAAAACTGTCAGATCATCCATGAAAACCTCTAAATAATGCCCAATCATGTCTCTAAAAATACTTAGCATGCATCTTTGAAAAGTTATCGGAGCATTGCAAAGACCGAAAGGCATTCTTCTATATGCAAAAGTGCCAAAGGGGAACGTAAAAATGGTTTTTTCTTGATCAACTAATGCAATTAGTATTGGATTATACCCTAAATAACCATCAAGAAAACAATAGTAGGGATGTCCTGCTATTCTTTCTAGAATTTGATCAAAAAATGGTAAGGAAAAATGATCTTTCCTAGTGGCTGTATTCAATTTTCTAAAAACAATACACATACACCAACTAGATGAAACTCGCATAGGTATTAACTCACCTTTTTCATTTTCAACCACTGTTATTCCAGATTTCTTAGGCACAACTTGTCTAGGGCTTACCTACTGGCTATCAGAAATAAGGTAAATAATTTCAACATCAAGTAATTTAAGAACTTCAGCCCTAACTACCTCTTTCATGTGTAGATTTAATCTTCTTTGAGGTTGTTGTGATGTTTTAGCATTATCCTCTAAATGTATTCTATGTGTACAAATTAATAGATTAATGCCTTTTATATCTATTAATGTCCATCGAATTGCACTTTTATGCCTTTTAAGTACTTCTATCAACATACTTTCTTATTCTTTAGTAAGGATTGATGAAATTACTACTTGAAAGCTTTGTTCTTCTCCCAAAAATGTGTACTTCAACCCAGCAGGTAATGGCTTTAGTTCTAGTGTGTGTACTTCTTCATGGATATTATCATTCATGGGTTGTAGCTCTTCAAATCTTGGCTTCCATCCCTTGTATACTGTTGCCTGTGTACAATCAAGCAAAGAGCATATTTCAAAAATATCACCATCTACTTGCATGCTTGAATCAAATGAATTGATTAAATGAACTTCTAATAGGTTGAAAGAACTCCTTTTTAGAATATGATCATCTACAATGGCCTTAATCCTGTCAACTTTCTCATTTTCATCATTGACTTCACGTGGTTGCTTGCTTATGTTGAAAACATTAAGCTCAAATGTCATGTTTCCAAATGTTAGCTTCATCACTCCATTTCTACAATTTATCAAAGCATTCGATGTTGCTAAAAATGGGCTACCTAAAATAACAGGAAATGACTTAGAACTATTAACCATGGGTTTAGTTTCCAAGACAATAAAATCTACAGGATAAATGAATTTATCTACTTGTACTAACACATCTTTTACTATTCTTTTTGGAATTTTAATTGATTGATCAGCAAGTAGAAGAGTTGCATAAGTTGGTTTTAAATCACCCAGATTGAGTTGTTGATAAACTGAATATGGAAGCAAATTAACACTAGCACCAAGATCAAGTAAAGTTTGATCAATTTTATGTTCTCCAATACTGCATAAAACTGTAGGACAACCAGGGTCTTTATGTTTCAAAACATTATTGCTTTGAATAATTGAAATTACCTATTCGGTCAAAAAAGCATTCTTTTTTATATTTAATTTCTTTTTAACAGTGCATAAGTCCTTCAAAAATTTGGCATAAGAAGGAAACTGTTTGATAGCATCTAACAACGGAATATTGACCTTCACTTGTTTAAAAATTTCAAAAATTTCAATGTAGTAGTCTAATTTCCTTAGTTTGCTTAATGCTTAAGGAAATGGGGGTGGAGGAGACGAGAGTTTGCTCTTATTTTGGCCAGATGGCTTATCAACCTCTTCCTTATCTTGGGGAATTG
The DNA here is from genome assembly GCA_029884605.1 of Ormosia emarginata. NCBI lineage: Eukaryota > Viridiplantae > Streptophyta > Magnoliopsida > Fabales > Fabaceae > Ormosia > Ormosia emarginata. The sequence goes on along the minus strand of JAQQTP010000058.1, from coordinate 3,407,236 downwards.
ATTCACTATCTTTCTCACAAGGTTCAAAAATTTCTTTTTCAATAACTTTTCCACTCCTAAGAGTTATCACATAATTGACTTGATTTATTTATTAGTTTTCTGAACTACCCTCATTTAGACTATATTGACTTTTGGGATTCGATTGAGGTTGAGAAGGAAATTTTCTTTTCTCGTGAATGGTGAGTGCAAAAGTAAGTTTGGAAAGAGTATCTTTTATGTCAATCATGATTTGAGTGTTTTGTTTATTGATGGTCTCTTACTTTTCTATTAATGCATTCAATGTCCCTTCAAGGTTTTTCCTATATGGTGGGACATAAGGTGCATATCCTTGAGAATTTTAAGAATCCTGTTGTTCCGGAGGAGGTGGTGGTTGCATAAATTGTGCTTGATTATTATTCCTCTAACTGAAGTTCGGGTGATTTTTCTATCCCGGATTGTAAGAATTTGAAAAAGAAGAGGTGAATGACTTTTTAAAATTGTTCATTGCATTTACTTGCTCATGCACAACTTCTTTAAAAATAGGAATATTAGGACATTCATTTGTCGAGTGTTCTAATTCATCATAAATGCCACAAATTTCTTTATTTTGCACAGATTTGACATCTTTTACTTTTCCTAATTCCATGGATTCAACCTTTCTAGCCACACTAGCGTACCTTGCATTTAGATCTTCTGCTTAACTAAGATGATATTTTCTTTTACCTGCATTTGCAAGGTTATATCTAATTAAATTTTCAGAAGGATTAGTACCATGCCAAGATTGAGAATTTTCAGCCAAATGGTTTAAATAATCTAAAGTTTCTTCAGGTTCTTTATCAAGAAACTCATCATTACACATCGTTTCCACAAATTGTTTGGTTTCAGGTGTTAAACCTTCATAAAAGAAGGTTAAAGTCCTCCATTTTTCAAAACCATGACGTGGGCAAGAATTTAACAAATCTTTAAAACGTTCTCAACTTTGAAAATACGCTTCATTTGAATTTTGGGAAAAATTTTGGATTTTTCTTTTCAAAGCATTGGTTTTATGTGTTAGAAAAAATTTCTTTAAAAACTCACCTTGCATTTCTTGCCATGTGCCAATTGATCTAGGTTTCAAAGCGTTAAGCCAAGTTTTTGCTTTATCTTTCAAAGAAAAAGGAAACAATTTAAGCTTAACAATCTCTTCAGTGCAATTTTGATCATTGAAAGCAATACAGACTTCCTCAAATTCTTTTAGATGTAAATATGGGCTTTTAGATTCTAAACCATGGAAATTATGAAGTAAAGAAATCATACCCTACTTAAATCTAAAATTATTAGTAGTGAGTGGAAAGATAAAATATGATAGACTAGAATTTCGAGGTGGTTGCAAATATGCACGCATAATTCGCAACGGTTGATTTTCTTGTTCATCATGTACACTTTCATTTTTAACTCGTTGTGTTTGATTTTCATGTTTAACATGTGCACTTTCAATTTCAGCCATTGAGTCAATTATGTGTGATTGTGATTCAAACAAATCAATATATAAAGTACCAGGATTAATTTTAACCAAACGACCAGAATTTGAATCACAATACCAGTTAAGCATAAATAAGTGACGTAAAATAAAAATAATGTACAAGTAGTAAGTCAGAAAACAAAAATAAATGACATAAATTAAAAGGTTAGATAGTGTAAATAAATGATATAATTAAAGGGTTAGATAGCATAAATAAATGACATAATTAAAAGGTTAGTAAGTTAGTAAGCATAAAGCGTAAATAAAAAAAATAAAAGCGAGAAAGTGTAAGTAAATAAATAAAATTTTAAAAAAATGAAAATAAATAAATAAAAATTAAAAACATAAATAAATTATGTAAATAAAAATAATTAAAAAGTAAAAATAAATGACATAAATATAAAAGTTAGGATGTTAAAAAGCAAAAATAAATGACATAAATATAAAAGTTAGTTAATAAGTTAGTAAGTTAGTAAGTTAGTTATTAAATTAGTAAATTAAAAAAAATTAAAAGAGTAGAGGAAGAATATATCGATAGTGAAGTTTACTTACAGAAAGAGAACCTCAATATATTAGAACTTCAAATCAAGTCCCTGGCAACGGCGCCAAAAACTTGATAGGATAATTGAAAGTTTTAAACACAAGTGCAGGTTGTTTCATATAGTATATTCTCGGGAGTCCGAAGTTGATCCACAAGGAATTAATGAAGAAAAATTATTTGAGGTAAGGAGCAGATTTGTCACAATACTAAAGATGATAAAAGTTGTTCACAGATGAAAAGGATTCACTTGGGTTAGGAGATCCACTCTTGGTAATAAATTAAATACAATATTATTTCTTTTTATAACTCAATTGAAACCAAACATAATGAATGTAACACCCCTTTGGGGATGCCACACATATAAAGAAAAATAAAATAAATCTACCCAAGTTATAAAACATTTATTACATAATAATATGGGTCATAAAATAATTCCTGTTAAACAGATTATTGAAAATAAAATAATGCGAAAACATAAAATAAACAAAACAACATCACTCATAATATACATATGTTCCAAGTTATAAGTTATACAAATAATTTACAACTACAACTACAAATATTTAAACAGAAACAGTAAATCAAAACAGTAAAGAGTCAATATATACAGACATACGCAGACGCGCCCAAAAAAAACATCATGTATATTTAATCCTCTGAAGGATCACTCTCAACATGAAAATGATCATCAGGAGACAAATATCCCGGATGTCTCGACTCTCGGCGGACATGAGACCGCGCAGTCGATACGAGTGTCATCTCACTAGGCTCAGTGGAAACACCACCCCAATGACGCCTAATGGATAAAGGTAACTCTAAATGCAGAAACACCGTCGTCGTCATCACTGGCTCGTCATCAAATCTATGACGTATGGTTACCATCATCCATCCCGCATACGTCACGGAGTCTCTATCTCCTCTCATGTGCCATGCTAACGATCCACCGTGAAACTCGAGAGTCACGAACCCCAAAAATCTAGGCACCGCCATACCAAAACTAATCAATCCAATGGATATGGATGATCAGATGGTTCTTGATCGTCAAACTGGTCGTCGACTAGCTGATCTTCCTCCTCCTCGGGGTACAGAACCTCAAGAGGCTGTTCCTCTTCTTCTTCCTCAAACTCTTTACCGCGTAAAATAAATATACAGGAAACATACACAATACAGAAAAGAGGTAAGACAATCTAAAATCATCACAAACATGGTAAATAAGAAAACGCCAAACAATAGTTATACAATTCATGCAATATGAAAAGCTATAACAGAAATCAGTAACAGAATAAAGAAAAAGATTTAATTATCATAACGACACATAAAATAAAACATCACAGATAAAATAATAGAACAGATAAACAATCTTCATAATACTAACCAAATAAAATAGACAGATAAGATAAAATAAAGTTCTAGATATACTCATATAAAATATGACACGTTCCTACTCCATGGAGCTAAACAACACAGATACCACAGATATCAGAGGGAATGACTCGCAAAAATCTAATAGTACCACGGCTGCCCAGCTAACTATTCTGCGGTCATACGTTGCGTCTATAGCTCCACATCACTGGGAATTTACCATCCAGGCGTGGGGTAGTTCACTGTCTCACGTCGTGACACTACGGGCAAATGTACTACTAGACTTTACAAATCTCGATTAAATATAGTGCGTGTCGAGTCCATTAGTGTGCTATCGGTTACCACGGCCCAAATGAGCGACCATCCATATATGGATGGATCCCGTACACTAAAGTCTCCAAGTTCATTAGAACAATGAACCACACTACGTTTATCGCATCGACAACACGATGTGATTCACCTCGTCAACCAAAATTCACCAAAAATTGGCAAATTACCAAAATACCCTCATGGTATAAAAATATGCCCTCATGGCTTGCCCTCAATGGCAAAAATATACATGAAGTCCCACCGGACAAATCTTGTCTCAAAGCCTCATGCGGGTTCACCTCATAGCCCGACAATGGAAAAAATACTGAAAAATTCCAGAAAAATCATTTCGGTCAATCGCGTAGAAATTTTATCGCGTTTTCACAATCTCGTCGTTTTTATAAACGTTTTGAAATGCGTAAATATATTTTTCTGTTTTCAAAATCGCGTAGGATTTTTAATACGTTTTCTCAATCGCGTAAGATTTTTAAATCATTTTCTTGACCAATTCCTTAAAAATTACCGTTTAAATAAACAAAATAATAAATAATACTTTTAAGCTACGTATAATATTTTCCATACCGTATACTCTTGTCTTTTGGACATCTTTCCTATCTTATTTGTCCATTTTTACTAAAATTTGACAGTATTTTGCTTAGAAAATTATATTAATAGTTTTCTAATTTTACCGTAAAAATTCTGTTTATTAAATTTTTAAACCATATAATTAATCCTTTTGACAACTACTAACATGCTTCAAAATACAATATGAGCTATATGTTAGAAATTTTTGAAAGTTACTTGTATTTCATTTCTAATAACAAAATCTTTAGTTCTAAGTTCTCAAACTTATTTCTAATTGATTCTTTTCCTTAAAACTCATTTTAGAAAAATTCTTTTAACACATATTGCATTCTTATACTTAGAAAAGGTTTGGATTTAATTTTAGAAACCATGGATACTTGGTTTGGCATGTTGGCCGAATTTCCTAAATCCTTTGAAATTGATTTCTAAATTATTTCTCATCTTCTAAATATATGTCAAACTTATTGTATTGTCTAAATTCATTTAACCATTGTTTTAGGAAATGGTTTTTTTGAAATCAACACATTCATTTTAGGCATGTTGGCCGAAAAATACTAAGTCTTACCATTTGATTTCTAAATTCATTTTCTTTGATCTAATCAACTTGAAACCTTCTTAATTCTCCTAGGTTAATTAAATTACCTTTTAAGAAAATTAAGAGAACATTTTGGTTCTCCATTTGGTTAGTGGTCGTGAGCCTTGGTGTGGTGTTCTTTGGAACACACATGCATTTCCTTGACATGTTATTCACATCCTATACATTATCATGCCATTCTATACTTTATCATGCAATTCTAACACATGCAATATCATCAAAGCTTATAGACATGCAACTTAAAGCTTGTAGACATGCAATTTATTACAAACAACAAATAGGAAAGCTACTAACAAATACACAACCACATCAAATAAGCTACTAACAAGCACACACATGAATCCTTATGGATTCTACAATCACAAAATCAACTCCATCTTCTTACCACCATCCATAGATGATAAGATTTGTCTTCCTCTTACCTTAAATGAAGACAAATGGATTCTTTCACTCCTCCTAGGGTTTCGGTTTTCCTCCTCCAAAAACCTAGCAAGCTTAAACAAAATCTACAAGTTACTAACCATAGAAAAAAACCTAAACCATGGATAAATCATGGCTTAGAACTTTGAAAAAGAATTTAGAAAAGAAAAACAAGAGATTTCACCTCCTTGGTACAAACTTCCAAGTAGGTTTTCAAGCTTCAAATGTAAGATTTTGAAAGAACTCTCAACTAGAGATGTTCTTAGGATTGTGTTTAGGTTTAGAAAACTTGGTTAGAAGAAATTTAGAGTGATTGGATGGTAGGGTTATAGGTTTGGCCGAATAGAGCTCTAGGAAAGCTTCAATGGAGTTTTGAAATTTTGGAAGAGAGAGAAGAGAGAAAATGCATGAAAGATGAAGTGATCTTTTGGTCTTCCAACCTCACTTGGCCGTAGCCTTCATTGCATTCAAGGTGTGCATTTGCTTGGCTTCATCCAAGCCCTTGGATGCATCAAAGGTCAAGATTAAGCCTTGATTAGCAAGCTTGTTTCCTATTGGTTGCTCCTAACCTAGTCATTACCCTTAGTCACCATGCTTAGTCACTAATAACCTAGTCATCAAGCCTTAGTCACTATGTTCAAGAAGGTTCCTTCACTAATGATGATTAATTAAGCTACTAAGTTAATTGGTTTAGCTAAACGTGGGTCCCGCAAAATATTTCCGGGTCCACTGTCACTAAATTATACTGACTAATAAAATAATATTATAATAATACAAAATTATTTTATATGACAGTTAAATCCTAAAAATTAAAAGATTAATTTTAGGCTCATTCAGAATTGGGTTTAGTAAGATCCCCCGCCTCGAATAATTAAAAATAGATTTTACCGGTCCGGAAAAAAATATTATTTTCTGCCCGTAGCAAATCACACAAAAAGTCCATATAAAATCACAGACAGTAATATTGGACACTAAATCAAGTAGAAAATAATTAAAAACAGCAAAAACAGTACAAACAGCACATTCGGGACGTAATGGTCATTTTCCTATTTTTTTCCCACAACGTAGCTAATTATCCAAAAAGTTCAAATAAAATTACGATAGTATTAATTGTCCATATCTTCCGAAAAAATTAAAACAAGAGCTTGAAAAACTTTTATTTTACCGTCTCGAAACAAATTACGTAAAAAGACCAAATAAAATTTGAGCCTGTATAAACGCATTTGTATTTCATGCAGAAATCGAGAAACAGTAAAATAGGGACACAAAATCATTCACACGAAAGCTTGAAAAACAGCAAACAGTACATTCGGTACATTTTCTAAAAATTGGGGTGTTACAATTCTCCCCAACAAATAAAAATTTTGTCCTCGAAATTACTGTTCCTCAAAACAAATGAGGATATCTTGATCCTTCATTTTATCTTCCAACTCCCGGTAGCTTCACCGTCACATCATTCCATATGACCTTCACTAGCTCGATCATCTTTCCTCGAAGTCGCTTTACCTTTCGTCCTCGGTTCGACGGTAAAGTTTCATAAGTCAAATTCTCCTTCAACCTTGTACTTCATCCGGTTTGTATCACATGCGTCGGATCTGTATATACTTTCGTAATCGAGACACATGAAACACGTCATGCGATTCGACGAAACGGCGGCATAGCGATCGATACGCTACAGGACCTATACGTCGGATAATCTGATACGGTCCAATGAACTTAGGAGTAAGTTTCTTAGACTTAATAACTCTTCCGACACCGGTCGTAGGAGTAACTCTTAGAAACACATGCTCACCCTCCTCAAATTCAAGAGGTCGTCTTCGTTTATCCGCATAACTTTTCTGTCTGCTTTGCGTCGTCTTCATCTTCTCTTGTATCATCTTTACCTTTTTCGTAGTCTGTTGTACAAGATCTGGTCCAACAGTCATACTTTCCCCATCCTGATACCAATATAACGGTGTTCGACATCGTCTTCCATACAATGCCTCATAAGGTGCCATTCCGATGCTTGAGTGAAAACTATTGTTGTAGGTGAATTCTATCAAAGATAAAAATTCATCCCAACTTCCTCATTATTCCAAAACACAAGCACGCAACAGATCCTCTAAAGACTGTATAGTTCTTTCTGTCTGACCATCTGTCTGTGGATGATACGCTGAACTCAGTCGTAACTTAGTTCCCATAGCTTCTTGCAGACTTCGCCAAAACCTTGACGTAAACCTCGGATCTCGATCAGAAACTATACATGTAGGTACACCATGTAATCTCGACAATTTCACGATGTACAATCAAGGTTAATCTTTCCAATGAATACTTAATATTAATTGGTAAGAAATGAGCCGATTTCGTAAGCCTATCGACTATAACCCATATCGAATCATGACATTTCCTCGTCTTTGGCAAACCATAGAACGAAATCCATCGATATACTATCCCATTTCCATTCTGGAATAGATAACGGTTGTAACATTCCAGCTGGTCTTTGATGTTCCACTTTCGCCTTTTGACAGACTAGACAAGTTGACACGCACCTTATAACATCACTCTTCAATCCATGCTACCAGAATAACTTCTTCAAGTCTTGGTACATCTTTGTTTTGCCTGGATGCATACTCAATAGACTAGTATGGGCATGTTCCACAATATATCGCCTCAGCTCCTGGTCACGAGGAACACAGACTCTACCCCGACACCTCAGAATTCCATCAGTTCCTTCTTTGAACTCTATTGTCTCGTCTTGCTTTATTTGTTTTCTTATTCCTTGCAAAAATTCATCAGCATTCTGTTTTTCCCTTATGTCTTCCATCAGCTCGCTTGAGATAGTAACCATGTTAATACAGATCTTCCCCGGTTTCAATTCAACAAATGACCACACATCTCTAAACTGTTCAATGAGCTCCTTTTCCTTGATCATCAGAGCAGAAGCACTGATAATCTTTCTACTTAAGGCATCAGCCACAACATTCGCCTTACCAGGGTGGTACAACAATTGAAAATCATAATCTTTCAAGAATTCTAACCATCTTCGTTGCCTTATGTTCAGCTCCTTCTGATCATACAAGTATTTCAAGCTCTTGTGATCACTGAAGATGTTGAACGTTGCTCCATAGAGAAAATGTCTCCATATCTTTAGAGCAAAAACCACAGCGGCCAATTCCAAATCGTGCGTTGGATAATTCCTCTCATGAACCTTCAATTGTCGAGAAGCATATGCCACAACGTTCCGATCTTGCATCAACACGCATCCTAACCCTTGATAAGAAGCGTCGCAATACACATCAAAAGATTTCGTCGAATATGGTAGGATCAACACCGGTGCAGTTGTTAATCTCTTCTTTAACTCTTGAAAACTGGCTTCACGTTCTTCCGTCCATTCAAAAGCTTGATTTTTCCTCATAAGCTGCGTAAGTGGTCTAGCAATCTTCGAAAAACCCTCGATAAACCTCCGGTAATATCCAGCAAGTCCAACAAAACTTCGAACTTCTATTACCATCTTAGGTCTTTCCCATTGTAAAACAGTCTCCACTTTTGATGGGTCCACCGCAATACCTTCTTTAGAAATTACGTGACCTAGAAATTAGACTTCTTCCAACCAGAATTCACACTTAGCCAATTTCGCATACAGCTGCTTCTCCCTCAAAATCCGAAGAACAACACCAAGATGTTCAGCATGCTCTTCCTTCGATTGAGAATAGATCAGAATGTCATCGATAAAGACAACAACAAATCTGTCTAAACAAGGACAAAAAATCCTGTTCATATAATCCATAAATATGGCAGGAGCATTCGTCACTCCGAATGGCATTACCTGATACTCATAATGTCCATAACGAGTTCGAAAAGTAGTTTTCGGCACATCTTCCCCTTTTACACGAATCTGGTGATAACCAGATCTCAGATCTATCTTGGAAAATATCACAGCTCCTTTCAACTGATCCATCAAGTCGTCAATTCTTGGAAGCGGATATTTATTCTTGATAGTCACCTTGTTCAGTTGACGATAATCCACACAAAGCCGAGACGTTCCGTCCTTCTTCTTGACCAAAAGTACTGGCGCACCCCATGGTGAAACACTAGGTCGCACAAACTCTTTCTCCAATAGTTCCACCAATTGCTTCTTCAGCTCCTCCAATTCCACTGGCGACATACGATACGGTGCAATTGAGATAGGACCCGCTCCTGGTACTAAATCAATTGAAAACTCGATCTCCCTTTCGGGTGGCAAACCAGGTACGTTATCAGGAAAAACATCAGGAAACTCGTTGACAACAGGAATAGTATTCACATTCTTCTCATTCTTAACTTCTAGAGAAGACAATACCATATATCCCTGCGCTCCATCTCTTAACAAAGACTTGACCTTAACAGCAGTTAAGAATCCAGACTCCTCTTCCTTAGGAAAAACTATGGTTTTACTTGCACAATCTATAAGGATATGGTTAGAACATAACCAGTCCATCCCTAAGATTACATCTATTTCTACAAGAGGTAAACAAATCAAGTTGACCATAAACAGACGGCCGTTTCACAACAACAGACAATCCAAACATATCTTTGATGCAATCACAGGTTTAGCAGTTGGAGTAGAAACACTCAACTTAACATTCAAAGAAGACACAGACAACTTCAATTTTTCCACACAATCATATGCAATAAACGAGTGTGTAGCACCAGAGTCATACAACACAGTCAGATGGTTACCTCCAATGTCACCTTCTCCTTGTATAAGATCATCAGATTGAGAAATCTCAGTTCCCTTCATGGTATAAACACGCCCTCCTGACCTTGGTTGAGTACTTCCAGATTTTTGCTGATTAGCTCTAACATACCGAACAGCAGGTTTCTTCTCTGGTTGGGTACAATCCTTTGACATGTGCCCAGGTTGCTTACAGTTAAAACAAACTGTACCTCTAAGCGTGCACTCCGGCGAGATATGGCCTTTCTTCCCACACTTAAAACATGTCGGCGTGAACGCCATTCTCTGTCCAGCTCCACTACCACTTGCACCTCCACTAACCGATGGTCGTTGAGATTGAGTCCCTGCTGGTCTGGAATACGGCTTACGCTGGAACCGATTCGTATTACTACCTCCACCTCTCTGAAACCTTGTCGGCCCAAAGTTCCGATTCCTCTGATCTCTAGATGGCTCCAACTCCTCAAGTCGAGCACAAGCATCCACCAAAGCATGAAACTGAGTCATTCTCAAGGATACCACTCCTCGTTTCAGTTCCACCCTTAACCCTGATTCAAACTTCCGACATCTCCACACATCGTCTTGTCGTGTCTGAGCATAATCTGAGAATTGAGACAAATTCTCAAACTTTGTGGCATACTCATTCACCGTCATATTCCCCTGTCGCAAACCAAGAAATTCCATTTCTTTGGCATGCCTAGCACTCGCAGGAAAATATTTCTCCAGAAAAACATTAGAAAACACTTCCCATGTGATTTCTGTTCCTTCAGCTTGCAAAACTCGGCGGGTTCCTCTCCACCAATGTTCTCCATCTCCCCTTAACATGAACACAGCATAAGTCACCTTCTTATCGTCTGTGCATCTCATCCCTTCAAAAATCCTTTCCAAGTCTTGTATCCATTGACTTGCCTTCTCCGGATCAACCTCGCCTCTAAACTGTGGCGGATTGTGGCGCCTAAATTCAGATAAATTTAGGGCATCGCAGACGAGTAACATCCTCTTTGTTGAGTGCTTCTCACATTCTGTTTGCATCATTACTTGCCCATCCGCCGCATAGCCTCAAAGCGGCCGCAATCATAGGGTCCACATCACGATTCATGTTTGTACGTCCTCTACCTCGTCCGGACATCTTCTTTCTTCAAACAACAAAACAAAATTAGATACATCCTTTTAGATACTTCCGAAAGGATATAAATCACGAGAAAGCACACAACACAAACAAAAATGACCCAACCACAACCCCAAAAGACTCTAACTTGGGCTCTGATACCAACTAATGTAACACCCTTTTGGGGATGCCACACATATAAAGAAAAATAAAATAAATCTACCCAAGTTATAAAACATTTATTACATAATAATATGGGTCGTAAAATAATTCCTGTTAAACAGATTATTGAAAATAAAATAATGCGGAAACATAAAATAAACAGAACAACATCACTCATAATATACATATGTTCCAAGTTATAAGTTATACAAATAATTTACAACTACAACTACAAATATTTAAACAGAAACAGTAAATCAAAACAGTAAAGAGTCAATATATACAGACATACGCAGACGCGCCCAAAAAAAAACATCATGTATATTTAATCCTCTGAAGGATCACTCTCAACATGAAAATGATCATCAGGAGACAAATATCCCGGATGTCTCGACTCTCGGCAGACATGAGACGACGCAGTCGATACGAGCGTCATCTCACTAGGCTCAGTGGAAACACCACCCCAATGACGCCTAATGGATAAAGGTAACTCTAAATGCAGAAACACCGTCGTCGTCATCACTGGCTCGTCATCAAATCTATGACGTAGGGTTACCGTCATCCGTCCCGCATACGTCACGGAGTCTCTATCTCCTCTCATGTGCCATACTAACGATCCACCGTGAAACTCGAGAGTCACGAACCCCAAAAATCCAGGCACCGCCATACCAAAACTAATCAATCCAATGGATATGGATGATCAGATGGTTCTTGATCGTCAAACTGGTCGTCGGCTAGCGATCTTCCTCCTCCTCGGGTACGAACCTCAAGAGGTCATTCCTCTTCTTCTTCCTCAAACTCTTTACCGCGTAAAATAAATATACGAGAAACATACACAATACGTAAAAGAGGTAAGACAATCTAAAATCATCACAAACATGGTAAATAAGAAAACGCCAAACAATAGTTATACAATTCATGCAATATGAAAAGCTATAACAGAAATCAGTAATGAATAAAGAAAAAGATTTAATTATCATAACGACACATAAAATAAAACATCACAGATAAAATAATAGAACAGATAAATAATCTTCATAATACTAACCAAATAAAATAGACAGATAAGATAAGTAAAATAAAGTTCTAGATATACTCATATAAAATATGACACGTTCCTACTCCATGGAGCTAAACAACACAGATACCACAGATATCAGAGGAATGACTCGCAAAAATCTAATAGTACCACGGCTGCCCAGCCAACTATTCTGCGGTCATACGTTGCGTCTATAGCTCCACATCACTGGGAATTTACCATCCAGGCGTGGGGTAGTTCACTGTCTCACGTTGTGACACTACGGGCAAATGTACTACTAAACTTTACAAATCTCGATTAAATATAGTGCGTGTCGAGTCCATTAGTGTGCTATCGGTTACCACGGCCCAGCGGAGCGACCGACTGTCCATATATGGAATCCCGTACACTAAAGTCTCTAAGTTCATTAGAACAATGAACCACACTATGTTTATCGCATCGACAACACGATGTGATTCACCTCGTCAACCAAAATTCACCAAAAATTGGCAAATTACCAAAACACCCTCATGATATAAAAATATGCCCTCATGGCTTGCCCTCAATGGCAAAAATATACAGTAAGTCCCACCGGACAAATACTGTCTCAAAGCCTGTACGGGTTCACCTCATAGCCCGACAATGCAGAAAATACGAAAAATTCCGGAAAAATCTTGTTTGGTTAATCGCGTAGAAATTTTATCGCGTTTCACAATCTCGTCGTTTTTATAAACGTTTTGAAATCGCGTAAATATATTTTTCTGTTTTCAAAATCGCGTAGGATTTTTAATACGTTTTCTCAATCGCGTAAGATTTTTAAATCATTTTCTTGACAAAATTCCTTAAAAATTACTGTTTAAATAAACAGAAATAATAAATAATACTTTTAAGCTACGTATAATATTTTCCATACCGTATATCTGTCTTTTGGACATCTTTCCTATCTTATTTGTCCGTTTTTACTAAAATTTGACAGTATTTTGCTTAGAAAATTATATTAATGGTTTTCTAATTTTACCGTAAAAATTCTGTTTATTAAATTTTTAAACCATATAATTAATCCTTTTGACAACTACTAACATGCTTCAAAATGCAGCATGAGCTATATGTTAGAAATTTTTGAAAGTTACTGTATTTCATTTCTAATAACAAAATCTTTAGTTCTAAGTTCTCAAACTTATTTCTAATTAATTCTTTTCCTTAAAACTCATTTTAGAAAAATTCTTTTTAACACATATTGCATTCTTATACTTAGAAAAGGTTTGGATTTAATTTTAGAAACCATGGATACTTGGTTTGGCATGTTGGCCGAATTTCCTAAATCCTTTGAAATTGATTTCTAAATTATTTCTCATCTTCTAAATATATGTCAAACTTATTGTATTGTCTAAATTCATTTAACCATTGTTTTAGGAAATGGTTTTTTTGAAATCAACACATTCATTTTAGGCATGTTGGCCGAAAATACTAAGTCTTACCATTTGATTTCTAAATTCATTTTCTTTGATCTAATCAACTTGAAACCTTCTTAATTCTCCTAGGTTAATTAAATTACCTTTTAAGAAAATTAAGAGAACATTTTGGTTCTCCATTTGGTTAGTGGCCGTGAGCCTTGGTGTGGTGTTCTTTGGAACACACATGCATTTCCTTGACATGTTATTCACATCCTATACATTATCATGCCATTCTATACTTTATCATGCAATTCTAACACATGCAATATTATCAAAGCTTATAGACATGCAACTTAAAGCTTGTAGACATGCAATTTATTACAAACAACAAATAGGAAAGCTACTAACAAATACACAACCACATCAAATAAGCTACTAACAAGCACACACATGAATCCTTATGGATTCTACAATCACAAAATCAACTCCATCTTCTTACCACCATCCATAGATGATAAGATTTGTCTTCCTCTTACCTTAAATGAAGACAAATGGATTCTTTCACTCCTCCTAGGGTTTCGGTTTTCCTCCTCCAAAAACCTAGCAAGCTTAAACAAAATCTACAAGTTACTAACCATAGAAAAAGAACCTAAACCATGGATAAATCATGGCTTAGAACTTTGAAAAAGAATTTAGAAAAGAAAAACAAGAGATTTCACCTCCTTGGTACAAACTTCCAAGTAGGTTTTCAAGCTTCAAATGTAAGATTTTGAAAGAACTCTCAACTAGAGATGTTCTTAGGATTGTGTTTAGGTTTAGAAAACTTGGTTAAAAGAAATTTAGAGTGATTGGATGGTAGGGTTATAGGTTTGGCCGAATAGAGCTCTAGGAAAGCTTCAATGGAGTTTTGAAATTTTGGAAGAGAGAGAAGAGAGAAAAATGCATGAAAGATGAAGTGATCTTTTGGTCTTCCAACCTCACTTGGCCGTAGCCTTCATTGCATGCAAGGTGTGCATTTGCTTGGCTTCATCCAAGCCCTTGGATGCATCAAAGGTCAAGATTAAGCCTTGATTAGCAAGCTTGTTTCCTATTGGTTGCTCCTAACCTAGTCATTACCCTTAGTCACCATGCTTAGTCACTAATAACCTAGTCATCAAGCCTTAGTCACTATGTTCAAGAAGGTTCCTTCACTAATGATGATTAATTAAGCTACTAAGTTAATTAGTTTAGCTAAACGTGGGTCCCGCAAAACATTTCCGAGTCCACTATCACTAAATTATACTGACTAATAAAATAATATTATAATAATACAAAATTATTTTATTTGACAGTTAAATCCTAAAAATTAAAAGATTAATTTTAGGCTCATTCAGAATTGGGTTTAGTAAGATCCCCCGCCTCTGAATAATTAAAAATAGATTTTACCGGTCCGGAAAAATATTATTTTCCTGCCCCGTAGCAAATCACACAAAAAGTCCATATAAAATCACAGACAGTAATATTGGACACTAAATCAAGTAGAAAACAATTAAAAACAGCAAAAACAGTACAAACAGCACGTTCGGGACGTAATGGTCATTTTCCTATTTTTTCCCACAACGTAGCTAATCATCCAAAAAGTTCAAATAAAATTACAGACAGTATTTGTCTCGTATATCTTCCAGAAAAATTAAAACAGTAGCTCGGAAAAACTTTTATTTTACCGTCTCGAAACAAATTACGTAAAAAGACCAAATAAAATTTGAGCCTATATAAACGCATTTGTATTTCATGCAGAAATCGAGAAACTGTAAAATAGGGACACAACGGTCATTCACACGAAAGCTTGAAAAACAGCAAACAGTACATTCGGTGCATTTTCTAAAAATTGGGGTGTTACAATGAAGGTTCCAATCAGAAGATTTAGTATTCAAAGTTCAATTAAGATTATATATGTATCATATTATAATTCCTTTAATTATCCACCAACACTTGTAAATGATCTCAAGCATCCACTGTGCCAACGTCTTGTCTACCATGAATCAAGATCTTCATTACACAAAAAGAGTTTCTAAATTGATTGGAAAAAACATACAACACATATAATGATTACTTAAAAATATATCATTTAAGCATAAGAAATAAATTAATCTAACCTCAACATATTATCAAGAGCTTCACCATTTCACCCAAGCAAAATGAAAATTAGTTACTAATGAATTAAGAAGAAAGAAAGAAAGAAAGTAAGTAGAAAAAGATGATGAACATAACTTCAATTAACAATAATAAAAAAATACACAAAGGAAATAATTAACATACAAGCATGAAAGTAAACTCTAAGCTAACACGAAATGATCGGCCATTGCCTCTTTCTATAGAGTTAGAGGAACATAAAATGTCAAAGGACTTGATGGATGATGAGAACAAAATGCCAAAATAGATGTTTGATGATGATGAATGGGTGGATTCTTGTCTCTGAAATGTTTCACTTCTGAACCCATGGCGTGCGTCATTGTTAGTCAGGTGGTCTTCATGAAAGCTCTGGGAAATTGTCTTAACTTTTCATAGACACTGAGTTTAGCCAAATCCACCACCTACAACCCGAGATATGGCCTAATTACTGCTCATGGGTCAGGCACAACTTCAGCTCATCTGTTTTGAATTCCAAGCCCAATATCACCTTTAAGGAATCCGAACTGAATTTTATGTTCCCATGAAAATTGTAGATATGGGTCTTAACTTTCCAATGCCAAAATTTCAAAATTGTTGAACTCCTATAACCCGAGATATTGCCTAATAAGTGCATAGAGGTCAAGCTATCAGGTTCAAAACTCTAGATTTTGATTCAACTCCAATTTGAGTTATCCAAACGCGTGTTCACGATCTTGAGGCCTTCATGAAAGTTGTAGAAATTTGTCTTAGCTTTAAAACAAGACTAAAATCACATCCATCAGATACTTGTAACTCAAATTATAGCCAGTTTACTGAAAAAGTCAAGTGAGAAGATTATACAATGAATGAAATATATTGCTATCAATGTGGCTCTTGCTATCAAGTGAATAGTTATTAGAGAATTATCTTAACTTTCCAACAAGTCCAGAATCATATTAATCAGATAATTGTAACTCAAATTGAGGTCACTTTACTTAAGAATACAATCACCCAAATTAATGATAATTCAAGCAATAATTTCTTCAATGATCTAATTAAGCTTAATTTCATAAAATATGACAATTAACTTAATTAAGCCAAATTGAATCTTAAGATGCCTAGTGAGAGGACTATAAAATGAATAAAATACATTGTTATTAAATTCTCCCACAACTAAACCTTTGCATTCCTAGGCAAAACACATAAGAAAAAACTAGGGAACAAAGAAAAATGACATAGACTCAAAAGCTAAAAACTCTAAAAGATTTAATGAAACAAGAAGAGCAACCAGTCATTCAAGGGATCAAAGCATTAATGAGGTAATATTTCTTCACATCTCAAATCATCAAGCATGGAAACTTTAATTAAAAAGAACGAATCAAGAATGAAAGATCCTCACATGATTCACTCTTAATCTTTCAATCATTAAAAAGGTAAGTATTTCACTCAATTTAACCCATGAAAAATTGCACTACCATAAGCTTACTTATCTTCTACTTCTCCACTACTCAGAACACATGCACACAAAAATCATGAGGACTTTATTCAAGGTTGTAATAAGGTCAAGGTAAAGAATTTGACAAGTTAAAAACCAAAGAGAATAAAAGAGCTTGAAAGTTGAGTTCAATTAACAAGAATGAAAGTTTATCTCAACTCCACCTAATACAAATTCCCTTTACATATTCTTCTCACTTCCCTTTTTGCCCTGTTGGCCCTTATTTACACATTTATTTATTTTTTCATTCGCCACTTTTTTTACCAACTATTTTGCACGCACACGCCCACACTTGCTCAAAAACTCATCCAATAACAAAGTCAATGCTATCTTATTCCCTAAGGTCGGGTAAGAACATAGTTTTTCATTTAAGGCACGTAATGAGCTAGAAACAAGGAATGGTCAAATAAGCTTAAAGTGTTGGTGTATGCCCTAGAGGCCAATACATTTTATCTATATTTACATACATTGTATTATGCTATTTTTAATATATGAGGCATTTCATTTATTGTGTTCTTTTTGGTAAACATAATAAAGTCCTTAGAATAGTAAGTTTGATACCATAGGACATCAAGTGGATGACTTGATCGTGAGATCCTATTAGATAAAACGCTATTCTTAAAATGTCCCTAGTCAAGTATTATTGTTAATTAGGACAACAATAATGCATTGAGACTAGTATGTGCGTAGACTGATGACCACATCTCACGGGTCATGGATATAAGATATCAAGTCTTCACATGGATACATATTAGAGTAATGATGTATTGGACAGACCCGACATGAGAACACTACATGGATCGTTACATGAATGTCATAAGCGATTCTCATAGTGATAATGGTGTATGTGGTCCTTTGACCTGAAATCACTACGATTCCTACATGAGGAGTTGTGTGTTTTAATGCCATCAAACGTCATTTGTAACAAGATGATTATAAAGTTGGTTATTAGATATACCGCGATACATGTGGAGGGATGTGAGTGACCTAGATGGGATTTGTCCCTCCTACATAACATGAGTGATATCTTCGGGGCCCCTGATTGAGTGAGACTACGAAATGCATGGTCATGCTCAAATGAGTTAATAGAGATATTAATCTCATTTGTTATTACTATGTCTACTCGAGAATCAGGAAACTGGAGATTGAACTAAACAAGGGTGACACGTTCCATGCCTTGTATTCAATCTAGATATCTGGACAAAGAGACTAAACTACACGAAAACATTAGTCACAGATAGGTTATATCAAATCACTGACATTCTCATTACTTGGGCAACAGTGATGTGTTCTAGATACCGCTCATTGTTTATAATATTAAAATGAGATTTTAATATTACTACCAACGTCATGAGAACCTGTAAGGTCGCACACTTAGAACACACTAAATTGGAGCAATAAGGATCCAAGTTGGACTCGGATTCAATTGTAGGCCTAACTCATGACAGATGGGTTTAAGGATGCACAACTTACCTTGCTACTGTTCACACTCACTTAAGGCAGCTACTATTATAAATAGTACTGCTAAGGGGGCTGCTACGTATGTAATACCATAACCCTAGCCGCACCTACAGAAAGTGAGTGAAAGACAGTGAAAGGTTTTCTTTTCTTCGCAGCTAGTACCGCGAAACAGAGGCGCGACTCCTTTTTTGCAAGTCTGTTCATGTGGATACCACAGAGACATCGTTGCTATTACGGTGTTAGTGATTTCACTTGTGTTTATCACGCTTCAAGAGGTAAACCTTTAAAAACTCGGATTATGGACTTTTCGCACGGATCTTGTGAGGGAATTCTATTATTCTGCAGCGCGATTTTTAATCCGCAATTCCCAACACAAAGGGGTTAAGCAAAGGGAAATAAGTCATGTCCAATGCCTTACATTAGTAGGAATCAGAGAATTTCCAAGAAGTCATAAGAGTGCTTGATATCCTATTGAGACAATATGCTGCTGAGCAAGGCTGCCTATTTGTGCACCAATCATTCTCTACTATTTGGTTAAAGTAGCTATTTCAAGAAAAATGTCTCAATCATGTTTATGTATGCATGTGAAAATGTAGCCTCAAAAAGAATCAAAGCAAGTTCTAGAGTGACAATTTCATGAGTGAAAATCACACAAGAAAGAAGAGAATGGTACAAATGTTCAATCCATTCATCAATAGGCTCAAAATCTCACAAGGCATATTTATATCATTTTCAATCCATTAATTCAACATTCATATCCAAGTATGTGATTTTTAAAAAAGAAGAAAATTTATGCTATGACCCAAGATATGCTTTTTGCTACTTCTAAAATAATTATTTCCTCAACTAAGATGCGTCTAAAGAGTAAAATTACCTCTATGGTAAAATTTACTTCTTACTATGTCATCCTTAATTAGTTTTGTTGTAGATTTCTAATAGTCATCTCACTAAACATACTTTTCAATTTAAATGCGTCTCAAGAGTAAAATTACTCCTTACTCTGCCAATATTCATTGGTTTAGTAAGTTCATCCAAATCATATCATATTTTCATTCTTTTTTTTAAACTATCATTCCCCCAACCAGATCACAACATTGTCCGCAATGTTAAAATATAGATGAGTAAATGATAGAAGGTAGTACCTATTAGAGAAATCTGACGCAAATTTAAACAAAAATAAAGTACAATAAATAAAACAAAAAAAAAAAGAAAATTAAAGATAAAGTGTCAGATCTGGCTTTCTTTGCATGCTCTACTTTCTGCAGACCAATCTATCTTAGCTATTGCTTGATCAAGTTCATAAACAAAAACTTCTAATTTATCAATCAGCTCATCAATAGTGGAGGCAGAGATAAGAAGTTGTCTTACCGAAAGTGTGATAAATTTCTGTTCCACAGCTTTGTCAAGAAAAAATAACAAAAGATCAAAGAAATTATTAACATTCAACAAACCAATGGGTTTATGGGGGATGTTCAATTAGGCCTAAGAGACAATTTGAAAAATTTCTTCCAGAGTACCAAAACCACCTGGTAAGGCAATGAATGCATCAGAGTTGTCAAGCATTGTTTTCATTCATCCATGCATAGATGATACTTGAATTTCTTCTCCAACTGTCTTTCCAGTGATGTTCTTTTGAGTTAAAGGTCTTGGAATGACACCTAAAACCCGACTGCCTCTTATAAAAGCAGCAAGTGATACAACCCCTATTAACCCACGGCAACCTCCCCCATATACAACATGAATATTTCTCACAACAAGTGTTCGACCAAGAACATTTGCGGCATTTACAAACTCTAAACCCTTCCCATAACTTGACCCACAAAAGACACAAATATTTTTAAGGTTACGAACAGGAGATCCCATAATTTCACATTCCCTCTAAATGATTATGAGTTAGAGGAAACTGAAGAAAATGTAGTGTTTAAATTGGAAAAAGAACAGAAAAAGTGATGATAACACCTATAAGGGTAGGCTGGTTGTTGTCAAAAAAGTTTGAAATTAAGAAACACATAATCTTTTTTTTTTGTGTTTTTTTTCTTTTTAAGAAGAAGAAGAAGAAGAAAATATATACATGTTGTTGTGGATGTGGCTCACATCTACCTCTGGTTTCGCGTCCAAAAACAGCTTAAACGCCTTATATGAGTCAAGGATAAGCTTCCCATCTAATTTTCTTATAAATTGGTAAATAGGGTCTTTTAAAGTCAAATTCCCAAGACTGTAATGCTTTTGTTCCACCTTGAAGAGGTTCCACAAGTTAAGAAGTTTACGATGCACAAAACCACAAGAATGTGTATCAAAAGTCAATAAGATATCATCTAATGACTCCTTACTCAGTCCATTCTTAATGAAGAAAATTTTATCTTCTCTGTTTGTGGAAATCATCCCCGAAGAACGACATCGCTTGTTACAATTCCATCGTGCACATTTGTGACAGACTTGTAATCTTTTTGCTCTTTTCCTTTTAGAATATGAACTTCTACTAAGACCTGGCATGTATGAGTCAAATGAAATTGAAGACTCACCTGCTAGTCGGACCTTTGCTTCGATTATCCAACGTACATCTTCTGGCATACCCTTGTGCATTAACAATCTCAATCTTTCACATTTAGCTTCCTAAATTTTTGTTAGAGCATTTTGAGGAAGAGAAGGAAAATGTTTTCTCAAGTTTGAGAGAATGATATACATTTTAAAGGAGTACGAATCAGTTATTTTAGGAAACTAAAAATAAACAAATTGACTTGAGAGTTATGGAGTACAGTCATCCATCATTTAACCGGGAACACAAAGAACTACAAAACAAAATAAAGCCACAAAATTAGAGTAAATTTTTCTTATAACAAGGATCAGAAAGGGAAATGAATTCTACCTCAGCAGCTTGATTTTCTAGAAATAGTTTAAGTCTTTATCCATTGACCTTAAACATATTACCATTTCTAGGATTCTCAATGTCTATGGCCCCATAAGGATACACATGTTTGACAATAAAAGGGCTAGTCCACCTAGATCTCAATTTTCCAGGGAATAGGTGAAGACGAGAATTATAAAGTAGAATTTTTTGACCAATTTCAAAAGATTTTCTCAAAATAGAATTGTCATGAAAAGCTTTTGTTCTTTCTTTATAAATTTTTAAGTTTTCATATGCATCATTTCTCAATTCCTCAAGTTTATTTATTTGCAATTTGTGTAATCTGCAAGCATCATCAAGATTTAAATTGAAAGTTTTAACAGCTCAAAATGCTTTATGCTCCAGTTTTACAGGCAAGTGACATGGTTTTTCATAGACTAACCGATAAGGTGACATGCCTAAAGATGTTTTAAAAGTAGTACGGTAAGCCTAAAGTGCATCATTTAGTCTTAAAGACCAATCTTTATGATTTAGCTTAACTATTTTTTTCCAAAATTTGTTTAATTTCTTTATTTGCTAATTCTACTTGTCCACTTGTCTAAGGGTGATAAGGAGTAGTAACTTTATGGGTAATACAATATTTCTTCATTAAAGATTCAAATGATTTATTACAAAAATGTGTTCCCCCATCACTAATGATAGCTCGAGGGATTCCAAATCGACTTAAGACATTTTCTTTTAAAAATTTGAGAACAATTTTATGATCATTTTGTCGATATGGAATCGCCTCAATCCATTTTGAGACATTATCAACTACAACCAAAATATACACAAATCCAAATGAGGATGGAAATGGACCTATGAAATCAATTCCCCAACAATCAAAAATTTTAATGACAAGGATAGGGTTCAGAGGCATCATATTTCTTTTAGAAATGGAACCTACTTTTTGACAATTTTCGTACTTTAGCAAAAGGCATAGTTGTCCTTAAATAAAGTGGGCCAATAAAATCCACACTGCAAGATTTTCACAGTTGTTTTCTTTGAAAAAAAATGACATCCACATGCTTCTGCGTTACAAAATTTAATGACACTACCTACCTCACTATCAAGTACACATCTCTGAAAGATTTGATCAGGACAATATTTGAATAAATATGGATCATCCCAATAAAAAAAATTCACCTCAGTTAAAAACTTTTTTCTATCTTGATGTGACCACTGAGACGGCATCTTTCCAGTCACAAGAAAATTGACTATATTAGCAAATTAAGGCATGAAATTGACAGAAAATAAAAAATTCATCAGGAAAAGAATCTTTGATAGGTGTGCTATTAAAAGGTGAGCCTATTGTAACTTTGGACAAATGATCTGCAACAATATTTTCAGCTCATTTCTTATCTTTTATTGTCATGTTCAATTCTTGAAGCAACAAGATACATCGTATGAACCTAGGTTTGGCATCTTGCTTAGACATTAAATATCTAACAATAGCACGATCAATGAAAACAACGGTAGAAGAACCAATTAAATGAGCTCAAAATTTGTCAAATGCAAAAATTACAGCAAGTAGTTCTTTTTCAGTAGTGATGTAATTCATTTGTGCACTATTTAAAGTTCTACTTGCATAACAAATCATATAATGGTTACCTTCCTTTCTTTGGCCTAAAACAGTGCCAACAGCAAAATCACTTGCATCACACATTAATTCAAAAGGCAAAGACTAGTTAGGGGATTGCATGATAGGAGCCGAGGTCAGAAGACCAATTAATTTTTCAAAAGATTTTTGACATTCTTGAGTCCAATCAAATAGTGCATCTTTTATCAAAAGATTGCATAATGGTTTAGATATGGCACTAAAGTCCTTAATGAATCTTCGATAGAATCCTGCATATCCTAAAAAAGAATGAACTTTTCTGACTATTTTTGGGGAAGGCAAATAAGCAATTAATTCAACTTTGGCCTTATCAACTTCAATTCCTTCAGAAGATATCACATGACCTAACATGATTCTTGAAGTAACCATGTAATGACATTTTTCCCAATTTAAAACAAATCTTTTTTCCTCACATCATTTAAGAACTGTATCCAAATTATCAAGACAATTTTCAAAAGAATTTCCAAAAACTATCAGATCAACAATGAAAACCTCTAAATAATGCTCAATCATGTCACTAAAAATACTTAGCATGCATCTTTGAAAAGTTATCAGAGCATTACAAAGACCGAAAGGCATTCTTCTATATGCAAAAGTGCCAAATGGGCACGTAAAAGTGGTCTATTCTTGATCCTCTAATGCAATTAGTATTGGATTATACCCTGAATAACCATCAAGAAAACAATAGTAGGGATGTCCTGCTACTCTTTCTAGAATTTGTTCAAGAAATGGTAAGGGAAAATGATCTTTCATAGTGGCTGCATTCAATTTTCTAAAATCAATACACATACGTCAATTGGATGAAACTCGCGTAGGTATTAACTCATCTTTTTTATTTTCAACCACTGTTATTCCAGATTTCTTAGGCACAACTTGTGTAGCGCTTACCCACTGGCTATCAAAAATAGGGTAAATAATTCCAACATCAAGTAATTTAAGAACTTCAGCCCTAACTACCTCTTTCATGTGTGGATTTAATCTTCTTTGAGATTGTTGTGATGTTTTAGCATTATCCTCTAAATGTATTCTATGTGTACAAATTATTGGATTAATGCCTTTTATATCTGTTAATGTCCATCGAATTGCACTTTTATGCCTTTTAAGTACTTCTATCAACATACATTCTTGTTCTTCAGTAAGGATTAATGAAATTACTACTTGAAAGTTTTGTTCTTCTCTCAAAAATATGTACTTCAACACAGCAGGTAGGGTTGCATAACCCGACCCGCAAACCCGACCGACCCGACCTGACCTAACTATATATATCTGGGTTGATTCGGGTAGACGAGTCAGTTCGGGTCAGATCCGATAAACCCATCTAGCTATCGGTTCGGGTGACGGGTTTGGTGAACTAACCCGATGACCCGATTACTCAAATACGACGTCGTTTTGAGTAA
The DNA here is from genome assembly GCA_029884605.1 of Ormosia emarginata. Lineage (NCBI taxonomy): Eukaryota > Viridiplantae > Streptophyta > Magnoliopsida > Fabales > Fabaceae > Ormosia > Ormosia emarginata. Next base: position 3,382,587 of record JAQQTP010000058.1, on the reverse strand, counting down.
TTTGTTAATTTCTATTAGCAAATTAACACTAGCACCAAGATCAAGTAAAGCTTGATCAATTTTATGTTCTCCAATAATGCATGAAACTGTAGGACAACCAGGGTCTTTATGTTTCAAAACATTATTGCTTTCAATAATGGAAATTACTTGTTCGGTCAAAAATGCATTCTTTTTCACATTTAATTTCCTTTTAACAGTGCATAAGTCCTTCAAAAATTTGGCATAAGGAGGAACCTATTTGATAACGTCTAACAACAGAGTATTGACCTTCACTTGTTTAAAAATTTCAAAAATTTCAGTGTGGTGGTCCAATTTCCTTGATTTGCTTAATGCTTGAGGAAATGGAGGTGGAGAAGACGAGAGTTTGCTCTCATTTTGTCCAGATGGCTTATCAACCTCTTCCTTATCTTGGGGAATTGATTCATCATCTTCCTCACAAGGTTCAGAAATTTATTTTTTAACAACTTTTCCACTCCTAAGAGTTATCACATAATTGACTTGATTTATTTATTGGTTTTCTGAACTACCCTCATTTAGACTATATTGACCTTTGGGATCCGGTTGAGGTTGAGAAGGAAATTTTCCTTTCTCATGAATGGTGAGTGCAGAAATAAGCTTGGAAAGAGTGTCTTTTATGTCAATCATGTTTGAGTGTTCTGTTTATTGATGACCTTTTGCTTTTCTATAAATGTATTCAATGTCCCTTCAAGGTTTTTCCTATATGATGGGACATAAGGTGCATATCCTTGAGAATTTTGAGAATCCTGTTATTCCTGAGGAGGCGGTGGTTGCATAAATTGTGCTTGATTATTTTTTCTCCAACTAAAGTTTGGGTGATTTCTCCATCCCAAATTGTAAGAATTTGAAAAAGAAGAGGTGAATGACTTTTTAAAATTGTTCATTATATTTACTTGCTCATGCACAACTTCTTTAAAAATAGGAATATTAGGACATTCATTTGTTGAGTATTCTAATTCATCACAAATGCCACAAATTTCTTTATTTTGCACAGATTTGACTTCTTTTACTTTCTCTAATTCCATGGATTCAACCTTTCTAGTCAAACTAGTGTACCTTGCATTTAAATCTTCTTCTTAACTAAGACGATATTTTCCTTTACCAGCATTTGCAAGGTTATATCTAATTGAATTTTCAGAAGGATTAGTACCATGCTAAGATTGAGAATTTTCAACCAAATGGTTTAAATAATCTAAAGCTTCTTCGGGTTCTTTATCAAGAAACTTGCCATTACACATCGTTTCCATAAATTGTTTAGTTTCAGGTGTTAAACCTTCATAATAGAAGCTTATAGTCCACCATTTTTCAAAACCATGATGTGGGCAAGAATTTAACAAATCTTTAAAACGTTCCCAACTTTGAAAATACGCTTCATTTGAATTTTGGAAAAAATTTTGGATTTGTCTTTTCAAAACATTGGTTTTATGTGTTGGAAAAGATTTCTTTAAAAACTCACCTTGCATTTCTTGTCATTTGCCAATTGATCTAGGTTTCAAAGCGTTAAGCCAAGTTTTTGCTTTATCTTTCAAAGAAAAAGGAAACAATTTAAGCTTAATAATCTCTTCAGTGCAATTTTGATCATTGAAAATAATACAGACTTCCTCAAATTCTTTTAGATGCAAATATGGGCTTTCAGATTCTAAACCATGGAAATTAGGAAGTAAGGAAATCATACCCGGCTTAAATCTAAAATTATTAGCAGTGAGTTAAAAGATAAAACATGATGGACTAGAATTTCGAGGTGGTTACAAATATGCACGCATAATTCGCAACAGTTGATTTTTCTATTCATCATGTACACTTTTATTTTCAACTCGTTATGTTTGATTTTCTTGTTCAACATGTGCACCTTCAATTTCAGCCATTGTGTCACTTGTGTGTGATTGTGATTCAAACAAATCAATATATAAAGTACCAGGATTAATTTTAACCAAACAACCAGAATTTGAATCACAATATCAGTTAAGCATAAATAAGTGACATAAAATAAAAATAATGTACAAGTAGTAAGTCAGAAAACAAAAATAAATGACATAAATTAAAAGGTTAGATAGTGTAAATAAATGACATAATTAAAAGGTTAGATAGCGTAAATAAATGACATAATTAAAAAGTTAGTAAGAATAAAGCATAAATAAAAAATAAATAAAAGCGAGAAAGCATAAATAAATAAATAAATAAATAAATAAAATAAAAAATGTAAATAAATGACATAAATAAAAAAAATTAAAAAGTAAAAATAAATTACATAAATATAAAAGTTAGGAAGTTAAAAAGAAAAAATAAATGACATAAATATAAAAGTTAGTTAATAAGTTAGTAAGTTAGTAAGTTAATTAGTAACTTAGTTAGTAAATTAGTAAATTAAAAAAATTAAAAGAGTAGAAGAAGAATATATCTGATAGTGAAGTTTACTTACAGAAAGAGAACCTCAATAAATTAGAACTTCAAATCAAGTCCCCGACAACAGTACCAAAAACTTGATGGGATAATTAAAAGTCTCAAACCCAAGTGCAGGTTGTTTCAAGTAGTATATTCTCGGGAGTCCGGGGTTGATCCACAGGGAATTGATAAAGAAAAATTATTTGAGGTAAGAAGGAGATTTGTCACAATACTAAAGGTAATAAAAGTTGTTCACAGATGGAAAGGATTCAGTTGGGTTAGGAGATCCACTCTTGATAATACATTAAAGACAAGATTATTTCTTTTCATAACTCAATTGAAATCATACATAATGAAGGTTCCAATCAGAAGATTTAGCATTCAAAATTCAATTAAGATTATATATGTAATCATATTATGGTTCCTTTAATTGTCCACCAACACTTGTAAATGATCTCAAGCATCCACTGTGCCAACGTCTTGTCTACAATGAATCAAGATCTTCAATATACCAAAAGAGTTTCTAAATTGATCGGAAATAACATACAACACATATAATGATCACTTAAAAATATATCATTTAAGCACAAGAAGAAAATTAATCTAACCTCAACATATTACCAAGAGTTTCACCCTTTCACCCAAGCAAAATGAAAATTAGTTACTCATGAATTAAGAAGAAAGAAAAAAGAAGAAGAAGAAGATGATGAACATAACTTTAATTAAGAACAATAGAAAACTACACAAAGGAAACAATTAACATACAAGCATAAAAGTAAACTCTAAGCTAACATCACGAAATGATCAGCCATTGCCTCCTTTTATAGAGTTTGAGGAACATAAAATGTCAAAGGAGTTGATGGATGATGAGAACAAAATGCCAAAATAAGTGTTTGATGATATGAATAGGTGGATTCTTGTCTCCAAAATGTTTCACTTCTGAACTCATGGCATGCGTCATTTGATGGTCAGGTAGTCTTCATGAAAGTTCTAGGAAATTGTCTTACCTTTCCATCGACACTGAGTTTAGCCAAATCCACCACCTATAGCCTGAGATATGGCCCAATTACTACTCGTGGGTCAGGTCCAACTTCAACTCCTCTATTCTGACTTCCAAGCCCAATATCACCTTCAAGAAATCTAAACTAAATTTTGTGTTCTTCATGAAAATTATAGATATGGGTCTTAACCTTCCACTATCATTCAGAATTTTTAAACTCCTATAGCCCGAGATATAGCCTAATGAGTGCATAGAGGTCAAGTTGTCAGGTTCAAAACTCTAGATTTTACTTCAACCCCAATTTGAGTTATCCAAACGTGTGTTCGCAATCTTGAGGCCTTCATGAAAGTTGTAGAAATTTATCTTAACTTTAAAACAAGACCAAAATCACATCCATCGGATATTTGTAACTCAAATTATAGCCAGTTTACTGAAAAAGCCAAGTGAGAAGATTATACAATGAATGAAATATATTGCTATCAATGTGGCTCTTGCTATCAAGTGAATAGTTATTAAAGAATTATCTTAACTTTCCAACAAGACCAAAATCACATTAATCAGATAATTGCATCTCAAATTGTGACTATTTTACTTAAGAATGTAATCACCCAAATTAATGATAATTCAAGCAATAATTTCTTTAATGATCCAATTAAGTTTAATTTCATAAAATGTGACAAAATCAACTTAATTAAGCTAAATTAAACCTTAAGAAGCCTAGTGAGAGGATTATAAAATGAATAAAATACATTGTTATCACTCATCCCTTGTTGGCTTGATTTGAAGACCAAGGAAGAAGTTGAGCTCACCCATCATGGACATCTCAAACTCAATTTGCATAATATTTGCGAATTCCTTGCAAAGAGAGTTATTAGTAGCATCAAATATGATATCATCAACATATATTTGTACAAGAAGAATATCATGCTTCTTATGCTTGTCGAAAAGAGTGGTGTCAACATGTCCTCTAGAAAAGTCATTTTCCAAAAAAAACTTACTCAACCTTTCATACCAAGCTCTAGGAGCTTGTTTTAAGCCATATAAGGTCTTTTTAAGTTTAAAAACATGGTTGGGTAGATCAAAGTTTTCAAAACCGAGAGGTTGATCCACATACACTTCCTCTTGTATGAAACCATTTAAAAAGGCACTTTTGACATCCATTTGAAAGAGCTTAAAATCCATGATGCATACATATGCAATGCAAGTAGCATTCTAATGGCTTCTAATCTAGCTATGGGAGCATAAGTTTCTTCATAATCTATGCCTTCTTCTTGATTATAACCATTAGCTACAAGCCTAGCTTTGTTTCTTATTATTAAGCATGTTTCATCAAGTTTGTTCCTAAAGACCCATTTGGTGCCAATTATGGGATGATAATTGGGCCTTAGAACTAATTCCCCAACTTGATTCCTCTCAAATTGGTTTAGTTCATCTTGCATGGCCACGATCCAATGTTCATCATTAATGGCCTCATTTATGTCTTTAGGTTTAACTTAAGAGATAAAAGCCATATGATTACATGTATCTCTAAGAGTTTTGCGAGTAATTACCCCTTTTGATACATCACCTATTACTTTATCAAGAGGATGATATCTTGATGTCCTTCATTCCTTGAGAAGATCCATGATTTGAGAGTCCTCTTGTCTTGGGGAGTCATATGGACTTTCTTCTTGCTTCTTGACTTCTCTTTCTTTGTTTTCTAGGTGAGTCATTGCCAAAATTTCTACAACATCATCAACAAACTCCTTTCTCGGCTCATTTGGATTAGTTTCATCAAACGCAACATGTATGGACTCTTCTATGGTCATAGTTCTTTTATTGTAAACTCTAAAGGTCCTACTATGCATAGAATAACTAAGAAATATCCCCTCATCAGATTTTGCATCAAACTTCCCTAAGTTATCATTTCCATTATTTAAGATAAAGCATTTACATCCAAAAACATGAAGATGTGAGACATTTGATTTCCTTCCTTTGTATAATTCATAAGGGGTTTTCTTTAAAATTGGCCTTATTAGAACCCTATTCATAACATAACAAGCGGTGTTAGCCGCATTCGCCCAAAAATATTTAGGAAGGTTAGTCTCATTGAGCATAGTTCTTATCATTTCTTCTAAAGATCGATTTTTTCTTTCTACAACACCATTTTGTTGTGGTATTCTAGGGGTCAAAAAATCATGCTCAATGCTATGATCATCACAAAAGGTTTCAAATTTGTGGTTTTCAAATTCACTACCATGATCACTTTTTATGGATGCAATAAAAAAACTTTTTTCGTTTTGGATAACTTTAGCAAGCTTTTTAAATGATTGAAAAACATCATTTTTGTGAGACAAAAAAAATGTCCATATAAATCTAGAAAAATCATCCACAATCACTAAGGCATAGCAATTCCCACCAAAGCTCATAGTTCTAGAGGGACTAAAATGATCCATGTGCAAAAGTTATAAAGATCTAGAATTTGAAATTATATTTTTAGCTTTAAAAGAAACTTTTACTTGATTTCCCTTTTGAAATGCATCACAAAGTTTATCTTTTTCAAATTTGAGCTTTAGAAGTCTAATTACTAGATCTTTAGAAACCAACTTATTTAAGTGATCCATGTGAATATGAGTAATTCTCTCATGCCATAATCATGAATCATTTTCTTTACTCATAAAGCATTTAGTATCATTTGAGGAAATGTCATCAAGGCTAATCATATATATATTATTGACCCTATGACCAACAAACTTAACATGCTTATCATCCTTTCCTTCAATTATGCAACAATTAGAATCAAATATTACTCTATTCCCCTTGTCACACAATTGACTAATACTAAGTAAGTTATGTTTGAGTCCTTCAACAAGCAACTCATTATCGATGGATGAAGAAGGAATTTTACCAACTTTATCAACTCCAAGGATCTTTCCTTTATCGTTGTCACCATAAGTCATGTGACCACTTTTCTTGGGGACAAGGAAGGAAAACTTGGAGCCATCACACTACAACAACAAATATTTTTAGCTGCCATAAAAATGACTTTTAGCGACAATAAAAATTGCCGCAAAAACCTTTACTAGCAATTAATTAATTACCATTGTATCCAGTGTCGGCAAAGGTTTTACTGGCCACAACACTGAGTGCCAGTAAATATCCTTTTTATGGCTGGTAAAGGTTAGTCTTTTAGCGGCCATTAATTACCGGCAATTATAATGGCTACTAAAAACGTCCCCAGATCTCACTTCATGATGTCTTTAATAGCCTTTATTATTGCCGGTAGAGACCATTTTATTGCTGGAAAAAATTGTGTCCTTTACCGATAATTGTAATGGCCCGCTAAAACTGTCTGCAGGTTTGCCTTCTTTGATGTCTTTTAACGGCCTTTGTTATTGTCGGTAAAGACTAATTTTATTGCCAGGAAAAGGTGTTCTTTTTACCAAAAATTGCAATAACCACTAAAACTGGCTCAAGGTTTGCCTTTTTTTTATCTCTTTTAATGGCTTTTGTTATTGCCGGAAAAAAATGCATTTTATTGCTGGGAAAAAATGTGCCTTTTTACGATAATTGTAATGGCCGCTAAAACTATCTCCAGGTTTGCCTTTTCGATGTCTTTAGCAGCCTTTGTTATTGCCAGTAAAGACCCAATTATTACCGAAAAAAATGTGCATTTTACTAACAATTATTATGGCTACTAAAACTGTTTCAAGATTCATTAACCCAATACATTTGACAGCCAGTAAAAATTATGCAAAACTTATGCCAACATTACTATTGTCAGGAGATGTTATGTTTATTTGCCTTTTAAGATTTGACAAAATTTAAAGGGATTTTTTTTAACTATTAATATTGTCGAAAAATATTATGTCTATTTGCCATTCAAAGTGAAATTTCAACATCAATACCAAAAATTTTAGTGATAATAATATTTACCCATAAAGAACTTAAATCATAACATACAAATGTTTCTAAATACATTATACTAAAATTCATTCTAAGAAGCAAATTATATTTCATTAAATCCACAATAAATAAAAAACATTCATAACTTTATAGTGTCAACAACAAAACATAAAAGTACACCATCTAATAAGTAGTGTTATCAAATAGTCATAGTACAAGATAATATATAGTCATAAACAAATCTATAACTCTTGAGCATAATAAAGTCTTTCACATACGAAATTTCTCAAAATCATAATGTATGACCTGTAATGATAAAATAAAAAATAAAGTGTCATTCAGATATAGTTCATCAACCTTAATTAAAAAATACCAATGAAAATTAAAATATATAATAATATGTCCAAAATCAATTAACAAAAATTTATTTTAATTACAAGTCTATAAAAAATTTGTCATACAATGCAATGCAACATAGAAAAGTTAACTAAAAATACAAATCTAAAACAAAGATGTCAGCTATATGCCTATACCACACAAGAGGATAAGTCTAATGTTAAATACTTAACAAATGATGAAAATATCATAAAATTAGCATAATCTACAACAAAATCAAGCACAATTTAAAAAATGAGCACTATATTAACATATTTTAAAGGAAGTACAATACCATGAGGGGCTGTAGCATTTTCATCAACGTTGTGTAATTAAAATAGTTTCTATGGTGCTTGTGGTGCTTGTTCATGGCCACTATTGGCATCAAGGACCTAGTAAATATTAAGATGTAACATAACAGAATAGTCTCATAACATTAAATTTTAAGAAAAATATTAAAATCTTTGAAAAACTAACCTGTCTAGTTAAGCTTCCACTAAAATTTTGAGGTATAGATAATTCCATAAGAGCAAATTTGCACATAACTTGTCTCACCCATGATAATTCAGACAGTAGCCTATCTTGGTTTTGTTTCATCAAACTCATTTATTCATCATGTTTTTTCTTTAACTCCTTCATCTCTTGTTCTAACCTTTGGACAACCTCAGTAGACAAATCATCCGCAACAATATTTCTTAGGGAAGATTTATTACCCCACAATAGAGAAGGGGTTGGACCAAGTCCTAAACCTCTAATATACCCACTTCTTTCACTTCCCAATACTTGGGAATACACATCTCCTTCCCAAGCAACACTACCAGTAGTTTGTTCATTAGATGTCTCACCATTGCTCAACTTTTCTTTCATAATGTCCTAATCACAATTAAGATAACAATTTATGACATACTCAAATTCATATAAAAATATTTAAAATAATTTGAATACTACACATACTGAACTTGTGAAGGATAAAATTGCATAAGAAATCTTACAACTGTCCTTGCAGACTCCTCATCTAATGGTCTACCATCCTTACGCTTTGTATGAGTTAATATGTAAATTTATGCTCGTTGAGGCTCTATCCCATTTATAGCATAATATAATTAAATCAATGCCAAACAATTATGCATGACACAAAAGGACTTTAGAATCTTATATTTTGTAATTTATACATGAATATCTTTTCATCCATCAAGGTTCCAAAGCTTTCAGATCCTCCTGTGTGAGGCATCTTTTGCTTGGCTCTATTGCTTCTATTTACTTGGCTACGCTTCTATCATTGCACACAAATAACAACATATAATTTATGTATGAAAACTAAATACAAACAATCAAAGCACTCTATAAAACATAAAAACAAGGCAACTCTGTGTATGTGTGTGTGTGTGTGTGTTTTAAGGCTTCTAAAGTTTATACCTTTGCTTTATCATAAACCCAATAAGAGACAAGACCAGTCCATTGGTCCCTTGGTATACGACTCGGTCTATTTTTCAGCAAGGCATCTTTGGTCTTATACTTTGTCATATATATACTCTTCAAATCACATTTGTAATCTTTCTATTTCTTCCCTAGTGACTTTTTGACAAACTCCTCACCATGTGCTGGGATTGAGAACTTCTTCTAAAAAATAAAGCAAGCATTTACAAGCTAATTTCATGTATGAAAGAAATAACATTTAAATAATATTCACACCTAATAAGAATAGTTATTTCATACCCCCACAAACTTCACCAATTTCTTCTTTTCTTCTTTGTCAAAAACTCTCCAATCTTCTATGTTTAAAGATGTTAGTTCAGGGGTTCTAGCAACAATGCCTAGAAAGCTAGTAAGCTTTCGACCTTCCTTTCCTATGGCTTGGTTACGACTATTGAATCGCACAACAATTGTCTTCCCTGGAGGCAAATTCCAGATATCTTTTAGTAACGTAGGCCCACGAACCTTTCTTGTCTCCAAAGAACCTAACATGAAACCAAATTTAAATGTCATGATTTAGTTCAAGCAAATTTAATAATCTAAAGCAATTGTTTATTAAAATAATGTCACTTGATTCATGGTTTTGCTCAGCCTCAGTGCCAGCAAAATTATTCAATTCATCATATTGATCGTCATATGCTTGGGCTTGAGAGCAGCTTGGGGCATTCATTAGTTGCTCAATATAAGGCCGCACTTCTTCATCATGATGTTGTTCAGTGACCAATCTAAGGCTATTTTTTCTAGGCATTATGATATACTACTTATAAAATTTACCTAAGGTGAAATTATAATATAATTATAAGAATGAGAGGGACAAGATCGAATAAACTGCATGCAAATTGCCTGACTAAGCACCTTTAATTGAAAATTTTACTTGCATAGAAAACATTACAGGTTCAAGTAGTGTTTTGAATGCAAATGTTAATTATAAAATGACATCATTAGAATTAACTAGCATAGCTAAAGTATCAAGATTTGGAAGTACAATCTACATCAATAATTTTCTCTACTAGATACCCTGTTATTGGGATGACAAACTCCTTGAGTAATTGTTCACTGGTCACCTCTATCAGGACAACAACTCCCAATGTTGCCTGCTCCCTCAATTTAGCAGACCCACTTATGAGACCCTAGGAGCACAAATTATAACTTAGAGAATGAATTTTATATATAAATCCTCCAATTACAGCATAACAAACAACACATATCAGAATAACAAACAACACATATCATAATAACAAACAACACATATCATACTACAATCACAATAGATATTAGTCTATTTCATTGTGATTCTTGTACTCATCCCATGTGTTTGCGTCAATAGCCAACCGTGTCCTTGAAATGAAGAAAAACTACCAGCAATACATTACCTCCAAGCAAAATTTTTTTACAATAGGAAGACTTTTTTTTTCTTGTTGAGGCTAATAAATAGAATAGAGAAATAACTAATTAAAGACAAAAGCAATCATTTCAAAAAATTTCAAAAGAAAACTGATCTAAAGTCTGTCAACCTTGGATATATTATCTAGAATTTCAAAACTTTATTCTTTAGTTAGTGTTTTTAGTCCTAATAACTTATAGATAAGTTCCTTAATTTTTCTTGCCCAAAATAATCACACAATTAAGTGAATTATCATGAAAACTCATCAAGAAACAAAGTTTCAAATAATGTAACTAAATTCTAGGGTCATTGAGATCATTGTCGCTCAACTAGTATTTCAAATTACAAAAAAGTTTTAAGTGAGTGTGGCCACTAAGTTTTTAGCTTCTTTCAGGATGATGGAGTTGCAGGGACAAATGGTCATTCTGATGAAATTGATTGCCAGTTTTCATCTACTGCCCCTGAGATAAGCACTTGTGCATCAGGAAGCTCAGAGAATTGGATGGTGTTGTCAATTGCAGGGGATAAGCCCACTCCGAGATCTAATGTATGTAATTTTATGAATTTATTTTTGTTTTATATTTGTTCCTGGGTCATTTTGTGCAAGTGTTATAAGCAGTATGGTAAAAGACTAAACTATTATTATTCACTGTGAATAGCATGCAGTAGCTGTCATTGAGAATAAGTTGATAGTTGTTGGTGGTGAATCTGGGAGTGGATTGTTAGACGACGTGCAGGTGAGGGAACATTTCTTGTTTTGGAATTGGAAGATTTATGAATGGGAGATTGTTACTTTGAATATGAGCATCAATATTAACATTAAGTAATTCTTTAGGGAGCTGGAATTATAATAAACATTATCATCTATACATCGAGTATCTTTTTATAGAGGTAGCCTAGATCTCCATACGATTTTAATGTGCAAGCTCTACTCAAGTTAGACCTACATTCCAAGTACCTAAATTTGCTAGTTACTAATTCCTCCTTGTGTTCCTTCTGAACCAAGCAGAACACGCACACACTCGAACTACCCACCATTAGGTTTAAAGTACGTGGATCTTAATTTCCAGTCCACAAAATGAAGAGGATGAAATTAGTTTCTTATTTACCACAACGTTACTTTTTCTTGCTCCATACTTGTCTTTTCATTTCACTCCTATGTAGACTTTATATTTCTATTCTTACTATTGTCCTAATATACTATGTTTTGTGTACGGAAACTCTTGAAAAACAAAACTTATCTTTTGGTATGGATTCTGAAATAACTAAAGAAAGTTCCCACCTTATGATTCAAAATAAGTCAATAGTTAGAAATGTAAAAGAAACTTAATTACATTAAAAGACTTCAATGAAAACAAAGTATATGAAACTGAAGTACAAAGAAATAAACTCAAGTCTCAAAATACAAAACAAAGTAAATTCTGTAAAATTAAGTTTAAAAGCTATAAAAAAAATGTTGTAAAGTGTCTAGAAATATAAAGGAAAACAATAAACTAACGGGGGAATAAAAGAAAAGTTGTAAAATACAGATGAACTAAAGACAAAATAATTGAAACATAGATGGATTTTGGTGTTGTGATCATGATTTTTTCTTCTGTATCTAAGGGGCCTATTTAGTGTTGTGATCATGATCTTCTCTTTAGTGTCTAGGGGCTTATTTATAAAATTAGAGCTTGAAAAATTGTTGCTTTAGTACAGGCTTCAAAGTACATCTTCCTCAATTTTAGGAGCATGATCCTTCTTTCTATTAACGAATTATGGCCATTACTGGATCGCATGATCTTTGACTCTTTGTGGATGGATTTTTTACAAGCTTCAAGTCCAAAAAGATGCCATATCCCACTTCCTTCAAGTTTGGAAGTAGAAGGTAACCACCAACAACTTTGACTCTTATTTTTCAAGGGTTCTTTCTATCCCTTCTGACAGCCAAAGTCTTGGACTTGATCAAACCCAATTCAACTCAGTTTATCCCCTCCAAAACTCACTGTAGGAAGCTGAGCGACTTTTCAGTTTATTTTGGAAGCAATACTTAATGCCTTAATCAAATATGTACATATTCATTTATAAAGATTACCATGGTTGCATATTGTGTGCCCCAAGTTCCTAAAATAGTCAGTCTACCGAATGTAACTCCATTATCAAGTGTAATTGAACCACTGTGTCTTAAGATTTATTACTGAACATAACAAGACTGGATATGGTTAGTAGGATGCAACCCTTTTCTCCATTACATCACAAGGTTACAAACTGTGATCTGTACTTTTGGATCCTGCATGCATCATCAACAGGGTAGATGGCAAGCAAGGGATCCGAGTTGCAAGAAACAAAGATCTATACCTAGAAGTTTTTAGCTTCTATTGTTGCTAACTTTCTTACCCAAACAATCTAATGCCAAGTCTAACTAACATAACAGAAAATAACAGAATAACAGAACCAGCTAACTAATTTTGATAAACTATCTCTATTTAACTTAGTGTACAACCTTAGTAGCAGCAATTGCAGTTGAAATCAGCATCCTAGATCAATCTAATAGTACAACCTTGAAAAGGAGAAAATAATAAGCATTGTGTGTAAATAACGCAATACCTGTAGTGCTTGGACTGAGGTGCATTTCTAAGCAATAACGTTCTAGCCAACCTCTAACTGAAGTACTTATCTAGCTGCAAGAACCTGTAAAAGCCATAAAGCAAAAGATATATGAAATAAACACTAACACAATGGTGTAATCTGAAAATTGGAAAATAAATTATGAAATTAGAAATTTGCAAAGGAAAAGCAAATAGATAAAACTTAAATTAAAAATTTAAATATTTTCTAAGTATTACCTATCTTATTCAGAATCACTATCATATCCAATGTCATTTCCTCCATCATTATTAGTTTCACCTTCATTTGAAGGAGTGTTAGAATGTAGGCTCATATCAATTACTATCCCATCAACACCACTTCTTATCCAATCATTATTGTCATGTTCTAAGTCATAAATATTTTCTAAGAAAGTCAAGTCAATGGCTTCATTTTGCATTAATGACTCAAATTGCAAACTATTTTCTTCTCCCATATCAAAAATGTCTTGAGGTTTAATTGGCCTAGGGACAAACCATTCATGATCTTGAGGATCTTGCACAAATATTACTTATTGAGCTTAGTTTGCAAATACAAAAGGCTCATGACTTTCCCGATCGCCAGAGTGTGTTAGGTGTGAGAAGTTCACAAGTGTGAAACCTAAGTCATCTTCCTTAACTCCTCTACCTTGGGTTACATCAACCCAATCACATTTAAATAAGACAACCTTAAATTCTTCAAAGTAGTTTAACTCCACAATATCATTCAATCTGCCATAATAGGTAATATTTGCTGACTTCGGAGCATTGTCACTTGTACTTGCATAACTCTCTGTCTTTGAAACAACCATAACACCACTATTTTGCGTCTGCATGAACTCTTCACATTGTTTTGCTCGAAATCAATACCTATTATTTACATTGAATGCTTTAAATCTTCTTGCAATGTAACTTGGACCTTGTGCAAGGGCTTGAAGATCTTTTTTTATATCAGATGTGAGGTCCAACTCCTTAACCTAACCAAATAGTAATATACGACTATAAATACCAATATAAGTACAACAACACTAAATTACAATAAATAATGACTAAATCAACCAATATATCAAAGTGAAACGATCAAGCTGATGTTGTGTAAGGTGACGCTTACGATTTAATCTCTTGATCTCACCAATATGTTCACTATGCATGTAACTCACATATATCAATTTTCCTTATCATATAAAGTAATATATAGTCAACAAGACAAAGATATACCACTCACTTTTTATAATTCTCAACCACATCCGATTCGCAATTGAAGAGCACATATCGATGTGTTTGCAACCATGTTTTCTCATCCATAAAAAATGCTTCTATTTTGCCATATGGTTACCCAACAACAGGGAAAAGACATCCTTCTTTATCAGTCTTATGCTCAATCTCATTTTCACTTTTTCTTGACCAATAAGACCTTGAATCTCCACCTTCTATATATCGTAAGCAAAATATCATACACTGATTTGCAAGATATGCTTCTGCTATTGAACCTTCTGGGCATGCACGATTACGAACATATGATTTCAAAGTACATAAGTACCTATGACATTGAAAAATGTTATCAGTCTAATATTTGAGTGCTTAATTATAACTTAAGATATATATATAAAAAAAAAACTTAATGTGATTCTTCATACCTCTCAATTGGGTACATCCAGCGATAATGAACTAGCCCCGTAATTTTAGCCTCAGTTGCCAAGTGAAACACCAAATGTACCATAACAGTAAAAAAATGATGGGAGGAAGAGTTTCTCCATATTACGCAGTGTTAGTGCAATTTTTTCTTCAAGTAGCTCTAACTATTCCATTTTAAGCACTTTGCTACAAAGTACCCGAAAGAATGTGCATAGTTCAATCAAAACAGCACTCACTTTTTTATCTATTGATTCCTGCAATACAATAGGAAGAAGTTCTTGTATTATAACATGGCAATCATGAGTTTTCAACCCCGATATTTTTCGTTTTCGAATGTAGCTTGAGATATTATATGCATAGCCATGTGAAAACTTAGCATTTTGTAGTACTTCGTAGAATAACTTCTTTTCCTTTGAGGACATTGTGAAATAAGTAGGAGGTAGATATGTCCTCCCATTAGCTCGTTGCTGAGGCCATAAGCTTGGTCTTATGTTCATCTCCATCAAGTCCAATTGAGCTTCTAAGTTGTCTTTCGACTTCTTACCAAGACCCAACAATGTATAAATCAAATTATCATACACATTTTTTCTATGTGCATCACATCAAGATTATGGCACACCAAGTTATACTCCCAATAAGGAAGATTGAAAAAAATACTCCTCTTTTTCCATATGCTTTTCATCACCCCACTTACCTCTTCACTCAACTTACCAAAAGTGAACTTTATGCCTCTAACTTGATTTAGAACCAGTGGCCCAGATATTGGACAAGGTGTAGGTCTTGATTCTTTAGTCCCATCAAATGACTTTGCATCATTTCGATATTTGTGCCCCGGCTTCAAGAAACACTGATGACTCATGTAGCAAAACTTTTTACCATGTTTGAGCCTTCTAGATTGAGTGCTTATGTTGCAAGAAGGGCATGCAAATTGACCATAAATGCACCATCTAGATAGACTACCATATGCTAGAAAATCATTTATAGTCCACATAAGAGCTGCTCACATTTGAAATGTCTTCTTAGTAAAGGCATCATAGGTTTCTATCCCCACGTCCCATAATTGGTTTAACTCTTCTATTAAAGGTTCCAAAAAGACATTGATGTTATTTCCAGGCCCTTTTGGTCCAAGAATGAGTAAGGAAAAAATGAAGAATTCTTGCTTCATACACAACCATGGTGGAAGATTATATGCCATTAAAATCATTGGCCATGTACTGTGAGCAATATGCATCGCGACATGTGGATTAAAGCCATCACTAGCTAATCCTAAGCGAACATTGCGAGGATCTTTAGCAAATTCTAAATGACAACTGTTAAAAGTTTTCCAAGCTTCAGAATCTGCAGAATACCATAAAACTTCATCTTTATTGCGCTCTTCATCATGCCATCTCATCAGTTTAGAAGTTTTTGAAGACATAAATAATCTTTGTAGTCGTGGTTTCAGAGGAAAATATCTTAGGACCTTGGCTGAAATTTTTTTGTCATCATTTTTTCATCTAGAAGCCCCACAAACTAAGCATTCATTAACATTCTTACTAGCAAATGCATTCCTAAAAAGCATGCAATCATTGGGGCAAGCATAGATCTTTTTATACTTTAAGTCTAATCCCTCAACTATCTTCTTAGTCTCATAAAAGGAATGAGGCAACCTTTCCCCCCTCAGGCAATGCATCCTTCAATAGTCCAAGCAAAGCATTAAAAGACTCATTTGTCCATTTGAACAATCGTTTTATATGGTAAAGATGCAAAAAAAATGATAGTTTACTAAATTTCTTGTATCCAAGGTAAAGTTCTTCATCTGCATCTTTCATTAGTTGTTCAAACTTCTCCCTCTCTGGATATGGTTGATCTCTTGATGAATGAGTAGTGTTTTCTTCAAAGGTTGGCTCCATCTCACCCCTTTCGCTAATGTTATTATCCAAAAATTGGGTAAAGCCTCCAAAAGCATCATGTATCATTCCTACCATATCATCACCCCTAAAATCTTCTTGTCTGTAATTAGTTTCTTCAACACAATTTGACACATTTATTGGCTCCCCATGACAAAACCAAGTATCATATGACGATATAATGCCATTAACCATAAGGTGCTCATATGCCACTACCTGATTTACTGAATAATGGAGCACACATTCTTTACATGGACATAGAATTGTCCATCATGTTTTTCATGAAAAGCATGGTCTAAAAACTTTTCTACTCTATCCAAATATTCTTTACTAACTTTATCACAGTCCATCCATCTCCTACTGCTAGGATTGTCCATGACCATGCAAGAAAACTTATCCTATTTAACAAAAGGGTTGCAACATGGTTAAATGATAGAATACTAACAAAATACAAATACAAATATGATTACATAGCTAAAAATTGACCTTTAGATAATAGCAAATGCAACATGCAAAAACAATATAATAGTTCTTTAAAACAATGAAACATGCCATAATACCACCCAAAAGCACAAAACTTGAAATTGAGGCAGAATTAAAAGCCAAACACATTTTTTATATAGTCTGTGCAAGTATTTTGTTTTTAAATAATGTTGTCAATTTATACTTTTTAAATATATGTGATGGCATGACGGATCTCTTAAAAATATCAAAATTTTGAAAATTGAATCCATTATTATTATTTCATGTCTTATGCATACTGGGCGTCAAAGTTATTGGTTTTACCCTATCTCTTTTTGGGGGGTCAAGAATTCTGCAACTTTCTAACTCAAAAGGCTAAAAAGTCAGTATACTAGTCTCAGAATTTTTCTTTTAATAGAAACATAGATTTATAAGAGGGAAAAGTGAAGCTATCATTTGCAGAGCAGTCATATAGTCTTTGACAACATGCTTCGTCTTTGTAAATGATGCATGTTGTTTCATAAAAATTGCATAACTAGTTCCATATTCAGTTTTGTTTGGAACCCCTTCCCCCTCCTCTATCTCATTTATGTAGATGATAATTTTTCCAGATAAAGGAAAAAAGACGTGGGAGTAAAGCTGCTACTCAACTTCTAGAAAAATTGAAACCGCATTATTGGTTTTCAGCTCACTTACACTACAAGTTTGCTACTCTTGTTCAACATGGGGAAGGAGGTCCACTAACAAAAAAATCCTAAACCCTAAACCCTAAATGTATTGTTGGGCGTGATTTCTTACAGGTATAGATGTACAATCATAATGTGCAAGGTAATCTGTAATAACCGTTTGAGTTAGTGACTACGATTATGGCATGTTCTGTGTCTATAGATTGTGGAAATTGAATCAAAGGCAGGACCTTATGAGATTTAGTATGATGAAGAATGTTAACGATAACACAGAGGTTCAACTATATCTTCCCTCTGACAACCAGAGGTGTAGATTTCGGGTGTGTGTGCATGTGAAAACACCTTAATTAACAGTTAGGATTTGAGTCCTCATATAAAATCTTCTACTTTTGTCCTGCCTTTTTCTCTCCCCCACCAACAAAAAAAAGAAGAAAAAAATAATGATGTTTGCACTTGCTGACAGAGATGTAAATGTTTATTTTGAAAACTTTGATATTTTAAAAATCAAGTATTGTATAAATGTTTATTTTGAAAAGCCTCCCTAAACTATTTATTTCTTTTAAGTCTATTTAAACAGCTTACTGACCAGGTGGAAAACCTTAAGGAGTAGCAAGGTTGAGAGTAGAGGTAGGTTGAAATAAAGTAGGTGGTCCGGGTGGAGAAGGAGCGAGCTCAGGAGGTGATGGAGAGTGAGAGTGGAGAAGAAAAATATGAGGATTCAAATGCCACTTACTTAATCATCAGTGAATCTTCCTTTTCTATATACTGTCATGACTCATGACACAGTGACAATTACAGTAACTATGGAGAAGATTCAAATCATTTTATAACTTTCAACATTCAAACTCTTTTGGCTAGATGTACTCACAAAATAAACCCATTTAAAGTTGTTTTATTAAATTTAATTTAACCTAAAAATGACTACAAAGAGTTACAGACTTACACGTATCAACCAGTCTAGTAATTTCAAGTAAAATGCAGCAACTACACAGATACAGGGCATACTCATGAGTTGTCAAATAACTCAAGCAAACTAAAATATAATCATAATAATTTACTAGAGAAATTTTTTAAGAGAACAACCAATAGATCAAAAGTACATCCAATAATAAGTAAGATAAACTTTTAATAATGAATAGAACATCATAAATCAGGGATAACAATAGAAAAATCTGTTGAGTTCGAAAAATATTGGTAGTAGCCATATCTAATGAGATGTCAAATCTAGATCTCTAGTGTTAAATATGTATTAATCACATTATCAAGGTGTCAACACTGTAGTTAACTGTTTTCAAGTTAATGTCTTCTTTGTGTATGGTTAGTAAATCATAAAATCTACTATCATCACACAAAAAGACACCCACGAACAAGAAGAGAGATACAATTATTTGTACTGAATGAAGAAGTGAGAATACTAAAAGGTTACTAATGGAAGGTTACTAAAGAACTGAGAAAGAGATGAGTAGGAAACTAGGTGTGAAACACAGAATGAGAAATGAGAATCCTAAAAACTTGGTAAGGTGGCTGAAGGAAAGAGTTAGGACAAGGTTGAACCAGTCAAGACTGATATTCGTTATAATTAGAAAATGAGATTCAGTTACTTAAAATTGAGTCTCTAAATTCTTAATTAATGTAGTGAGTATATATATAAATATAATATGGTTTACTTTAGTATATATATATATATATATATATATATATATATATATATATATATATATATATATATATATATATATACTTGACATAAATAACAATCCCTACACTTCAGGGCTTCTACTAAGATTTTAAATTCCACATACTTGATATTATAGTAACACAATTTATATTGAAAATGAGACCTAATGCAACATCAATTTTAACTAAAAATAATTTAATTCTCATGTACCATAGACTAAGTGCTCTACTCTATGGTCAAAACTTTACTTGAATAAGAAACCATGTATCTTTACCTTCTAGCTATATGTACTCTGATTAACTTATTTCAGTTTGGCCAGGAAAATGCAGCCAGAATGTTAACAGTCGAAACCTCAATATGGATATTGTCCAAAATTAACAGCTGCATGAAGGGCTGAAGCAATCCATATGATAGTAGTGCTAGCTTCAATAAGCTCTTCACGAGTGCTAGTTTTTTACAGCTTTGTGCCAATCACAAAGCTACGTGGCAGCATCAAATTTGCACCAATTGGGCTGAAAAACATATTCAACAGTGGAGGGACAATTCAAGAATTGGAATATGTTGAGAGTGGTGTTGAGATTAAGGTTAAAGGTGGTGGGAATTTCCTTGCTTACTCAAGTGAATCTCCAAAGAAGCTCCATTTAAATGGCTCCGAGGTCGCTTTTGAGTGGCTTCCTAATGGCAAATCGACTCTCAACCTTCCCCGGATTGAAGAGGCTTATGAAGTTTTTGATTTAGCTATCATGTTCCTTTTATTCTTGTGCTAGACTATCTTTTATTTTGTGCCAAAAGAAGGGAGAAAAGGTTAGAAATAGAATAATATCTTTTAATATTGAGGACCCCATCTGGAACCACTTTTGGTTAAAGGCTTTTAGACTCTATGCTATGTTTTTACATTGTCAGTGGCTTAGTGTTCAATTCTTTGGTTATTGACAGTTTAATAAAAATTAACATATTTATTAGTAAACCAGTAAACATTAACATACACATCAGATAAAAATTCAACATCAAGTAGTTTATAGTTACCAATCAAGGATTTCAAGAATTTTTAGCTTCCCATCTGAGGTAACCTATAATCCAGCAGTAGCTGGGTCTACACCAGAATTTGAAAACATGCAGATCTTATGATTAAACAAATTTGTCACATGAACCAATATAGCAGTACCAATTATAGCATAACAAACAACACATATCAGAATACAAGCACAATAGATATTAGTCTATTTCATTATGATTCTTGTACTCATCCCATGTATTTGCATCAATAGCCAACTGTGTCCTTGAAATGGAGATACTGTATTACTTTCCGACAACTACTTCAATGCGAAGTTTGTTTTTCAAAATAATAACCCCCCACCCAAAAAAAAATGGAAAATATAAGAAAAACTACCTGCAAATATGTCTGGTCATAGTTTGAGAGTGAGAATTCAAAGAAAGGAACTGCACTTCTACTTGTACTACTAAATGAAGCTATAGTATATCCTAAAGCTTAGTTTTAATTGAACACTGTTATACAATAGGTATTTAAAAATAAAAACACAAAAACTCACTAACCAAAATTAAGTTTTCCTAAGTTTCTTTCCAGGGAAATGCAATCAAATTATCCAAGTTAGTATATCTAACTTAATTGAGATAGCCTGAAGTTGGTTCCCACTTCCCAGTAACATTGGCATGTGGACAAAGTCAACTCTACTAATTAACTTTAGTTGCATCAAAACCTATAAAAAGTTAAAACAAAACCACTCTTACCAAAAGCAACTCATAAATTAGCACTTGACATATATGTTGCTCTAACTAGCTACATTATTCTGCTTGCCTTTTCTCAGTTCTTAATATATACATCAAGATAAATTAAATTGTCTTGTTTGATCTAAAGTTTTTTTACTGATAAGTTCACTCGCCACATGATGTTTCAATATTAATTTTGGAAGTTCCACATTATATGGCTACGGACAATGATGGCTTCTCAGCACAGAAGATGAGTTAATTTAGAAGCACTTAAAACAAAGAATTAGTACATGATAAATTAATATCTAGCATGAGTATCAGTTTTGGTGTAGTGTATATCCTTAAGACACTTATATAATAAAACTACATAAAGGTTACCCAAAAGGTTGGAATCGATCCCCAATCACAAGCTTTTGTGTATAAAATGGAAGTCTACTCAAAGAAAAGAAAAGAAAAGAAAAGAAAAGAAAAGAAAAGAAAAGAAAAGAAAAGAAAAGAAAAGAAAAGAAAAACAACACAAGAATCAAAAGCGAAAAAAGAGAACAACAATCTTGAGGACCAGTGTGAAAGTGTATCTATAGCCTAATTATGTGGGAAGAAAATCATACTAAGTCATCATAGATCTTGTTGATTATGTTGTGTACAAATAAAGAAAGACGAGCTGCAAACTTAAGAATGATAAGCAATTGAAATTAGTAGAGCTGAGGAACAAACCATTTTGCGATCTGGCACTTGGCTGGTATGGTTACTCGGTGTTGTAACCAGTGCAAGTTCCCAACCAGTAATCTCATCAATGTTACTCAAAGCAAGTTTGCTTGAATTATTTCCTGCATAAATTTGCAAAACCTTAGAATTGGATCAAGTTTCAAACAGCAAGTATAATTAAATTAGATTATAGGCATGATTGAGATATAAAGGAAAATAAAAACAAAAAAAAAAGAATTGATATAAGCTTCTTAGAAAGTAAGTGTAAGTGAAAAAGGATGAGAATGCTACCAGATGAGCTGCTGGCCCATGAACAAAAAAAAGGCAATTAAATGAACATAAGAAAAAAAGGAAGAAAGACATGATATTCATTATATAGACTAAATAGGCTTCTCAATGGAGTATGGACTTAACGCCTCTATTAAAAAGTAGAGTACACTGACATTTACACTTGAAGTCAACCATATATCTTCTGGAAGGGTTTCAAAGTGTGAACGAAGGTGTAAGGCTTACATAAGAAGGTGGGTTAGATCTTGGATAAAAAGAATCAAGTTCCTCTCTGGAGAATTAATAGTGATAAGAGAGAATATGCAAATAGGCCGGGATAAATACAAAGGGGAGCCTTATTGACTGACTGCTACCATTAAATATATTAACCTTCCACATTACGATTCTTCGATTATTCCATAAAACTTTCTAGATTATTCCATCTAGCCTTCCTCTCTAATAGACATGATACAACACAAACGAGAATGAGATAGTGAGTAGTTGTAAAACCAATGCTATCAAGCTGCTCCACCTTTGTGGTGCAGATTATGAAAGTAATGGGATATGCCTATTTGGATTTACTTATTTTTAAGTTTAATAAAAACTTATAATCAAAATGTTGCAGAGTTTTCAGTCAAGAAGTGATTCTCGTAAGCAAATAGTTTTTCAGTTTAGTTTCTCACATCTCCCAAGATGATTATTATGCAGTGAAACCTGTTCAACTTGAGAGATTGGCAAACACTTTATAATTAGTTGTTTTCTTAAACATGTGACTTTATTATAGCAGTTAGTTAAAACATAAAAAAGGAAATGTTGCTCAATCTATTGGACCTTTGAGGCGTAATTTAATATCCTTCATCACAATAACTTCAAATAGTAAAACAAATTTAAAGAGCTTGACAGGAGATTTATAGAAGATATCAATTGTTTGAATAATTGAAAAAAAAATGAACAGACTATTTTGGAAGCAGAAAACGCAAACGCAAGGAGGGGGAGAATGGGTTTGGGTTCGGGAGATGGAGCGGTGAAACCTGTTGGGTTCGTGGATTAGGATCCACAGCTGGGTTGGCTGGCGCGCGTAGCTCCGGCAAGGACACACGGTGGTGTTGGGCTCTGTGATCTTTCCTAGTTCATGGTGGAGGAGCGGCTGAGGCCCCGAGTTTAGCCGAGGTTGCTGCAAACGATGGCAGATCTGCACAACTAGCAGGTTTGGTGACACTGGCTCAGTCGAGGACGGCGATTTCTGGCACTAATAAGGATGGTCACGAGTTGTGGATTGCTTGACAGTGGAGCCTCTATTCTGGGTTGTGGCTCATTGTGTTTAGGGCAGAGGTGGCTGGCTGTGATCTACTGGACGGAGGGTGGTGTTAGATCTGGTGCAGAGTAAGGTGGCGCGGCTAGGGCGTTGCAAAGGTGGTCACACGATGGTGGCTGGGTTGGAAGTGGGTCACGGTTTGGGCAGATTCTCATTGTTCAGAGAGAGTACGAGTAGAG
The DNA here is from genome assembly GCA_029884605.1 of Ormosia emarginata. NCBI lineage: Eukaryota > Viridiplantae > Streptophyta > Magnoliopsida > Fabales > Fabaceae > Ormosia > Ormosia emarginata. The sequence continues at coordinate 3,358,923 of JAQQTP010000058.1, read as the reverse complement.
AAGGAAAGGGAAATGTGTTTGCCCGTGGCAAAAAATTTGTGAAAGAGAAGGAAATGTGTTTGCCTGCCACGTAAATTGTATCCTTTTTCCTGGCCATTGTACCTAATTGCCACTAAATATGGTTTATTAATGGCTAATAAATATTTGCCGGGAGAATTTCATACAAGAGAAAGAATTACCGATAATAAGTTAATGGCTGCTAAATAATGGCCACTAAAAAGGTTTTTTGTTTAGTGTCACCGGTCATATGCTTGGAGCAACTACTATCAAGGTACTAACTTGAGCTTTTGGACTTCAAGCACACTTACAACACACATTCAAGTTTTAACATTTAGTCCACAAATTGTCTTGGGTCCTTGTGTGTTAGAAACAGGCAAGGTGCCCTTAGGAACCCAAACCATTTTAGTTCCGACTTTGGTGTTTCTTTTCTTTCTAGCATTACATATAGATGCACTATGTCCTTTCTTTCCACAATGAAAGCACTTGATAAAGGGGCTACTTGATGTTCTAGAGGGAACAAAGAAGTTATTATAAGATTTTTTATGGTTATTTGGATTATATCCCAAACCGACTTTTTGAAAAACACACATTTGTTTCCCTAGTAACATATTCAAATTGTCTCTTCCCAATGTAAATTTTGCAAGAGTATTTTTTAAGTCCTCAATTTCATTTTCAAATGCTTTACATGATGAACAAGATGAGGGTGTGAGTGCATTATCATGTGAGAAACAAATCATGCATAATGAGTTAGCATCAATAAGTCCAAGAGTCTCATTTTCAATTTTGAGTTCTTCAATCTTCTTGGTTAAAATATAATTCTTGTTAGCCAATAATGAGATTGTTTTGTTGGAAGTTAAAATCATTTTAGTGAGCCTCATGGATTCATCATGTAATTCTTAGAATGCATCTTACAATTCACTATATGAAGGAGAAAGTTCAAGATTAGATGAGGTTACCTCGGTTTCACTTTCTTCTTCTTCTTCTTCTTCTTCTTCTTCTTCTTCTTCTTCTTCTTCTTCTTCTTCTTCTTCTTCTTCTTCTTCTTCTTCTTCTTCTTTTGCCATAAGGCAAATATGAGCTTCTTCATCCTCTGAATCATCGGTGGAATCCATATCATTATTTTTCTAAGCAATGTATGCTCTCCTTCTTTTTCTTTCCTTGAAGGACTTCTTTTCAAATTTCTCAATCTTCTTTTGATAAACCAGACATTCCATCTTCATGTGCCCTGATTTTTCACATTCATAACACATTTGGAGTAGATGAAGTTCCTTCTCCCTTTTGATATGACTTCTTAGGAGGAAAAGGAGGTCTTCTTTGACTACCTTTCTTCTTGAGAAATCTTCCAAACTTCTTCACAAGGAGACTAAAATTCTCTTCATTCATCTCAATATTGTCAAGATCATTTCCATCATCTTCATCTTCATATTCGATTGAGGAGGAAGTGGCTTTGAGAGCAATTCCCTTTTTCTTCTTATCTTACTCCTCATTTTGACTTAATCTATTTAACTTCAACTCATGCTCTTGAAGCTTTCCAAAGAGAATGGCCAAAGTCATTACGACTAGATTCCTTGATTTCGATATGGCTGTCACCTTGGGTTGTCAATTCCTACTTAAGCATATCAAAACTTTGTTAATAAGATCTTCATTGGCAAAAGTTTTTCCCACTGAAGTAGGATGATTAATTATATGAGTAAATCGTTTTTGCATTTCTTGAATGTTTTCCCCTTGGTTCATTCTAAACAATTCATATTCATGGGTGAGTGTATTTATTTTAGATCTTTTCACTTCACTTGTGTCCTTATGGGTTACTTGCAGTGTATCTCACATTTCTTGAGCAGTCTTACAATTTGACACCCTAAAAAATTCATCATATCCTAAAGAAGTAGTGATGATATTCTTGACTCTCAAATTGTATTGGACTTTTTCTTGTCATCATCAGTCCATTCATTTCTTGATGTATTTGTTCTAACACCATCAACTAGACGTGTAGGGACAAAAGGACCATTTTCAAGAGCATCCCACACATCAATATCAATAGCTTTAATAAAAATCTTCATCATTTCTTTCCAATATGCATATTCATCCTCATTGAAAAAAAGAGATCTATTTATAGAAAAACCTTCATTAGAAAAATCATTTGAAGTCATCTTTTCTCTTGAAGCGGGTAAGCTCTTTATACAAGAGCCTAGCTTTGATACCACTTGTTACCAAGTGGCTTCAATACTCAAGAGGGGGTGAATTGGGTTTATAAGACAAGTTCGCAATTCTTTCACAAAACACTTGAATGTTGAATTTCGTTGAAGCTATTGACTATTTGAAATGAATGAATTGATAAGAACGGTAGATATTGCTTAATAACCAACTAAGAGAAAAGTAATCAAGTAAGAAAATAAGCAATGCATAAATGTAAAGAGAAAGGTTTAGAGAATCAAACACAATAGTTTATCCTGGTTCGGCCACCAATCTACTTGTGACCTACGTCCAGTCCTTAAGCAACCACTTGAGATTTTTCACTATATATTCAAGCTTTAATAGGTGCTTGACAAACCTTTACAAACTTAAGCACTCAACTTCTTAGGATGCCTCATCCTTGAGCTTAAGCCCTTTTTCAAACAAAGGGATGTCTCACCCTTTACAATTTGGAGGGAGACCTCACTCTCTCTTACAAAGCAATTAATATTGATAGAATGAAACTCTCACTAGAGTAAATGATACAAATTGAAGCTCTTAGTATGCTCTCAAAAGATATCTCAAGGATTTTTCAAAAAATAGAGCAATAAATGATTTTAAGGATTGATTCTCGTTTTGATGTGTTACAAAGATGTTTCAAGTTCAAGAAGATCTATTAATGATGCCCCAACATTTATATTTAAAGAGATATGCACTTAAGGAGCTGTTAGGGGATTAAAAACAAGCATTTAATGCACCTAATATAGCCGTTGGGCATGTCAGAACACTGGTCATCGATTACACGTTTCTGGTAATCAATTACATGGTAGTTAGAACGTGATCTTGGCTTTCTAAGCAAGTTGTAATCGATTACCAGCCTTATGTAATCGATTACACGCCCTCTGACTTGCTAGTAATCGATTACATGGTTGATGTAATCAATTACAAGGCTTCTGTTTAGCTTGTAATCGATTACCACACATGTGTAATCTATTACTTTGCACTTTGAACACATTTTTCAAGCCTAAATGAGGATTCATGTCATTTCTAACTTTAAGAAACTTGGATTGAACAATATTGGTATATGTTTAACATGATCCAAGATTAAAATCAACATCTTTTTAGAATATGAACTTTGAAAAACATATTGATTAAAAACATCTTTGAAAAATCATTTGAGATATCTTAAGAGCATTTAACATTGATGTTCTAAGGCCTATGTCTAAATAAACCTCTTGATTTCTTTCTTTGATCTTGGTCTTCTCTTTTGGACTTGATCTTCATCTTTGGCTTTGTTATCATCAAAAACCATTTGACATGCTTTAAGACATAAGCATTCACAAGGAATGGTGGTTATGGTTACAAGTGTGCAAGCATTAAATAAGAAGTAACAAGTGGCCAAAATATTAATTGAAGATGAAGTGAGCATGTGAAATCAACTCAAGGTATGTGGCAGAAAGGGGAACATTTGAAAACTTTGAATGAGGGAAGTAACCATGATTAGAAGGGACATGTGTAATTTTGGGATAAAAATTAGATTATAACCAATGATTACAAAGGAAGATTATTGAAGAAGATTTAATCTCCTAGTGACATTTAACCATCTTACCTCACTACCCACACGTAAGACAAGCTCCTTACAGCTCTATAAATACCACTTTCTCTCTCTCTCTCATTCATGACACAACACTCACTCACCCAAATACTTAAACTAGTAGCTCTGTTTCTGCAAATTTCACTCCTCCATTCCCAACTAAACATCAACTCTCTCTTTTAACAACTTACAAATCAGTACAGAGGTAGGAATGAGCAAAAACATCATTTCTCTCTATTTCTTCTACCCATATTTTCCAGTCCATTACTTTGCTTTCAATCTCATTTGCTCTATTTTTGGTTCAATGAAACAGTGACATACTGATATCTGCAAAATGTGATTTTCGATGGGTTTATTCGAATAAAGTTGGTTTTATTCGAATAAACCATGTTAAAGCACTTCAAAAAATGCATTTTCGACTGTTTTATTCAAATAACAGTGGTGTTATTCGAATAAAGTTTGCTAAAACACTTCTGGATAGTGATTTTCGACCAGATTATTCAAATAACATTTGTTTTAATCGAATAAAGCCTATTAAAATACCTCAAAAGCTATTTTTCAGAAGCTTTTGTTATTGTTATTCTGATAAAAGTAAGATTGTTATTTTGATAACGATTTTGTTATTTTGATAACAACTTTGTTATTCTGATAACATTTTTGTTATTCTGATAACGATTTTGTTATTCTAATAATAATTATGTTATTCTGATAACGATTTTGACAGAAAAACTTTAAAAATGAGATTTTAAATATAATTAATCTCTTATGAGCTATTCTTTTAACTCTTTTTAACAATCTTTCCTTTAATTAATTTTATTATGAGCTATTTTATGCTATTCTTTATATTGAATATGTTAATTATTGATCATTATAAATGTTCTTTATCAGTGTTCTTATTTTTATATTAAACTATAATGATACATGCTTATTATTGATTTATAGAGAAAATATTTTTGAAATATCATCATGGATAAAAACGTATCAATGTGCAAAGAGATTATCATTGCAGCCGTGATGAGATGATTAAGGTACACCTTAATCAAATTTATTATTGTGACCATGATAAAAGAATCAAGGGATGCATTGGTCAAGTTATTATAGTCATGATGAGAGGATTAAGAGACGTCTTAATCATTATGAATCATTGCGGTCATGATGATATGATTGGGGGATGCCCTGATTAAATTATTGTGGTCATGATGAGAGCATGAGGGGACGCCCTAATGAAGAACAAGAGGCACATTTAGTTAAGAGTATTGAAATGAGATGATAAAGAGATAATAAAATGAAGTTTTTGAGTAATGATGTGAAAAAAATATTCAGTTACTTATTTTTATGCAGCTATGAATTATTTATTGATTTATTTTATCCTTAATTAAATATTCATTTTTATGATTTTTATTCTTTTTTCAATTTATTTTGCTGATATGAGGAACAGAGAAATTGAGATATATCATTTTTACATGTTTTTGTATTTTTCTTCTGAGATTTTTATCTCACTCATTTATAGTGTAATATTTCAGATAATGTCGACAGAAATAGTTCTGAATATATTCGTGATCATAGCTAAAAGATTATGTCTTCATTATTATATTGGAGACTCATGCATAGTTATAGCATTAATAATTATACATATGAAAATTTGTAGCACCATGTAAAGGCTTTTGTAAACCTCATTTTTTTTATAAATAGGTGCTTAATTTAGAAAATGTTTGTATGTATATAACTAACTTTTGAAGGATTTACCCCCCTTAATATAATATATTATATTTTTAAATAAAGTAATATCATGTGTTTATCTAAAATTATATATTTAGAATATATAGGAAGAATTGTAGGACGTTACAAATACCATGCCTAGGCATGAAAAATATGCCTAAGTATGGTCCTCTCTATTACAAGAAGGCTTAATCAGCTGCCACCACCAAGCCTAGGCATGGAAAAACCATGCCTAGACATGACCTCTTAGTCCAAAATTTGCTTGTTTTCTTCCTTAATTATGCTACTTAAGCTCCTAGTCTTCTTGCTTGGTCCTTCATTTGAGTCCATGATCTAGATAAACCTGCCAATCATCACCAGAAAATGACATGGGTTTCTCAAATTTGCTAAGCATATTCAATTTAATTGTTAAGGAACCAAATCAAGACAAGAGGAATTGTAGACTCAGTTTCCAAATTGAGTATAAAATATGTTAAAAGTGATGGAAAACTAATTGGACTAACAATTGAATTAACAACCCTAAGAGAAGTAGAATAACTCTATTTCCCAGAGTTATCATTTTTATATCTCGACTTCACACACATGGCCTTTGCCATAATGCTTGTTTGCAGCAAGTCAACAGGGTTGCATATTTTATTGTTCACTTTATGTTAGCGGGGAAAAATATTTATAATATCTTGTCTATGAAGCTTAATTTAGGAAACAGAGATCTCTCAACTTCAAGTTTGTGAATTAGTCTATTTAATTTTTAAATTTGTTTCAAATAATAACTCAAAGAGAATGAGATTTGTGCTGAAAGTTGAGAGTGGTTAATATTAGAGAAAAAAAATTAGATGATTAAATTTATATAGCCTCATAATTATTGTGCCGTTCAAGTTCTATTAAACTTTCTTAGTATTTATACCATGCATTTATAACAAATAACAAGCATACATATGAAAACAAACCCAAGCCAAACAAAAAATAAAACTAGACCAACCTGTCAATTTGGGTTGGGTTACAATTCAGTTATTGGGATGATATGGGTTTTGAACAACCCTGATTTCTATAACTAAACTGGTTTGGTTTCATTTTGTAGGGAAAATCATATATAGCAAGTACATTAGGGAAGTTTGTTGCTTTGGTGGAATTTAACATGCTTGACTTATTGACTTTAACTATAGCCAAAATATCCTGTGAAGTTGTTTTTACATGAAAATCTTATTGACTATAAAAGCTATTATTCATAGCAGTTGTTAGAAATAACATGTGTTTTATAATTGCATAGCCAAATCTTAGATAGTTCTTTTCCCTCTTTTACTAGAGAAAATTTATGATCTTGATGAAGATGATAATCTTTTAAATCACACATACAAAAACATAGTAGCACTCTCACTAAAAAGAGAAAATAGAAAAAACACATTGGCGCATAGCATTAGTTGAAACATTGCATGCACTTTAAGTTTTGGTTGTACGGTAAGGGTATTTTCAAGTCAGCTTTATTCTTGTTAAACGAGACTATCTTTCAAATTTTTTTTTTTGTTTAGCTGGAGACTATCTTTCAGTCTTAATGTAGTCAATAATTTTTATGGTATATTGATTTATTACAAAAGTAATTATTGATTAATGTAGTCAATAATTATTTTTGTAATAAATCATTATGCCATAAAAATTAATGAGATTTACATCATTAGATTGCCAACTAACATACAAGTGATTGAGCTAGTAATAAAAAATAATGAACATACAAGTGCTTGGGAGTTGGAGATGGAGACGCAAGTGCAACAAAATTGCATTACTATATATTTTCTCTAATTATTGATGGCATGCAAAATTGGTGTTAATTCTAGTAGGAATTGCAGTTAATTTTAGAGAATTTTGGCTTGTTGCTCAACGTGTGCTTTGGATAAACTTGCAAAGTCTATGGATTTCCTTAAGAAACTGCCTAACATTTTAGAGAATACTACCTCTTTAAAATCCTTGTTTGATGGGTTTTAAATTTGCATCATGTGATGCAGCTGTAATATCTTGATCATGAGGCCACTATTGCGGCCGCATTGGCACACATAAACCCGCAACGGTAGCAACGCGACTATAACCGCATTTTGAAACCTTGTTTGATACAATCAATAAGCTCTTGAAGTCAACATTAGACTGAACCAAGTGCATGATTGAATTTAAAGAGCTGTCATTTGAATACAACTCAAAGGACACATCTCCTATGTTCATTGCCATTGCCAATTTTCAAATTCCTAGCACTGTCTACTGGACCATTCAAAGTCTTAAGACTTGTTCCTCACAGATTGGTCGCTTGAGAAATGGGCAAGTCATCCATTCAAACATCTGCATCGTTAACTCTATCAAGTTTAAGAAAATAATTGTGATTTCAATTATAATGATTATAGAAACAATTCATCAACCACAGAGGAACGAGAATTGTTAAGTCTGGTTGATAAGATGAGCAATATATGAGAACCTTAACAACCTACTAGTTCTATGTTTTCAGTCTATAAGTGAGTGTTATGGACTTTGGGAACTAAATTCTTTCTATTGAGCATTTCCACAAAGTGACAATTAGGATATATGAAGATTATTTCTTTTTTTTTTAACATTTCAGTAATTAACTTTATGTTCTTAATTAATTTATGAAAATGCAAATGACAACCAAACGGCCTTTCACAATTCGTCACATCTTTTTCAATCAATCCAAACACGCAGCTTGTTTAGGCAAAAGAATAGAAAGAAAAAAATATTCACATGGACAACCTAAAAATTATCATAGCATTAATATACACCAAGGACAATATGCCGCCATTTGTACGTTGTTCTAACAAGAAAAAGGTTTGTTCTAACTTCTAAGACCAAATACACACAGATAATGTCAAAAGCCAATTCTATTAAAAGTTTAAGCTGGTATGTAGAAGCTTATGAATGGTTTTATATCTTTAACATATCCTCTTATGCAATAGTCATTTGGACATGAAATATGAACAATGTACAGACCCACTCTATCTTATGTTAAATTTCAACTTTATTTAGAAGAATAGAGGCATCTTGGTTCTTGATATGGTATCAGAGGCTATATAATTAAGTAGTTATGAGTTCAATCATTGCCGCTTCTATTCTTCTATATAAAAATTGAATTTGAACATAAGGCTAAGTAGGCCTTTATATTGTCCACATTTCAAGTCTAAAAGACTCTTACTTAAGAGGGCATGTTAGAGATATATATTAAAAAAAAAAAACCAATCTTGAACCTTCACCTAATAACTTAAATTTTAAGAAAATTGGTTCTTGATACATACACCCATATTTTGAAACATTTAACCCGCCTTGATTAAGCAAGCTAGTCGTGAGATACTAAGGAAGAGACGTGTTACTACTTATATCGGATCTCGATCTTTCAAAAGAACAAATTATAACACTTGATAACTTGTATAAAGATGCAAAAGTGAGGGGTAAAGCACAATTTGAAATTGTATAGTTCCTTGTTCTGAATAAAGTGACTTGGGATGATTTGAATAAAAAAAATGTTTGAGAGTTTGCAATCAATGATGTCATGGTACAGTGTGTATGATCCTCTAGTGATTGAGCCAGTAGTGGTTAAGTACATCAAAGAGGTGTGGCATTTCATTCAAAGACCTATTATAATATCTTTCAATCCACAAGGCAAGTTGTCCTCCCCAAATCCACTACACATTATTCATATTTGGGGAAATTCAACTTTCCCCTTCACTTAATAGAGAGAGGAAGCCTTGTTGAAGGAAAAGGTTTGGAGTCCTGTCGATTACCGTGGTGTGTAATCGTTACGTTGCAGGACCATTACGACCTATACGTCAACGACATTGGACTTTAGGGCAATTCTATTGTACTCATTTTTTTCGGGTATAGTACCCATCAAGTATTGCATTGGTTGTTCGTTATTTTTAATAGAATTTTAAACATTTATTATAAAATCAATATTCAATAAATGTTTAACAACTTGGGTACCATACCCATCAAGGTACCAAAGAAATTTTCTGGACTTTAACATATTAAGTTTTCTTTTTTCCTTATACCATATGACAGAAGGCAAATTGATTATATGCTTATACGGAGGTGAAGATCTTGATTGGACTCAAACATTCACAAGTTCAAAAATGTCTATAGCAAAAGATGGTAATTTCTCTTTAGAGATGGCTTACGTGGAAAAAAAAATAGCCCTAAAAATCAGATGTAGAAAATGATTGTTACCTTTACTACAAGAGAATTTACTTATTTTTTTTTTATCTAATGTTACATCAATTTGGTTCTTTTGGTAATGACTGGAAAGCATGTTGTGCTCCAAGCAATAGCAAGGCAAAACTTGTGAAGAAGACCAAATCACGCGTGAGATCATGACTATGCTCTCTTTAGATGGGAGTGACCAAGGGTGGGCAATATTTTGCAAAGGGGCAACTGAAATGGCTACAATAAGAGGAGATGAAGCTCTAATAATAAGCCTAAGAAAGTTCAATATGCGGAAGGACAATACTCAATGAAATGGTTATCTGCCAGCACTTAAGGATTTCTTACATCAACTTCGCAATCCCATCCAAAAGAAAGTTGTATATGTTGATTGTGGAGAAACTTTATGCAATGATTCTCTCTATTGGCAAGTGGGCTCCATTTGGGTAATACACCTACTTTAATTTACTTTCATTTCATTGGCATATTAGACCCACTTAATAAATAATAACATGTAATAAAAATCTTATCACATTATTCAAAATTTTTTCAAAAATAAAAGTTAAATGGTCGGGATAAGAGAGGCCCGGGATAGGATAAACTTCTTCTTCTTCTTCTTCTTCTTCTTCTTCTTCTTCTTTTCTTCCTCCTCCTCCACCGTACACCCTCACCATCTTCCCTCTTTTCATTTCTTGCTTCACCACTTCCATATCTAGCCTTCTTCCATCATTCCATGACCATTTTCCTTGTGGCCATTCTTGATTCTTCTTCTTCTTCCTCCATTTTTCACCATTGAAGCTAAAGCTTGGAGCATTCAACTTTCTTCTATCTTCTTCTCATTTTCGTTTTATGGGTCAAAGGAGTCTGTGGCCATCATTTTTCTATTCGGAGTGAACACATTCTTGAAGGGAAAACGAAAATCAAGAGCAAAAAGGTTGTCTTCATTTAGGTAAGAGGGAGATGATCCTTTTCAACCAATCTTGGTAGTAAGGAAATGTCTTGTGTATATGATAAATTAATCACATCACTTATCTTTATCACATTATTTAGTTCAAATTCTATCACTACGAGGGAGAAGCGCTCGGGCACTTTGTGGTCGGCGTCCAGAGTTAGAAGCTCAACACCTAGGCGCTCATGACAGGATAGGATAAGCCTGATTTAAAATGTATGATTTAAAAAAACTATTTTAAATATAAAATAATTAAAGTATAATAAAATATAACATAGTTACCAAAAAATATATAATAAATATAAAATATTTAAAATAATAAAATACTAATAATTAATTTTAAAAATTATTTTTATTTTGTCTCAAGGCTAATTTTGTTATTTATATTATTTTAAAAACTTAAAAATATAAAATTATTCTAATAATTTAACTATATGTAAAGTAAAAACTAAAAATGAATATTTAAAATTATAAAAAATTAATTTAAGTTAAACAATATTTTCAAAATTTTAAAAATTATATGTAATTTTATCATAAGGATAAATTTGTCTTTTTATATAATTTAAAAAAAATTAAAATTATAAAAAATAAAATCAAATAAAATATGAAAACATTCTCTGAATAAAAAAGAAAAATTTTAAAATCATACTAAAATTGTAATGTTATCCTGATTGGTTATCTTGGTGGACATCAAACGTCGATAAGATAACAGCTTATCATGTTAATATCCTATCCTACTCCTATCCTTGCTTAAAGGTTGAATACTCTTTCATCATATCTATTTTCTATTTATGCATAAATGTGAAAAACAGAAAATAAACTTTCTTATCCTATCCCTCATCAAATTGTGGAGAAACGAGTCCTAATGGTACAAGAATCGAGTCTAATAATTCAATCTAAATGTGGCCGTCAAATGATGCAAAAATTATGTTTGTGTTACTATATTTTTAAGCTCAAAGCATTGAGGAGCAAATGCATCCATATGTAACTAATAAAGGCTGAAAATAAGTGCAATAAGAATTTGGCTTTGTTATAACAATTGCTATGCAAAGTATCATAAATATCTTTCTTTCCTTTTTATGTGCTGTCCTTGAAACTTCATATCTCTTCTTCTCAAAGTAAATTTAAAAAATGGTAAATTTGTATTACAATCATGAAGTTTGACCCATTTTCATATTTGGTGCATAAAATTTGTTTTATCACATAATTTCGTGAACTTTGATAAAATGTAAAATTATCAAATGAGGTGCTAGTTTTAATGGATAAACTCTAATTAATAAACCCAAACAAATAAACTTTAGCCTATTTTCATACTTAGTACATAAAGTTCCGTTGTTAACTACTACCTTGAACTACAATAAATTTGGCCTAAGGCAAGGGCTAAAAAGCGTTGACAAAGGGCTAAAACCATTGTCTAAAGTTTAAGGCAAAGCTTTTCAGCCCTTGCTGGGCTGTTCCCAATACCGACGTTGTCTAACACTAGGCAACACTTTTATGACTTTTTGGCCACAATAGCAAAAAACATTGCCTATACGTGAGTTTGTGACACGCATGTGGAATATAACACTCCATGTAGCATTTCAAATTTTATCAAAGTTCAGAGAAGTTATGTGTTACAAATAAAATTTGTACACCAAACCTAAAAATGGTTTAAGCTTTGGAGGTGTAATATGTATTTTACCCTTGTAAACAAAAACCTTCTAACTACCTAGTTTCCAAAATATAATTTATGTAGAAAGGAAATATAAGCCAATTTCTTAGAGTTAGAACAATTTATGTAGAAAGGAAATATAAGCAAATTTCTTAGAGTTAGAACTATATTATTGAGATGGTCTCTTAGTCGCGATAGTGCTTGAGGGTTATTCTCACAAAAATGCCTTTAGAAATACTTAGTCAAAGACCAAAAATGATTAATAAGGTGAGGACGAGATAATTGATTTAACAGTAAATCACAAATTAACTTTGTGTGGTTTAATTTGGTTTGATTTTGTTTTTTCACCTTTCATTTTTTATTTTGACCTGTGTTTTGTCACCTACGAGTTCTAGTTTTAGAAAAGTAATACTTTACTCCTTGATTTTGCTCCATTAACACAGAACTCCATTATGATTTGTTTAGTCTTATAGCTATTAATCATTGTTGTTACGTGCTGTTTATTTCTTCAGATGTTTGTGAGTTTGATCCTCTTGGTCTTTTTGATTTCTCAAGTCCTTCTCTTCTATAGATCAGAAGCTTCTCACGTTGTTCCTTTCTGAGCTAAGACTTGTTTACTTTTGACTTTAATTCTTCTCTTCTGAAGGTTGTATTTGTCTTCTTAATGAAGTATGATGATTCCTTGAACTTCATACTTTAGTCTTTTGACTGATGCTTGATTCTTTCGTTGAGTCTAGATACTTCTGACCAAGGATTAGGACATTTCTATTCTTTTACAAGCATTTGAGACTTATTGACGCTTAGCCATGGCTCTCATTGAGTTCAACTTTATGGACAAGGTTGTATGGATAATATTTGACATAACTAAATTTCCATTTTTGTTTGTTGTGATACAAATTTCTATCTATTTTCGTGTTTTTCAATCTAATATGGTCTAATAGTTCTATATAGTTGTTGTCCCTTTTATTTCGTTTTTATAAATTGATGTTCATTTAGCATTATCCCTATTTTGTTACAGCCCTAGTGCTATTTTTGGGCATTTAAAATTTTGAAATAGGAAGACATCAACGAACTTGAGAACATTTGGTAATAAATATTCTGACTTAATTTGTTAATATTTCTTAACACTGTCACGACTAATGTAACAACAAAAATAAAATTTAAAAATGGAGTCATTACCAATTGTTTATTGATAAGGGAAAATGACTAACAAAATCTTTTTAAAAAGAAAACCGGTCATTGAAGTTAGGCAAGGTTCAAGAATTGATTTAGGCATAGGGATATAGAAAATGAGTCTTAGAACACTCTTAATATATTCGTCCTAAGATAATTACTTATAACTACTTTCTCAAATCAATAACAACTTTAAAATATTATACCCTTTAGCAAAAAAAAAAATAGAATTAAACAAAAACAAAACTAATTTACAAATATTTGATTTTAGCTTGACTTGACACCTACTTATTCTTTCAATGCAATAAGGAATTCAAAGCTACTAATTTTATAAAAAAAATTGTTGTCAGTTGGTGGATTTTTTAGAGAAGGCTCCCAACAAAACGGCAATTAAAGTTATGCTAACTAAAGCTTAGGGAGAGCCAAAAAAGTTAGCTACCTCTTATATGGGCACCAATACGTTTATGTTCAACTTCAAAGAGGAAAAAGCTCCTGGGAGAATCCTGCGGGAAGGGCCATGGAATGTAATGGGGCACTTACTCAACCTTTAGAATTGGAGTTCTTAACTATTCATTCTAGAGTTTAACTTCGATCACACAGCTTTCTATGCTCAATTCCATGGGCTTCCCTTGGACATCTTGAATACAAATAATGCTTTTAAAATAGGGAGCATTATTGAAGAGGTTTTGGTGGTGGAGAACCCCATGGTAGAACGACAACTTCTAAGGAGTTTTCTAAGAGTTAGAATTATGGCGAATATGAGGAACCTTATAAAAAAAAAAGGTCAAAGTTAAGAGAGCTATGTCCTCATAGGACCCTACAAGACGATGGTATGGGTCAAACTTAGGGATACTTGTACCTTGTTCCTTGGCTACTATTGCTGCTAAGAACTTGGCAAGATAACGAGGAGACAAATAGTCCCACAATAGAGGAGAAATGAATTGGAAAGGTCCAGCAGAAGAGGCGCGTAAGGGAAGGGACAGAGAGACAAGACAAAAAATAGACTAGCAGATAGTGGAGACAAGCTACTTTGTGTTGCGGTCAAGTGCAGGGACTATGTCTAAGGTTGTACTCGAGATACAATTGCAAGAAAGAGGTGGCCTAACGATTGATTTTGTACAAAACGAGTCTCTATATGTAAAGGAAATAAGGAGGAGAAAGATCTACGAGGAGACAAAGAATGATAAAGAAGTGTTGAGGTATAATGAGAATAGTACAATTTGGATAAAGAGAGGAATGACATCGAATATCACTTTGGTGGACCTTAAGAGGGGCCTGACGCAACTTAAGACTAGGTCCCATAAACTTTGAAGAGGTAGGTTTTGTCAAAGAACAATTGGGCTTTAAAATCCAATACTGGTTCAAGATTATGTGAGTCCAACTAAAAAAGATAGTAGCATATTTGGGATTGAGTTAGACCAGAACAAAAAAAAGAAATGTAGAAATTTATGGTCACTAGCTAGATTCAAGATCAAACAACAGAGCCAACATAAGGGAGTAAGCCCAGAAATTGAATTATAAGAGCCCATCTACCTCTTGTGCAATAATGAAATCCAAAAAGAAAAATGAGAACAAGGAAGCTGGAAATTATGGGTCTTTTCATTACGTGGAACTCCTCTGTGAAGATGAAGAAGAAAAATTAGTATATTGGGAGTGGCTAACGACTATGAAACTCAGTTAGTTGTGGGTTTAATCGTGTTCTGAACTTGAAAAGTGGTAGAGAAGAAACCCAATCAATGTTGTTAACATACCTAGGTAATGTGATAGCTATAGAGACTATCAAATTAAATCAATTTATAAACTGATTCACCAAAATACTTGCAGTATAAGGCACAACTTGATCGAGTAATTGAATCACTTTATTCAAGCAATCAAATTAAGAAGTTAACAAAGGGAAAGAATGTTGCAAAATTAATTAACAGAAAATAATTAAAATTTGTAAACAAAATTAAGTAAACAATCAATCCAGGAAAATCAACTAATCTTGAATTTAATCCATCATTGATTACTAGGAATTCATTTAATTGCTAACTAAATTCTTGGTCTTAGATCACATCAAGAAGCCTTAAGATGATCCATGAATTCTATACTAGATAAGCATCCATAATTTAGTTAATCAAGGTTAAATGAATTAAGCACCCATCTAATCCTAAATTAATCCAAAACTCAAAATTCAACCAAGTTTAACAAATAACATCCAAGAAGCTTTTGATGCATTGTTTTGTCTCTATAATCCTCATTAAAAACATGATAATTATGAAATTATAATATCAACATCCAAATCAAATTAAGCAATTTAATTGAGATTTAACAAAATCAAAGAGGAACTTGATTAACAAGTAAAAGAGAAATTTGACTTGAAATTAAATGTAAAACAATCAAAACAAGATCTCATAATTAAACATCAAAATTATCAATCCTTATGATTGATTTAAAGGGGTATAGCCGTCCATGGATGGAAGGGAAAAACAGAAAAGAATGAAAACTAGAGAGAAAGGAGAAGAAGAAAGATGAAGAGAGGAAGTGTAAGGAAGAGCAACTAGGAGAAAATTAGGGTTCTCTTTCATGGTTATAGCTGCTTCTTAAATAACTATCTCTAAAATAAAAAATTCAAGCTTTCCCTTAGCTTATGGTTAATCATCTTCCTCTTAGTTTTAATTGGACATCTAATTCACATAATTTAGACTTAGTGTGAGAAAATTATGCCCAAAACATTCTTAACAGCTCTCTAAACCTATCATCCAAATTCAAAGGATGAAAATGCCATCAAAACGTCACCTTTTGAATAAGTGGTCTCATAAGAATTTAATATATATGTCTTATCTTTCACATGTCACTGGTTTCATGTCCATATCACACCTATAACCGAAATTATAACCTAATCTTTGCACATCATCTAGGTTTCAGCGACAACATCTCTGTTCTAACTTTGTGGCCCAATATGACCCACTAGACATTCGATTCAGCCTTCGAGCTCTCATCAAAGTTGTAGAGCTTTCTATCAAATTTTCTACAAGGTAAAATACTTAACTTTTATATGTCTAGAACTCAAGTTATGCCCAAAATACAGAAATAATGTAAAATTCTCAATAATACTGGAAAATACAATTAAGCTCAATTTGAACCCAAATTTATAAAATGTGGCAAAAAATAATCAATTAACCATATAAGAGGTCTGAAAGAATGCTTGCCAATTAGGGGTGGAGAGATCATTTCCCAAAAGCTATAGTGACTGATGCGGATTAAATGATGCAAACTCAAGTGCAGGTTGTCTCAAGTAATAAATTTCTCGGGAGTCCGAGGTCGATCCACAGGGAATTGATGAAGAAAAATTCTTTGAGGTAAGGGAAGGTTTTGTCACAACAATAAAGATAATAAAATTTGTTTATAATTAAATTAAAGAACTTGCTTAGGCTAAGAGATCCACTTTTGGTAATAAATTAAGGACAAGATTAATTCTTTTTATAACTCAATTGAAATCCATGTACAACGGAGGTTCCAATCGGAGAATAAAACATTCAAAGTCCATTTAGAATTATATACGTAGTTATATTATGGTTCCTTTAATTATTTACCAACACCTACACTTGTAAATGAGTTCAAGCATTCATTGTACCAAACCACTTATCTACAATGAATCAAGAACTCCATTTTACAATGAGGGTTTCTAAATTGATTAGAAACAAAATACAATATGTATAATGATCACTTAATAATATATCATTTAAACACAAGAAAGAAATTAATCTAACCTTATTTTTATTACCAAAAGCTTCACCTCTTCACCCAAGAAAGATGGAGATTAGTTACCCATAAGCAAGAAGAAAGAAAGAGAGAAGAAGAAGAAGATGATTATAACTTCTATTTACAACAAAAGAAAATTACAACAAGTAAATAACATAAGCATAATCTTCCTCCCTAACCTAAGATTTTTTAAATGATCTGCCTATGGTCCTTTTTATAGAGGATTAGGGATACAAAATAGCAAGGGAATTGATTAATAAGTGAGTGGATGAGTGGGTGGATGAGTGAAAAATGCCAAAAACTTTTGTAAGTGGAAAATTATTGAAATTTCTTGTCTCTAAAATCATTCAATGATGAACTCATGGATAACGTCAGAATGAAGCAAAGTGGTCTTCATGAAAGTTCTAGGAAATTGTCTCATCTTTCCAATGCCACCAAAATCATCCAAAAATTCATCCTACAGCCCAAGATATGACCCAAATTACTGTAGACTACTCAGGCCCAGTTTCAGCACCTCTGTTTTGACTTCCAGACCCAATATGACCTCTAAGCTGTCTGATTGAGCTCTTGTGTTCTTCAAGAAAGTTGTAGATATAGGTCTTAACTTTCAGATGCTAAATTTTTAGCTCATTCAGTTCCTTAAACTCGAATTATGCAATGATTACTGCACATTATTCAGGTTCTAGTTACAAAACTCGTATTCTGACTTTCAAGCCTAATTAGCTCTACTAGATGCTCGATTTTTCCCTAAAGCTCTTCATGAAAGTTGTAGAGCTCTCTCTTTTCTTTCCTACAAGGTAAGATACATAATTATAGGACATCTAGAACTCGAGATATGGCCAAAATACAACAACAGTGTAAGACCAAAATAATGCTAAAAAAAATCAATTAAGTCAAATTTGAGTCCAAACATACAGAACATAACCAAGCTTAATCAATTAAGTATATAGAGAGTGTAAATGACTAAGAATGAGAGTTTATTAATGTATAAAATATGTGATTATTAAATTTCTTCACACTTAGCTTTTTGCATTCCTGGGTAAAACACATAAAATCAAAGCTAGGAAACAAAGAAAAATGACACAAACTCAAAAGTTAAAAACTCTAAAAGAATTGATGAATCAAGAATAGCAACCAAAAATTCAAGGGATCAAAGCATTAATGAGATAACATTTCTTCACATCTCAAACCAATAAGTAAGGAAACTTCAGTTGAAAAGAATAAATCAAGAATGATAGATTCTCATAGTATTCACTCTCAATCCCTCAAGTGTTTAAAAGGTAAGTATTTCACTCTATTCAACCTATGAAAAATTACACTACCATAAGCTTGCTTATCTTCTACTTCTCTGTTATTCAAAACACATACACACACAAATCAAGAGGACTTTATTCAGGGTTGTAATGAGATCAAGGTAAAGGAGGGTGGTAATATGGATACTAGAAGATAAATACCAAAGAAAATAGAAGAGCATTATGGTACAGTTAGAGTGGAAAAGATGTTTGAGAACATTCATCATAAAGGACAATAACCAATATTTGACTAATGTTTTGTTGAAGATCAATCCCAAATTGGTGAGTTGAATTCATTGTTAGGGCTGAACCTTCTCCTTCTCTTCCTGTTGTTTCCAAGTATCCACCTTTATTCTAGGTATGGATATGTCACATGGTGTATCAGGAGACTCTGATAATCCTTTGATTGCAGCGGTGGTCAACTTTCTCTTTTTTTTCAACATTTTTTAACATTTTTTTTAACATTTTGCACACACACCCCCACACTTGTTCAAGAACAAGGCCAATGCTCTTTTATTCTCTAAGGTTGGGTAAAAACATGTTCTTTTTTTTTAAAAGGCACGTAATGAGCTAAAAACAAAGAATGGTCAAATAAGCTCAAATGGGTTACACAAGGGAAAATATGCAAGGATGACTATTTAGTTAAAGTAGCTATTTCAAAATGCCTCAATCATGTTTCTATATGCATGTGAAAATGTAGCCTAAAAAATAATCAAAGCAAGTTCTAGAGTAACAATTCCATGAGTGAAAAAAATCACATAGGAAAGAAGAGAATGGTACAAATATTTAATCCATTCATTAATATACTCAAAATCTCACAAGGCATATTTCTATCATTCTCAATCCACCATATCAACATTCATATCCAAGCATGTGTTTTTTAAGAAAGAAAACAATTTATGCTAAGATCCAAGAATCCATTTGCTACTTCTACACAAAATAATTATTTCCTCAACTAAGATGCATCTCAAGAGTAAACTTACCTCCAAGGCAAAATTTACTCCTTACTCTGTCATCCTTAATTGGTTTTACTACGAATAGGTTTCTGACAGTCATATTACTAAATATACTTCCCAATTTAGATGTGTCTCAGTAGTAAAATTACTCCTTACTCTACCATCATTCATTGGTTTAATAAGTCTTTGACAATCATATCATACTTCCCAAAAAGAAATTTTTTTTGTCAACTATCCTTCTCCCCAACTAGATCACAACATTGTCCTCAATGTTAAAATATAGATGAGTAAATGATAGAAGATATTACCTGTTGGAGAAATCTGACACAAATTTAAACAGAAACAAAATGCGGTAAATAAAATCAAAGGTAAAGAAAAGTTATAAACAAAGTGTTAGATCAAACTTGCATTTCAAGCTGCTTCCCTCACTGTTTCCTACTAACCAATCTATCTGAGCTATTGTTGGGTCAGGTTTATAAACAAAAGCTTCTAATTTATCAATCAACTCATTAATAGTGGAAGCAAAGATAAGAAGTTATCTTGCCGAATGTGTGATAAATTTCTATTCCACAGCATGGTCAAGAAAAAATAACAAAATATCAAAGAAATTATTTACATTCAACAAACATATGAGTTTATGGTGGATGTTCAGTTAGGCTCAAGAGACAATTTGAAAAATTTCTTCTAAAGTACCATAATCACCTAGTAAGACAATGAATGCATCAGAATTATCAAGCATTATCTTCATTCGTTCATGCATAGATGATACCTTAAGTTCCTCCCCAATTGTCTTTCCAGTGATGCTCTGTTGAGTGAAAGGTCTAGGAATGACACCTAAAACCTGACTGCTTCCTATATATGCAGCAAGTGATACAGCCCCCATTAACCCACGACAGCCTCCCCCATGTACAAGATGAATATTTCTCGCAGCAAGTGATCTACCAAGAGTGGTAGCTATGTTTACAAACTCTAAACCCTTCACATACTTAGACCCACAAAATACACAGATATTTTTAAGTCGACGAATAGAAACACCTTCCATTTTTATACTCACCTTCCCTTTGAATGATTCTAAGTTAGAAGAAAGTAGAAAAAATAGAGTGTTTAAATAATAAAAAGAATGGAAATGGTAATAATAACACCTATAAGGGTAAGTTGGTTGTTGTCAGAAAAGTTTGAAATTAAGAAACACAGAATCTTCTCTTTTTTATTTTTTCTGAAAGTTTTTTGTTTTTTTTTTGTTTTTTATTTTTTTTATTTTTTTTTACTTCAAGAAAACTATCAGGGTAAAGAAGTCTAGAAACCCCTGAAGGACCCTGCTCAAAGGATCATCTGTCTAAAACCAAAATACAATAAAATCATACAAAGATAAAAAAAAATATAATAGCAAATGATGAGTGCAGTAGTGACATATCTTTATACTGTGTGTCACCAGTGCATTAGACACTCATGTCCGTTTATTCGAAGAAAGGAGAAAGAAGAAACCATCGTGGGTTTCTATCCCGGGTCTGGATCCTGGAGAGCTCACACTTAGACTCGTAACATCAATAAAGATGCTAAAATCTGAAACTCATAATGTCCAAGATCCAGGACATCCCATCTCAGGGTGCTGAGAGCCCTTTCTAATAAAAGAGAGGATTAAGCTCATATGCCTCATACATTTTGGTAGTCGCGGGTTACTTCTCACTAATAACCAGAGTGAGACGCTTCTTCCTGTCCATCAACTCCACAGTGCCTAGATGGTAAACATTGGGTTATGAAGTGCGACTCTCTACAAAGCATCATACACGAACCTTTTTTAAGGACCAGCGTGCAAAGGTCCACCCGAGTCAATGACGGGTCAGCCAAAGGCTGGGGCTCCACAACTAATTAAAGTCATGGTACTCCTTCTAAATCGCCCTTGTTCAATTTTTTTTCTTTTTTTAAGAAAACATGAAAAAGAAGAAGATAATATATATATAGATTATTGTGGATATGGCTCACATCTGCCTCTGGTTTAACGTCCAATAACGGCTTAAACGTCTTCTATGAGTCGATGATAAGCTTTCCATCTAATTTTCTTATAAATTGCCAAACAGGGTCTTTTAGAGTCAGATTCCCAAGACTGTAACGTTTTTCTTCATCCTTGAAGAGATTCCACAAATTAAGAAGTTCACGATGCATAAATCTACAAGAATGTGTCTCAAGAGTCAATAAGATATTATCTAATGACTCCTTACTCAGTCCATTCTTAATGAAGAAAATTTTATCTTCTCTGTTTGCGAAAACCATCCTCAAAGAACGACATCGCTTGTTACAATTCCATCGTGCACATTTGTGACAGACTTGTAACTTTTTTGCTCTTCTCCTTTTAGAATACGAACTTCTTCCAAGACTTGGCATGTATGAGTCAAATGAAATTGAAGACTCACCTGCTAGTCGGACCTTTGCTTCAATTATCCAGCGTACATCTTTTAGCATACCCTTGTACATTAACAATCTCAATCTTTCACATTTAGCTTTGTAGATTTTTGTCAGAGCATTTTGGGGAGGGAAGGTTTCTCAAGTTTGAAAGAATGACATCCATTTTAGAAAAAAAAAAATAAACTGACTTGAGAGCCACGGAGAACCGTTATCTGTCACTTAACCGGGAACACAAAGAATTGCAAAAACAAGACAACAAAATTAGAATAAATTCTATTCATAACAAGGATCAGAAAGATAGATGAATTCTACCTCATCAACTTAGTTTTTCAGAAATGGTTTGAGTCTTTGTCTATTGACTTTAAACACATTACCATTCTTAGAATTCTCAATATCTATGGCCCCATAAGGATACACATGTTTGACAACAAAAGGACCACTCCACCTAGATCTCAATTTTCTAGGTAATAGGTGAAAATGAAAATTATAAAGCAAAACTTTTTGATCAATTTTAAAAGATTTTCTCAAAATTGTCTTGTCATGAAAAGCTTTTGTTCTACCTTTATAAATCTTTGAGTTTTCATATGCATCATTTCTCAATTCCTCAAGTTCATTTAATTGCAATTTGCGTATCTTGCAAGCATCATTAAGGTTTAGGTTGAAAGCTTTAATGTCCTAAAATACTTTATGTTCCAATTCTACAGGCAAGTGACAATGTTTTCCATAGACTAATCGATAGGGTGACATGCCCAATGATGTTTTGAAAGCAGTACGGTGAGTCCAAAGTGCATCGTTTAGTCTTAAAGACCAATCTTTACGATTTGGGTTAACTGTTTTTTTCTAAATTTGTTTAATCTCCCTATTTGCTAATTCAACTTGTCCACTTGTCCGAGGGTGATAAGGGGTGACAATTTTGTGTATAATATCATATTTCTTCATTAAAGATTCAAATGGTTTATTATAAAAATGTGTTCCCCAGTCACTGATGATAGCTCAAGGGATTCCAAATCGACACAAGACATTTTCTATTAAAAATTTGATAACAGCTTTATGATCATTGTGTCGGCATAGAATCGCCTCAATTCATTTTGAGACATAATCAACTGTAACCAAAATATATACAAATCCAAATGAGGATAAGATTCAGAGGCATTATGTTTCTTTTTGAAATTGAGCCTAATTTCTGACAGTTTTCACAACTTTTGCAAAAAGTATAGTAGTCCTTAAATAAAGTGGGCTAATAAAATCAATATTGCAAGATTTTTGCAGCTGTTTTCTTTCAAGAAAAGTGACCTCCACATGTTTCTGAGTTACAAAATTTAATGACACTACCTACTTCACTATCGGGCACACATCTCTGAAAGATTTGGTCAGGACAATATTTGAACAAGTATGGGTTTTCCCAATAAAAATTTTTCATCTCTGTAAAAAATTTCTGACTGCGGGATTTAAAGATGCAAACCCAAGTGTAGGTTGTCTCAAGTAATAAATTTCTCGGGAGTCCGAGGTCGATCCACAGGGAATTGATGAAGAAAAATTAATTGAGGTAAGAAAAAGATTTGTCACAATACCAAAAGTAATAAAAGATGTTCACAAATAAATTTAAGAACTTGCTTGGGTTAAGAGATCCACTCTTGGTAATAAATTAAAGGTAAGATTATTTCTCTTTATAACTCAATTGAAACCCACACACAACGGAGGTTCCAATCAGAAAATATAATATTCAAAGTTCAATTATATATGCAATCATATTATGATGCCTTTAATTATTTACCAACATTTGTAAATGAGTTCAAGCATTCACTGTGCCAAACCTATTATCTACAATAAATCAAGATCTTCATTATACAAAGAAGGTTTCTAAATTGATTGGAAACAAAATGTAACACATATAATGTCCATTTGATAATATATCATTTAAGCACAAGAAATAGAATAATCTAACCTTATTTCATTACCAAGAGCTTCACTCTTTCACCCAAGCAAAATGAAGATTTAGTTACTCATAGATAAGAAGAAAGAAAGAGAGAAGAAGAGAAAGATGAACATAGCTTCAATTTAGAACAAGAGAAAATTACAACAAAGGAAAACAATAAACAAGCATAACCATAACTTGTAAAAACTAAGCCTAACACCTAGAGCACCAAATGATCAGCCAATGGTGCCTTTTATAGAGGATTCGGGATACAAAATGACAATGGGGCTGATTAAGAGTGGGTGAA
Organism: Ormosia emarginata; assembly: GCA_029884605.1. Taxonomy (NCBI): domain Eukaryota; kingdom Viridiplantae; phylum Streptophyta; class Magnoliopsida; order Fabales; family Fabaceae; genus Ormosia; species Ormosia emarginata. The sequence continues at coordinate 3,334,866 of JAQQTP010000058.1, read as the reverse complement.
TGAGTGGAAAATGCCAAATGGTGAGTTGGTGAGTGGAAAATTATTGAGATTCTTTATCTCCAAAATCATTTAGTGCTGATCTCATGGATGCCATTAGAATAAAGCAATGTGGTATTCATGAAAGTTGTAGCATTTTGTCTCAGCTTTCCAATGCCACCAAGATCATCCAAAAATTCATCCTACAGCCCAAGATATGATTCAATTACTGCAGACTATTTAGGCCTAATTTCAGCACCTCTGTTTTGACTTCCAGATACAATATCATCTCCAAGATGTCAGAATGAGCTCTTGTATTCTTCATGAAAGTTGTAGATATGGGTCTTAACTTTCAAATGTCCAAATTTCAGCCCAAGATAATTCCTGCAGCCTGAGTTATGCTCTGATTACTGTACACTATTCAGGTTCTATACACAAAACTCGTGTTCTGACTTCCAAGCTCATTTAGCTCCTCTAGATGTCCGAATTTTACTTGGAGCTCTCATCAAAGTTGTAGAGCTTTCTCTCAGCTTTCCTACAAGGTAAAATTCATAATTTCTAGACATCTAGAACTCAAGATATGGCCAAAATACAGAAACAGTGTAAGATCCAAATAATGCTGAAAAAAAATCAATTAAGTCCAATTTGAGTCCAAACTTACAAAATATAGCCAGGCTTAATCAATTAAGTACATGAAGAGTGTAAATGACTAAAAATGAGGGTTTATTAATGTATAAAATATGTGATTATCAAATTCCTCCACACTTAGCTTTTTGCACTCCTAGGAAAAACACATAGGAACAAAGGTAGGAAACAAAGAAAAACGACATAGACTCAAAAGCTAAAAACTCTAAAAGACTCAATGAAGCAAGAAGAGCAATCAGAAATTTAAGGGATCAAAGCATTAATGAGGTAACATTTCTTCACATCTCAAACTAACAAGTAAGGAAACTTCAGTTGAAAAGAATGAATCAAGAATGATAGATCCTCACAGAATTCACTCTCAATCTCTCAAGTGTTTAAAAGGTAAGTATTTCACTCTATTCAACCCATGAACAATTGCACTATCATAAGCTTGTTTATCTTCTACTTCTCCGCTACTCAAAACACAAGCATACAAAAATCAAGAGGACTTTATTGAAGGTTGTAATGGGGTCATGGTAAAGGAGAGGGGATAATATGGATATGAAAAGATAAATACCAAAGAGAATAAAAGAGCATTATGGTACAGTTAGAGTGGGGAAAATGTTTAAGAACATTCATCATAAAAGACAATCACCAATATTTGACTAATGTTTTGTTGAAGATCAATCCCAAATTAGTGAATTGAATTCATTGTTAGACTTGAACATTCTCTTTTTCTTCTTGTTGTTTCCAAGCATCCACCTTTATTCTAGACTCTGATAATCCTTTCATTGCAACGGTGATCTATCGATAATTTCAGCTCTTAAATGCCTTTTGTTTGATCTAATTAGACTTCATATGTGCTCAATTGTTGACATTTAGCTAAGTTTCTAATTTAGAGCTGTCTTTGGATGTTTATTGTGAAACTATGCTTAAATGTGGTTATAAACACTCATAAATGTATTGTGACTTTCAAGAGATCTATGAGTGATGGAGTCCATTGGCATTGAACCATTGAGAAGAGAGTTAAAGACTCAAGGAGATCAATATCACCCCTAGAAGCAAAGAAAGAGAGAGGAATTTAAAGAAAGTAAGTGACACGGCCCGTGTCATATGACACGGGGTGGGCCGTGTCCTTCTCTGGATTTTCAACATGGACCTGACCAACAACACGGCCCGTGTCATATGACACGGGGTAGGCCGTGTACATCTCTGTCTTCACAAGAGGATCCAGTTTTGAGCATTGACAATCAACATGGCCCGTGTCACATGACACGGGGTGGGCCGTGTTTCTCTCTGACTTGCAAAATATTTGAATTTGTGTTACCAGAACCTGACACGGGGTAGTTCTAATGATGTGTTAGGTATCCAAAAATATAAATAGGGTTGCCTAGGGTCATAAAAAGAGAGTCTGGACTGGGAAACTGCCAAAAGGCTAAGGAGAAGACCAAGAACAAGGGAGAAGGAGATTGGATCGAAGATTGGAGTCTCGGGTTCGAGCAATTAGAGATCAATCATCCCCAACCTTTGAAAACTAGTTTGATTTTTAGTTTTCTTCTGCACTTCTATTATTGACAATGTTTTTCTTCTTCTATTCTTTTGGTTTTGGATTTGCCATGTGTGGCTAGTTTTCTTATATGGTTAAGGGAAGATGAAACCCTAGTTTTGATTATGTGATTCTTGCATATTTCCTTATATCAATACAATTGTGTTTTTATTCATATGTTTCTGTTCTTAATTTGGTATAAAGGTTTTTATACTCTTTGCCAATTTCGAAAGTGGTAAAACTAGGATTGCTATGCGCGGTTGCGGTGGTAGGACTAGTGAGGCATATGATCTAAGTAATTTAATCCCGGTGTGAGATTGGATCTTAGTGTGATTGGTTTTCTAAATCTTAATGCAATTAATAAGTAGGTGTAAGAGCGGTTGCTTTACAAATAATTATTGATTAGGGATTGATTTGAGCGGTTGCTGAATTAACCAAAACTTAAGAAAAACAGAGAATTAATCTCACAATCACATAAAAACATAATTGACCATGTTGGTATAAAGGATATGTGGGTTAGCATAATCATATAAATCTAGTGGTGGATTTCATCTCTTAACCATTGTCTTTTAATTGATTTTTCAAATCATATTTACTGTTTTTGTCTTAGATTTAATTTCTGTTTTTAATTTTAACAAACAAAACTCTCGTTTTATTATTTACTGTTTTTGAGTGTTTAAATTAGGATTCAACTTATAGTGTTAATTGAATTAGTTCTTTGTGGATCGACCCTTGCTAACTACAACTGGTAGCAAGGTTTTTATTTTTGGTGGAACTTGGCAACTGATTTTCATTCTAAATTTTAATCATAATCCACACCACATCAAACAGTGGTCAATTTTTTTTTTTGATCATTTTGCACACACAGTCCCACACTTGTTCAAGAACAAGGTCAATGCTCTCTTATTCCCTAAGGTTGGGTAAAAACATTTTTTTTTAAGAGACGAAATGAACTAAAAACAAGGAATGGTCAAATAAGTTCAAAGGGGTTACACAATGAAAAATATACAAGGATGGCTATTTGGTCAAAGTAGCTATTTCAAAATGCCTTAATCATATTAATGTATGCATGTGAAAATGTAGCCTAAAAAAGAATCAAAGTAATTTCTAGAGTAACAATTCCATGAGTGAAAATCACACAAGAAAGAAGAGAATGATACAGATATTCAATTCATTCACCAATAGGCTCAAAATCTCACAAGGCATATTTCTGTCATTCTCAATCCATCATATCAACATTCATATCTAAGCTTGTGATTTTTAAGAAAGAAGACAATTCATGCTAAGATTCAAGAATCCATTTGCTACTTCTACACAAAATAATTATTTCCTCAACTAAGATGCGTCTCAAGAGTAATAAATCGTTTCCAAAATTTACTCTTTACTCTGCCATCCTTAATTGGTTTTACTACGAATAGGTTTCTGATAGTCATATCACTAAACATACTTCCCAATTTAAATGCGTCTTAGAAGTAAAATTACTCCTTACTGTGCTATCATTCATTGGTTTAGTAAGTCTATGACAATCATATCATACTTCCTAAAAAAAAAGAAAAAAAAATTTGGTTAACTATCCTTCCCTCCCCAATTAGATTACAACATTGTCCTCAATGTTAAAATATAAATAAGTAAAGGATAAAAGATATTACCTGTTGGAGAAATCTGACACAAATTTAAACAGAAACAAAGTACGATAAATAAAATCAAAGGTAAAGGAGAGTTATAAATGAAGTGTCAGATCTGGCTTTTTTTTCATCCTGCTTCTCTCACTACTTCCTACTGACCAATCTATCTGAGCTATTGCTGGGTCAGGTTTATGAACAAAAGCTTCTAATTTATCAATCAACTTCTCAATAGTGGAAGCAGAGATAAGAAGTTGTCTTACCGAAGGTGTGATAAATTTCTGTTCTACAGCATGGTCAAGAAAAAGTAACAAAATATCAAAGAAATTATTTACATTCAATAAACCTATGGATTTATGGTGGATTTTCAGTTAGGCCCAAGAGACAATTTGAAAAACTTCTTCCAAGGTACCAAAATCACCTGGTAAGGCAATGAATGCATCAGAGTTTTCAAGCATTATCTTTATTCGTTCATGCATTGATTATACCTTAAGTTCCTCTCCAATTATCTTTCCAGTGATGTTCTATTGAGCTAAAGGTTCAAGAATGACACCTAAAACCTGACTGCCTCCTATATATGCAGCAAGTGATACAACCCTCATTAACCCACGGCAACCTCCCTCATATACAAGATGAATATTCCTCGCAACAAATGATCGACCAAGAGTGGTAGCTGCGTTTACAAACTCTAAACCCTTTCCATACTTAGATCCACAAAATACACATATTTTTAAGTTGACGAATAGAAACACCTTCCATTTCTATTCTCACCTTCCCTTTGAATGATTCTGAGTTGGAGGAAAGTAGAGAAAATGAAGTGTTTAAATAGGAAAAAAGAATGGAAAGGGTAATAATTGCACCTATAAGGGTAGGTTAGTTGTTGTCAGAAAAGTTTGAAATTATGAAACACAGAATCTTTTTTTTTATTTTTTTTTATTTTTTTATTTTTTTTTTAACTTCAAGAAAACCATCAAGGTAAAGAAGTCTAGAAACCTCTGAAGGATCTTGCTCAAAGGATCGTCTGTCTAAAATCAAAATACAGCACAATCATATAAAGATAAAAGAAATATAATAGTAAATGATGACATACTTGTATGTACAGCTTTCATGGCGTATCTTTATACTGTGCGTCATGAGTGCAGTAGTGGAATATCTTTATACTGTGTACCACCAGTGCAGTAGACACTCACATCCGTTTATTCGAAGAAAAGAGAAAGAAGAAACCATCGTGGGTTTCCATCCTGGGTCTGGAACCTGGAGAGCTCACACTTGGGCTCGTAACATCAACAAAGATGCTAAAATCTGAAACCTGTAATGTCCAAGATCCAAAACGTCCCATCCCAGGGTGCTGAGAGCCCCTTCTAATAAAAGAGATTATCAAGCTCAGATGCCTCATACACTTTGGCAGTCGCGGGTTACTTCTCACTAATAACTAGAGTGGGACGCTTCTGCCTGTCCATCAACTCCACAGTGCCTAGATGGTAAACATTGGGTTATGGAGTGCGGCTTTCTATAGAGCATTGTATACGAACTTTTTTAAGGACCAGCATGCAAAGGTCCACCCGAGTCAATGACGAGTCAACAAAAGGCTGGGGCTCCACAACTAATTAAAGCCATGGTACTCCTTCCAGATCGCCCTTGTTCAAACATTTTTTTTCTTCTTTTTTTTTAAATTTTTTTTCTTTTTTTTTTAGAAGAAGATATAAAGAAGAAGAGGATGATATGTACAGATTGTTGTGGATATGGCTCACATCTACGTCTAGTTTAACATCCAGTAACGGCTTAAACGTCTTCTATGAGTCAATGATAAGCTTCCCATCCAATTTTCTTATAAATTGGCAAACAGGATCTTTTAGAGTCAGATTCCCAAGACTGTAGCATTTTTCTTCATCTTTAAACAGATTCCACAAATTAAGAAGTTCACGATGCACCAATCCACAAGAATACGTCTCAAGAGTCGATAAGATATCATCTAATGACTCCTTACTTAGTCCATTCTTAATGAAGAAAATTTTATCTTCTCTGTTTACAAAAACCATCCCCAAAGAACGACATCGCTTGTTACAATTTCATCGTCCACATTTGTGACAGACTTGCAACCTTTTTGCTCTTCTCCTTTTAGAATACGAACTTCTTCCAAGACCTAGCATGTATGAGTCAAATGAAATTGAAGACTCACCTGCTAGTCGGACCTTTGCTTCAATTATCCAGCGTACATCTTCTGACATATCTTTGTGCATTAACAGTCTCAATCTTTCACATCTAACTTTGTAAATTTTTTTCAGAGCATTTTGAGGCAGAGAAGGAAAATGTTTTCTCAGGTTTGAAAGAATGACGTCCATTTTAAAGGAGAAGAAGGATTCAGTTATTTTGGGAAACTGAAAAATAAACCGACTTGAGAGTCACGGAGTACCGTATCCGCCACTTAACTGGTAACACAAAGAACTGCATAAACAAGGCAACAAAATTAGAGTGAATTCTATTCATCAAAAAGAGAGATGAATTCTATCTTATCAACTTGGTTTTCCATAAATGGTTTGAGCCTTTGTCCATTGACTTTAAACACATTACCATTCCTAGGATTCTTAATATCTATAGCCCCATGAGATACACATGTTTGACAACAAAAGGACTACTCCACCTAGATCTCAATTTTCTAGGGAATAGGTGCAGGGGAGAATCATAAAGCAGAACTTTTTGACCAATTTTAAAAGATTTTCTCAAAATTGTCTTGTCATGAAAAGCTTTTGTTCTGACTTTATAAATCTTTGAGTTCTCATATGCATCATTTCTCAATTCTTCAAGTTCATTTAATTGCAATTTGCGTATCTTGCAAGCATCATCAAGATTTAGATTGAAAGCTTTAATGGCCCAGAATGCTTTATGTTCCAATTCTACAGGCAAGTGACAAGGTTTTTCATAGACTAACTGATAGGGTGACATGCCCAAAGATGTTTTGAAAGCAGTATGGTAAGCCCAAAGTGCATCGTTTAGTCTTAAAGACTAATCTTTACGATTTGGGTTAACCGTTTTTTCCAAAATTTGTTTAATCTCCCTATTTGCCAATTCAACTTGTCCACTTGTCTGAGAGTGATAAGGAATGGTAATTTTGTGTGTAATACCATATTTCTTCATTAAAGATTCAAATGGTTTATTGCAAAAATGTGTTCCCCCATCACTGATGATAGCTCGAGGGATTCTAAATCGACACAAGATATTTTCTTTTAAAAATTTGAGAATAGTTTTATGATCATTGTGTCGGCATGGAATCGCCTCAATCTATTTTGAGACATAATCAACTGCAACCAAAATATACACAAATCTAAATGAAGATGCAAATAGACCCATGAAATTAATTCCTCAACAATCAAAAATTTCAATAACAAGGATGGGGTTCAGAGGCATCATGTTTCTTTTTTAAATTGAGCCCAACTTTTGACAATTTTCACAACTTTTGGAAAAAGTATAACAATCCTTAAATAAAGTGGGCCAATAAAATCCACACTGCAAGATTTTCGCAGCTGTTTTCTTTGAAGAAAAGTGACCTCCACATGCTTCTGAGTGACAAAATTTAATGACACTACCTATCTCACTGTCCGGTACACATCTCCGAAAGATTTGGTTAGCACAATATTTGAACAAGTATGGGTCATCTCAATAAAAAATTTTCACCTCTGTGAAAAATTTTCTTCTATCTTGGTGCGCCCATTGAGGCGGCATCTTTCCTGTTACAAGAAAGTTGACTATGTTAGCAAACCAAGGCATTGAATTGACAGAAAATAAAAATTTATCAGGAAAAGAATCATTGATAGGTGTGCTATCAAAAGATGAACCTATTGTAAGTCTGGACAAATGATCAGCGACAACATTTTCGGCTCCTTTCTTATCTTTTATTGTGATGTTGAATTCTTGAAGCAACAAGATCCACCTTATCAATCTTGGTTTGGCATCCTACTTAGATATTAAATATCTAACAGCAGAATGATCAGTGAAAATCACAACAGAAGAACCAATCAAGTAAGATCGAAGTTTATCCAGTGCAAAAATGACAACAAGTAGTTCTTTTTCAGTAGTGGTGTAATTCATTTGTGTACTGTTTAAATTTCTACTTGCGTAACAAATCACATAAGGCTTACCTTCCTTTCTTTGGCCTAAAACAGCGCCCACAGCAAAATCACTAGCATCACACATTAACTCAAAAGGTAAAGACCAGTCAGGAGATTGCATGATAGGAGCAAATGTCAGAAGACCAATTAATTTTTCAAAAAAATTTTGACATTCTTGAGTCCAATCAAATGGTGCATCTTTCAACAAAAGATTACATAATGGTCTAGATATGGCACTAAAGTCCTTAATAAATCTTCTATAAAATCCTGCATGTTCTAAAAAGGAACGAACTTCTCTGACTATTTTTGGAGAAGGCAAATGAGCAATTAATTCAACTTTGGCCTTATCAACTTCAATTCCTTTAGAAGATATCATATGACCTAACATTATTCTTGAGGTAAACATGTAATGACATTTTTTTCAGTTTAGCACAAATCCTTTTTTTTCGCATCTTTTAAGAACTTTTTTCAAATTATCTAGACAATTTTCAAAAGAATTTTCAAAAACTGTCAGATCATCCATGAAAACCTCTAAATAATGCTCAATCATGTCACTAAAAATGCTTAACAAGCATCTTTGAAATGTTGCCAGAGCATTACAAAGGCCAAAAGGCATTCTTCTATATGCAAAAGTACCAAAGAGATATGTAAAAGTGGTCTTTTCTTGATCTTCCAATGCAATTGGTATTTGATTATAACCCGAAAAACCATCAAGAAAACAGTAGTGTGGATGTCCTGCTACCCTTTCCAGAATTTGATCAAGAAATGGTAAGGGAAAATGATCTTTCCTAGTAGCAGCATTTAATTTTCTAAAATCAATACACATACGCCAACTAGATGAGACTCACGTAGGTATTAATTCACCCTTATCATTTTCAACCATTGTTATTCCAGATTTCTTAGGCACAACTTGTGCAGGGCTTACCCATTGACTATCAGAGATAGGATAGATAATTCCAACATCAAGTAATTAAGGACTTCAGCTCTAACTACCTCTTTCATGTGTGGATTTAATCTTCTTTGAGGTTGTTGAGAAGTTTTAGCATTATCCTCTAAATGTATTCTATGTGTACAAATTAATGGATTAATACCTTTTATGTCCTTTAATGTCCATCCAATTGCACTTTTATGCCTTTTAAGTACTTCTGTTAACATACCTTCTTATTTTTCAGTAAGAGACGAGGAAATTACCACTAGAAAGTTTTGATTTTCTCTCAAAAATGTATACTTCAACCCAGCAGGTAATGGCTTTAGTTCCAGTGTGAGTACTTCTTCATGGGCATTATCATTCATAGGTTTTAGCTCTTTAAATCTTGGCTTCCATCCCTTGTACTCCATTGCCTGTGTACAATCAAGCAAAGAGCATATTTCAGAGATATCATCTTCTAATTGCATGCCTGAATCAAATGAATTGACTAAACAAATTTCTAATGGATCAGAAGAACTCCTTGTTTGAAGATGATTATCTACGATGGCTTCAATTCCTTCAACTTCCTCCATTTCATCAAGGACTTCCTGTGGTTGCTAGCACATGTTAAAAACATTGAGCTCCAATGGCATATTTTCAAATGTTAGCTTCACCATTCCATTTTTTCAATTTATCAAAGCATTAGATGTTGCTAAAAATGGACGGCCTAAAATAACAGGAATTGACTTGCAACTATCAACCATAGGTTCAGTATCCAAGACAATAAAATCCACAGGATATATGAATTTATCCACTTGAACTAACACATCTTTCACTATTCCTCTTAGAATTTTAAATGATCTATCGGCAAGTAGAAGAGTTACAGAAGTTGGTTTTAACTCACCCAAGTTGAGTTGCTGATAAACTGAATATGGAAGCAAATTGACACTAGCACCAAGATCAAGTAAAGCTTTTTTAATTTTATATTCTCTAATAATGCATGAAACTGTAGAACAACCAGGGTCTTTATATTTCAACACATTATTATTTTGAAGAATGGAGCTTACCTGTTCAGCCAAAAATGCTTTCTTTTTCACATTTAATTTCTTTTTAACAGTGCACAAGTCCTTCAAATATTTAGCATAACAAGGAATCTATTTGATAGCATCTAACAGAGGAATATTGATCTTTACTTGTTTCTAAATTTCAAAAATTTCAGTGTGGTGGTCCAATTTCTTTGGATTATTCAATGCTTGATGAAATGAGGGTGAAGGCGAGAGTTTAGTCTCCTTTTGGTCAACTTCTTCATTTTCTTAGGGAATTGGTTCATCTTCTTTCTCACAAGATTCGGGGATTTGTTTTTCAACAACATTTCCACTCCTAAGAGTTATCACTGACTTAACTTAGTCCATTTGTTAGTTTTCTGAACTCCCCTCATTTAGACTGTACTGACCCTTGAGATTTGGTTGAGGTTCAGAAGGAAATTTTCCTTTCTCGTGAATGGTGAGTGCAGAAGAAAGTTTAGCAAGAGTGTCTTTTATGTCATTCATGGTTTGATTGTTTTATTTATTAATGGCCTCTTGCTTTTCTATGAATGCATACAGTGTTTCTTCAAGATTTTTCCTATATGATGGGACATAAGGTGTATCTCCTTGAAAATTTTGAGAGTCTTGTTACGCTTGAGGAGGTGGTGGTTGCACGAATTGTGATTGATTATTATTCCTCCAGCTGAAGTTCGAGTGATTTCTCCATCCCAGATTGTATGTATCTGAAAAAGAAGAAGTAAATGACTTTTTAAAATTATTCATTGTATTTACTTGCTCATGTACAACTTCTTTAAAAATAGGAATGTTAGGACATTCGTGTGTTGAGTGTCCTAAGTCATCACAAATGCCACAAATTTCTTCATTTTGTACAGGTTTGATTTCTTTTGCTTTTCTTAATTCCATGGCTTCAACCTTTCTAGCCAAACTGGCAAATCTAACATTTCGATCTTCCTCTTGACTAAGGTGATATTTTCCTTTATTAGCACTTGCAAGATTAGATCTAATTAAATTTTCAGAAGTGTTAGTACTATGCCAAGATTGAGAATTTTCAGCCAACTGGTTTAAATAGTCTAAAGCTTCATCAGGTTCTTTATCAAGAAACTAACCATTGCACATTGTTTCTACAAATTGTTTAGTTTCAGGTGTTAAACCTTCATAAAAGAAGCTTATAGTGCGTCATTTTTCAAAACCATGATGCGGGTAAGAATTTAACAAATCTTTAAATCGTTCCCAACATTGAAAATATGTTTCATTTGAATTTTGGAAAAAATTTTGGATTTGTCTTTTCATAGCATTAGTTTTATATGTTGGAAAAAATTTCTTTAAGAACTCACCTTGCATTTCTTGCCATGTGCCAATTGATCTTAGTTTCAAAGTGTTAAGCCAAGATTTTGCTTTATCTTTTAAAGAAAAAAGAACTAATTTAAGCTTAATAATCTCTTCAGTGTAATTTTGATCATTGAAAGCAATACATACTTCCTCAAATTCTTTTAAATGTAAATATAGACTTTCAGATTCTAAACCATGAAAATTAAGAAGTAAAGAAATCATACCTGGTTTAAATCTAAAATTGTTGGCATTGAGTGGAAAGATAAAACATGATGGACTAGAATTTCGAGATGATTGCAAATATTCACGCATGGTTCGCAACGGTTGATTTTCATGTTCATCATGTACACATTCATTGTCAGCTATTATGTCAATTGTGTGTGATTGTGATTCAAACAAATCAATATATAAAGTACCAGGATTAATTTTAACTAAATGACCAGAATTTAAATCACGATACCAATTAAACATAAATACATAAATAACTTAAAATAAATAAACAAAAATAATGTACAAGCTGGCGGTATAACCCGCCATTAAATATTAGCAAGGATGTGGTATAAACCAACTACCCAATAAATATTAACAAGTAAAAAGTTAGATAACTGATAAAGTAAAAAGTTAGATAATTAGAGAGTTAATAATTAGTAAGTTAGAAAGAGCATAAAATAAAGAGCGAAAAATAAAGAGTAGAAAGTAAAGTGCAGAAAATAAATTATAAAAAAATAAATTTAAAATATGAAAACCAGAGAGAGGTAGAGCGCCATAGAGCCGGTGAAAGAGAAGAGAAGAAAAAAGATTATTTCGTTATGTTAGAAAACAATAATAAGTAACAGAAATTAAAAAGTTAGTAAGTAGAAAATAAATGACATAAATTAAAAGTTAGTAATAAATATAAAAGTTAGTATGTTAGCATGTTAGTAGGTTAGTAAGTTAGATAGTTAGAAAGTTAGAGAGTTAGTAAAGAAACTTAAGGATCGGCAAGCCGATCTTTTGCTCCGGTGAGGGAGAAGAGAGAATAGATTTTGTTAAAGAAAAAGAACCTTAATAAATTAAAACTTCAAATCAAGTCCCTGGCAACGGCGTCAAAAACTTGACTGTGGGATTTAAAGATGCAAACCCAAGTGCAGGTTGTCTCAAGTAATAAATTTCTCAGGAGTCTGAGATCGATCCATAGGGAGTTGATGAAGAAAAATTAATTGAGGTAAGAAAAGGATTTGTCACAACACCAAAAGTAATAAAAGATGTTCACAAATAAATTTAAGAACTTACTTAGGTTAGGAGATCCACTCTTGGTAATAAATTAAAGGTAAGATTATTTATCTTTATAACTCAATTGAAACCCATACACAACGGAGGTTCCAATCGGAAAATATAATATTCAAAGTTCAATTATATATGCAATCATATTATGATTCCTTTAATTATCTACCAACATTTGTAAATGAGTTCAAGCATTCACTGTGCCAATCCTATTGTCTACAATAAATCAAGATCTCCATTATACAAAGAAGGTTTCTAAATTGATTGAAAACAAAATACAACACATATAATGTCCATTTGATAATATATCATTTAAGCACAAGAAATAGAATAATCTAACCTTATTTCATTATCAAGAGCTTCACTCTTTCACCCAAGCAAGATGAAGATTTAGTTACTTATAGATAAGAAGAAAGAAAGAGAGAAGAAGAGAAAGATGAACATAGCTTCAATTTGGAACAAGAGAAAATTACAACAAAGGAAAACAATAAACAAGCATAACCATAACTTGTAAAAACTAAGCCTAACACCCAGAGCACCAAATGATCAGCCAATGGTGCCTTTTATAGAAGATTAGGGATACAAAATGACAATGGGGCTGATTAAGAGTAGGTGAATGAGTGGATGAATGAGTAGAAAATGCCAAATGGTGAGTTGGTGAGTTGAAAATTATTGAGATTCTTTGTCTCTGAAATCATTTAGTGTTGATCTCATGGATGTCATCAGAATGAAGCAATGTGGTCTTCATGAAAATTGTAGCATTTTGTCTCAGCTTTCCAATGCCACCAAGATCATCCAAAAATTCGTCTTACAGCCCAAGATATGACCTAATTACTGCAGACTATTCAGGCCCAATTTCAGTACCTCTGTTTTGACTTCCAAATACAATATCATCTCCAAGATGTCAAAATGAGCTCATGTGTTCTTCATGAAAGTTGTAGATATGGGTCTTAACTTTCAAATGTCCAAATTTCAACCCAAGATAATTCCTACAGCCCGAGTTATGCTCTGATTACTGTACACTATTCAGGTTTCATACACAAAACTCGTGTTCTGACTTCCAAGCTCATTTAGCTCCTCTAGATGTTCGAATTTTACTTGGAGCTCTCATCAAAGTTATAGAGCTTTCTCTCAACTTTCCTACAAGGTAAAATTCAAAAATTTTAAATATCTAGAACTCAAGATATGACTAAAATACAGAAACAGTGTAAGACCCAAATAATGCTGAAAAAAAAAATCAATTAAGTCCAATTTGAGTCCAAACTTACAAAACATAACCAGGCTTAATCAATTAAGTACATGAAGAGTGTAAATGACTAAAAATGAGGGTTTATTAATGTATAAAATATGTGATTATCAATTTCCTTTTATCTTAGTGCGTCTATTGAGGCGGCATCTTTCCTATTACAAGAAAGTTGACTATGCTAGCAAACCAAGGCATGGAATTGACAGAAAATAAAAATTCATTGAGAAAAGAATCATTGATGGGTGTGCTATCAAAAGGTGAGCCTATTGTCAGTCTGGACAAATGATCTGCGATAATATTTTCGGCTCATTTCTTATCTTTTATTGTGATGTTGATCTTGAAGCAACAAGATCCATCGTATCAATCTTGGTTTGACATCCTGCTTGGACATCAAATATCTAATAACAGCATGATCGGTGGAAATCATAATAGAAGAACTAATTAAATAAGATTGAAATTTGTCCAGTGTAAATATTACTGGTGCGTGAAATCTACAAGTGTACGGTTTCGTCGTCCAGTAATAAAAAGATCGAATCCACAGGGACTATGTCTATGAATACTAATTAATTAATTAATTAATTCAATTAAACAAAAGGGAATATAATTGTTGATTAACAAGAACGTAGTAACCAAACAATTAAATAAATGAATATCAAAATGCAAATTGAGAACAAAAATAACAATTGTTAAGGAAAGGTTTTCAGATTCAAGAAAGCTTCCAGGATTGGGGTTAACCACAATGATACAAGACTCCTAATTGACAATCCTCTTATTAACACTTGAAATTCAATTGAAGGTGAATTACCCTAAATTAGTTAATGTTCCCTCTCAAGATACAAGAACCGTGCCCAATTAAACCAATTCCTACTCTCGTGGTAATTGAATCTAAATTGAACTCATTACGCTTTTTGGTAATTCATTAATCCTCGAAAGGCTAAACCTACTCTCGTGATTTAGACCTTAAGTTCAATTCTTATGGTTCCAACACCTAGGTTCACCTTTCAGTACGTCCCTAGATATCTATGAGATGCAAATAAGTGGCCAGCAAATTCACATGAATAATCGCAATAAGGATCGAATCAATAACATTCAAGATTAATAAAAGGGGTAAACAATATCAATTAATCATCATCAATGTATCAAAGGGCATTGCCCAATCCTAGAAACAAAAGGAACTACTCAGACATGGAGAAGAAGAAACCAAAAATTCAACTTCAAGAACATCCAAACCCATATTCCAAGAGAGAAGAGAGGAAGATGAAGATCAAGAGCCTCCTATGTGCCTTCTCCAAAACCAAATTTGAACCCTAATGTTGTCTTCAGAACATCTATATATACCCCATGGGTTAAAACTGGTCCAAGCCCATCAGAAAGGAGAAAAACGGACTTAAACAGCTAGCACGCACCCTGAACCACAGCCGTGGTTCAGTCCACGGCCAGGTTGTGGTTGTCTCTGTTTGACAACCACGGCCGTGGTTCATTCCACGGCCAGGCCGTGGTCTTCTCTGGACTTCCCCTTTGCTTTTTTTACGCAGCTGCTCGATCCATGGCCGTGGTTCAGTCCACGGGCAAGCCGTGGTACCCTCTGGAGTGAGCTTTTTGTCCCAAATTGCTACCCTTTAATCTCCAACTTCAATTGTGCAAGCTTTCCATCCATTTCAAGGCCAATTAAGCACCAATCCTGCACAACAACACCAAAAACACCGCAGTTATCCGAACTAAAGGGAAAAACAAATAAAAAGGGAAACTAAAATGTATAAAAATGCATGCAAAACAAGAACAAAATATGATGTTGTTTCACACACATCAAATACCCCCAAGCTTAAGATTTTGCTTGTCTTCAAGCAATAACTAAGACCAAACCAAGGAGTGGGATCAAAAGACAATAATGAATGAGGAACCCGAGGAAACATCCGACCAAGCAATAGGCAAAGGCAAACCAAGAAGCAGAGAGGTAATCAAAATCAAGTCCAATTAGAGGCTAAGCTCTCAGAAACCATGCATCCTCATAGAATTAAGTTCACACTGCTAACCACACTCAAAGTGTTTAAGGGTGAAGACAATTCGCTCAAAATTCCTCTTAGAAAAAGCACTTCCATAAGCTTGATAAGAAACCAAATTTTCACTAATAATCAGCATGCATGCAAGAATCAAAAGGTCTTTCAAGGGCTATAATGGGGCCATGGGAATGATGTCAGGTAGGATACAGAAAGGAAGGTATGCATAAAAGGCTAACAAAATTTTAAATAAGCACAAGAAACCTAATAGAACATAAATAGAGCAAAAGCATTTTTCAATCAAGAGCATAACTCCACAATTTCTCCCTTTCTTTTCCTTCTTTTCAAGCTTTCATCTCATTTTTTTTTCATAGGGAAGAGATTTCATTTTTAAAACACATGATTCCCAATACAACATTCAAACCCAAACTGCTCCATTCAATATTCTAAATGATAACCGACAATGTATTATCATAGGCATCAAGAATAAATAATTATACATTAGGCTCAAAATGGGCAACTAGTGGATGAAAGTGTAACAAATTCAGAAGGCCGGAAAAATACCTAAGATGCCTTAATCACATTCAAGCATTCAAACCAAGATTTCGCCTCAAAATGGTTTCAAATCAAGTTCTAGAGCACAAAATCAATGAGGAATATTCACTTAATACAAAGAATAGGATGAAAAGTCATATAGTGCATAAATCCCATACAGGCTCAAAATTCACTTTTAAAGGTTCAGAAATCAATGAGAAGCACAAATTCATAGAACATATGCTAATTATCAACTATCAAGAAATCACTTCCATTATCAATTAAAGACAATGCCTGTTGCCTACCACAAGAATCAACAAATTGGGTTCCAAATCAATATCATCTCAAAATCCTCAAAAGAGAGGGGCACAAAGTTCAACCAAAAAGCTAAGAGAAATGATGGTGTGAAAATGCAATGAGACAATGCAATATGAGAATGCATGATAATGAAGATAAAAATAAAAATGAAAAAATACCCCCCCAAGCTTAGACCTTACATTGTCCCCAATGTAAAAATCTAAAACTATGGAAGGAATAAATGAAAAGAACTCACTGCGGTGGTGGGAAAGGAAAGCATGTAGCCATGAACTCGAACATCCGGTCTAAAACTTTTTTTTTGCGGCCGACAGCTATATACATCCCCCTACAAAGGCTCCGAACTCAGAAAGGCACCAAAACCGACTCAACATTAACTAACTATGAAACAAAAAAAAATAGAAAAGTGTTAGTCAATAAAAATAAGAAAATAAAGAAAAGAGAGAAAATTTTGGGTTACCTCCCAAGAAGCGCTAAGTTATAGTCATTAGCTTGACTATGAGTTGGTTCTATGCTCAGGTGATGTCAATGGAGTGGTACTCAGTCCCCACTCCTTCTTCATAGTGTTGCACTCTTTGGCCGTTTATCATAAATGTCTTCTGGCCTTCTATCTTCACCTCAAGCACACCATAGGATAAGACTCGAACAATCTCATATGGTCCAGACCATTTCGACCACAACTTACCTGGACAGAAACGTAGAAGCGAGTTATCAACAATAACTTTATCCCCTGGTTTAAATTCACGCTTCTTGACACATTTGTCATCCCGTTTCTTTGGTCCTTTCTTGCAGGGCTTGACCTTCTCGAACTTGGAAGCAACCTTGGGCAAGGTCTCCTCTAACATAGCATGAGTCACAGATTCCTGCATATTTGAAACTACAACTCTGTCCACAACATCAGTAGCATCTATGCGATTACATGAATTAGGATTTTTTTCAGAATTGAAAACATTAAAAACTACTTCTTCATCGTTCAATCGCAAAGTCAATTTCCCTCTGTGGACATCAATAATTGCCCTTCCAGTGGCGAGGAATGGTCGCCCAAGTATGAGCGGCATTTTACCATCTGCTTCCATGTCAAGCACAACAAAATCAACGAGTATAAAAAACTTACCCACTCTAATAGGAACATCCTCCAAGATGCCTACGGGGTACTTGACGGACCGATCCGCTAACTGAAGTGAAATAGTTGTGGGTTTCAGCTCACCCACCTCCAACTTCTTGCACACAGAAAGGGGCATAAGACTGACACTAGCCCCCAAGTCACACAGAGCTTTATCAAAATTTGTGTTACCAATCAAGCAAGGAATAGAGAAGCTACCTGGATCTTTTAGCTTAGGAGGTAATTTATTTTGAATTAAAGCACTACACTCCTCAGTTAGAGCTACGGTCTCATATTCCTCAAGTTTTCTCTTATTAGACAAAATGTCCTTAAGAAATTTAGCATAGGTAGGCATTTGTTTCAACGCCTCAGTGAAGGGTACATTAATGTACAATTTCTTAAGGACCTCTAAGAACTTCCCAAATTGCATATCTCTTTGAGGGAATGGCACTGGGGGTTAGTATAGTTCAGGGGGTACATACTTAGAGACCTTTTCATTAGTTTCATCTTCCTCTAAGGGTTGTGTCTTAGTGTCTTTTTCCTCATTCCCCTCATCTTTGTCACTCACCTCCTTACCCTTGGGATCCTCTAATTTCTTACCACTTCTCAAACTAACAACCATGCAGTATTCATTGCCTGGATTCATTTCAGGCTGACCAAGAAACTTACCTTGTTGCCTATGTGAAGTGCTTGCAAGTTGGGCAATCTGAGTTTCTAACAACTTATTATGAATGGCCAAATTTTCAACCTTAGATGACAACTCTCTAATGGCCTCAGTCACAACTTGCCTATGTTGCCTAAACTCCTCATTTTGCTTAGATTGACTCTCAATAAAATTCTCAAGAAGAGACTCAAGTTTAGAGTTTTGCACCTGTTGGAATCCAGAAGAGGGTTTAGCACTACCTTGCCCTGCTTGGTATTGACTATTCCGGTAGGAGAAGTTGCGATGTGACTTCTAATTGGGGTTGCAAGTTTGAGAATATGGATCATTCCTCCCTTTTTGGTTGAAGTCATGGAAATTGTGACATGATTCCACTTGCTCCACTGGTGCACCTTGTGAGGAGCCAATTCCAACTTGGCATTCAGCACCTATGTGTCCCTGCGCTCCACAAATCTCACAAAAATTGTTAAAGGCACCTATGGCATTTATATGAGCTTTTTCAAGCATGTCAAAACGTTTATTCAAAGAATCAAATTTTGACATAATTAAATCAACCCCGTCTACCTCAAACTTACCTCCCGAGAGTTTTCTTGGGTTATTACCTCTTTCATTTGCCCATTGGTGATGATTTATGACAACACTCTCAATGATCTCATAAGCTTCTGTCAGTCTTCTGTTCATCAAAGCTCCACCAGCTGCGGAGTCTAGAGACACCTTCGAAGAATATTCTAGCCCATTATAGAAGGTGTAGACGATCAACCATTTTTCTAACCCATGGTGTGGGCAGGCTTCCAGCAAAGCTTTATATCTATCCCAAGCTTCCGATAATAATTCACCATCTTTCTGAACAAAACTCGTGATTTGGGTCCTCAGATGAGCAGTCTTGGATGGTGGAAAGAATTTGTTCAGGAAAGCTTGCTCCAATTGGTCCCAAGAAGTGATGGTCTCAGCGGGAACTGACTTCAACCAAGCCCTAGCTCTATCTCTCAATGATAATGGAGATAGGCGAAGGCGAATAGCATCGACAGAGGCACCTTCAATCTTGAGGGTCTCACAGAATTCCAAGAACATATCCACATGATCGTTTGGGTCCTCTGATGGCAATCCTCCAAACTGGTTCTGCCTTATCATGGAGAGTAAAGCGGTGGTATGGTGAACTGTCTAGCTTCAATGTCTGGCGAGCAATTCCGAACGCAAACCCCGAGCGTTAGGGGGCTGCATACTCTTTAAGAGGTCTATTATCAGCAGTGCAGCCATGACAAGCGTTGGTTCAAGTATTTCTCTTGCTCTTTCCTCTCGTTGTCTTCTTCCTTCTACGAAGAGTTCTTTCAATTTCGGGATCTGCTTCAATAAGAGTCCCTAACGTCTAGTACTTTGCATAAACAAGAGAAATTACCTGCAGAGAGTCAAAGAGAAACCAAGAAAGTAGTAAAAAGGTTTAAAATAATTAAATAAAAAATTAACTGATATTCAAGAAAAACACAGTCCTCGGCAACGACGCCAAAAACTTGGTGCGTGAAATCCGCAAGTGTACAGTTTCATCGTCAAGTAATAAAAAGATCGAATCCACAGGCACTATGTCTATGAATACCAATTAATTAATTAATTCAATTCAATTAAACAAAAGGGAATATAATTGTTGATTAACAAGAACGTAGTAACCAAACAATTAAATAAATGAATATCAAAATGCAAATTGAGAACAAAAATAGCAATTGTTAAGGAAAGGTTTTCATATTCAAGAAAGCTTCCAAGATTGGGGTTAACCACAATGATACAAAACTCCTAATTGACAATCCTCTTATTAACACTTGAAATTCAATTGAAGGTGAATTACCCTAAATTAGTTAATGTTCCCTCTCAAGATACAAGAACCGTGCCCAATTAAACCAATTCCTACTCTCGTGGTAATTGAATCTAAATTGAACCCATTACGCTATTTGGTAATTCATTAATCCTCGAAAGGCTAAACCTACTTTCGTGATTTAGACCTTAAGTTCAATTCTTATGGTTCCAACACCAAGGTTCACCTTTCAGTACGTCCCTAGATATCTATGAGATGCAAATAAGTGGCCAGCAAATTCACATAAATAATCGCAATAAGGATCGAATCAACAACATTCAAGATTAATAAAAGGGGTAAACAATATCAATTAATCATCATCAATGTATCAAAGGGCATTGCCCAATCCTAGAAACAAAAGGAACTACTCAGACATGGAGAAGAAGAAACTAGAAATTCAACTTCAAGAACATCCAAACCCGTAATCCAAGAGAGAAGAGAGGAAGATGAAGATCAAGAGCCTCCTATATGCCTTCTCCAAAACCAAATTCGAACTCTAATGTTGTCTTCAGAACATCTATATATACCCCATAGGTTAAAACTGGTCCAAGCCCATCAGAAAAGAGAAAAACGGACTTAAACAGCTGACACGCACCCCGAACCACGGCCATGGTTCATTCCACGGCCAGGCCGTGGTCTTCTCTATTTGACAACCACAGCCGTGGTTCATTCCACGGCCAGACCGTGGTCTTCTCTGGACTTCCCCTTTGCTTTTTTTTACGCAGCTGCTCGATCCATGGCCGTGGTTCAGTCCACGGGCAAGCTGTGGTACCCTCTGGAGTGAGCTTTTTGTCCCAAATTGCTACCCTTTAATCTCCAACTTCAATTGTGCAAGCTTTCCATCCATTTCAAGGCCAATTAAGCACCAATCCTGCACAACAACACCAAAAACACCGTAGTTATCCGAACTAAAGGGAGAAACAAATAAAAAAGAAAACTAAAATGCATAAAAATGCATGCAAAACAAGAACAAAATATGATGTTGTTTCACACACATCAATTACAGTAAGCAATTCTTTTTCAGTAGTAGTGTAATTCATTTGTGCACTATTTAAAGTTCTACTTGCGTAACAAATCACATGGGGCTTACCTTCCTTTCTTTGGCCTAAAACAGCGCTCACAACAAAATCACTAACATCACACATTAACTCAAAAGGCAAAAACCAGTCAGGAGATTGCATAATAGGAGCAGATGTCAGAAGACCAATTAATTTTTTAAAAGATTTTTGACATTCTTGGTCCAATCAAAAAGTGCATCTTTCAACAAAAGATTATATTATGGTCTAGATATGGCACTAAAGTCCTTAATGAATTTTCTGTAAAATCTTGCATGTCTTAAAAAGGAACGAACTTCTCTGACTATTTTTGGGAAAGACAAATGGACAATTAATTTAACTTTGGCCTTATTAACTTTAATTCCTTTAGAAGATATCACATAACCTAACATTATTCCTAAGGTAACCATGTAATGATATTTTTCCCAATTTAGCACAAATCCTTTTTCTTCCCATCTTTTAAGAACTTTTTCCAAATTATCAAGATAATTTTCAAAAGAATTTCCAAAAACTGTTAGATCATCTATGAAAACATCTAAATAAAGCTCAATCATGTCACTAAAAATACTTAGCATGCATCTTTGGAATGTTGTTGGAGCATTACAAAGGCCAAAAGATATCCTTCTATATACAAAAGTACCAAAGGGACATGTAAAAGTGGTTTTTTCTTGATCTTCCAATGCAATTGATATTTGATTATAACCTGAATAACCACCAAGAAAATAGTAGTATGGATGTCCTGCTAACCTTTCCAGAATTTGATCAAGAAATGGCATGGGGAAATGATCTTTCCTAGTAGCAGCATTTAACTTTCTAAAATCAATACATATACGCGAATTAGATGTGACTCGCGTAGGTATTAATTCACCTTTATCATTTTCAACCATTGTTATTCCAGATTTCTTAGGCATAACTTGTGTAGGGCTTACCCATTGGCTATCAGAGATAGGATAGATAATTCCAACATCAAGTAATTTAATGACTTCAGCTCTAAATACCTCTTTCATGTGTTGATTTAATTTTTTTTAAGGTTGTTGGGATGTTTTAGTATTATCCTTTAAATGTATTTTGTGTGTACAAATTAATGGATTAATACATTTTATGTTCTTTAATGTCCATCCAATTGCACTTTTATACCTTTTAAGTACTTCTATTAACATACCTTCTTGTTCTTCAGTAAGAGATGCAGAAATTACCACTGGAAAGCTTTGCTCTTTTCCTAAAAATGTGTACTTCAACTCAGCAGGTAATGGCTTTAGTTTCAATGTGGGTACTTCTTTATGGGTATTATCATTCATGGGTTTTAGCTCTTCAAATCTTGGCTTTCATCCCTTGTACTCCATTACCTATGTACAATCAAGCAAAGAACATATTTCAAAGATATCATCATTTAATTGCATGCCTGAATCAAATGAATTGACTAAACAAATTTCTAATGGATTAGAAGAACTTCCTGTTTGAAGATGATCATCTACGATGGCTTCAATTCCTTCAACTTCCTCTATTTCATCAAGGACTTCCTGTGGTTGCTAACACATGTTAAAAACATTGAGTTCCAGTGTCATATTTTCAAATGTTAGCTTCACCATTCCATTTTTTCAATTTATCAAAGCATTAGATGTTGCTAAAAATGAACGACCTAAAATAACAGGAATTGACTTGCAACTATCAACCATAGGTTCAATATCCAAGACAATAAAATGCACAGGATATATGAATTTATCAACTTGCACCAACACATCTTCCACTATTCCTCTTGGAATTTTAATGGATCTATCAGCAAGTAAAAGAGTTACAAAAGTTGGTTTTAACTCACCCAAGTTGAATTGCTGATAAACTGAATATGGAAGTAAATTGACACTAGCACCAAGATCAAGTAAAGCTTTTTCAATTTTATATTCTCCAATAATGCATGAAACTGTAGGACAACTAAGGTCTTTATATTTCGACGCATTATTATTCTAAAGAATAGAGCTTACCTGTTCAGCCAAAAATGCTTTCTTTTTCACATTTAGTTTCCTTTTAACAGTGTACAAGTCCTTCAAATATTTGGCATAAAAAGGAATTTGTTTGATAGCATATAACAGAGGAATATTGACTTTCACTTGTTTCAAAATTTCAAAAATTTCAGTGTTATGGTTCAATTTCTTTGAATTGTTTAATGCATGAGGAAATGAGGGTGCAAGTGAGAGTTTGGTCTCATTTTGGTCAACTTCTTCATTTTCATGGGGAATTGGTTCATCATCTTTCTCATAAAGTTCGGGAATTTGTTTTTCAATAACATTTCCACTTCTAAGTGTTATCACTAACTTGACTTGATCTATTTGTTGGTTTTCTGAACTCCCCTCATTTAGACTGTATTGACCCTTGGGATTTTGTTGAGGTTGAGAAGGAAATTTTCCTTTCTCGTGAATGGCGAGTGCAGAAGAAAGTTTAGCAAGAGTTTCTTTTATTTCAGTCATGGTTTGATTGTTTTGTTTATTAACGGTTTCTTGCTTTTCTATGAATGCATGCAGCATTTCTTCAAGGTTTTTCCTATATAGTAGGACATAATGTGCATATCCTTGAGAATTTTGAGAGTCTTGTTGTGCTTGAGAAGGTGATGGTTACATAAATTGTGACTGATTATTATTCCTTCAGCTGAAGTTTAGGTGGTTTCTCCATCCCAGATTATATGAATCTGAAAAAGAAGAAGTAAATGACTTTTTAAAATTATTCATTGCATTTACTTGCTCATGTACAACTTCTTTAAAAATAGGAATCTTATGACATTCATGTGTTGAGTGTCCTAAGTCATCACAAATGCCACAAATTTCTTCATTTTGCATAAATTTGATTTCTTTTGCTTTTCCTAATTCCATTGCTTCAATTTTTCTAGCCAAAGTGGCAAACCTAGCATTTAGATCTTCCTCTTGACTAAGGTGATATTTTTCATTATTAGCACTTGCAATGTTAAATCTAATTGAATTTTTAGAACGGTTAGTACTATGCCAAGATCGAGAATTTTCAGCTAACTAGCTTAAATAGTCTAAAGCTTTATCAGGTTCTTTATCAAGAAACTCATAATTGCACATTGTTTCCGCAAATTGTTTTGTTTCGGGTGTTAAACCTTCATAAAAGAAGCTTATAGTGCGCCATTTTTCAAAACCATGATGTGGGTAAGAATTTAACAAATCTTTAAATCGCTCCCAACATTAGAAAAAATTTCTTTAAGAACTCACATTGCATTTCTTGTCATGTGCCAATTGATCTTGGTTTCAAAGTGTTAAGCCAAGTTTTTGCTTTATCTTTTAAAGAAAAAGCAAACAATTTAAGCTTAACAATATCTTCAGTGCAATTTTGATCATTGAAAGCAATATATACTTCCTCGAATTCCTTTAGATGTAAATATGGGCTTTCAAATTCTAAACCATGAAAATTAGGAAGTAAATAAATCATACTTGACTTAAATCTAAAATTGTTAGCATTGAGTGGAAAGATAAAACATGATGAACTAGAATTTCGAGGTGGTTGTAAATATTCACGCATGGTTCGCAATGGTTGATTTTCATGTTCTTCATGTATACTTTTATTTTTAACCATTGTGTCAATTGTGTGTGATTGTGATTCAAACAAATCAATATATAAAGTACCAGGATTAATTTTAACTAAACGATCAGAATTTAAACCACGATACCAATTAAACATAAATAAATGACTTAAAATATAAAAAATAATGTACAAGTAGGTAGTTTACACCTGCCATTAAATATTAAGCGTAAATAAATGACTTAAAAATAAAAAAATGTACAAGTTAGTAAGTCAGAAAGCAAAATTAAATGACATAAATTAAAAAGTTAGATAGCAAAATTAAATGACATAAATATAAAAGTTAGAAAGTTAGTAAGCATAAATAAATGATATAAATATAAAAGTTAGAAAGTTAGTATGTTAGAAAGTTAGAAACTTAGAAAGTTAGAGAGTTAGTAAAGAAACCAAATGATCGACAAGCCGATCTTTTGCTCCGGTGAGGGAGAAGAGAGAACAGATTTTATTAAAGAAAAAAAACCTCAATAAATTAAAACTTCAAATCAAGTCACCGACAACGGCGTCAAAAACTTGATGCGAATTAAAGGATGCAAACCCAAGTGCAGGTTGTCTCAAGTAATAAATTTCTCGGGAGTCCGAGGTCGATCCACAGGGAATTGATGAAGAAAAATTCTTTGAGGTAAGGGAAGGCTTTGTCACAACAATAAAGATAATAAAATTTGTTTACAATTAAATTAAAAAACTTGTTTGGGCTAGGAGATCCACTTTTGGTAATAAATTAAGGACAAGATTAATTCTTTTTATAACTCAATTGAAATCCATGCACAACGGAGGTTCCAATCGGAGAATAAAACATTCAAAGTCCATTTAGAATTATATACGTAGTTATATTATGGTTCCTTTAATTATTTACCAACACATACACTTGTAAATGGGTTTAAGCATTTATTATGTCAAACCACTTGTCTACGATGAATCAAGAACTCTACTTTACAAGGAGGATTTCTAAATTGATTGGAAACAAAATACAATACGTATAATGATCACTTGATAATATATCATTTAAGCACAAGAAGGAAGTTAATATAACCTTATTTTTATTACCAAAAGCTTCACTTCTTCACCCAAGCAAGATGAAGATTAGTTACCCATGAGCAAGAAGAAAGAAAGAGAGAAGAAGAAGAAGAAGATCATAACTTCTATTTACAACAAAAGAAAATTACAACAAGTAAATAACATAAGCATATCTTCCTCCCTAACCTAAGATTTTTCAAATGATCTGTCAATTGTCCCTTTTATAGAGGATTAGGGATACAAAATGACAAGGGAATTGATTAATAAGTGAGTAGATGAGTGGAAAATGCCAAAGAACTTTTGTGAGTGGAAAATTATTGAAATTTCTTATCTCCGAAATCATTCAGTGATGAACTCATAGATAACGTCAGAATAAAACAAAGTGGTCTTCATAAAAGTTCTAGAAAATTATCTCATCTTTCCAATGCCACCAGAATCATCCAAAAATTCGTCCTACAGCCCAAGATATGACCCAATTACTATAGATTGCTCAGGCCTAGTTTCAGCACCTCTGTTTTGACTTCCACATCCAATATGACCTCCAAACTGTCCGAATGAGCTCTTATATTCTCTATGAAAGTTGTAGATATGAGTCTTAACTTTCAAATGCCAAATTTGCAACTCATTTCAATTCCTTAAACTTGAAGTATGCAATGATTATTGCACACTGTTCAGGTTCTAGTTACAAAACTTGTGTTCTGACTTTCTAGCCCAATTAGCTCCATTAGGTGTTTGATTTTTCCTTGGAGCTCTCATGAAAGTTGTAGAACTCTTTCTTATCTTTCTTATAAGGTAAGATACATAATTATAAGACATCAAGAACTCGAGATATGACCGAAATACATAAATAGTGTAAGACCAAAATAATGCTGAAAAAAAATCAATTAAGTCTAATTTGAGTCCAAACTTACAAAACATAACCAAGCTTAATTAATTAAGTACATAGAGAGTGTAAATGACTAAAAATAAGGGTTTATTAATGTATAAAATATGTAATTATCAGTGATTGCCCTCTTCGTGGCGAGTTTAGACCATTGTCCTTTGGTCTCAAATGCTAATCTTAAAGGTCATTCAGGAAGTGATTTCAGGTTGAGATGTTTTGGGAGGATCACCTTGACTATTTTGAAATGATTAATAAAGGGTGGAATAGTTTGGCTAAAGAAGAAATAAGTAGGAGAATGTACTTAAAATAATAAAGTCGTGCAAAAAAGCACTTTAAGCTTTGCATAATGTTACCTTTAAAAAAATGGATCGGGAAATTTCAAAATTGAAACATTAACTTCAAATTCTCCAAAATTTGGATGCTAAGGAGTTCAATCATGAGGATTTCAAGGAGGTTAGGAGGAGAACTTATGAGCTTTAGAGACAAGAAGATATGTACTTTCAAAATGGTTGAAATGGGGAGATAAGAACTCTAAGTCCTTTCATGTAACCACCATTCAAAGAAAGGACAAAAATAAAATCAACAAACTAAAAGACTCCCAAGGAATCTGGATTTAGAGACAAAAGTAGGTAATTGAGGTGGTTTTGGAACACTTTAAAAGTGTGTATTTTTCAACATGAGTTATTCATATGGAAGAATGCATAATTATTGTTCCCAGACTTGTAAATAAAAAGATGAATCAATACTTATGTGCACTGGTCATGAAGCTGGAAATTAAAAATGTAGTAAATAATTTGGATAACTTGAAAGCCCAGGGGCCAGATGACCTTAATGGCCTGTTTTACTAGAATTAATGGGAGGTAATTAAACTTGATGTGTGCAAAGTTATCCAAGACTTCTTTCAACATAGGGTATTGCTTGAGGAGATCAATGAAACTTAGATAGTTCTATTCCATAAACTATTTTTACCTGAATGTATGAAATACTACTGCTTGATCATTTACAATAATTTCTTATACAAAGTGATTGTAAAAATTATGGTTATGTAGTTGAAGGGATTCGTGGGGAATTTAATTTCCCTAAATCAGAAAGCATTTGTGGGGGAAAGATAAATACAAGTTAATATTACAATAGCCCATGAAGTCTTTCATGCTTTAAAAAAGAAGTCCGGGGGTGGGATGAATAACTTGGCCATCAAGTTTGACTTGAACAAAGACTATAATAGGCTATAATGGTTGTTTTTGGAGAAGGTTTTGTTGGCAAATGGCTTTCATCCTTGGTGGGTTAGTCTTGCTATGAAGTGTGTCACATGGGTGAGCTATAGATTCAAGATTAATGGATATTTGAATCAAAAATTGAAGCCACAAAGGGGTCTTAGGTAAGGACATTTACTTTCTTCATACTTATTTATTTTGGCTGCAAATATGTTATCTCATATGCTTCAAAAGGTAGTGATTGAAGGATCTCTTAGTGGTGTGAAATTACATCAACTGCCCTAACATTAACTTGTATTTTCTTCGTAGATGACACAATCTTATTCCTCAAAACTAATGATGTTGAAGCCTATCATCTTCTTAGCACTCTGAACCAAATTTCTTTGGCTTTAGGTCAAAGGATCAACTCAGAGAAATCAACTATCTTCTATAGAAAATATGTTCTATATGGCATAAGGAACAGAATAACTGCAATTTTGGATATGCAAGTTTAAGAAACCACTGGTAAGTATCTGGGTCTCCCCCCTGACTATTTTGAAATTATCAATAAAGGGTGGAATAATTTAGCTGAAGAAGAAAACAAGTGGGATAATATGCTTAAAAGAATAAAGTCATGCAAAAAAGCCCTCCAAGCTTTGCATAATGTTACCTTTAAAAAAGCGGATTGAAATTTTCAAATTAATAAATTAACTTCGAATTCTCCAAAATTCGATCGTTGGGGAGTTTAAACAAGAGGATTTCAAGGAGATTAGGAGGATAAAATATGAATTTTTGAGACAAGAAGTGATATACTTGGGTTAGAGATCTCACTCGAAATGGCTAAAATAAGGACATAAGAACTCTAAGTCCTTTTATGCAACCACCATTTAAAGAAGGGACATAAATAGAATCAACAGACTAAGACTCCCAAGAAATCTAGATTTAGGGACAATAGTAGGTAATAGAAGTGGTTTTGGGGCACTTTGGAATTGTGTATTATTCAACAAGAGTTATTCATATGAAAGAATATATAAGTGTTGTTCCCAAACTTGTAAACAAGGAGATGAATTAGTGCATTGGTCTTGGATGTGGAAATTAGAAAGGTAGTAGATAATTTGGGAAACTTGAAAGCTTTGGAGTCAGATGGCCTTATTGGTCTTTTTTACTAGAATTATTGGGCGGTAATTAAACTTGATGTGTGCAATGTTGTCCAAGACTTCTTTCAACACAGGGTATTACTAGAGGAGATCAATGAAACTCAAGTAGTTCTGGTCCATAAAATCTCTTTACTTGAATATATAAATCATTACCCTCTGATTAGTTGTTGTAATTTCTTATACAAAGTGATTACAAAAATTATGGTTATACTAATTCATGGGGAATTTAATTTCCCCAAATCAAAGTGCACTTATTAAGGAGAGACAAATACAGGTTAACATTGCTATAGCCCATGAAGTCTTTCATGCTCTCAAGCAGAAGTCCAAGGGTGGGATGGATAATTTGGTCATCAAGTTAGACATGAACAAAGACTATAATAGGCTAGAATGATTGTTTTTGGAGAAGGTTTTGTTGGCCTATAACTTTCACCCTCGGTGGGTTGGTCTTGTTATGAAGTGTGTTATAGGGGTGATCTATAGATTCAAGATTAATGGATCTTTGACTTAAAAATTAAAACTACAAAGGGGTCTTAGGTTGGGATATTTGCTTTCTCCCTACCTGTTTATTTTGGTTGCGGATGTGTTGTCACATATATTACAAAAGGTAGTGACTGAAGGATCTATTAGTGGTATGAAGATTGCACCAATAGTCCTAATATTAACTTTTTTTTTCGTAGATGACACAATCTAGTTCCTAAAACTAATGATGTTGAAGCCTATAATCTTCTTAGCACTCTGAACCAATTTTCTTGTGCTTCAGGTCAAACGATCAATTTTGAGAAAGCAACTATCATCTATGGAAAGTATGTTCACCATGGTACAAGGAACATAATAGTTACAATTTTGGATATGCAAGTTTAGGAAACCCCTGGTAAGTATTTGGGTCTCCCACTTGACTATTTTAAAATTATTAATAAAGGATTGATTGGTTAAGAAAAAAAAAACAAGTGGGAGAATATGCTTAAAAGAATAAATTCATGCAAAAATGCTCTCCAAGCTTCGCATAATGTTATCTTACGAAAAAATAGATCAAGAAATTTCAAAATTGAAATATCAACTTCGAATTCTCCAAATTTTGAATGCTAGGGAGTTTAATTATGAGGATTTCAAGGAGGTTAGGAGGAGAAAAAATGAACTTCAGAGACAAGAAGAGATGTACTTGAGCTAGAGATCTCACTCAAAATGGGTGAAATGGGGAGATAAGAACTCTAAGTCTTTTCATGTAACTATCATTCAAAGAAAGGATAATGATGAGCGCTGAACTCATCAAAATTGTAACCAAGTTATGCCTATGGCTTGTAGCATAGGAAACAACACCAGATCATCTCCCAAGGATTTTAAAATGCAATTTGATCAAATCAAGTGAAAAAAAGGGGGGTTTGGCAGAATTACATATATAACAGAATTCGAATTGAAAGAAGAAAACAAAATTAACAAAGCAACTAATCCAAGAAAATTGTCCAAACTTGATTTTAATCCATTATTGACTACTATAGGTCCATTCAATTATCAATCAAGTCCTTGGTCTTAGATCACTTCAAGACTCCTCTCAATGATCCACGGATCTTCTACTAGAAACGCTTCTAGATTTCAATTAATTAAGGTTAGACAAAGTAAGAACTCATCCAAAACAGAAATCAACTTAAAAGCCAAGATCCAACCAAGTTAAATATTTTATCAAACACCTTCAGTGTCATGTTTAATCTCTGAGTTTATCTTTTTGCACATGGTAATTAAGTAATTAACATATGAAAATTCTAATTAAGCAACCAGAATTAACAAATAGAAGAAGAAGAAGAGAAAGTTGATTAATAGATGAACTTAAACATGAAAAATGAAATCTCAAGATTAACAACCAAGCATGTTCAATCTCTTGGATTGATCTAAAGGCTCTATCCCTCCATGAGAAGGGAAGAACTTAGAAAAATAAAAGAAGGAAGAAGAAAACCGAAAACTAGAGAGAAGGGGGAGGAAGAGAGTTCTAGAGAGAAGGAAGAAAAATGTCAAAATAAAGGTGTCTCAGTTTCTGATTTCTAACCCCTTAAACTACCTCTTATTTTTGCTTTATGTAATTAAAAACCCATTAATTACAAAGATGTGTCAGTTATGAACAATTGGGCCCAAACCCCATTCAATTTGGAGGTCCACAACTCAAATTATGACCAAAACAACATCAAAGGGTCTCTAAACTCGTATTCTGAATTACAGGCCCAATTAGGTCCACTAGACATTCAATTGAGACTTCAAGCTCTTCATTAAAGTTGTAGAGCTTCCTCTTAGCTTTCCTACAAGATAAATTTCATAATTATCAGATATCTAAAGCTCAAGTTATGGCCAAAATATAGAAACAATGTCAAAGCTCATTAATGCTGAAAAAATTCAATTAGGCCCAAATTGAGCCCAAACTCACAAAACATGACCAAGCTCAATCAATTAAGAATATAGAGAGTGTAAATAACTAAACATGAGGATTTATTAAAGTATAAAATATGTGATTATTAGATAGAAATAGAATCAATAGACTAAAAGACTCCCAAGGAATTTGGATTTAGGGACAAGGGTAGGTAATGGTGGTGGTTTTGGAGCACTTTGAAAATGTGTATTTTTTTACATGAGTTATTCATGTGGAAGAATGCGTAAGTGTTATTCCCAAACTTGTAAACGAGGAGATGAATTAGTGGTTACGTGGACTGGTCTTGGAGCTGGTAATTAAAAAGGTTATAGATAAGTTAGGCAACTTGAAAGCCTTGGTCCATATTGCTTTAATGGCCACTTTTACTAGAATTATTGAGAGGTAATTAAACTTAATGTGTGCAAAGTTGTCTAAGACTTCTTTTAACACATGGTATTGCTAGAGGAGATAAGTAAAACTCAAGAAGTTCTGGTCCATAAAATATGTTTACCTGAATGCATAAATCACTATCGCCTGATTAGTTGCTGTAATTTCTTATACAAAGTTATTATAAAAATTATGGTTATGTGGCTGAAGGGATTCATGGGGAATTTAATTTCCCCAAATCAGAGTGCATTTGTGGGGGAGATACAAATACAATTTAACATTGTTGTAGGTCATGACATCTTTCATACTCTCAATCAGAACTTCAAAGGTAGGATGGATAATTTGGCCATCAAGTTAGACATGAACAAAGACTATAATAGGCTAGAATAACTATTTTTGGAGAAGGTTTTGTTGGCCTGCGACTTTCATCCTTGGTAGGTTGGTCTTGTTATGAAGTGTGTCACAAGTATAAGCTATAGATTCAATATTAATGGATCTTTGACTCAAAAATTAAAGCTGCAAAATAGTCCTAAGTAGGGATATTCGCTTTCTCCCTACTTGTTTATTTTGATCACGGATGTGCTGTCTCATATGCTTCAAGAGGTAGCGACAGAAGGTTCTCTTAGTGGTGTGAAGATTGCACTAACCACCCCAACAATAACTTGTCTTTTCTTCGCAGATAACACATCTTTGTTCCAAAAAACTAATGATGTTAAAGCCAATTGTTATGCTAAATCTGCAAGTGCATGGGTCTTCAATAAGTAATAAAGTGATGAGTATCGAATCGTTTCCACGAGGATCATGTGAATACTAAACTATGACAATTTTAATTATTTAGGCAAATGAAAATAACAATATAGAATAAATTAAAAGAAATTAGAAAGTAACAAAACAACTAATAAAACTAATCAAATTAAAGAGATAAAGCTCAACCAAGTATTAAAGACCTAGGATTAGGAATCCACTATAATTACCCATTATGATGGACATTGATTCTTCTTTATTAATGATTAACTATGTTTTTTAAGAAGGTTTATCCTAAAATATTTAAAACCAATCTCTTGGCACTAAAAACATGTTAAAACTAAATCAACTTCATTCTCATGATAATTAAATTAGTTAAAACTCATTTAGTTTTATGATATTCTGTTAATCCTCAAAGGATCAAGCCTATTTCTAGGTCTTAATTCCTAAGTTCAATTCGTAGATTATCAAGCTTTAGACTTCATCTCTCGATCCTTTACCTAATATCTAAAATCATGTAAGTATGGCCGACAACATACCTTAAGCATTAAGAACACTAGGAAAGAATAAAAAACAATAATTAATTTATTAACAAAGAAAAAAGTCAAGTATTTACCATAATAAAGTATAGAGTTTCATCTTAACCCTAGAAAAAAGGAGATTTAGCCACACATGACAATCAAAGCACAAACAAGATTAAAAGATAGAAATACAACCATAAATCAATCCTTGAAAAAATAGAAAATAAAAGAAGGAGAAGAACAAGAAGAAGAAAGAAAGAAGGATGTCTTCAATGAATACTTCTCCTCCTTTGATATTTCCTTCAACTCTTGCTCTTCAATCCTTGTTGCCTCTAATCTCTCCCCTTTAGGGTTTGTTTTAGCCATTATGTGTGTGATCCCCTTAACAGAGTAGTAAAGAGGTATATATAGAGTCCACTTGAAATCACTCTTTTATCCCCTTTTAATTGAAGGCTGCCAAATTTTGTATTCTTTTTCCTTTATTTTTATCATCCTTCAGGTGATAGAATTAGCCTTCGTGATTAATAGAATAGTTGTTGCATTTTCTATTAACTTTCCAACATCATAAGAATTGTGTCAATTTGATATCTGCAGCCCAAGACATGGTCCAAATACAGAAGCAAGGTTAGAAAATACAAGTTAAATTCGAATTTACAACAAACTCCCTTCTCTTCAAGGATTCTTATTCAATCTTTAATTATCATTATTTTAAGGTTTCCACATCCAATCGAGACTTTGAATGAGACATAAGACTTGGATAAGATCTCTTCAAAACTTTATATTTAGAAATTCATTATTTTAATCAAATTCCTTTGGATTTATCTTGAAAATTAGAATAAAATAATATATGACTAGAAAAAAATTATCTAAATCTTAAAAAAAATAAACAAAATCAAATAAAAATTCTAATAAATAAACTCCAAGATATGTGTATTTTTACACTCATCACCTACCATCTTCTTAGCACTCTGAACCAATTTTCTTTAGCTTCAGGTCAAAGGATTAGCTCAAAGAAATCAGCTATCATCTATGGGATGTATGTTCCCAATAGAACAAGGAACATAATAGTTAGAATTTTGGATATGCAAGTTCAGGAAACTCCTGGTAAGTATCTGGGTCTCCTGGCTGAGTGGGAAACGTCAAAAGGGCGAACCCTCTCTTCGATAAAAAAGAGAGCCATGGGTAAATTAGAAGGATGGGAGGTGAAGTTGCTAAACCAAGCAGCGAAAGAAGTCCTTAAAAAATTAATGGTGCAAACAATCCTAACTTATGCTATGTCAATTGTGAGATTTCTGAGAAACTTCTACTCCTCCCTTTACGCTAGCATAGCTAAATTTTCGTGAAGGCAAAGGGAGAGAAAGAGGCATTCATTGGAGGAAGTAGGAAACTTTAATACTAAGTAAAAAAGATGGTGGAATGAGCTTTAATGATTTCATCCTTATGAAACATCCCTGCTAGCTAAACAGGCATGGAGGGTGCTAAGTAAACCTAATTCTCTGTGGGTCCAAGTTCTAAATGGTATTTCCTACATGCCTGAAGGTGAAGGAACTCTTCTTGGATTTGTCAAAGTTTCATTCAGGGGAGAGATTACCTTAGAAAGCATGGAGGTTAGATTATTGGCGATGGACAATCCATAGAATTATGGAGGGATGACTGGTTAGTTAGAGAATGACCCATATAGGAGAACTCTGGCCAAGATAATCTGAAGTTGAGTAGTTTAACTGAAAGCATCTATAGACGATGGATGGTAAATAGTTTAAGATAGAATCTACCACCAAGACTTGCTATTAAGGCTCTCCATACACCTATTTGAATAACCGAAGGTCCTGATACTTTTATTTGGCCCCATACCAAAGTTGGAGTATTTACAGTGAAGTCAGGATACTATATGGCCAAAGTAGCACTTAGATAGCAACAAAGACCCTTCTCTTCCTTGGTTAGCACTCAATTAGACCTTTGGAAGATAATATAGAATTTAGCAGTCCCACAAAAGGTAAAACTTTTCCTTTTGAAGGCTTGCCATAATGCAATGCATGTGACAGATAATTTATTTAAACGAATGATAGTTAAGGATGTTTTGTGCTCAATCTGCCAAGAACAAAATGAAATAATAGAGCATACCCTTTAGCTCTGCCCCCGAACCAAACCGATATGATTTGGTGCCCAAGTTCAATGCCTGCTTGTAATTGGCTAGCTATCATGGATAGTTGTTTTGATGATAACAAACATGATGAAGATGACAATGGTGAGACCAAGTCCAAGATGCTCAAGATTAGCTCTAGGACTTAGAATCTTTTGTACGGAGCCTTCCTGGATATCTCATTGTTTTTGCATGAAAAGATGAAAATGGCTTTAAATTAAATATCCCAAAACTCAAATCATGGTTTTTGAAAGCATTTAAAAGTGTTAAAAGTTGTTTTTCAACAGAGGTATTCGAATACCATTTAGAGGTATTCAAATACCATTTAGAGGTATTCGAATAACATCCTTCTAAACCATTTTTACAAAGCTTTTAAAACAGAGGTATTCGAATACCTCTGATGGTATTCGAATACGCTATTCGAATACCCCCTGATGGTATTCGAATACCACAGGAATCCTGGTTTAGAAACTAACGGATATATTTCAAATTTAATATACATTCAATGATCCCAAACGGCTCTTTTTCTCAAATGCTCTATAAATAGAGACCTTGGGTCACTTCTAAACCATGCCCAACCATTTGAATTATTTTTTCTTGTGCCAAAAACGTGATTTTGTGCTCATTTCCCCAAAACTTTGAGATATCCTTAAAGAGCTGCATAGTGCTTCAAGTTGTATCTTTTACTCTTTGTGAGAGATTTCTATTTCATCTATTTTCTGCTTTTGTAAAGGGTGAGGTATCCCTTAGTGAAATTGTGAGGGTGAGGTATCCCTCAGTAAAAGGATGAGGTATCCCTTGTTGTAAAGAAGGTGAGGTATCCTTCAAAGGGGGTGAGGTATCCCTCTAGTATATAGGGTGAGGTATCCCTGTTGTGTAAAGGTTGCAAGCACCTGTTTTAAGCTTGTTTTGAATAGTGAAAAATCTCGAACTGTGTTTCGGGGACTGGACGTAGGCCACAAGTAGTTGGTGGTCGAACCAGGATAAATAGCATGCCTGTTTTTCTTCTCTTTATCTCTTTATTTATTGCAATTTATTTATCATTGTTTAATTGTTTATTTTCTGTTCTTAAGGTATTTTATCATCTTTATATATATTCATTCTATTGCTTCAAGAAATTTGTATCAAACATAGTTTGCAAAAAAAGTTCTTAATTACTCAATTCACCCCCCTCTTGAGTATTGAAGCCACTTGAGTAACAAGTGGTATCAGAGCTAGACTCTTGTATAAAGAGCTTAGCCGCTTTAAGAGTACATGGCTTCATCAAATGGTTTTTCATAAGCAACTTCCATAAATCGATCACCCTTTTTCAATGGGGATGGTTATGCATATTGGAAGGAAAGAATGAAAATCTTTATCGAGACTATTGATCTAGATGTGTGGGATGCTGTCGAAAATGACGCATTTATACCTACACGAGTTGTTGATGGTGTAAAAACCGAGACACCTAGCAATGATTGGTCTAAAGATGATAAAAGAAAAGTTCAATATAACTAGATAGCCAAAAACATCATTACCACTACTTTGGAGTATGATGAATTTTTCATAATTTCAAATTGTAAAACAGCTAAAGAAATGTGGGACACTTTACAAGTTACCTATGAGGGTACTAGTGAAGTAAAGAGATCGAGAATAAATTCTCTAACTCGTGAATATGAATTATTTAGAATGAACCATGTTGAAAGCATTCAGGAAATGCAAAAGAGGTTCACCCACATTGTAAATCATCTTGCATCTTTAGGAAAAAGTTTTTCTAACGAAGATTTGATTAACAAAGTGTTAAGATGTCTTAGCAGGATTTGGTAACCCAAAGTAACTGCCATATCAGAATCGAGGGACTTGTCAACAATGTCCCTGGCTACCCTCTTTGGAAAGCTTTATGAGCACGAACTAGAACTGAATAGACTTAACCAAAGTGAGGAACACGATAAGAAGAAGAAAGTGATTGCACTTAAAGCCACCACCTCCACTATCAATAATGAAGATGAAGATGATGGAGATAACGTGAACAATGTTGAGCTAAATGAACAAAATCTCAATTTTTTGGTAAGAAAATTTGGTAAGTTTCTCAAGAAAAAGGAAACTCAAAGAAGACCGCCTTTTCCCCCAAAGAAATTTGGAAAGAAACCCTCCAAAGAAAGAAGAGTCTACATAGCATGGGATGACAATGATATGGACTCCACTGATAGCTCAGATAGCGAAGAAGCACATATATGTTTTATGGCCAAAGGAGAAGGAGAAGAAGAAGAAGAAAGCGACAACGAGGTAAATTCTGACTTATCTCCTTCTTATGATGAATTACAAGATGCTTTCGAAGAATTGCATGACGAATCAATAAGGCTCACAAAATTAATTTCTTCATCTAAGAAAACTATTTCTTCTTTGGAAAATCAAATTCTAATTTTGAATAAAGAAATTGAAGAATTAAAAATTAAAAATGAGACATTAGGATTAATTAATGCATGCTCAACCTGCATTTCACATGCTTCTACATCTTCATCTTGTTCTTCATGTCATTTGCTTGAAAAACAAATTGAAGACTTAAAGAACACTCTTGCAAAATTCACTTGTGGAAGAGATAATTTAAATATCATATTAGGAAAACAAATGGTTGTTTTTTAAAAAGCCGGGATAGGATATAACCTGAAAAATTAACAAAATTTTTATAAAAATTTATTTGTTTATTCAAGTACTTCTAGTAGCCCATTTACTAAATGTTTTTATTGTGGGAAGAAGGGTCATAGTGCATCAACATGCAATACAAGG
Organism: Ormosia emarginata; assembly: GCA_029884605.1. Lineage (NCBI taxonomy): Eukaryota > Viridiplantae > Streptophyta > Magnoliopsida > Fabales > Fabaceae > Ormosia > Ormosia emarginata. The sequence continues at coordinate 3,296,909 of JAQQTP010000058.1, read as the reverse complement.
AAAAACATTAATACAAAAATTAGAACTAAAATGGTATGGGTTCCCAAGGGTACTATACCCAAAACTAACATTCAAGGACCCAAGAAAATTTGGGTACCAAAAACTAAAAATTGAATTGTGTTGCAGGTGTGCTTGAAAGCCAAGAGCTGACTTTGGCATTTTAAAAGTGGCTACTACGAGCACAAGACTGGAAATAATTCCAAGCTCTCCTCCCTGTCTCTATCAAGCTTGGACTTGCATTTTTTTTTGTTTCCATCATCAAGTAAGTTTTTCCTCTCTAACATTGCACTTTTGAACGTGTTAATTTATTTTTCTGATAACGTTATTCGAATACCATTGCATCTGTACGTGAAAATCTATGTTTTTCTGGTAGGTCTATTCGAATACCATCATAAGGTATTCGAATACTATATATCCGTACAGCAATATTATGTTTTTATAAGTTGGCGTATTCGAATAACTCAACAGGTATTCGAATACTTGCTCTTGCTTTGTTCATAATTTTAAGGTGGGTATTCGAATACAGTAAGGGGTATTCGAATAACCCATGGTTGAAAGCAAAATTTACGTCTTGTTCTCTGTTTTGTTTCTGTCTTTTATGATGCATATGCAATGTAAATATATTTTGACTATGAATATCATGCTTTTGATGAAATACATCTCATTTCTTTTAAGCCTAAATATATGCCTTAAATGAAAATGAAAATTACATGATGTTCTTAAATGCATATTTCTTAGCTTGTTCTTGCCCCTTCTTTTTCTCAAGAATATGCTGCATATTGAAATCCTTTGTAGTACAAATGCTTAATGTAATTGGCTACTGTTTTGATAAATATATGAACGTGATAACAAATGCAACGAGTGGTATCAAACAAGTGGTTACTTAGCCAAATTAATCAATAAAATATCCTTTGTCTTTGTGAACTCATTTGCTATTTTTTTTGCCTTATTATTTTGAATGCTTATTTGCTCATGAGTTTGGCTAACCTCTATGGATCCAAAAATTAATGGATACCAATGAAAATACTTTGAATTGTTTTGTAAGGTTATAACTACCTCAAGCAAACTCTTGAATGAAAAAGATTATTCAACTTGAGGGAAATAAATGAAGAGAACATGAGGGGACTTTCTTCAAGTACATTGAAATGGAATACTCAATGGAAGAGAGCTCAAGACTATCTTAAATGACTAAATTTTCTTTCATGAGAAGCATACTTAGCATTGACAAAAGTGCCAAATTAGATATTTTTTTTTGTCATTACATATAGGGTAAATAATGCTAGTTATATACAATGCTCTGATCCCTATAGCATATTTCATCAAGTAAAATATTTAATATCTATGATTTTCTTGATATATGGCAGATTTATAAGAAATTGATAACAAGTAGTAAATGTTTTACATTTTGATAACAAGTGGTATCAAATATAAATAATTCTCTTGGTAAATGTAATGACTGTTTTTTATGATAATACAATGCAATTAGTTGATCTATGAATGAATATATCTTTGCTCATATGTTGAATATTGTGCTTATATTGCTAAATTTATAAAATTAAACTCTGTTGTTATTCTTGTATGCTATGAATGAACATATCTTGTTGGACTGGAATATACTCTGTTTAGTTTTATGCTTTATCTTGCCCCATCTTTTTTATCATGACAAAAGGGAGAGAAAAAGCTTGAATTCTTTGTTTGAGAAAATTGAGAAAAGTCAGGGGGAGAAAAAGTAAAAGTTCGGTAAGACAAAAATGGAAATTGAATTCCAAAAGTAAGGGGGAGTTGCTGTGCACATCTCTGATATAAATCACCTCTTATGAAAAAGAGGGGGAGTAAGTATCTCTAAACTTCTTTGTGAATTCCAATTTATATGAACTAACTCTTTTCTCAAATATTAGTTTGTCATCATCAAAAAGGGGGAGAATGTAATTGGCGAGCTATCATGGATAGTTGTTTTGATGATAACAAACATGATGAAGATGACGATGGTGAGACCAAGTCCAAGATGCTCAAGATTAGCTCTAGGACTTAGAATCTTTTGTACGGAGCCTTCCTGGATATCTCATTGTTTTTGCATGAAAAGATGAAAATGGTTTTAAATTAAATATCCCAAAACTCAAATCATGGTTTTTGAAAGCATTTAAAAGTGTTAAAAGCTGTTTTTTAACAGAGGTATTCGAATACCATTTAGAGGTATTCGAATAACCACTACAAGAAATTCGCCATTTAGCGACAGAATTTTGCGAGGGAAAATTTTCCTCGCTAATCCCTCGCTAATTAGCGAGGGAATAATGAGGGATTAGCGAGAAAAATTTGAGCCCTCGCTAAATTTCAAAAATAGGTTTGAGCGAAAAATAGCGAGCTAATAGCTAGGGAATTAGCGAGGGAAATGTTCCTCGCAAAAATTAGCGAAGGAATTGCGAGGGATAATTTCCTTCGCAAAAATTAGTGAGGGAATTGCGAGAGATAATTTTCCTCGCTAATTAGCGAGGGAATTGCGAGGGAAAATTTTCCTCGCTAATTTTAGCGAGGAAATTGCGAGGGATATTTTTCCTCGCTAAAAATAGCGAGAGAATTGTAAGGAAAAGTTCCCCTCGCTAAACTGATAAAATTTTAACGAGGGATATTTCCGTCACAAATCCCTCGCAAAACCTGATAAATAAATTAATTAAAATATTTTAACATATTCCATCTACATCTCACTTTCAGATTCCCTCTCACTCACACTCACCCTCACTTTCAGATTCCCTCTCACTCTCTCTCGTGCTCTTCCTCCCTCTCACTCACACTCACCTTCACTTTCATCTCCCTCTCACTCTCTCTTGTGCTCTCCTTCCCTCTCACTCACACCCACCCTCACTTTCATCTCCCTGTCACTCTCACTGCAGCAGAACCTCCCCCCTTTCACTTGCGCTCTCGCTCTCACTCTCACAGCTGCCTCCTTCTTGACCAAAACCCAGTGTTCTCTCTGCCCCCTCTCACCACGCGCAATCAGGTATGCTCTGCTCTCCTTTTTCTTCTTTTTGTCTCTGTAATATGTAATCTGTAACCTTTGTCCTATTTTTTCAACCCCAAAGATCTGCTCTTGTTTACCTATATCTGTGGAAACTAGGCATGGAGTCATAGATCTGCTAAAGAGTCATAGATCTGAATGTCTGAACTGAACAATCTATTTTGACATTTTTATATTTTGCTTTCCCATTGGCATTTGTCTTCCCAAATGGAAGTTCTTAGCAGTTGGCAATAAATTTTTACTTTCAGATACTTGCTTCTTGAGATAGATGGTGAGAGCTAGACAAAATAGAGAGAGAAGGGATGTGAGAGGAAACTGAAATCGATTGAATAAGAAAATTGTGTTTACACATTACATAAAGAAAATTAAAGTGATTTTTTGAGAAAAGGCAGAGACACGGAAAGGGAAAAAGGAGTTCTACATGAACTCAATGCAGTGGGAGAGAAAATGTCTTCTTTTATGAAGTCATTGTGGTTTCTAAGTTGTGAACTTGCTGGATTACCAGTTTTCTCGTTAGAGATTTATTTAGAACCGACTGTTCCTGACATTTTAAGCAAAAAGGAGAAAGTAAGAAATGGGCACCGAGTCCTAACACAATCCTGCTTCATTTCTGCTTTCAATTTATTTTTGGAAACATAGGTCTTGATTGCTATCAGATCTTGACCTTGCTATTACTATTTTCAAATAGAGTTACCTCTCAGTACTCAGCATCATACGTGTTCAGTACTCACCAAATCTAATCAAAGAAATCATAGATAACTGTCATTTGTTCACTTTGCGAATCTCAGCAGAAGCAGATAGCTCTAGATGGCAGGGCTTGGTTGGGATAATACCAAATCTAATTGAACATAAAGCTGCATCTATAGTCTAAACTTCTAAAATTGCCCGAGTATTGAAATTGAAATTCACATTTTTTTTTCATTTTTTCCATTCTTGATTCATTTTCTGTATGTATTACCAAGGGATTTAGCTTGTAAGATTTTCATGGCTTGGATGTTAACTAAATTCTCTTTAATACTTGGATCCATAGATTTTAACCAATCTTCAAAATTTATAATTTAACTAAGCTCAATCACCATGCGTTACGTAGACTACTTACCTATATAAGGCTGAATATTTTAGACATTGTATTTCATTTTATTCGGGCATACCAATTCCTTTATTATAATACATTGAACTGGAAGTTGTTTAGGAAATCATATTTTAATGCATCCCCCTAGTGAAATCACATGGGTCTAGTGTGGATGGAGCCCACTTGAGACTAGTTTAATCTCTCCTCTTTCTATGGCCTTGGAAGCCTTTCATTTAACTGCGCTTTCATCAAACACAAAATGATATTTAATGATTTGAGGCCATGTTGCATGAGAGAGATGTTTGGCTTCTCATTGTAATTGTAATTATTATTTTCTTAAATTAAAAAAAAAAAGTAAGAATGCCAAACACGTCAGCTCCATGGACAATAGAGTACTATGCTAGCCCAGCAACAGATTTGCTAACTATGTTTGTTTGATTTCCTTTCTGGAGAGATGGTAGTTTTAGGGATGATGGACATGACTAAGCTTGTATTTTAGTACCAATTGGTTTATAAATTCCAGTAATTTGTACTTCCTATAGTTTTATACTTTTATGCATTTGTTTGGGATATCTTCTTAAGACAACTCTCTAATAATTTTAAATACTTTTATTGCAGCTAGTCAACATCATATGAAGAGCTACTTTCAACTAACGAACCTTTTGTAAAGCCAATACCTTTACCTGTAAGAATCTATATAATGCATGAAAGTGTGTGTGTTCATATGGATGTCAAAATGTTATACTATTACTTTAAGATGGCACAGAGGGATATTTAATAAAGTATTGGGGGAGTTGTTAAATATATAATCTCTACTTTAACTCGGAAGTTGTTAATTCTTTCAATAGAGCCTTTTTTTAGGGTACTGTCTTTCAATAGAACTTCAATCACTCTCATATGAAGTTAACAGTAGTAGTAGTTTGTTTCTTTATTCTTTTGTTTACATGATTTTGTAGTTCTTTGGTATGTTTTTTTATAATTGCTTTTTTATAATATAGGTAGAGAAGGCAACTCAGTAGCTCATAGTTTAGCCAAGATGATAGGTTCTGCAGGGTATTAGAGTATATAATGTTGAGGTGTATGAGTTAGTTAGTTATTAGTTTACTGATTAGTTAGTCTACTAAGTTGTTAGTTATTAAGTTTGTTACTTGTAATCAGTTGTATATAATGTCAATTCAGTGTAAAACATGAGAGAATTAATCAAAAGAGTTATTCATTCAATCAAATCTCTAATATTTTAAAGTTTTGTTATTAACCATTATTATGTTTTGTATTGTGGAGGTTATAAAGTGAAAAAATGACATAAATGTAAACTTTACTTTGACAGACCAGACCACAATTTTGGCTAGGTCCCTTTCCTGAGTCTAATATATCAAAACTTGGACCATATGCTATGTTTTATATGATTGGTCCCCTAGACATATCATGGTCCGTATGTCATAATTCCACCTATACGTTGATAACTTGTGTCTCAGTGGATACATTTATGGTCAACTAAGTTAAAAGAATTCAATTTCTCTTGTAGGTTGTGTTATCATTTTGCTACGTGGGGCTACCATAGTCACTATAAGCTTATAAAGTCTATTTCCATTTTTCTGATCATGGTAATTATGACCAAAATGATCCACAACCTCCTGCTTAAGTATCCGGCCTGACACTTCATTTAACACTCCCTGCACCGTATATAACAATAACAGAAGAATAATATGCAAAACACTAATTTGAGCCTCAGTAAAGAAAATCTAGTGTACACATCTTCCTGGCCATGAATACATAATTATGTTTTCCCGTTCGTTGACCTTCCTATGTCATTTTTTGCCAACTTTAGGTACTTGGGAGATGGGAATTGAAGTAGGTGTGAATTTCATCAACCAGATTATTCTTTTATCTTTCTGACAGGAAATTTCTTTTGTGATGAACTCTACTGTCAATTTGTCATGTCATGATAACAGAGTTTTTATACATTTTCAAATGTTCCTATCAATTTTCATAATGTTTTTATAAGTTCTTCAAAACGGTTTTATATTTTGACTTGGTGTAATGTCCTCCCCTTACTTGGTAAATTCATATCTCTCTTATATTTCTTTCCTTGGGATGTTCTCTCTATGGAGTTTTCAAGTGGTACGTGTTCGTTCTGTGATGTTGTAAACATGCAGTTAAACCACCAAAAGCTAATCTTTTTTTTATTTGCAAATATTTAATAAATGCAATTAATTAGAAGGCAAATCTATTATAATAATAATAATAATAATAATAATAATAATAATAATAATAATTAGTTATCTATCTACTTCTACTATCTGCTATATACTATTTATACAATTCAAAATTTTAACTACAAGACAAAAATTACGTATGTCATCTTATAATTCAAAGGCTCATATATGATTTTCTTATACTAAGGGTTACCGATATGCTTAATATATATATATATATATATATATATATATATATAACTTAATAGTTTTGTTATTTTTGTGATCTTTTTTAGTTTACTCTTGTTATTATTTAATAATTTTTAAGAGATGAAAGTGACCATAAAAATAGTATGGAATGAAATTACATGAAAGCCAATCTTTTTTTTTGTTTACATAACAGTAGTAGTAGTCTTTCAATTTACATGATTCTAGTCAGAGCTAAATCTATGTAAGGTGAATCTATTACTTTGGGTCTCAATTTTGTTAAGTAGGAGGGGTTAGGATTGTATCCTATTCTAGTGGGCTCTCTTTGGGTTGTGGTAGGAAAGTTTTTTAGGGGCTTTGATATTTTGCTGGTTTGAATTTGGGCCAGTTCAATTTGTAAGCTAAGGTATTGTGGTACAATTGTGTTAGTCCTTTTGAAGTTAAGTAAAAAAATGGTAAAAAAAAATTACCAAAAGAAGGAAAAATTTGATAAAAGAAAATAAAAATAAAAAATAAAAAACTAAATAAAAATCCAAAAAAACATGGCTAGGTGTTAAATTTAAAATGTTATTATTTGGTTATCCTAGCGCATGTTTCTTACTTTTTGGTGGTTATTAAAAAAGTTTGTTTTTGTAATTTGTTGATGTGAATGCTTATGTCATGAAGCATATCAAATAAGTTTTTGATGATAACAAAGCCAAGAGAAAAAGACCAAGATCAAAAGAAAAGTTCAAGATCAAAAGAAAAGATCAAGACCAAGAAAAGAAGACCAAAATCAAAAGAAAAGACCAAGATCAAGAGAAGAAGACCAAGATCAAAAAAGGTATATTAGATATAGGTCTTAGATCATCAATGTGAAATGCTTTCAAGGTATCTCAATTATATTCAAATGGTTTTTCAAAGATCTCATAAATCAACATTGTTTTCAAAAGTTCATATTTCAAAGAAATGTTGATTTCAATCTTGGATTATGGTAATCTTTTATAAATCTTGTTTTGTCCAAGTACCCAAATGATAAAAATGGCCTAGAGACTTAATTGGGATTGAAAAATGTGTTCAAAGTGGCAAGTAATCGATTACACACTCTTGGTAATCGATTACCAGCAAGTCAGAGGACTTGTAATCGATTACAGAATCAATGTAATCGATTACCATGTTCCCAGAAATCCAAGAACACGATAAAAAAGGCCATGTAATCGATTACATCAATATTGTAATCGATTACGAAAAAATCGAGAGCGTGTAATCGATTACACAAGTCATGTAATCGATTACCACAATCCCAGAAAGCCAAGAACACGTTCTCTCAGCCATGTAATTGATTACAAGGAGCATGTAATCGATTACCAGTATTCTGACAGTGCTTAACGGCTATATTTGGTACATTTAATGATGCCCATTAAAGCCCCCAATGGCTCTTTTGTTCCAACAACTTATAAATACTCATCTTGGGGCATCATTTGAGGTTGAACAACACTTGAGAAACATCTATCAATTGCTTTAATCCGAGATTCATCCTTAAATCACTTTTGCTCTGTTTTTGTATATATTGTTGAGATATTCTTGAAGAGCATTATAGGGCTTCAATTTGTGTAATCTACTCTTGTGAGAATTTTCATATTATAAACACTTTGATTCTTTGTAAAGGGGGTGAGGTATCCCTCTAGAGAAAAGAGAGTGAGGTATCTCTCAAAGATTGTAAAGGGTGAGGTATCCCTTGTTGAAGGTGAGGCATCATTCAAGGATTGTAAAAGGGGGTGAGGTATCCCTCTAGTGAAAAAGGTGAGGTATCCCTGGTTTGAGGCTCAAGCTCAAGGGTGAGGCATCCCAAGGAGTTGAGTACTCTTTTGTGTAAAGGTTTTCAAGCACCCGTTCAAGCTTGAAGTTTAGTGGAAAATCTCGAGTGGTTTGCTTGAGGACTGGACGTAGGTCACAAGTGGATTGGTGGCTGAACCAGGATAAATCTTGTATTTGTTCCTCTCAACTCTATCTCTTTACTTTGTGCTTTAATTATATTTGCTTGAGTTGAGTTTGTTATTTAGCTTTGCTTGAATACTTTCAATCTTGGCTTGTTTATTTATGAGTGAAGTATTCAATCTCATTTATCCATTCACCTCAATCATCCAATAGCTTCAACGAAAATTGTTTATCAAACGATTTGCGAAAGATTTGCAAAAATATTTTACATACTCAATTCACCCCCCCTCTTGAGTATTGAGGCCACTTGGTAACAAGTGGTATCAGAGCTAGGCTCTTGTGTAAAGGGCTTAGCAGCTTCAAGAGAAAGTGATGGCCTCTTCAAATGATATTTATGAAAGTTCTTCTCTTTATAGACCTCCCTTTTTCAATGGGGATGGGTATGCTTATTGGAAAGAAAGAATGAAAATTTTTATTGAAGCTATTGACTTGGATGTGTGGGATGCTGTTGAAAATGGTCCCTTTGTACCCACACAAGTTGTAAATGGTGTAAGAATTAATACACCAAGAAGTGAATGAACGGATGATGATAAAAAGAAGGTCCAATATAATTTGAGAGCCAAAAACATCATTACCACTGCTTTGGGGTATGATGAGTTTTTTAGAGTCTCAAATTGTAAATCCGCCCAAGAAATGTGGGACACCTTACAAGTAACTCATGAAGGTACTAGTGAAGTGAAAAGATCAAGGATAAATACTCTCACTCATGAGTATGAACTTTTTAGAATGAACCAAGGTGAAAGCATTCAAGAAATGCAAAAACGTTTCACACATATTATAAATCATCTTGCTTCATTGGGAAAGACTTTTCCTAATGAAGATCTTATTAACAAAGTGTTGAGATGTTTGAGCAGGGATTAGCAACCTAAAGTGACGGCTATTTCAGAATCAAGAAAACTAGCAACTATAACCTTAGCCACACTTTTTGGAAAGCTTCAAGAGCATGAGTTGGAGCTTAATAGACTCAATCAAAATGAGGAGCAAGATAAGAAGAAAAAGGGAATTGCTCTCATGACCACCTCCTCTTTGATCAATGATGATGATGATGATGATGGAGATGGCTTGGATATTAGTGAAGAGAATCTTAGCCTACTAGTAAAGAAGTTTGGAAGATTCTTCAAAAAGAATGGAGCCCAAGGAAGATCTTCCTTTCCCTCAAAGAATGCCTATCACAAAGGGGAAGGAACCTCAACCACTCCTAAATGCTATGAATGTGGAGAATTGGGTCACATGAAGATAGAGTGCCCAATCTATCAAAGGAAAGTGGAGAAGTATGAGAAGAGGTACTCAAGGGAAAAGAAAGAGAGAAGAGCCTACATAGCTTGGGATGATAATGACATGGATTCAACCGATAGTTCGGACAATGAGGAAGCCAATCTATGTTTCATGGCTAGAGGAGAAGAGGAAGATGAAGACGACATGGAGGTAACATCCTCAAATTTTGAATTAAATTCTTCTCCTTCATATGATGAATTGCAAGATGCATTTGAAGAATTGCATAATGAATCTATGAGACTTGCAAAACTTGTTTCATCATCCAAGAAAACAATTTCCTCTTTTGAAAACAAAATCTCTATCTTAAACAAGGAAATTGAGGAACTTAGAATTGAAAATGAAACTCTTGGACTCATTGATGCAAATTCCTCATGCTTAACATGTTCTTTATTTGACAATGCATCTACATCCTTTTCTTGCTCATCATGTAAAACTTTTGAAAAGGAAATTGAAGATTTGAAAAATACTCTTTCAAAATTTACCCTTGGAAGAGATAATTTGAACATATTGCTTGGAAATAAAAAATGTGTGTTTCAAAAGGCTGGTTTAGGGTATAATCCCAAAAACCAACAAAAACTTTACAAGAATTTCTTTGTTCCCTCAAGTTCATCAACAAGTCCTTTTATAAAGTGTTTTCATTGTGGCAAGAAAGGACATAGTGCATCAACTTGTAATGTGAGGAAGAATATCAATAACAAGATTGGAACTAAAATGGTTTGGGTTCCCAAAGGAACCTTACCTAACACTAACACACAAGGACCCAAGAAAATTTGGGTACCAAAAGCCAAAAATTGAAGTGTGTTGTAGGTGTGCTTGAAGGCCAAGAACGGACTTTGGAATATCAAAAGTGGCTGCTGCAAGCACAAGATCAGAAATTACTCCAAAGTTCTCCTCTTTGTCTCCAAGAAGCTTGGACGTGCAATCTTTGGATAAGTGGAGACTTGTTCTATGCCTTAACTTGTTTTAAAATTGTATTTCTCTAAGCTTTATATCATGAAAATATCTTTATATGCAATAATATGCTTGTTAAGTTCATCTCTTGTTTGAAATAACATATTTGATATAAAACATCTTTGAACTTGGCATATTGGATCAATCATGCATCTAAACTCTTGTAACACAATTTTGATGCATAATTTTCTGCATAATGAACTCAATTGCTGCATAAGATGCATCTTTTCTGCACAATGCATGATTTTAAATGTATAATTTGTTTCTTTTGCTGCATAATGAGCTATTGTGATGCATAACATGCTACCTTGCTGTATAATCATGACTTTTTTGCTGCATAGCATGATGGTTCTTGATCATATTTGAATCCAATACTGACTTGAGCGTTTGAGGTTCCCCTTTAGCTATTTTGCAGGTACCACATCATGCTAAAGATCCTCAAAAAGCTCAAAATCTTTATCATTGCATCAACATGATGTAATTCTTAGTAAAAGTAGCAAATTTGCATGATTATGTGTTTTGGATCTCAATCTGGTTGGATTATATGCCTAAACGTTGTTTGAAATTGATTTGGAATGATTTGGAACAAATTTGAAAGGTTTAAAATTGATCTTTTTCTCTAAAATGCAAAATCTGAGTTTTAGTAAACTGGTAATCGATTACATACCTTTAATCGATTACAAAAGGCTCGCAAGCGTTCAAAGCCAAGTCGAAGGTGTCATTACACCTCCAATGTAATCGATTACAACAATTCCAATAGGCATGTAATCGATTACATCACATACGTATCGATTACCAAGAATCAGAACATGCGTAATCGATTACAAAGAAATTGTAATCGATTACACAGGGTTTTAAAGGCAAAAATTCATAGGCTATACCTTTTTTTATCTGCCATCAAGCCTTTTCATGATGCCTTCCTTATGTTTAATCTTTATCTAACCCCATTTGCTCTTGTATATGACTCTGTATTCTGTTGCCATAAATGATAATTATTATCTACGATTTCTTTCTCATATGCATTTGCTATTGGCATCACAAATTGTTGTGCTAAACCGTTCATACTCTGATATTGATCCTGCTGGGCTGAAATGTTTATACAATGCTGAATGCTTATGTTGTTTTTGATAATGCCAACGGGGAGAGATTAGTGAAATATGTTGCATGTGTACGGGGGAGCTTTGTGCTTTTACATGAAAATCATTTATCCTATCTCATGCATACATTACGGGTGAGAGTTGCGCTTAATCTCTGATAGATAAATGAATGCAAATATTTTTCTATTTTCAATGCTTATTTTGTCATCATCAAAAAGGGGGGAGAATGTGAATGCTTATGTCATGAAGCATATCAAATAAGTTTTTGATGATAACAAAGCCAAGAGAAAAAGACCAAGATCAAAAGAAAAGTTCAAGATCAAAAGAAAAGATCAAGACCAAGAAAAGAAGACCAAGATCAAAAGAAAAGACCAAGATCAAGAGAAGAAGACCAAGATCAAAAAAGGTATATTAGATATAGGTCTTAGATCATCAATGTGAAATGCTCTCAAGGTATCTCAATTATATTTAAATGATTTTTCAAAGATCTCATAAATCAACATTGTTTTCAAAAGTTCATATTTCAAAGAAATGTTGATTTCAATCTTGGATTATGGTAATCTTTTATAAATCTTGTTTTGTCCAAGTACCCAAATGATAAAAATGGCCTAGAGACTTAATTGGGATTGAAAAATGTGTTCAAAGTGGCAAGTAATCGATTACACACTCTTGGTAATCGATTACCAGCAAGTCAGAGGACTTGTAATCGATTCATGAAATCAATGTAATCGATTACCATGTTCCCGTAAATCCAAGAACACGATAAAAAAGGCCATGTAATCGATTACATCAATATTGTAATCGATTACACGTAAAGTCGAGAATCGCGTGTAATCGATTACACAAGTCATGTAATCGATTACCACAATCCCGAAAGCCAAGAACACGTTCTCTCAGCCATGTAATTGATTACAAGGAGCATGTAATCGATTACCGGATTCTGACGGGGTATATTTGGTACATTTAATGATGCCCATTAAAGCCCCCAAATGGCTCTTTTGTTCCAACAACTTATAAATACTCATCTTGGGGCATCATTTGAGGTTGAATAACACTTGAGAAACATCTATCAATTGCTTTAATACGAGATTCATCCTTAAATCACTTTTGCTCTGTTTTTGTATATATTGTTGAGATATTCTTGAAGAGCATTATAGGGCTTCAATTTGTGTAATCTACTCTTGTGAGAGTTTTCATATTGTAAACACTTTGATTCTTTGTAAAGGGGGTGAGGTATCCCTCTAGAGAAAAGAGAGTGAGGTATCTCTCAAAGATTGTAAAGGGTGAGGTATCCCTTGTTGAAGGTGAGGCATCCTTCAAGGATTGTAAAAGGGGGTGAGGTATCCCTCTAGTGGAAAAGGTGAGGTATCCCTGGTTTGAGGCTCAAGCTCAAGGGTGAGGCATCCCAAGGAGTTGAGTGCTCTTTTGTGTAAAGGTTTTCAAGCACCCGTTCAAGCTTGAAGTTTAGTGGAAAATCTCGAGTGGTTTGCTTGAGGACTGGACGTAGGTCACAAGTGGATTGGTGACTGAACCAGGATAAATTTTGTGTTTGTTCCTCTCAACTCTATCTCTTTACTTTGTGCTTTAATTATATTTGCTTGAGTTGAGTTTGTTATTTAGCTTTGCTTGAATACTTTCAATCTTGGCTTGTTTATTTATGAGTGAAGTATTCAATCTCATTTATCCATTCACCTCAATCATCCAATAGCTTCAACGAAAATTGTTTATCAAACGATTTGCGAAAGATTTGCAAAAATATTTTACATACTCAATTCACCCCTCCTCTTGAGTATTGAGGCCACTTGGTAACAGTTGACTAAGGTGTTTTTTTTTTAAAAAAAATCTTTTAATTCATTTTATAACTAATGATAATGATCGAATAATTGATGATGTCTTCAATGTCATTTAAGTTATAAAAATGTATAGAGTAGCCTAGTACTAATTTATAGGTTAGTTTCATCGTCATTTTTTGCACTGCTTCATAAGTTAATTATAAAAACACATGTATACCGTTATGGTGCGATCAAGAGATGCATTGGCAAAGGTGTTTGTGTCTTTAGGATTAAATGTCACTTACATATCTACATGGTGCATGGTTAAAAATAATGCTTTGTTTTTTTTTTTTACAATTTGAGCGGAGCCTTAGTTTCCCGTTTGAGATTCAATATTAATGAGTATGTGTACTTTTTAAAGGTACAACTCGTTGTATTGAATCTTGAATTGTCCAAGTGGGACAATTTGGGAAGGGACTTTTTCTTTACTTGGTTAATGGTTATTCCTCAAATCTTATATTTTATACTTGATGAAATTTTGTTCTGTTACATTTCTTTTTGTTCTCTGGGTGCATACTTGATCGTGGTAGATGTCACCATGTTTGAGTCATGCACTTGGAGACCAAAGGGAAATGCTGCCGAAATTTCGTCAAGTATAGAATGTGTGATTTTTGTGAATTCTATGAACCAAGTGTTGAAAAAGTGTCAAGTATAGAATGTGTGATTAATGTGCTAAGATAAATTTCAGCAATCATGAGACCCGATCGAAGTTGGATGTTACGAAGAAATGATCCTACTGGCTATGTAAGTGAAGAATTCAAGGATGGAGTTGATGATTTCATTAAGGTTGCTTAAGGAGACCCAACAATTACTGATGCATTAAATCACATCCTTTGTCCATGTGCTAGATGTAAGAATCGTGTTTGGAGGGAGTTTTTTTGGGTAGAAGAACATCTGTATAAGTACGGATTTGTGGATGATTATGTAAATTGGACCATTCATGGTGAGGACAGATGGGGGGATAACGACTCAACATCCATTGTCCATGATGATGAAGTGGAGCCTAGGAATCCATACGTGGATATGGTTATGGATGCTGCGGGAGATAGATTAAATCCAGAAGCTCAAGATTTAGAAGATGATCCAAATCCATCAGCTTCGAAGTTTTATGACTTGTTAAGAGAGGCTGATGAACCTTTATGGGATGGTTGCCATAAGCACACGAAATTGTCAGCTGTAACTCAACTTTTGAACTTGAAGTCAGAGTTTAACATGAGTGAGAGTTGTTATGATAGAATGGTTGTCATAATTAAGAGCATGCTTCCAGAGCCTGAAAGGTTACCCGAAAACTTTTACAAATCTAAGAGAATGGTTCGTGAGTTGGGATTAGGATATGAGAAGATAGATGCATGTCCTAATCAGTGCATGTTGTATTACAAAGAATACAGTGACAAGAGTTTGTACTCAGTTTGCTTAGTATGTGGACACCCACGATTCAAACTGAAGGCAGGACGTTCATCGAATGAGAAGGATGTGCCGCACTCAGTGTTGCGATGTTTTTCCATTATTCCTAGACTCCAACGTCTGTTTATGTCCAAAAACACTGCACAATATATGAGTTGGCATGCAAATGGAGTGCGTCAAGATGAATCAGTGATCACGCATCCAGCTGATGCTGAGGCTTGGAAACGATTTGACACTACCCATTCAACATTTGCGCTAGAGGCTCGAAATGTTAGGCTTGGCCTTTATGCGTACGAGTTTTAATCCATTCACGGTTCAGCCGCACCATATTCTTGTTGGCCTATTTTTGTCACACCGTACAATCTACCCCCAAGTATGTGCATGAGAAGGGAATACATATTCCTCACTCTTGTGATTCCTGGACCAAAGTCACCAGGTAAAAATTTAGATGTCTATCTTAGACCCCTAATTGACGATCTAAAGAAATTATGAGACGATGGGGTGCACACTTATGATGCTTGGAAGAAGCAAAATTTCAATATGAAAGCGGCTTTGTTGTGGACAATAAGTGACTTTCCAGCCTATGAAATGCTATCTGGTTGGAGCACTCATGGAAGACTTTCTTGTCCGCTTTGTATGAATCACAATAAGTCATTTGTATTGAAGCACGGTAGGAAATGCTGCTGGTTTGATTGTCATCGCCAATTTCTACCTTTTGATCATCCATTTCGTCGTGATCGAAACTCTTTTAAGAGGTCAACAATGGAAAAATCTAATCCACGACAACGTTTGAGTGGGACAGATGTCTTGAATAGAGTGAATCAACTTAAGGAAGTCATTTTCGGCTTGAAATCAGGTAAACAAAAACAAGATGGCTTTGGTATATACCATAACTGGGTGAAGAAAAGCATATTAAGGAATTGCCTTATTGGTCCACTAATCTAATACGACATAATATAGATGTTATGCATGTCGAGAAGAATGTGTTTGACAATATCTTCAACACTGTCATGGACATAAAGGGCAAGACAAAAGACAACGCAAACGCAAGAGAAGATTTGAAGATAATTTGTAGACGTCCCACCTTGGAGCTGATAGTTGAGAATGACAAGTGTAAAAAACCAAAGGCGACATATGTCTTGGATGCCAATCAAAGGAAGATGGTGTGTGAGTGGATAAAACAGTTGAAATTTCCTGATGGGTATGTATCGAATATCGCACGTTGCATCAATGTAGACGGCGGGAAGATATATGGAATGAAAAGTCACGATTGTCATGTTTTTATACAAAGGTTAATTCCTCTGGCATTTCGTGATATCTTGCCTAAACTTATATGGGGACCATTAACAGAACTCAGCTTATTCTTTAAAGAAGTTTGTGCAACTGAAATTCGTGCTTCCGTAATGGAGAATGCAGAACTTAGAATTATTGAAACAATCTGCAAGTTAGAGAAAATTTTTCCTCCAGCATTCTTTGACGTGATGGAACATCTAGTTGTGCATCTTCCCTATGAAGCTAAGGTTGGAGGACCAGTTCATTACAGGTGGATGTACCCTTTTGAGAGGTGTATGTTGTACTTAAAAGGGAAGGTCCGAAATAAGGCGAGAGTTGAAGGATCTATCTGTGAAGCATATATTTTAGAAGAAATTTCCAATTTTGCTTCCATGTATTTTGATCCCCACCTACAAACCAGGCGCACTCAAGTTCCTCGGAATGACGACGGTGGAGAAAATACAATTGATGAACGGTTTTCTATTTTTAAACATCCATGTTGTCCTATCGGGAGAGGTCGGAATAGATTCTTGATGGATGTGGAACTTCATATTGCTGAGACATATGTGCTTGTAAATTGTGGAGAAGTAGAACCTTATATCAAGTAAGTCTATTCCCTAACTAATGAATTTGTTAATTTTTAACTATGTTATGCTAAATATTAATTATTGTGTTGATTAGACAATTCGAGGATTCACTAAGGGAAACATATCCCAATATCACTGATGATCAAATATTGGAAGCTCGAGATAAGGACTTCAGTAGGTGGCTAAAAAATCTAGTGAGTCCTTTTATCCATAATCATATCTATCATGTTAAATTCAATGTTCATTATGCTAAATGTTACAACTATCTACCGTTTATGTAATGATACAGGTTAATATAGGTCAAGTTGAGGATCAAATGATACGAGAGATAAGTTATGGTCCAATCAAGTCTGTGACTTCTTACTGTGGCTTAATAGTTAATGGGTATAGATTTCATACTAAGGAGTACGGACAAAATAAAGCTACCATGAATAGTGGCGTGTATGTTAGAGGTAGTATATATGGTGAGAATGACTTCGACTATTATGGCATTGTTGAAGAGATATTGGAATTGTCATATGTAGGAAATCAGAATAGAGTATTTCTTTTACAATGTCATTGGTTTGACCCGATTAATTGAGTCAATGTTGATGAGAGATATGGGTTGGTTAACATCAAGCATAAATCAAGACTTCACTCAAATGAGTCATTCGTCTTGGCTGAACAAGCACAACAAGTGTACTATACAAGATACCCACAAAGCGGGAATAGAGCTAATGGTGAATGGTGGGCAGCTTGCAAGGTCAAAGTAAAACTCTTTGTGGCTGAGACATTGAACGATGAAGGTGATGAATTGAATGAGCTAGTTGCTACTGATTATTACCAACATGATGGATCCCTTGGAACACACAATATTGTCATAGATGATGAAGCAATTTCCTTGTTTGATGCACATGCCCAGATGGAAGAAGTGAACATACATGATATACATAATCCAATAGATGTTCTGGTTGATGACGAGTTCATTGATGACAACGAAGATAATGAAATTAATGAATTCTCAGATGAAGATGAAGAATCTTTTGCTTCAGACTCAAGTAGTTACAATTGAATTTTGTTCAATAAATTTCGTTAATGATATTTACACTAAAATATCATTATTATATTTTGAGGTTTTTATTGACATATAGTTTCTTAACTCGTCATGTTTCATTATGTTTTCTTATGCAAATATTCATCATGGTAACTCGAGGTAGAGGTAATGGACGCGGTCGTGGGAGAGGCCGTAATGTTCCACCCCAGCCTTCTTCGTCTTATCAGATTTCTCCACCACTACAACCTTTTCAGCACTCCCCAAGTATACCTGTAGGATAATCTTTTTAATTATTGTTAACTCTTGGTTTATATAAATGTAATATATATAATATTAATTTTTGTTTATCTCTAATTATGTTAGGTGCAACTTCACCATCGGCCCATTGACCAGTGCAGACCTACCAGCGTCTATCCCATTGACCACTGGAGGCACATCAGCTTCTGTCCCACCCCTTACTGACCCACCCCTTTCTATGTCACCACCTGTTGACCCACCAACTAGCACCCCGAATGTGGTTCTTTCAAGTGGAGAATCTCATATAGAAACTGATAGCAGGGAACTTATATATTTGGCACTTGTCCCTAAACCGTAAGTAATAGTGATTATCATCTTTTATTACATTTATTTACTTTTATATTACTAACATTAACTTTTTGTACTTACAGGAGAAGGTTTTTCCCATCAAGTGTGACCCGAGACATTATGTACAATGTCATGACAAGGATGCCTATTCCGGCTAGTACGTGGAGACATTATCCTCCTGAAATGAAGAAAATACTATTTAAAGATTTTATGGTAAGTAATTGTGTTTCTAGAATTATATATTATATGTTCATTAAAAAATAAATATACTTACATAACATTTGTGTAGGCTAAGCATCGGTTTACATCCGATTCTGATCGCGACATGGCTAGAGTTGTTTGGGAACGAACTTCCATAGATCGTTATTCAGACTATTTGAACAGAGCGCGGGAGAAGGCCTTTGAGAAGGCAAATTCAAATAACTTGGCTGATGTTAAGGGCCATGGACCCAAAGGACTTAGGACAGAAGTGTGGGATGGGCTAGTGGATATTTGGCTGACAGAAAAATGGATGCGGAAGTCTGAAGCTGCCCGAAGGAACAAGGCAGCTATGCCTGATGCCTTGAAGCATACAGGAGGGTCAATTTCCTTTGATCAACATAAGAACAAGATGGTAATATAAAAATCATTTAAAGTTTTGAGTTGTGAATATAAACTTATTAGAATATCAAAAAGAATTTTCATTTATCTATTATCTAAGAAATAAGGGAATGCATGTGTGTGTTTTGTCGTTATTTATGGGTTTTAGATGTTTCATATTTATTCTTAAACTCTCTAAAGGAGATATAGCCAAACTCTAAGTCAGAGACCACATTTTACATATAAAACCCCCTATTGGAGGATGCTTGTGATAAGTAAATTCTGAAATTGAGACCGATTCATTAGTGAAAATTTCATGTTTTATCGTGGATGCTCTTTACTAATGTATTGATTATGTGTATACCTATATACGTATCTATTGAATGGATTGTGTAATTGAAATGGTTGCATGTTGTGTTTACTACGCAACAATAAAGATGTATTTTGATGATAACAAACATGAAGATGATAAGAAGATCAAATAAGAAGATCAAGTCCATGCGCTTCAAGATTAGCCTTAGGACTTAGGATCTATCATGTATGGAGCTGTCAATTAAATATCTCAAATGATTAAGGATCACCTAAACTGAAGTTTTAAAGTTGCTTTTAAAAGATCAAATGCTTTAGAGGTTAAAAACAAGCATTTCGAAGCTTTTTAGAAAGGTTTTATAACTGTTTTTAACTGAGGTATTCGAATACCTCAATATGGTATTCGAATAACTTTGTTTCAAGTAGAATCGATATTTTCTTTGTGCCAAAATAGAGGCATTCGAATACCCCATATGGTATTCGAATACCCTAGTTTCAGAATGAACCTTTTTAAATGAGGCATTCGAATACCCCATATGGTATTCGAATACCCTGTTTTCGAAACATGCCTTGTTTTAATGAGGTATTCGAATACCCTTAACTGGTATTCGAATAACCCCAACTTAATCAGTTTTCTAAAAGAGTTTTTGACAGAGGTATTCGAATACCTCCTTCAGGCATTCGAATACCCCACGAGAATTAGAGTTAAGTTTTCAAATTCCATACGAGAATCAGAAAGCTTTAAACGTAATTAAATGCTCCCAACGGCCATTTTCTTCTACGAGCTCTATAAATAGAGGCCTGGGATACCTCTGATGAACCCCCGGACATTCTGATTATTTCTTGCTTGCTTGAAAACGTGCTCTGCCTTATTCTCTCTTTTTCTGAACTTATAATTGTTTAACTCTTGAGATATTTGAGAAATAGCTCTTTAGTGCTTCAATTTGTATTTATTTACTCTGAGTGAGAGTTTCTATTCTTCATCTATTTCTCTAATATATTGTATTGAGGGTGAGGTATCCCTAAGGATGTATAAGGGTGAGGTATCCCTTTTGTTTGATTGAGGCTTGAGCACAAGGGTAGAGTTTCCCTGTGTGTGAAAAGTGCTCCGTATTGTAAAGGTTGCAAGCACCTGTTGTTTAAGCTTGTCTTGAATAGTAAAAAATCTCGAACTGTGTTTCTGGGACTGGACGTAGGCCACAAGTGGTTGGTGGTCGAACCAGGATAAATACATGCTGTTTTCCTTCCCTTATTCTCTTTATTTTATGCACTTTATTTATTGATTCCTCGCAATTTAATTATTAATTGTTCTTCCTTTTCCCATCTTTTCCACGTTCTTTAATATTTATATTCAAAGAAAGTTTATTTGTTTAAGGTTTTTGCAAAAGTTTTTGTTAATCAATTCACCCCTCTTGAAGATCTTGGAAGCCACTTGGTAACAAGTGGTATCGTAGCTAGACTCTTGTATAAAGAGCTTAGCCGCTTCAAGAGAACATGGCTTCCTTAAATGGTTTTTCGTAGGATCTTCCATAAACCGACCACCCTTTTCAATGGGGATGATTACGCATATTGGAAGGAAAGAATGAAAATCTTCATCGAAGCTATTGATCTAGATGTGTGGGATACTGTCGAAAACGGCGCATTTATACCTACACGCGTTGTCGATGGTGTAAAAACCGAGACACCTCGAAGTGATTAGTCTGATGAGGATAAAAGAAAAGTCCAATATAATTTAAAAGCCAAAAACATCATTACCACTGCTTTGGCGTATGATGAGTTTTTTAGAATTTCTAATTGCAAAACCGCTAAAGAAATGTGGGACACTTTACAAGTTACCCATGAGGGTACTAGTGAAGTTAAGAGGTCGAGAATCAATTCTCTAACTCGCGAATATGAACTGTTTAGAATGAACCAAGGAGAAAGCATTCAAGAAATGCAAAAGAGGTTCACCCACATTGTTAATCATCTTGCATCATTAGGAAAGAATTTTACTAACGAAGATTTGATTAACAAAGTGTTGAGATGCCTTAGCAGGATTTGGCAACCCAAAGTAACACCATATATCGTAATCGAGGGACTTGTCAACGATGTCTCTGGCTACCCTCTTTGGAAAGCTTCATGAGCATGAACTAGAACTCGAGATTAAGTCAAAGCGAAGAAAACGATAAAAAGAAAAAGGGGATAACGCTCAAAGCCACTTCTCAACAATTGACAATGATGATGAAGAAGATGAAGAAAGCTCGAAAAACATTGAGGTAAATGAAGAAAATCTTAGTCCGTTAGTTAAAAAATTTGGTAAATTTCTCAGGGAAAAAGGGAATGCAAAGAAGACCTCCTTCCCTCCGAAGAAGACTCATTACAAAGGCGAAGGAGCTTCATCAACTCCTACTTGCTATGAATGTGGCAAGCCTGGTCACATGAAAATGGAATGCCCGGTTACCAAAAAGAAGAAAGAGAGACTTGAAAAGAAGCCCTTCAAAGAAAGAAAAGGAAGAAAAACCTATATAGCATGGGATGAAAACGACATGGATTCAACTGACAACTCAGATAGCGAAGAAGCTCAACTTTGTCTCATGGCCAAGGAGAAGAAGAAGAAAGCGAAAATGAGGTAAGTTCTAACTCTACTTTACTGCCTTCTTATGATGAGTTACAAGATGCCTTTGAAGAACTGCATGACGAATCTTTAAAACTCACAAAACAAATTTCTTCTTCTAAGAAAAAAATCTCTTCTTTAGAAAATAAAATTTTTATTTTAAATAAAGAGATTGAAGAATTAAAAATTGAAAATGAAACCTTAGGAATTATTGATGCATGCTCATCTCATCCCTCACATGCTTCTACTTCATATTCTTGTTCTTCATGTCATACACTTGAGAAAGAAATTGAAGACTTAAAGAACACCCTTGCCAAATTCACTTCTGGGAGAGATAATCTAAATATTATATTAGGGAAACAAAGGGTTGTTTTTGAAAAAGCTGGAATTGGTTATAACCCGAAAAATTAACATAAATCTTATAAAAATTTCTTTGTTTATTCAAGCACTTCCAGTAGTCCATTTATTAAATGTTTTTACTGTGGAAAGAAGGGTCATAGTGCTTCAACATGCAATGCTAGAAAGAATGTTAACACAAAAATTGAGACAAAAATGATTTGGGTTCCAAAGGGTACATTGCCTAAAACTGACACTCAAGGACCCAAGAAAATTTGGGTACCAAAGGTTAAAAATTAAAATTGTGTTGTAGGTGTGCTTGAAAGCCAGGAGCTCAAATTGGTATCTCGACAGCGGCTGTTCCAAGCACATGACTGGAGACGACTCAAAATTCACCATGTTTATTCCCAAGAATCATGGACACGTTACTTATGGAGATAACAACAAGGAAAAAATTCTTGGAATCGGAAAAGTTGGCAAGAATCCAAATTCCTCTATTGAAAATGTGTTGCTTGTTGAAGGCTTGAAATATAACCTTCTTAGTATTAGTCAATTATGTGACAAAGGAAATAAGGTAATTTTTGATTCAAATTGTTGCATAATTGAAGATAAAAATGATAAGCATGTTAAATTCATTGGTCATAGAATAAATAACATTTATATGATTAGTCTTGATGATATATCTTCAAATGATGCGAAATGCCTTTTAAGTAAGAATGATGATTCATGGTTATGGCATAGGAGAATTGCACACATTCACATGGATCACCTAAGGAAGTTGGTCTCTAAAGAGCTAGTAATTGGACTACCAAAGCTTAATTTTGTTAAAGATAAATTATGTGATGCATGTCAAAAGGGTAAACAAATAAAGGTCTCTTTTAAATCAAAAAATATAATTTCAACTACTAGACCTTTACAACTTTTGCACATGGATTTATTTGGACCCTCTAGAACTATGAGCTTTGGTGGGAATTACTATGCTTTAGTGATTGTGGATGATTTTCTAGGTTTACATGGACTTTATTTCTTGCAAATAAAAATGATGCATTTCTAGCATTTAAAAGACTTGCCAAAGTTATTCAAAACGAAAAAGGTTTTCAAATTTCTTCTATAAGAAGTGATCATGGTGGCGAATTTGAAAACAATGTTTTTTAAAATTATTGTGATGAACATGGCATTAATCATAATTTCTCTTCTTATTAAATGGAGTTGTAGAAAGGAAAAATCGTTCTTTAGAAGAAATGGCGAGAACTATGCTTAATGAGGTTTTTTCCTAAGTATTTTTAGGGCGGATCTTGTAAATACACTTGTTATGTTATGAACAGGGCCCTTATAAGGCCTATTTTAAAGAAAACCCCATATGAAGTATACAAGGGAAGAAAGCCAAATGTCGCACATTTTCATGTTTTTGGATGCAAATGTTTTGTTTTAAATAATGGAAAAGATAACTTAGGCAAGTTTGATGCTAAGTCTGATGAAGGCATATTTCTTGGTTATTCAAATCATAGTAAGGCTTTTCGTATATATAATAAAAGAACTATGACTATTGAAGAATCTATACATGTTGCATTTGATGAAACTGACCCAAATGGATCGAGAAAGGATCTTGTTATTGATGATGTTGCAGAAGCCTTAGCGGAAACACATTTGGATAGCAAGGAAAAAGAAATCAAGGAGCAAGAAGATAAACAAAGACAAGAGGATTCACAAGCTTTGGAACTTCCCAAAGAATGACGTACCTCAAAATATCATCCGCTTGATCAAGTAATAGGTGATATATCCAAAGGTGTAAGTACTCGAAACTCTATTAGAAATGCATGTAACCACTTAGCCTTTGTTTCTCAAATCGAACCTAAAGACATCAATGAAGCCTTTAATGATGAACATTGGTTTCTAGCTATGCAAGAAGAATTAAATCAATTTGAACGAAACTAAGTTTGGGAACTAGTTCCTAGGCCTAATAATCATCCTATTATAGGTACTAAATGGGTGTTTAGAAACAAACTTGATGAAGCTGGCATAATAACAAGAAATAAAGCTAGACTTGTAGCAAAAGGTTATAATCAAGAAGAAGGTATAGACTATGAAGAAACCTATGCACCTGTAGCTAGATTAGAAGCTATTAGGATGTTACTTGCTTTTGCTTGCATCATGGATTTTAAATTATATCAAATGGATGTTAAAAGTGCTTTTTTAAATGGCTTTATTCAAGAGGAAGTATATGTTGATCAACCTCCAAGTTTTGAAAATTATGATCTACCTAACCATGTTTTCAAATTGAAAAAGGCTTTGTATAGCTTAAAACAAGCTCCACGAGCTTGGTATGAAAGGTTAAGTAAGTTCCTTTTAGAACGCGATTTTACAAGAGGTAAGGTTGACACGACTCTTTTTATTAAAAATAAAAACCATGATATACTCCTTGTACAAGTGTATGTAGACGATATCATATTTGGTGCTACTAACGAAAATCTGTGCAAGGAATTTACCAAAATCATGCAAAGCGAATTCGAAATGTCCATGATGGGAGAACTCAATTTCTTCCTTGGACTTCAAATCAAACAAATAAGGAATGGAACGTTCATTAGCCAAACAAAGTATTGCAAAGAACTTCTCAAGAGGTTTGGAATGGACAACTCAAAACATATGGCTACACCAATGAGTACTTCGTGTTACTTGGATAAAGACGAAGCAGGTAATTCTGTAGAAATTACTAAATATCGAGGTATGATTGGATCTCTTCTCTATCTCACTGCTAGTAGGCCTGATATAATGTTTAGTGTATGCATGTGTGCTCGATATCAAGCTAATCCTAAAGAGTCGCACTTAAGTGCTGTAAAACGTATTATGAAATATCTAGGTGGCACTACACAAGTGGGCTTGTGGTACCCCAAAGGTGCCACTTGTAGTCTTATTAGTTATTCTGACTCCGATTTTGCTGGATGCAAATTGGATCGGAAAAGCACTAGTGGAACATGTCACCTGCTTGGCAATTCATTAGTTTCTTGGCATAGCAAGAAACAAAATAGCATGGCTTTATCCACCGATGAGGCTGAATATGTGGCAGCCGGAAGTTGTTGTGCTCAAATTCTATGGATGAAGCAACAACTTCTAGACTTTGGTCTTCAGCTTAATCACATCCCTATAAGATGTGATAATACTAGTGCAATCAATCTGACAAAGAATCCCATTATGCACTCTAGGACTAAGCACATTGAGATAAGGCACCATTTTATACGAGATCATGTTCAAAAAGGTGATTGTGTGTTAGAATTTGTTGAAACCAAAAATCAACTTGCTGATATTTTCACAAAACCTTTACCTAAAGATTCTTTCTTTCATTTAAGAAGAGAACTTGACATTTTGGATCAATCGTGTATTTAAACTGCTAAATTTACTGCTCATTCATTGTTTTATTGAACTTTAATTATTACTGACTTGAGCGTCGGAGATATCCTTCATTCTGTTTTGCAGGTACTCATTTAATTGGGTAAGTCCTTCTTCTTCAAAATTGCATTCTGGACGTAATTTTTATGTTTTTCTATCTAAGTTATTCGAATACCTTCATCTGGTATTCGAATACCATCCTTTTCTTCGCATGTTTTCATGGTTTATGAACAGGTGTATTCGAATACCTTAGTGGTTATTCGAATAACCTGAAGGCTCTTGCTATCAAGCTTTTGTCTCTGTCTCTGAAGTATTCGAATACCTAGCGATATTCGAATACACGCTTAACTTGGGCCAATTCTTTTGGACGATCTATTCGAATACCTACAAGCAGTATTCGAATACCTCTTTCAAGACACTTCTGTCCTTTGCGTTTCCAAATAGGTATTCGAATACCAATTGAGGCATTCGAATACCTTGGGTCTGAGTTTTATATAAACCCCTTCGTACACCCGTTCCCTTCCTCATTTCTTCTCTCCCGTTTTCACCTCTTCTCTCCCGTTTTCATCTCCTCCTATTCGAATACCTCTCATACGTCTGACCGTTACATTTCTCCCACTCTATTCAAACCCATCCCTCTCATCTTCAACCTCCCTCCATGGCTTCCTCCTCCAAGCATGCTCGCACAAAAACCGCGCCTTGCAACAACCCGTTGGATCTGCGAAGGCTCTCCTCCCACCAAGAAACCCTTGGACGTTTCATCTCTCATTTCAGAGAACGTAATCTTGTGCAGCCCAAGTATCTAGATTTGGCATTCTTTGAAAAAGAAGGTGGCTTTGATTTCCTACACCACCGGACATCCGGGCGTACTTCGTTTTGCTCCTATAAGGCGATCCTATATCCTGATCTTGTCAAAATGTTCTACGCAACTTAAGGATTGAAGGTCCGGAACTCCATTCGACGTCAGTGATCAGCACATTGTGATCACTCCTCAGGACTGGGTTCGCTTCTTCGGTTTAGAATCTGTGCGGCCGTAACAACGAAGACCGTGAAGAGCTTGTCCACGGTTCGACAAGATTCGAGCCATTGAAGATGTTCTTAGACCTGGTTGGCATTACCTCCGACTCAAAAGGGAGTCAAAGGGGCATGATGAAGAGCCGGGACAGAGGCTCTTACATTATGCTTATGCCCACATCCTAGCTCCTAGAGGTGGGAACTACGCCTACCGAGTGAAGATGATGTGTTTATGTTGTGGATCCCGAAGAAAGGACACGGATAAAGCGGCCCGTCTTCATTATGAAGCATATGATGAGAGCTAAGGGAAAAGAACGCTCGAGCTACCTTATGGGGTGATCATCACCGCCTTTCTAGGCAAGTATCCGCATGGTGTGGAGGCCGAGCGAAAAACTCACCGACCCATCATAATGTGTTTGGCTCTTATACGCCGAACCGAATGAAGATGATAAAGATCGATGAAGGCTGGGTATTCCCAGTTGAAGTTGATGATGATGAGGACGACCCGGTGATCCTGCCGCTGCCCCTGCTTTGTTGCTTCTTGCTCCGGTAGCCTGCTTTGCCTCCTCGACACTGCTGGCCCTACTGCCCCTGCTCCTACTGCTGGTTCAGTCACTCTGGATCAAGTCATGGCCACCTTACAGGCCAACCGTGCTTATATGGAGGATAACCGAGCTTATCTAGAGCACACCTTCTCTGTTTTGTTTGACAGACTTGATGGTGTTGAGCGTGAGCAAGCTACCTTGCGTGCCTTGCTATCTTCACGGAGTTCTGATTCCCCTCCTCCTCCGCCAGACGCCTATTTCTAGGCTTTATGTTTTCTTTTGATTCTTGCTTGTATTGGCTGGTTATTTTGTGTTTATTGTATATCTATTGGCAAATTTATTAATAAAAACAGTCTCTTTGTTTCTCTTTGTGTATCCTTTTATGCATTATGTATTATCTTTTTGATTCTGCCAAAGGGGGAGAAAAATATAACTATGAGAAAAGACAGGTTTAAAATAACTATTATTGGATTCCAACATTAAGGGGGAGCTACGCACGCACATATTGAATATGAATGTAAGTCTCTTACTTTGTGAATTCCAATTATTTCTGTACTGATGCTTTTCTCTACGATAGTTTGTCATCATCAAAAAGGGGGAGAATGTGTTTACTACGCAACAATGAAGATGTATTTTGATGATAACAAACATGAAGATGATAAGAAGATCAAATAAGAAGATCAAGTCCATGTGCTTCAAGATTAGCCTTAGGACTTAGGATCTATCATGTATGGAGCTGTCAATTAAATATCTCAAATGATTAAGGATCACCTAAACTGAAGTTTTAAAGTTGCTTTTAAAAGATCAAATGCTTTAGAGGTTAAAAACAAGCATTTCGAAGCTTTTTAGAAAGGTTTTATAATCAAGCGAGGTATTCGAATACCTCAATATGGTATTCGAATAACTTTGTTTCGTAATCGATATTTTCTGTTTGTGCCAAAATGAGGCATTCAAATACCCCATATGGTATTCGAATACCCTAGTTTCGAATGAACCTTTTTAAATGAGGCATTCGAATACCCCATATGGTATTCGAATACCCCTGTTTCGAAACATGCCTTGTTTTAATGAGGTATTCGAATACCCTTAACGGTATTCGAATAACCCCAACTTAATCAGCTTTCTAAAAGAGTTTTTGATGACAGAGGTATTCGAATACCTCCTTCAGGCATTCGAATACCCCACGAGAATCAGAGTTAAGTTTTCAAATTCCATACGAGAATCAGAAAGCTTTAAACGTAATTAAATGCTCCCAACGGCCATTTTCTTCTACGAGCTCTATAAATAGAGGCCTGGGACACCTCTGATGAACCCCTGGACATTCTGATTATCTCTTGCTTGCTTGAAAACGTGCTCTGCCTTATTCTCTCTTTTTCTGAACTTATAATTGTTTAACTCTTGAGATATTTGAGAAACAGCTCTTTAGTACTTCAATTTGTATTTATTTACTCTGAGTGAGAGTTTCTATTCTTCATCTATTTCTCTAATATATTGTATTGAGGGTGAGGTATCCCCAAGGATTGTATAAGGGTGAGGTATCCCTTTTGTTTGATTGAGGCTTGAGCACAAGGGTAGAGTTTCCCTGTGTGTGAAAAGTGCTCCGTATTGTAAAGGTTGCAAGCACCTGTTGTTTAAGCTTGTCTTGAATAGTGAAAAATCTCGAACTGTGTTTCGGGGACTAGACGTAGGCCACAAGTGGTTAGTGGTCGAATCAGGATAAATACTGTACCTGTTTTCCTTCCCTTATTCTCTTTATTTTATGCACTTTATTTATTGATTCCTGCAATTTAATTATTAATTGTTCTTTCTTTTCTCATCTCTTCCACGTTCTTTAATATTTATATTCAAAAGTTTATTTGTTTAAGGTTTTTGCAAAAGTTTTTGTTACTCAATTCACCCCCTCTCGAGTACTGGAAGCCACTTGGTAACACATGTTTCTCAGCTGAAGTAAATAGTGGTTGAGAAATTCTGTGTTGATATTACTGAGCACTCTCTAGTTGATGAAAATCTCATTTTTCCTTAACTCAAATGCACAAGACTCTCTCACATTTATTTTTTTTTATTACTTGAGTTATTTGCTTATATTGAGTATGCCTTAAAGACATTGGTATTTTAGAGGATTTGTCTAATTACTTTTGATATGTGTTTATCATTTATTAGACTATATGTCATTACAGGAGGTAGAGTTAAAGCATCAAGTTTCTTACAGAGATCTCTATGCCAAAGTTCATAAGAAGAAAGATGGAAGCTATGTCTCTGAGCGCTCAAGGAACTTCATTGTAGGTGTCTTTATAATTCAAGTCATTTATATTTGTTAAGTTATTGATTTTTTTGCTAATATTTTTCTTGTTTTATTATTATTTTAGGAGTCATACGACGCCGCGATGTCAGAAAAATATGGAGAAAACTCTTCCATTCATCCTATGGTTGACCTGCAGGTATGGTTGGATGTGGCGGGTCCCAACAAGAAGGGATGAGTGCATGGCATAGGTAACAGCTTACACATTAGTATTAACAATAACACTATGCATGCTTCATCCTCGGAGGTTGTAGGTCCTTCTCGCTCTATACCTTTGACACATGACATAACTGAAGTCGTAAATACAACTGTAAATACAGCTGTAAATGCAATAGAATACAAATGTAAATTTGTAAATACAGCGGTAAGTGCAGCAGTGGCAACAGCAATGACTTCCTTTGTCCAGACTCAACTAATCCCTATGTTTACGCCCTTCCTATCTACGATCCAATCAACAAATGTTGCTCCACAAGCACCATTGCAAGGTGAAGCAACTAGGGAGGGTCAAGAGGATGATGATTATGAAGATGAAGATGAAGCAAACTTAGATTGATTGCATGTTCTGTTTATTCTTGTTTTGTACGACATTGTATGAAATTTTGAACTTACATAACTTATATAATAACTTTGAATCATTAGTAGATTTATTTTGGATTTGTATTTTGTTGCTTTTTATTATTTGCTAGATAATCTTGATTGAAAAGATTTACAGGTAGGTATATTGGATATTAAAAACTAAGTTTTTTTACATTTAAATTGGCAAAAAAAAAATTAATTTGCGAGGGATTAGCGACGGAATAGTTAGGAAATTATATAACGTAACTTGCGAGGGATTAGCGAGGGAATAGCGAGGGAACTCAGCGAGAGATTAGTGAGGGATTAGCGAGGGAACTCAGCGAGGGATTAGCGAGGGAACTCAGCGAGGAATTAACGAGGGAATAGCGAGGGATTTTGATTGTAATAGATTTAAAATTGGTGCGTATATTATTTATATAGCGACGGAATAGCGACGTAATTTCCCTCGCAAATTTGCGAGGGAGTACAGTCGCCATCGGTTTAAATTTTTGCGAGGAATTAGCGAGGGATTAGCGAGGAAAATTTTGTAGTTAGCGAGGGTTTAGCGAGGGAATACGTTCCCTTGCTAATTAGTGACCAAAAAAAACCGACGGACTTGTCCCTCGCTAATCCCTCGCTAATCCCTCGCAAATTTTTTTTGCGAGGGATTAGCGAGGGAAATTTCCCTCGCTAATATACTGATTTCTTGTAGTGAACATCCTTCTAAATCGTTTTTACAAAGCTTTTAAAATAGAGGTATTCGAATACCTCTGATGGTATTCGAATACCCCCTGATGGTATTCGAATACCACAGGAATCCTGTTTTAGAAACTAACGGATATATTTCAAATTTAATATACATTCAATGATCTCAAACGGCTCTTTTTCTCAAATGCTCTATAAATAGAGACCTTGGGTCACTTCTGAACCATGCCCAACCATTTGAATTATTTTTTCTTGTGCCAAAAACGTGATTCTGTGCTCTTTTCGCTAAAACTTTGAGATATCCTTAAAGAGCTTCATAGTGCTTCAAGTTGTATCTTTTACTCTTTATGAGAGGTTTCTATTTCATCTATTTTCTGCTTTTGTAAAGGGTGAGGTATCCCTCAGTAAAAGGGTGAGGTATCCCTTATTGTAAAGAAGGTGAGGTATCCTTCAAAGGGGGTGAGGTATCCCTGTTGTGTAAAGGTTGCAAGCACCTATTTTAAACTTGTTTTGAATAGTGAAAAATCTTGAACTGTGTTTCAGAGACTGAACGTAGGCTACAAGTGGTTGGTGGTCGAATCAGGATAAATATCGTGTCTGTTTTTCTTCTCTTTATCTCTTTATTTATTGCAATTTATTTATTATTGTTTAATTATTTATTTTCTGTTCTTAAGGTATTTTATCATCTTTATATATATTCATTCTATTGTTTCAAGAAATTTATATTAAACATAGTTTGCAAAAAAAAATCTTAATTACTCAATTCACTCCCATCTTGAGTACTGAAGTCACTTGGGTAACACTGCTAACATCGAAGAACATCAACAAATTTGATGCCTGACTTTTTGAAAGATGCTAAGATAAAAGAACTTTTCTCCTTAAGTATGACGCTCATTGAGAATATAGTTTGGTCCATATAGAATGGAATGAATGAGATGGTCTTCCAACAGAATTCACCTAATCCTACCCCCACAATCAATAGAGCCTTAGCGCTAACTAATGATTTCCTATGGACCCAACAAAAGGAATGCCACAAAGTCCACAGGTCAAGGATCAAAGAAATAAGGCGTACCTACTGGCAGCCTCCAACACTAGGGTTCCTTAAGTGCTATGTAGACGTTGCATTCGACAAAGACAAAGGAAAAGGACATATCGTTAGGGTTGTAAGAGATGCTGAAGGCAAAGTCATAATAACTTTTGCTTCTTCTGTATTCGCAGGCTCTAGCCTTGTTGTCAAAGCATTGGCTCTAAGAGTGGTATGGTTATTTAGTTTGTAGTATATCGTCTCAATGGAAATATACAGTCAAGGATGATTAAGCTAGAAAAGAAACACAAGACTCTTGTGGATGTTGCCAATGACATGGAGAAGGGTTTCTATTTCTTTTAACCAGAAATAGACCACAATAGTAGTAGGATTGCAATACCAATGAAGGGAAACGACAACTCTAGTTATCGTTTAAAGGGTGAAGATCTTCTCCTATCACAAGACCAACCTAGACAGAAATTTTGTTACGTAGGAACCTATCATATTGGGTAATAAAGTTCACTAGTTTTATTTCAAACAAATTGCATAGGGTCTTCGCCTATTATTCTACTAATAGAAGAGAATTGTTATCCTGTCAAAAAAAGTGAAATTCCACTAAGTTCTTACAAGAAGACATTCCTTCAAAATTATTAAAATTAAAAAAAGAAAAAGAATATTCATATCCTTTACATATACTTTATACTTTCTTAAGTTAATGATTTGGAATTTGGGCAAAAGGTTAAAGTTGAGAGTGCGTGCATGTTTGAATTTGATTCACAATTTTGGAAATTAGCAGTTTACTCAAATTAAGTTGTTTTCTCTAAAGCAAATATGTTCAAGTTGAAACAGAAAAAGTTGGTTATTTTTTATATTAAAAACAGCTATTTGAGCATTTTGAATATTTTGAACTTTTTAAATTGTTAATATTTTATTTTAAAGTAATAAAAAAATTGTAAATAAATAAATAAAATCCTATCATAATTTGGAATCAAATAAGATGATATAAAGAAATTTAAAATTTGTTTGAAGATAATTAAGGAGAAAAAAGGTATCTTGATTGATTTAGAAGATAATATTGAAGATATAATTAAGGAGAAGTTAAGAAGAAGAAATTCTCTCTTTAAATTGAAGCACATATAAGAGGAAATGTGAAAAAAAAAAAACTTAAGTAAAGATACGTGACAATCATATAAGAAATATATATATGGCCACATAAGATAGAGAGTACAATTCAGATTTTAACACTTTTAAGAGAAAGTACTTTCATTTATAATATAAGGGTGAATTGCATTTTGATTATTTCAAAAGTTTTGAGAGATAAACAATTCTATCTTCAATCAAATTTTTTTTTATTATTCTATTTCTCTTTTGGTAGTTTAATACCTAAAAACAATTATTTTTATACAATCCAAATAATAAGACTTTGTCTTAAAATCAACTAGAAAGAATTATGTGCATTTCACAGTCCTTTTAAGTTCATAGTGAATCTAAATAGATCTAGATTAAAAGAGAAAAATATTTAAAATTATAAAAAAATATGCATAATTAATTAATTTAGATAAAATCTAAAAATAAATTAAAAATAATTTAAAATTATGAAAATTATAAAAGAGATACGTATAATTAATTAAAAAATAATTTGAATCAATATCAATCAATATAATATAATGATATAATAATGTATAAAAAGAGAGTATTAGTTTGTAAAATTCTGTCAAATGACAACTCTTGGTTGTGTCACCAATATTATTTAAATTTGAATTTTATTATTATCATATTAAAAAGAATTAAAGGGAAATGTAAAAAAATTTTCCAATTGTTATTTTTTAGATTGTGCCGCTAACATAATTTGAATATAAATTTTAATATTATCCTTTTAAAGAAAATGTAAATTATGTCAATGTTCTTTTTTACAAGTGTCATTTCTAAATTATTATCTTATTAATAATATATATATATATATATATATATATATATATATATATATATATATATATATGTAAACTTTTTGAGATTTTTTATAGAGTAAAAATATTTTTATGATGTTAAACTATACTGCCAAGAGAGCTAGTAATAGCCGTAGTCTCTAAAGCTTAAAATATTTTTTCAATAATTTTTAAAATATTCTCAAAATGTTATATATAAACTTGATATTTGACGCACTCAAAAAAATAAAATAAATATTTAAATTTCAACATGAAATTTCTATATCTCCTATGATCACTTGTAAAATTATAGATATATTTTTTTACAGTAATAAAATAATTATTATATATTATTTTAAAATATTTAATTTTTTTATATTCTCATGCATCACACGAATGTTATTCTATTTTGAAATTTAAAAGAAAAAATATTAAGAATGACAATCATTCTTAGAGGAGAGTAACTCAATAGATTAAGTCACTTTCACAAAAATATACTCTAATTTATTATTGTTATATAAGGATGGATTATGAGTTAATATACTCAAACATAAATTAATTTTCTCATAATTGATTTTCTTAAAAATCAATTTTACACATAATTAATTTCTAACAAAATCATTTTTGCAGAATTAATCCAAAATTTACAATATTATTATTGCATGGTGCACAGAAATAAAATGAACCATCTAATATTCTTAGAAAATAATTTCAAAGTTAATGATAATATACTAAAAAAGTTTATAATTTTAATCTTTCTAAATATATCAATTTTTAATTTTAGTCTCTAAAAAATATTTTTAACAACTTGTGTGCCTAATTTTAAAATGAGTAAAATTTGTTCAATTCAACTTTTTTATATTAATTTTTTAGCTCTTGAAATAGATAAAAATTTAATATAAAGGAGTTAAATTGAGTTAGTTTTAATCACTTTTAAAATGAGTAAAAATTAATTTTATTCACTTTTAAAATTATAAAAATATAAATCATAAAAACTAATATATTTAAAAGTATCAAATACTTATTTAATTTAAGCTAAAAAGCAAAATATAGGAGAAATTTCAGAAGCATCCTACCACAACACAACTGTGGACAAAACAGGTTGCCATAAAGGGGCCCAAGATGGCTTTAGGTTCAATGATTCTGTTCCGTCCCACAACTGAACAGTGTGCTGTGTGTGCTTGCTGGGAAGAACAAATCAAATCAAATCAAATGAGCTAAAACCATTTACCACACTCTCTGCGCTTTCCCAATCTCATCTCATTCCCTCTCTCTCTCTCTCACTTCACCCAGAAACCTGAAACCCAGAGACCCATCATGCAAATCGCAACTCTCATCAATTTTCTCTTTCTGGCTCGTGTCTAAGGAAAACAACAGATACCCATCACGGTTCAGGGTCTCCAGTGGCCAGATTCATCACTCTCTTGCTCAGGTACACGTACCCTCTTAACATATTTCCTGCACTTTCATTGTTTTCTCTTTTCCCTTCCGCAATCCCTCAAGTGTGCATAGACCTGGACCCTTAAACTTGTAGGGGGTGATAAAAAATATGCAGGGCAATGGTTGGTTACATTAAAAAAGAAAAAAAGATTCTAAATTTGGAGTGAAAAATGATTGTTTTATGTTGATGACTGTTTAGTAACATAAATTATTGTAATTTCTAACTATAAACACTGGTGTACTATGTCGATAGAAAACTTCTCATAAGACTTCTTAGATTCGAAGTTTGGTGGAGGAAGGTAGTTTAATGTGTGAAACCAAGGCACTTTACTGCCCTGAAATAATGTGGTATAATGGTGTTCAGTATGTTGGGCTGAATTTTGTTGTGGAATCTGAGTGCCTATTGATGACTTCTGTAGCGATTTGATCTATGAAATTGTATGAAGCATGAGCATAAATCTGTGGACTGGTTACTTTTTGATGGGTTTATGGTTATAATTATAACCTGAAATGGGTGAGTTGTTTCTGTTAAAGAGGTCCTGTGTAGTATTATACGAGTCTTTTTAAGAAACTGAAACAGTTGATATGCTCCATGTTACTATGTGCGGGCTTGATGAGTCTGAGTTGTTTTACTTGGAAGTGTTGTTGGCTTGTTGCCTTTTGACCTGGTGGTCATGATAACTAGCCTCTCTACTAGTAGGGGTAAGGCTGCTTACTTCCGCCCCTCTCCATACCCGACAATGGTGGGAATCTTGTCCCCCCCCCCCCTGGTCCCACTATTTTTTTTTAAATCTTTATTATTATTATGACTGAATTAGTTAAATATGCTGGAATCCAATGAAGCGGTGATTGATGGGACAATTTGAGGAGCAGTGATTTTGTTAAGACCCATTTTAAACAGGTTCTGTGAGCATGTTGTTCTTTTTGTCATAATACAGATGTGATGAATATGCATGTACTGCATATGCGACTTTGAGGGATGCTTGTGCATTAAAAATTTCCTTGTTGCTGAATGAAAGTTATTGCTGATCCCTCTTACTTGCTTGTTCTCTTAATTGTTGGATATCATATCACAGATTGACATATTTTGCATCAAGGTTTGTTGATGAAGTTAGTATATGATTTTGGCTCTTTTAACATATTCTTCTCTAGATAAATATTGATAATACATAATCTGATGTAGAATTAAAGGACAAAAGGAACAAAGAATCCTCGGAGTTCCATAGGCACTCGGTGTCAAGAAACTCGGTCTCAAAGTAGGAATATAGTCCACTTAATTCAATAATCAATAATCAATCGTCTTCTAAAATGCATAAGAGGGATATTTGTAACCCTCAAACAATAAAAACCAAATACAAATAACTAAAGATAAGATTTGGGATTTGATAGAATCCCACTAAAATCCTAATTATTAAATAGATAGGTTGTGTTTGGAATGAATAAAAAAGGGAAATGATTTGATTTGATTTAAATTGATTTGATTTGATTTGATTTAAAAATCAAATTTTGTGTTTGGAACTTTTAAAAAAAAATAGGATTTGAATTGATTTAGAAATCAAATTTTGTGTTTGGAATTCATTAAAATGAGAATTGATTTGATTTGATTTTATTATTTTACATTTTAACCCTTATGAAAGGTTGTTAGAGGTAGTTACTAAGGGTAAAATAGTCTATTTATTTCAAATCAAATCAAATCAAATTAACAAATCCTATCAAAATTGATAGAATTTCTAAAACAAAAGAAATGAAATCCATGAGATTTTAGAAATCAAATCATTTCTCATTTTTAAACATTCCAAACACAAAATTTAATTAAATTTGATTTACAAATCAAATCATTTCCCATTTTTTTACATTCCAAACACACTCATAAGGTTCTTAATTAACAAAATAAAATCCCTAATTAAAATAACAGAAAATCCATAATAATAAAACTCATAGTTATCCTAATATCATCTGCATCATTCTCCTCCTCTAGAAGAACTCGCCTCTGGAGAGTTAAATTTCAGCTTCATCCAGAATCAATATGGTAGGAATGTTCTTCAAAAACCGAAGTAGTAACAAAATCAAAGTGGGTCTCCTTCTTCACAAGATAATGACAAATAGGTGAGGAGAATAATCCACAATCAGCAATGTATCA
Source organism: Ormosia emarginata (assembly GCA_029884605.1). Taxonomy (NCBI): domain Eukaryota; kingdom Viridiplantae; phylum Streptophyta; class Magnoliopsida; order Fabales; family Fabaceae; genus Ormosia; species Ormosia emarginata. The sequence continues at coordinate 3,259,561 of JAQQTP010000058.1, read as the reverse complement.
TCCACAATCAGCATTGTATTATCCACAAGCAACATTGTATTAATTTGGTCCAAATATTATGGTGGAATTGGCGGAACTTTAGGCACGCAAGCAGTCAAATGATTTGTAGCAACAACTAGAGAGGACATGGAAAGATTAAAGGTATCTTTAGAAGAAGCAAATCATCAATATTAAAATTGTGATCCCTAAAATGCACATTAGAATCTAATTTATAATTATCACTACTTAATGCAAAGTGGCGTCTAATGGTGGCATACAATTTAATGATGCAATTGGTAATTATTTCAGCTGAATCAAGATGTTTAAGATCTAATGGTGTGAGCTTAAGATCAATGGGCTAAGTGTTTTCTTTCTCGACAGTGGTTATGTCTTTAGAATCCCTAACCTTCACCTCTGGACATTCTTTACCGGGATCAATAGGTCACAAGATAATCCTTCTACGACATGATCTTAAGAAAAATGAATATGTATTGTCCCTATTGTTGTGGGTCACATCATTATTATATATCCAGGGACGACCTAACAAAATTTGAGTAACATCCATAGGTAAAACATCACAATAAACATCTTTCGCATAAGACCCTAGTACAAGTGGGACCTTACACCTGGAGGTGACCTCTAGATAAGTATCATTTACCCAAGGTATCCTAAAAGGTTGTGGGTGAGGTTCCACATTTAGACCACATCTAATCACACCCCTTTTAGAAATCACATTTAATGTGCTATTATTATTGATGACTAGATTACAAGTTGTACCCTCACATTTAATGTAGGTTTTCCATGCATCATAAATAAGAGATTTATGAACGCACTATATAACACTATTGTGATTTGGTAACAAATAGTTCATACTTTATAATAGGGATATATCACAAATACAAGAAGTGCCAACAGACTAGATACAAAGTAGTGAGAATTATAAACTATTCTAAAGGCACAAATAAAGATAAAAAATTCAAGAGCCAAGATTAATTGAAAAAATTGCACCTTTGTTAAGCAATAAGAGAGTTTTACAGAGATATGGTGAGCCGTAAGCAGCGGAACAACTTTAGTTGTGAAAAATCTTTGCTTCCAAATAGCTCAAAGCATGAGATCAACAAGACTCGGATGCCAAATTGATGTAGAATTAAAGGACAAAAGGAACAAAGAACCCTCGGGGTTCCAAAGGCACTCGGTGCCAAGAGACTTGGTCTCAAAGTAGGAATATAATCCACTTAATTCAATAATCAATAATCAACCGTCTTCTAAAGTGCATAAGAGGGGATTTTATAACCCTCAAACAAAACTAACCAAATATAAATCAAATACAAACAACTAAAGATAAGATTTGAGATTTGATAGAATCCCACTAAAATCCTAATTATAAAATAGATAAGATTCTTAACTAACAAAATAAAATTCCTAATTCAAATAACATAAAATCAATAATAATAAAAATCATAATTATCCTAATATCATCTGCATTAGAATGGTGATATGTTTTCTCTTTAAAGTCCAAGATGGATCTGCGTTCAGCATTTTGGGATTGTTGTGACGTGAGACAATCAGGAACCGTGATGAATGCATCCCTTTTTGACACATTCTATTGTGTTGTTTTCTAATACTATCTGTTCTGAAGTTTAATTATTTTATGATACCAAGATAAGTTGATTTAGTTGTTGAACTATGTCAGTCATTCTGATTTCGTTGAACCATCAATTGGTACAGGTGTCAAAGGTGAAAGCAGAGTGTGGATGTCAGATCTTGTTTTTTGAAGGCAATTCAGTCTGTTGGTTATTCTGGTGCATTGGCTAATACCCTTTGGGTTTCTATATCAGCACTTAACAGATTATGGCTTACCGCATTTTGCCATTTCTATCTTATCTTGCTCAGTCCACTTGAATGAGCATTTGTAATCTATGCCGTCTGACATGATTTCTCTACTTGTATAGCTTGGTTGTAATTAAAAGATTCCACTCTCTCATCAAGTTGTACTCTCCCACCCTTGGTGGGAAGACACATGCAACCATGCACAACACATATTTTAGCTCAACAATATATGCTGTTAGGTGTAAAGAGTCATTCTCTTTATCTTTCAATGGCTACTCAAACTTCTGGTATGAAAGATTTGACAGAACCCCATCACACTGTTCATCATGTTGTGGTTGTTGTGATTGCTATGCACTCTCCACTTATAGAGTACCCATAAAGCCTAGTGTTCTAAATGGGTTGAGGCAATCCACTCTCCTTCAATTGTCAGCATCTAGAAGGTTGATTTTGGGTGGTGGACACCATTACTTTTCCCGGCTACCAGCTTATGGTCTCCACAGAGGTTGTTATGAGCTTAATTATTCTGTCAATGAGAGAACTGTTTGCAACAGAAGTAGAAGGAGAATAAAGGGAAGATGTTTACGTGCAGCCTTACAAGAAGGGAGGGAAGCATGCCATTCATTTGGTTCTGACGATGCTGAAGCCGTTCTCAGCTTATTGAGTGAGGAAGCAGATAAGGATGCTATTGGTATCAAATGGAAGAATGTGTCTGTATCCAAAAGAATGGAAGCCGAGAAGAAAAGAAAAAATGTGAGTAGAGAGAGAAATTTGAGTTCGAGTAAGAAAGTAGAAATAGAGAAAAAAGGAAATTTGAAGCAACACGAGACATCCACTATAGAATTGAGAAGAGAGGATGAAAAACCCAACAAAGAAAGGGAAGCCTTTACAAAAAGTCAAAACCGTAGGAAGCGAAGAGATGTTTCTAGTTGTTCATCTTATTACTCGTTTTCATCAGGAGATTTTTGGAGTGACCTGGAAGTTCAGGATAAGCATCGTTTGGAAGAATTATCAATAGAATATGAGAAGGATGAAGCAAATCATGTGGAGGGACAAGTGAAGGAAGAATTCAACAGGCAAAGAGATGAATCAGAGGAGCTGCAGGATTTTTCAAATCAGGAAAGAACTGCATTTGGTGCTGACATTGATTGGAACCTAAGGAAGAAGTCTGAAAAGAAGCTGACTGAGGTAACTATGCAAGAAACAGAATCCACAAAAGAACACCAAGATATGCATTCAAGAGCATTTAGAACACATGAATCTAGTTACGGAAAAGCGTCTGTTTCACACAAGCAAGTCAATAGTGAGGAAGATAATTCATCTTTTGTCAAAGATTTGGATAAGAAAACAAAAAAGGCATATATTCAAACAGGAAACATAAGAAAGCATCAACCTACAGACATTCAAGAGTCTGGTGGTGATGAAGTTGAAATGACTTTGCTATCACGAAAGACATTCAGTGGCAGGGAAGGGAACCTTGAGATATCAGAAACACTTTTACAGGAAACAAGTGATGGACATAAAAAATTTGTTGGTTCTACTTCTTCCACAGGAAAGGATGTAATAGATAGAAATTCCCAGAAATATATTGGAAATTCAAAAATTGAAGACACTGAAAGGACCTCAAATACTAGGATGAAGAACCTGGGAGCAAAAAAAGCTTCAGTTTTGAGTTCTGTTCAGGGAGTGGAGGAGCAACAACACCAAAAAGGAGAGAAGATCATTACACTGGCTAAGGAGAGAAGAAAATCTCAACAATTTTCTGAAGTATCACAAGTTCATGAGAGTAACGCTGAAGATACATCTATCATGAATTCTAGAACTAGAATAAAGAACTGGGAAGAAAATTCAAACTTCAGCTCAGATGCAAGGGGAACATGGCTCCAAACAGATAAAAGGACAACTCAGAGTATTCAACACAGGAAAGGATCTGAACTCGTCGGCACTTTATCAGAAGGCTATGCCAGTGATGAAAAGCAAGTTTCAAGCTCTCAAAGAACTTCTGAGAAGGTGAGGTTCATCCCAAAAGGCAAGTTGACATCAGTTGTTAAAACTAGAGAAAGTTCTTGCCAAACCGAAGAAAGGATTGCAAATTCTGAATCAGCCAGTGAGGACCAAAGACCTAGGAACTTATCAATTTCTGATGAAACTGCCTCAAGAGAGGAATCCAGCTTCCAGGGATCATTGAATTTGGTTTCTGAGGCTGGAAAACATGTTATATTGGCAGAAGGTGATGAAAGGAGATCTGCAATAATGTTGATCCCTTCCTCATCCCAATTGATGGGTAGAGGCTCAGCACATGTTGAAGTCACTGCTGGAATTGCAAGCCCCGAGATCTTTATTGAAACTTCAGAAAGTGGCTCATCTGCTTTATATGACAATTCAGGAAGAAGTCCTACTTTTCTTTCTGGACCATATTCTAGAGATGGAAGTGATCAGGCTTATAGCGAGCCTTCTACCATCATGGCTCCAGAAGATGCTCTTGGTTCAGCTGATCGTTTAGAGAAATCATCCAAACAGTTTGTTGATGAGTTTGTTGAGAGGGTCAGGCATGAAGTCACAACTTCAGAAACACAAGAAATGGAAGTTACTGGAACCAAGTTGGCCTTTGAAGATGAGGGGAATCGGATCTACAGTTCAAGGCAACAAGGCACTCAAAATGACTCTCAGTCGAAGGAGCATGATTCTAGCCGTTCCTCTGGGTTTCCTGGGACCAAAGGACCTTCTGATGAGATGTGGAATGTAACAGAACCATCTGTTGAGCAAAGGCTAGTAGCTGAAGAACCAGAGATCAGCAAGGAAATTGATAAACCAATTGTCAGAACTGGCAGGTCCCTATGGAGTATTATTGCTGATGTTGTTCGATTACGTTGGGGTTCACGTGCTGGTTCCTCCACTTCCGCTGGAAGATCAGGTGAGAGAAACTCATCAAACAAGTCTGATAGTGAGACATGGTTTTCTGGGCAGGAGCATGAGGAAACCAGTAAAAGTAATGTAATAAAAGAAACAAGTGTACTGCCACAAGCCATGACTTCTGATAAGTTAAAACTGGGTAAACCTTATACCCAAAGTGAGGGAGAGGTGTCTGATGCTAAAAAATTGAAGGACAAAGGAAAACATCTTGAAGTTGGATCATCTTCTCCAAATATATTGGAAAGTGGATCAACATCAGTGGGTGCCTCATATGCTTCTGGAGAGGAAAATGCTAGTTGGACTGAATATAGAAAAGATTTGAAAGTCACTACTTCAGGCATAAAAATCATGGAATCACCAATTCCATTACCTGCCGGAGGGCTTCCTATTGTAGGAGAAATTGTAAATATTGGTGGATCTGACATGTCTGGAACTGAGTCAGTGGTGCCAATCAAGGAACCTGTTGCTCCAGTGGAGTCTGAATTGTCTGGCTCAGGGAGAAAGGATGGAGAGTTGAAGCAAAGGAAGTTTCAACGGAACAGGCAAGTCTTAAGAGATAGGTTTGATGACTGGGAAGAAGCCTATAAACTTGAACTTGATCAGCGAAGAATGGATGAAATGTTCATGAAGGAAGCACTTTTGGAAGCCAAGAAAGCTGCTGATACTTGGGAGGTCCCTGTTGGTGCTGTTCTTGTGCAGCATGGGAAAATTATTGCACGAGGATGCAACTTGTAAGTATTATGATATTATTTCATTCTTTGTAATTGCTTTTTTGTTTTTTTAATTTATATCAAAATATCTGTTTCAGAGTAGAAGAGTTACGGGACTCCACTGCCCATGCAGAGATTATTTGTATACGAGAAGCTTCAAACCTTCTTCGGACGTGGAGACTATCAGTAAGTTTTCCTTGTAAAGTTAAAATGTATTTTGATATTACAGCCAAAGCTTAATATTCATTTGATATGTTTCTCTTATATCATTTTTAAGCTCATATGACTACCTTAACATGCGTTAATATGTGTACTTAATTAAAAGTTTAAAACCCTCATAGTTCAGGCCAATTCCACCACTTGTATGTTAAAGACATGAATAGCAGCAGATCTAATATTTACAAAACACTGATAATACTTTTCACATCCATCTGTTGAAAGGAACCAAATGCTTGTTATCTAGTCTACTAGTAGATATGAATGATAAGTAACTAGCATAATCTACTAATACATATGAATGATATGTAACTAGCATACCACTACAATGCCACGCTAATAAGCACCGATATAGGTACAGGAATTGGATATGACACGAGTACAACATGGGGATATGGCATTTTTAAAAAAACTAGGATACGGGTACAGTAAGATACAACATAACATATATATAAAAAAATTATATATATCCTCTCACCAAACATAAAAATAGCATATAAAGCCATTATAACACATCATAAACATAATTTAATATAATTCCTAGAACAACATAAGAATCACAAACAATATAAATATATAATTTATTTTATAATTCATAAACTTTGAATGACTCAAAAAGCAGAATAATGTAATAAAAAAATCATAAGCTGCCAATTGCAAGTAGAATAAAAGTCACCTATATTATATTATCATTCAATGGGTGAAGATGGGACTTATGTTCTATTACGTCTTCTAAGTTCCAAACACACACACAGCCGGAATCACAGCCTCAGAAGCGGCAAGGCAGAAGCGTAAAGATGAGCCAAGATATAGGGGCAAAGCAGAAGCGTTTCATCATCTCAAGCATTGCAACCAGAATCTCATCGCAGAACTGCAGAGGAGGCAAGCCAAGGTCACAAGTGGAAGGGCAATTTGCTTGGGGTGATATTTGGGCTGAAATAACAGGACTAAGCTGAGAGAAAGAGGTTTAAATTTGTTATGGGTGATCTTCAGGGCTGACAGACTCTGAAAACACAGTTGTTTCTCAAAAAAAAAATTGAAATTGTTGGTTTGCCATTTAAGTGCAGTTTCAGAGCATTTCTAAGCTGTTCCAGTGCATTTCGGCTCGTGTTGAATTTTTTTTGAAAAATAAAACTCGTACGTTTGGTATGTTTACCAGTATCCAAACCGTGCCGGACACTAGTATGACGGTCTAAGCTGTACCGATGCTTCTTAGATTCCAAGTAGACTCACACTGGGAGTACTTCTAATGTTGACAATGGGACAGGCATGATAGTGTCGGCTGGTTTCATGAAAATTAAAGGTTTATATAGTAATAATTTCTTTCAAGAATTTCTTAGTTCATATTGGAATGGTTTAATAGTTGTATAGGAATGTGCAAGTTTGCAGACTTTGGTGCACACTTTAACATCAGATGAGTAGTCATGGGTCTTTAAGTAGTTTGGTTTAAGCAAGCTTGTCTTTCTTTTGAATACTTCCTCTTGGAACTTGTGGTTCTCTCTATGTTTACTGTTTGTAGATCATGTTCACAGCATCTGAACTGACCCCAATTTTCAGCCTTTTCTTCTGGCTTTGCTACCCTAAACGAGACCATTTACCTATTTGATGAAACCCTTTTTTATTTACCCTTCCTGATTTTCCTTTGCCTTTTTAATACCAAGTTTGTCTGCAAGATTGCAACAACTCGACCTTTTTAGTTCATCATTTGAAAGCCTAAAATATTATCTTTTATACGATGGTACTTCCCCGAGAAAGCATATTAAGACGTATTTCCCTTTATGTTGTACACCAGTTTTTAAGCCTGTATTTTAGGACATGAAAGCACCATCAAACAAATTTAAACATCATTATTCAACTGGGAAATTTGGGGTTTCCCATTGCAATCATGAATGCTGATGATTGCTGTAGTGTCTTTGATCCTTCACCATCAACGGTTAAAATATTGACTATTCTTTGTTTTACTTAACAATAGTTTGTTGCTATTCAGCTTTCCTGATGTGGTGTCATTAATCAAGAACAAAACCCTTTTGCATATATGCAATGGTGGATATCAAAACAAATCCAACTTAGAGTATATATTAGCATGATAGATTCATGTTTAAAGAAGTCATAATTATTGAAACGAATTAACATTAGGATTATACAGTATTATACAGTATACTGTATAATCTGTTGCTCCCTACTTTTATCCATTGATTGATAACGTTAAAAACCCTGTGTGGTAATTAGATTACTTTATAATCTATTGCTCTTTACTTTTATCAATATTGATAAATAATGTTGAAATTTTATCAATAAATAAATAAATAATGTTAAAATCCCTGTTGTGGTAACAATCTCAAAATAAATGCTTCTATAAAATTAAAAAAGGATTTCACAATAATTGCAATAGTTATGTTTAAATCACCTAAGGCAATATTTGTTAGAAGGGAATTGGAGTGAAAAGAAAGGAAATGATGTATGTATTTGGACTTACCTGTAGTCCAAGTAGGTGAATCATTTCCCTCCTGTCCAATTCATTCTTACCAAACATTGCTTATAGGATCACTTGGTAATTTGGTCCATCTTGAAGAATGGTTGATATCTAATACTTCTGGTATTTGATACAACTTGGTAAATTAGTTTGATGGTTCATTTGTTTAAGGACAAAATTTTCCCACTTTCAGGACGCTACACTTTATGTCACGCTTGAGCCCTGCCCGATGTGTGCTGGCGCCATTCTTCAGGCAAGAATAGATACTGTTGTGTGGGGAGCTCCCAATAAGCTTCTTGGAGCTGATGGTAGCTGGATTAGGTAAGCAGTCTACAACTCAACATGCTTCTTGTATTGCTTATAATTATATGTTTGCAAGGGGCATGAAAGTCTTTATGGATCATCCATTTTAATCTTTACCTATTTCATGACAGAATTGGTCTCTTTTTGTACCTTCAATTTCCCTTTTATTTTCTTTGGCTAAATTAGTCATGCCTTGAAAAACTGTGTTGAAAAAGAGGGAATCCGCAGTTGTGCACAAGTGTATTACATTTATATTATGATAAGAAAAGGACTACAGTACCCTTAATACTTATGCCCCTGAAACATAATTCACAACAAACTGCATTTGAGGTTTGTCTAAATATTTGACTACAACATGGTCAATGTCAAAGTTGTTAGATGTCAAATCCCATATTTATTGATTAGTGAGATCTCATTAATAAGCCAACAAAACATGGTTTCTTAGCATATCTGTATACCATTGTCAACATCTTTTTATGTCAAGGTTCCTGCTAATTTGCCTTTTCAGAACCTCGGTGGATTGCATTTCTCGAAATATACTGGAATTACAACACAAGTATGGGAGGGGTTGCCTCTTGTTTTCCTCACTGGAATTGAGTCTTTTGGAAATTTTCTTGAAAGATCACATAATTTTTTTTTTTAAAAATCTCCAACCAGAATTTATATTAATATTTTTTTATCATCGCATAAAATAATTTTTTTTATCATTACATAAAATATTAATAACGCACATTTTTACAGATGGGATGTGCAAGATAAAAAATAGTGACTGAACTTTTTCGCAGACTTTTACCTGATGTAGGAGAAAATGTCTCTGAACCAAGAGATATGCCACCTGCCCCAGTTCACCCATTCCATCCAAAGATGAAGATAAGGAGAGGGGTCTTGGCAACGGAGTGTGCAGATGTAATGCAGCAATTCTTTCAGCTGAGAAGAAAAAAGAAGAAAGAAGAACCACCAAAGGACCCCTCTTGCCTTCCTGTTACTCACCACCACCCCTCCAAGTTTCTTAACAAGATACATGACATCTTCCACCTAATGTTTTGTTTGTAAAAGAGCAGATACACATATTTCCTCATGTTTTAAACGAGCATCTGAATAAAATTTTCAAACATCATGATATGGTCATAGTGAAAAGTACAATATTCAAGTTCTGTGAAAGTCATACTCATTAGCTAACCTGTCGTGGGCAGTAATTTCACACGTTACCCAACCACTGTTGCCAACTTTAATTTCATGTTATAACTATGAACGTTTAGAATGATGACAAGAATACAATGATATAATAGTGCCTATCTGTCCTTATTTCTTTTCATATATTTGGAAAGGGTGTATGGGAGTATTTGAAATCATTTGCAAGAAAAAGAAATCTAGAGTATGTACAACGATTGAACTGCAGATAAAACATCGCAATCACATTGGTATGTTGGACCATCAGATATTAACAGAAAGTGATAGAGACCTCGTACTTACACATAGGTCATATGCAGAAACTAGTAGGTGAGATTATGTTCTCATTAACATGAAACCTTTTGTTCCTTATCCCCCTCTTCCCACTCCATCCCCTATCCACCCAACCTTTTACCCTAGTAAATATGAATATAAGTGTGCTTAAAAGGCAAGTTAGGCCATAACCATAATACGAACTTTGAATGAGTGTGAGCCAAGTCTAAAGATAAAGACTTATGATTTTAGGGGGCCCTTGATGCAAGGGAAGCTAATTGTACCCATGATTTTTCCATTGTTAACGTTCCTTGTTATAGATGATTAGTGGTGATGTCTTACTCACATGAAGGATACATCTGTCCTTCCACAGATCATCCACACAACACGTCCCAACCTTCTAAGCTTTATCATAGCCCATAAATAAGAAGCTAACTCCCTCTAGTCTCTACCAAATTCCATTCTACCATGGCTGCAATGTTCTTGGCTTTGGCTTTAGCAAGCCTCTGCTGCCCTCTAGTATCAATCAATGCCCAAGCACCAGTAACCACACCATCAAAGTTGCCACCTACAACCCCAACTGCAACTTCCCCATCTTCTGGCACAACACCAGCGACCACACAACCCCCCATTGTGGCGTCATCCCCTCCCACCACAAGTAAACCACCAGCAGCAAGCCCTCCCACTTCAAGCAAGCCACCAACTGCAACCCAGCCACCTGCAAATGTGGCTCCCAAATCTGCTCCTGTGACATCACCGGCTCCCAAGGTTGCACCGGCTTCCAGCCCAAAAGCTCCACCACCTCAAATTCCACCACCACAACCACCAAAAAGTCCACCTGTCTCGACTCCCACATTGCCACCACCATTACCACCACCAAAGATATCCCCTACACCAGCCCAAACACCACCAGCCCCTGCACCAGCAAAGGCAACACCAGCACCTGCACCCACAACGAAAGCACCAACACCATCGCCTGTTCCTTCACCACCAACACCAGCACCTATAATAGAGATACCAGCGCCAGCACCTCAACCCCCTACTCACAAGAAAAGAAGACATAAGCACAAGCACAGGAGACACCAAGCGCCAGCTCCAGCACCAGCAATTATTCGCAAGAGTCCCCCAGCACCACCAACTGATACTAAAGCAGAATCGGACACAACACCAGCACCAGCACCAAGTCTGAATTTGGTAATATCTTTGACCAGAGAAATATCAACTTACAATTATATACATAAACTGCTGACACAGCTCAATAGATGAAATATATAGCCAAATCTACCAATATGTCTTATAAGCATCACATTGTTTTGACCTCCTCTTATGTTTTTTACTTCACAGAATGGTGCACCATCAAACCATCAGCAAGGGAGAAATATATGGGCAACGGCTGGACTTGCTATTATTGTTTTGCTAGCTGTTACTGGCTACAGCTGCTAGCAGTCTCATAGTACCATGAATTCACTCTAAGCAGTTATTTGGTTTGCAAAATGTAGAATCATTTCATGCGTATAGATCTGAATAATGAGAATCTATACCTATGATTATTTCTTTCTTTCTGTATTTTTGTGGTGATCTTTGCTCAGAAATATTAATGAATATGAATTTTAGAATTATGGAAATATATCAAATAATCAGGAATGTCAAATAAAAATGTCTATAGTCATGAGTTATCACATCAAACTTGATCAGTTTCTGAGTCCATGTTCGTTTTCTCCTGAAAGTCATACTCCGTGATAAGTCCAAGATTGTCAACTAATTTGTGATGCTGAAGACATCCTGCACACTAGTAAGATACACTTCCAATTACTTGCAATAGAATAAATACTTACATAATACTAATGTTATAAATATGTCCATTAAGAACCATGGAATGCATGAGAAAATAGTATGGGCATCATCAATAAGGTTTCCAAAAACAAAAGCAGACTTAGCAAAACAAGATAAAAGGGAACCTTGAAACCAGTGGCAAGACCATCAGCACAAATGCACTTTAACACACTTGCATATATAATCCAATAATTTAGCCATTCCATGAATTATTGAACTTTCAGAACATGCAGACTTGATGCAATGCAACCCAGCTACTTCCTTTATATGATGATCACCAAACTCAAATCTTAGGGAAAGGGTAGATAGATGGGAATATTTTTCTTTTAGTTGGAGGCAAAATTTGTGTTCTACTTTAATATTTACATATGAGAAATGCTAGCAACACACTCTTTTGGACACTCCTTTCAACACTTGCTTTATTATTGGTCCAAAAGCAAGTGTTGCTAGCATTCCTCCCCTAATAATCCTTTTAAGTGTATGATGAGGTGGACTAATAGCAAAGTAAGTGTTGAAAGGAGTGTTCAAAAGAGTATATTGCTAACATTTCTCTTTACATATATAGGGCACATTAATATGCTACATATACAAAGACAGGGAACAATATGGCAAATTGGCAACTAGTGAAAGGTTGATGCACCAACAAAGATAGTCTTAATTTAAAACACCATGCATGATTATATGCACAGAGAAAACACCAACCAGGGGTTCTAAAACCTGTAATTTGACCCACTGCTTTTGTTCTTAAACAGGGAGAAGTTGCCAAAGGTCAGTGTCAATAAAAATGTCAAAATACACCCATTATTTTTAACCAAAAAAGAGAGTTAAATACTAAATTATATGCAATAATGCAAATATCAGGAAAATGAAGCTTTATCTTGAGCAAACAGCTTACCAAGTTGCAAGCCATCAAGCAATCACTAATAACTTTGTTATAGAAAACAATATACATGCTGTAATATATTTCATACTCTCTCTCTCTCTCTCCCTCTCTCTCTCTACTTTATAGCATGTGACAGCAGAGGGAAGAAGGGAAGAGAAAATGACAATTACAGAATGGAAAATAGTCACTACATATATTAAGTACAACTGTATATGCAAAGCTATTAACTTAGGCAGCAAAAGTACAGGTGAGCAAGAGCTAAATTACATGAACGATGCATAACATAATTATTTTACTCTCTCTCTCTCTCTCCCCTTGAGCAAATCTGGACTACTTGATCATGCATGTGTGGTCAAGATTAGAACATAAGTAATGTGATTTTTTTAAAGTGGTCATGTCACATTTAAGTGATTTATAATACTAACCATCTATGCAAAATCCAATGATTCAGTCCTCTCCTCTCATAATAAACCACTCCTCTCATTTGATATGTTCCCTATATGTGTGTGTATGAACCATGTCCAAAAACACACCATATGTCATATTTAACCCTTAGTCTCTGTTTCAATTTTTTGTCATATTCATTCTAAAAAGCAGAAACCACCAACCAAACATTAGAAGAGAGCAAAAGCCTTTCACTGAAACTATTATATTACACTTTCCCAAAACAATAAGAAACTATCTATTTGGTATTTGAAATTTACAGGCATGAAAACAAAATAACTCTTCTTCAATTGTTATGTTGGACAAATGGCTGGGGCCATATACATGCCATGAAACTAGGGTTCCAGCAGGTCCTGTGCTACATGTGTTTTCTTCCCCCCTCCCTCATGGGGAGATCCCTGTTCCCCTATTCCCCTTACTAAGTTGGAGAGATCAGATAACCAAATAAAAACAAATAAATAAAATTGGGTAAATTACACTCCATCCCCTTGAGGTTTTCTCATGACACTAAACCCAATTTTCCTTTTTCAACCTTGCTTCATTTTATCAGATAATATAGATAGATCAAAAACAACTCAGAACTAAGATCATAAAATATCAAAGAAACCACCCTCTAGAACAACTCATTGCTGGAGAGGGAGAAAGAGAGAGAGATGCAGAGGAGAGAAACAAGATAAATAAAAAAATTGAAGAACCAGTACAAGTAAATAAATCTACTAAAGAGAGAACTGATGCTATGCACCGACTAAAATGAGAGTAAAGAGAAATGGAAATATGAGATTTCTATCTTGGTAAAAAGGATGGGGGTGTTTTTATTTTATGTGACCATATCCTATTCCTACTAGAGATTTTCCTAGTTTTTTTTTCACTTTTCTTTTTTACTAACTATCAATTATAGTTATTAGTATGGCTAAATTTACATTAAAAATTTTTGGCATTTGTATTAAATATTTTTTAAAAATTAAAAAATGTTAGGGGTGTTAGAATGTAGTTAGTCAATTTGGTCAAATGGGGTGGAGTGTAGATTTTAGATAAAAATTGAGTTTTGCTGAATTGGAGGGTTTTATGTAGGGAAGGAGGAAAAGCGAAAATAGAGACTCGGAATAATATGATATTGCTATTGATTTGATGTGACAATAATGTGATACAAAAGAAAACTCAATAGTCCTATTTATACTAATACTAGACTCTTAATCTTAATTAAATAAGGAAACAAATCATTAAATAATAAATAGGAAATAACCCCTAAGAGATCATCTAAGATACTCTAAATATTCTAAGATACAATAAAGATATTATGAAATATTTTTCAGATATTTTAACACTCCCCCTCAAGCTAAAGCTTCCTAAGCTTAAGCTTGTTATAATTAAACACACTAAAAGAAAATGAACTAAAAAATATAACGCGTCTAGTGGTTGGGACGGACAGAGACAGTGACTAGCAACTACTTCTAGGACGGATATGGGCCAATGCATTTGGGACAAAGAGTTGGGGCCAAAGAATGTGGAACAAAGAGACCGACTAGTGTGAGTCATAATCAACATAAGTGTCATAACCAACATAAGTCATCATCGGAATGATCATCGATAAGAAGAGAAATCACCACTAGTATAATTCATCTGTGGGAGATGAGTCATTACTGGAATGATTGTCGATGAGAAGAGAAGCCATTGGCATGATCCACTAGTGGAAAAAGAACGGCATGACAAACATCAAAATTGAAGTATAAGTTGAGACGAATTTATTCTCATTCTCTCCCTCAATGCTATGCTAGCATTGGAAAAAAACCAAACAGTAGCCAAAACCAAAGATAGCCACGACAAAGAATGCCAATAAACAACAATCACACCAACTTTCTAAGTGTCAAACACGGCATAATGCAGCCCAAGTAAGCCAAACAGCCACGTGGAGGTCAGAAATGGTGTGGTGAGGCAAACGAACGGCAGAGGTGCTCGGAAAGAGAGTGAAACAGCCATGGGTCAGTGTAAAATGGCCAAAAACAGAAACCCCAATACACATGAACCCCTTTGAGCAAAGTTACACAACAATCTAATGCGCGATTGGTCAAGGTGAGGACAGATCCCAACCAAAAATGAAGAGGCAAGGCCGACGAGACCACCGGAATGAACCGCCACTAACAGCCGCGAACAAGGGTGGCCAGAAAGGTTGCCAGAAAAGGGACTGTGAGATGGCTGCCACAGTAGGAGAGAGAAAGTGATGATAGAGAGATATAGAAAGAGGGTGCCGGAAGGAAAACATGGCAACAAGAGGCGGCTAATCAAATTTCTAGATTTTTGGGAACTAAGCAACATAATAGTGACGATACAGGTCATGGAAGATGGTACCCTTTTGATACCATGTTGGGTTGGAGAGTTTTATGTAGGAAAGGAGGAAAAGCGAGAATAGAGACTTGGACAAATATTATATTGCTAATGATTTGATGTGACAATAATGTGATACAAAAGAAAACTCAATAGTCTTATTTATACTAATACTAGACTCCTAATCTTAATTAAATAAGGAAACAAATCATTAAATAATACATAGGATATAACCCCTAAAAGATCATCTAAGAGACTATTCTAAGATACAATAAAGATATTATGAGATATTTTTAAGATATTCTAACAAGTTTAATATCATATGAGAAAACCTTAAGGGGTAGAGTGTAATTTACCCAATAAAATTTAAAAATATATTGAACAACTGCCAGCATGAAAATATCATTTAAAAAAAAATGATGTTCACAGCTTTTAGACAATATTGTGAAACTTACAGATTCAACATACATGTTCACTAAAAGAATCAAGAAATCATAGATACCTGTACAAAAATGGCACCCCTTTCATAAGCTAATCGGTTTACAAGCCTCTTTGTTCTTTCACCACACAAGTCACATGTAAACTGTACAAGCAAACTTCTTCTTGGAAAACGTAAGTCAATACTAGCAACCTGCACATGCGACGTATAATTAATATATTGAGATCCAAGAACTCCAGACAAAGCAAATACTCAAAAAGAAGAAGATGCTTAATCTTTACCAACAAGCTCAATGCAATAATAAGGCACAACAGAAATTAGTATCAGGAGAAGGATATGATTAAGAATGTAACAATTTATCAAAAAACAAGTTGCTTTTGGAATACCATAACAGAGAAACTAATTGGTAATTTTTTAGATATAAAACCGCATAATGAAATGTTAGACATTCAACAACAACAACAACCAAGTCTTTACCCAAATGAATTGAGACATACAACGACATATTTTACTAGGTGTAGAAATGAATTAATACTTGATAGACATAAACTTGGAAATTCTGAAGCTAAAATACATTATTGTCTCCAAATATTCATAAAACACAAAGTGAGGTGGGGGCGGGTGCCAGGGAGAAAGAGTCTAACAATATTTAATTCATCAACAAATTATTAAAAAAAGTGAAAAAAATAAAGACAAGATTAGTACTTGAGAGGAATAAGAAGGGACCATTACAGGTTCTGAAAAGAGTTGTTGAATTAAAATGACAAAAATACTCCAAGTCAGCAATGCTCAAATCAAAATCAATAAGAAAAAAAATACTAAATCTCAGAATTATATCTGTCTGTATCACAACTCACAAACATCATACTATACATCAAAATTGAGTAACTGACAAAATCTTATATAATTTTATTTTCAAACATAGAAGATGGTTAAGAGCATGTAATAGTCAACGAATTTGTTTTCCATATCAACCACTCAGCTAGAAAAATCAGGAAATCATAAACCATCGGAAAAAAACTCATTTTCCTTTTCCATTTGCTAAAATAATATTCATTAAAAATGTAATATTAATAAAGTTTATCAAAAAATGTAATATTAATAAAAATATTAACTTCTTTTCCATGTCAACCACAATGCCAAAAAAAGCAGGAAATCATAAGTTCATAATCCAACAAGCAAAAGAACTTATTTATGTTTATTTTTCATTTGCTGAAATAATATTTATTAGCCCCCAAAAAAAAAATCACTAACCTCTTCTGAATTGTTTGATTCTGGTTCTGGGGCAGTCACAGCATCATCACCCACCAACCCACGGACCCTAAATACCCGATCCACGATCCTTGGTGCTACGACTACTGCACCAGAAAATCTTGACCTGAAAGCAAAACGTTTTTGTTATTACACTCTAAATTAATGTCCAGAGAAATTCAAATTGAGAAATATGGATTGAAAAGACAGAAACTTTAACCAAACCCAGAAATTTAATTTAAAAAAAAAAAAAAAACCTAGGAAAGGGGTTTTGAATTGAAACCTAACCTGGAGACTCTAATGGAAGGAGGGTTTAGCTTGGAAGCTGAAAATGGAGGGGAAAGGTTAAAGCAGAGGGAGTGAATTGTTTGGGGATTTTTGTCTGTGGAGGAAGAGAGATAAGGTGGGAACAGAGGGGCACTGTAGACTGTGCTGGCCGCCATTGTTGGTTTTTGTAATTGAAATTACAAATTCACTCTATAAAAAAGGTTGGAAATGGAGGTACGGCTAAAAAGGTTTTTTTTTTTTCCTTCCTAATTTATTTTATTTTTACAAATTATGTTTGGCTTTTGAATATTATTACCGGAAGTACTAAAATTTTAGTGGTTGCTTGATTTTGATTTCAAAGTATATATATAAGTAAAAAAAATGAAAAAAAAAAGTTATTATTCTCATTTCTTAAATTTTTTTACAAGTGTCCTAAAGGCATATTTTTTTAAAAAAATATTAAAAATATATTTTATATCACAATCTTTTTAATATGTTCTTTTTATTGAGTCATATTACATATTAAAATATATATTTAATTTCAATTAATATATAATTAACTTAATTAACATATAATAAATTTGATTATCATATAATTAAATTTAAATTTATATTTTAATGTGTGACATAATTTAATAAAAAAATATATTAAAATAAGTATGACAAAGAATATATTCCTAATACTCATCTTCTTTTATTATGTTAATGTAATAAAAAGTATAAAAAAATTAATAAGTATTCTTAAATTACTAGTTAATTTTTTAACGAATAGTTTTAAAGTTAAATAATAAAAATATAAATTATTAAATAAAAAATAAAGTATTTAATATATTAAAAAATATAAAATATTTATTACTTTTTAATTTTATGTAATTATAAATATAGACTAAATATATTTTTATTCTGTATAGTAACTTTTTTTTTTTTGTTTTAGTAGCTACTTTTTTAAAATCTGAGAACCAGTCCTCAAAAGAAAAAATTCTTCTTTGATAGCCCTTTTGTTAGATCTCTATCAAAAAAAGGCGTTTAACTCCCTACACGTGGAGTCCTAGTGGGAGTTTAAACACCCTACATGGTACCTATTGTGATCTTCATCACGCCTACATGGTTCCTATGTGGCCTTCATGCATCACAAACCTTGTGATTAAGGTTTGTGACAAACCCATCCGATGGTCTTACCCTCCATTGTTTAGACACCACCATGTCAAACTCAAGTTTTCAAACCAAACACTTGTATCACAATAACTCTGTGTAGCTGACTGATATAACTGTTGGTGATGCCCAAGTTTATGCCAGAGAGTGCACTTTGGTGTGGTCAAGGGCTGAAGAGATAGTGATGGTGGTGGTGGCAGAAAAGGGAATATGAGTTTCCTTCCCTTGTTAGGAGGCATTTCACTTTCGCAGGATCACTTTCTGGCTGCGGGTTTTTTGTGTGGGATTTTGAAGGAAAACCAAGTTTGGTGTTGGGGTCAAAGAGATATTGGAGCTAAGATTTAGATACAGTTTGGAAATATGCCAATGGCAAGTTTAGTTGTTGCAGAGTCTTGTGTTTGTGGCTTGACTTTTAATGGGGTTTTGGTTTGTCATGGAAATGGAGGAATTCATTCTGCCATTCTACCACCTAGGCGTTTCGGTGCTTATCGCCAATACAGGGAAATGGCAGAAACTAACGTTTTTGCCAATTGTGCACTTAGGCAGTCGGAAGCCATTGTTCAAGTGGTGGTAATTAGCAGAGATGTAATTTTGATCAGACAGTTACAATGATTGTTTGTCAATACTCACATTTATTCAGAAATTCTATTATAAATAGAATTACATATCAGTTGGATGGCAATACAATGAGCATCTCTTTAAACCTTTTTATCTGACTTCTATCTTCTCAAATATCCTTCAAGATAATTCTTGAAAGTAGGGTTATCAGAATTGTTGGTCAATAATCTTTGGATGCTTGGATTATTTTTAGAAGTGATTTATCTATAGTTATAAAAATGAGTCAAACTCGATAGATGGACTCGAATAACTCAATAAAAAAAATGCGAGTTAGGTTAAAAAAATTAAAATTCGAACTTAATGTGACCTGATTCATTGACCAAAATTTTAATTATTTTTTTAATTTAATAATACACAGCTAAAAAAATGATGTCATTTTTTTGCTTAAAATATTAAAACTCAATTAATAATTGAACTAGTTATGTAATTTATTTATCATTAGCTTAAAATTAAGTAACTAAAATTTATTATTTTTTACTAATTAAATTTTTTTAAAGATTAAATTTATTATTTTTATAAAAAAAATAATTGTCAAGCTGATAGGTCGACCCTCACAACTCGCAACCCTATAACAAGTTGTGTTAGACTATCAAAATATTAATCCGAAATATATTTAGCTCAACTCAAAAATGACCTGACTCGAAGTGACCTGACACAATCAGGCGGGGCAACTCATTTTGTCAGCTCTAGATTTGCCACAACCTTATAGCAAATAGTAAGGGCAGAATTTGTCTTAAGGACAGTGTTCTCTTCACCTTTCAAGCACATTTATTTATATGTTTTCCATCTTCTTAGCTTGTGTTTGCAATATATGGTTGTGGTCAATTGAATGTTCCATTTAGTTCAGCTTCTGAATTTTCAAGTCTTGCATTTTGGAGCTAATTTCACTTGTGCTATAAGGCGCAGGATTGGACTAGTTGTGTACTGGGGTGGCACCCCCTACATATTTGAGTTCAATAGTGATGTGATACAGAATGTTTCTTTTGAGTCAATTGTTGCTTGTTGCTGGTTTTTATTTTGTTTGTGGGTTAACGACTAGGAATCTGTGTATGATTTGCTGGGAACATGATTGTTAAGCTTAACTTGCCTGGTGTTGTTCCACTGTGAATGGTTTTTCCTAGCTTATGTTGTAGAGTAATTCTTACATAAACTTAAAGTAATTAAGTTAGGTATATTAAGTTAATTATATAATTAATTATAATATATTATAGTAGTTAATTATTAATTAACTATGATAATTATCTATTAATTAATAATATGATTGACTTATTGCTTTTAACTTGAGTATTTTAGATTTATGTGAGAATTTTTCCATATTATAATATTCTAACATTCTAAAAGTCTTGAAATATTTTAAAATAATAATAAAATTAAATTTTCATTTAAGTCTCACAAAGAACTTTAATTTTAATTTTAGATATGGAAATAAGATTATTTACACATAAGAACTTGGTTTCCTTGGTTAATATGATTATAATAAAATGAAATATAAGATTAAGTGTAAGTAGATCATCTCCCTATATATATATATATATATATATATATATATATATATAAAAATTATGTAGAAAGTATAATTGCCTTCTTCTTCTCGACTTTCTACAAAAGAGTAAAAGGTACTAGTTAATTATTATTTTGTTGAGACTTCAAATT
Source organism: Ormosia emarginata (assembly GCA_029884605.1). NCBI lineage: Eukaryota > Viridiplantae > Streptophyta > Magnoliopsida > Fabales > Fabaceae > Ormosia > Ormosia emarginata. The sequence continues at coordinate 3,238,835 of JAQQTP010000058.1, read as the reverse complement.
GGTGAGTAGATATTTTATATAATAATACATTTTTTTTAGAGAAAGACTTTTAGAAATTATTTGAACAAAATATGTGATTTTTGAATTCTGAATCTCTAATATGATTATTGGAATTTTTCTTTTGATTTTGAAATATTTATTTATGTGATAAGTTTGTTTTAATATATTGAAATAAGAGATTTTTTTTAATCCAAATTGAACTAATTAATTTCCATTCAAATTTGTTATTTTTGATTTGACTGTTTTATTTGAGTTAAGAAAGAACTCGGGTTCATATACATAAGCTACTAGATTTTATATATTATTACATTTATATATGAAGTTTATATATTATTATATTATATAACTTATTATATTATAAGTCAAATCAAATTGTCTTTTATTCTTTTATCTCTCTCAATCCCAAATCAAATTGGAACAAAAATTAGGGTTAACAATGCACTAACCTGACAACTCCCTTCTTTGTCTACTTCTCCCCGTAAGCCAAGCCTTCATCTACCACTCCCCATCACTACAAAAAAAGTAAAGTTTAGTCACGATCAAAATCGTTGTTCAAAAAAGTAGTGAATTTTGCCACGGTTAAAATCGTTGAATGAAACAACCATTAATGGCATCGCAATGAATTTAACCATGGTTTATGGATTGAATAACCCGACTGTTAGAATAGAAAATTTTTTTTAAAGAGAACATTGGTTCAAAACGTTTGGCTAACTGGGTGATGATTTAATTATCTAATTTAGCTACAGTTTAACTGTAGCTAATTTTTTTAAAAAAATATATACTAATTTTTTTTGTAATTCCCTTTATATCAATACATAATTGGGAGGCATCTACTATATGCAATAATATAAAGAGATTCCAATAAACCAAAACATTTGCTAATAATAATCAAAGTCTTATAGTTATATATATTGAAACATTTAATACTCATAAGCTTATTAATACTCCTATTGATAAATCAAGATTCAAAATATTAGACGAGCATCAGTTCATGAGGATATATTCTAAGCAAACATGACTAAGACTTGAACATCAAGTAAGTAACTTGAAATGAGCTAAATAACTTTATTTCTGCTAGTTGTTTTATTGACTTGAAATCGTCTTGAATTTAATGGAAACATCTGTATGTATGTGTGTGTGTCTTGAGGTAGGTGCTTCAATCCTACAAGTTAATAGAGAATGAAATGTTAAAATTTTATACTTGATCTAATATTGCATCAATTAGCATTTCTTCATCTATGGTTGTGTAACTCACGACCAAATCAATTTCTTACCTCCAATTTGTGCTTTGTTTTCTATGGAATGTTATATTGAATCGTGATGGAATAAGGTATGGTTAGCTATATATATATATATATATAGATATCTTGGCTAAACTAATTTGCAGAAGAAAGGAGAATTGATTTGTCCCATCCAACTAGTTATATGTTGTGTTTGAGATGATATTTTAATGAGAAATAGTCATTAAATTTTCACCACTCTATTTCATCTCTAAAATATTTTATGGGATATTTCAAAGTATATGGCTGTTTTGTTTTATAACATAGTTTCTATGTATTTAATTCATGTTTATAAAGTGGTAATACTAAGCTTTGAATGAAAATGATTGTTCTTAAGTCATATATATGGTCAACATATTTTAATAATGTTCATACTCTAAGACATAGAGGAGTAGTCTTTTAATTATGACTTAAATTATTACTAATGATATTTGATTTAGGGTTATAATAGTTCAATAAATCCATGGTATTTTAGAATTTATTTGTAGATGCATTAAAGTATTTGATTGTTTTCTAATATTGAAAAGAGCTATAAAGATTGAGTTAATTTAGTATTTTAAGCTTATACTGTGCCTTTGTAAGAGATTTGAGCTATGAATGGAAGTAGCCTCTAAGGTGAATAATGTAAAGTGAAAGGACTATTTAGATTATATTACTTTTCTATTTAATATTTTTCATACGTTCACTCCTCACGCTCGTTTGCTCTCGTTCGCTCCTCTGTTTATATTCTTTCATAACTCCATGGAGCTTGCGTGATAGCTGTCAACTCCCTCTCGTCTAGCTGCTCATCCACGGTGCTGGCCTCACCGTCGTTTGAGCTCGCACGTCGTTCTTCTCTCACTGTTCGTCCATGCTAAAGCTCGGCTGTCTGTCCGGCCGTTCATCCTCTTCGCCGTCCAGCTGCTCCTCTATTTCAAATTCTCACCGCTCCTTTGAACTTTTCCTCTCTTTTTTATGGGTGCATGGCAAAAATTGAAGAAAATAAGTAGAATCAAGAGAGAAAGCAGGAACGTGAAAGGGAGAAATAAAGAGAGTCATCAAGAACTTTGATATTTACTATTTTTGTTTTGAGTTTGTTCTATGTTGATAAAGATTTTGTAAATTTTACGTGTTGATTGTGATTTTGATTAAGTGGTTTCCTTGGTTATATGATGATTTTTGGATTTGAAATAAACTAAGGATGATGTGAAGATTATGAGCTTAATAAGGATATGAAAATAAGATTTTTTTTACTAAGTAATTTCTTATAAATGTTGACTATGACTGTTTTATGTAAGAAATGGGGTCTCTTTGTTTGATTTCTTAGTTTTAAGTTGTGCTTCTATTACTATTAGTTCATAAGTTGAAATTGTGATAATATTTAATTTATTTGAATGAAATTTGGTGTGTTATGGATTGAATAACTTTTAAAGAGAACATTGGTTCAAAGTTTGTTCTCGTAATTCCATTTGTTCTTGACTTGAGATTGTAATGTTGGTTAAGATAAAAAGATTGATAAAAATGATGGATTTTGAGGCTGGATATACACGGTCATGCATTGAAATGAGCTGTTTGTGCTTCTTGTTTTATTGATTTGAAATTGTCTTGAATTTAATGGAAACAGCTGTATGTATGTGTGTGTGTGTTTCAAAGGTTTACACTTGAACTTGACTTGGTTGTATCTATGGTTGTGTAACTCACGGCCAAATCAATTTCTTACCTCCAATTTGTGCTTTGTTTTCTATGGAATGTTATATTGAATTGTGATGGAAGAATGTATGGATAGCTATATATATATATCTTGGCTAAACTAATTTATAATGGTTATATGTTATGTTTGAGATGATATTTTAATGAGAGCATGGTGGGATATTTCAAAGTATATGGTTGTTTTGTTTTATAACATAGTTTCTATGTATTTAATTCATGTGTTAATATTAAGCTTTGAACAAAAATGATTGTTCTTAAGTCATATATTGGTCACGTTCATACTCTAATACATAGGGGAGTAGTCTTTTACTTGTGACTTAAATTATTACTAATGATATTTGTTAAGAATTGTAGAAGCATTGAAGTATTTGATTGTTTCTAGTATTGATTGAGTTAATGGAAGCTTAACTGTGCCTTTGTAAGAGATTTAAGCTATAAATGAAAGTAACCTCCAAGGTGAGTAAAGTGGAAGGACTATTTAGATTATATTACTTTTCTATTTAATATTTACGTACCAGTTTTAATTATAATAACTAGATTTGTCATAAGGTTATGTTTTATAAATTTACTACTGAGAATTTCAAATTCTCACCCCAACTTTTTATTTCCATGGTAAATCCAGTCTAGGATCAAAGCAGGAGCGAAAGAAGGCACTGAAGACTTTCCATAGCTATTTTGTAAATTTATATATATCATTATTGTAATTAATTTATTAGTTTTGTATTTTCACTCTCATGGTTTGTAATTTTGTAGCAAGGAGCAAGTTACTAATTATGTAAAATTATCTTGTTCCCTTTTGCCAGTTACTAAAGGCTCTATATAATTAGGCGTGACTAGGTATTATATAAGTTATATTTACGCTTAAGTTTATAAGTGACACCCTTAATTCTATTTACTTACAGTATCTGGAATTAGGGTGTTACACCTTGCATTGCTCTTACTACCACTGGCATGTGAGACTTTAAGCTTCTTTTGATTTCTTGTGTTTTGTAAATTCCGTACCTATAATTTTCAAATATAATAGTCATTATATACCAACTTTTCCTTCCTACAAAGAGTGATTACTTTCATCTTATTGATGCACAAAAGCTGTCTAGCCATGGAGGATTGACAAGAATCTCATCCTTACTTTTATTTGGGTAGAAGTCTTACCCTTAACCTATATTTGTGGGCATTTTTATGCTATAATCAAACTCAAAATTTTCTTTTATCATTATATTCATAAATCAATTTTTAATGACAAGAGAGACACTAAAGCAATTGAAATTGTAGGAAATTTAGATAGTTACCTCAATATAATTCCATTATTGGCGGTTATTGTCCTCTAACATCCAATCTCATCTTTCAACTAATATAGGACAAATTTTAAGACACCAAGAAACCTCACAAGCAAGTTTGAACTATTGTCGTTGTCTTGTCCATCACCATTGGCATGTGAGACTTTAAGCTTCTTTTGATTTCTTATGTTTTTTAAATTCTATGCCTATAATTTTCAAATATGATAGTCATTATATACCAACTTTTTTGTGACATGGACAAAGTGAAATAACTTCTTACAAAGAGTGATTACTTTCATCTTATCATCCTTATAGTGATGCACAAAAGTTGTCCAGTCAACACAATCCACACTTGAAGGAGGATTGATAAGAATCTCATCCTTACTTTTATTTGGGTAGAAGTCTTACCCCTTAACCTATATTTGTGGGCTTTCTATCTTTCTCCTAAGGTACTCATAGTCCATTTAATACCAACAATATAATCAAACTCAAAATTTTCTTTCAAATATTATTATATTCATAAATTAATTTTTAATGACAAGAGAGACACTAAAGCAATTGAAATTGTAGGAGATTGAGATAGTTACCTCAATATAAATCCATTATTGGCGGTTATTGTCCTCTAACATCCAATCTCATCTTTCAACTAATATAGGACAAATTGTTAAGTTTTGAGTAAGTTGACCAAGAAACTTCACAAGCAAGTTTGAACTATTGTCGTTGTCTTGTCCATCACCATTGAGTTCCACAATAACATTTTTAGTTTATTCCAATCGCCAAACTTGATTTAGTTGCATTTTTTGAGTTGTAATTTTTCTAGTAGAGGTATCTACCATTATGTACACAAAGCAGAGTTAACATATATTTTTAAAGAGCTAATGATATTTTGCTCTTACCTCTAACCTTGACAACTAAGGGTTACTATTTCTTTTATGATTAAGTTTCATTTGGGCTTAAGGAAGAACCTAAGTTGTCATCACCGGATCAAGGAGTGGTTATGTTCACATATGCAGGTTGGGCATCAAGTTGATTATCACTAATTTTTTTATGCAAATCTTGGAGAGTTTCATCATTGTTGCCATTTTGTTGTCCCTGTAGCTTTTCTAACATTGCTTGTCTTGAATTCTTATGCTTTTACCACATCTTGAACCAAATACCTACACAATTTGCTATCACAAACAACTAAAACATGAAAGTACAAAAAGAAGTACAAGATATAATTTAAATGCATTTAAGTACAAGATATAATATAAGCACAAGATATAAGCTAAAAAGTACATTCAAGTTCTCAATTTAAATTGATTTAAGAAGCACTAAAAGAACTATAATTTAAATTATAAAGTACATAACAAAATGTATTAAACTAGTATAACATTCCTCCATCATCTCCATCACTACAACTATTATGATCTTCATTATAATTTGGTTCATCTTGTTCTTGTTCATTGACATCATCCTGCATTAATTGTAACTCTTCAATGTTCTCCAAATATTACTCACAAAAAGGTATGTCCTCTATTGATGGCTCTTCTAAATCCACTAAGTTCACATCTCCCATATCATATATGTCTCTAGGTTTCATATGACAAACACAACACTAACCTTGATTAATTGAATCATTAACATAATAAACCATTCTAGCAGCAGCTGTAAGGATAAATGGTTCATCTTCATGTGAACCGATGTGTATTAAGTGGGAAAAGTTTACACTTATTATCCCAAATTGATCTTTCTTGATCCCCTTATTAAGTGTAGTGCCTACCCAAACACATTTGAATAGCACAACCCTTAACTTACCATAGTAATCTAACTCTATGATGTCAACCAATTTACCATGGTACATATCATCACTTGATCTTTCAATAGGGTTCCTACCATATGAAAATTTCTTAGTAATAGCATGCATAACAACACTACTATTATGTGTTCTCAATCCTTGCTCTTTCCTCTCAATACGAAATTTAAATCCATGAATGTTATACCCATTAAATCTCTTTGCAATATTATTTGGCCTTTTTGCAAGCATTCAATTTCAAGTGTAATATATGGATCATCATTTCTTGAAACCTATTATTAGAAATACGATGTATGAGGAATTTGTGAGTGTTCTTAAAAGGTGGTTGAATGTCTTTTGCATCACCGCATTATCTCGATTGATTTGTTTTTGAAACACATTAGGACAATTATATATACTCACGAGCTTTTGAGGTGAAAAAAAATTAAAAGTGGAATTAAATATGTATATTCTCACATATTCTTTAAACCGCTGGTGGAAATGTTTGTACACTCATTCTTCCACAATTTTGGAGGAGTTTCTTTTGCCACAATGCATCCTAGTGACCTCTATTCTACATTTACTGGAGAAGAAGTTATTGTTTATTATATATGGTAATGAAATGGATGGTAACAAAAAAAATCAACTATGAATAAGGTCATATAACTTGTGAAACACATCAACTAATTCACAATCAATTAACACGTAACAATGAGCATGTATTTTCTCCAAGGGTGGTATTGAAACAATCTTGATAGCCCCAACAGGCCTGTCTAGTGTAGGAAATAAATTCGACAAAATAGTAGATTCACTACTAGCATTGACCTTATTGTCATCGTTATTACATCTTGATCGATTAAATCTTGTTTCAATGTCACCATCCTCTAAATATCTAGAACAAAAAGTGAGACATTCCTCCATAATCTACCCTTCATCTATACAACCTGTTGTTGATTTTTCGTAAGCGCACGACTCATACAAGTAGTAAAATAAATATCGTTCCCATGAGGATCGATTGATTACTAACTCTTACAGCAATTTTGATTATTTAAGCGGATAAAGGCAATAGTAAAAGTTAAATTAAAATTAAAATAAAACTCAAAGCAATTAAGTAAGCAATTAATTCAACACTACTAGAAATTTTCGATTTAGAGATGGAATTTAGAGACGAAAAAAATTTCATCTCTAATAAAGACGAAAACAGAGACGGATTTGATGAATTAGAGATGGAAAATAAAATTTAAAATTTAGAGACAGAATTTAGAGACAGAAATGATCTTTCTCAGAATTTTTCGTCTCTAATTTCATCTCTATTTGGTCAATTTAAAGTCAAATATAATTTAGAGACGCAATTTACCCGTCTCAAATTTTTTCGTCTCTAATTCCATCCGCTACTAAAGCTTCAAAAATACATAGATTTTTTTTTTCTGAAATCCTTACATCTTGTCCATACATCAATTACAACACAAAAATACATAGAAATACATAATTACAATACGTTTTAAAATACTAAAATATATAAGAACAAAGATTAAAAAGAATGAAAAACTTTATTTGGTCAATGTGATGTTTTAAAAAGTCAAATATATTTAGAGACAGAATTTATCCGTCTCTAAATTTTTCGTCTCTAATTTCATCTCTATTTAGTCAAATAAATATTTTAAAAATGTCAAATATATTAGAGACGAGTGTGTTCTGTCTCTAAATTATATATATTATTTAATTAATAATTTTTTTAAAGATAGAGACGTAGTGTTTCCGTCTATAATATTTTTACCTAAATCCCTAATTCCATTTTAGAAACCCAATTCTCTCGTCTCTCATCTCCATTTCAGAAACCTCCCACTTAACCCTCATTCTCTCATCTCTATCTCTCCATCTTTGCAAGTCCTTTGCTCCCTTGCTCGTCCCCCGCGACCACTGATCCATCGCGACCAAGTGACCATTCGTGAGTTCGAGACCAGGCGAACACTCGCGACTCAGGCGACTAGGCTCAACGGCCACTCGTGGCTCAGGCGACCATGTATGGTAAAATTTTGGGTTAGTATAGTCTGAGCACATTTTCTATGTTTATATAGAAGCTTCACTACAGCATTCAACTGATACTATAATTACGGGCTTCTATAAAAGGGACAAAGGCAGAGAAAATATGGGTTTTTCTTTTTGGTTCTAAGAAGAAGGATTCTGAGAGATTGTGAGACTTTTAGTGAAATAGGGAGTGTGAATCTGGAATTGGAAGGGAAGAGGAACCAAGACGCATTATCTGCATCCCAGTTGTTCTCAATCACAAGAGCAAACCAAGGGTAAGTTTCTTTTTTTATTTTTATATTTTTTTTTTTTTCTTTTCTTTTTTGCTTTAAGATTTTCATAAAATGGCTTGAATGGTTGTACTCTCCCTAATGGTCCTTTATGTTGTTGTCTTGATATCTACTCTTCCCTGACGCATATAACCTGTTTAATAAAAGGCTTGAATGGTCGTGTTAGACATTGAGGCATTAATCAGACTCTTGATGATCATGTTTTGATCAAGTTAAACTACCATGCCTTAGCTTTTGATTTGGCTTTTTTTCCTAAGTTTATAAACTTCTTTGTTTGGGGGTTGCAATTGCCTAATCTTCCATTGTTTAGTTTTCCTTAGATTTGTATCATCTTTGAATATGTTTCTGTCAATGAATGTTTTAAAGAAAGAAAAAAGAGGCACAAACGAAAACACACTAGGAGAAACATTAAGAGCGAGATTGAGTTTGAGAGAAAAAGAACACGTTTAGAGCTTGGAATATCGACGAGCAAAAGCTGCAAAGTTGAACTGAACACGAATCAGAGCTCTATTTGGGACCGCAACACATCAACTCGTCCATGGGTAATCTTTTTTTTCCTGCTTTCAGTTCTAATGAGAATGAATTTGCAATTAAGCATGCCTTGTATTATTAATTTTGTCATTTTTTTTGTAAGATCCTTTAATGATTGTGATGGCTGAGTGTACTCAGTATTTTTGCCTTCAACCTGTTTGATGAAAGGTCCAAGACAATGATATGGGTTGTGTATTCAGCTTAATCATCTTTTTATGTTGGTATTTGCTTGAAATACGATGTATAAGGAATTTGTGAGTGTTCTTAGCAAGGTGGTTGAATGTCTTTTGCATCACTGCACATGACTTATCTGATGAAAAGGCTGAGATTGATTTGTGCTTGAAGTTATATGATAAGGGCTATCTTTATTTTTTTTTATTTTTTTTTCTTGAGCGTGTGTCATTTGAATCTGTTGACTTGTTGCGAATGTGCCTCATTCAAATCAGAATGTTCATGGGGGTATACTCACTTGATAAAACAAGGTCAAGCTTTTGTTGATGCAATTAGTAAGCTTGCCTCTCAGCCACTTCCTTAATTAGCTTATAAATATATGTTGCATGGCACTTTAGCATAATATATAAGTCAACTATGTTGTTAACAAACCCACAAAATATTTAGCTGCATATATACTTCTATATTCTTACTTCTATGGTCTTAAACTAGTTTCACATGTATACACATATAACCATCATCATTGCCAGAATTATAGTGATAATTTGTTAATGACATTGACATAGCCACAAAATCTATATTACTCCTAAGCCTTTATCTAACTGTTTAACATTTGGGTTTACTAATACGAGATGCTAAAATTGCTAAGTTAAGCTCTTCATTGATAAGTGCTTTTTCTCTGCTTTGGAGCACCATTATATGCCTTTGCACTGATGTATTTGTTGGTTAATTAAAACTAATATTAAAATCATTAAAATAATTGCTCCCAAGTCTAAATATGCATCCAAACAATTTGGATGTGCTATTGTAATGTCTGACTTGCTTTCTAAGATATGTTGGATAAGGCCAATATAAACTAGATGATCTAGATTTGTTTGAAAGATTACTTGTTCAACCTATCCAGTAAACACAACAACATCCCCAGAAAAAAAAACAAGCATGCTGCATTGAGAAATTTGGTAGTACAATAGTATATTGACAAGCTCCATTAATGTGGTATAAGAAATACCTTTTGCCAAATCTTCTTCAAAAACTAAAAGTCCCAAGAGTCTAGAATGTCATCTGCATCAACTCAACATCCCATAAATACCTGCTATGTGTCTTTCTCATTCTTCTGCATCAACTCAACATTAAATGTCATCTCAAATTACAATCAATTTAATTTTGATCTAAGAAATTTGATTGTGTTAAGTTACATATATTACCTTTCCTCTTGATCACAAAAATAAACTTTGACTGAAGTCTAAGCATATTCTCTTAGAAAATTTTATGTGGAATTCAGAAAAGCCAAGTATGAAATTCTCTTGATCCAATTGCAGGTCCTTGTCCAATGGGTTGGTTAGGTCACCTCATTTACTTTCAGCCTACACAAAGCTTGAAATTCCCCCCACCTCAGCCATTTTTTTATTACTAAGCTTCACCTTTTCACCCAAACAAGATGAAGATTAATTACACATGAGAGAAGAAGAAAAGAAAAAGAAAAAGGAAAAAGGAGAAGGAGAACAAATGTAACGAGGCATTAGTACGATTTTTCTCAATTGTGTGTGTTTAAGTCCACTTTGATTTTGCATTATTCATGTTGATTATATATCCTAACTTTATAGATATTTTCCGATCCTTTAATCCTATCTTTGTTCCTAAAAAGGCAACTATTTGTGATGGTCTTGGTGAATACAATGAGCTTGCCATTAGCAACCTCAGTCAACGTACCAAACATTGATCTACATTGGCTGCGTCTAAATAGTACAACAATAAACAAAATCCTTTGGTCTAGAATGCAGCTGCAAGAGAACTAGACAGAGTAATTTATTACATCTTTATATTTTACCACCCCTATCTCCCCTCCCAATTCTTGGTGCTGATTTGCATAAGAGAAAGTGACATGATTTTTATTATTATTTTATTTAACTTTGAATTGCATTGCTTGTAATTGTATAAGTTAGAGAGAAGTCTATTTGTAAAATGTAATAGCAATTAATAGTATGCATAAGATATTGTAATTACTTCATATACATTTAACTATTTTGATATCTTTTATAGTTACTTGGATAATTATAATGATTGATGATCTATTGTGACTTTTGATAAATTTTGATTTTGGATAATTATATGCATAGGAAAATAGAATTTTTTTTAATAAAATGAAGGCTAGTTGTGGCAAATCCCAACTAGATGCTTAATTTTTTTAATATTTTTTAAAATATTAGAGACGGATTTAGAGACGAAAAAATACGTCTCTAATTTAGAGACGAAATTTTTTTGTCTCTAAATTAGAGACAGAATTAATTTTTCCATCTCTAAATCTAAAAATTCTAGTAGTGCAAGAAAAGATAAGATCCAACCAATGTTTAAAGGCCTAGGACTAGGAATCCAATACACTACCTCCTATGATAAATTGTAATCATATCTTTGTTAATGTTTAGTTATGCTCTTGAAGGCGATTTGTCCTAAATTATTTAAAACTCAATTTCTTGGTACTAAAAAAGTGCTAAAACTTCATCAATCTCATTCTCATAATAATTAATCCAAGTTCTAACCCATTAAGTTTTATAACAATTGTTTACCCATCGAAGGATTTAAGCCTATGTCTAGGTCTTAATTCCTAAGTTCAATTCTTAAATTATCTAGCAATTAGATTTCATATTTCGATCCTTCACCAAAAGCCTAAGATCATGTAAATATGATGTGCAACATACCACAAGCATTAAGCAAATTAAGAATGAATCAAGAATAATAATTTTTCATTAACAAAGAATCAAATTAACAATTTAACATAAAAAAATAGAGAGTTTCATCCTAATCTTAGAAAAAAGGGGTTTAGCCACATATGACAAATGTTGCACAAACAAAAACACAAGATAAAGAAACAACCATGATTCTATCTTTGGAGAACAAGAAAGAATAAAATTAAAAAGAGAAGATGGAGAAGATGAAGATGAAGATGTCTTCAATAGTTGAACTTCAATTACTCTTAATCTTGCTTCCAAGCCCTAGCCTCCAATCCTTGTGCCTCTCAAAGTCTACTACAACCCAAGTGTGTCTTAAGTTTAAGGATTTGTTTTTATTTATAATAATTTGGGTGAAAATTGGCTTTGTTACGCTCCAGGATACCTCACACGGCCGTGTGAGTACACAACATAGTCGTGTGACTTGAAAATTAGCGTAATTTCAACGTAGGAGGGACACATGATCGTGTGACCAAGACACACGGTCGTGTGTCCTTGGCAGAAGAGTTTTCCAAGTTAGACAAGGTCGTGTGAGCTTGACAGAAGGTTTTCCAAGTTAGACATGACTGTGTCTAACTCCTCAATCACTCATAAGACCCTGTCTAACTCCATAATCGCTCACAGAGTCTTGTCTAAGCCAAAATGATATTTTTTTGCTCTGAAAATGCGATGTCTTCACCTGCTTTCACTCCAAATGTGATAAATCTCATTCAATCTATAAAAACAAAGACAATGATAAGAATCCATCTAAAATTCATTAATAAACATAAGCAAATCACCATAATTTATCCGGTATAAGACTATAAAATATAGGCTTATCACAACCCTCTGGTGCAGCCTTGTTACAGACATACTATTTTAAATGCCCAAGGGTCCTAACAATAAAAGTAAATGAATCACATAATAGTAAAATCTATAAAATATATCATCAACTAAATAAAATCAAGGATATACCTTTTAACAGAATACGTCCATCTATAATGCACTAGACCAACAATCATTGCTTCCTCTCCAAAATGAATGACCAAATGAACCATAATAGTGAAAAAAGATGGGGGAAATATCATTTCCATATGGCAAAGGGTCAAAATAATTCGTTGCTCAAGTTTCTATACGTTTGACATCTAAAACTTTGCTCAATACTTCTCTAAAGTAGTTATGTATAGCTCAATCAACATTGAAGTAACTTCTTTAGGAAGAGATATTCTAAAAGGTAATTGACAAAAGATGCTTCATAAGAATATGTGAATCATGACTCTTTAGACTAGAGATCTTGCATTTTTTAAGATCAACACATCTAGAAATGTTTGATGTGTAACTATATGGAAAAACCACACTTTTAAGAACTTTTAGGAAGATATCTTTCTCTAGATTTTTCATTTTAAAGCATGATGACAAGAAGATATGGGTAGATTTCAAATATGAGACCCTGCCTATTTTTTGCTATTACTATAGTATCATTGGCCATGACGACAGGAACTACTCAATCATGATTCAAGATGAGCTAAAACCATAATCAAGAAATATGGCTCCGGAATAAAGGTAGAGAGCATTGGTGGGAAAATGAAAATAGAGCCCCAACTGAGTTCAAATAATGGTCTTTCTTATCGGCCAAAGGCCAAATCAAAGGAGAAGGTGCAAGGACTGGTTGAACAAGTTTCCTCTCATCTATCATCCCTTTCTATGGGTGGGATAAATTCGTTGATAGTCAACAATCCTAGCAAAGAGCCATATATCGTAGGGAATACCAAAGCAACTCAAATTGCGCTCCAAAATCATCAGCAAAAGTCAGACCAAACTGCTGCCACCATGCTTTAGGAGCTTGTAGACAATGATACTATTATTATCATTAATAATCAAGATAAGCAAGAAAATTGCTTCAAAGCATGTGATATTGGTTTTGCTAAGAAATGGGTGGATTTAGACATAAAGAGCTCCTCTGATGGTTTCCCATCAATTGCTGAACCACCCATTTTTTCTTTAGGCAACTCTTCTTCTACCCCCTTAGGTCACACTAAAAAGAAAACTAAGAAAAGAATTACAAAGCTCAAATAGCTTGTACATCTATAGAATCAACTAACTGAAATTGCGGTCCAAGTGGCATTAGAAGTGCGTAACTTCAAGAAGAGGACGCTAAGTAGTGACATGGATGTAGATGGGAAACAAGTTTATTTTGAAGTTTTGTAGTCTCTTATTAGGTTCCTAATTCTATTATGGTTGTGTTGCTATCCTTCCAAGCATGTTGGAAACGAACTTAGGAAACCTCTCGTTCTGTATTTCTTGTTGGAACTTTATTTTTCGCTTCAATTTCAGTAATAAATTACCTTATATATATATATGAACTTTCAGTTTAACATTAGATTTAATGAGAAAATTATTTAATAAAAAATTATAACAATAATGTAAGAGTGACTTTTACTTACATTATATATAATATATCTCTTATATATATATATATATATATATATGTTCATAAAATTATCTTCTACAGAAAACATATTTTAGTATTCATTTATTTCTCATAGAGGCAAATTGACCCTTGTTTTTACTCTGATATTCCTAAAAAATAAATCACATCAAAAGTGTTAAGAAAGTGTGCACATACCATAAATATTTGATACTATTACATCTTATGTTTAAAGAAAAATGTTTACTTGAACTCTTAAAATTCATATGTAAAATCCAATTTTGTCAATAGTAGGCAGGTGCGTAACCAACAAAGAAAACTTGGGGGCTAAGATACAAATTAAAAGAGTTAAAAATTATACTTTCATAAGACAAATAGTCAAATACTAGAAACTCAAGGGTCTTTCTCAAATTTTCAAAAGTTTGAGGCTATTGCCCTTTCCTTAACACTTTCAACATGATTTTTTTTGTGTTCTTTCTTTAATTCATAACTCATTATTTCCTGTTATAAAGGAGGTTTATTGCATGATATAGAGGAGGATGGGAGGCTAAAATGTAGACAAAATAGCTTCATTGAGTTTTAATCTCGAAATTAAGTAGATTCCAAAAATAACTTGGTGTCATTTGAACAATTGAACTAAAGTTCTTATTCTTTATATATAATAATCTAGATAGCACTATTCTTCTGTTGAAGAATAAGGGCAAACAAACAGAATTTCTAAGAAGAGCATTAAAGTTTAAATCAATCGTTTGGAGAGCTTTAGTCAAAGACACACAAAAAATAGTTTAGAATGCGTTTGTTTGTACTCTTTTTATAAAAAAATGTATTTTTTTAATTTAAAAAAATTATGAAATTTGGACATATGTTTGGATAAGATTTTGAAAAAAAATAGAATATAAAAAAAAACAATTTTTTTGATTAATGAGTTAGCTTCTCAAAATAATCAATTATGGAGAGATACAATATAAGAGAGATAAAATAAAAAGTACTTTTCATAATTGTATCTAAACTTAAAACAACTTTTACTTTTAACAAAAATCTTTCAAAAATTAATTATTTATATTATCATATAATTACTTTTTAAAAAAGTTTACCCAAATACACTCTTAATCTCTTGGAAATATAAGTCCTACGGAAACCAAATAACACATTTTCTTATGATAACATCATGCAGCTAACAAATGGGGCTTTGCAGTGATTGATTAGAAGCTAAATGTGTCTACAGAGATGATAGGCATACCATGTATCTTTAGGATGATAAGCCTTCGAATTTAATACAGTAGAAGTTTCCTAACAGAAAGAGTCATTTTAATCCTAATTGGCAAGCTACATTCCAGGCCTCCAAATCATAATTTGAGGTAAGTGTTACAAAAAGCTTTGGTATTTTTTTATTTTATTAGTACAAAAAAATTTAAGGTGATGGGAGGTTTTCTCCATTCTAAATTCTAGGTTATGTTTGGAAGTTTAAGAGTTAATGGAAGGAAGTAATTCGTAATGGAATGAAATGGAAACGAAAGAAATGGAATGAAAGAGAACATGTCACTTCATTATTTAGATGTTTAATGAGTTTAATGAGAGAGGGGAGTGATATGTTTAAGTCTTCCTTGACCTCTCAAATTAGGGAGACAAAAGTTTGAGATTTTGAGTGGCAAGAGAGGGACTCCTTGACCCTTTCTTGCCATTTCACTCCCTCCTTTAAATTAACTCCTAAATACACTTTTATTAAATTTTTCCATTCCATTCTATGTCATTCTCTCCCTTGCCATCCTCCCAATCATAACTCAGCGAGGAGGGAATCCTTGTATTTGAACGTAAGTTATGCAATTGTTATGGAAGGCCAGTTAAGTGAGCCAATCTTAATTAAGAAAAGGACTTTGGTACGGACTATGCACATGCATTGTAAAACTAAACCACTACGCCTTCATTTCTTTTTACCATTTGGTTTGTGTAGTTTTTGTACACATAAAAAAGACGAGTTTATAATACAAAAACCACCTAACCTCTCCAACCTCTCCAATTATCAAACCACTATTCTTGACCTTAAACCACCTAACCTCTCCAACCTCTAACTACCTAACCTCTCCAACCTCTCCATTTTATCTAGTTTATTTCCAGCTGTTATTTACTGTAAATTAGCCTCTAGGATTAGTATAAATATGGCCAATCTTTATTTGTATTGGAATCAATAAATTGAAGTAAATTTTGAATATTTGAGAGTTTCTCTCTGGCTTCTGAGCCATTTTGGCATTAGAGCATGTTTTCATATCTTCAATGTTGAGTTTGAGTAAAGAGAGTATCCAAAATTAGTCTGAGTTTTGAATTTTTCATAGGTGTTTGGTGCAACAACCACTTGCCCCCTTCGAAACCACCAATTTGAGTCATTTTCTCGAAAAACCGACATTGTCATTGTGTTCAAGAGGTCCAAAAACCCCCAGATAACAATTTTCACGGCCAATATAGGTCTTACGCGCCGTCCACGTGCCGCCGCTTAATCACACGCGCGCCACACACTTGGCGGAGGAAGAAGACAACCACGTCATCCTACCACGTCAGCACTGACCTGTCCAGTCAACGACACGTCAGCCATTTCCCTTGTGCCACATCATCAGCCCAGTCACCAGAAAGTTTTTGAAATTGCAATTTAGTCTCTAAACTTTTCAAATTGCAGATAAATAATTTTAGTTTTACCCCTATACTTTCTTAAATTTCAATTTGGCCCCTAAAGTTTTTGAAATTGCAATTCCATTCTTAAACTTTCAAAATTACAAATAAGTATTTTCAATTTTGACCTTGTACTTTCTTAAATTGTGATTTGGCCCTTGATCTCTAAAAATAGTAATTTGACCCTTGATTTTTCCTATATTCCTATTTTCACCTTATACTCACAAAATGCCTCCAAGAAGACAACATTTGCATGAAATTGAAATGGAAGAATTGAGGAGACAAATCTAACAGTTACAAGAAACTGTAAATACGCAGTAAGCCCTGTTGAAGCACAACACACATGATCAGACAATGATGAATCCAATAGTGATTCATCATTGTTTAGAAGCCGTCGTCCACAAAGACAGTCTTTTAGAAACAACGACATCAAGGTAGACATTCCATATTTTGAAGGGAAGCTCTAACCAGAAGAGTTCGCTAATTGGCTTCAAACTATCAAGCGACTATTCGAGTACAAAGAGATACCAGAAGAAAAGAAGGTAAAGATCATTGCTGTAAAGTTAAAGAAACATGCTTCCATATGGTGGGAGAAACTTAAAAGGAAGCGTGAACGTGAAGGGAAAAACAAGATTAAGACATGGGAGAAAATGCATTACGAACTAACCCGTAAGCTCTTGCCTTCTTATTATTATCAAGATAATTTTATTCAATTGCAGAATCTTCGACAGAAGAACTTGCCTGTAGAAGAATACACTAGAGAATTTGAGAAGTTGATGATGAAGTGCGGCATCCACGAAAGGGAAGAGCAAACAATAACTCGTTACCTTGGAGGATTAAACACTGATATTACCCATCTAGTTCAGCTCTAACAATACTGGTCCTTAGACGATGTCATCTGTCTAGCCATTCGAGTAGAGAAATAATTGCCCAAAAGGTCTTCTTACCGAACTTTTTTCCCCAATGAAAATTATCCTTATACCTACAAAACACCAACTTATAAACCCAGTACTTCAAAAAACCTCCTTCTAAGACCACCACAGAAAATAAACCTCGAGTCCCCAAATGTTTCAAATGTCAAGGATTTGGACATATAGCCTCAAACTGTCCAACCCGAAGAGCTATAACCATCATCAAAGGAGAAGCGTATGAAGTATCTGAAGAAGGAGAAACTTAAGAAGAACCTAAAGAAGAAGATGAGGTAGAGTCAGTGCATGATGAAGAGCTCACCGCTGCTGATCATAGTGAATCATTGGTGATTAGGCGAAGCCTACACACTATGACAATAAAGGAAGAGCCTTGGCTAAGGCACAATATTTTCCACACCCGTTGCACCACTGTAAGAAAGGTTTGTGATGTTATCATTGACAGTGGAAGCTGTGAGAATGTGGTGTCAAACTACACGGTGGAGAAATTGGAGCTGCCTACACAACATCATCTACATTCATAAAAATTACAGTGGCTCAACAAAGGAAGTGTAGTAAGAGTTTTCTAAACGCTGCCTTGTGACCTTTTCCATTGGTCAAAAGTATCAAGATAAGGTATGGTGTGATGTTATTCCTATGGATGCATGTCACATTCTCCTTGGAAGACCCTGGCAATATGATCGTCGCGCCTTATATGACAGTTATGCCAACACCTACTACTTTGTCAAAAATGGAGTAAAAGTCAAGTTAACTCCTTTACCACCAAGTGAACTTAATGAAAGCAAGAAGGAATCCAGACCATTGGTATCTTTAGTAACAAAGGAACAATTCAAGGTGACTGCAGAGGAAGTCCAAACCATGAGCTTTGTTCTATTATTCGAATCAAATGAAGAAACTGTTCTTCCAGTAGAAATTGAAAAACTACTCACTGAATTTCCAGATGTTGTACCAACATAAATTCGGCATGGACTACCACTAATGCGAGACATCCAACACACCATTGACTTTATTCCTGGAGCTGTCATTTCCAACAGACCAGCTTACAGAATGAGTCTACAAGAGCATGTTGAAATCCAACGTCAAGTTGAGGAACTGTTGAAAAAAGGGTTGATGCAAGAAAGTGTTAGCCCTTGTGTTGGTCTTGTAATTTTAGTACCCAAGAAAGATAGAAGTTGGAGAATATGTGTTGATAATCGAGCTATTAACAAGATTATTATCAAGTATCAGTTTCTAATACCCAGGCTTGATGATTTGCTAGATCAGCTACATAGTGCTGCCATCTTTTCCAAGATTGATCTTCGTAGTGGATACCATCAGATCAGGCTTAGGCCAGGAGATGAATGGAAGAGTACTTTTAAAACTAGAGATGACTTATATGAGTGGACTGTGATGCCTTTTGGGTTATCCAATGCCCCTAGTACATTCATGCCCCTGATGAATCAAGTACTTCGACCCTTCATTGGTAGATTTGTAGTCGTCTACTTTGACATTATCTTGATCTACAACAGAGGCAAAGAGGAACACTTAGAGCACCTTCGATAAGTGCTACAAACTCTTCATGAACAAAAATTCTATGCCAATATGAAGAAATGCTCTTTCTTAACCAGTGAACTTACTTTTCTGGGTTATATCATCATTGCTGAAGGTATTCGAGTTGACCCAAGCAAGGTCGAAGTCATCAACAACTAGCGTATCCCAAAGTCTATCCATGATATAAGGAGTTTCCATGGATTAGCTTCATTTTACAGAAGGTTCATAAATTTTTTTAGCTCTATTGCTGCCCCACTCACAGATTGCATAAAGGGAAACAAGTTCTAATGGACAGAGCAATCACATAGAAGTTTTGGGGAGCTGAAGAAACATTTGACTGAAGCACCTGTGTTAGCCCTTCTAAACTTTGACTAAGTGTTCGAAGTCAGCTGTGAAGCTTCCAACACTGGCATTGGTGCTGTTTTAAGTCAAGAAGGTCATCCTATATAGCCTTCTTCAGTGAAAAGCTCAACAATGGTAAACTCAAGTACTCTACTTATGACAAGGAGTTCTATGCCATTGTTCGTGCCCTACAATATTTGAGTCATTACTTGTTGAATAAGGAATTTATTCTTTATTCTGATCATGAAGCCCTCAAGCACTTGAACTCTCAATAGAAGATCAATCGCAAACATGCCGCTTGGAGTGAGTTCCTACAGCCTTATCCATTCTTACTTAAGCACAAGGCGGGAGTTCAAAATGTTGTTGCTGATGCCCTCAGTAGGCATCATACGCTACTTACTATTCTCCAGATAAAAGTCGTTGGCTTTGAGATTATCAAGGAGCTATACCAAGATGGTCTTGATTTCCAAAAGTTTTGGAATGCCACCGAATTGCAATCCTCCCAAGACTACTATAGGCATAAGGGATTTTTGTTCAAAGGGAAAGCTTTATGCATTCCTCAGTGTTCACTATGAGAAGCCATTATTTGGGAAGCCCACGATGGAGAATTAGCAGGTCATTTTGGACGAGATAAAATTGTGGCTTTAGTGAAAGAGAATTTCTATTGGCCAAGGCTTGAAAGAGATGTTAACAGACATATTCAGAGATGCAGAATCTGCCACTTGGCAAAGACCAAAAGCCAAAACACAGAGTTATATATGCCACTTCCCATTCCAGAGGCACCTTAGAAAGATGTTAGCATGGACTTTGTCCCTGAACTACCTCGAACATAGCGATAGAAGGATTCCATAATGGTAGTTGTGGACAGGTTTTCGAAGATGACCCATTTCATTCTATGTCAGAAGACCAATGATGCTGTTCAAGTTACAGACTTGTATTTCAAGGAAATTGTTCGTCTTCATGTAGTTCCAAAAACCATCACTTCTGATCGAGATGTCAAGTTCTTAAGCCATTTTTGGAGAACCTTATGGAAGAAGATGGGTACTAAGCTTCAATTCAGTAGTGCCAGTCATCCTCAGACAGATGGACAAACCGAAGCAGTTAATAGGCTTTTAGGAAATCTACTTCGGAGCTTTGTCGGTAAAAACCTGAAACAGTGGGATCTTGTCCTTGCACAGATTGAATTTGCTTACAACAATTCAACTAATCAAGCTACTGGAAAATGCCCATTTGAGGTGCTATACGACACTTGTCCGCATAGTCCGCTAGACTTAACCCCTTCATCGGATAAACAACAGTATAATGTAGATGCAGAATGCAGAGCGAAAGAAATCAAGAAGCTGCATGAACAGGTCCGAGAAAGGATTAAGAAACAGAATTCAAGATATAAAGCTCAGTGTGACAAGCATCGAAGACAACAAATTTTTAAAGTGGGAGATTTGGTATGGATACATTTATGGAAAGAATGATTTCCAAATCAAACAAATGCCAAGTTATCCCCTAGAGTTGATGGTCCATTCAGAATAGTGTAGAAAATCAACGACAATGCTTACAAGGTAGAATTGCCGTGAACCTATGGCGTCTCTGCAACCTTCAACGTTGCCGATCTTTTGCCATACTTAGACAATGAAACAGAACTTAACTCGTGGGCGAGTTCTGTCTAACTCGGGGAGGATGATATAGAAACCACCTAACCTCTCCAACCTCTCTAATTATCAAACCACTATTCTTGACCTTAAACCACCTAACCTCTCCATTTTATCCAGTTTATTTCAGTTGTTACCTACTTCAAATTGGCTTCTAGGATTAGTATAAATAGGGTCAGTCTCTCTTTATATTGGAATCAATGAAATGAAGTAAATTTTGAATATCTGAGAGTTTTTCTCTGGCTTCTGAGCTAGTTTATGTGCTATGAAACAATTTCTATTAAATTTAATTGAACAGCAAGCACGACAAAGTTTATGTTAAAAGGGGCCCAATGCGGCAAAGTTTATGTTAAAAGGGGCCAATGCGGCTTCTGGGCACCAGGTGATTTTAAAAAAATAAAATACTTTAGAGTTTAACTTATAAAATTAAACTGAGCTAAATTATGTAATTAGTTTTTGTATGACTATTTCAGTTTCTCCCCCCCCCCCCCCCTTTCCCCCACCTTTTCTTTAGGCAGTATTTTATATTGTTATTTCTCTCCAATCCCTGTTGCCTTATCAGTTATCATGTGCTTCCCCAAAGACACTGAAGAATCAGTATAATAAACCTCCTTCCTATGATAATCTTGGAAGGTCATGACAAAGTATTTCAAATTATAGAATTCTCATTTCAATTTAGATTGAATTCATTTACTTTTTTTTTATATGCTGAATTCATTTACTTTAAAATCCACAAATTGTAAGTACAGAATGGAGCAACCCTTGACAGCATGATAACTTTGGTAGGTCCATGATGCCCCATCTTGAGCTGGAGAACCTTATGTAACTTTTGTTGCCATCTGTTTTTTTCTTCTTTCGAACCTCGAACCATAGGGAGGGGAAAAACCCACTTATTATCAAATGAATGACCACCAGGCTAAGCTCTTCTTTTTAGTTTCTTTTGCTAATAAGGAACCAGCCTTATTCATATTTTTACTTAGTCTTCAAGTCTTATTATGGAAATATCAAGTATGATTGCTATGAACTTATGACTGTGGATGACTAGACTGCTGCCATGATGAAAAAGAAAACATTGAAATATTGTTATATATTAATAACATAAAATGATCTGCTCCATTAGTTGATTAGTATAATTTTTCAGTCTTCTTATAAAAGTTTCAGACTACTTGTAAAATGTAAAGATCTGTTCCCATCTTTATATTGCCTTTTAGTCTAGCCGACCTTTTCATTTTCCTGTTTTTGACGCTATTAAATAGAAAGCATAGTTATATGGCAGCACTAATTGGATCTCCTATGAACCACTTTGAGAAATTGATGCTTAATTTGTGCATACAGATGATAGAAATAGCTCATAGCTCTGTCTTGATCCTGCAGAACTGTGTAGTCATTAAGAAACAATTCAGCACTTCAATTGTAGGTAGTCTATCATTGTATGGATATTCGTATAGTTATATTCAGAAAATTATATTGGTTTATTATCACTTTGCATCCTGAATCTTTTTATTCGAAAAGAGCATGCTTTTTCTCTTTTCCCTCTCGTTGCAGATTTTACAGAATGCATGATAATAACAGCACAGGAAGTACATGACAAGGTGTTACCAAGGTATTAGTGCAACTGCACCTTTTCATTAATTTCTATTTCTTGTTAATGAAAAATTGTGTATACAATTGAGGATGATATCTGGCAAATCAACCGAATGAAATAATCAAGTTGATCAATAATACATCAACTTGAATGAAGACAACTAATCTGCTCCTTGAAATATTTGTCTGGAAGCATCCCCTCCCTCGAATAAATATGCCAATAGCCTTATTATTATTAATCTTCGTCCTCATCCACTTCATGAAAAGGAAGTGGTACTATCTTCACTGCTCTAAACTTTCCAGCATTATTTAGATGCTCATTCTCCAATCTGGACCAATAGAATTTTATTTATTAAAACATTTGAATGGTGTTGGGTCAGGGATTCCCAACAAAAAGGGATATAAATTTGTATGTAAATTGACTGTCAGTACTTCAGACAAATTATGCATGTACCATAACTGAAAATAAATGGAAGTTAACTCGTTTACCTGTAGAAATTCCATAGCCCTCGTCTAATAACTTCAAGAGCTGCTAAAAAAAAGCTTGTAACTCGATAATCAACGTTTTCAAAACTTGAATGGAGGACAGTTTGCAACCAAGCAAGCCTCAGAATAAGATTTAATCCCTGCATAAATTGCCAAAGATTTTCAAAGTCAAGGTCGGCTTTAAGAGTGGAGGGCCCATATTTGAAACTGAAAAAAAATCATAATTTGCTTATATAATGTCTGCTTAATATTAGACAAAATATAATCCTCTGCTATTATCTTGTCTTTTTTGATCTAGATTAGGACTCTAATTTTAATTTGTATAATGGCCTTATCAGCATTTCTTTTGAGAATATGTTTATTCTCCACTTTGTGGCATTTTATCATGAACACCTAATAGCAAAGGTTACTGTCCTCTTTGCTAAGATATTAGACTATGATAATTAGTTGGCTAATTCTGATAAGTGATAGCTTTTGAGTGCCAATGGCCCGCAGACTCCTTAGTGTAGAGAGAGAGAGGGGCCTGATGTGTACCATGGAAAAGTAGTAAATGACTTTTCTGCGAAGCATTAATTCATTCCTTAGCCATGGATTCTTGGAATTCATTTGAAGCAAACCCCAATCTTTTACAAAGTCCCAATACAATTGGTACACAGTTGCTGCACTTGACATGATCACAACAAGACATAGCCATGCAATACTCCCATCTTTCTCATAAGCCACTTTAGCACCTGCGGCTAACATTGCTGATACATATTTGCCTAGATTGACAAGGTGGCTTGTCTGCCCTTCATCAAACCATCGTCTAGCACACTACAAATCAATTGAGTGACATCAGTTCTATCAATTTCTAAATTTTTGGATTGGAGAATTTGCTTCAAGAGAAGCAGAAATCTAAATATTTTACCTGCATAGCCCTCCAATAATAGGGTAGAAATGACACTGCATAAGCAAGATCTCTGTAGTGCTTTGTCCTCATGCAGTACCTATAGTCCTGAGTTTTGTAGCTCCCAGTTATATAGTAACATGCCACATACTCGAGGTTCCTGAGCATTGGCACCTACACAGTAATGATATAATTATTAAATAAGTTAATTTCTACCCTTAAGGCAAGCTATTTATTGCCAAAAAAAAAAAGAACTTCCTACGAAATACTACCTGACTACAAAGTTGATCAGCCATGAAAAAATCCAGCATGACAACCTAAAGAGACAAGAGAGAAGCCAGTAAGATTATGGCCACAACAATAAATGTTATTATTCAACAAATTTTATTTTTAACTTTCTTTTTACTTTTTGGAAAATTAGTGGCACTGTGTTTTATGCTTGATGACATGATGTTACAATGATGATAGTGGGAAACACTTACCTTGTAAAGGGGTGACAAAATTATGTTCCTTATCACACAAAGGAAACGATAACGGCTTGACCGGTATATAATGTTGAAGGGGCACACCAGTATTAGTAAGAAGACCTGCACATGTAGTAAGAAAAGTTAAAATTTCAGCTTTGGCTAACTTAAGTAGTAGGCAATAGACAAGTGCCAAAAAAATGCAAAAGTGAATGTGATTATGTACTAAAAAAAATTACCAGTAGAAGTAGTCCTGGAATGTCTTGAACTTGGGCATAAGAATACCCTTTAGTCAGTAGAGTCAGATGAAGAAACATTACCCCAACCACAGCAGTCATTGCCATTGTACAAATTAAGAATATATCTCTGTACTTTAATTCCTTGGTAGGGGCCATCTCAAAAATGAAGCTGTAGTTTATACGAGTCTTTCTCCATGCAAGAATGTTGCAGCCATAAAGAAAGAAATGTAGAAACATAAGGCTGAACATGCTGCAAAAATATAACATCAACTTATAACTTATTGATGTTCAAGTGCTATGCAAATATGAATGGAATCTGCTGCTACACAAAGCAGGTTTACTTACCTAAGCACAGGGTAGACAGTTTCCATGTAAACTGAATTTTGTTGTGGTCTGTACAGGCCAGTTACATGAGCCATTATAACATATCCCGCAAAAAGCGCCAATAAGCATCCAGTAAATAGTCCTGATTTTATTTGAAAGAAAATCAGATAAATGTTAAAAGTAATTTTCTCTTTTATCTGCATTATTTCTGCTAAAAGGTTTGGCAAATTTGCATGGATTCCCCAGTTAAACTCACCAATAAATAGTTAAATACCCTATATGAATTATGAAAAAGGAACTTCAATTGTTTTAGCTTGCTAACAGAATCAATATGTGTTCACAAATAAGGGAACAGATAGTCATCACTCATCACCGTGTTAGTGAAACCCATTTAGGCACCATAGCCAAAGAAACATTGTGATGCTGCGCCTATCGGTTGTGATGGGCCTTTTGAGATTCATTCTTTATACGGTTATATATGTTTAAACATGATATAATGTAGCATGGGACCTGTACATCCCATTCACCCAAGAGTGGACCAGTTGCGGCCATTCCTTTTGTGAACTTAGTGGCTTAAAGGGTCCATATTGGGTTTTCTTTAGATACTAATGGTCACAAAGCAAACAAGCTTAAAGCTCTCTACCAAAATGATTGATTAGCAAAAGACAAATTAGAAAAGTGGAAATAAAAAGTCCCAATATTTGGCCAAAAGTAACTCACCAATGAAGAAAGTTACAGCATGTGATTCTTTACGCTGACTTGGTCTAAGGTATTTCATGGCCTTACTTCGATTATCTTCAGCAAAATTCTTGGTAAATAGTTCCTCAACTTCGTCGGTTAACTTCATCACCTGTCATTTCTGAGACTAATAAGCAAATAAAGCTGGTTCACAAAGTTAAAAACTCTTGTCCAAGTGACAGACAAGCATATCTAATTTTTATTTGCATGATTATGAGGCCATCTTGTGGTGCAGACATGAATTATAGGATTATTGGCCACTTGAGATTGTCGGTGAACTTTCAGGTGCAAGGATCATTGGTGGCCAACATCTTAATATGATTTAATATAGTATCACACATATATTTTTCATCAAAGTTTGGCAGGGATGGAAGTTAGATATTTTAGTAGGCAGCAGTTTTAATTTGTGCCTGTGATTTTACCTTGTCTGAGCTATTGAAATAGGAACTCTCAACTACTTTGAGATATATGGAAAGAATTTGCTTTGCAGTGACCTGAAAAACCACAAAGAATTGCATTTTGTTAATACACATGTAACTGAAACTCCATTTTTATTTTTAACATCAACTTTGAAGCCTCTAATCCACTTACCTTGTCAAACTTCTTCAGAATCTTTAAAAATGCAAGCATATTCAAGTTCCTTAAAATCAATACAATGGATAAAACATAAGATTTTACATATCAAATCCAATATATTTGTTAAGTTTATTAAAGAAGTAAGTCTATATGTGCCAAAAGAAATTTGGGATTATTATACCTGTAAACTTTGAGATATCCTAGTCCTTTGTAGAGTTCAATGAAACCTCCTTTGATCATCTTTTCAGCATGATGCAACTTGGTTTTGTTAATATGAATCTTGCCACCTTCTGGACCGCATTTCCTTGAAGACTGGTTAAGCAAATCTTCCCGGACAAGGTAACTTATGGCCGAGAAGGTTCGAGATGGCGTTGTCAAAGGAATGTTTATCCTCAGATTCTTTCCTTGGCAATTGATGATACGACCAGAGAGTGTCCTCAGTTTCCCATCTTCTCTTTTAATCTGAATGGATTTCCCAACCTCATCTGCACGAGGGGAATCTGAAAATGGAATTTCATTTTTCTCCAATTCATCTATGCTAGTGTCCTGCATTTCTTCATGCTGTGCTCTGTTCCTAACAGAGTCCTCCTCTGTACCCAATGAACAGAGTATGAGATACACATAAAAAAAAAGTATAACTACTTGTTTTTATGATAAAATTATGTTCATATTTTATACTCATTTATGTTTTCCTAATCATTATTTCCCCTAGTATAAGTTACCTACAAAGTTCAGTTAATTTTTAAAGTAATGGGATTTTTTTTTTCTTTATTTGACCACAATAAGGAAAAAAAAAATTCTATTGTTTAATTTAACCATATGATAAAAATTAGAAGTGATTCACCTATGATAAAGATTTCATATTCAAATGCATATAGGTGTTCATGCGCGTGCACATGATACATTCATTTCAGGGCATATTTGATAACAAAGAAGAGAATGTGATACCACACATATGCTAGTTGTAAGAAAATAAATGAAATGGCATGAAATTCATGCATGAATTTTATTGGTTAAAAAAGGTCCAAGTTGAACACATTGAATTCTCAAATTGCTACATTAAGAAGACAGGGTTGATTATGTACCATTAGAGAATGTGCATGAGATAGATTGGTCCTCCTTGGAGTCTTGGGAAGAGCCCCCTCTGCCCTGCCTCTCCATGAATGTTGATTTAAGCTCAAGCAGTATTTCCATTTGTTTTTTCAATGAATCCCCTCTTCTCATGAACTCTTCCTCCTTTGTTCTGTAAAACTTATTGACCTTGTTTAGTTGCTGGTCTAGACATGCAAAAAACTCTTTAGTAGCATCAGTGTCAGCAAATTGCTCTAGCAGTTCTGTCTCATACATGTCCCCCTTACTAGTTGATGAAGCAAGTTTCCTATGCACCTGTAAAAAAAAAGTACCAAAACAACTCTCAATCTCATGAATCAATCAAATATACAAAACTGAACAAATTGTGTTTCTTATGTCTTAAAAAAAGAGAGATTACTTGAATTGGTCCATGCTCTCTATGTTGATGGCCAAACAAAGAGTAATTTCTTAGTGATGAAAAGATGGACTTAGGTGCAGAACTACTTTGGTGCTTGTTGGGTGTATTGTTGGTATTATTAAGGAATTGGATTTTTTTGAGGTCCTTCTTGAGTTGCCAGTAATCCACAAAGGCTTCTTTCCATTCTGGAATGAGCTGCCCCTCAAACTGCTTAGAGAACTTCACCATTTTCTCTTTTGTTCTTTGGAGCCTTAGGGACAAGAAAGGGAGGTTCTAGGTGATGTGTGCTGCCTGGTGAGTGTTCAATGGAAGCCCAAGATGACATTATATAAGAGGTTGAAAAAGGTATTTGATTGATATTGTGGTACTGATGCTCTGGAGCACATTCTATAATATACTTAAATCCTATGCTTCTCCACTTGGGAAGTTGGCAGGTACAATGGCCAGGTTCGCCGGAAAGTAACCAAATAACCACCGGTTATGATCACTTCTCAGCCAACATGTTCTCATGAAGATTTTGAAAGCGTGGGAATTTAAAGTGGTTTGGAGCAGGGACACATTGGACCATATATTTAAGTTACGGCTCCCAATCGTAATTGCGATCGCAATATTGTAATTTTGGTGGTCGCTACAATATTTCAGTTTTAGTAGTATCTATAACAATATCCCAACCATACATCAACTGCATTTTCTTGCAATTAATCGCAATTATAGTAAATACAACGCAACCGTAACCACGGCCCGCAATTACAATTTAAAAATTTAAAAACATAAATTGGACTTTTCGGAACACAAAAAGGATGACCTTTTTCATTTAGTTGGAACTGAATAAAGTTCGCCACAATAATTTAGAAGCAAAAACTATTTTGAGCACAAGAGGTATTAATAAACAATCAAGGGCATTTTTGATATATATGGTACTTAATGTGATAGTGTCCTATAAGTTATGTCAAGAATTGCTCATTTGTTTAAAGCGAAGCTTATTGGCTAAATTATTTGCTAGCACACAAAGGTGTTCTAATTAGACCAGCCTGATTTCCACTAATTGAGGATAACTAAAAGCTTCAATTATTTTCACAACCTCTCCACTTTCATTAAGCACTCCCTTTTGTTTGCAAATGTAAAGCATCCATTGCTCAAGTATAAGCCTAGCAGAAGAAGCACCCATTACTTAAAGCATCATAAGGATTCATTTTTGTCAATTTTTGGTAATTCGGAGACTTTGATTGGTGAGTGGTAGTGACAAGTCAAATTTGTACCTCTACAAACGATAGAAGAACAGAACCACCTCCTGCTCCCCTCTTTCCCATGCCAAGAAAAAGAAAATGTATAAAATAGTATTGTGAAATTTTATCCAACACCCATATGTACTTTCAGTGGCAATTTTTCATTCTATAAATTATTAGAGGTATAGATTAGGCACCTTCCAATAGTAGATGGCAGAATCTTTGTACCTGGGATATTGAAGATTAGGCTCACTACACCCAACTAACTTTAATACACGGTTTTCGTATGGAATAATTCCTCCATACTGATGCACAATGTACTTAGGATAAGCAGCATAATTGTGTGATGACATCTAATAAGGCTGCTAATAAATCTGGTATATTGAAGGAGCTTCCATGTTCTATTCCTTGGTTCTAAGCCCACTACCTAGCCCACTTGTGAACATGATGGGACCTTCCATAAAAAGCTACAAAATTCAAAACCTGTAGCCGTTTCACTCCTGCCCCTCTCACTCACTCACTCACTCACTCTCTCTCTCAAACACACAAACAAAGGTGCCAACTTTTCAGTTTTCTTCCTAGACATGGATTGCAAAATCACCATTATAATTGTGGAGAACTGACAGCTCCCTTAAGATAGCTGACTCAAAGATATGCTGTTCTGATTTTTTTTTTTTTGCCGTCTTCTCTCTCTAACTGTAGTGCTGTATGCATGAAAAAAAGATATTTGCACATATTATATAGACAAAATTTGAAGTTTAAAATATTACTTGATACATTGTAAAAACAATGTATAGAATAGATAGGTGTTTAAATTTATGTAAGTATAATTATTTATACATCCCTACCAGTTTATTTGGATTAATGATGAATCTGATTGGCAAACAAACTGTGCCATGCACAGTTAAGGCAAAATCAAACAGAACTCGTAGGCATTATCTACCACTTAAAATAAATATTCTTTCCAATCTTTGACCCTGAAAATCGAATAAACTAAAATACCGGCTATTATGAGCATATGGTGTCCAATCATTGCTTAAACATCAAATTTATTAATCTCTGAAACAAAATAAATGAATAAAAGCAGTAGATAAGAAGTTTCTAATACTAGGGGAGCTATCATAATAAGTATTGAATTTTGGTGTGCTATAGACGATCAAATAGTAACTCAATAGGCTCTAACACTTGTTTAAAATTAAGCCAATAATTAATATTAATCTTGATATAAGATCAATTTGCGTGGATAAGCTAACTAAGAAGGAGAGATTAAATATATATATATATATATATATATCTTCTATTAGGCTAAATGATTTAATGTAAGAGAAACACATATTTGCACGTAGGAAAAGAAAAAGATTACCCACGAAATCTAAGGCTTTAGGGATATGGCGCCAATGACAGGCCATGAAAATGATGGTCTGATTAGGATTGCATACAACATTTGGTGCGCCCCTGCAGAGCCTCTACCCAACCCACCTGTGTGTTCATTCCTTCTACATCATTATTTACATTATCATCTTACATTCTACTCCGTTTTTTTTACAAACAATAGCATACATTTGACCCCACATGCCTTTTGATCTTGACCTTTGTTTGAACACCGTGGACCAGTCACAAAAGCATCTCTATGAGAAAACAATGCTCTTTTTCTTCTGCTCATTTAACAAAATTTGAAAGGCAGTTAAACTACATGAAATATAAATATGTTTAAATGAAATCTCTCAAAATGTGAAAGTGTTAAATTTGATTAGTGGGTTAAATTTTTAATTTTTTCAAGACATTGAGAATTCAATTTAGATAAAAACTAAATTGACCGGAAAACAAAGACATGAATTAGCCCGGATAGACAAAATAAAAAAATGAAGCTAAATTACTTTGGTAAATGTAGGTCCCGTCTATTAGATTTCATTGCACAAGCTTTTATTTGGTTAATCTGGAAATAACTTGGGCTGCAAAGCTCCATGCTCTGTAACAATGCTCTTCAATTTATATTTTTGAATAGTGATATAAATAGGTCAGGTTTCTAGTTAGAGGCTGAAACCTTCATGATCGAACCCCGGATATAGAAAAGATAAAAAAAAAAAACCTTCCATATCATATTTATTCAAGTGTACATTTTCCTTTTTTTTTTTTCTAAAGATAGATTAATATTTAAAATGAAACGATAAACAAGTTTCAAGATCCAAGCAAGCTGTGATAATATCCAAAACACTTTCAACAAACTTGGAATAATAGCTAACTCACGCCTCTAGCGCTTCACCGACTAAGGACTAGGTGATATCAGTGCAATGCCTTTTACCATCTCCATTCTCTTCATTTTCTAAGCTTCTCTTCTTGTGATTCCTCTCCTTTTAGAGTGTGTTTGGAACATAAAAAAATGAGAAATAATTTGATTTGTAAATCAAATTTAATTAAATTTTATATTTGAAATGTTTAAAAATGAAAAATTATTTGATTTCTAAAATCTCATGGATTTCATGCCTTTTGTTTTAGAAATTCTATCAATTTTGATAGGATTTGTTAGGATTTGAAATAAATAGACTATTTTACTCTTAGTAACTACCTCTAACAACCTTTCATAAGGGTAAAATGTAAAATAATAAAATCAAATCAAATCAATTCTCATTTTAATGAATTCCAAACACAAAATTTGATTTCTAAATCAATTCAAATCTTTTTTTTTTTAAGTTCCAAACACAAAATTTAATTTTTAAATCACATCAATTCAATTCAATTCAAATTATTTTTTATTTTTATTCATTCCAAATACGACCTTAAGGATCCTGATGGATGGGAACATTCACTAGAGGGGAGTCTATTGTGCATGCAGCCTTTTTGAGTTTGGTCTTTTTTTAGCATCTTTTGATCCTATTAGTGACTAAACTTTTTGGTTTTTTAACCAGGAATTTTATGGTGGATGGAGAAAATGCAATTTTGTGAATAGGAACTTCTAAGTTCTTGGATATCCGTGCTTGAGGATCAGCAAAATTTGGAGTTTGTAGCCCTAAATTCATCTTCCTAATCTGTAGCTTTTAAATCGATTTAGATTGAATCGATTTTTAAAATGTCATTAATTCAATTCAATTCAAATCTATTTAAATAATATTGTTTAGATTGATTTATTTTTTGACTCAAAATTGATCTAAGCAAATCGATCAAGTCAAACTACAAACACCCTACTGTAAACTATATATTCATTGATTTGATTGATATTGTTAACCATATCCAGCGACGGAATAGAACTCAAATAAAATTTTATTCATTGTTTGTAAAAATAGATCGAACTGGTAGACCAGTTAATTTCAAACTGGTCCTCTTGTTGATAAAATCTCAAAAATCGTTTATATGAAAATTGAACATTGTCTTAACATTTAACTGTTCAAATCATGCGAACCGCACATAGTTCAAACCTCAGTTCATCATGTTAGCCCGCGTGTCTTCCACCACTATCTCATAATCAGTTCAATGACGGGTTTAGCTTTAAAATATTGATTTTATTTTTACTAGGAGTTGGAAGACTAAAGAAAAGCGGATGATAACTTCAATTCTGCAATTTAATTAACCCATTATTAAAAAAAGCAATCATCAATTACATATTATTCCCATTTTTCATGTAGCGTAATCAAATGCTTGTGGGGAATCGGAAAGTTTCTCATTACATTATCCTAACCATGTTGTAAAGAGTAATGTTAGTCACATAATTACACAAAATTTAATAACTTTAGGTTATCAATTTGATAAACATTTAACCATCTAATTTACTTATGTCATACTGTTGTGTGATTTGGCTGTCTGAGAGTAGCATTACTCTAAAAATAATAATAACAGTAATTGAGTGGTGGACATAAATGTTATGAATAAAAAATGAAACGTTAAATATTATGCAAAATTGGATTTAATTTAAATAAATTTATTTCAACATCTTCATGTAAACTTGACATTGACAAATCTCTTCGACCCAGATTCCTTTTTGAATCGCTATAAAATTAAAGTTATTTCTATAATAAGATAATTCGGCAAGAAAAAGTGGGAGAGAAGATTATATTTACGACTTCCACCAATTCGATTAATTGTAACAGATATTCGATGCTTCCATGAGCTACACTTCGTCATCCAGGTGAATAAATCGCACATAGTAATCTAGAATAAGATGCCATACTGAATTCTACAGCCCTTTCCTCCTTTATATATGATTCATTTCTCAAACAATAATTTCTGTATTCTGAGCACTGATTTAATTCAAACATGTATATAAAGCATTAGTGGAAAACTCTTAGAATATGATTCTCTTCATTATGATTCAATAAATTGAGAAATTTTTTGGTAGAAATTTTCACCTTAAGCATGACTTTTGATATGTGTATAAAGGTATATAGGAGTCATGTTAAAAATACGCATATCTTTATTAGTATAATTTTACACATGTCTAAAGTTAATTTGCATATCTAAATGCGAAGTTTCCACCAAAAAAATGTCTCAAATAATTCTCTGGAAAATTTTGATATGAAGGAATGTCTCACTTTAATTAATTAGTTATACAAAGTTTGCCATGCTGTCATCTTTAACATGGATAGGAATTGAAGTAAAGTAGCCATCGTTTCATTATCCACCTTGCACACGTGCAGGGACGGACTTACATGTAATGCAATGAGAACACATATTCGCACTCACTTTTAAAAATTTCTATTACTCATAATAGTCATTTATTATTTATATCTCTTTTACTTTTTTAACTGTGTCCTTATATGATAAATAAACAAGTCAATTTGAAGTCAAAGAAGTTAAAACTTATTTAACATTATTTTCTAAGTTGCATCCAATGTAATTAGCCATCAAAATTATTTATACTTCCATATAAAAAGAAATATTTAATAATATTAACAAATAAAAAGATTATTTATCATTTTCATAATATGATAATGTGAAAAAAATAATTATAAATTAATTTTTTATTATTGAAACCTTTATTTTAATGACATATAAATGTAATTATTGAATTTTTTTATACTTATATTACTTTTGTCTTAATTACTTAAAATTTATGAACTCGTCACATGCTTAATGATAATTTAGAACCTGGGGCATATACTCCTAACCTAAATACTGCAAAGGTTCTAGCATATGTCTAAAATTTGCATGACACTACATTAGTTGCCACCATGAAGTTTTATAGCGAGTATATGCTGTATTCTTTGCATCTTGCAATGTATTATAATATCTCCCTTAGTGTTCAAATAATGCCTACCAAGAGGTTCTGATTCCTCTATAGATGTCAGGAACCATTGAATTCTGGAGAGAATGCATAAATGAACAGGTTGATGTTGACGTGTAATGTGAAATATAACTAAATGAATTAGTACTATATGTCGGGGTTAACTTATTTAATCTCTTTTCTAAGCCCATTAAAGCATAATGTAAGTGAATCAAGCTTAGATTTCTATGAATTGAGAAAGCTCGTAATTTGAGCACCTGGTGTCAGTTCATAATTCATTTATGCTTGTAAGGATTTGGATTCGCGTGACGTCTAAAGAATCAAAATCTTTATGACAATTCCAAAGTTAGATAGATAAAACCACATGCCCCGTAGAGACTCACAAGAAATAGAGCAATATATAGAATTTTTTATATGTATATTCCCGCTACTCGAAGTTTCTCTAGAACTAAAAGATGTCCATTTTGATAAATTGTGATTGTGGTTTGGTAAAAGTGAAAACTAAAAACGAAAGGTACATGATAATTTTTTGCTTGGAATTTAGCACAATAATAAAATAAAATAAAGTTGAGTTTAATCATATATTACATGTAATTTAATATATCAATTTTGGGTTGCATCGGTTAACACCTTTATTAATTTAGATAGTGTTTGGGTTCATTAACTTAAAACTAATTCGTTCTCATTTTAAAATTAAGCCGAATTTAAATTTCATATTTCACCCATTTTAATTATATTCTATTCTATATTCTATATTCTATATTTATATATTATATTATATTATATTATATTATATTATATTATATTATATTATATTAAAATAAGCTATTGCAAGTTATCTAATGTCAAATCATTATGAGTGATATGTGGCATTTAAAAAAAAGTTTTTTTAATTATTTAATTCTACATGAGACCATTCAATGTAAAACTATTTAATATTTAATTTCACTCGAGATTATTTAATACAACATATTCATGAAGCTTAGAGAAAATATTTTTAACAAAAAAGTACAAGAACATATAAAAAAATCTTAAACACCTAAAATACTAATAACAAAAAAATGGTTTTATGAATATTATGATATATTTCATAAACTATTCATATTATTTACCAACTAACTGAAAACAACAATTTCAAAATAAAAATATTAAAAAAGATGATGAATATAATAAAATTGGCTAAAGCAATACCATTTTATCACAAGAGATTATTTGATCATCCAGGCATTGTTTTAAAAAATGAATTTGCAAGACTTTTAAGTTATGACTCAATTAGTTTAATCAATTAAATTAATGATTGAACTGTAGTTGAACTAAAAAATGTAATGAGAGGCAATTATACCGAAAGATATATTTAGTTCACGATCTAACCGGTTAAACTGATCAATCTAATCCAAGTTTTAAAACATTAGCTCTAAGAGCAATATATATATATATATATATATATATATATTATATATATATATATAGGATTAGTATATCAACGTGTTTTTTTTTTACTTACACTTATTTTTAACCATGAGATCTACTTTTATCTAATGGTTGAGATTATTTTATTAAAAGTAATCATTAGATGAAAGTGGATCTAACAGTTAAAAATGAGTGTAAGTTAAAAAAAAATTTAACTAATATAAATTGATCATCCCTC
This sequence comes from Ormosia emarginata, assembly GCA_029884605.1. NCBI lineage: Eukaryota > Viridiplantae > Streptophyta > Magnoliopsida > Fabales > Fabaceae > Ormosia > Ormosia emarginata. The sequence continues at coordinate 3,202,682 of JAQQTP010000058.1, read as the reverse complement.
ATATATATATATATAGATTGTTTTATTTTGTATCATTTAATGTATATCACTACTATTATAACATTAAAAATATAATTAAAATAGGAGATGCTGATGACCTTATTGTTGAAGTGGTACACATTCAATTGTGTTGAACTCATGACTCTTAAGTTATATAAGCTGAATAAGTGATGTGACCTCTTGAAAATAAACAATCTCGATAATATAATTAATAATTATAAAGTGGATGGGTAAATATAATATTATTTGTTGACTTGAATAAACTTACAAAGTATTAATTAGTTGAATATTTATATTCACCAATGACTTGAATTAACACATATTAGTTTTCACTCTCAATTTATTACCAAATTTATGATTATAAAAAATTAAAAATATTACTTTCAAAACAAGAATTATAAATATTTTTACACGAAGTGCGAAACACGGACTAAAAAGCCAGTTAAGAAGTATAGTTAGCTCAAATTGTTTTTTTTTTATATATATTTTTTTTTGGTACTATAGTTGCAGTGAGGTGTGAATTAATGATTTTATGCATATTATCCAAATTTCTCTCTGAGTGGCATAATTAGATCAAATTGGTTTAATTTCATAGTTTGTGTATTTTATTAATTAATTTACAATAATATATATGTAATAATTATTAAATTATATGCATGATAGTGTAAAAGGTTATAACCAAATCCATTAATAAATGTTTGTGTTAATATTATCCATTATTAGTATAAAAAAAATATTATCCATTATTAAATTAAATTTAGATGTATCACTCTATGAACATGATCCATCAATAATAATTGTCATTGAAAAAGTATAGGCACTTTAAAATAGTTCTCGTATAGTGTCGGATCGATGGATATTGCCTTGAGACACTTTTTTCTAACTTTTAAATACTTCTAATCTTCCAGTTATAAGTGTTTGTGATGAGATTGACAAGCACTGTTGTAGCTTGGTCTAGGGTTCTACAAATTAACAATTGGAAACGTATTCACCTTGTTGCACGGGATAAAGTCTGCCAATCCAAAACAACTTGGAGGCTTGGGTTTGCGGCACATTAGACTGGGTAATAATGCATTCTTAACGAAGGTTGGGTGGGACTTTATCCATGAGAATGCTCTATGGGCTCTAGAGTAGTGGTGCCATCAAAATATAATTGTGGTAGACCTTATGCCTAGAGTAGAGAGGAAATGAATAGCTATGCTTTTGAATTACAATAAATGCATGTTTTAGGAAGTATTTTTATCATTGATTTTAAATAAATTTTTATAAATTTTAAATTACTAATTTAAAATTAACGGTAGAGATTTATAGTGAAACATGCATTTATTGTATTTTAAGAACATGTAATAATCTCTCATACCATACATTATTTTTTTTTTTTACACTATATGTTACACTTTTTTTATTTAGGAAAAAAGAAAGAGAGAGTGTGTAATAAGAAATATGTTTCGCTTGTTTTATTACTCAAAAAAGAAATGACGTAAGAATGATATAATGAAAATGGTGTGTGAATATCATTGTTAAGAAAAATTACTTTTCCAACTTAAGGACTTGGAATGAGATTTGCCAGAACATTATCTGAGGATGGGGGAACGGTCATTCAGTCAAGTTTTGGACTAATTGGATTCCTTCCATTCTGTCTTTGACTAATTTATCATTACTTCTGTTATCTGATGAGGATCTACAAGCTACTGTTGAGAAGTTTACATTGAGTAATGGTGGTTGGGACTTTGTAAAGCTCCAGCAGTTTCTTCTTAAATATGTTTGTCAGATTATTCATGGTCTTAGGGCTCTTACAATGGATTTTGGTCAGGATGTTCCCTCTTGGAAACCCTCCCATGATGATGACGAGTCTATCTATCATTATTCTTGATATATTCTTGTTTTGAGAACAATATATAATTTTATTATTATTATTAATATTATCAAATATTTCTCTTTTTAAATATATAATTAAACATTCATTAAATAAGTTAACTTTGATATGATTAAAACTTAGAATTTTAAAGATTTCAACTAATAATAAGTTAATCGTTTATTTTAAGTGACAATGGAAGAAAAAATCTTTAAAATTGTAGAAGCATAGAAACTCAAATGATAAATATTATATGTAGTTAGAATCATCAAAATAAGTCAAGTTTGATGAGCCAACTCAAATAACTCGACAAAATAGGCGGATTGGGCTAACAAATGCTAACTTGAAACCAAAAATACTCTAATTAGTCAGACCCAAATGAGTCGGCTCACAACGGACTGACCCAACTCGTTTACATTACATAAGGGCAGGTTAGACTAATAAAATATTAGCTCAAAACTCATATAACTCAATCTGAACCGGTCTGAAAATGACCCAACCCGAACTGGTCAGACCCGACCCATTTTGACATGTATATATGTAGTAATATAAACTTTTTAGCTAAATGGGGGCCTATGTCCCCACAAGATAAAACTTGGATCCATCCCTACTTATCATACCTTGGTTCCAGGTACGAGTGGCTAGTCAGGTCTCTCTTTAAGATGATTTGGGAAGGGCCCTCAACGATAGCAAACCTTTCTTTGGCTTGTGGCTCATGAAGCTCTCCTTACAAACACAGCTAGGGCTCATCGTCACTTGTTAGACTTGAATACCTATACGTTGTGTGGTCTAGACGCTGAGACCATCATGCATTCCTTGCATGATTGTAAGAAAGTCTCTAGTCTTTGGTTACATTTGATTCAACCTTTAGCTTGGGATCAATTTTTTCCGTGGAATGCAAAAACTAGCTTGCCACAGTTTTTTCCATGAAATGCTAAACAAAAATATTTTTAAACACCTATAATACAACACTTGCCTTATACATCGTGCTACATGTGAGCGTGACTTACTGTTTTCATATATTGTATACCAAGTTGAAATGAATATACCATATGTATATGTGAATGAAGTGTCATATGAATATTATATTCTGAGTATTCAAATAACAGAACTCAATGCAAAAACTAGCTTGTCATTAACTTCTTTGCAAGGGTAGGGTTGGATGTAACAATAGTCATCATGGAAATCTGGTATTTGTTATGGTCCTTGCTATTGTCTGGCAACATAGAAATGTCCATATTTTTTAGCTAAAGTCATGGGGGGACCTTGACATGGTTGCTTAGGTTTGGAGTGAGATGAGGGAGTGTCTTATTGCATTTGACTTGAAGGACTTTCTCCCCTCTTAACTTTGCCTTAAGCATCAGTGTCAACTTTGTTAGGAGCATCCACCTCCAGGATGGTATAAGGTGAATATAGATGGCTACTTTTTCCTGAATGATGGCATGGCAACTTATGGTGGCCTTATTAGCGATGCTTCAAGCTAGTTTATTGTGGGTTACTCTTGCAAGGTTGGGTCTTGTTTTGTAAATTAAGCTGGACTAATTCTTGGTTAGACACTGCTTATCATAGACATTTCATTCAATATAAAACATGTGTAAAGTTGTAGGGCTCATGTTAAGAATGCACCAATATTCGAAAAATACTTTCATATATGTCAACTAATAAATGGAATGCCTAAGAAATTATGTGATAGATCTTTCCTATATGAGAATTTCTCCATAAGCTGAGTTATGGGGTGTGTTTTGTAATGAATAGTACTATCTCAAGACACATGGCAAATGATCCGAAAGAAAAGGAAACTCAATCCTTATTAAGTTTTAATTACATTGCAGTTGCTATTATGATAGATCAAAAAGAAGTTGCTTTATTCATACGGGGAGGATGTTTATATACAGAGGAGGAAGAAGCAAGAAACAGAAAAACTGAAAAATAACAGAATACCAACTTAACTTCTAACTAACTAACTGACTACTCTTATTAAAAGAGAATTACAATATCAGCTAATAGCCCCCCCACAAGCTGGAGCAAGGATATCCAGCATGCTCAGCTTGGACACCAAAGTATGGAACTTAGGGCTTTAGTTAGAAGATCAGCAAGTTGAGCCGATGAAGGAACCGGCAGAAGATGAATAACCCCAGCTTGCAATTTCTCTCGAACAAGGTGGCAATCAAGCTCAATATGCTTGGTACGCTCATGAAATGTAGGGTTCTGAGCAATTTGTATAGCTGACTTGTTATCACAGTAAGTGGAAACTGGTTGGGGATGATGAAGTTGTAGATCTTGTAAGATATACAATAACCATTGTACCTCACATGTAGTAGTTGTTAGAGCTTTGTATTCTGCTTCGGAGGATGAACGGGAAACAGTGTGCTGTTTCTTTGACTTCCAAGTAATGAGGGAAGGTCCAAGAAAGATGGTAAAACCTGTGGTAGAACGTCGGGAATCAGGACATGCAGCCCATCTGAATCAATCACCGAAGGCAGTGAGGTGAAGATCGAGTTGGTGAGAAGAATAAGCCCTTTCTGGAGAACCTTTAATGTAGTGCGATTTCATGATGAGCTTCCATTGGATTACTAACAAACTGACTCAACCTATTTACAGCAAAGCTGAGGTCTGGTCTAGTGGTAGTAATATATAAGAGACGCCCAATGAGCCTTCTGTAGGCTTTAGGATCTGAGTAAGGTTGGCCATCATCTTTGAGTAGCTTTAAATTTGGAAGCATGGGTGTGGAAGCTGGTTTGCAGCCAAGTAGCCCTGCATCCTCCAATAATTCAAGAGCATACTTTCTTTGATTAAGAGTGATGCCGGCCACTTCAAGGCCAAGGAAAAAATTTGAATGAGCCAAGGTCTTTAATCTTGAATTTAGCATCCAAATAAGATTTGACCAAGTTGATTTCAGTAAGGTCATCCCCTGTGAGAACCACATCATCCACATAAACAAGCAAAATGATTAGATGCCCTTTGACAGATTTCACAAATAGTGAATAATCAGATTTTGATTGTTGGTAGCCTAGTGATATGAGGGCTGAAGTCAGTTTTTGGTTCCACTGACGACTGGCTTGCTTAAGCCCATATAAGGACTTCAAAAGCTTACAAACTTGATTGGGTTTGGATGGTTGAAATCCTGGTGGAACAGCCATATATACTTCTTCATTTAACTCACCATGTAGGAAAGCATTATTTACATCCAATTGATGTAAATACCAGGATTTTGCTGCTGCAATTGCCAAGACCATTCTGACAGTGCTCATTTTAACCACTGGAGAAAATGTTTCAAAGTAGTCCACCCCTTCTTGTTGGGTATAACCTTTAGCAACTAGACGTGCCTTATGTCTTTCTATACTCCCATCAGCCTTATGCTTGACTTTAAAAACCCATTTGCAATCAATAGGTTGTTTGCCCTGTGGTAATTCAGTTAAAAGCCATGTATTGTTTAATTCTAAAGTTACAATTTCTTGGTCCATGGCTAACCTCCAACATTCATGTTGTAATTGCTTGTCTATAGCTTTTTGGTTCAGCATTAGTGGACAAGGAACAAATGAAAGCTTTGTGTGTAGTGGACAAATGATTGTAAGAAAGAAAATTGGAAATGGGATGAAGAACATTACCTGAGGACAGATTGGCAGCAATGTCATTGGACTGAAGTAAATTGCAATGATAATCCCTCAAATAGGTAGGTGGATGCCTGGTTCGGGTAGAGTTTCTGTTTGGGGCTGGAGAATCAGATGTGTGTGTAGGTGGTTGAGATGTATTTGTAGAGAAGGGAAGTAACTCATTTGTGAGATTGGTTGAGCAGGAAATGGATTCAGGTGTGAGGTCTGAGGTGCTGTTGAAGGATGGCAAAGAAGGAATAGGAAAGATATCAGAAGGAGAAGAATGGGATTGATTGCAAAAAGGGAAATTTTTCTCATAAAAAATGACATTTCTAGAAAGAAAGATTTCTCTATTATGTAAGTAAAAAAGTAAATGACCTTTAGTGCCTTCTCTATGACCAAGATAGATGCATTTTCGAGCTCTAGGATGAAATTTGCTTCTATTTGCCACCAGTGTTGAAGCATAACATAAAGACCCGAAAACTCTAAGATGAGATAAGTCAGGAGGTTTGTCAAACAAAACTGAGTGTGGTGTTTTATTTTGCAAAACTGTAGAGGGTAACATATTCAGAATATGGACAACATGTGAAATAGAGAAGGACCAAAAAGACAAAGGCAAATTTGATTGAAACATAAGGGATCTTGCAATGTTTAGAATGTGTTGATGTTTTCTTTCAACAACCCCATTTTGTTGGGGAGTCTCAACACATGAAAGTTGATGAATAATGTCTTTAGATTGAAAGAAAGAGGTCATGAAAAATTCTTGGCCATTATCTGATCTTATCACTTTAACCTTTTTGTGAAATTGAGTTTCTATAAGATTGAGGAAACTAGTGAGATGTTGTCTGGTTTCATGCTTGGATTTCATGAGTCTAATCCATGTAAACCTTGATTTATCATCTACTATGGTTAAAAAGTATTTGAAACCTTGTAATAAGGAACAACATATGGACCCCAAATATCAATATGTATAAGATCAAAGATATAATTGGAAACAGAATTGCTATTTGAAAAAGGCAAACGTTTTTGTTTAGACATATGACATATATCACAGTTAGTGGAGGGAGTGGGGAATACTGACCAGTTGTCTTTGTTTTTGTACAGTGTCCAAGACGATAATGCCATATATCTGAAACATGAAAGGAATTTGATGGAGGTGTGGTGGTGTTGACAGTATTGATGGTGACAAGCAACTGAGATTGAGGATATTGAGGGAGCACCATCTCATAAAGTCCTCCATTTGCTTTAGCAGTGCCAATCTTCCTCGAAGTATGTTGGTCCTGAATTATGCAATGGTCATTAGAGAAAACCAATTGACAAGAAAGTGAGTCAGTTAGTTTTGTAACAGAAATGAGATTGAAAGAAAAGTAGGGAATGTAAAGGACATCATATAAAATTAAGAGATCACTGAGATAAATTGTACCGCAGTGAGTAGCTGAAGTTTGTTAACCATTTGGTAAGCAAACAGGAATGGGAGAAATGGATTTATAAGCGGTAAAAGAACCTAAAGAAGAAGTGATATGATCTGTGGCCCCTGAATCTAATATCCAGGGGGTGTGGCCTTTACCTGAAGGTAGATTCGAGGTTGTGATGTTGTGAGTGCTGACCAAATTAGAAGCATGAGATGTTGCAGTAGGAGTGGATGGAGGTAATAAAGCCAATAAACCTTGAATTTGCTCCTTTGTGAGTTCATGCAGAGGTGAATTAATGACAGATTCTTCAGGATTTACAGCTATGGCAACCTGATTTGCTGACTTCTTGAACTTATAACCAGGGGGATAACCATGTTTTAGAAAACAGGTATCTACTGTATGATTGGTACGTCCACAATGTGTGCATTGCCTGCGTGAAACATTCTTAGAATGGTAACTTTTCTGACCTCTGCCATATGAATTGGAAGTAGGTGCAGAGTTGGATTGAATTGCTAATGCAGTAGAATCGGGTAATGACAATATTTCAGTGTGTAGCTGTCTTTCTTGTTGAGTAATCATAGAAAAAACTTTGTTAATAGAGGGCAATGGTTCCATCAGTAAAATTTGAGATCTGACTGAAGCAAAATTGTCATTTAATCCTTGCAAGAAACAAAGAACACAGTCATTGTCCCTATATTGTTGAATAGTTTTCGAAGTACTGCAGCAACTGGTTTGTGGAAGGGGGCGAAAGTTGCAAAGTTCATCCCATAAAATCTTCATTTTGGTGTAATAAGATGTGACTGAAAGATCACCTTGTTTGAGAGAATAGAGGTCTGAATGAATATGAGAAATTCGAACGTAGTCACCTTAGGAAAATCTATCTTTAAGCTCTTTCCAAACATCTGAAGCAGTGTCAATCCAGAGAATGCTGGTAGCTATCTCATGTGTCATGGAATGATTTATCCAAGACAAAACCAATGTGTTGCAACGCTTCCAGACAACATATAGAGGATCAGTAGTGGAAGAAGGCTTCTTGATGGTGCCATCCACAAATTCATATTTGTTCTTCATTTCTAGAGCCATTGACATGGCCCTTGACCAGCTGTGATAGTTGGATCCTTCGAGAGGTGGGGAAACCAAGATAAGTGAAGGATTTTCATTAGGATGAATGTAGTATGGGTTGGAAGGATCTTGAGAAGAGATAGAAGGAGTTGCCATGGAAGAGATGGCAGAGGTTATCATAGAGAAAGATCAGAGGTGCGGAAGAAGAAAGAGTTTTGGATTATATCAACTGATACCATATTATGATAGATCAAAAAGAAGTTGCTTTATTCATACGGGGAGGATGTTTATATACAGAGGAGGAAGAAGCAAGAAACAGAAAAACTGAAAAATAACAGAATACCAACTTAACTTCTAACTAACTAACTGACTACTCTTATTAAAAGAGAATTACAATATCAGCTAACAGTTGCAATCGCGTTGTGGTCACAGTCACATTATGGCTGTTGTGTTGGCCAATGTGGATCAATGCAGGCTGATGCAGACCACAATCACAGTATGATGCAAATGTAGCAATCACCACGACTGAGATGTTGCAGCCGCAACATGTGTTAAGGTCCGAAATTTAAAACCATCCAAAGACGGGTAGGATTGTGGAAGGATGTAGGAAAGCATGATATATGCTGGACATTAGGAGGTAGGAGGCAGGCATTGAGTATTGTTGAGCTTCTCTTACTATATCTCTCTGAGTCATTCTCTTCCTCTCTATAATTCTGTTCTTCTTTCCTTCTCTATGATGCTATAATTCTTTCCTTGTTACTTGTACTTGCTCTTATGGATCATACACTAGGATTCTGAGTTTATCTTCTTTTAATATGAGTCTTATATCCTAAGGAGTTGATTGAATTGGCATCTACAATTCCTGTGATTGTTTGCTTTTAATAGCTACCATTACAGCTTCATCGGTTAAAGTTGGCAAGATCCCTTCATCTCCAGAAAATTGTGTACTAGATTCATCTTGTGCCTTCCACCTAAAATGTGAGCCTACTCATCCTTGTGACTCGTTGGTTAATGACATTGCTCGAGTTCTTGCTTCATCGGATTGGGTGATTAAATGGAATCATACACTTCATGAGGGTAATTATTGTGTCTATAGCCTGGCAAAGCATTTGTCTTACTATATTTCACTAGGAGCCATCTTTTTTGAGTATTCCTCTACTAGCTGATATGGCTGGTGTTTATTTTGTTAGGTTTAGTTTTGTTTGGTTCTCTGACCCTTTGTTTTTCCCAAAAAAAAAAAATTTATTCTCTAACTTCTTCTTTTTTTTTTTTTTTTTACTTTTAATTGTTGAATTTTTATATATACTAATACTAGTGAAATACTACAATAATTAGAAAATAAATTATAATATTAATTTTATAGTGTTTAAAATAATGAATGCCGACTTTTAAAACATCGGTGTCTTTGTTTTAATTTATTATTTTTCACTCTATGTTAATCTTAGATTAATTTTATATGACATCTTACTAATGTCATATTTTATAATTTTTAAAATTTATCATATTTTTATAGATACATGTCGTATTATATTTGTGTCTCATATACTTCCTAGTTGCCACGCTTTGCTGCAACATAAAGTTATATTAATTACTTTATTTGATAAATTTATTTTTCCCCCAAAAGTAACCGACCCTTAATTAAGTTATCAAAATTCATCAACCTCAAAACGAGGACAAACTGACTAACTCAACCAACAAGAGGGTTTTGCTTTAAAATGCATAGAATTTTTTTTTTAAAGTGAACTAATAAATATATATTTATTTTTTATTTAATTTAATGTATATTATTATTTTAATTTGTTAAAATTTAATAACAAATACATTATTACTTATTCATTTTAAAAATAAATTTACTTTAAATAAACCTTATATAAAATACATACTGATCACCTATGGTTGCAAAGGTATCACTTTCCCCGCTTATATTTCTTTGTTACGTAATTTTATTTAAATTACTGTGAAGTTAGTAAGAAAGTGGAAACAGATAAATAACAAATTATATTTTGAACAACGTATAGGTACACTAGCACTTTAAAACTGTAATGATCAAAATCTGACACTGAATTATAAAATAAATAAATAAATAAATAAAACAAACGATGATATTGCTAGTTTTGGCACAACATCACTTTCTATTTGGATTAAAATAATAGAACAGTGACTTAAACAGAAAAATTGTACTCCAAATATCACATGTAACTTTTGACTTAATGATGAAGTGTTTTATCAAATAAATAATATCATAGCTCAGGTCATCAATTCAATTCTTAAGAATTAATGAATAGAAGTATAAAAATTGATTTTAGGACCTCATCCTACTCTGGTAAGGCTTAATTAGGTTGAAGTTAGACATATTGAATAAAACTGTCAACTTACTAAGAACTGGGGTCAATATGACACACTTCACTTAACCAGTCCTGTGCGACGCGAACGGACGAAGACAAGCCACCACCCACCATTAATTATTCACGATGCAATCAAGTTGGGACGAACTGCGGCCACCAGCCACTGTCCTGATCTATCACCTGCCTGTCAACGAGTTAACTTGGCTCATTTTGATAATTCTAATATTAAATTGCATAATTAATCTCATAAATGCTAATAGAATATAAATAAATAAAAATTAATCATGAGATATGACTAGTTAACAAATTGAGTTTTATATGAGAAAATTTTATATAGAGTATAAGTTTAAAATTCACTAGAAGCATCTTAAAGCTAACGCTCAAGCATAAATTAGTCCCACAACCAAAGGCTTATGAAACACCATATGATCTTAAAAAAAAAAAAAAAAACAGACGTTTACAGACCTAAATCATAGGCTTGGATTGATTAGTTACTATGCATTTGTATTCTATGTTATGTTATATTGTTAAATTATCTTCAAGCAATTAATTATACTATTAAATTATCAAATATAATATTACCTTAAAAAGTAATTAATTACATTATTAAATATTAACTATCAATTTTAAATATAAATAAGATTTTTTACTAACAATATAATCTGAACTCATTATTAATAAAATGGTAAAATAACAAAAATAAAGAGCAAAAATTTTATAGGTTTTCATGTGATAAAAATTTACTTAACATGAGTAATTATATCCAACTAACTTGTTCAAGTGGTTAGATGGAGTGGGACTTTAATTAGAAGCTATAGATTCAATTCTTGATGTACTTAAAAAAGAAAAACAGAAATTAATAGGTAATATGTAGTTTAGCAAAAGACAAATTTATAATATACAGATATAATCTTTCCAAAAATGGCAAGAATATTCTTCTAAAGATATCAATAAAAAAGGTTATGATGAAGTAATTTTCTTCCTTCTAATACTCTTTAATTACTTTAATTTTTTTAAAACAAATTAATAAAAGACTATTTTTATTCTATCCGATTGGAGAGAAAGCTAGATCATATAAACCTTCATTATTTTATTTATTATTAGTTATGGATTATTACTATTGTTTGCGTTGTTCCATTCTTATTTTTTTCCCCAAACATCGCTTAACTAACTATGAGTTATCTCTAAAATGATATTGGGCATTTGCTGTGCATTCAAAAATTGTGTAAAAAAAGAAAGAAACAAAATAAAACAAGGATATACATAGTGCATATTTACTAGCCAGAATCTAGCGTGATATAGCTTCCACCGTATAAATGTTCCTTGTTTAGGAAAAGCATTGTAAAATACTGGGGAGACAGCAAAATAAGAGTTGTGTTTGTCACGTACCAGGGTTTAAGAGCAAACTTTAATTTTTTTCGTTTCTGATAAAGAATCCGAATCACCTTTTGAAGATTTTGATAGATGACTATTTGGGCATCTAGCATTTTGGATTTATTTAGTTTATTCTAATTCCCCTTTCTCTACTCCAAAGTAATACATATATTATATTATAAAAGCAAATAGAGTACTATAATTCTCAATAGAGATAAGCTAAAATAATCGTTGCTTGCCACGTATTTTGGTATATAATCAAGATCTTATACTTTCACACTTCAGTCCCATGGAAGACTTAAAACATTGACTATGTGGATAAGAATTGCACCGTACATGTATCTGCATTCCATTGAAAAAATATGCCACACGCACTAACATTAGCCTTCTATATATATATTTTTTTTAAGGATCACGATGTTAAAATATTTAAAAAATATCTTATAATATTTTTATTATATTTTAAAATATCTTAAAATATTTTTAGAATATATTATGAAATTAATTATTCATTTAATTGAGAAAGCAATATTATGAGTTATTTGTTTCCTTATTTGATTATGATTAAGAATCTAGTATAAATAAGAGTTTAGTGTTTTATCATATTGTATCACATGGTATATCACATCACATCTTTCAATAATATTCTTAATTTATTACCGCTTCTCTTTTTTTGTTATTTCCTAATCCTAAACTTAATTCTTCAACATAGTATCAAAGTCATGGTATCCACATTGAGGAGAGTTTTTTCTTTTCGTCGTGTAGAGTTCATAGAACTTGTTAGAATTATTATTTACCACCTTCAAACCAAGATTTAGTTTTGTTGTTTTCCTCATCTTTGTCTCCTCTCAACATCCCCTTTTTAAGTCTTGATATGTTTTCTAACAATCTCAATCGATTTGTTGATACAGTTGCTCCTCCACTACATGCCCTTAAAACAACGCCTCTCCCATAGTTACCATAGTTCCCGATCAGTTCTGTTTAATCCAGCCTCTCTTTCTGAAAGATTGACTCTATTCGTTTCAGTCTGAAAGATTAGTTCTATTGCAGTTGTGATTTCCTAAATATAAATTGGTTCCATCTTAGATACAGTTTAGCTCTGTTCACATTATAGTTTTTTCCATATGCAGATTGGTTTAATTCCAAATGTAGTTTGAACATGTTGGTTTCACTCGCGCAATTTGGCTTCCTTTGGCACGCTATATTTTTTTTTATTTTTATTTTGATGTGTTTAATTATAACAAGCTAAAACTTAGTGTTAGAATATCTACAAAATATCTCATAATATCTATTGTATCCTAGGATATTTTAGAATATCTTTAGAATATATTGTGAAATCAATTATTCATCTAATTAAGAAAGTAATATTAGGAGTTATATGTTTCTTTATTTGATTAGGATTATGAGTCTAGTATAAATAGGAATTTAGTGTTTTATCATATTGTATCACATCATATCACATTACATCTTTCAATAATATTTTCGACTTTTTTTACCAAAATGGTGTAGTTTGAAATTGAAATTCCCATATAGGTATAAATCAAAAATTAATTTCTGAAATGGTGTAAAATGAATAGTATTATATAACAAGTCGTATCCCCCACCACGACTTATATTCACATATTTTTTTTTCATAACAAGTTGTTGCTCAAAGGCACGAGTTTTCTTGTAACAAATTTTTTATAATTATATTTGGGTAAGTCGTGCCTACCATCCACAACTTACTTTTTTTTTTTTTTAATAATAAGGCACTATATTTCCACCACCTTCTTCCTTTGCTGCTTCATATTTTAGTGTTCAGGATTTTAGAAAAATTTTAAGTTCTCTTCACCACTCCTATTTTGTATCAAATTTGGTCCATTATTCTCGTTTAATTCTCTCTACCAGAGGTATTTATTAAGAATGTTAATTATACGTTTTTAATATTGCAACTTTTTTTTACGTTTACTAATATGAAGTTTTTTTTTTTTACTTAAATTAATAGATGTCATCATATGACCCTCCTCGTAGTTCATTTGTTGTTGATGTTGGTGATATTTATAAATATAATGATCCTTATAGGCCTCTAAATCCATTGATCGCTAACCTTGCTATTGGGATAAATATTCATTCAGCAACATTATATGATCTAGATAATGTAATTCTAGCTATAAGAGATAATGTAAGTGACTTTAGTGAAAATGAGGAGTATGAGGAAGGTGATGAGGTGATAACAATATATTTTATATATTTTATAACCCTCTCACTAGACTTATTAAGGTTCAATTAGGTTTAATTAAGTTGGTTTTGTCACATTCTATGATATTGGACCTAATTGGATCATTAAAAGAATTATTGCATGAATTAGCTTTAATTTATCTCTTCGACAGTGTTCAGTAAACTAGCTATAATTTGAGTTACATATGTCAGATTCATGTGATTTTGGTCTTGTAGGAAAGCTAAAACAATTTCATACAACTTTCATGAAGACTTAGAGAGCTATATCACAAGCTTGGATAACTCAAATTGGAGTGAAGCAAGAACTAGAGTGCTGATCCTGACAGCTTGACCTCTGTGTACTCATCAGGCCATATCTCAGGTTGTAGGAATGATGATCGGCTGAAATTTTTACAGTTGATAATTAAGACCCAAATCTACAACTTTCATGAAGAACACTTTTCAATATTTTGAGGTCTAGTAGGTCATATTGGGCTTGCAAGTCAGAACATAGGAGCTGAAATTGGGTCTGAGCAGTTGCAATGATTGGATCATATCTTAGGCTGTAGGAGGCCAAATTGGATTTTTCAAGTGGGAATTTGATAGCCAAGACAAAGACCTACAACTTTCATGAAGGCCACTTTCTGAAAATCTGTTGGAAAGCACGAGTTTGGCACCAAATTATTTTATGCAAGTGAAGACAAATATTTTTTGGCAATCATCCACCTACTCCTTAATCATCTACCCACTCCTTAATTATTCACCCACTCTTTGTCTCACTCATTGTCATCTTTTGCTTGTGATGCTCTATAAAAGATAGTCTTGGCTACCTATTTGGGTAATCTTGGTTCTATATCAAGATCATGCTTATGTTATTTACTTGTTGTAATTTTCTTTTATTGTAAATAGAAGGTATGATCATCATCTTCTTCTTCTCTCTTTCTTTTTTCTTGCTCATGAGTAACTAATTTTTATCTTGTTTGGGTGAAGGGGTGAAGCTTTTGGTATTAAAATAAAGTTAGATTAATTTCTTTCTTGCGCTTAAATAATATATTATCAATTGGTCATTATATGTGTTGTATTTTGTTTCCAATCAAATTAGAAGCCCTCCTTGTAAAATAGAGTTCTTGATTCATTGTACACAAGTGATTTGACACAGTGAATGCTTGGGCCCATTTATAAGTGTTGGTATTAGTAAATAATTAAAGGAATTATAATATAACTACGCATATAATTTTAAATGGACTTTGAATGTTTTATTTTTTGATTGGAACCTCCATTGTGCATGAATTTCAATTAAATTATAAAAAGAATTAATCTTGTCCTTAATTTATTATCAAAAGTGGATTTTCTAGCCCAAACAAGTTCTTTAATTTAATTATGAATAAGTTTTAATATCTTTATTGTTGTGACAAAGCTTTTTCTTACCTCAAAGAATTTTTCTTCATTAATTCCTTGTGAATCGACTTTAGACTCTTGAGAAATTTATTACTTGAGACAACCTGCACTTGGATTTGCATCATTTAATCTGCATCAAATTTTTGGCGCCGTTGTCGGGGACTTGATTTGAAGTTTTAATTTTTTGAAGTTCTTTTTCTTTGATAAAATCTGTTCTCTCTTTTCCCTCACCGAAACAAAAGATCGGCTTGTTAGTCTTTCGGTTTCTTTACTAATTCTTTAACTTTCTAACTTACTAACTGACTAACTTACTAACTTTCTAATTTACTAACTTTTTTAACTTTTATATTTATGTCATTTAATTTTGCTATCTAACTTTCTAACTTTTATATTTATGTCATTTAATTTTGTTATTTAACTTTTTAATTTATGTCATTTAATTTTGCTATCTAACTTACTAACTTGTACATTATTTTTTTAAGTCATTTATTTATGCTTAATATTTAATGGCTAGTGTAAACCGTCGACTTGTATATTATTTTTTCTACTTTAAGTCATTTATTTATGCTTAATTGGTATCGTGATTCAAATTCAGGTCGTTTGTTTAAAATTAATTATGGTACTTTATATATTTATTTGTTTGAATCACAATCACACACAATTGATACAATGACTGGAAATAAAAGTGTACATGATGAACATGAAAATCAACAGTTACGAACCATGTGTGAATATTTGCAACACCTCGAAATTCTAGTCCATCATGTTTTATCTTTCCACTCAATACCAATGATTTTAGATTTAAGCCAAGTACGATTTCTTTACTTCCTAATTTTCATGGTTTAGAATCTCAAAGCCCGTATTTACATTTAAAAAAATTTGAGAAAATATGTATTACTTTTAATGATCAAAATTAGATTGAAGAGATTGTTAAGTTTAAATTGTTTCCTTTTTCTTTAAAAGATAAAGCAAAAACTTGGCTTAACACTTTGAAACCAAGATCAATTGGCACATGGCAAGAAATGTAAGGTGAGTTCTCAAAGAAATTTTTTTCAACACATAAAATTAATGCTATGAAAAGACAAATCTAATTTTTTTTCTAAAATTCAGATGAAACATATTTTTAATGTTGGGAACGGTTTAAAGATTTGTTAAATTCTTGCCCACATCATGATTTTGAAAAATAGTGCACTATAAGCTTCTTTTATGAAGGTTTAACACCTGAAACTAAACAATTTGTGGAAACAATGTGCAATGGTGAGTTTCTTGATAAAGAACCTGATGAAACTTTAGACTATTTAAACTAGTTAGCTGAAAATTCTCAATCTTGGCATGATACTAATATTTTTAAAAATTTAATTAGATCTAACATTTCAAGTATTAATAAAGGAAAATATCACCTTAGTTAAGAGGAAGACCTATATGCTAGGTTTGTCAATTTGGCTAGAAAGGTTGAAGTCATGGAATTAGGAAAAGCAAAAGAAATTAAATCTATGCAAAATGAAAAAAATTATGGCATTTGTGATGACTTAGGACACTCGACACATGAATGTCCTAAGATCCCTGTTTTTAAAGAAGTTGTCCATGAGCAAGTAAATGCAATGAATAATTTTAAAAAGCCATTTACTTTTTCTTTTTCAGATTCATACAATCCGGGATGGAGAAATCACCCGAACTTCAGCTAGAGGAATAATAATCAGTCACAATTCGTGCAACCACCACCTCCTCAGGCACAACAGGACTCTCAAAATTCTTAAGGATATGCACCTTATGTCCTACCATATAGGAAAAATCTTGAAGAAATACTGCATGCATTCATAGAAAAGTAAGAGGCCATTAATAAACAAAACAATCAAATTGTGATTGACATAAAAGAAATTCTCGCTAAACTTTCTTCTGTACTCACCATTCACGAGAAAAGAAAATTTCCTTCTCAACCTCAACCAAATCTGAAGGGTCAGTACAGTCTAAATGAGGGTAGTTCAGAAAATTAACAAATAGATCAAGTCAAGTCAGTGATAACTCTTAGGAATGAAAATGTTGTTGAAAAATAAATTCTCGAACCTTGTGAGGAAGATGATGAACTAATTCCCCAAGAAAATGAAGAAGTTGACCAAAAAGAGACTAAACTCTCGCTTGCACCCTCATTTCCTTAAGCATTAAACAATTCAAGGAAATTGAACTATAACACTGAAATTTTTGAAATTTTAAAACAAGTAAAGGTCAATATTCCTCTGTTAGATGCTATCAAACAAATTCTTTCTTATGCTAAATATTTGAAGGACTTGTGCACTGTTAAAAGGAAACTAAATGTGAAAAAAAAGTATTTTTAGCTAAACAGGTAAGCTTCATTCTTCAGAATAATAATGCGTTGAAATATAAAAACTCTGATTGTTCTATAGTTTCATGCATTATTGGAGAATATAAAATTGAAAAAGTTTTACTTGGTCTTGGTACTAGTGTCAATTTGCTTCCATATTCAGTTTATCAGCAACTCAACTTGGGTGAGTTAAAACCAACTTCTATAACTCTTCTACTTACTGATAGATCGATTAAAATTCCAAGAGGAATGATAGAAGATGTGTTGGTACAAGTTGATAAATTCATATATCCTATGGATTTTATTGTCTTGGATACTGAACTTATGGTTGATAATTGCAAGTTAATTCCTGTTATTTTAGGCCATCAATTTTTAGTAACATCTAATGCTTTGATAAATTGCAGAAATGGAGTGGTGAAGCTAACATTTAGAAATATGACACTGAAGCTCAATGTTTTTAACATGTGCAAGTAACCACAGGAAGTCCTTGATGAAAAGGAGGAAGTTGAACGAATTGAAGCCATCGTAGATGATCATCTTCAAACAAGGAGTTCTTCTGACGCATTAAAAATTTGTTTAGTTAATTCATTTGATTCAGATATGTAATTAAATGATGATATCTCTGAAATATATTCTTTACTTAATTATGCACAAGTAATGGAGTACAAGGGATAGAAACTAAGATTTGTAGAGCTAAAACCCAAGAATGATAATACCCATAAAGAAGTACCCACACTGGAACTAAAGCAATTACCTACTGGGTTGAAGTACACATTTTTGGGAGAAGAGCAAAGCTTTCTAGTGGTAATTTCCTTATCCCTTACTGAAGAATAAGAATGTACGTTAACAGAAGTACTTAAAAGGTATAAAAGTGCAATTAGATAGACATTAAAGGATATAAAAAGTATTAATCCATTAATTTGTACACATAGAATACATTTAGAGGATAATGCTAAAACATCTCAACAACCTCAAAGAAGATTAAATCCACACATGAAAAAGGTAGTTAGAGCTAAAGTCCTTAAATTACTTGATGTTGAAATTATCTATCCTATCTCTGATAGCTAGTGGGCAAGCCCTACATAAGTTGTGCCTAAGAAATCTAAAATAACAGTAGTTGAAAATGATAAAGGTGAATTAATACCTACGCGAGTCTCATCCAGTTGGCGTATGTGTATTGATTTTAGAAAATTAAATGTTGCTACTAGGAAATATCGTTTCCCCTTGCCATTTCTTGATCAAATTCTGGAAAGGGTAGCAGGACATCCATACTACTGTTTTCTTGATGGTTATTTAGGTTATAATCAAATACCAATTGCATTGGAGGATCAAGAAAAGACCACTTTTACATGTCCCTTTGGTACTTTTGCATATAGAAGAATATCTTTTGACTTTTGTAATACTCCAGCAATATTCCAAAGATTCATGTTAAGTATTTTTAGTGACATGATTGAGCATTATTTAGAGGTTTTATGGATGACTTGACAGTTTTTAGAAATTCTTTTGAAAATTATCTTGACAATTTAGAAAAAGTTCTTAAAAGATACGAAGAAAAATGATTTGTACTAAACTGGGAAAAATATCATTACATGGTTACCTCAGGAATAGTATTAGGTCATGTGATATCTTCTAAATGAATTAAAGTTGGTAAGGCCAAAGTTGAATTAATTGCCCATTTGTCTTTCCCAAAAACAATCAGAGAAGTTTGTTCCTTTTTAGGACATGCAGGATTTTACAGAAGATTCATAAAGGACTTTAGTGCCATATCTAGATCATTATGTAATCTTCTGTTGAAAGATGCACCATTTGATTGGACTCAAGAATGTCAATTTTTTTTTTGAAAAATTAATTGGTTTTCTGACATCTGCTCCTATCATGTAATCTCCTGACTGGTCTTTGCCTTTTGAGTTGATGTGTGATGCTAGTAATTTTGTTGTGGGCGTTGTTTTAGGCCAAAGAAAGGAAGGCAAGCCTCTTGTGATTTGTTACGCAAGTAAAACTTTAAATAGTGCACAAATAAATTACACCACTACTGAAAAAGAACTACTTGCTATAATATTAGCACTGGATAAATTTTGAGCTTATTTAATTAGTTCTTCTATTATGATTTTCACCAATCATGCTGCTGTTAGATATTTGATGTCTAAGCAAGATGTCAAACCAAGATTGAAACGGTGGATCTTGTTGCTTCAAGAATTTAACATCACAATAAAAGATAAGAAAGGAGCCGAAAATGTTATCGCTGATCATTTATCCAGACTACAATAGGCTCACCTTTTGATAGTACACCCATCAATGATTCTTTTCTTGATGAATTTTTATTTTCTGTCAATTTCATGCCTTGATTTGCTAACATAGTTAACTTTCTTGTAACAAGAAAGATGCCGCCTCAATGGCCGCACCAAGATGGAAGGAAATTTTTTACAGAGGTGGAAATTTTTTATTGGGATGACCCATACTTGTTCAAATATTATCCTGACCAAATCTTTCGGAGATGTGTGCCCAACAGTGAGGTAGGTAGTGTCATTAAATTTTGTCACTCAGAAGTATGTGGAGGTCACTTTTCTTCAAAGAAAACAGCTGCAAAAATCTTGCAGTGCAGATTTTATTGGCCTATTTTATTTAAGGACTACTATACTTTTTGTAAAAGTTGTGAAAACTGTCAGAAATTGAGCTCCATTCAAAAATAAACATGATGTCTCTGAACCTTATCCTTGTCATTGAAATTTTTGATTGTTGGGGAATTAATTTCATGGGCCCATTTCCATCCTCATTTGAATTTATGTATATTTTGGTTGCAGTTGATTATGTCTCAAAATGGATTGAGGCAATTCCATGCCTACACAATGATCATAAAACTATTCTCAATTTTTTTTAAAGAAAATGCCTTGTGTCGATTTAGAATCCCTCGAGCTATCATCAGTGATGGGGGAACACATTTTTGCAATAAACTATTTAAATCTTTAATGAAGAAATATGATATTACATACAAAATTACCACCCCTTATCGCCCTCAGACAAATGAACAAGTTGAATTGGCAAATAGGGAGATTAAACAATTTTTAGAAAAAACAGTTAACCCAAATTGTAAAGATTAGTCTTTAAGACTAAACGATGTACTTTTGGCTTATCGTACTACTTTTAAAACATTTTTGGGTATGTCACCCTATCGGTTAGTCTATGAAAAATCTTGTCACTTGCCTATAGAATTGGAACATAAAGTATTTTAGGCCATTAAAGCTTTCAACCTAAACCTTGATGATGCTTGTAAGATACGTAAATTGCAATTAAATGAACTTGAGGAATTGTGAAATGATGCATATGAAAACTCAAAGATTTATAAAGCTAGAACAAAAGCTTTTCATGTCAAGTCAATTTTGAGAAAATTTTTTGAAATTGGTCAAAAAGTTCTGCTTTATAATTCTCATCTCCACCTATTTCCTGAAAAATTAAGATCTAGGTGGAGTGGTCCTTTTGTTGTCAAACATGTATATCCTTATGGGGCCATATACATTGAGAATCATAGGAATGATAATGTGTTTAAAGTCAATAGACAAATACTCAAACCATTTTTGGAATACTAAGTTAATGAGGTAGAATTCATCTCTTTTTCAGATTCTTGTTATGAATAGAATTTATTCTAATTTTGTAGCCTTTTTTTGCAGTTCTTTGTGTTCCCAGTTAAGTGGCGGATAACGGTACTCTATCGCGCTCGAGTCGGTTTGTTTTCAGTTTCCTAAAATAATTTATTCCTTCTCCTTTAAAATGGATGTCATTCTTTCAAACCTGAAAAAACATTTTCCTTCTCTCCCTCAAAATGCTCTGACAAAAATCTACAAAGCTAGATGTGAAAGATTGAGACTATTAATGCACAAGGGTATGCCGGAAGATATACGCTGGATATTTGAAGCAAAAATCCATCTAGCAGGTGAGTCTTCAATTTCATTTGACTCATACATATCAGGTCTTAGTAGAAGTTCGTATTCTAAAATGAGAAGAGCAAAAAGGTTACAAGTCTGTCACAAATGTGCATGATAGAATTGTAACAAGCGATTTCGTTCTTTGGGGATGGTTTCCGCAAACAGAGAAGATAAAATTTTATTCATTAAGAATAGACTGAGTAAGGAGTCATTAGATGATATCTTATTGACTCTTGAGACGCATTCTTGTGGATTTATGCATCATGAACTTCTTAATTTGTGGAATCTCTTCAAGGATGAACAAAAACGTTACAGTCTTGGGAATCTGACTCTAAAAGACCCTGTTTGCCAATTTATAAAAAAATTGGATGAGAAGCTTATCCTCGACACATAGAAGGCGTTTAAGTCGTTGCTGGACGTTAAACTAGAGACAGATGTGAGCCAAATCCACAACAACATGTACATATTATTTTTTTCTTCTTCATGTTCTTCTTAAAAAAAAAGAAAAGAAAAAAAAAAGAAAAAAAAAGAAAAAATTTTTAACAAGGGTGATCCGAAAAGAGTACCATGACTTTAATTAGTTGTGGAGCTCCAGCCTTTGGCTGACCTGTCATTGACTCGGGTGGACCTTTGCACGATAGTCCTTAAAAAAGGTTCGTGTACCATGCTCTATAGAGAGCTGCACTTCATAACCCAATGTTTACCATCTAGGCACTGTGGAGTTGATGGATAGGCAGAAGCGTCTCACTCTAGTTATTAGTGAGAAGTGACTCGCAGCTGCCAAAATGTACGAGGTATCTGAGCTTGATCATCTCTTTTATTAGAAGGGACTCTCAACGCCCTAAGATGTAATGTTTTGGATCTTGGACATTATGAGTTTCAGATTTTAGCATCTTTGTTGATGTTACGAGCCCAAGTGTGAGCTCTCCAGGTTCCAGCCTCAGGATGGAAACCCACGATGATTTTTTCTTTTTCCTTTCTTCGAATAAACGGACGTGAGTGTCTACTGCACTGGTGACACACAGTATAAAGATATGCCAATACTGCACTTATGACGCGCAATATAAAGATATGACATGAAAAATGTACATAAAGGTATGTCATCATTTGCTATTATATTTCTTTTATCTTTGTATGATTTTGCTATATTTTGGTTTCAGACAGACGATCCTTTGAGCAGGGTCCTGTAGGAGTTTTTAGACTTCTTTACCCTGATGGTTTTCTTGAAGTTCAAAAATATAAAAATAAAAAAATAAAAAAAAAAAAAAAAAAAAAAAATATGTTTATTAATTTTAAACTTTTTTGACAATAGCCAACCTACCCTTATAGTTTGCTATTATTACCCTTTTCATTCTTTTTCCTATTTAAACACTCCATTTTCTCCACTTTCCTCTAACTCAGAATCATTCAAAGGGAATATGAGAATAAAAATGGAAGGTGTTTCTATTCGTCAACTTAAAAATATATGTGTTTTTTTTTAGGTCTAAGTATGGGAAGGGTTTAGAGTTTGTAAATGCAACAACCACTCTTGGTCGAGCACTTGTTGCTAGGAATATTCATGTTGTATATAGAGAAGGTTGTCGTGGGTTAATGGGGGTTGTATCACTTGCTGCTTATATTGGAGACAGTCAAGTTTTAGGTGTCATTCTTGGACCTTTAACTCAACAGAACATCACTGGAAAGACAATTGGGGAGGAACTTAAAGTTTCATCTATGTATGAATGAATAAAGATAATGCTTGACAACTTTGATGCATTTATTACCTTACTAGGTGGTTTTGGTACTTTGGAAGAAGTTTTTCAAATTGTCTCTTGAGCCTAACTGAACATCCACTATAAACTCATAGGTTTGTTGAATGTTAATAATTTCTTTGATCTTTTGTTATTTTTTCTTGACAAAGTTGCGGAACAGAAATTTCTCACATTTGCACCAAGACTACTTCTTATCTTTGCTTCCACTGTTGATGAGTTGATTGATAAATTAGAAGTTTTTGTTTATAAACCTGATCCAACAATAGCTCAAATAGATTAGTCAACAGGAAGTAGTGAGGGAAGCGGCATGAAAAGAAAGCTAGATCTAACACTTCGTTTATAACTTTCCTTTACCTTTGATTTTATTTATCGTACATTGTTTATGTTTAAATTTGTGTCAGATTTCTCCAACAGGTAATATTTTCTATCCTTTACTCATCTATATTTTAACATTAAGGACAATGTTGTGATCTGATTGGGGGAAGGATAAGGATAGTTGACCCAAAAAAAATTTGGGAAGTATGATATGATTGTCATGAACTTACTAAACCAATGAATGATGACAGAGTAAGGAGTAATTTTATTTCGGAGATGCATCTAAATTGGGAAGTATGTTTAGTGACATGAATGTCAGAAACCTACAGCAAAACCAATTAAGGATAACAGAGTAAGCAATAATTTTACTCTTGAAGTAAATTACTCTTGAGACACATCTAGATTGGGGAAGTAATTATTCTGTGATGATTTGTGGAAGTAACAAAGTTTTATCGTTTAGTTTTCTTTCAATGATTCAAGTGAATGAATTCTCACATCCTTTAAAGCAATTGAAATTCAGGGATAAAAGCATGGTTGAATAAATTGTCTTCCATCTTAAATTTCACATACTTGGTTATGGATGTTGAATTGATAGATTGAGAATGATAGAAATATGCCTTGTGAGATTTTGAGCCTATTGATGAATGGATTGAATATCTGTACCATTCTCTTCTTTCTTGTGTGATTTTTTTTCACTTATAGAATTGTTACTTTAGAACTTGCTTTGATTTTTTTAGGCTACATTTTCACATGCATACATAAATATGATTGAGGCATTTTGAAATAACTATTTTGACCAAATAGTCATCCTTGTATATTTTCCCTTGTGTAAACCTTTTGAGTTTATTTGACCATTTCTTGTTTTTAACTCATTACATGCCTTTAAAAAAAAACATGTTTTTAGCCAATCTTAGGGAATAAGAGAGCATTGGCCTTGTTCTTGAACAAGTGTGGGGGTGTGTGTGCAAAATATGAAAAAAAAGAGTTGATCACCTCTGCAATCAAAGGATTATCAGAGTCTCCTGATACACCATGTGACATATCCATACCTAGAATAAAGATGGATGCTTGGAAACAACAGGAAGAGAAAAGAAGGTTCAGTCCTAACAATAAATTCAACTCATCAATTTAGGATTGATCTTCAACAAAACATTAGTCAAATATTGGTCATTATCCTTTATAATGAATGTTCTCAAACATCTTCTCCACTCTAACTGTACTATAATGCTCTTTTATTCTCTTTAGTATTTATCTTCTCATATCCAAATTATCCCCTCTCGTTTACCATGACCCTATTACAACCTTGAATAAAATCTTCTTGATTTTTGTGTGCATGTGTTTTGAGTAGCGAAAAAGTAGAAGATAAGCAAGCTTATGGTAGTACAATTATTCATGAGTTGAATAGAGTGAAATACTTACTTTTTAAACACTTGAGAGATTGAGAATGAATTCTGTGAGGATCTATCATTCTTGATTCATTCTTTTCAACTGAAGTTTCCTTACTTGTTGGTTTGAGATATGAAGAAATGTTACCTTATTAATGTTTTGATCCCTTGAATTTCTGGTTGCTCTTCTTGTTTCATTGAGTCTTTTAGAGATTTTAACTTTTGAGTTTGTGTCATTTTTCTTTGTTTCCTAGCTTTGGTCTTATGTGTTTTGCCTAAGAGTGCAAAAGCTAAGTGTGGGGGAATTTGATAACAATATGTTTTATACATTTTATAACCCTCTCACTGGGTTTCTTAAGGTTCAATTAGGTTTAATTAAATTGGTTTTGTCACATTCTATGATATTGAACCTAATTGGATCATTGAAAGAATTATTGCATGAATTAACCTTAATTTATCTCTTCGATAGTGTACAGTAAATTAGCTATAATTTGAGTTACATATGTCGAATTCATGTGATTTTAGTCTTGTAGGAAAGCTAAGAGAATTCCTTACAACTTTCATGAAGACGTCAAGAGCTATATCATAAGGTCGGATAACTCAAATTGGAGTTGAAACAAGAACTAGAGTACTGATCCTGAAAGTTTGACCTATGTGTACTCATCAAATCATATCTCGGGCTGTAGGAATGATGATGGGCTGAAATTTTGAATATTGATAGTTAAGACCCAAATCTACAACTTTCATGAAAAACACTTTTTGATATTCTGAGGTCTAGTAGGTCATATTGGGCTTACAAGTCAGAATAGAGGAGCTGAAATTGGGCATGAGCAGTTGCAATGATTGGGTCATATCTTGGGTTGTAGGAGGCCAAATTGGATGGTTCAAATAGGCATTTGATAACCAAGACAAAGGCCTACAACTTTCATGAAGGACACTTTCTGAAAATCTGTTGGCAAGCATGAGTTTGGCACCAAATTATTTTATGTAAATGAAGACAAACATTTTTTGGCAATCATCCACCTACTCCTTAATCTTCCACTCACTCCTTAATTATTCACTAACTCTTTGTCCCACTCATTGTCATCTTTTGCTTGTGATGCTCTATAAAAGGTAGCCTTGGCTACCTATTTGGGTAATCTTGGTTCTAGATCAAGATCATGCCTATGTGATTTACTTGTTGTAATTTTCTTTTGTTGTGAATAAAAGTTATGATCATCTTCTTCTTATTCTCTCTTTCTTTCTTCTTGATCATGGGTAACTAATTTTCATCTTGCTTGGGTGAAGGGATGAAACTTTTGGTAATAAAATAATGTTAGATTAATTTTTTTCTTGTGCTTAAATGATATATTATCAAGTGGTCATTATATGTGTTATATTTTGTTTCCAATCAAATTAGAAGCCCTCCTTGTAAAGTGGAGTTCTTGATTCATTGTAGATAAGTAGTTTGGCACAATGAATGCTTGAACTTATTTACAAGTGTTGGTATTTGTAAATAATTAAAGGAACCATACTACAACTACGTATATAATTCTAAATGGACTTTGAATATTTTATTTTTTGATTGGAACCTCCGTTATGCATGGATTTCAATTGAGTTATAAAAAGAATTAATCTTGTCCTTAATTTATTATCAAAAGTGGATCTCCTAGCCCAATCAAGTTCTTTAATTTAATTGTGAACAAGTTTTAATATCTTTATTATTGTGACAAAGTCTTTCCTTACCTCAAAGAATTTTTCTTTATCAATTTCCTATGAATTGACCTCAGACTCCCGAGAAATTTATTACTTGAGACAACCTGCACTTGAGTTTGCATCTTTTAATCTGCATCAAGTTTTTGGTTGCTGGGGATGAGGGCACTTGGGTATTATCATTCTTGTAATTTAACCCAGTAGGTAATGGCTTTTGTTCCAGTGTGGGTACTTCTTCATGGGTATTATCATTCCTGGGTTTTAGCTCTTCAAATCTTGGCTTCCATCCCTTGTACTCCATTACCTGTGTACAATCAAGCAAAGAGTATATTTTAAAGATATCATCATTTAATTGCATGTCTGAATCAAATGAATTGACTAAACAAATTTATAATGGGTCAGAAGAACTCCTTGTATGAAGATGATCATCTACGATGGCTTCAATTCCTTCAACTTCCTCCTTTTCATCAAGGACTTCTTGTGGTTGCTTACACATGTTAAAAACATTGAGCTCCAGTGTCATATTTCCAAATATTAGCTTCACCACTCTATTTCTGCAATTTATCAAAGCATTAGATGTTGCTAAAAATTGACGGCCTAAAATAACAGGAATTAACTTGCAATTATCAACCTTAGGTTCAGTATCCAAAATAATAAAATTCATAGGATATATATGAATTTATCAACTTGTACCAACACATCTTCCACTATTCCTCTTGGAATTTTAATCGATCTATCAGCAAGTAGAAGAGTTATAGAAGTTGGTTTTAACTTACCCAAGTTGAGTTGCTGATAAATTGAATATGGAAGTAAATTGACACTAGCACCAAGATCAAGTAAAGCCTTTTCAATTTTATGTTCTCCAATAATGCATGAAACTGTAGGATAACCAGGGTCTTTATATTTCAACGCATTATTATTCTGAAGAATAAAGCTTACATGTTCAGCTAAAAATACTTTCTTTTTCACATTTAGTTTCTTTTTAACAATGCACAAGTCCTTCAAATATTTGGCATAAGAAGGAATTTGTTTGATAGCATCTAATAGAGGAATATTGACATTCACTTGTTTCAAAATTTCAAAAATTTCAGTGTTATGGTTCAATTTCCTTGAATTGTTTAATGCTTGAGGAAATGGGGGTGCAAGCGAGAATTTAGTCTCCTTTTGGTCAACTTCTTCATTTTCTTGGGGAATAGGTTCATCATCTTTCTTTTAAGGTTCGAGAATTTATTTTTCAACAACATTTCCACTCCTAAGAGTTATCACTGACTTGACTTGATCCATTTGTTAGTTTTCTGAATTACCCTCATTTACACTGTACTGACCCTTGGGATTTGGTTGAGGTTGAGAAGGAAATTTTCTTTTCTCGTGAATGGTGAGTGCAGAAGAAAGTTTAGCAAGAGTTTCTTTTATGTCAAACATGGTTTTATTATTTTATTTATTAATGACTTCTTGCTTTTCTATGAATGCATGCAGTGTTTCTTCAAGATTTTTCCTATATGGTGGGACATAAGGTGCATATCCTTGAGAATTTTGAGAGTCCTATTATGCATGAGGAGGTGGTGGTTGCATGAATTGTGACTGATTATTATTCCTCCAGTTGAAGTTCGGGTGATTTCTCCATCCCGGATTGTATAAATCTAAAAAAGAAGAAGTAAATGACTTTTTAAAATTATTCATTACATTTACTTGCTCATGTACAACTTCTTCAAAAACAGGAATCTTAGGACATTCATGTGTCGAGTGTCCTAAGTCATCACAAATGCCACAAATTTCTTTATTTTGCACAGATTTGATTTCTTTTGCTTTTTCTAATTTCATGGTTTCAACATTTCTAGCCAAATTGGCAAACCTAGCATTTAGAGCATTTACTTGTTTTCAACCTGCCACTATAACTTATGTTACCCCATCCTCCTTTTTATCTAATATTAATTTATAGGCAATGCATGTTCCTAAATTTCGTGATGATTATGGAATGAGGAGAGGAAACAATATGAATGTGAATAATGATCTATGGGTTGAGATGCAATTTGAATCAAAACAAGAAATAGTCAATGCAATTAAGCAGTATACATTCATAACTTATTCGACTATGTGGTTGAAGAGACCAGACCTAACAGATACGTCACTAGGTGTAAGAAATTTGGTGATAGGTGTGAATGGAGAATTAGGGCATCATTCAATAAAAGACGTGACAAGTAGGAGACTAAAAAAAATAAAAATTATAGGGGAAGATACTTGCACATCTTCCTTGACATTGGAGGATGCTTGTTACTTCTTCAAGCATAGGCGTGGGATTGCATTCCTCGCATTGCACTACGTCTACAACCTTTATCTGATGATGAGGTGCAATAAGGACTTGGCTATCCTCTTATAGGCAAGTATAATCATAAATTAAATAATTATTTTTTGTTAGAAATAATTATTGTTTTACTCTATGCTTTAACTCTAATAATATATATATATATATATATATATAGGATCTTACTCGTGAGAGGAATGTTTATTGTAAGAGATGAGATGAGTAAATGTTGACCATTGGATCTTACATGAATGGTCAAGATTAGAACATAAATGCATGTGACTTTTTTAAGTGGTCACATGACCTTTAAGTAACTTTTAATCTTGACCATCCATGTATGGTTGTATGGTCAAGATTTACTCCTCTCACCCTCTCATAAGAAAAACTCCTCTCACTAGATATGTCCCCTATATATATATATGTGTGTGTGTGTGTGTGTGTGTGTGTGTATGCAACAAGTGGTGTTGACCCAGGAACACAACTACATATATATATAATCCATACTTGGCCCTGCTGCTAACATCATATAATTAATTTTAGACCATTTGCATATTGATGATGTTAATCTACTTTACTATTTTTATCTTCTTTGAACAATATTATGAGTTAATATTTAAAAATTAACAACTGCATATTTTTACCAGTTTATATGGACACCATATGCCACACCTAAAATCATGCGGCTAAATATTCTTGTTGTCCCTCAAGTTGCCTGTGCAATGGTGCCACTAATATGTTTTGCCACTGTTGAGTGACACCTCGTAGATCGGGTCATGCGACAATTTAGATTGTAACAATGCATTCTAGCAGACCCATTCAATTTCGATACCATTCACAACACTGATATGAGAGGTAAATGGGAAGTATACTGGCCCAATCGTCATCGCCAGTGGATTGACTTGTGGAGGGACCGTCATAACTGATTCATTCAAGTCAATGCATATATTGGTTATTTACAAGACAACTCAAAGTATATACAGTGGTACTTATGTCGCACCCGACGGTATATCTCTCGTGAGGGTGCATATTCTGGTGGTGCGATGTGATTATTCTTTCATTATTTAATTTAACGTAGTTACAACATTGTTATGTTAACTTCGAGTATCACTAACAACATAATAAAATTTTCTTTTAGTATTCTTTTGTGCACGTAATTCAGGGCTACACCTCATCTTCAAACACCACTCAAAATCCCTTGCAAACCATACACAACATTAATTGGGCCTACAGTGATATGTTGAATGCTTGCAACAGACCCATCCACCAGCCTTCTCAATAGTACATGAGGAGGCCGCTCTTACTCAACATTTTACTGTACCTAAGCGGGAGCCTCAAAGATAAAGACGATGTGCATGACCATGTCAACAAGATGTTGATAAACAACCACAGACATATCAAACTCAAGCACATGAAAATGTGTATGTTCCCCAAGGCTTTGAGGCATATCAACATCCATCATCATCCTACCATGTTCTTTTCACTTCTCAACTTTTTCAATTACCATCATCAATGTTTACTGCCCATTTAAGCACTTCATTCTCAGCATTCGCAGCTACACCGATGATTTCAAATTATTGTCCAACTGTGGCTTCACAAAGTATCAACAGCGATGACACTAAACATGGTGGTAATGATGAGGACCATGAGCCATTACAACAAATACCAAGAACAAAAGGAGGCAGAGTAAGAATAAAAGGAGGCTGATCACAAAGAGTTGAATAAGAACGAAAGGTTCAACTACTACGCACAAGAAAAAAACTTGCTTGTGGTACCAAATCACCGCATAGAAATGAACAAGTAATGAATAATAAATTTGTTTATTTTCCTTGTAAAATATTTAGTTTCTTGTATAATTTTTTTAACTTTATTGTCACCATTTTCCTTTTAAGTTAATGAATTAACTTTTCAAAAAAAACTTATAAGCCACGACTTAATATTAAATTACAAACCCTAATACAAGTCATGGCTTAAAGCCACGACTTCAATATTTTTTTTAAAAAAAGAATAAGTCATGGATGAGAATTACGACTTACCCAAAATTTAATTAAAAAAAATTTATATGGTAAATTGTGCATGATAAGCACGACTTACCCAAATATAATTAAAAAAGAATTGTTGCAGAGTAAGTCGTGCCTCTGAGTAACGACTTGTCATGAAAAAATAATAATAAAATCATCTGAATGTAAGTTGTAAGTGAGGGATATGACTTTTTATATATTACTATTCATTTTGCACCATTTGAAAAATTAATTTCCGACTTATATCTATATGGGAATATCAAACTCAAACTGCATCGCTCTAGTAAAAAAGTCTAATATTCTCAATTTATAACCTCCTCTTTCTTTTCCTTAGTTTTTAACCCTAAACCTAATTTTTTAATACACGAACAAATAGAATCCATTTGCCAAATATTTCTCACACTTATTCAAATTTTTCATTATGTCTCTGACTCTTAAAATTTCCTACATTAAAAGTAAAGAAAAAATATCATGTGTCC
Source organism: Ormosia emarginata (assembly GCA_029884605.1). NCBI lineage: Eukaryota > Viridiplantae > Streptophyta > Magnoliopsida > Fabales > Fabaceae > Ormosia > Ormosia emarginata. Next base: position 3,171,265 of record JAQQTP010000058.1, on the reverse strand, counting down.
CTAAAGTATAAAGTACAATTAATGTAGTAAGAACCTTAGGCTGTAAACTGTGGATTAAAGGAGTGTACATTTCTGTTCCATGTACCATACAAGTGGTACAACGCATTGTTCTTTATATTTTCTTCAATAGGATAGGCATTGTGTTATAAGGCGAGATGATATGAAACTGAAACGTGCTTTGGTTGTATATCTATAAATCAAATAAGAAGAGGCTATGTTTATGAAATGCTGTCTGCCTACCTCTTTTAATTTGAGAAGTAATGAATGGTGTGAATTAAAACAAAAGTGTTCAAAAAGATAAAGGTTTAGCTTTCTCTTTGCAATTGTTTTTGCTCTTCTTCTGATCTCCTACTTTAATTGAAACCACTTATAACGAGGAAAAGCCAGCACAGACACCTCAATTCTGTATATCACAAAAAAAAAATCTGCACGTAACAAATGCAGAATATATGTTGAGGCAATATTCAAGTCGGATAATACAAACCAAAAAGTAAAGTGTATGGAGCATATCCACTATCTCATTTAAAAAAGAAGCATGCAAGAGAAGTAATCGATAGTCTATCATGCATATACATTCATTCCACGTTTGCTCTCTCTCTCTCTCTCTCCCTCCCTCCCTCCCTCCCTCCCTCCCTCGACCATTGAATTATTTGTGAGATTCTAACTTAAAATCAGTTGACATTAAAATCCTCTTTTATATATGTTTGGACAGACAAATTTAGTGAAGTAGGCGAGAGAAGCCTAGTGAAGTAGGCGATGGAAATGAGATTTTGATTTTGATACCATATGATATTTTAACTTAAAATCAATTGTATTAAGTGGAATGACTCAAAAGATATATAAATTATACTCGAAAGATTGATGCAGACGATATGAGGCTCTTAACAATATTACTAACGAATGAAACTTTTTATTTGTTTAAAAAATATACTATACTTTAGTTATAAAATTGTATAAGCATTATATGTGTGTCCGATAATTGTATTCTAAAAATGAAATTTATGAAACATTGATATATATATATATATATATATATATATATATATATATATATATATATATATATATATATATATATATATATAGATAGAGAGAGAGAGAGAGAGAGAGAGAGAGAGAGAGAGAGAGAGAGAGAGAGAGAGAGAGAGAGAGAAGAGACCCATTTATATTTAGTGTAAGTAAAAAAGACTTGCACCTAATCTTACACCTTTCATTTTATTTTGATTTTGTGGTTATCTTTTATCTCACCAAATAGTCACATGATCAAAATAAAATGAAAGATATAATTGTATTCTAAAAATGAAATATGAAATTTATGAAACATTGATATATATATATATATATATATATATATATATATATATATATATATATATATATATATATATAGAGAGAGAGAGAGAGAGAGAGAGAGAGAGAGAGAGAGACTCATTTATACCTAGTGTAAGTAAAAAAAGACTTACACCTAATCTTACACCCTTTATTTTATTTTGATTTTGTGGTTATCTTTTATCTCACTAAATAGTCACATGATCAAAATAAAATAAAAAATATAAGATTGAATATAAGTCTTTTTACTTACACTAAGTGTAAGTGAATTCCCTCCCATATATATATATATATCAAAATTAAGATCTGTTTGAGTTATGAAAACAAGCTATTAAAGTGAATAATAAGACTCATAATATTTATAAATTATACAATTGTTATAACAAAGTATTATCTTAGTGGGATATTGATTAAATAAGTATTGATTTACAACTTAAACATATATATATATATATATATAAATTAAGATCTGTTTGAGTCAAGTGAAAACAAGCTATTAAAGTCAATAATAAGACTCATAATATTTATAAATTATACAATTGTTATAACAAAGTATTATCTTAGTGGGATATTGATTAAATAAGTATTGATTTACAACTTAAACCTAGTAATTCATAATTTTCTTTCTTTGCATTCCTAAACAATGAAAGACTATATTGATACCATTTCCATAATTTTTTTCAATACTTTCTTTACCTGTCCATTTATTTATTTCCAAGCAGTTAAGCACAAAAGCTCAAGGGATCACTTCCTTAAATTCATAATTTTTATGCAGAAGAGTCATCTAACAGTAAAATATGAAGTGATTATTTAAGTGACTTAAAATAGCATAATATTAATGCAAACGAATTAAATCAATATTCTTTAAACAGTCTTATATTTTTATACAAACGAGTTTTATAATTTAAAAATATAATTTTGGTATAAAATCATAAGAGATGTTAAAAACAATCATCATATTTTTTTATGGTCATCAGGTATTCTCTCAAGCATTATTGCAACTAAGGGGTCCTTACAAGTCGTAACAATTATTTTTTTTGGGATTTGAACATTCATCCTCTCCTTAAGTGTGCAACTCACTTATCATTGCATGCACTCAACCCTTGTTAGTAAAACAATTATCCTATTTGATTTTTAATGTTCCAAGTTTAACTAATTTGTAATAGTTTTTTTTTCTCCAAATAATCATAAATTAAGACCGTTATTTCATATCGACTAAATCATCAACAAAATTAATTTTTTTATCTGATCAACAAAACAATTTTAATTTAATAATTAATTGTCACCAAAATATATATAAAAAATAATTATGTAAGTCTTCAAACTCCATCGTCAACGTATAAAAAATAAAGCCCTTTAATAGAAATTAACCAGTTCTATGTACACTAACCCGTATAACAAATTAGTAATAATCTAATCATACCTACCTTCTTTTAGAGAAAAAAATCTTTCATTTGAATCCCACCTTTTTGGGCATGCGAAGATAAAACTTTTCGAAACCAAACGGCAATACTTCTCTTTAAACAATGAAACTCTAAAATAGAATTCAAGTAGGTGGCACATATTAGTTCAATTTCCTATCTTCTCCTGCCAATCAATCTATTCGTGTGCTGCTCATGATCGCACAGTCACTAATTAAAAGGCACAAACAATTGATTTTACACACATGGACAATCTGTAGCCGCTTCTTTAAATGACAAGCCTAAATCATTTTCTTTTAACATTTACGACTTTTTCACTTTGATTCTTACTCATGATAGAGCAATACAAGAGCATGAATACTGTAACACGTAGTTGTTGGGTTTGACCCAAATTATATTAAAAATTATTATTGTTATTTTTTTATTTTGTGAAGATATGAAAGATTTGTGAAAATATAAAATATAAAAAAAATATATGAAGATATGTTAAAGATTTGTTAAAAGATTTAAAAAATATATTAGAGATTTATGAAATATGAACATGATTTTTGAGAGATTTATTTACAATAAGATATTGGGAATAATGAGTTATAAATACTTGTAGTTAGAAATTAATAAGGTTATGAGAGTGAGAATGAGAGTCTGAGAAAGATTGTCTTGTAAGACCTACATATTATATTTATTTTGATAATAAATTTGACTCTTTTTATTTGTAGATATAGACATGTTGACCAAATTATGTTAAATTTTATGTGTGATATTTTTTTTAATTATTAATATTTATTACATGTTAATGTTAAAAAAAAATGTGATATTTTTTAAAAAAATTAACAGAAATGTGATATTTCTCAAAAAAAAATTAAAAGAGAGATGCACTATTCCCCAACAGTTGTGTCAATAAGCACCTTATCCTTGGAAAATTTATGTGCATACGTTGTAATTGTTCCGTGCACGAATCATAGGAGTGATATTATATATAGTGTTTGGTAATTCATGTACAAGCCGCAATTCAATTGTCTAGACGCTGTTTTCAAAATATAGGATTTTTTTTTTTTTGGTTACAAGATACTCCCAACAAATTAAGTGCTGATGCATGGAAGTAGAAAGTAGAAAGTAGATTTCTCGATTCTGAGCTAATGTTAATGCTCTTTTAAGCATGAGGAGATCTTATCGTATTTAATTTGCTCTCTTTTTCAAGCAATTACACCTTGTCCACTTCTGTAAGAAAGCTAAATAAGATTTTGTTCTGTCTGTCGATTGATTTACATCATGGGACTTGCTATATATGATTTTAAGTTTAAATATGTTTTTATTCTTTGGAAATATAGTGTTTTTTGATTTTGGTCTTTTTAAATTTTTTTTAATAGGTTTCGATCCCTCTAAAATTATTATTTTTTGTTTTAATTTCTATCGTTAATTTGTTTTCGTTAAGTATTTATGTGACAAATAAGACAATTGACACGTGATATTAGTGAGTAGAACTTCTATTTTTCACGTAAGCACTTAATAGAATTTTATTAACAGTAAAAACAAAAATCAAAAAATAAAAATTTAGAAGGACCAAAATCAACAAAAAATTAAAAAGACTAAAACTAAAAAATGATATATTTTCAAAGACTAAAAATATATTTAAACCTATAATTTTATCTCGATTAAATTCTTACCTCAAGTTAATGGAATTTTTTCCCTGGTAAAGCATGCCTCAACCAATTCTAAATGAGGAACTAAAAGTTTCCGTTATTTTATAGTCACACTATATACACAATAGGTGAGAAGCTAAGATTGAAATATTTTTTTATATTACAAAAAACAGCCAAAAATTGGCATGTAAAATCACAAGTATGTAGTAGCTGATTCTTATATTTAGACCGTATTTGCTAATTATATAAGTGATTTGATTCAAATTTATTAGGGTTTTATTTTTGGTTATTATGTTGTCTTAACTATCAAATAATTAACCCTTTAAATAGAGAGCAAGGCTTTAGCAAATGAGATAAAGTTTCAGGGTATCCAGTCATACAGATGATTGCCCAAGGATGCCCTATAGATCATCCTTGTTTTGTATTAGTTTTCTAGGAGCAGAAATGGAAATGGACTAATAGTAATAGATCGGTAAATTGGATGGCTAATTATGCTCATGATTTATTTGTTGATTTACCTAAATTAACCTAGGCATCTTGAAGGACTACTTAGTGTTAGGAATCCAGTGTGAGTGAAAACAAGTACCACATCAAGAAGGAAATGATAAAAGTAAGGATTAGGTTTTGACTTAAAATGTGGTGTCAAGCCTACTAGTGTGATTCCTCACTTAACCCATAAATGAAAAGCTAAGCCTATGGAAGAAGATCTTCTCAAATATTTTGTGCTCTCCTAACCTAACAAATGGTATTAAAGCTACGAGTATCCGATACAATGATTGGTGCATGAGTATCAGAGACGATGATTGATGTTCTCATGGTTGTTGTCCCCTATTGAGAAAGAAGAGTTATGAATCACAAAATCATAGGTGAAGTGATAAGGCATGGTTCCAATGAAAAAAGAGTCCAACTAAGCCCATGTTGTGGAGAATTGGTAGGCACATACTCTAGTAAAAGAGCAAGCGATGGGTCTTGGAAAGTGGGCTTGGTGGTATGGATATATGCAATTCTTAGAAACTAGGCTAAGTGAAATACAAGGCCTGATGATACCAGACTAGATGAAAAATAAGGTATGATAATACCATTAAAATACTAAAAAAAACATTAAAAAAGGAGCTTTTGCTGGAGGGGGAGCATACACGTGTGGATGACTCAAACTTGATAGAGATATTGTTACAAATCCAAGTGAAAACAAGTCCACATTGAGAAGGAATGGAAAAAGTAAAGACCATATAAGTGGATAAACCGACTCACGAACTTAATTCCTTAAGATTTTACGTCAAGATGTGGTGTCAAACCCACTATTGTGGTACCTCACTTAACCCATGGAAGAAAAGCTAAGCCCATAAAAAAAGATCTCCTGAAGTATTTTGGACTCCTCTAACCCAACATTTAGGAAGTTTATTTACAATCTGGTTTGGAGATAACTTTGTGCCTTAGCCCCTTCATACCAAAAAAAAAAAATAAAAAGAAAGAAAGAAAGAAAAATACTTGCCTCAATTTGAGATTAAACTCACTAATTATCTTTTCTGTACATTATTTTTCTTTGAACCTATTCTATTTCAACTTGTTTTTTTTATGGTACATGTCTTGTTTATTGATCTTAGGTCATTAAGGGCACTTCCACTAAGCTTTAAGATCAATGCATTTAAGTTAGATGATAAGTGAGAAAATTGTATTTTTGTTTTCTATTGAGTTAGCTATTAGTAAGGTTAAGTGGCAGAGCTGACACTGAAATCTTCCGTATTAAATGTTTGAAGAAAAATAATATATATGCAAAGCTAACTTAACCATATATAGTTAAATAAACTAATGTCAACTTGTTCCTTGTGAGATGCAATGAATTTATTGGTTTGAGGATAATCACGCTTAGTAGTCTGATAATTTCCTTCTTTACTTTTTGAATTATTCTCATCAGTTATAATTTTGGGTATGTTAAACAGATACGTTTTTTTATTTTTTTAATCCTTATAACAATTTTTGGTGACGAAACCCAAGTGAGAAAAGAAGAGATAAGGACTTTTAGTGCTCAGTTGTCAATAGTCCGTAACAATCTTGCCTAAGGAATCACTAATAAACTTGCTTATGACATAATTTAATCATCTTACACCATTCGGGTTCTTGATAAGACACGAAAGATCGGTCACTCTAAATTTGCGATGCCTACATTACAAAGGAAACACTCATCAATTCCCTTTACACTGACTTGTAAGTGCTGAAACTTACTCCTAATGCTTCGATGTTTAGTTACTCAAGATAGTTGCTAAATGAGTTTCAGATAATTGCCTGAATAAGGTTAAAGAAGGTGGTTTCTTCTAATGTACGGTGATTGCGATGGTGGTGCGAGGGGTGAGTACTTATAAAAGGTATTTCGATACTCAAGTTAGACCGTGCACAAGGTTGGTAGTGTTTGGAATTATATGCATACCTTTGCTACCTTGTATGGTATTTATAGGAGCATCTTGGTAGATAAGAATCATGTTTAAATCTACATTAAATGCTGTTAATTAGGATATAAGAATCCAATACGATTGTTATCTCTTATAACTGTCTTTTCTATTTATGAGGGATATAATTGATGTCTCTATCTATGAGGGATTCTATTAGAGATTTACTCATCATAAATAGGCATATTTACTTATCTAATAACGCTCATAAATATTTGTGATATAATTTTAATTGGCTGGGCTGCTCATGAACTACTAACTTGAATCCTAATCCAGAACAATTGCTCATAACTTGGCGCTTAGATGTGACAGCTGAGTGTCAAGATATCTGAGTTTATCAGGAGTAAACGACACACATAGGATAAAGGGATTCAAGTCATAAAATAGATGTCGGACCTCGCGATGTCTTTAACGAAGGGCCAAAATCCGTGATAAAAAATAAAAACTGGGATGCCTCCTATGTTAATCAATTTAGCCGGGATCCGAAATAGATTCTTCTATCACTCTGCCTTAAGTCGATATGCCATTGTCTAGGATTCATAGTGAGTTGCCTCCATACCAATTTAGGTAGTGGGACCCATCATCTATTCTAAAGGTAATTTGAAGGTGAAGTCGTAATCTGTATTATGATTTTATCATAATATCATGGTATTAGTTTGTGATCCGACATAGATATCATCTTGCCTTGTCATGCATTGTTTCAACTCTAAGCGTAGTCCTTTCAACTACTTTATTAGGTATACTTTGCCACGTGACGAAAAGATATTGGAAGTCGTCATTTGATCTTTGTGCCACCATGATTGCCGTTTTCAAATTTATTATTGAATTTCAAAATCAAATGGAAAAGTCCATTTTTCCCCTAAATATGATTGCATTTAAGGGTTACCTCCGCAACTGTAAATAGGATTGTGGGGGCTTTTCCCCCACTTTCTCCTTCCTTTTCCACTTTTGTTTTCCTCCTCCAACGAGCCAAGCGATTTCTGACGAGTTTTCAACAACTATTGGCTTGTATTTTCAATCTCTCAACACCCTTTCCTCCTTTATAAACAAGGTACTTCATTGTCTCACTTCATTTTTCTTCTCTAATCACTATGGTAAGAGTGAGAACACGAAATAATAGCGAGGAAGAGAGTAGCTCCTTAGAAATCTTGAGTGCTCTACTGTCTCTACTGCCTTAGGCGTGGCAGAGACATTCTCCTTGTTATGTAGGTTCTGGTAGGGCACAGAGGCCGCTATCTAGGGTAAATATCTTGGAAATGATATGGAGAGTGGACTATGTGGTGTGGTGTGGAATATGATTAAAATTTAGAATGAAAATCAGTTGTCAAGTTCCACCAAAAATAAAAACCTTGCAACCAGTTGTAGTTAGCAAGGGTCGATCCACAGAGAACTAATTCAATTAACACTGTAAATTGATTCCTAATTTAAACTCTCAAAAATAATAAACAATAAAGATGGGGTTTTGTTTGTTAAATCTAAAATCGAAATTAAATTCAAAACAAAAACAAGAAATATGATTTGGAAAATCAATTAAAAACGACAATGGTTAAGAGATGGAATCCACCACTAGATTTATATGATTATGCTAACCCACATATCTTTTATACCAATGTGATCAATTATGTTTTTATGTGATTGTGAGATTAATTCTCTGTTTTCCTTAAGTTTTGATTAATCCAGCAACCGCTCACAAATTAATTCCTAATCAATAATTATTTGTAAAGCAACCGCTCTTACACCTACTTATTGATTGCATTAAGATTTAGAAAACCAATCACACTAAGATCTAATCTCACACCGGGATTAAATTACTTAGATCATATATTTCACTAGTCCTACCACCGCAACCGCGCATAGCAATCCTAGTCTTACCACTTTCGAAATTGGTAAAGAGTATAAAAATCTTTATACCAAAATAAGAACAGAAACATATGAATAAAAACACAATTGCATTGATATAAAGAAATATGCAAGAATCATATAATCAAAACTAGGGTTTCATCTTCCCTTAACCATATAAGAAAACTAGCCACACATGGCAAATTCAAAATCAAAAGAATAACAGAAAAAGAACATTGTCAAGAATAGAAGTGCAGAAGAAAACTAAAGATCAAACTAGTTTCCAAAGGTTGGGAATAATCAATCTCCGATTGCTCGAACCCGAGATTCCAATCTTCGATCCAATCTCCTTCTCCCTTGTTCTTGGTCTTCTCCTTAGCCTCTTGGCAGTTTCCTAGTCCAGACCTCACTTTTGAAACCTCAGGCAATCCTATTTATAACTTTTTGATACCTAACACATCATTAGAATTCGAATCTAAAGTTCTGATGCGACGACATGGGCCGTGTCATATGACACGGCCTATCCCGTGTTAGGTTCTGTCAACGCAAATTCGAGTAGATTGCAAGTCAGAGGTGTACACGGCCAAACCCGTGTCATATGACACGGGCCGTGTTGTTAGGTGAGGTCCATGTTGACATTCCAGAAAAGGACACGGCCCACCCCGTGTCATTTGACACGGGCCGTGTCACTCACTTTCTTCAAATTCAACCTTCTTTCTTTGCTTCTAGAGGTGGTATTGATCTCCTGAAAAACATAATGCAATTATGAGTGCTTATACACACACTTAAGCACAGTTTCACAATAAAGATCCAAAGACAACTCTAAACCAGAAACTTAGCTAAATGTCAACAATTGAGCACACATGAAGTCCAATTAGATCAAATATAAGACACTCAGGATATGGAAATAATCGACAGATCACTATGCCAGGGAAATTATAAGGCAAAGACCATCGCATCCACTCTCCGTACTCATAAGGGAGTTAGAGAGTTATAATGAAATCTCTTTAGAATTTGACATAAGTACGACCTTTGTAAGTAACACTACTAATTCAGACATGGGACAAGGAAGAGTGTCTACTTCAGAACCAAGAGAATACACTTTCTCCAGAAATGTCGATCTTTACTAATGGGTTGACTATGAAGTCCTAAGTACTCCTTCCAGCGTAGAGAGCTCAGAGGATGCCAATTTGAAATAAGAATATTTGCATTTAATGGAAGATTGGCTGAGGGACGGAAAATATGTTATCCGAGCTCCGTTTGACCAAGAAAGGGTCTACTCAACTAGGATGGAGGGCGACCACTTTATTTACATGTATGACACATTATTCAACTAAATCAGAGTCTTACTTCCATTCTCCGACTTCGAGATCGGAGTCCTGAGCCACCTGCGGGTAGCTCCAACTCAACTACATCCAAATGCATATGGCTTTATCAAGACTTTCGAGCTTATTTGTTAGACCTAAGTGCTCGTGCTTTGTGGTGTCATTCTTCTTTCTTTTCACCCAGTTTTCACCCTCCGAGAATAGTTTTCAAAAAGGGTAGGTTACTTTGTGCGCGTAAGCAGGGTAAAAAGTATTCAAACCGTACCAAGAATCCTTCAAGAACTTCAAGAAGGACTTATTCTGAATTGAAGGAGCTTTAGGGTTAAAGCCTTTTTTTGTTACCCCAGAATGTGAATCGCAGATGTACTTATATTGGACCCAAGCGGTTTGGAATCAAAGTCAGGAAGAGATAGAGACTCTACTGTCTTCATTAACTGATAGTGAGGCTGATGTCCTCAACTTTTTGGTTGAGTGGGCCAATAAGAACGGGGCTATCTACTGTTAAGATGTCCTAGATTAGCCCTATGATTCTATATGGTTGTGTTTAGGTATCCCGTCTTAAACATATTGATGAACAAGTATTTCATTTTTTTAAGTGTAGTAACATGTTTGTTTCTTCTTTACATAGAACATGGTGCCTCCTGGTGGACTTGAAGCGCTTGCTTTGACCTAGAGAAAAGTCGGGGCCTTAGGGTCCAGATCCTAACCTTTGGTCGTTGTTCAACCTTTTCAAACTCAACCAACTACATATGAGACAGACTCTGGTTCACCTGGTCAACCTCTTTAACCTTGGAAGAGGAAGGGGGACGGGCATCGGAAGAGGAAAGGGAAACAACCGATGACCGAGGTTGCTCCCATCGACCTCATAACTAGCTGGGATTCTGAAGTCCCAGAGGGAGCCCCACTTTAATTTGCTGCTAGATCCATATGGGGAAGGGGGTTGATCCAGGGCAGATCATCGACAGCGCCCTTCTGACCCAAGCTGACCAAGATGTCTTGATAGAGCAAGACTTAATTGAAGTTATCCGGGATGCCCAGGTACGGGCCCTACGCAATGCTTCTGTTCTCTGTTTTCTGAAATCCACCTTCGAGTCTGTTCATCAGACTTGAGAATTGGAGGAGCTGGAAGCCCTCCAGGGTGAGAGAAAAGAACTTAAGTTGACTGTAACTCAGAAGGATGGACAGTTAGCTTAAGTCAATGAGGAGCTCGATTTGCGTAAAGCTGAGATAACTGGGCTCTAGACTAAGATCTCAGAGGGAGTAGCTCAAGAGAATATTCTGAAAGATTAAATTTCCTCAACCGAGTCTACTTTAACTGTGCTTCATGTTGAGAGTGAAATCCTTAGGCAGTTTAAGGCTAAGCTGAAGAATGATGTTTTATGTCTTGAGGATGAATAGGTTGCCTCAGTGGACAAATCCTTCTCCAATGCTCTCTCCCAATTGCGCCTGCTAAACTCGAACCTCATCACTGATGGAACTGGTTCGCTAAAAGTGGTCCGAGATGGATGCATCGTGGATGCCATCACCGATGCCACTCTAGTGAGCCAAGTTCCCACAGCAGATGGCAACGAAGAGGAGGGTGAGGAGACCTTGGAGGGTGGTTGTGCGAAGGAAATTGAGGTGGAGGATGTCGACCAAGGGGAGCCCACCATGGATGCCTAATTTCATTCTTTGTCTTCATTTTGCCCCCTGCATGAGGTTAATTTCTAATTTGTATAGACAAAACCCGGGTTTTGGGCATTGCTAATTTTTAAACATTTAGAATATTTTCTAACATTTCTAGCGTGTCCTTACTGCTTTTGCTTTTTCCCAACCAAGATGGGTCTAATGCTCGATCTCGGTGGTTTTCTTCATTTGACACTTAGCGAATCTTTCCTATTTGATTGTGCAATAGCCCGTCTTCCAAGGTCCGCTTAAGTTGTTTACCAATTATGTTTCTTGTTCTTTATTGGAGTTCTTGACACTTAGTTAAATTTCTAAGTGTAAAACTCTAAAATGTGATTTTGACACAGAAACCTCTTGGAGTGGTATCTTTTGTAGACCACGATAAATATTATTTCCTTATCTCGGGCTACGGTCGAGTGCTCTTAACCTCTTTAAACTTTTAGGTTTATGGGTTAAGGTCAGGCTCATTAGGGCACTGGCTAAAATCCTTGAATTCACACACCGATTATGGTCAAGTAGGTTCTCCTTTTTTACCTTCATTTATACATTGGAATATCTATCCGAGTTGGACCTTGTATTCCTCAAACCTCTCCAAGGTACAATAACCTTATGAGTTGCAATAGTTGTAAACATATACAATAACCAAATATTGAAAATATAGTCACCAATTTATTCATGTCGGATCTTGTCACTTACATGATAAAAATATAAACTAAAGAGAATTAGTTATAATATTTCCTGAGCTTGTTAGCATTCCAGAAACTCTTGATGCTTTTTCCAGAAAAGGTTTCCACACTACAACAAAAAAGACTTTTAGTGGTAATTTTTTAGTGGCCATACAATAATGGCCAATAATACTTTTCCTAATCTGATGAATTTGCGGCAAATGAACACTGGCCACTAAACATTCTAAGTTTGTGACAATTATCACAGATGGCTTCTAAATTTCACCCGCAGGAACATTTTTCATTCCCTCCAATATTTTTCCTTCTCCATTCTAAAAAGAAGAATTGAACCCAATCTTGCTGAAATCCCAATATCACAAAAACCCCAATATCACTCGGTCTCCGTTATCGTTCTCGTTCTCTCACCCCAATCCCTCATTCTCGTTCGTTATCACTTGGTCTCTCACCTCGTTCTTGCTCAATCTATCTGCTCGTTCTCGCTCCATCTCTCAGCTCTCAATCTGGTGGCGCTGTGTTTCAATGAGTGTTCCTCTTTCCATTGCGAGGGGTATGAGATTAAGAGCTTCGAGATGGGCATCATGGCATTTCAGGTGAGTCTCGTTGCCGTCTCCTTGCTCTGCCTCTGCCACAACCTCCATAAATACAGCCTCCGGAGGTTCCTCTTTGTTGACCACTACAGTGGTCAAATGGCATGCTTTCACCACGATTACGTCACAAAGATTTCGGTGAGCAAATTCGAATTCCTTAGTTGCCTTGAAATTTAAATTTGATGAGTTCCAAGTTTGAATTGATCTGTGAATAATATTTATGTTACTGTAAAATCATAAATTTGAATAATATTGATGTTTATTGGTTTGGTGAAATTGAAACATTGTATGTTGTGCTTACTGTGTTTCCGATTTGCGGCTAGTAGGCATCAATGCTAAATAGTTTACTTGAAACAAGTTGCTAAGTAATTTGATGAAAATGTTTTTGTTTGGCATTCTTAACTGGGATGTTGGTTGTGTGACTGGTGCTTGACTAAATGCTTAAATGGGCTTGATTCCAAATCTGGTTGTCGGGTCTGTTTTTTCATTTTCAATAGCAGTTGGTTCACTATATTAGTAGCTAAAAATAATGCATGATTTATCATATTCCTTGTATGCCTAAAGGAGTTTTGTACAATGTTAATTTGTTAAATAAGCTTAGTGTTTGAATAATCTATGGCTCCTTTACCATATGTTATTTCTTTCATAATGCTGGCATTTGTGTTGATGCTGTAGCCTGGCCTCAGAATAGAAGACTATTATTTAATGAATAAAATCATGATAGCTTTATGTTCAAAAAGAAAATCACGGTAGCTTTCTGTTAGAAATTATTTATTTCTTATGAATCAATATTTTTGCTATTAAAATATGTACATTATTGTCAAATAGAATTGCTTGGAATAAGGATCTTAAATATAGTTGCTTTCATTTTATGTATTAATGTTAATATTGTCTGTGTAGTGTGTCAAATCAATGTTTTGTGCAAAGTGATTCAATGGCATGTAGAGGGCTACGTTCTATATTTACACTTTCTAAGAAAACTATCCTTTTTTACTTTTTCAGCATTTCATATCTTAGTGCAGAATTAATGTTAAATTTTGCTATGCATAAACTCGAAATTGAAAAGTTGGAAACAGAAATTGATTTTAGTGAATAAGTTGTTTTCTAGTGATATTAAAACATAATTCAGAATAGTCCATGCCTTTGCATCATATAGCTCAGTCTAACCTATTTAAATAGGTCAACCATCCAAATTCAGAAAAAGCTTACACAATCCAAAGATTGAGAGACTAGAGGGATTTTTGTAAGTTAATAACTTACTATCATATGTAGTTATATGAATCATATTTTTATGTCACTATCAAATTCTTGGATCAGAGCTTCTGTTGTATTTGCTTGAAAGCTAACCCCACTTTTATTGAGAAATTGAGATCATGCATTTTTCTGGAATTTGTTAAACAGTTTCATCTCACACATAAGCCTTAAAAACATATATTTAAACCAAATTAACAAATAAGCATATATATATATATATATATATATATATATATATATATATATATATATATATATAGTATATATATATATATATATATATAAGTACTACAACACACATTTACCCAAACAAGGAGCTTGCAACCTCACACAGAACGAAATCAGATAGTCAACTCAGTAGCACTTACCAAGTGGATAACATCAATGCTAACATCAATGTTTCCACTTCTCTTGGTTGTCTAACACCTGTAATTTTAAATTTCAGATTTTTTGTTCACATAGCATTGGAATACCTGTTCAAAATATGGATTTGTTTCGTGCTTTACAAGGAATATGATAATGTATTAACAATGAGATTGCATTTCTTGGCCACACAACGCAGGCATGTGGAGCAATTCACAGTGAGTTGAAAGTTTTAATTCATTTTTAACAGAGCCAAATAAAATTAAGAATGTTACTTTTAGCAAGAAAGCATTTCTTGGAGCTTCTCATCATTTTCTCAATTACAGTGAGAAGTATGTTTTAGTGTGTGTGTGCGTGTGTATTATGGTAAGGCTTTCATTGTTCTTTCAATCAGTTTATTTTTCATGTGTTTACAAATAAATCATCAGGCCTATTCTCATATTATCAGTGCTGCTTGGCAATCATTAACTTAATGTGTGTGTGTTTACAAGGAATATGATAATGTATCAACAATGTCTCTTGTTGTATACCTGACTGCACATATGCCATCAAAGATTCTCAGTCAAAACTCAAAAGTGTCTTTTAAGTTTTTTACAGCTTCATACATGTCCAAAATCTCCGGTGAAGGTAGAAACTACAGTTTACTGAGTCAAAATCTTTTCTTATTTGGCTGTATAATATTTGATAATTTGTAGTTTCTTTTTTATTTTGATTTTATGGATTTAGGTAAAAAGTGAGTTAATGTCAGGCTGGCTTCTGCTACTGCTGCTTGCTAGGAAAAAAAACTGAAAAGGAGAAACAAGGGAGGGAGTGTTTTAGCTGATCAGGACGTCACACTTACTTCTAATGCAAGCTAGAATTGTAAACCATATGTTTGTTAAGTGCATGTATTAGATTAGAATAGCAAGACCATATAATTAACAAATTGGGCAAATCTTGAAAACTGGATTACCTGCCCTAACCAAACTCAACCTAATAAAATGGTCACCCACTTGTTGTACATTTATTTTAATTGGAAGACTCATAAGTCATAACGTATCCTCAATTCCACGAGTGATGATTTCCTATGTCATCCATCCACCTGCTTTTAATTATAGTTTTAGTATGTGCAAGACTAAAGAAAATTCTTAAGAGCCCACCTCCTTTTGGTATTATAGTGGGACCCTCAAACATTCCCTTGGGCTAAGTGAAAATAATTTCCTTCACCTCAGGTCAATGCCTGCCTTCACATGTTGACGATTAACTAAAAAATTATTTTTTTTGCCATGATCTGTTATGTTTTTCACTTCAAGTAAGTTCAATTGGCAGACAACACCTTTTGTTTAATTTGTAATGTGTTGGCTTTCTTCTTATGCCAATGCCACAGTCTCCTTACCATTTTTTTCTCCTTAGGGTGAGGTGTACATATCTTTGAAAATCAAAATGTTCTTTCCACGTTGCTAAGTGTATAACAAATTTTATTTTCACTCTAATTATAGCAAATTGTCTAAATCTTTCCTTAAACTTGCTTATGTGACTATCTTCCCTGTGAGAGTATTGGAGAGCTCCACTCCTTCTTTATTCCTTCAAATCTTGTCTCCATTTCTGATTTTGGTTGGTTTTGGTAATTCTATTTCCCTATTATGTTAATTTAACCCTGGTGCTAATAGCATTATGGGTACCATGAAGGTTATTATGCCAAGCGGAGTAGTCAAGAGTAGGGGCATTGCCCTTGTTCATCCATTCCTCCAAAGCTATCATATTCAATTTCTTTCCTCTATTGTCCATAAAAAAGTCCATCAGTCAGAATGCTAACTTCAAGGATTTTTTTTTTGCATATTGAGCTTATATATTTCTACTGTTGCTATAGTCTTTACATTAGAAATACTGGGATGTGATATTTGCAGACATGTAATTCTGATGAAGTCAGTTGATGGTTCTATAGGATTTGATGAATTGAGAAACTAAATTCTTTCTTGAGATATACTTATGATTATGATGTCATGGCTGCCTGTCTCTCTGTAGTTCCTATGCATTTGTGGTGATCTTTGTTTAATCCCTGTTTTGGTGACTGGCAAATGGAAAGTTAGAACTGTTCTCGTTCTTTGGAGCTCTTTTGGTATAATTTATATATATATTTATAAAGTCTTCAAGCATTTTGGTATCATTTTAAGGATCTGCTATCAAATTTTCTCTTTATAAGTGCTGAGGGATTTAAAATTAAGGAGAGGGATATCTAATTTTGCGGATTTGAACCTCCCTCAGCCATAAAGAATAGATAACTGAACTAAGAGGAGGTTAATGTAAGTATCTTTTTTCTTAAATCATTGTTTATCTAATTTTGAAAGTAGACACTAAACTTTCCAAACTTGAAACCCAGTTCTTTAGTTTGGCTTTGTCTACTTGTAGTGACCATTAGTTTGCTGAATATAGGATCACTATAGGACATAATAAGTCATGTTTCAGATTTTAAAAGGCTGCAGTAATGTGTTTCTTAATTAATGCTTCACTGTTATTGGAGTTAAATCTTTTAGTTATGTGAAGGTGGGGAATGTTCCTTGCTTCCTTGCCTCTATTTGTCTCTTCTATGCATAATTAACCCATTAGAAGTATTTATTCAATTCAAGGTTCAAATTCTTTCAAGGTTGATGAACTATATTTGAATGACACATTATTTTTATTTTATCATTGCAGGTCATATACTATGACTTTGAGAAATTTCGCATGTGAAAGACTTCATTATAATCAAGAGTTAAAGATTTGTTTATGGACTACCTATTATCTTGTACTATGACTATTTGATAATATTAGTTATTAGACTCAAAATGATACTAGTTATTAGATGGTGTACTTTTTATGTTTTGTTGTTGACATTGTAAAGTTATGGATGTTCTTTTTTATTATGGACTTAATGGAATATATTTTGCTTTTTAGAATGAATTCTAATATATTGTATTTAGAAATATTTGTATGTTTTGATTTAAGTTCTTTAGGGACAACTATTATTTTTACTAAAGGCCAATCCGAGATTGTTTTAGCTGCCATTATAATTGTTGATAAAAGGCATACTTTTTACCGACAATAAAATGGATTTTTACCGACAATAACAAAGGTTGTGAAAGGCATGAAAAAAAGGTTAATCCAAAATTGTTTTAGTCGCCATTACAATTGCCAGTAAAAGACATAATTTTTACCGGCAATAATAAAGGTCGTTAAAGACATGAAAAATGGCCAATCTAGAATTGTTTTAGCTGCCATTATAATTCCCGGTAAAGGTATATTTTTTACCGACAATAAAATGAGTCTTTACTGGTAATAACAAAGGTCGTTAAAGGCTCTAAAAAAGGCAAACATAGGACTGTTTTAGCAGCCATTATAATTGCTGGCAAATAATTGTCGCTAAAAGTCATCACTTTTATCGGCCATAAAAGGGGTCTTTACCGACACTCGATACAATGGCCGGTAAAACCTTTACCGATACTAGATACAGCAGCAATTAATTAATTGCCGATAAAGATTTTTGCAGCAATTCTTATTGCCGCTAAAAGACATATTTATTGCCGCTAAGAGTCTTTTTTGTTGTAGTGCCAGGGTATAGGCTCTAGTGTTTGTCATAAAAGTGATTTGATATTGTCCTTCTCAATTAGGAGCTAGTTTTCCTTCCTTCGAATTTTTGCCTCCGATATCCACTTTATGTAAAAATAACTTTGCCCCAATGGTTTAATATGTTAAGTTTTGATGATGACAAATACAAGATAAAAATAATGATATTTATGCTACATAAATGTGCTTAATAGATTATATTTAATCATGCATGATGTTGTACTCTATTTTGTTATATTTCATATAAGAATCATGTATATTCTTTATAGCATCTTTTATAGGATATATCTAATAATATGTTATATGAGTGCTATTAAATTAATATTGGATTTAACTATATTTAAATAAAAATATACAAAGTATTCTTTGTTGCATCATATATAAAGCATATTTATTAGTAAATGATAAATGTCTTATTTGAATTTGTCTATGAAATTCTACATGTATGTTAGACTAACTAGAGTTATACATTTATGAATCATGCATATAAAGATATTGAATTATGAATTTGGACTAACTATGTTTATTTAAGAGAGCAATACTTTGTAGGGTAGTCCAAGTACCAAGAGTGAGCATTGCAACAAGAAAGAAAAAGATCAAGTCCCAACGTTCTTCAAGTTTATCTTATAGGACTTAGATCTTATGTAAAGGTAAATAAGAATCACACTGAGTTCAAATTTGTTTTAAAATATTTTCAAATGTTTCTAACTTGTTAAAATGCCCAACAAACATGTTTTGAAAAGTTAGTCATGGTGGTAGTTCAAATCTATGAAAAATAGTCAAGTTTGTATTTTACAAAATTGACTTTTGGTTACTCTTTTGATGATATCTTTCAAGATATTTTAAGTTTTATTCTGAAACTTATTTCATATGAAAATAGATTCAAAGATCTTTCCAGTGAATGATCATTTGCTTTAAACAGATGAGAAACGAAGAAGTTATGACCATTTAAAGTCAATTTTTCAAAACAAGTATACAATAACCGATTATGGAATATCCATAGCCGGTTATTCATCAAGGAGGGAGCGTACTCTCTTTTTTAAGGAGCTACTAACCAGTTATGGCATCTCAATAAGTCGTTATCGGTACTCTACAGTATTTCTTGGTGAAAATAATAACCGGTTAGCTAAAACCAATAACCAGTTATTCAAAACTAATAATCTGTTATTGAAAACTAATAATCTGTTATTGAACAATAATAACCTGTTATTTGGGGTAGCAGAAAACGAACTACAATGGCTCTTTTTGAGCATTTAATGCTCCTAATCACCACCAAGGACTCTTAAATACTTTGGGCTATAAATGAAAGTGTTTGAGTATTAAAGACAAGTTGGAAATAAACTGAATAAGTTTCTTGATCATTAATTTCATGTTTTACCATCTTTTCTCAAGATCCCATGTTTTGAGTTTTAAGTATGTGATTCCTTGATACCCATTGATTTTTAACTTGTATTATCCACTCTTGTGAGAATTTCAATTCATCTATACTTTGTTTAATCTGTAAAGAAAGTGAAGTATCCCTCAAAGGATTGTAAGGGTGAGGTATCCCTTATTATTGAGACTCAAGCATAAAGGGTGAGGTATCTCAAGGTGTGTTGAGTGCTCTAGTTTGTAAAGATTTTCAAGCACTTGTTCAAACTTGAAGGTTTAGTGTAAAATCTCAGGTGGTTCACTTGAGGGCTAGACGTAGGTCACAAGGGGTGACTGAACCAGGATAAATCCTTGTGTTTGCTTTTCTCAACTCTATCTCTTTACATTTGTGCTTTAATTATATATACTTGAGTTGAACTTGATATCTACCTTATTTGCTTGATTTATCCTTTAACCCAAGTTGTATTTGAGTAATTTATAATAATTATACATTTGTTATGCATGTTTTGCTGCATTTATTAATTGAGTGCTTCAAAATATTTAATTTCTTAATGGTGTTTTAAAAATTTGTAATCACCCAATTCACCCCCTCTTAGATGATAGTTGTAATGACTAATAAGTGGTATCAGAGTTTCGTCCTCTTTTGAAAGCTTAACCGCTTAGAGTTAAAGATCCTTATTTATTGGCAACCATTGAAAGCTTTTCAAAATGGAATGTTTTGAAATTGATAAACCACCATTCTTTGACGGTGTGTTTTTTGTTTATTGGAAAGCTAGAATTGAGTTTTATATGCAATCTATTGATCTTGATTTGTGGGATATTGTACTTGATGGGTTTACTTGCAAATCAAAACAAACTTGGAAGGCTTATGACAAGAAATGTTTTTCTTTGAACATTAGAGTTATGCAAATTTTGAGAAATAGTTTGAATGATGAAGCTTATGCTATGCTCTAGTGCTAAAGATATATGAGATGCTCTTGATGATATCTATCTTGCTAACAATATTTTTTTTTTTACATAAAGTTGTAGATAGAATGCAAGAAGAGCAAAAGCCTCTAGAGGAAGACAGTATTGAAATATGTCTTCAAGAACATGTTCAAAGAAAGAAAATGAACTTAATGCCTTTTGGTGATGATGGTGCTCAATTTGAAGAAGAGGCCAAGCAAAATAAAATTGAGAAGGAAAATGTTCTTGAATCCTTGATGGACAACAATGAGGAAGATAATGATTCCCTTAAAGAGCTAGATATGCTAGAAAGTGAGACTACATCTTATATGGCTAAAAAGGATTTTGAGGTAAATAATGCTAAACTAGATTATAATCCTTCATATTATGTGCTACAATGTGCATATAATGAATTATATAATGATTTGTTAAATTTAGAAAATAAAAACTTATCGTGTTTGGAAAACATTTCCTCCATTGAAAATAAAATTGAGATTTTGAAAAATAAATATGCTTTTCTTGATAAGAAAATGCCTTTGAAATGTGAAACCTCAACTTCTTGTGAAAAGTGCATTGATTTAGAAAATCAAGTTGAGGACTTATATTCTGAATTTGCAAAACTAATGATTCAAATTGCTTACATTTCATGCTTGTTAATGAGAATAAAATCAATGTTATTCCATATAAAAACTCAAGCAAGACTTATGACAAAAATAGTATAGAATGTAATAACAACAAAAGATGATCTTTAAAGGACCAAGTCATCATTAAATTCAATTGTTTGCAATTTTTGTGGTCATCTAGGACATATTTCTCATTTATGCAATTATAGAAGAAATCCTTATATGAGAAATAGTATGACATGGGTTCCTAAAGATCTTAAAGGCCCTAGTACTGACATTCAAGGACCTAAGATGAAGTGGGTACCAAAGTGTCCTCCTATCAATTACGCAAAAATATTCTCAAAAGGATAGACTAATTGGTCAAAGGAAAGAAGAATCATCAAAGAAAATACTTCCAAAGCCCAATGGTAGAAGTTTTGGTCAAAGAATAAAGATGACTTCAACTAAAACTTCTCAAGTACAAAATGTAGAACTTGTAAAGTTCAAGACTCCAAAATATAAGCAATGGGTAAGAAAAAATATTTTCTTAATTACCAGGGCCAATGTATCAAAAGTTTTTACCTCTTATGCATATTCACTTGTAAAGTCAATAAATTTGAGATATATTTCTTGTAGGCCTTAAGTGATTGATAGAATCATGTGTACTTCTCAATGGCAGTTTCTGCTGTCCTCTTCGCCACACCCTCTGCCCCTGCTGCTCGGGTACTACTTCTATTTAGTCCTTAATATGATAAACAAATTAAATGTAGTGTCTAAAATAAGTTTGTTACATACTTGGATATATGCCTTTGTTTTTAGCTATCATAGAGGCTTATAAACTTTAATTAACTTATAAAAGAAAGTCAAAAGCCACTTTATTATAAAATGATTTATAGTACTCTATTACCATGCTATGCTAGAGATCCCAGATTAACTTAAAATAAAATCATCCAAACAAGACTCTATTACTAAACTATGCACATTCTTATGCATTCCACTACTCTCTCTCATTACCTTAATTCTTATGTTAGAACTAAATTACCCACATATGATTATGCAGAAGTACAATATGTTTATGGCCCAAATAGGTTGTGCAGCCATTGGTGTTTTGGCATTCACTATATTTGGACCCGGATGGCTAGCCAAGAGCGTTGGTCTCTCAGCTTGCATTGCTTACATGATCTACACTGGCACCATTCACCCCCAAGGTATTTTTGCTACAATGTTACTTTGTTGTTGATTGAATCAAGTACCCAGCTCCAGCATTAAGCTGACAGAATTTGTTACTTTTGTTATTCTAATAATATATATATATTCAGCTGCAAGCCTGCCATTGCTTTTCATCGATGGTATTTTTAACGTGCTTTTCGTTAAATAATTTGTTACTTTCGTTTATAACGTGCTTCTTTGTGTAAGATAATTTTGTTAAGGTCACAATTTTAATTTTGTTAAGGTCACAATTTTGACTTTTTAAATTACTATACAGTGCTATGCACTGGTAGCTCTGCTAATAGAAATGTGTTAGTTGAAATGGTTTTACTGTTAACTGTTTGAGAAATTTGTTCCTTGTTCTTGTAACATCCTAATACTGAAATCCTAGTATATCTGACATATACCTGGATAAACAGTATTAGGTATGTTACTTCTAACTTATTCATAAACTAATCCATAACATTTATATAAATAAATCATCATGGAGAGCCTTGTGGAAATAATATCCACTTATATACATAACTTTTCACTATTACATACCTGATTTTCTTTTACATCCTTAATCTCATATACATGAAAATAAAAAAAAAATCTATCTACTCAAAATAAAATCTAACTATACTATTCTTCATTCTTCACCTTCTCTGAGTTCTTGAATCTACAACTTGGATTTACATGAAACACACGGGGTGAGAATTCATAATTCTCAGTATAAGTGTACCAATACCAGCAGTCATATAACAATATACAACTCATGAATATCTGAAATAAAACTTTAACTGACAATTAAATCATTAATTCTTACTTAGTCATAACATCATAAATAAATATGTATAATCCTTCAAATTTCTATTCTTTACTCTAGGAACATACACATTCTCTCTTGATGTAATGTTCCCAGTCTAGCCATAACTCTGAACTAAATCCTCTTTACAAGATAAGACAGTTGCCCATACAACTGTCAATGCATGTTCAGAAGGTAATAATCAATGATATTGAACCACCGCCCATACAATAGAACAATAACATTAAGCAACCACGCACAAACACAATAATAATCACACATCAAGTAATGCAATGATATTATGATGCATAATATGAGGTATGATTATGCTCAAACAAGGATATGGAATGGTGTAAGTGCAATGTCATAAATAATGTCATGAATCTCCATCTCAGAGATTTACGATGTCATGAATGTTATGAACTTACTATTTCTTTCTTTGCAGTGGGGAGGGAATTTGTTACCTCCTTAACCCACTACCTTCTTTTCTGATTGGTTCCTCATCTTTACTTTCCTTTCTATAGTGGGGAGGGAATCTGTTACCTCCTTAACCCACTAATCATATATTCCAGTACATAATAAAGGAGCAATACCATAAATATTAAACTTTCTCCTTATACATTATCATACATGCTTGTACATACATGCTTAGAGAGAGATTCATTCAACCTCACCTACCTTTACCATTCCTTTTATATTGCTTCTCAATATCATGATCATCAACATTATGTGATAATACGTATAAATTAATATATTTCTCAATATTAAACCATATCATGGCTCAATCATATAAATAAATGAGCTAATTTTTTATGAACATTCTGTTTAATCCTAACACAAAAGGATAACAGAATATTTTCTTTAAAACTAGCATAATTAACACAACTTTATATAAGGTAAGTTAACCATGCCTCAATAATAAGTATTCCTGTCAAATGTGTATTTCATATATATATATATATATATGAATACATTGTACCCTCAATAATAAGTATTCCTATCAAATGTCTATTTCATATATATATATATATATATATATATATATATATATATATTATTTAATTACCAATCTAATTATTAGATCTTTTTGAATAGCCATTATTTCCTTCTAAAGGTGAATTCACGTCTTCATTTTCTGTATTCACGTTTTCATTCTCTATATAATTTATAATCCTCATTTCCTACCATTATGCCTATTTCATATCATATATTTATGTATACATGGCTGTACCATGCCCATTGTTTCTTTCAACATAATATGATCAACATATCCACATATAAACTGTGACCATCTCATTTGCTTCCTTTCAAACCATAACCACTATAATTAACATGTAAGTGAATAACTTCACATTTCTTCATAATTCTCGGCTGGGCAGCAACCAAGAGGTGCCAGCCAGCCGCAGCAGCAGCAACCTAGTGCTCCTGGAACAGTAGCAGCACCCATTGTTGCTGGAAAAACCAGCAACAGCAGCAACTTTGCTGCTATTACTAGTTTTCCTCTTCTATAATCCAAATAATTCACCCACACAACCATGAACTTTGATCATCTAACAACAATCTTAAACACTTTTCCACACAAATCTCGGACTAAACTTCACCCATCACCCATAAAAACCCACTTTGCAGCCCTCACAAATCATTGCCCAAACAAAACACAAACCATGTTCTTTAACACATTTACATCTCAAACAAGCTAACACTTAAACAAATTTTCGTTTTTAACCACAAAATCAGCCATGAACAGTACATGACCCATTTATTCTCAAGTTCCACCGTGAATGAACAGAAAGAAACAAAGTGGAAATGGAGAAGAAGAATCCCCCTACCTTGGTTGATCTCTAAACCTTTGATCTTTCCTTGTTCTTCCTCTCTTCTTCTTCCTTCTCTTCTCCTTTTCTTTTCGTTTCTCTGATTCTTCTCCCCCTCCCAGAAGCTGCGTGAGAGACGAGAGAGAGAAGTGAGAATTATCTCACTTTTAAGAATATGCCCCAAGGGCATTTTTGTCTTTTCATAAGAATTTACCATCTCTTAAGAATACTTTGATCTTATTATTTTAAACTTTCTAACCTTCATAAGTATTAAAATAAATCTCATGATTTATCTTAATACTTATCTTGTCATTTCTTTAATTTTTCATATCTGCACTAAGTTCATTCGGTATCAAAACACTTACTTGGTGTGCTTAAAAATACCAAACGAACTCAGTTTACCTTCAAACTTTAACTGTAACTTTCTTAACTCATTTATAACTTGAAAATAAACTATCCATATTTATTTCCCTTAACTTAACCTTTAAAATTATTTCCTGAGTCATTTTAAGTTACTTTTCACTTTCTGTGTTGTGGCAAAGTGCTTAAACTAACTCAGTTTGTCATAAAATTGAACTGACATATTAAACAAGGATAATAGTACTTTTGAGACCATATATAAACCTAATATGTTTTCTCAGGACATTACAGTTCTCCTGTAAGGTAATTAAATCTTAAGTTAGTTACACTGTTTTGAAAGCTATAAGATTACATAACTAGTATTTACTAAGCTCCCTTTAGTATTGTTTGACTGTTGTGTTAGTTCTTGACTTTTAGCAACCTTGCACATGAGTCTAGGAAAAATTATTTTGTCCTTTCGGAGGAAGAGTTTTTCTTCCTCTAGATGATTTAACATCATTAAAATAATGTTGAATCTTGCATAATTAGTTGGACCTCAAAAAATGGATGGTGGTGATCTATTGTGGAGGAAGAAAAAATTTTCTCCAAGAGAGAAAAGAATCTCCGAGTCAATTGGTGATGAGGCCCATGATTATAACTCGTGGTGCCCACAAAAAAAAAATAGACCATTTAAACAAAAAACCAAAGGCTAAGCAAAGCTTACCACAAAAGCTGTACATACTGCCTAGGTGTACAATATTATTTTACTTTTTGACATGTTGATTTTTGTTAGTACAACATAGTATAAATCTAATTGTAGTTACATTATAATTTAGTAAACATGTTTTAATTCTATTGATGTATTATGTCTAATTCCAACTACATGATAATGACAGGAAGCTTATGTGGTGAACAATGAAGAGGGCAAGAGCAGTCTTAGTTCAGTGACGCTAAGGGACAAATACCTAAAGCCCTTAATATTTCATGATAGAAGACTAGCATTCTTGCCTACTCCTTTAGCAACTCTCGGTATGTTCAGGTGGCTTTCAGTTGGGATCCTTTTGGCCATTTATAGGTGATTGTCACTGTTGAGTTCTTCTAGGCGATTGTCAGCAAAATTCTCATTTTCTTTAGCTCAAGTAAACTTACAATAAAAAATTTACAATGAAGTTGGATATTTGAAGAGAGATTTGATTTTAGTCAATTTTTTGGAATTTGGAATACTTGATTAATATTTTAATCAATTTGTTATGGTAGATACTTGGATAATACTTTGAACAATGTGTTGAATGTTAAAATTAATTTATATTATTGCTTGAAATTTTATACTATATAAATGAATAGTGTATATATATATTCTAAAATTAAAATTTTATAAAAATAATATATAAAATTTTTTTATATATATTTTTATATTTTTATGTGCATAAGAAAATATATTTGTTTTTATAAAATGAAGGTATCTAGTTGTGGCAAACCATAATTAGATGCCTATTTTTTTGATATTTTTTAAAATATTAGAGACGGATTTAGAGACAAAAAAATTCATCTCTAATTTAGAGATGAAATTTTTTCGTCTCTAATTAAAGAATTTGAGATGGATTTTGATAATTGAATAGCGACGGAATTTTAAAATTTAGAGACGAAAAAATTCTGTCTCTAATTTAGAGACGAAAAAATTTCGTCTCTAATTTAGAGACGAAATTAATTTTTCCGTTTCTAACAATCAGAGACTCCAGATTTAGAGACGGAACAATTTCCATCTCTAATTTTGTCTCTAAATATTTAGAGACGGAATTTTACACATTTAGATATGGAATTTGTTCCATCTCTAAATCTAAAAATTTTAGTAGTGATGATTAGATGCTTTTCTTACGTGAGAAGTATGCTTAGCATTGACAAGTGCCTGATTGGATATTAACTTGTTAATTTTGTCATTGCATATATAGGGTAGATGATGTTAGTTCTATACATGCTTTGATCCCTATAGCATATTTTATCAAGTGAATGTTTGATATCGATGATTCTCTTGATCTATGATTTCTTAGTGGTATAACACCTATGAGAATCATGTTCTTGTTTTGAAAAGAACTTTTGGTTTGATTAAAAATTTTTTAATGCAAAATATCTTATTATATTTGAAAGAAGTTTTTCAAATTTCATATCTTTGAGAATCATTTGAACTTGTCTTAAGACTTTGAAAGTATTTTCACCTCCTAATTATTTTGAAAATTTGGAAATCATTATATATGTGTTATAAATGTAGTACTATCTTTATTTGCTTTGAAAAATTTTGTTAAATCTTGAGAGAATGTTTAAGAAAGTTTCCAAATAAATCTTTTGAAATGTTCTATAGAGTCCATCTTAATACTTCAAACGATAAGCCTTATTTTTCAAAGTATTTTATTTTTTCAAGGCTCTTGTTCAATGAGAAAGAGAGGAGATGTACTTTTAGATATTCTTTTTATTTGGGTTTGATCACTCTCAAGAAATATGTGGTTTAATATAAAATCCCTCTACCTTTCTAAAATGTTTTTGAAAGTGTAACGTGTCTTTCCAAATTTTTTTTTAAAAGGGGGAGAAAGTTTTAAAATAGTTTTTGATTGATGAGTTAAGAATAAGTATCTTTTGCCTTGTTTTATTTTATGGTAATGTGCTTACATGATCTTGGTATACATATTTTTCTTTATCTATCTTGTGCTTCAATAAGGGGGAGCTTATCTTATTTTCTTATAACTTCTCATAATTATTTGTTGATTTATAATGGTTGTTTATCTTTTTCATCTTATGTATCTTTCTTGCATGTCCTTGTTAATTATAAATATATGCATGACTATGTTAAAATATTATGTTTTATATTTTGATAATATGCATATTTTGAGGGAGAGCCTAGCTCTTAAATTGTTACTTATATCTCTTGGCTTACATCCTTGTTTGACACGAAGTGTTTGATTGTTAATACTATCAACATGTCAATGAAAACCATTTCTTATTCTTTTTCCCTCTATCAATGAAAGAAGGTAAACATTCTTAAACTTCATATCTTTTGATGCTTTTATTGAAAAATGTATGATACATGGCAAGTTGTATGATCTTTCGTTTGAAAACCTTAATTACATGACTTTATATGGATATTGTGTAACTTTCATCAAGCAGTACTTATTTATCATGTGGTATGCAAGATATTATATGTTAAACATAATTTCTTAAGCTTATTGCTATCATATGCTAAATGTTGATGTACCAAATGTGACAAGCATTACATGAATAATCTTTTATATCTTGAAAGCATGATTGTTTCATCTCTCTATTCTTGAATCATATGTAGAATTAAATAGCGGGAGATAGTTATGTTTTGAATAACTTGAAGAAGATTTTGGTTTTGATGATTCTATTCTTTTTGACAACATGAATTTTATTTATAGGTGGAGAGAAAATATTATCTTTTCCTCTTAAGTCTTTTTATTGATGTCAAATAAGAAGAGTGAGAATTAAAAGAAATATATATTTTTATACTTATTATTTAATATACTTACACGAATATCTATTCTTTTATATTATTCAACATATTTTTTTTAATAATTTGTCATCATAAAAAAAAATTATAAAAATAAATTTGCTCTAATGGTTCATAGCAAGCAGAACATTGTCTTATCATAATTGATCCTCTCCACCATCAACTTCCAAGTGCAGCTAATGATCTCACACCCCAGGTCTGGACCCCACAACCAAAGTAATCATTATTCACTAATCACTGATATCAACGTAAGCACCCCAAGTCAGAAAAGTGAGGAGGAGAGTAGCATCACATCTTGTTGATTTCTTTTTCTTCGACTCCCCCACCTTCACACTTTTCCTTCAAACTATTTTGAATCTAAAGAGAGGATATAAATCAATATGTCAAAACAGTCTCGTTTTGCTACACTAGACCTACAATTATGGGAATTCTTTCGCTTTGTTTGTCCATTACTCCGTGGCTTTGTCTAACATGCTCCCTGTTCATCAGGGAGCATGGACGCACCTTGTATATGAGCCGTAAATTAAGCTCAAAAAATGATCAACGGTTGGAATAAGCCACTGGAAACCTGTTGAACTAGTTAAAGTGTCAACATTATTTAAATTGGTTTGACACAATTAGTCTGTCCATTAGAGTGTTGTTATTAGAAGTTGTTTATTAGGGAGTAAAGAGAAATTTATCCGCATATTAGATTAGGGCAAATGAACCTTAATCCCATCGTTGGGGAGTGTTGATATTGACGATCTACTGGGTTGTGTGAGTAGTCGCAGGGAACGGTGGCAATCGAAGCAATCGACTGAAGCTCCGTGGTGGGTGCAAGCGGAGATTTGTCTTCTTGTGACATCAGTCCTTGGAAGAGTGAATCAACTGAAGCTCCGTGATGGTTATGGAAGAGCTGCAATTTGAGGTATGGAGGCATATTCACCCTTCATTGGTTTGATTCTGTTATATGATGAGGAGATGAGAACTATATTTTCGCTATCCAGTATGAGAACATTCTTGGGGATGTTACACATTCGACTCTGAAGCTATATGAAGTTTGTATTTTTTTTATTGCTATAATCAAATATGGTACTCTCAATAAATATCCTTCTAGATTCTAATTTTCACTTTTAAAAATTTCAAGACTTGTATATGAAGAACTAGTGTTTTTTTATATATATAATTTTTTAGTTTAATGGACAACTAGGAATAATTAGGATCAACCTTGTTCATTAAATTATCAAGGATTGATTGGAGTATCAGCTTACACTACTAAAGAAAAGATTGTGCCTCATTTGATTTAATGCTTGCTATAAAGTAAAAGGAGCAAAACTAGAAGAAAATGGAGGTGGAGGTGAGGGATGGAGAAGTTCAGACAAGTTGAATAACTACGTTAACACTCCTCAATATATGGCCTACGTTAATACTCCCCAAAAATAAAAATGACTAACTGGTTACAAAATGAAAGGTGACTTCCAATAGTAAGTTAAGTCTAAGGTACACCCATGTTTCATAACATGGAAGGGTGCACCATAGAATCAACCTTACTCCATTAGTATAATTGATGTTTTGAAAATTGCACCAAATCGGTCGTTTAAACCGATTGAACCGTGAACCGATTATGTTTTTGGTTCTAATATTATTTGGTTCGACAACAGTTTAATCATAGTTCAACTACAAATTTAACCAATTAAAATGATCGAATCATGACTGAAAGTCTCATTGGTTTAATCTTCGGTTTGATTTTTAAAACATTGATATAAACATTTTTTTTTTGTACAAGGTATAAACACCCTTTTTATCTATATGCAGCATTGTTCTTTATAATGAAATTCAAATATTCTGGCGACACAATTTTAAATTTTTAATCCACATCGCCTAATACCTTTATTAAAGACTGTTTTTTTTTTTCCTTCTGTAGTGTAGTTCTTCTTACCATTGGAGGCAATTGAATGAAAAGTGAGCATAAACTAACACTCTTTCTGAAAGAGCAAGATAGATGGTGGGAGACAAAAGAGAGAGGAGGCAAGGGTATGCACAAGAGACTAGAGACTACATTGTGCTTTATCTTAGTAGATGATGGAGGGGGAATTTTGGACTATTCGAATTATTTGTTCCTAAATAAAATTTAATTTTGACGAAAAAAGGAAAAATACAATACATAATATTAAATTAAGGTGTGATGTGCCTAATTATATACATTAAGGTGAAAAAAGCAATTGGAGTAATAAATTAAGAAGGCGAAATGCATTTGATCGAAAAACTTTTTATATAATAGCAATGAACAGACCTGAGAAACATCTAGGGAAAGAGTAATTAAATGAAGACTCAGACAAAAGACTTGCATTTCAAAGAACTAATTTGGTGTATATATGAGAGTCAACCATGGAAACAATATACCTTTTATGAAGATTGATGGAGAGCTATTGACGGAAATAAAAAGATCTACATATTATTTTATTTATGTGAAAAAAGACTACGATAGGGTGTTAAGAGAGGTCTTGTGAAAGGTTCTGGAAAATAAAAGAGTTCGTATCATTTATATTTGAGTAATCAATGATATATGTATGATGGGATTAAAACATGTGTGCACACACATGGTGGGGTCATAGAAAATTTTTCTATAAATATAAGATTACACCAAATATCAACTTTGAGTCCTTATCTTTTTACTTGAGTCTTGGGTGTACTTACTGAGCATATCCAAGAGTTGGTGTTACAATATATACTTATTACAGATGATATAGTCCTATTGGGAGAGTCAAGAGAGGGAATAAATGAGAAGCTATGACTTCCATTTAGGTAGAAGTAAAATGAAGTATATGGAATGTGAGTTCAGTAAGAAGCACACTAACACTAACTTAAAGGCAAGAATCGGATATCATATCATATCACAAGTCACATGATTTAGGCAAGAGAGGGAATAAATGAGAAGCTATGACTTCCATTTAGGTAGAAGTAAAATAAAGTATATGGAATGTGAGTTCAGTAAGAAGCGCACTAATACTAGTTTAAAGGCAAGAATCAGATATCATACCTATTGGGAGAGTCAAGAGAGGGAATAAATGAGAAGCTATGACTTCCATTTAGGTAGAAGTAAAATGAAGTATATGAAATGTGAGTTCAGTAAGAAGCGCATTAACACTAGCTTAAAGGCAAGAATAGAATATCATACCATATCACAAGTCACATGATTTAGGCATCTTGGATTTATCATATAAAATGATGGAGAAATAGAAGGAGACGTAAACCATTGGATTCAAGTTGGGGTAGATGAAATGAAGAAGTGTTTCGGGTGTTATATGATAGAAAAGTACCTCTCAAGCTGAAAGGAAAATTTTACTGCATAGTTATACGACCCATGATACTTTATGGTACTGAATGCTAGACAATATAAAGCCAACAAGAGCGTAAGTTCAATGTTGCAAAGGTGAGGATGTTTCATTGAATGAGTGAATATACAAGACAAAATAAGATTTTGAATGCATGCATTAGAGAAAAAGTAATGATAGCGTTTATTAAGGAAAAAATGATAGAATCTCGTCTTTGGTAATTTAGTCATATGAAGATAAGACTATTAGAAGCACCACTAAGAAGAGTAGATTAAGTGCAGAATAACCTTGTAGTTAGAAATAAAGGGAAATCAAGAAAAATTATAGATGAAACCATTTAAGATATTTAGATTTAAATGACCTTTATAAAGACATGGTTTATGACACAATATAATGGCATGTTTGATTCATGTTGTTGTAGTGGTTATGTTTCTCAAGTCTATTCATTGAGGTCGATCCATATTCAAGAATTCATGGAGAGAGACGAACTAATTCATTTAACAGTGAAAATCTAAACAATAAACGGAGTGCAAACAACACAATACGGATCCTATTGGAACCCAGTATTTAATTTAAAAGAAACGAAAAAGAAATTTTAAAAAAAGCATAATTATCTCTTTAATATCATAGAGCCAATTTACTGGTTCTTTGGGGGGGTTTAGTGCGTTCCCCACACAACGTAATAATGCTGCGCAAGGTGCAAATAACGCCAATTCAGAAGGGCTCAATCAAGTAATGAACGCAAGGGCACGATCATGTAGCTGTTGCTCACTGTGAAGAACTTTTCATTGAAAATAATATGGTGAAATCAACATATTTCCGCTTTATCTTCAGTAGATTCGTCTTTTTAAGTACCAAGCTAGCAAACAAACAAATGAATTTACACCATTCATGTCTCCACAACCAAATCATTTTTAAATTCCATTTGCTTCCCAAAAAGTAGAAGCAAATCTTACTCGATAAGAATGACAAGAACTGTACGAAATTTGATCATCGATGACCTTTATAGGTGCATATAAGCGGAGAAGTAACCATTTTAATTGCAGTATTAACCTATTTATGATGAATGAAATCTTGATGAAATAGAATATTGTTTATATGAGATTTTAATTTAAAATTAATTGATATCTTCTAATACCTAGTTAGAATAGACGAGCTTAACAAATAAATGATAAATATGATATCTTGATTTTGATATCATGTGAGACTCTAACTTAAAATTTATTAACATTAACTGAAATGTCTAACAAATATATAAACTGTATTAAAAAATTTAAAACAGGCGATGTAAAACTCTAAGAGTCTACATGCAGGTTTCTTATAAGCAGTGCTCATTTAGCATGTCATTTTTCACATAAATGTTCTCATCTCTAATAAGCACATGCATACGTAATAATAATAATAATAATAATAATAATAATAATAATAATAATAATAATAATAATAATAATAATAATAATAATAATAATAATAATAATAATAATAATAATAATAATAATAATAATAATAATAATAATAATAATAATAATAATAATAATAATAATAATAATAATAATAATAATAATAATAATAATAATAATAATAATAATAATAATAATAATAATAATAATAATAATAATAATAATAATAATAATAATAATAATAATAATAATATAATAATAATAATAATAATAATATATATATAATATAATAATAATAATATATAATAATAATAATATAATAATAATATATAATAATATAATATATATAATATAATAATAATAATATATAATAATAATATATAATAATAATAATAATATAATAATAATAATAATAATAATAATAATAATAATAATAATAATAATAATATATAATAATAATAATAATAATAATAATAATAATAATAATAATAATAATAATAATAATAATAATAATAATAATAATAATAATATAATAATAATAATAATAATAATAATAATAATAATAATAATAATAATAATAA
This sequence comes from Ormosia emarginata, assembly GCA_029884605.1. Taxonomy (NCBI): domain Eukaryota; kingdom Viridiplantae; phylum Streptophyta; class Magnoliopsida; order Fabales; family Fabaceae; genus Ormosia; species Ormosia emarginata. The sequence goes on along the minus strand of JAQQTP010000058.1, from coordinate 3,137,254 downwards.
TAATAATAATAATAATAATAATAATAATAATAATAATAATAATAATAATAATAATAATAATAATAATACAATAATAATAATAATAATAATAATAATAATAATAATAATAATAATAATAATAATAATAATAATATAATAACAATAATAATAATAATACATATAATAATAATAATAATAATAATAATAATAATAATAATAATAATAATAATAATATATAATAATAATACAATAATAATACAATAATAATATAATAATAATAATAATAATAATAATAATAATAATACAATAATAATAATAATAATAATAATAATAATAATAATAATACACACACATAATACACACATAATATATATATATAATACAATAATAATAATAACACACATAATATATAATAATAATAATATATACACAATAATAATAATATATAATATATATATATATAATAATAATAATAATAATAATAATAATAATAATAATAATAATATATATAATAATAATATATAATAATATATAATAATAATACAATATACAATACAATAATAATAATAATAATAATATACAATAATAATATATACATACATATATATACATAATACACACACATACACACACAATACACAATAATAATACAATAATACACACACACACAATAATAATAATAATAATAATAATAATAATAATAATAATAATAATAATAATAATAATAATAATAATAATAATAATAATAATAATAATAATAATAATAATAATAATAATAATAATAATAATAATAATAATAATAATAATAATAATAATAATAATAATAATAATAATAATAATAATAATAATAATAATAATAATAATAATAATAATAATAATAATAATAATAATAATAATAATAATAATAATAATAATAATATAATAATAATAATAATAATAATAATAATAATATAATAATAATAATAATAATAATAATAATAATAATAATAATAATAATAATAATAATAATAATAATAATAAGCACATGCACACCTTTAGACTCACATCCACCAAATATCGTGGACTAGATATATGTCACATGCTGTCTAACTTAACTTTGAAATTGAATATTTCATACGTTTATACAATTTTGTTGTTAAATCTCTTGATCATAGTTTTAAAACACTGTTTACCACCAAGAAGAAAAACTAAAAGAAAAGGTAACAATTGCGTTATAAGCTTTTCTTTCTAGTTGGGGTCTTACTCATCTTCTCAAATACAGCAACTAGTAGCCAACCTCTCGAGCACCCTATCTCGTGATTGCTGAGTTGCTTTGTACTTATGTATGACACTACAACACTCCAATAATCTTTTTGACTGAAAATTAATGTTTCATTTTCTCTTGATATCGATCGTCTATAATTATTAAAATATAATAACTTCATATCTGAAAAGAAAAGAGCATCTGTTTGAAAAGGAGCTTTGACTTTTCATATCTTTTATGAGAAAATTTCAAGTAGCTTTTAGATAGCAACAAACTTTGACCCATTAGACACTTGTTGATGAAAGTAACGAAATGAATTATACTCAAGTCACACCATATATGTTATTCTTTTTTTTTTTTTTCTAAGTCTCATCTATTTCTTTTAAAATTTAATTGATGTTTTAATACAACTTTAAGCCTTACAGCATTACTCATGTTCAATAGAGGTGGAATATTAATGGTGATCAACAACATTGCAACTTTTTCAATTTTTTTATTTTTGAATCTCTCTTTTGTGAGAAGCTTTCTCTTCCTGGGAGAAGTTTTCTTTTCTATCTTAGTTTTTCAGTGCTCGTGTTTCTTTTCTTACGGTTTTTACGAGTGTTGTGATGGAAAACCTTTCCTTAGAGGAAGATGAAATTGAGAACCTGGAGGTTCTGGAGAGTGGTGTGCAGGGTGTAGGAGCAGATCTTTCTCTTTGTTTGGTAGGAAGATTCCTGACTACTAGGCCTATCAGAGTTCATATAATGAAGGAAAGAATGGCTGGTGTGTGGCATCCAGCACGCGGGGTTACGATTAAAGAGGCTGAACCGGGGGTATTCTTATTCAAATTTTATCACCAAAGGGATATGCAAAGAGTGTTGAAACAGGGACCATGGTCGTTTGACAACCATCTTCTTATTCTTGGGGTGATGCAGGAGGACGATATCCTAAGCCAGGTGCCTTTGGTTATGGTTCCATTTTGGGTGCAAGTTCACAATGTGCCAAATGGTCTCATGTCAGAAGCTGTGGGTAAGCAACTAGGGAATTTTGTTGGCGAGTTTCTGGAATATGATGTGAAAAATAACACCAGTATGTGGAAGACCTATATGCGAATCAGAGTTTTGATTGATGTTCACCTTCCGCTGAAAAGGCTGAAAAAGGTACGGAGACCGGGAGGTGAGGTGAAGGAGGTCCGTTTCAAGTATGAAAGATTGGGTCCCTTTTGCTATGTTTGTGGTACTCTAGGCCATATTGAGGACCACTGTGATATTCTGTTGGGCGTACCAGAGGACGACGGGACCCGTGGTTGGGGACTGGAATTGCGTGCTGAGCTGAGGAAAAGTTCAGGCATGGGAGGAGGGCGGTGGTTACAGGAGGAGGGGGAAGCTTCGTGGGTGGCGCCGGGAAGAACAACATATCAGTTATGGTATCCTATAATTAATGTTGTAGTCGAAAATATTGTAACTGATAACGACAAGAATTTAAATGAGGGGCGTGATACTAGGAGTGCAATGCTGGCCAGTATTTTAGGGACCCAAAAATTCTCTTCCCTAATAATACTAATATCCACGTGCAGCAAGAGGAGAGCGAAGAACAAACCCCTATGAATGAGGACAAATCTAAGGAAGTTTTGATTGCAGCAGTTAAAAAAAGGAGTAGATATGGGGAACCAAGTGACAAGGATTCGGTGGACATGAATGCTCCGATTAATGAGGAAACCAATGAATCTGGACAGGTGAAATCAAGCAATAATTTTTTATTGGCGGGCCCTGGCAACCAGGCCTGCCAGGGATCATGAGTATTCTCAGTTGGAACTATCGAGGCTTGGGTAACCTGAGAGCAGTTCCAGTTTTGATGGACCTCATTCGGGCAAACAAACCGGATGTTATTTTTTTTGTTTGAAACACTTGTTAATGCTAATAAATTGGAGGAGGTTAGGAGGAAAATAAATTTTGATAATATGTTTGTTGTTGACAGAAGTGGCAGAAGGGGTGGGGTTGCTATTCTTTGGAATAAGTCTATTACTTGCAATATTTTGAATTATGCCAATAATTTTATTAATGTCGAGGTTGTCATGGAGGGTGGGAGAAATTGGAGGCTCACTGGTTACTATGGTTTTTCGGAGAGAACAAGAAGAAGGGAGGCTTGGTGTATGCTTCGTAACTTAGCAAATTACTCTAACCTTCCTTGGTGCATAATAGGAGATTTTAATGACTTGCTTTCTAATTAAGATAAATGTGGGAGACATGATCACCCAAATTGGTTGCTCAGTGGTTTCTGGGATACTATACTTCAGTGTTCTTTAGTTGCTATTCCTATGGTAGGTTACCCTTTCACATGGACAAATGGTAGAGCTGCTGATGACCTTGTTGAGGAAAGGTTGGATAGAGCCTTTGCAAATGAGGAATGGTTAAACATGTTTCCTAATTGTAAATTGGAAAATTTATTTGCATCTATCTCGGACCACTCCCCTATTTGCCTTCGGTTAGTAGAAACTCAGAGGACCTTTTTTCGTAGAAGTTTCAAGTTTGAGAATGCTTGGTTGTTGGAACCAGATATTGAAAATGTTGTGGCTAGTGGCTGGAGTGGTAGCGGTGCTGATAATTTAATTGACAAAACTACCAACTGCATTCAAGAGCTTGATAGCTAGGGAAGGCTTCACACTAAACATTTTAAAAAAGAGCTCTCCATTTTAAGGACTGAAATTGACGTGCTCAGGGACAGAAGGGACGTAGACTCGGTTCAAAGGTTTAATGAGGTAAAGCACAAAATTACCTCTCTGTTGGTCCAGGAGGAAAGTTTTTGGAGACAGAGATCAAAGAATTTCTGGCTAAGGGATGAAGATGCAAACACCAAATTCTTTCACGTTGCAGCTTCTTCTAGAAAAAGGAAGAATACAATTTCAAGTTTGGTTGCAGAGGAAGGAGATATCGTGGACAGTCAAGCTGGTCTATGTAATTTATTCCGCAGGTATTACGATGATTTATTTATAAGCCAGGCAAGTATCATTGATCCTGTTCTTGAGGTGGTTAGTCGTCGAGTTTCAGATGAGGACAATAACAGGTTATTAGCCCCTTTCCTTGATGAAGAGTTCAGAACTGCTATGTTCCAAATGCACCCTGACAAAGCTCCAGGTCCTGATGGCTTGAATCCTGGTTTTTATAGAAGGTTTTGGAACATTTGTGGGCAAGATATAATCGCAGCTTGTAAAACATGGCTCGAGGAGGGTGTTATTCCTCCATCCATCAATGAGACTAATGTGGCTCTGATTCCTAAGTGTGATTGCCCAAAAATGGTTAGAGACCTACAGCCAATATCTCTCTGCAATGTGGTGTACAAAGTTTTGTCCAAGGTACTTGCTAATTGTTTAAAACCTTTACTTCCCAAATGCATTTCTGAGAATCAATCTGCTTTTGTTGAGAATAGATCTATCAATGATAATGTCGTGGTTGCTATGGAAATTACTCATTTTTTGAAATGTAAGACAAAAGGGAAGGTGGGTGAGATGGCTTTAAAAATTGACATTAGCAAAGCTTATGATAGAGTTGATTGGAATTATTTGAAAGGCATTATGGCCAGAATGGGCTTTCATGATAAATGGATTGGTTGGATTGCTATGAGTGTTGAATCTGTTTCTTACTCTGTGCTAGTTAATAATGATCCTATTGGTCCTATTTTTCCTGGTAGAGGTTTGAGGCAGGGTGACCCCCTTTCCCCTTATCTCTTTATTTTGTGTGCGGAAGGCCTTACATCACTTATTAATAGAGAGGAAGCAAAAGGAAACATTCATGGTATTAAGGTGTGTCGTGGTGCACCCATTATTAGTCACCTCATGTTTGCGGATGATTGTTTCATTTTTATTAGAGCAAATGAGAATGAAAGCCTTACCATGAAAAATATTTTGGTCACTTATGAGCAAGCTTCAGGCTTAGCTATAAATTTTAGCAAGTCTGAAATTATTTTTAGTAGAAATGTCCCACATAATAAAAAGGCTGCTATTGTTAATTGTCTGAATGTGAGAGAGGGTATGGGCCAAGGAAAGTATTTAGGCCTCCCCTCTATGATTGGTAGGAAAAAGAAAGCTGTCTTTGGTTATTTGAAAGATAGAATTTGGAAAAAAATTCAATCTTGGAGTGGTAAATGTCTTTCAAGAGCTGGTAGAGAAATCCTCATTAAATTTGTGGCACAATCTATTCCTTCTTACTGTATGAGCGTCTTTCTTTTACCAACCACTCTATGTGATGAGATTCAGAAGATGATGAATTCCTTTTGGTGGGGTACAAAGAAAAGCCCTGGTAGAGGACTGAATTGGCTAAGTTGGGACAAACTAACCATGGGTAAGAATGTGGGAGGTATGGGCTTTCGTGATTTAGAAGGGTTTAATTTGGCAATGCTAGGGAAACAAGGTTGGAAGTTACTTACTAACCCTGATGCTATGGTTTCTAGAATCATCAAAGCTAAATACTATCCAAGGGGGAATTTTTTAGAAGCTAAATTGGGTCATAATCCAAGCTTCTCTTGGCGTAGCATCTGGAATTCTCAAGTTTTGTTAAAGAATGGTCTTCGTTGGCGTGTTGGTTCTGGTTCCCATATTAATATTTGGAGTGACCCTTGGCTTAGGGAAATTAATGATCCCTACATCCATACTGCTCATAGTCCTTCTATAAATATTTTGCATGTTAATGAGCTTATTTGTCCATTAACCAACTCTTGGAACATGCAGCTTATCCGTAATATTTTTGTCCAGCGAGATTATCAGGCTATTGTAAACATTCCTTTGGTGGATGTGAATGGAGATGATAAAATTGTTTGGAAAGCCAGTAGAGATGGTAACTACACTGTAAAATCATCCTATTGGTTTTGCATGAACTCCCTTAGTGATAGAAGCTCGTTGGCAGTGAACGGCAATTGGAACATGATCTGGTCCCTTAAGGTCCCTGCCAAAGTACGTGACTTCTGTTGGCGGCTTTGCCGTGATACACTTCCCACTGCTATGAATCTCAGGTCCAAAGGTATAGATGTTCATGCTACTTGTTTGCAATGTGGTGCACATCATGAAAATAGTTGGCATGTGTTTTTGGATTGTGAGTTTGGTATTTCTTGTTGGAGAAGAGCTCAACTTTGGACTGCCATTGAACTGTCCTACTGCAAGCCGAGTCTTTTGATGAAGCTTTTTTCACACTGCTGGGCTCTTTTGATAGCAACATGAGATGCTCTTTTGTGATGATATTATGGAGTATTTGGAAGAGGAGAAATGATAAGCTTTGGAGCAATACCGAAACACCACCATCACAAGTTGTTTACGTTGCCAAGGAACTGCTTTTCGACTGGTTGCAAGCAAGAGAATTTAGCCCAAAAATTGAGTCTGCTAATCATGATAATGTTGTTGTGGCGTGGGCCAATCCTCCATTGGGGTACATGAAATGCAATATTGATGCTGCTTTTTTCCATGATGTCCAGTGTTTTGGTTATGGAATGTGTATCCGCGATCATCATGGTCAGTTTGTCAAAGCCCATTGTGGGTGGAGACATGGCTACCCCCTTGTCCATGAAGGTGAAGCTTCGGCACTGCTTTTTGCTCTCCAATGGCTTCTCACCAGCGGCTTTGAGAAGGTCATTATAGAGTTTGATTGCAAGCTTGTCCTTGATGCTCTCCATCGTTCCAAAACTGATCATTCGGAGTTTGGTTTTATTATTAAAAAATGCAAGAATATTTTATCTAGTAAAGCTTTCTTCAGTTGCTTATTTGTAAGGAGGCAAGCCAACTCAGTGGCTCATGCTTTAGCTAGAGCTTCTAAGTTTTATGCTAGCTCCCACGTTTTTAATTCTGTTCCTTATTGTATTTCCTCTTTGGTTATCAATGAAATGAATTGAGTTGGGTTTTGTCAAAAAAAAAAAAAAACATTGCATTTTGTTCATAACGGCGGATATAAGAGAAGGTATGCGTAATTTTATTAAGTATCTCTATGAAGTTTTTAAAATTTTTGGGGTGGCCATGGCTTTCCCTAATCTCCAAGAAGATTCGGCCACCTGCCTATATATCATCCATATAAATTTGAGTGGATTTCAAATATTATTTTTACTAAGCTTGAGAATATTGGATTTATCAACCTAGGTACCCAACCGCCTTACATTTTTTTGTTAAAACTTAAAACTTCCTAATTTGCTTCCTGATCAACTATTTTTTATCTGTTCCTTCAGTGTCTTGAACGTTATGTGGATACAAAAAAGGGCTGTACATCTATCATTGTCCAAGTAATAATTGATCTCTTTCTGTTCATTAAACATAAATCCAGTGTAAGTTGTGGACCCATATTCTTCTTCTTTTTGCCCTTTTTTTTGGGCTAAACCATTCATACTTAAATTATTTTCGAACATGATAAATTAATCAATTTCCATTAACTACTATTGCTCATCAACTTGTTTTTGTCTTTCATAAATGGCACATATTATTGCTATGATACAGGGACTGGTGAGAATATGCAATATAGACAGGCATATTTGCTTTCCTGTGCATATTTTTTCATTTCATTTTTCTGACTCCAATATCTCCTATTAATAAAATTAGTTTTAGAGATATTTATAACTAGTGCTGTTATTTACATAGAAAAGAATCCCACAGACTCAAACTTTCATCATTATCATCCATTTTTCCTTTTCTCTCTCTCTCTCTCTCTCTCTCTCTCTCTCTCTCTCTCTCTCTCTCTCTCTCTCTCTTTTCCTTCCAATCAATGGTTTACTTGGAGTTTGTGAAGTTTATATATATATAAAAAAAAAAAAAAACTTCTGTGTATATATAATTTCTGTTATAACATTGATCTTACTGTCACTATATTTTAATAGGGATATGATGACAATCTGAAAGAAGCTCAATTTCATTTTAAAAGAAACCTAGCTAGTTCATGCTTAGGACAAGGACAGCCTAAAGTTTATCTTTCTTTCTGTGTTAAAATTGACCCTAAATTATGATTGTGTTCTTTTGGGTTAATTATAATTTTATATAAAATAAAACCATCACCAACAAACTTGTCTTCAGGTGAAAGTATAGGGAGAAAAGAAAAGCAAATTGTTCACAAACTTTTGTTGAATAAGACGAAGGTTCTTGATATGGGAAAGACGAGTGGAAAGCTTTGTTGTTAATTTTAAATTGAGAAGTCGTAATCATGACTTGAACCTATAATTTCTATCAAATTCTCACTCACTCACTTGACCACACCTAAACTTGGGGTAGTCTTACATCTTTCAATGGTAGATTGACCACACCTAATTAAACTTAAGACTAGCTAATTGGTTTGAATGGCCCTTAATTACTAGTTACTTGCCTTCTAAATTTTAATTTTGTTCTACAAAAAAGTACAAATAGTGTTCATATATACACAACAATTTTATTTATTTATAACTATGCACAGTTAAGAAGCTTTAAATTTACTTTAATGAGTTTAGTATGAAGAAGGTCGAATGAACTATGTAAGCTCATATATAAAACTATATATAAAATTAGATATAGTTTTCTTTTTAATAACTAAAATTGGAGAGACATTGCTCTCGCAATTTCGGGGAATGAAGTATTAAAGATTACTCCTCCTCCCAACAAATGCGCTTCGTGAGAATCGAATTTGTGTTCTCTTTCTTATGAAGGACTGGGCGCTTATCATCCATCCAACAGCTTGTTGGTATAAAATTAGATATAGTTGTACATAGATTTCCTAAACAAGTTTTCTTCACAATTTTTGTTACAAATAAATGGATTATAATTGAATATCGCTTAAACTTTTTCTAAATGCACATATTCTGCACAATCTCCTCATAGATTTGTGTGACAATTATTTTCCTTGCTAAAATCTTAAGAATTAGTGTGCCACTAAATCTTGTTGGATCAAAGCCCATATATCTATATAAAGTTTCTACATGAATAAAACTGTAGAAGACAGGCCCAAGCTATTTGAGATACCTCTAAATTCTGACTGTAAAGAGTTGAGGCCTGTTCTTTTGTGCTTTTTTTTTAAAAAAAAAAGAAAAAGAAAAAGAAAAAAAAAGATTTTTTTAATTAAAATAGTGGGATTGTTTAAGCTTTTGTTTTAATACTGAAAAAGTGTATTTTTATTAAAAAATCACTTTTAGAAAATTTTAGAGTCTTTGGATAAGCTTTTTAAAATAATCAAAATCCAAAAATAATCAAATTCATGAGAAGTTATATGATAATCACATATTTTATACATTAATAAACTTTTATTTTTACTCATTTACACTCTTCATGTACTTAATTGATTAAGCTTGGTTATGTTTCGTAAGTTTGAACACCAAATTAGACTTAATTGATTTTTTCAGTACTATTTTAGTTTTACACTGTTTATGTATTTCGGTCACATCTTGAGTTTTAGATGTCTTATAATTATGTATCTTACCTTGTACGAAAGATAAGAGAAAGCTCTACAACTTTCATGAAAGTTCCAGGGAAAAATCGGACATCTAGTAGAGCTAATTAGGCTTGGAAATCAGAACACGAGTTTTGTGACTGTAACCCGAACAGTATGTAGTAATCATTGAAAATTCGAGTTTAAGGAACTGAAATGGGCTAAAAATTTGACATCTGAAATTTAAGACCCATATCTACAACTTTCATGAAGAACACAAGAGCTCAATCGCACAGCTTAGAGGTCATATTGGGTCTAGAAGTCAAAACAGAGGTGCTGAAACTGTGCCTGAACAGTCTGTAGTAATTGGGTCGTATCTTGGGCTGTAGGACGAATTTTTGGATGATTTTGGTGGCATTGGAAAGCTGAGACAATTTCCTAGAACTTTTATGAAGACCACTTTATTTCATTCTGAAGTTATCCATGAGTTCATTATTGAATGATTTCGGAGATAAGAAATTTTAATAATTTTCTACTCACAAAAGTTCTTTGGCATTTTTCACTCATCCACCCACTCATCCACTCACTCATTAATCAATTCCCTTATCATTTTGTATCCTTAATCGTCTATAAAAGGGACCATAGGCAGATCATTTGGGTAATCTTAGCTTAGCTTAAATTATGTTATTGTGTTATTTGTTGTAATTTTCTTTTGTTCTAAGTTGAAATTATGTTCATCTTTTTCTTCTACTCTCTTTCTTTCTTCTTGTTTATGGGTAACTAAATCTTCATCTTGCTTGGATTGGCAATAAAAATAAGATTAGATTAATTTCCTTCTTATGCTTAAATGATATATTATCAAGTAATCATTATACATGTTGTATTTTGTTTCCAATCAATTTAGAAACCCTCCTTATAAAGTAGAGTTCTTGATTCATTGTAGACAAATGGTTTGACACAATGAATGCTTGAACCCATTTATAAGTGTAGGTGTTAGTAAATAATTAAAGGAACTATAATATAACTACGTATATAATTCTAAATGGATTTTGAAGGTTTTATTTTCCGATTGGAATCTCTGCTGTGCGTGGATTTCAATTGAGTTATAAAAAGAATTAGTTTTGTCCTTAATTTATTACCAAAAGTAGATCTCCTAACCCAAGTAAGTTCTTTAATTTAATTGTAAACAAGTTTTTTTATTTTTATTATTGTGACAAATCATTTCCTTACCTCAAAAAATTTTTCTTCATCAATTCCCTGTAGATCGACCTCAGACTCCCAAGAAAATTATTACTTAAGATAACCTGTACTTGAGTTTGCATCCTTTAATCCGTATTAGACGATACTCTTACTCACTTTTTATTACTTTTGCGATTCGGTGCACTTGTCGATTTCACAAGTTCTTAGCGCTGTTGCCGGAGATTATTGTTATTAATATTAAATAATAGTTAAAAAGACACTAATTTAAGCATTTTTTTTTGTTTATTTTTATTTTTAATTGTTATTTTTATTTTTTATTTTAATTTTCATTAATTTTTCCTTTTATTTATAGATAATTATTTTTCTTATTTAATTTTATTTTTCTTTTTAATTTGTTTCTTTTTGTTTTTGTTTTCTTTGTTTATTTTTATTAGTCATTTATTTATTTATTTTATTTCTTTTCCTTACTTCATTATGGTTTGCTTGTGTATGCAAGGTAATTTGGATTCAGGAGAATTACTCTTTGATCCAGAGATAACAAGAACAAAAAGAGCAATAAAAAAAGCAATCAAAGAAGGAAAGAGAATTGAAGAAGAAAGGGTGGGTGAGAACACAACTGCATAGAGAAGCCGCATTTTAGCTGATTATGTCACTCTATCTTCTGAAAATGTCTCAACTAGTATTGTGCGACCTGCTATCCAAGCAAACAATTTTGAAATTAAACCAGCTCTTCTACAGCTGGTGCAACAAAATCAGTTTGGGGGAGGTCAGGCAGAAGATTCAAACTTGTACATTGCTAACTTCTTGCAACTTTGTGATACTATCAAATATAAGGGAGCCAGTGATGATGCTATCAGATTAAGACTTTTTTCCATTTTCTTTGAGAGACAAAGCCAAGTGACTGCGGGATTAAAGGATGTAAACCCAAGTACAGGTTGTCTCAAGTAATAAATTTCTCTGGAGTCCGAGGTCAATCCACAGGGAATTGATGAAGAAAAATTAATTGAGGTAAAAAAAGGATTTGTCACAATACCAAAAGTAATAAAAGATGTTCATAAATGAATTTAAGAACTTGCTTGGGGTTAGGAGATCCACTCTTGGTAATAAAATAAAGGTAAGATTATTTGTCTTTTTAACTCAATTGAAATCCACACACAACGGAGGTTTCAATCAAAAAATATAACATTCAAAGTTCAATTATATATGTAATCATATTATGATTCCTTTAATTATCTACCAACATTTGTAAATGAGTTCAAGCATTCACTATGTCAATCCTATTGTCTACAATAAATCAAGATCTCCATTAACAAAGAAGGTTTCTAAATTGATTGGAAACAAAATACAACACATATAATGTTCATTTAATAATATATCATTTAAGCACAAGAAATAGAATAATCTAACCTTATTTCATTACCAAGAGCTTCACTCTTTCACCCAAGCAAGATGAAGATTTAGTTACTCATGGATAAGAAGAAAGAAAGAGAGAAGAAGAGAAAGATGAACATAACTTCAATTTAGAACAAGAGAAAATTACAACAAAGGAAAACAATAAACAAGCATAACCACAACTTGTAAAAAACTAAGCCTAACACCTAGTGCCCCAAATGGTCAGCCAATGGTGCCTTTTATAGAGGATTAGGAATACAAAATGACAAAGGGGCTGATTAAGAGTAGGTAGATGAGTGGATGAATGAGTGGAAAATGCCAAATGGTGAAGATAAGAGTGAAAAATCATTGAGATTTCTTGTCTCCGAAATCATTCATTGCTTAACTCATGGATTCCGTCATCAAATAGAAAAGTCATCTTCATGAAAGTTGTAGATCTGGATCTTAACTTTCAGATGTCCAAATTTCAGCCCAAGATCATTCTTACAGCCCGAGATATGGCCCAATTACTGCAGACTGTTCAGGCCCAGTTTCAGCACCTCTGTTTTGACTTCCAGACCCAATATCACCTCCAAGCTGTCCGAATGAGCTCTTGTGTTCTCATGAAAGTTGTAGATCTGGGTCTTAACTTTCAAATGTCCAAATTTCAGCCCAAGATCATTCTTACAGCCCGAGTTATGCTCGATCGTATTAATTTGTTCGGGTTCCGACACAAAATTCGTGTTGTCTTTCAAGCCTATTTAGCTCTTCTAGATGTCCATATTTTACCTGGAGCTCTTCATGAAAGTTGTAGAGCTTTCTCTCAGCTTTCCTACAAGGTAAAATTCATAATTTCTAGACATCTAGAATTCAAGATATGACCAAAATACAGAAACAGTGTAAGACCCAAATAATGCTAAAAAAATTAATTAAGTCCAATTTAAGTCCAATCTTACAAAACATAACCAGGCTTAATCAATTAAGTACATGAATAGTGTAAATAACTAAAAATGAGGGTTTATTAATGTATAAAATACATGATTATCACCAAGAGCTGGCTACAAGCCTAACCTCAAAGAAGCATTTCCACATAGGATGATCTGGTTAATAAGTTTCTCACTCGGTATTTCCCTCCATCTATATTTGTGAAGATAAGGAGTGAGATTGCTTGCTTTACTCAAAATCAAGGAGAATATCTCTATGAAGCATGAGAAATATTTAAGGAACTTTTGAGAAAATGTCCACACCATGCTTTCAAAGTTTGGCAGCAGGTGTAGATCTTTTATAATGGTTTGAATCATTCCACAAGACTTATGGTGGATGCATCTGCAGGTGGATCTTTGAATACTAAGACTTATGAAGAAGTTCAGGAATTATTTGAGACTATAGCTACTAATGAATATCAGTTGCCTAGTGAAAGAGCAGTAGTCAAGTAGGGAGTTATGGAGCTTGGTACTCTTGATGCCTTACTTGCTCAGAATAAAAGTATGACGCAGCAGTTAGCCATCCTTACCAAGCAAGTTGGGAATTTGCAAGTACATTCAGTCAACCATCAGGCTCTCATTAGTGATTTTTGTGGAGGTAACCATGCTAATTGTGGATGTAAGGCAAGCAACTCTGGTTTCATTCCTCAAGAGCAGGTAAATTATATGGGAAATCCTTCAAGACCACAAGGTAACCTATATTCCAACACATACAATCCGAGTTGGAGGAATCATCCATTTTTTTCATGGAGCAACCAGAATACGCTAAGGAATCAACCTTAGTCATCTTCATCTTCTCAACCTCCATAAGATAAGTTATCTAATCTTGAAAGTATTGTGGAGAAACTAGCCCTTAGTACCAGCACTTTTATAGAGGAGACGAGGGCTAATTTTAAAAATCATAAGACAACCATCAGAAGTCTAGAAAATCAGGTGGGACAGATAGTTGGACATCTCACAGAGAAACCTCAAGGTAGTCTTCCAAGTGATACTGTGGTAAATCCGAAGGAGAAATGTCATGCAATCACTTTGAAAAGTGGTAAGTAGTTTGAAGAAAACACGAAAGTAACACCTAGTTCTTTAGGAGCTGAAAAAGGAAAAGATGATATCCTCATTGAAGATGCCTCAATTCAAGATGTCTGAATATAAGCTGATAATGAGGGAGAGGAGATTGAGAAGGAAAAAGCTAAAGAGGAGTTACCAAAGTGGTGGAGAAAAAAGAAGAAACGTGAGCAGAGCAAACCTATTGTTCATTCTTTATATGGTAGGCTTCCCTTCCCTCAACAGTTGAAGAAAGACACTCATGAGAAGCAAGAAAGACAATTCTCAAAGTTCCTAAATATGTTTAAGAAATTACAGATAAATATTCATTTTTGAGACACTTGAGCAAATGCCTTATTATGCTAGATTCATAAAGGACTTGCTGTTTAAGAAGAGAAAATTGGAAGAAGATGAAACTATAACACTTACTGAAGAGTGCAGTGCCATTATCCAAAGGAAGTTATCACCCAAGTTAAGGGATCTTGGAAGTTTTAACATCCCTTGTATCATTGGGAAGTTGAATATTGATAAAGCTCTGTGTGATCTAGGAACTAACATTAATTTAATGCCATTGTCCATCCTTCACAAGCTGGGTATTAAAAAAGTGAAGCCAACTATAATGTCTCTTTAATTAGTTGATTGGTCAATCAAATATCCATATGGTATAGTTGAAGATTTGTTAGTAAAGGTGGACAAACTTATTTTCCCAGTTGATTTTGTGATTCTAAATATAGATGAGGATGCTGATATTCCCCTTATTCTTGAAAGACTGTTCTTAGCTACTTCAGGAGCATTGATTGATGTACCAAGAGATGAGCTCATTTTGAGGGTAGATGGTAATCAGGTGACTATTAATGTTTTTGATAAATCTGCACCGACATCATATCTTTATGCCCTTGTCAATTACATTCAAGGTAAAGCTCAACAGGATTTGGTTAATAAGAGCCCTTCATCAATTAATGATAGCTCTTCCACTTTCAAGATGGTTAAAGAAAAGGAGAAAGGTCCTATTATCTCAAAGATTGCTGGAATAACAAAAGATCATCCCGTTTCCACTGATTCATTGCAGACAGGACAATTAAGCTTGGGTCAAGTTCAAAACGCTTTTGGAGGTAATTCTGAGGCCATTGACTGAGTATGAAAACAAAGATCTGACAAAAGAAAGGCGTAATTCTATTTCTCTTGTTTCAAGCCACTATAAATAAAAAGCAACATCGAGCTAATGACGTTAAATAAGCATTTTTTGGGAGGCAAACCAAATTTCCTTTTCCTTTTCTTTACTATTTTATTCTTTCAGTTTTGATATGTTTTTTTGTTTTTGTTCTTTCTTTATTTTATTGACTGACATAATTTTTCTATTTTTGTTTTGAAGGTAATGTTGAGTCGGCTTAAGTGTCTCTCTGAGTTCGGAACTTTTGTAGGGGGATGTATATAGTTGTCGGCCGCCAAAATGAGTTTTTCTTTTCCTTTCTTTCATATATTTTTTTTGTTCTTTTTTATTTTATTTTTTCATTATCACCCATTTTGTGTTTTGAGTTGAAATTGTGCATACCCGTGTGTTGAATTGAATATCCAATGATTGTTTGAATTGTGGATTGATCTATTTTCTTAGTATATTATATGAGCATTCTTGAGTTATGTTTATCTCTATTATTTCAATTGTGCTAGGATGTTCTTCCCATCTTTATGTTTGATAGATCTTGGACTATAATTGCGTGTCAAGCTTAGAAAAAGTTTATAGAAATGCATGTGTGTAGATTATTTACATCTAGAAGTTGTTAGATTCTCTCTTGAAGAATCCTAGGCAGTGCATGATTAAGGAAATGATAAGGGCCTTCTTTGGACCGTTTGAGTCTTTCAAGCTAACCTGTGCACACAGTATATCCTTAGGTCCCTTTTTGCAGCCTTGATATTGTTTGGCCTCTATTTCTTTTCTTTACCCACATTTACCTTTCCCATACCCATAAAAAAATAAAAAATTTCCTTTCTTACATAACCTTTGTTGAGTGCATATTGTGTGTTATTTTATTATTCAAACTTTCGTTATTTTTGTGCATGGAATATTTATGGAGCTAAAAAATAATTCAAAAAAATTCAAAAAGAAAAAGCCCACCCAAAGTTTTGCAAAGAAATAAGTTTGGGGGTGGAGGTTGAAAAAAAAAAGAAGTCTGCATTATGTGGATTGAATTTTGAATTATGCATGATTATATATCTCAACTTTTGTTTTCATTATTCTATCCCTTATTTCTTAACCCTCATCCTTGGCCTTACATTACAGGCTTTAGAAGACCCTTTTGATCTTTGGTTATGTGTTGTTTACATTAGTAGAGAGAGAGAGATGAAGAACAACCTTATGGATGTGAGTTTGATGTGCATTTGTATTTTGATAAACCTATCTGGGCTTGTACTTTATGAGGAGATTGGATCTTTCATTCATGTTTTTGGGAAGTCATTTTTGCATAAGAGTTTCATGTGAGAGACAATGTGATAAATGGATTGTTCATGTATAACACTTTGAAATTAGATTGTGAAGCACTTTTTGAGGATATGAATGATTTTCATGAACTAGTATTGCCTTGTTTGAGTCTATGTGTTTTGAGTTTTTATTTGTTTAGTCTTTTTGTTTTGTTTTTGTTTTTCTTTTTGCTTGAGGACAACCAAAATCTTAAGTTTGTGGGAGTGATGAACCTGCAAAAATTCATATTTTTATGGTTTAAAATCTTGGGGTTTCATCCTCTTTTAATCTTGTTGATTTAGTTTTGTTCTCAAGTTTTATAATATTTTTAGTATTTTAATTATGTTCTTATTACGTGTTTTTTTTGTGTTTTTGTTAGGTAATTACACATGAAAAAGATGGACCGA
Organism: Ormosia emarginata; assembly: GCA_029884605.1. Taxonomy (NCBI): domain Eukaryota; kingdom Viridiplantae; phylum Streptophyta; class Magnoliopsida; order Fabales; family Fabaceae; genus Ormosia; species Ormosia emarginata. The sequence goes on along the minus strand of JAQQTP010000058.1, from coordinate 3,120,239 downwards.
ATAAGCAAGTTAAAAAAAATATCCATACAGAAGCCTAATGCTTGAGCGCTGGGTGTCCACCGCTTGAGCGTGCAAAGCACGCAGAAGAATTGTTTTTAGTGTCTCAGCACCTGAGCACTGGGAGTTGAGCGCTTGAGCGTGCAGAGCATATACAACCCATCCTTTCAGATTAGGCCAACAGTTGAGCGCTGTAAACCAAACGTCTGAGCGTTGAACGCGTAAATAGCAGCATTAATGTAACATCCTAGAAAAATGTAATAGACTTTTATACATGTACAAAGGTAGCATATGACTTGTTTGATATGTCAGTGAAGTTTTGTGATGAACTAAGTTAGTTTAGGCACTTTGCTACAACATAGAATATAGAAAATGACTTAAAATGACTCAGAAAATAGCATAAACTGCTATTTGAAGGGAAACAAATGTGGATAATTTGTTTCTAGGTCACAAATGAGCTAACTAAGGTGTGGTTAAAGTTTGAGAATAACTGGAGTTAGTTTGGTATTTTTAGGCATACTTGTTGTGTATTTTAATACCGGATTGACCGCCAGCAGATATGAAAAAATAGAGAAAAAGTGCAACATGATTTTTTAATGAATCTTAGGATTTATTTTGAATATGTTGGAAGTTAGGAACCTGGGTTTGGAAGAATCCAAGTGTTCTTAGCAGATAGGAAATTTTAGTACCTATCTAGAAGAAGCAAAGTTAGACTTTGTCTCTTCATTTATATCTCACGGCAGAATGGGAGAAGGAAAACAGAAAAGAAAAAAAAAGAAAGAAAAGAGAAGGCAAAAATCGAAGGAAGAAAGGAGAGAAAGATAAGAAGGAAAAGAAGGAAAACTTGAAGATCATCATCCAAGACAAGAGGTAGGGTGTTTGCTATCTAGTTCTTCATCTTCTATTCCTTTCTTCATGTATGAGGCATATGGATTTGAGATAAAAATTAGGATTGGATGAGTTTCTAGGAGTTAGAGTAGGAAGAATTTATTAGAAACTTGAAGTATGATTGTATTTGAGTTAGTCTAGGCACGGTGGATAGTTGGAATCCTAAGAGTGTCCATGAAACTCCTTGTGATAGAGATTGAGAAATAGGTAATTAAGTTGTGATTCTTGGCCATAATTCATACTAGATGAGTTAGAAGTTCATATGAAGGTTGCTATGTGGTTAGGAACCTTAGTTGTGATTGGAAATCACCTAGAATCCATGAGTTGAGGATTGGATCAAGTTTAAGAATTAATAGAACAAGAAACACGGTTGTTTTCTACTCCAGAAAAGTTGTTCTATAGTGCCTTATTCAAATAACAAGGTTGGCATTTGAATAAAGCATCACAAATAGCTTCAGAAAGTGAAATTTTGTGGGTGGTATTCGAATAACACCAGGGGTATTCGAATAGACCCGAAACAGAGAGAAAACTTATTTCTAACAGTCTGTAGCGTTTTTATCATAACTCGAGCTAACAATATCGAAATAAGTTGATTCTAGAGGCATTTGAAAGCTAAGACATAAGGCTATTTACTTAAAAAATTTCAAAATTTTTGAAGTTAAAATGGGCATTTGGTGCAATTATGAAAATTAGCATTTTTAGGCGTCCAGAGCAGATTTCATCAAAGATGTTATTTTGATGATTTGAGATCCCCAGTTGTTAGGATCCTTTGTTTATGCCTAGTAAAGATTGTTGAGGCACTTGAGGGGTTATTTCTTTGAGAGAAAGACCTAGTGGCATACAAAGAGAGATAAAAGAAAAGTGAGTGCATCCATTGGATATGAAGTGTCATAGACCAAAAGTTTAGTTTCTTAAGCAACCTAGTGTTGCATAGATGTCACAAGAGAGGTGATAAGAGAGTTAAGAAGCTAGATAGCAATAGTAGAGTGTCATAGTGCCTAATTGACAAGAGTTAAGGGCCAAGGTACCGAGTTGGCAATAGTTGAGTGCCATAGACCCTAGTTGGCAAGGGTGAATGCCACAGTGTGTGAAAGCTCTTCAAGAGAAGAAGTAGAGTTAGTAATGCAAAGATAGTAGTGTACTAAGTCTAGTTGACATTGGTTAAATGTCGTAGTGCATGAAGCGCTCTCATAGAGAAGAGGTAAAGCTAGTAATGCAAAGGTGGGTTTAGTATGAGGTCATTTGGTGGTTATGTTAGAATGAGGACATAACTCTGCATTTACACACATATCACACTTCACATATGCTTGCTATCCTTAGAGAATAGGAAGTGGAGGCATCCACTCAATTATAGTGGCGATATCCACCTAGTTAAGGTAGATTACTTGGTGATTTACGGGTATAGGAGGTCATGTGTTGTGATAACAGACTTCGTTCCTAAAAAGTAGGTTATAAAGGGTCACACATTATCATGGTAGAATTCCTCTGCGCCTAGGGGGAATAGTTAAGTATTCATGACATTGCACCAACACTAACATATAATTTTCTTTGAACATAAACATACATCATTTCATCATTGCATTATTTAATATTTTGTTTAGTTTGGACATATTTGTGTGATTGTTGTTTATGTGTTGTTTGGTGCCTTTGGTGACAGCTGTATAGGCGATTGTCTGGTTGATGATTTCAAATGATTGTATGGGCGGTTGTTTGATATCATCGTGGTTTACGGTTATTAGAATAGAATTATAATTTGCTTAAGAACATTACATAAAGAGAGAGTTGTAATTGTTTCTTATGCAGGAAGTATTAGTTCAGTTGGGTTTACTCATTGCAAATGTTTAAACTGCTAGTTTTGGTATACTTGTACTAAGAAATATGATTTCTCACCCCGTTGTTGCCATGTAAACCCAGGTGGAAGTTCATTCAAAGGCAAGAAGAAGAATTGTGAAGATAAAGATAGTTTTTATACTTTCTAGTTTAAAGCTTGTATTTATTTACATGTTTTTAGTTTGTTCAAAAAGTTTATGTATACAATGTACCCTTTTGAGGCAATGTTATATGTATAACTTTTAGTTTTCCGCAAGGCTCTCCATTATTATTTGCTTAAATGATATGGATTAGTAGGATGATTAAGTTAGAAATAGCATAACTAATACTGTTTATCCAGGTATATGCTGATATACTAGGTTACCGGTATTAGGGTGTTACAGTTAACTCTTCTATAAATAGAAAAGTTAGCCAAATTGAACTCATGCTTACACGCTTAGACAGAACGCAACTGTCGTCAAAAGGCACAAACCTTAAAGTGGTGTGGGCGTAATTAGGCTTGAAGATTAGGAATTTTCTTCAACCTTTCCACCTTTCTACAATGGAGTTTGTCATATTCTTCCCTTTGTATTCTTCTTTTTCTATGTGTAACTAAACCTCTTTTGTTAGGATAATGATGGATCTTGATACTTGGATGATGTAATTTCTTTTATGAGTTTAATTTATGTTTTTATTTCATGATTTATATGTTTATCTTTATTCTTAATGCTTTTCTAAACCTGATCAATTTGGGAATGATCTTTTGGGTTAATGTATGATTTGAGAAAATTTGTATGAACCCAGAACATGTAATAAATATCATAATTTTTGCAATCGCTAGGAATAGACATTGTGTGTTATGTGATCTTTCTTTTAATTCCCTCGTTCTCTATAATGCCTTTCTATTTGGGGTTAGACTAAGGGATTAGTTAATTCAAAATAGTGTAAGAGGATTAATATACCAAGGGATTGTGTATTAATTGATTTTGAGAATTGACCATAAATCATTAAAATAGAACATTGTTAAACTAATATTTGAATGTGCATTTAAAGAGTTCAAGTGAAGTCTGAACCCTAACGCTTTAATAACATTGTTTTCACCCCTTTGATTTATTATTTTGCTTACTTATTTTTCTTTTTAATTATATTTGCAACAACTCTCTTTTTTATTAGCTTAGATAGTGTCACTTTCAGCGAATTTAATAATTAATAACTTAATCCTCGTGGGACGATACTCTTACTCACTTTTTATTACTTTTGCGATTCAGTGCACTTGCTGATTTCACAACATCCATCATAGGCTTCTACCTCTACGCCTTCCACCTCTGGTTAGCACCCCTCCCAAATTTCTTTCTTTTATTTTCTCATTCTTACTTCCTTATTTTTCAACCATAGTATCCTTCTATCACCTTTTTGAGACTTTAGTGAAGCTTTCAAGCACTACCTTTTCCCTTTCTCTTACAGGCGTCTCTGGAGGTTATTTTTCTTGGGCTAAGGATTGCGATTTGAGAAGAGTGGAGGCCATCCACTCAAGTAAACTTATAATCCAAAAAATTGAGTAATCAATTTTATTGGATGTTGAATTTAGAGCGATGTTATTTAGAATATATTTTTTATTTAGGGAATAGAATTAGGCATTTTAATGATCTATGACTGGTTGATATGTTGTTGGTATATATTTTCATGGTTCTAAAATGATACATAAAACCTTCAATTCAATTATGCAAATTTTTGGGAAAAAACCCACCTGAAAATCGATAAATACTGTGAGTGGTTCCTACATACTAAATGTCAATTTGAACTTCTCAGTTCTGAATTGATTTTGTTATTGGATTTTAAATATAGCAGAACCTTAGGTACTCTTGGGACAAACAAAATTATGGGAAAACTCATATTGGCTTTGTACATAGTTTTGAGCTGATAATTTTAGTTATCTTAAAATATTTTGACATTGGTTATAGACCAAATATGACAAATATTACATATAATGATTTATGCCAATGGTGGTAACTATTGTGAACTTTGGCTTCGTCCAATGATGGTAATTGATGTAGACAATAGTTATGCTTGTGTAAAGGAAATTTAAATTTATTTAAGTGGGTTTTCTAATTTCATAAAATGCTCCCTTTGGAATGAATTACATGATGGGATTTTAAAAAAATTTTTTTGCTAACTTAAAAATTTGTTTTCTTAAAATCTATATTACTGCATTTTTGTTTAGAAATTATTTTCTTTAGGAGAAGTTCTTGTGAGACTCTATATCTAACAATAATGGATGTTAGCCTTGGTGAACCTACAATTGGATTGGGCACTAACTAGCAGGGTATGTGCTGACTCCATGTGTAGGCCAACATGGATGACTTGAACGCATCCAAGTGATTCTAGGGATTTGTAGTCCTATCAAATGCTTCAATAGTAGGTGCTTTGAACCTTTTCCACATAGTGACTCCTAGGATGAAGTCGGAGAACGAATGGCTGAAATGGTGATGTGTCCCTTACTGTTGTGAGGAGCTTGAAGTCGCTGAGGGTTTTTGCCCTCTTTGCAAATACCGATTGGCCTGGGGTTGTGGGTTAACCTGAGGTCTGGGTTCTACGTGAGCTCCTTCATTGTTTTCAACCACTTGTTCTTGAGTCAATATGGGGAGGAGATCAGCAATATGCCACTATTGCTCTGCAAACATTTCAAATAGTTCGTGATTCTTTAGATTCTGACGTGTCAAGGTTTCTACTCCTTGATGTAGAACAACTGGAGAGAGGATTGGTGGAAGCTCCTAGGCAATAGGTTCCACTCTCTGGACTACAGAGCGCACACGAGGGGTGAAAGGTGGCCTATTGCGAGCTTGGCTTTCCGTAATGGAGGTTTTCGCCCCATCCTATGGTTGCTCTAGGTTAGTTGTTGTTATTCTACTTTCGTTAGCCATGAAGAAGATTGGAATAGCAATTTGCACAATCCTTAGGTTCGATTCCCATAAACGGTGTCAATGATCTGTATTGAGATCAAGAGGGTGCTGAAAGCCTTATTGGATAGATCTAACTCACTTTTGCAGCCTCCTAGTGCATTGAATCGAGGGGGTTAGTTACCTGCAAGATACTCTAAAACTTAAGTAAGTAAGAGTGCAATGAGGTACAATGTAATGGAAAATTCCTTACCCTTGAGGTTATTGTGGCTATTTATAGGGGAGAGTGTCTTGGGGACTAAGTAGGACTTAAGGACAAGTTGATCATTTTAGGTGCCCTGTAAATATCTTGGGGTAAGTTTCTTAGGACCTTCCTATTTTGGGGTGCTGGCCAATGATTGACATTTAAGGAGAAATATTCCTTTTGTTGGATAAGGAAAATGACACCTCCTAATGATTGGATGTCACTCCTATAAAGTTGTTGGGTTTGGCCTTATTAGGCCCAAAACCCAATTTAGGTCATTAACCAATAGGATTTTTACATTTCAATATTTATTAAAATAATATTTATCAGATAAAACATTATATCTAATAAAAAAATACAAATATTATATGGGACACAAAATTCTTACAAACATAACTTTCTTAATATTGTTTAATAGAATTTTATACACAGATGATTTTCGGTTCACTACAATTTACATCATGTACAATAATTAAAACTTTTTTAATGTTTAGACTCTCAACAATTATATGCATAAAATCATATAAGATCTCTTTACATTATACTCCTTCAGATTTATTAGATCAATATCCACCTCCCATATAGTTGTACTTTTTCTCTTTTATCACTCAAATAAAATTGTTCTCCTATCAAAAGCCAAACAAAAAAAAAAATCATCTCTACTTGCTCGTGCTAGAAAATTATGTTTGTTGAAAAGAATTTGTCTCAAAACATCACCAATTACTTGAGAAAAATTATTCTGTACTTCCAAACAAGAAAGATAAGAAAAATAAAGTAATTGCTCATAGAGCATTTGTGTAAACATGAGCAACCAAAACTTTTAATTGTTGAACTTGATTATGGAGTTGTTTACAATAAAATTTGTCAAAGACAAATCTCGATTCAAGTTATCACTCTGGGAAGGGAATCTCTTCCTCTTGAGGACTCTCAAGTACTTAATAATTTGTAAATGGAAAGAATATCATAAACGTATTTCGATTTTAACAAGAATTTGAAATACTAATGTAAAGAGAATTAATAGATCAACAATCGAAAGAGAAAATTGACACTTTGAAATTTAAAAGGATAAGTAAAATGAAAGTAATAAATGAAAGTAATATAATCAATTAAAGGAAAGTAATAAAAATGCAAGAAAGTAAAACTAACTAAAGATAAATTTGCAAAAAAAATAAAGAAAGCAAGTAAAAGAAATCAAATGATTCAAAGAATCACTCGATCAGAAGATGGAGGGAATTGTGAGAAATGTAATGGAATGACTTTAAACTTAAATTAAATAGTAAAGATTATAGAAATAAAGTAGTGTGGAAGACATACTTGACTAGTCTCTGTGAATATCCTTTAAAGTCTGCAATAGACATGATAGGAATAATGAGAAAGTTTGTGCAAGTATTTTTCAACCAACCTAAATGCCACCACCCCTTGGTACTTATAGACAAGGAAAGTAATTGTCCTTCTAACAAGATTAGGACAAGTGTCCTTGAGAGAAATAACTTCCTAGATTTGATAGTAATGATTGCTTTGTTCTAATATTACAAACTCAACTACTAGAAACTTCCTAAATTCAAATTCGAGCACTTGAATTTGAATTTTGAATATAACTGCCTTGAATCTGCTTCTAGACGTTCTTAAACTCAAAAACACCTTTTGCAATCTTGGAAATTTGCTTAAATGTTCTTTATTTTTTGCTTTGATTTCATATGTGACTTTGATAAGCCTATATTTGTGGTGATTTGCTCATTTTATTAATGAATTTTGGATGAATCCTTATTAATTATCTTCGTTTTGCAAATTAAGAGAGATTTGACGCATTCAGAGTGAAAGCAGGCGAAGATATCATGTTTTCAGAGTAAAAGAGGTCCATTTTGGCTTAGACAAGACCTTGTGTCAACTCAGAAATGATTTAGGAGTTAGACATGGCCCTGTCTAACTTGAAGAAAGCTTCTGACTTGGAGACATGGTCGTGTCTCTTAGTCACACGGCCGTGTCTCATCCAACGTTGAAATTCAGTTCAGGGGCATGACTCTGTCTTAATGGAGTGAAGCTTCTGACTTTGAGATACGACCGTGTCTCATTGTCACATGGTTATGTCTCACTTATGGTGTGAGTTACGCAATTCAGTAGACACGGCTGTGTCGAAGGGAGACACGGTCGTGTGTCCCCTCCTGACGTGAAAAATAGGGTTTTTCACCCCAAATCTTTATAAATTGAAGCAACCCTTCACACCTGAGATATCTTTTTAAGGAAGCCAAATTGGACGAACCAGCTATCCATTTTATAGCCATGGCGAACACTTTTCGTGGTTCTGACTTTGAGAAGCAATTTAGAAGAGAGATCCACTTGTCACGAATTCTTGGAGGATCCACTAAACCAATCCACTAAACCAACCCACTAATCCATCTACTCCACTCACTCACCCACTCATCCACCCACTTCCCTTTGAAGAGAGGACGATATTCTTGAATGCTTAAATATCACAATCACTGTAAAAGGGGTTTTGATTTCTCTTTTCCTATAGTTTTCTCCTTTCTTTGGGTTTCTTTCAATGGATTTTTATCTTGATATGAGTATGTTTATATTGAACATGAGTAGCTAAACCCATAGCTAGAGCTATGGGGGATCTTGTTTTCCTAATTATTTGGGTTTGATTTCTAATTTGATTAAGGTAATTTCTTTTAAGGTCTATCATACTACTTGCATTCTTGTCATAACTTGATCACTTTTGGCATGTGTTAATTCATTGTTTGACCGGTGACCATCCGCATTCAATGAGTGGATCTATATGGTAAGCATAGGATTAGATTGGTGAATGACCAAACATCAATTTATCCTACCAATGGAATTGACGGTATGTTAGTTCATCTCTTGAATTGAGGCTTAATGCATTCTTGATTAATTAAACTAAATGACCAAATAGGTAAATTAAATTAAGAATAAAATATTGTTTCATCCATGACCATTGAGATTCAATAGGAAATAAGAGAATATTGACAAAAGAATTACCTTACATTATAAATGAAAAAAAATCTAAATAATTAGATTCAAGTGAACCTTGCGCCATAGTTTCTCTCTCATTGATTTCTCTCTAGTTTGCTTAATTGTTCATTGTTCTTCTTCTTTATTTGTAATTTGATTTTATTTTGAATTTCACGCACTTTTGATTGTATGGATAACCAAGAGTTTTACGAATCTAGTAATTACCACTTATTCCTTGTGGGATCGATAACTGGGACTTAAGTCCTATATTACTTGGCAATAGAGTGCACTTACTCTTAGTGTATTTTACACGTATCAAGTTTTTGGCACTGTTGTCGGGGAGTAAGTTTAGTAATATTAGAAGCCAAAAACTCTAGTTAATTTAGACATATTTATTTTATTTTATTTTCTTATTTTGATTTTGATTTTATTTTTTTTTACTTTGATTTTTCTATGTTAATTCCACTCGAACCAACTTCCAATTGAATATTAGAACAAGGATAACCCTATGCTTATATTTTTTTTTGATTATGCTTACTTCTATAAAAGACCATTTATCGGTCTCAATTTCTCTGATTTGACATTTGATCTTGAAATTGAATTTAGAAAACAGATTGTGGTTTGATTCTTGAGTTAAGGAAATTGAATCTTATATTGCAGCTATGATAGAAGATATAAACAGAATGGAGAGACAACCAGTGATTGAGAGGAACCGTGAAGAACGAGCTACCCCAGCAAAGAGGACCATGCTTGAGCACTCTACGCCCATTGCCGAAGGGTATGGAGGGAGTATTATAAGACCAACTATGGCAGCAAACAATTTTGAGATCAAACCAGCATTGATCTCCATGATTCAAATTGCATTTACTCCTATGCGATTTACAAGCTTAGGATGATCTAAATCAAGATTTGACCGTATTCTTGCAAAAATAGTTGTGTGACACTATCAAGTACAATGGAGTGACAAATGATGCAATTAGATTACGACTCTTTCCTTTCTCTCTTAGGGATAAAGCGAGTCAATGGTTAACGTCACTACCAAGGGGTTCCATTACTACATGAAACCAATTAACACAACAGTTTCTGGCTAAGTATTTTCCTCCTTCTAGATCTACTAAATTAAGGAATGATATATCTTCTTTTGTGCAGTTTGACATGGACACTCTCTATGAAGATTTGGAGTGCTTTCAATAGTTATTGAGAAGATGTCTATACCATGGATTTCTCATATGGCATCAGGTTCAGACTTTTTACAATGGTTTGTCTCCTGTAAACCGTTCACTCATTGACGTTGTTGTGGGAGGTACAATTTAGAGGAAAACACCTACTGAGAGCCAAGCATTGATTGAAGAAATGGCGTTGAACAATTATCAATGGCAAAATGAGCCCCAAGTTCCTAAGATAATAGTAGGTGTGCATATTGTTGACTTTTCCACTGCCATTTTGAGTCAGTTGGAAGCATTGATGAAGATAGTGGAGACTTTGATTGTGACAAATAGTGTAGCCCCACTAATCATATGTGACGCATGTGGAGGACAGGAATATACAAGTTCAAACTATCAAGTTGGTAGTCCATTTGCCCTAGCCTGAAGGAGTAAATTTTATTGGTAATTCCAACTGGCAACAGTACAATCCATATTCCAATACGTACAATCCCAGTTGGAGGGACCATCCAAATTTCAAGTGGGAAAATCAACAAGGCAGTCGGCAGAACCAGCATAGAGCTCCACAAACACCTCCAGGTTTCCAAGCACCTACGGAGAAGACAAGCTTTAAAGATTTGGTAATAAAGTACATGCAGAATTCATATGCTAGATTGAAGAGCGTGGAGACCCAGATCAGCCAGTTAGCCACTTTGATGTCAACAAGGGCACTAGGGATATTGCCTAGTACTACTGAGACTAATCCAAAGGAACATGTCAATGCAATTACCCTGAGAAGTGAAAAAGTCTTAGAAGGACAGATGAATGCAACATCTAGCTCGTCAGGAATTGAGGAAAAGAAAACTAATGTTCTTACTGAAGATTTCTCAATTCAAGATGACAATAAAGAGAAAGAGGTTAAGAAGAGAGGACCAAAGTGGCAGAGAGCGAAAAAGGATCGTGAGCAGAATAGAGTATCTGAACCATCACCATATGCCAAGATCTCATTCCCTCAGAGGCTCAAGAACAATCAGCCAGATAAATAATTTGTTAAATTCTTTGACATGTTCAATAAGTTACAAATTAACATTTTGTTTGTTGAAGTCATCTCTCAAATACCTAAGTATACGAAGTTTTTGAAGGAAATACTTATAAAGAAACGCAAACTTGAGGACTTTGAGACGATATGTCTAAATGAGGAGTGCTCCGCCATTCTTTTGAAGAAGTTACCCCTAAAATTAAAAGATCCAGGGAGTTTTACTATTCCTTGCTCTATTGCTACTTCTTATTTTGAGAAGGCATTATGTGACTTAGGTGCTAGTATTAATTTGATGTATTTCTCTATTTTTAAGAAATTGGGAATGTAGGAACTGAAGCCACTAACATTTCACTACAGCTTGCCGATAGATCATTTACTTACCCTCGCGGTGTGGTGGAGGATGTTTTGGTGAAAGTGGACAAATTAATTTTCCCAGTTGATTTCGTGGTGCTGGATATTGAAGAAGATGCTAATATTCCTCTCATTCTTGGAAGATTGTTTCTAGCAACTTCAAGAGCTGTGATTGATGTACCTCGGGGTGAGCTTATTTTGAGAGTGGATGGAGATTCTGTGACTATAAATGTCTTTAAGGAGGCTAAATCTTCCCTAATGTCACATCTCCATGCCCCTATTAATATCGTCCAAGCTAAGAAGTAGGAAAAGTTAGCTATCAAATACTCCTCATCATCATACCATGTGGATGTTGACCTCCGTAGAACTCAAGTTGTTGAACTAGAGAAAGGTCTTCCTATGATCCAAGCTCCTTCACAGATTGGTCCTTCATCTGTTGATCGATTGAAATTACCATGGCCTAGCGAAGCTAAGGTGCAATTGGGACAACCAAGTTCTTGTCAAGTTCAGAATGTTGTTGGAAGCAATCCCAAGGCCATTGCTGAAGGATAGAAAAATTGCTTTGAAAAGAAGAAGGCGTCATCCTATTTCTCTTGCTTTAAGCCACCTTGACTTATCTGAAAGAGGCAGCGTCAAGCTAATGATGTTAACTAAGTGTTTCACAGGAGGCAACCTGTGTTTCTTCTGTACTTATCTTCTTTTAATTATTTTTGTTATTTTTGTTTTTCTTTTAGATGTTATTCATGTGTTTTGAGATTTTGCAGATTGTGTTGTGGTAGTGACTCTTGTGCTTCTCCCTTTCCTGACGGAGTACCACTTTACATCAGGTTGTGTTGCTCTTTGCTTTACTCCCTTTATTCCTTTTTTCTTTCATATTAAGGATAATGCTTATCTTAAGTGTGGGGGGGTACTCTTTAAAAAAATTGCATAACTGATGAACACTTGAGTAATGCTGGTAATTAAGTAGGAATTGTGTGTTAATTTCTTGATTTATTCTGAACTGATAGAAATATGTTTGAAAGGGGAATCCATTGATCATGAGCTGATTTTATAAGAAGCAATCTTGTTCAATTCAGTGAAGTGAAGTTTAGCATCTTACTTGGAAATTAGTCATGTTTGGTTGCTTTTGTTCTCTTTGTTAACTTTAACCAGAAAAGTGAGTTTTGAGCCTTAATGATTGGATTTTTTATAAACAAATCCTATTTTTTCTTCTAGAGTGAGTATTCTCTTGATTGATGTGCACTAGGACTTGCTTTGATATCTTGTTGAGGCTTTAACGATTCACATGCAGACTTGAATATGATTAAGGTAATTAGGCTTTATTCTTTCTTGACTTTCAGAGTTGTTTTGAGAAAATAATTTATTAGTTGCCCCATTTGAGCCTGAAATTGATTTCTTTGAATACTCAATTGAATAATCAGGTTGAATTCTTTGGAGCATCTAATGCGTTGATTGAAAAGTCTTGAAAGGTTACTTTTGTCTTCAAGGGTTAATTGATATAAAAAAAAGAAAAGAAAAATAGAAAGGGAAGAAGAAAGAAAAAGTTGTTGGTGAAGAATCACGAGAATATTGGGTTGAAAGTGAAAATTTATGTGCGCCATTATGCTCTATTTGTCACCTTTTCAACCTAATTCTACTTTGTATTGATTTATCCATGAGTATTCTTTAACCTCATTTATTTTTTTCCTACCTTTCTCTATACCCTTCACCCCATTACAACCAATGAAAGTCCTCCTGATTCTTGTGTTGTATGTGAATTTGAAAGTAGAGATAAGATTAATAACTAAGTCTATGGTATTGCATTTTTCAAAAGAAATTTGAGTAATCTCTTTATCCTTAAATACTTGAGTGATAGAAAGATAAGTGATCTCTTATGTTGGTAAAGAGAAAAGTTGCAAGTTACATTCAAGCATCTAATTGTTTTAAGTGTTAAATGATCTTGCTGGATTGGATTTGATTGCTAAACTTGAGAATTTTTAACTGTGAATTCCCCTTGATTCTTGTTTCTGGAAGTTGAGCTTAATCTTATTTTTTATTCCTATTCTTTGCTTAAGGACAAGCAAAGCTCAAGTGTGGGGGGTTGATAAGCCTATATTTTATAGTCTTATGTTGTATAAATTGTAGTGATTAGCTCATATTTATTGATGAATTTTGGATGGATCCTTATCAATTATTTTCGTTTTGCAGATTAAGAAAGATTTGACGCATTCAGAGTGAAAGCAGACGAAGATATCATGTTTTCAGAGCAAAAGAGGTCCATTTTGGCTTAGACAGGGTCCTGGGTCAACTCAGAAGTGATTTAGGAGTTAGACACGACCCTGTCTAACTTAAAGAAAGCTTTTGACTTGGAGACACGATCGTGTCTCTTGGTCACACGAACGTGTCTCATCCAACATTGAAATTCAGTTCAGGGATACGACCCTATCTTAATAGAGTGAAGTTTCTGACTTTGAGACACGACCGTGTCTCATTGTCACACGGTCGTATCTCACTTACAGTGTAAGTTACGCAATTTAGCAGACACAGCCGTGTCGAAGGGAGACATGGCCGTGTCGAAGGGAGACACGGTGTGTTCCCTCCTGATGTGAAAAATAGGGTTTTTCACCCCAAATCTTTATAAATTGAAGCAACCCTTCACACCTGAGATATCTTTTTGATGGCAGACTTTGAGAGGCAATTTAGAAGAGAGAATTGTCACGAATTCTTGGAGGACGGCTACGAAGAGAGGACGACATTCTTGAATGTTTGAAGATCATAATCACTATAAAAGAGGTTTTGATTTCTCTTTCCCTATAGTTTTCTCCTTTCTTTGGATTTCTTTTAATGGATTTGTATCTTGATATGAGTATGTTTGTATTGAACATGAGTAGCTAAACCCATAGCTAGGGCTATGGGGGATCTTGTTTTCCTAATTATTTGGGTTTGATTTCTAATTTGATTAAGGTAATTTCTTTTAGGGTCTATCATATTACTTGCATTCTTGTCATAACTTGATCACTTTTGGCATGTGTTAATTCATTGTTTGACCGGTGACCATCCGCATTCAATGAGTGGATCTATATGGTAAGCATAGGATTAGATTGGTGAATGACCAAACATCAATTTATCCTACTAATGGAATTGACGGTATATTAGTTCATCTCTTAAATTGGGGCTTAATGCATTCTTGATTAATTCAACTAAATGACCAAATAGGTGAATTAAATTAGGAATAGAATATTGTGTCATCCATGACCATTGGGATTCAATAGGAAATAAGAGAATATTGGCAAAAGAATTACCTTACATCATAAATGAAAGAAAATCTGAATAATTGGATTCAAGTGAACCTTACGCCCTAGTTTCTCTCTCATTGATTTCTCTCTAGTTTGTTTAATTGTTCATTGTTCTTCTTCTTTATTTGTTGTTTGATTTTATTTTGAATTTCATACACTTTCGATTGTCTGGATAACCAAGAGTTTTACGAATCTAGTAATTACCACTTATTTCTCGTGGGATCGATAACTAGGACTCAGGCCTATATTACTTGACGATGTAGTATACTTGTTCTTAGTGTATTTTAGGCGTATCAGACTTCAAGAAATTATTTCTTTGTCAAATTGAAAACAAGTCTTTAAGATTCATCTTCTGCCTTTGAATTACCTTTTGACCTGCAAACCAATTATAATATCTTAATTGAAAGGATTAGTTTTCGATTTAGTAATTGAAATTTAACTTAATAGTTAAATCAACTATAAGATGTTGTTTGCTAATGTATTTCTTTTGTGAATCAAAAAGTTTATTTTTTTTATATTAACAAATGCCCCCCTAATATTTATTTCTTGAAGTATGAAAGAAGTAAATATTAGTTTATTCAAATTGTACTTTTTGATTTTTTTAATCTGACTCGAGTGATTTTAGATAGAAAAGACTTGAGCTATTTTCATATCATTTTTTTAAAATGAAAAGACATTAAAGGAAAATGAAGTTTTAAAACCTTCCCCCCTCCCACATTAATTGCAGTACCAATTATCACCACGTTCTTGGTTGTTCCTAATTTTGGGTAACTGAGCCCTAATAATGATATTCAGTGTGAGGAGGTTACAACCACTTTGGGTTTTATGTAACTTAATACTAAGTGGTTCATTTAAATCTTTATAAAACTCATTGCTCTAACCATTTGGTTACTTTTCTTCTTACTTGCTTGATCTTTTCTCTAAGAACTTTCCTCTTTGCAATTTCACCATTATTTCTATTTAGAGCTTTTTGGTGTCTTTTTTGTTCATTATCTTGTTCCTTCTTTTTATATATATTTTTTCATTTCTTCCATTTTTCTTCAAAGAAAATGGCTTCTTCAAGCAAGTCACAGGTTTTGCCTGGGAAATTCATGGCTTCTTTTAGGCAGAATGAAACATATGTTCTTCCAGATGCAGTAACTGCGCCCACTCCTATATCTAAGGAAGGAGTTGCCTATGCCCTAGATCCCCTAGTGGATAATTTTGAACTTTGGAAATCCCAGGTATTAATCCCTTTTTCCATTGCTAACACAAGATATACTTATTTAGGGCCAACCATTCATTTAGATGAGCTTCTCTCTCTATCTAGTTTCTTCCTAAACTCAAAGGGTGAATCTATCCTAGCCTCATGAGAGTTTAAGAACTGATTATTTTCCCAGATTTGATAAAGTTTTCCAAAGTTTTGGTCTTCAAAATCGATGTTCATATTTGCAATGGTTGAACAAAATCGAAAAACACAAAGGTAATCTTTGTAAAGAAATTGGAATTTTCGATTTTGTTCAGCTTTGCAGGTATATAATCGATTACAATTGTTCGATACTTGCCAACTCCTTTTATTTCTGGAAAAAAACCACAAACTCCTTTCATATCCCTTATGGCATAATTGAACCTTCTCTTTTTGATCTTGCTGTTATAGCTAGCCTTAAGCCAACAGGTGAAATCATTAATTCTTTGATGGCACTTGAGTCCACTCCAAAATTCGACACTAGCAAGCTTATTTATAATCATTTCATCAATAATAATCATGTTAAAAGCGATGAAGTTTCAGATGGAGAGCATGTTGCTTTTCTTCTTCTCTAGCTTAAAGTTTTTGTTTGCTGCATTAGATCTCTTCAAATCCTTAAAACTATTGTTCCCTTAGCAACTCTTTTGCATGAAGGGCGCAAACTTTGTTTGAGCAAACTTATCTTAGCTCATTTTTTCGAAGTCATGGGAGAAGATATCAACACACTTAGAGACAAAAAAATCAGGGCCCTTGACCAATCTTGGTGGTCCTTTTTGCTTCTTCAATTATGGCTTAATGTTGTGTTTAAGCCTCATTTGACTAGTTTTGTGCCAGAAAATGTCTCTAGGGAAATCGAAGGAATTAGGCTTTTTTTCCTTCATCATTCTTCTAAAAAGGGCCACGAAGTCAAAGACTTCAAAGTTTTCTTCTCCTTGTTTCATCAAATAAAAATCAATTCTAGAAGTTTCAATCTTACTCTATTTTTTAATCGATCACAAGGTCTTTCTTGGTTTCAAAAACCTTTCTTTGCTGATACACCTAGTGCTCAAGTAGAAAACTTTGAATTATAGAGCAATTTTATGCCCTTAAGTTTTGACTTTGAGCTTACCAGAATCAAAACGACCAAACATTTATGCCTACATAACTTTGACTTTGTCAAGACAATTTGGCTTTTCTAACTGTTTACCTACCCCTATTTTTATGGATGAAGACCATTAGCTTGTCGATAGCTATATTGACACAACAAAACACTTGAAGGCTTGTCTCAAAATGAATGAAAAAAGAAAAGAAGAGTTCAACCTCTTCGAGTGTCAACTCAATTCGTTTGTTTCTGTAGATTTTACTGACTAGTGGCAGCAATATTATAAAGACCATTATGTTGATTTGAAGATTAGCTTCTCAAGGATTACTAACCAAAGCTCTTTTGTGCAGAGTGGAGATCCAAAGAAAAAAAAATCAAAAAGTACTCACCTTCAAGGAATCTTTAAGTTTGAAAAATATTTCAAAGTTAAATGGGATCCTCGAAATCTAACGCTGGTAGTTCGAGAGGTTGAACAAGTTCATCGACATAAGAAAGTTGAACACCATCAAAAGAATTATGCTAAGTTCATTAGTGTGCTCTTGTCGAATCCTGAGCGCAATTTAAGGACTACTGCCTATATTTTCCAAAATATCCCTCATTGCTTAATGCTCCATTTGGCATGACTAACTGGTATCCTGATCCAGCTAGTAGGGCAATTAGTGTTTATTATGAAACCAAGAAAAAGCAAGTTTCCTTTTCCAAGTAGTATTTACATGAATTTTGAGGATTCTTGTATGGTAGTACTTGAATATTAAGATATCCTCCTTATGGCAATTTTTCATTCCAACTTGTGTTTCTTTTTGAATTCTTCTCATAATCCTTTCTCCTTTCTTTGCAGTATCAAAAAGGACAATAGTTATGGATGATCCAAAGGCCCAAGTTGAAGAGTGGCCTTCTGATGAAGAGTCTGCCCCTCCAAAGTGCAAAAAAACTTCTTCTACCACCGCCTCGAAAGTTATGGTTCCTCTAGTAATACTTCCATTCAATGCAATCTTAAATATGCCTCCTTTTGAAGAGGTTTTCACAAAGTTTCCTTTGAATATCAAACATTCAAAACATTCCAGGAAACTTCATTCAAAGGTATATTCGTAAAATTACTATAGTGAATTCTTTTGCTTTATTCTAACTCTTATTATTTCTATATGCAGTGCTCTTCTTCAAGCACTGGCAAAGCTTCTAAATCGAAAGGGAACGGGATAAAATGCATAGGTCTAAAAAGAAAAAAGCCTGATCCTTAGAAATCTATTAAAATAGAAGAAACTGAAGGACCTCAGGACATTACTGGTCCTGTTTTGATTATGGAGAAGTCAGGTAGTTCTCTAGAAAATAAGATTGAAATCGAGGATTCTCACATGGTAAGTCTTTTATACATACATTTTAGAGCCTTTATATATATTTCTGATTTTGATTTTCCTTTTGTAGAATGTTGAAAGAGAATCTCAAATTATTAACGTCAAAGATGTTTCACATCTTTCTCCAAACCAGCCAAACCCAAATCAGGTTCAAAATCCTTCTCTTTCGACTTCTCCTACGCAGGAAGTTAATGATATTAATCCTTCATCCCCATAACCACTTAATAAAGAAACAGAGGTACTTGACCAGTCTAAACCTTCGAGTGGTTTGAATCCTATTCCAGATCAACCACTCAAAAAGATATGGCTAATACACTTGATGACCCTCAACCCAGCATTCCTGCTTCTGATGCACCTTTTATTGGCTTCAAACTATTCAAAGAAATGATGGAGTCTGATCCTCTTGTAAGCCTCAAAAGCATGATTTCAAGTAAGATTTCGATGTCTTCCAAATCTTAACAATCTACTGCACAATTAGAAGTAGAAGGTCAAAGCTTTTCAGTTGCACCACTTCTACAAGACTTACAGAAGACACTTGATACAAATCTTAACCATTTGATGGCTTATGAGGAATCAAAGCAACATGTAATTTATGTTCTAGCTCAAATTAGTCAATTTGATCACCAGCTAGATTTAGAAGTAAGATAAACCATCCATAAGATAAGGAGTTTTTTTGAAGATTTTTTATCTAATTATCCCAAGTATCAACAACCTATCCTTGATCATTAACAACTTTTATATTCAAAGACTGATATCACAAAGTAGGCGATAACAGCTAAGGTAAAGTAAAATCGATTAGATACCACAATGTTTGGAGCTCAGTAACAACTCCAAGATTATTCAACTCAATTTGATAGCTTGAAGAAACAACTAGCTAAACTTGAGTAATAGAGACTAATGCAAACTTCTGTTGAGAAATGTGAAGACCAAAAATAGCAACTCAAAGTTGAATGTGTTATATTAGCCACACGAACTCGAGACATCCTTTATACCATCTATACTTCTGAACCAACTTATGTACGGGCCCAAAATTTGAAGAGGAAGGTTGAAGATACCTTGGCTTCTCTTATATTTTCTTTAAAAAATAGTAAAAAATAGGATTTTTTTTTTTAATATTCAGACAAGTTAATTAGATTATTTGTAAATCGAAGTGCTTAATATGAAATTTTTATTTCTTGCAATGTTGGCTTATACCTTTTTAAATATTTGCCATTAATCAAAGAAATCTTTTATTGTGAAAAAATATTAATTATCGAATAGGCATTCCCTGAAAATACCTTCTCGATTCAAAATGGTTCTTCCCAATTTGAGGACTATTTTCCATAATTCCTTGATTTTTTATCTATTGATAACTCTATAAAATGTAGTTATTTGTACCCTATATCTATGCTTTATAGATAGCTTAGTTCTTGTTCTTATGCATTAATGAAAGATTTTAGGCACATATTCATCGAATTCAATTTTGATATCTTCCTATATGATCTTGAGAAAATCTTGTTGATTCTTCAAGTGATTAATTGGATTTGTAACTATTATTAATTTGGTAATTTCTTTATTGTAAAAAGGGCTCCAAACAAGCAGATTTGTGGAAGATTTAGACCAACATTGGAAAAGAAATCCCAAGGAGTAATTTAGCAACCCAGGCCTCGGCGTAAGCATGTTCATGTCGAGGTGTGGTGGCATTAGCCCTACTGCATACTTAAACTTAAGGCTAGCACGTAGCAGCGCACAGGAGTTCATGTCACAACGTTGTGACCTAAATCAATATGTGTTGTGGCATAAGGTGTGTCACGCCGCAGCGTGAAACTAATTGTTGGGCCTATAAATACTGTTTTAAGAGTATTCAGTGAGAGAGCTTTTTGTTAGACAGAAAACAGCTACTTGGGTTTCATTTTGGGTCTGAGAGGAAGTAAAAGATAGCCAAGTTGGAGGTCATCTTCTTCAAGAAGGAATATTCAAACTTCAAGGATCACAATCATTGAGCGTTCTACCTATTCTATTTACTTTCTCCTTTCCTTTGTCATGAACATGAATATTTGTGTTAGATTTTCGTGTTTCATGAATAGCTAAGCTGTATTTAGGGATTCCTTTGGATCCCTTTATGAATATTGGTGATTTTGTAACCTATTGAGTTAACAATGGTGATTTAGGTTTGTTAAACCATATTTCTCTCAACGCTCTTGATTGTTTGGCCAAAATTTAATGTGATTTGATTGAATCTATTGAACTAGACATAGGGATTTAGATTTGAGATCATAGATATGGTTGATGCATGTTTAATTTCATTCTAATACTAGGGTAAGTTAATTAGTTAATGGGATAGACATATACCCCTTGGTCATACATAGCAAGTGTTTGAGAATAGTTCTTAATGAGTAGAGTTTGCACTAGCTCCCATGGAAACATAGTGAATTAGGCAAATGAAACATGGTTAATTGACTTAGACATAAGCTTTTAACTAAGTTAGTTTCTTAAGCTAACAAACTCCTTTCATTTAAGTTGTTTAATAGGATTGCATATTACTAATTGAAGTAGAGGGTGAAGAAGAATTCCCTATTCTCTCATCATTATCTTTTATTCCTAATATACGACATTTAAGTCTTTGATCTATAGTTAACTTATACACATTTTTTCTTATTTGAATATTCTTGAATAGAATTTATTGATCTATTGGTCAATAATTAGCATTAGATTTAGTCTTTGTCCTCATGGGAACGATATCCTACTTATCATTTTATTACTTGTACGACTCGTGCACTTGCGGTATAAAAAGGGACAAACATCTATTGGCAAAATAGTTTTCCACACTAAGTCACTAAGCTTAAACTCTTTAACTTTAATTTAATGATCATAAAATATAGTAATTCATTCTTTTTATTGAATCAAATTTTCTAGGACAATTAACCTTTCCTCGTCTAAACTATATAACTCATCAAACATTAAATTCCAATAATAATCTTGTGAAATTTCATCTTGATGTTGTAACCTAATAGATTGTAGGTTAATTTCTATTAGTAAAACAACTTCTTGGCCATAGACCATTTTGTATAGTGTATAACCAGTAGCTTCTCTAGGAGAATTTCAATAAGCCCACAATATTTGACTTAGCGTATCATGCTAACTTTTTTGCTTTCGACCAACATGTTTCTTAATCTGATTAATGATTATTTTATTAGCCGCCTTAACTTAACCATTTGTCTGAGCATAATATGGAGTTGAAGTAATCATTTCTATGTTCCTTATTTTTGCAACCCTTCGACCAACAAACATTATTCCTTGATCAGTATTTATGGTTTAGGAAAAGCCAAACTTATGCATGATATTTTCTTCAATAAAATTAATCACATTATCTTGTGTGACATCTTTTAATGGAATTATTTCGACCCATTTTGTGAAATAGTCAACACCAACTAAAATATATCTATGACCTTTTAAAGAAGCAAATGTGATTAACCCAATTAAATCAAGTGCCCGTCCTCAAAAAGGCCAAGGTTTCACAATCAAATGTAATTCACTTGATGGAACATGTTGAATGTTTCCATGTTTTTAGCATTGTTCATAAGACATAGCAAAAGAATTACAATCATTGGCCATGGTTGTCTAATAAACCCTTTGTCAAAGCAAAACCCATTTTATTTTTTCACCAACCTGATGGGACCTATAAATTCCCTCATGTACTTTGGCTAAAGCCAAATAAGCTTCATTTTCACTTAGACAATTCAATAGATTACCATCTACTGATTTTTTGTAGAGTGTGTCACCCATTATAACATAATAAAGGGCTCTGTGTTTTGCCTTCCTTCTGACTGGTGAATTGGGATTGATCAAATACTCCACAATTGATTTCCTCCAATTCGAAGGATCCAAATTCTCGATTGTGTATATTTCAAAATTTTCGAATGGATACAATTTTTCCTTAATCTCAATTAACTTGATTAAAGAATCACTAGAGATTTTGTATCTTGAGGCTATTTAAGCCAATTCATTGGTGTCTACATTTTTCTCTCTAAGAATATGTTGCACTATAACCTCATCAAATTTATTAAGCAACTTTATTAAAAAAAGTTAAGTACTTAATCAGATTTTGATTAATACATTTGTATTCTCAAGCTAATTGTTTAATAATCAATTGAGAATCACCCATTATAACATAGAGGCCACTGATAGTGATGAAAGGTAGAAAACTAAGGCTAAGGATTTTGAGGCCAGAGCAAAGGAGTCCAACACCCAAGTCAAAGCAGTGAAGACCAAAGTAGAGAATTTGGTGGTTGAAAAGACAAGTCTTGAAGCTCGGGTAATAGAGCTTGAAAGGAAGCTTGGCGAAGCTGGAGAGTGGGAGGAGGAAAATGTGGTGCTGGTAAAGAAGCAGAATCGGTACCTCAGGCACTAACAGGCTTCTAATGAGACTTCATTCAAGAACGCCCTTGCACAGGTGTTTGTTCTCTACCCCGACATCAAGAAGTTCCCTGGGCTATACCACCTGAGTGTGGTGGAGGATGGCTGAATCGTGCTGGTTGTTGACTCCTTAAAAGATGAGGATGATTAGCCAACTGCGAAGGATATGCAATAAGAGGGCATCGTGGTGAATGTCGAGCAACCCAAAGAGCTTGTGGATCCAGGAGACAGAACCGGGGGGATGGTTGACGACGAGCTCATGCCTCATTCTTAAAGCCCTTCTCCTTTTTCTTTCCTGATTTTGGCCCCTGCATGGGCTTTTATTTTTCGTATGAACTCGGTTTACCCAATTTCAAAGGCTTTATACTATTTTACTACTTAGGATTTTTAATGCTTGGCTTTCCTTTTATTGCTTAGTTTTCCTTTGCTTTTATTTTGATGTTCAATCTCCAAGTTCAAAGCCTTGGGGACTTATTATCTAAACTCGAACTTAGGTTAGGATCTGACGTCTCATAATTTCAAATTTTGATGCTCTTAGGGATTCAAAAGCCTTTGAACGATACGTCCAAGTCAGGATCCATGGTCCCGTAGTGGGTTGGCATATGTGGTCTCAAACTTGTTAGTTTTGGATGCTTTTAAGGGTCCTATGTCCTTTTAACAATCTACTCAATTTGGGATCCATGGTCCCATAATAGGTTGTGATCTGTAGTCCCAACTTATTGATTTTCATATGCTTTAAGAATCTAACGTCCCTTTAGCAGCCTATCTAAGTTGGGATTCGTGGTCTTAAACTTGTTAATTTTCATATGCTTTAGGGATCCAATATCCCTTTAGCAATCTTTCTAAGTTAGGATTCATAGTCCCATAATAAGTTCGGATCTGCGGTCCTAAACATGTTGATATTTAGATGCTTTAGGAATCCAACGTCCCTTTAGCAATCTTTCTAAGTTAGGATCCATGGTCCCATAATAAGTTTGGATCAGCGATCCTAAACATGTTGACTTTCAGATGCTTTAGGGATCCAACATCCCTTTAGCAATCTATCTAAGTTGAGATTTATGGTCACATAATAGATTGGGATCCATGGTCCCAAACTTGTTGATTTTCATATGCTTTAGGGCTCCAATATCCCTTTAGTAATCTGTCCAAGTTGGGATCGGTGGTCCCATAATAAGTTAGTTTTCAGATACTTTAGGGATCCAACATCCCTTTAGCAATCTTTCTATGTTGGGAGTTATGGTTCCATAATAAATTGGGATCTGTGGTCCCAAACTTGTTAACTTTTATATGTTTTAGGGATCTAACGTCCCTTTAACAATTTGTCCAAATTGGGATCCATGGTCCTATATTAGGTTGGGATCCGTGGTCCCAAACTTGTTAATTTTTATATGCTTTAAGGATTCAGTGCTCCTTTAGCAATCTATCTAAGTTGGGATCCATGGTCCCAAACTTATTGATTTTTAGATGCTTTAAGGATCCAAAGTCCCTTTAGCTATCTTTCTACAAAGTGGATTAAGAGCAAGGCACGTCATATCATTGAATTTCCTTATTTTATTTACTAGGACTTTTCTTTTTTACAAAATAAAAAATCTAACCAAAAATTAACTATAATATTTCTTCATATTTAAGGCCTTCCGAGCTCTGGGTAGTTCCCGTCCTGATAGGCTAGTAATCTTGTATGCGTTTTTCTCAAGGACTTCCGTAATCTAGTAAGGGCATTCCCAATTCGCAGCCAACTTTCCATCTCTTATGTTCCTCCCTCCAATACCGGCCTTTCTGAGGACAAGGTCACCCACTTTGAATCCTCACAGAGAGACTCGTTTGTTGTATCTCACCACGATTCGGAGTTTGAAAGCGACTTCCTTGATGTCTACCATGTTTTGGTGCTCTTCACTAAGATCGAGCTCCTCCCTCAGTAATTCATCATTGAGGTTACTAGAGAAATGTTCTTTCCTCCAGCTCGTTTCTTTGATCTCAACAGGGATCATGGCTTCACATCTATAAGTAAGCTTGAAGGGGGTTTCGCCAGTAGCTGAGTGAGGGGTCGTCTAATATGTCCACAACACATGACTTAACTACTCCGTCCATTCACTATTAGCATCTTCTAAACTTCTCTTTAGACCTCGGAAGATTACCTTATTGGCGGCTTTGGCCTGTTCATTAGTTTGAGGAAGTTCCACCGAGGTGAAGTATTGCTTAAAGTAGAGGTCAGAGCACATCTCCTAGAACTTTTTGTCTACGAACTAGGTCTTGTTGTCCGTGAAAATGGACGCTGGGATCCTAAACCTACAAATAAGCTTCTTCAAGGATTTCTTAACCCTTTCTACTGTGATGGTGGTAAAGGGCTCTGCTTCAATCTATTTAATGAAGTAGTCTACAACTACCACTAAGTACTTCAATTGAATTAGGGCTTGGGGGAATGGTCTCGATAAATCTAACCCCCACTTGTGGAAAGGCCAAGGCACATAAATTATGGAAAGCTCTTTTGGTGGTGCATTCTAGATATCGTTAAATTTCTAGCACTTATCACAATTTTGCTCATAAGACATAGCATCAACAATCATTGATTTCCAAAAGTACCCTGCTCTCAAGGCTTTCCTTGCTAAGGCTCTTCCCCCCAAATGTTGGCCACATTATCCCTCATAAATCTCTGCTAAGGCGTATTAGGCTTCTTTTTGGATAAGATACTTTAGCAATGGAAAGGAAAAGGCTTTGTGGTATAACTTGTCCTAAAAAGCTATGCACCATGTTGCCTTCCTGATCACCTTCTTGGCCTTCGCATGATCTCTTGAGAGTTCTCCATTCTTTAAGTAAGCCACGATGGGCTTCATCTAGTTATCCTTATCCAAGATTGTCATCACCTCTCTGTTATTTGAAATGCTCAGGGTGGGTAGCGTCTCTTGAATCATGGACCTATTATTTCTAAGGCTCTTCTTACTCACTAGTTTGGATAAGATGTCCACCTTAGAGTTTTTCTATCTGAGAATGTGATCTACCTTGACCTCGGAGAACGTCGTTATGAATTGCTTCACTTTTATTAAGTACCTTTGCAGTTGGGGGTCCTTAGCTTAGTAATCCCCTAGTACTTAGAATGTTACCAGTTGGGAGTCACTACAGAGTCTTACCTTCATTGCACCAAGATCTTTAGCCATAAGGAGTCCTGTTATCATAGCCTCATATTGATTGTTCGAGGTTGGGAACTCGAATCCGAGGAACTTGCTCCAGTGTGACTCCATTAGCATTTTTAAAAATTATACCTACACCATTTCCCTTCGGGTTGGAGACTCCATCTACATAAATGGTTCATATGAATGATATGTGAACTCTACCAGGAAATCAAACAGGGCCTACACCTTTATAGCTTGGCGAGGCTCATATCCTATTCTGAACTTCGACAACTCCATAGACTAAGCTATCATCCTACTAGCGAGCTTGAGTTTGTGGAGTACTTACCTAATGGGTTGGTTTGTCTCCACAACCATAGGGTGACATTTGAAGTATTGCCTCAACCTTTGTACTAATACGAGGAGTATAAAGGTCAATTTCTCTATTTTTTTATAGCAGAGTTCGGGGCGTTGTAAGACTTTACTGAAGAAGTACATAGGCTTTTGGCATTCAGTTGTTTCTATAACAAGGACTGAACTGACTGCTTCTACTACTACAGTGAGATAGAGGAAAAATATTTCATTGTTCTCCTATCTAGACAAGATAGGCGGGGTGGCTAGCGTAGTCTTCAACCTTTAGAAAGCTTCCTCACACTCCGACGTCTACTCAAAGTCTTTCCTATTCTGTAAGAGCTTTAAGAAGGGTAGAGCTTTTGAGTGGACTTAGAGACGAATCTTGTCAGTGTTGCAATTCGCCCTATTAATTGTTGGATTTCCTTCAAACAATTAATGTTTTGCATATTGATAATAGTTTGGCACTTTTTAGGGTTAGCTTCTATGCTCTTGTTAGTTAGCATAAAACCTAGAAATTTTTTAGCCTAGACCCCAAATGCGTATTTCTCTGGATTGAGCCTCATGTTGGGCTTTCTCAATTGTGAGAATACTTCTTTGAGGATAGCTACATGGTCTCTTGTGCTTGGGGTCTTCATAATTATGTCATCGATATAAACTTCCATCACCTTGCTAATATGGTCCTCAAAGGCCTTATTCATCATGTGTCGGTAAGTAGCTCTAGCATTCTTGAGCCAAAAGGGCATCACTTTGTAACAATAGCTGGCTCTCTCGGTGATAAAAATTGTCTTCTCTTTATCTTTCTGGATGCATTGAAATTTGATTGTATCCTAAATAAGCATCCAAAAAAGACAAAAACTAATAACTAAAGGATCCACGTACTAACTTATCTATGTTAGGTAATGGGTAAGGATTCTTAGGGAAGGTTTTATTGAGATTTGTGTAATCTGCACACATACGCCATATCCCTGAGGATTTCTTAACCAAAATAATATTAATGAGCCAAGTGGTATAGGATATTTCCTTAATAAAATCAGCTTTTGAGGAGTTCCTTCACTTACTCTTCTATGGTCTTCTAACGCTTGGGTCCCACCTTTTTCTTCCTCTGTGTTACCGATTTAGCATTGGGGGAGATCGAAAATTGATGGCATATAAAACTGGGATCAAGGCCAGGCATATCAGTGGATGTCCAAGCAAAGAGGTCTTTGTTCTGCTGCAGAATTTCGATCAACTTTCTTCGTTCCCCTTCAACTAGGCATGCTTTAATCTTGGTGATCTGGTCAGCTAATGATCCGAGTTGAACATCCAACAATTGGCATCTTGGTTATGGTTTTGTTTCCTTCATGTCACCTCAAATATCAATCTCTACCATCATTACGGAATATTTATTTTTCCCTTAAGGTGGTGGAATAAAGTGTTTGATCTCGGTTCCTTACTGATTGAGGTCCAAACTTATGTTGTAGCAGCTTCTTCTTGTCATAGCTTGGTTAAGCTTCACAGTCACCACATATCCATCTTCCTACAATAATTTTATATCTAGGTGCTGAGTGGAAACTATCACCCAAAGTGCATTCAAGGATGGCCTTCCAAGGATGACGTTATAAGGTGAAGGGCAGCCCACCACCAAAAACTTTACCTTCACTGCTTTGTTGAAGGGTTGTTCTCCAACGGTTATGAACAACTCAATGTAGCCCTCAAATCTAACCTTGCTACCTGAAAAGCCTACGAGGTCGATGTCAAAGGCTTTAAGTTTGGACACGAGGATGCCTATATTACTAAAGCACTCCATGACAAGGATGTTTGTCGAGCTCCCTTGGCCCGCGAAGACTTTTTTTTACCCTTGCATTGACCATCTTGGCGATGATCACCATAGAGTCGTCTCCTCATGGGATGACCTCTTCTCCATCCTCGTCTAAGAAGCTTATAACTGGAGTCTGAAATTTGCTCCCTCGCTTTGTTATTAGGCGTGATGCTATGTTAAGCACAACCCTCAGATGTCTCCTTTGAGCGGGCCTCATCTTCCCACCTCCGACAGAGCCTCTAGAAATAGTGTTTATAGTCCTTGTGACTTCGTTGTCCCGCCTTGCCTCTCCCTTGGTCTGCGAAGACTTTTTTTACCCTTGCATTGACCATCTTAGCAGTGATCGCCATGGGGTTATCTCTTCTTAGGATGACCCATTCTCCATCCTCGTCAGAGAAACTAATCACCAAAGTCCAATATCCACTCCCTCGCTTCGTTATTGGGCATGATGCTATATTGAACACGACCCTCAGATGTCTCCACCAAGTAGACCTCGTTTGCTCACCACCAACAAAGCCTCTAAAAAAAGGTGTTTATGGTCCTTGTGACCTCGTTGTCCCGCGTTGCCTCTCCCTTGGTCTGCAAATACTCTTTTTACCCTTGATTGACCATCTTAACTGTGATCACCATATGGTCGTCTCCACTTAGGATGACCCTTTCTTCATCCTCGTCCGAGAAACTTATCGCCAAGTATGAGATCCGCTCCCTCGCTTCGTTATTGGGTGTGATGTTATGCTAAGCACGACCCTCAAATGTCTCCTCCGAGCAAACCTCATTTGCCCACCTCTAGCAAAGCCTCTAGAAATATTATTTATGGTCCTTATGACCTCGTTGTCCCACCTTGCCTCTCTCTGGGGAGGAGTCACTTCTCTGACATCAGACTTGCTCTCATGGTGGTGAGTAGTCATCAGGGGTTGAAGTTTGACATTGTGGACTTCTTTTGTCATCTATCGCTTGATAGTGCAGTGGTTCGATCCCTCTAAAGCCTTGAACGTAGTTCTATAAACATCCACGTTGGATCAAGGTTTCTATTGTGTCTCAGAGGTCCACATAGTCCTCCATGTTGTAGCCATAAGCATGGTGGTAGTTACAATGCTTGGACTAGTTAGCACATCCTCACATCCTCAAGGGTCTTGGTTTTGGGAGATCTAAGAGGTTTGTATGGTATACTTCCTCCAAGGTTGTACTTTGGAGAACCATGAGGGGAGTATACTTATTGAACTTTTCTCGAGGTATCCCCCTAGGGCTATTCTTGGGACCTTTGAACTCGGGCTCATTGTCTTTCCTCTGTAGTTCATCTCTGTCTTTCTAGGTGTCACTCTTGGCCTTAAGTACTTACTCTAAGTTGATGTACTTCTCCGAACGTTATTTCAACTCCTCGAGGTTCTCTAGGATCATTTTGGTCAGTGATTTGGTAAACTATTTGTGCTTAAGTCCACCTATAATCACGTGGATGGGCGCATTGTGGTTGAAGTCTTGGACCTTGAGACAGGCCTGGTTGAATCTGTGCATGTAACTATGAGGGGTTTCTTCCTTGTCGTGCCTTATACTAAACAAGCTTCGAGTGGTTTTGGGCCGAGTCTTACTTGTGGCGAAGTGAGTAAGGAAACTTTGGTCCAACTCCTCAAAGTTATTGATAGAGCGAGCGGGAAAGGAAGTAAACCATTTACGGGCAGCCTTCTTCAGAGTGGATGGAAAGTGTGGCATTGTATGGGGTCGGATCTTCCCGTGAGTAGCACAGAGGCCATGAAGGCGTCTAAGTGCTCTTAGGGTCCGTAGACCCATCTAAGTGCTCTTGTGTGGTTCCGCTCTCTAAACAACAAAACGAAGACGTTGAGAGGAGGTAGGCCTGTTAAGGGGCTGGCTAGACGTTACTAAGGCCTACGCTCCATCTCTTTGTTCCTAGTTTGTGGCTATTCTTTTTTTGCATGTGAGCCCTAGTAGGAAAGTGGAAAAATCAGTTTATCAGATTCCCACAAACGGCGACAATGTTCTACCATAGATTATTAGGCTCCTTGGGCCAGAACCAACTCACTGTTGCAATCTTCTTCTAGCTTAGAGGCGTTGGAGATGGAGGGTTGCGTACTTGCAAGACACTCCAATGTTCAAGTCAATGAGAGTGTAATGAGCAGGAAAAGATCATTGCCCTCATGGCTATTGTAGTTTTTTATAGAGGTAAGTGTCTTGGGAACTAAATATTATGCAGAGATATTTTGGTTATCACAAGTGCTATAAAGGAAGCTTCCTGACAGCTTCTTATGCTTGTCTGTTGGCTTGTGATTCGTTACCTTTAGGATAATTCTTTTTGCCAAGAAAAAAGAGTTACATCTCCTCTACTATTGGATTTGGCCTTATTCGGCCTAAATCCCAACCCGGATGAGTAAATATGGAGGGATAGGTGCGTTTGTGAGAAAGTTAATTTCCCTATTGCCTCTTGATACTGGTGCGTGTGTGCATGCTCTATAATTTCTATGTAGTCGGTGGCCGCACTGGCACGTGGGTGATGATGATACTGAGAAGAAATTTCATCTGGTATTGTTACTAGTATTCAAAGATACATGACCCAAATCCATTGCTTTGAAGTTTGAATCATGACGTGGATAATGAGTTTATAAGAGTCTTCTTGAGGGTGCATGGGCTTAAGGCCTGACTTTGGTCTATTCAATCCTTTTCTTACAATCCTTTCATTAACAAATTTGATTTTTTTTAATTCTTATTTTAATAATCAGTCTCATGATTGCTTATAATTGAGTAGCCACGTTGATACCTTGATTTCATTCTAAAATATATTATTTACATGTGACTTGTATGTTCTCTTTCAAATTCCTTGCAGTGATAGTTAATATCCTACATGAGAAGTGACCCGATCAAGTATGAACAGTACTCACAATCAAAACCAAAATTTTTCCAACCATATCAGTAGATTTGTGAACCTCATTTTGTGGAACAAGGCCAATACTCGAAGGCATAAGTACTAAATTCCAGATGACTTGATACTGCAACATCTTAATTTGTAAATTAAAAAATGACACAATGATCAGTGTACAGGTAATTTGGAGTATTGCTTATGAAACATAGCCTCTAACATAGCAAAGCTGTTGTCAACAACCAAATAATAATAATAATAATAACATAACAAAGCTGTTGGTCCTTAACGATTAAGGGACATCCTGCTACAATTGTTTAACACTTCTAATTATAGTACTAGGTTTCCCTAAGGCCTGAGGATCTACTATCCCATGTTAGGGGGTGGTGGGGGTGGACGGACACCCTGGCCATGCATTTGTTGGGCTGGAAAACCTTGTGGAGGTGGCATTGATGGAGGCCTAGTACCCATGTTGAAACTGGCCGTTGTACCACTGCCAAGAGGGGGTGGGGGTGGCATAGATGGTATTCCACCCGGAGGTGCAGGTCTAGGACCATTTGCTGCCATAGGAGGTGGAGGTGGCAATGATCCCGGCATTGGAGGTGGAGGAGCTCTAGGAGGATTTCCTATAGGTGCTCCAGGAGGTAGCCCTTGGGGAGGAGGTGGTGGTGGTGGTGGAGCTTGGGGTGGTGGGGGCAAAGGCCTTGGTGGAACACCAGGTGCTGCTGTGCCATTGGCTGTAGAGGCAGGCTGTGGTTTGTTTGCCTCTGGTGGCTTGGATTTAAAATACAACTGCAGCTGCAGACAAGTATCAATTCCGTCATCAGCAGCAGATGGTGGAAATTAAATATCAATAATGCACACCACATAAACAAAAAGAACAGAATAGAAAAGGAAAGAAGGCAAGAAAGAAGAAAGAATGGTCAGCCAAGTTCTGCTGTTAAATGCTTTGAATCACTAGTTTGCCCTGATAGTAACAAGGGCAAACAATTAAAATGCAAGAATTTGGATTTACTTTACCAACCTCTTGCTTGGATGTCAGGCCATCCAGTTGTAGTGCCATGCCATTTTTTATATTAAATGTGTGTTTTTGCTGCACGCTCTCGGGATCAATGCATACTGTTTCATTGGCTTGTAGTCTACAACTAATCATCATGTATGGGTTTTACTTTATCTTTGTTGAAAGAGTAAAAATATCTGATTAATTCATAGTTTCCTGATCACGTTTAATTTTGTTTTGAAAGAAGCATTTTGTTTTTGCTTAGATGAAGCAGATATCAACTTATTCCCAATCACACACAAAACATGTACTTGGATAGATCAACTTTTCCATCACACATAGGAAAGAGGAGTAAATGTACTAACTGTGAACATCTTTGAGTCTGGGTCCCAGTGCGAGAAAAACTTTGGAGTGGACTTATCAATCTCTGTACTAGGTACCTGAAATTGTAGATTAATCAGCACAAAAAGTAAATTTTCACAACTCAAAACATAGGGACTCAAGGCCCGAAAACAAATTCAACCGAAAAAAAAAGACTAAAGAATAGACAAAAGCAATGATATACCTTGAAAGCAATTATTTCATACGGTTCAGCTGCAAACAAAAGATACTGATATCTTTTATCAAATGGTTGCACCCGCTGTGTCCATAAAAACGTAACCAGAGAGAAAAACAGAAATATTAAAATATGGCTTTATTGAAAACAAATAAATGTACAACTTTGACTTCATAACAAAGAGAGAGAGAGGGGTAAGTCAATAAAATCAGAGCCCACCTGCTCGTAAGAAGACATAAATCGGTGCCTTGGCTTCAAGAGGTCTTCAATCTCAGGATATTCAATCTGTATGAACAGAAAATGAAAAAAGAAAATGATATTATCATATAATAAACTGAAGAATAGAAGTTGATGAAGTCATGGGGGAGAAGGGAAACTAAACAAGTAAAGATGATAATGCAAGAGAAAACCTGGAATAGAAGAGATCTTTGCTTTGTCTCTGGATCATATTGTTTAGTCACCCGGTACCCAGGCCGACCAATCTTGACTGCCAAACATTAAATATTTATGCATTAAATTTTTTTAATTAAAAAACAAGTAAATTTTGCTTAAATCAACCAAAAAGTAATATTGACATTTACATCTTACATTTTCTTTTTGTACAAAAACCAGTATCTTAGTAGCAGTACAAGGCAAAACCTTGAATGCAATAAGTCATGACTAAAACAATTTATTAATGGATTCAGGTGGTTAAACCCAGCAAAACAGACGTGTCTAGATTATTCAATGTTTCATATTCCAGACATGTCTTCTGTTGAAAGAGAAAAGAGAGAGACATATGAAGAAACCGTGTACTTCAACTGCACAACGGAGATTGAATGTATACTTAATAGGTAATAAATAATTATACAATTTACATGATGTGGAACTAACAGTGTACTACTATTACACCTAATTACATGTTTTCAACGGTTTTCAACACTCCCCCTCAAGTTGGAGCATATAGATCATATGCACCAAGCTTGTTATACAAATAACTTATTCGTGGACCTCTCAGATACTTGGTAAAGACATTTGCTAACTAATCATTTGAATTGACAAAATTTGTGATGATGTCTCCTAATAGAATCTTTTCCCTTATGAAATGACAGTCGATCTCAATATGTTTGGTCCTTTCATGGAACACTCGATTGGAAGCTATATGCAAAGCAGCTTGATTGTTACATATGAGTGTCATTATCATAACCTTACCAAATTGAAGT
Source organism: Ormosia emarginata (assembly GCA_029884605.1). NCBI lineage: Eukaryota > Viridiplantae > Streptophyta > Magnoliopsida > Fabales > Fabaceae > Ormosia > Ormosia emarginata. The sequence continues at coordinate 3,086,691 of JAQQTP010000058.1, read as the reverse complement.
TCTTTGAGAAGTTGTTTCAACCATATGAGTTCACAAGTGACTGAGGCCATAACTCAGTATTCTACTTCGGCACTAGATCTTGCAACTATATTTTGCTTCTTACTTTTCCAGGAAACTAGGTTGCCTCCAATGAGTACACAATACCCAAAAGTGGATCGTCTGTCAGTAGGAGAACCTGCCCAGTCAGCATCTAAGTATCCAACGACCTGAGTATGTCCCTTATCTTCATAGATGAGGCCTTTTCCAGGAGCTGCTTTAATATACTTTAGGATGCGAATCACTGCATCCCAATGTGCATCACAAGGTGAATTTAGAAACTGACTTACCACACTAACCGCAAAGGAGATGTCAAGATGGGTAACAGTGAGGTAGTTCAGTTTTCCAACTAACCTTCTATGTCTTCCTGGATCCGAGAATGGCTTCCCCTGATGTGGTAGAAGTTTAGCATTCGGATCTATAGGAGTGTCAACAGGCTTTGCATTCAACAGACTTGTTTCCTCAAGAATGTCCATGGCATATTTCTTTTGTGAAATTACTATACCATCATTGGATTGTGCCACCTCTATTCCCAAGAGGTATTGAAGTTTGCCAAGATCTTTGGTCTGAAAGTGATGACCAAGATATTGTTTTACCTGAATTATGCCATGGTGATCACTACTAGTGATAACAATGTCGTCGACATACGCAATCAAATAAATACACCCTTGAGCTGAATGGCGATAGAAGACAGAGTAGTCAGCCTCGTTGCGTGTCACACCAAACTACTGAACTACAGTATTAAATCGGCCAAACCAAGCCCTAGGAGACTGTTTAAGGCCATACAGAGATTTGTGAAGACGACAAACTAATCCAAAAGACTTCTCCTGAGCAACAAACCTTGGTGGTTGCTCCATGTAAACCTCTTCTTCTAGATCACCATGGAGAAAAGCATTCTTGATGTCCAGTTGATGAAGGGGTCAGTGGCGAATAGCAGTCATTGACAGAAAAAGTCAAACCGAAACCATCTTCGTCACGGGCGAGAAAGTATCCTCATAATCCAAGCCAAAAATTTGGATATACCCTTTGGTCACCAAACAAGCCTTGAGGCGATCAATCTTGCCATCAGGGCCAACCTTGACCGTATAAATCCACCGACAGCCTACCATAGACTTCTCGGGAGAAAAAGGAACAAGTTCCCAAGTACCACTACTCTGAAGGGCACATATCTCATCGATCATAGCTTGTCTCCACCCAGGATGAGATAAAGCGTCACCTGGAGAGTTAGGAAAAGACACATAAGACAAGGAAGAAAGACAAGTATAATGCGAAGAAGATAGGCGATGATAACTCAAATTAACATAATGAGGAGAAGGGTTACGAGTAGATTGTATACCTTTTCGAAGAGCAATGGGAAGGTCAGGTTCAGGAGGCAGTTTCGGAGCTGGTAAAGGAATTGGTGCCAGAAGAGAGTCCACATTGACCTCTGTAACTTTTGGTGGAGGGTGCTGTGGCCGACGATGATAGACCTGTAAGGGACGAATAGTAGTGGTGGCTTGCTCAATATGGGGGGTCAGAGACAGTGATAAGAGGAAGAGGGATAGGTAAGACCTCAGAGATAGGCTCAAGAGTCGATGGAGACTGGAAGAAGGGAATAGACTCAAAGAAGGTAACATCGGCTGAGATGAGGTAACGTCGAAGATCAAGGGAAAAATAACGATAACCTTTTTGGGACCGAGTGTAACCAAGAAAAACACAATAGATCGGACGGAAAGTTTATCAAGACCAAGAGTGAGATTATGAACAAAACAAGTAGACCTAAATATACGAGGTGGTAGGGAATGCAGAGGTTGATAAGGATATAAAATAGAGTAAGGGACCTAGTAATCAAGCATAGAGGAGGGCATGCGGTTAATTAGATAACAGGCAGTAAGAACTGCATTGCCCCAAAAGTAAAAAGGAACATTACCATGAAGTAAAAGGGTCCGAGTTGTTTCTACGAGATGTCTGTTTTTACGTTCAGCGACCCCATTTTGTTGAGGGGTATGGGCACAAGAGGTTTGGTGAAGAATGCCATAAGAAGCCATAAAGGATTGAAATGGTTGAGACAAATACTCACGGGCATTATCACTACGCAAACTACATATAGAAACACCAAATTGAGTTTTAATTTCATGATAAAGTTTTGAAAGATGAAAAACAACTCAAACCGATTTTGCATAAAAAATAACCAAGTGTAGCGAGAGTAATCATCAATGAAGGTGACAAAATATCTGGATCCTAGAATAGAAACAGTACAACTAGCACCCCAAACATCAGAATGTACTAAAACAAAAGGAGAAGACGCTCGACTGTTGACTTTACTAGGAAACGAACTACGGGTGTGTTTTCCTAGTTGACATGACTAACAAGAGAGACTAGACAACTTAGAGAGGCTGGGCACCAATTTTTGGAGTTTAGGAAGGCTAGGATGACCTAACTGTGCATAGATGGTGGAAGGGGAATCCTTGACAGCGCAAACACGAGGGGGTTGGAGAGCTGGTAAAGGCCATAAGACTCACATCCGGTGCCAAGTATCCGTCCCGAACTCCAATCCTACAGAATGACAGAGTCTTTAGTAAAGGTAATCATACAATCAAGAGACCGAGTCAAACGACTAATGGAAAGCAAATTAAAAGGAGACCTAGGAACATAAAGGACAGAGTCTACTGAAAGTGAAGGGAGGGGATGGGTAGTGCCAATCCCTTGGGATTGAGACTTGGAACCATTTGCTAAAGTGACGATAGGGAAATAATCATTGTGAGAAAGGTTGGAGAAAAGAGTCTTATTACCATAAATGTGGTCAGTTGTACCAGAATCAAGAACCCAAGTACCAATGGATGGGGAACGAGAGAGACAAGCAAATGAAGTATCAATATGTGCAACAAAGGCAGTGGAACTAGAGATCTGACATTGCTCAAACCATTTCAAAAAGTCGGCATAGGCAACTATTGGAGCAGAGGAACCAGAGGATTTATGTTGTGCAAACCACTGTAAAAAATCAGCATACTCAACCTTCGAGGCGTCCTTAGAGCTATCTGAGGAGGTAAAACTAGCTATGGATCAGTAAACAACAACCAAACAGTACCTGAATGCACCAATTCAAAAAAGGTCACAAACACAAAAGACGAGGGCAGATCCAGACAGAAGAGAGAAGGGCGACCACGGTGGTACAAACAGCGAGTGGGTCACGGACCATCATGAGCCGACAAAGGAGCAGCGCCAGGAGCTGTGTGCAGGGGCTTCCGACGACGCGTGTAGGCGTGTCTCATGGTTGCTGGACACGGGCTTCTGGGTTCTGGCCAGTCTGGGAGAGGCGATTCCGATGGTGGGTTCATCGGCCAGAAAGGTTGTCGAAAAGTTAGACAGTGGCATAGACGGCGGCGGATAGTGGCGCACGACGGTGGACAACGACGGGTAGCAGTGGGTTTGCTGGAAAGAGGACACAGCAGAAGGAGATGGGCCGGCAAACCGGAGTGGAAACACGGTTAGTCGGAAAAATTTTTATCGGAAAGAAGTGGGCTCATCGGGCGTGCACGATTACAGGATTGTCTCTCTTTAGGCTTTAGATACCATGTTGAAAGAGAGAAAAGAGAGAGACATATGAAGAAATCGTGTGTTTCAACTACATAACAAAGGTTGAATATATACTTAATAGGTAATAAATAATTACACAATTTACATGATGTGGGACTAACAGTTGTACTATTAATTACACCTAATTACATGTTTTCAATGGTTTTCAAAGTTTTTGACTGAGTTTGATTTGAGGTTCTTTTTTCTGCTTGAGGTTTCCAAATGTTGTTTTTGATGAATTTGGATAAGTCTGAGCCTTGTGTATGATTGTGTTCCTTCCAACATACCAACCAACTCTTCTAGTTGTCCATCCTTCCAGCCATCTACTTGCTTACGTTTGTTTTCCAGCAGTGCCCATTTTACTGTATTGTCTCTCCAGCGGTGTTTGGGATATCTTTTACACTATGTGGTTTATGGATCACATCATATTTTTAAGTTATTTTCTTTGTTAGGTGTGTTCATTTGTAACAGGCAGAAAGCTTAGTAAGCGTTAGTATGAGGGAGATTGTTAGAATATTAAGATTCTTATTGTTTTAGAAGTCTCGTTGAGTTAGGAGTCTTATTGTTAGTAGTGTAAATGGGGCTGAGCTAGTTGTACTATACTAGTACTTGATCTAAAATATTAGTATAAAATGAAGTATTAGGTTAATGTTCTGATATCACATCTCATATATCATCATAATCACGCCATTATTTAGAGCCACATTTCTCTGTTCCTTTTTATCTTTTCCCTATAATTTCAAACATATATCTATCTTGTTCAAAAGTTGAGTTAAAGTCTCATTAGTCATAACCTCTTCTTTTCAATAGAAAAGTCTCGTATCCTTACAAATAGGTTTCCATGTTACTTGACCTAATTCAATACCATCAAGCAAGCGGAGCTATAAAGAAAATCCACACCCATCAGCAAGCCTTAGCAAATAATCTAAACAACCCACATCAAAATATGAAAAGAAAATGTTTGGGATGCAGCAAAGATGAATAACCTGCATCACATCAAGATTGTCATCAGTATTTCGCGTAAAAGCTAAAACTGTTTTGGGCTTATTTAATACTTTGGAAAATGATATGCCTGGGATGCTATAGACTATTAGAAATTAATTTTTCTCATGAATCCTCCCTCTATCTCTCTTACAAGCAAGACCAGCAACTTCTACATAGCTACATGGCCATAACTTGCCAAAGTCTTCAAAACCTCAATACTAAAGGATATCAAAGAGCAAAATGAGATCGACTCTCTGACTAGAAATGTTGTCCCAAACACAGAATGACTTGAATCAGATTCCTTCACTACTTTTTCAGGATCCCAAGTGAATGCTGATAAACGATAATTAATAGTATAGAATTCCAAAATCTAAACTATTGTTATGGTTCAGGTAGGATCCTTTAGACATCCAGATTTCCATTGTTTAAAGAAATAAACTCTAATTACCAGGTAATTAAGACGACACCAGTCAGAAACCTATGACAAAAAATGTAAATGAAATCAAAGCTTATCATCATTACACGAAACAAAAGAGAACCAGGGGAGAGGGGGGAACCTGTCTTTCGAACAGAGACTTTGCGCTTGTGGGGTTGAGGTTGGGCGGGTGCATCTTTGGCCTCGCGAGCTGCTCTCTTAGCCAAATTAGTCTGATGCCGCTTGCCCTGGGTGTGGGCCAAGTAGTTCCCCTCATTGTTGTGCAAAGTGAGGCAAAGCTTGCATTCGTAGCTGAATAGAGAGTGATTGATTAATGGAAGCAGAAAGCAAAAGAACAAAAAGGTAAAGGTAGGGGTAGGGGTAGGGGTAGTTAATACCTGCCAAGATGATTGCGCATGAAATAGGGATCTTTGGCAAGATCAATGGTCTCAAGGGCCAGTCGCCGGAGACGCTCTCGACGGTCGATGGCTTCATTCTGGGCAGAGGCGGCACCACCGCTCCCAGGCTTCGAACCCCATTCCCGATCCATCACTACCTGCCACTCAGACTAGCACTTCAGTTTTCAGAGAAAGAGAACCTCAAGCCACAACAAAAAGATTGTTTTTATTTATACTATATATTTGACTTAGTACTGATTATATTTTGACTCTCTTCTCTGCCATTTTTTTAATAATATTTAATTTTAAATAAAAACGTAATTGTCTTATTAATTAGGGTTTTGTTAACGTATGTCCTTAAGATCAATGTTGTTAAAGCCAGATCAATAATGCTAAAGCCAGACCAGATAGTGAACAAGTAAAGCTTTTGATTCAAGTTCACCCGATTCAACCAATTAGACCAGGTGGTCAAACTGGATGACATGATAATTTCATGTTTTATATAAAATATAGAGCACAACGTAACAATACAATGATAACAAAAGCCATTAATTCATGCCAACAATCAAACAACAAAGCTCACCGCATAACAGTACAATGATTACATCTCTGCAGTGACATCAAACTAATTAGTGCCCTCACATCCATCCTTTTTATCAAAATATGTCATGAGAGATTAAACCAGTTCCAAAAACACCCAATTTCACTCCAGATTTCATATATGCATGACAACTAGTGATTCCTTTTTTGACTAAGACATCACTATTATTCATTTAAACCATAACCTAAACCACATTGTTAGGAAATATTTTTAACCCAAAACTCAAACGAAGTCATGCCAAATGATAACCCACATTTATTAAAAATTTCACTCTGCATATTATAATTAGATATCCCCACTTAGTGGGAAACGGCTTTTGTTGTTGTTGTATATTATAATTAGATAGATGTCTTCTTCCACCCAAAAAGGCTCATGCACACATTTTGAACCAGCAGGATCAAAGTAAATACAAAGTCATGGAAAACATGACATGTTAAGGAACTAGAAATCCCAAAATCAAATAACAATCCTCATGAGCCATAAAACTTTCCACAACCCCATGATGACATTGTGTGTGACCAAGTGTCAATGCATGCCTCATTCCACATAATAAAGCAAAGAAAACCAAGCAAGACAGATGTGGCCACAATAAACCAAATCTGAACTATTTATACACTATGCCATTCCAAAAACCCAAGATGAGAGAGCTAAACACCAACTAATAACAAGTGAAACCCAAAGATAGCAACAAAGTCAAACTCAAGGTAAAGGCAGCGGGTTAAGCAACAACTTGACATTTTCAATCTTAAACCAAACCAAAATTTCAAGTAGCAAGGTAAATGAAATTTCATCTTTTATTTTCATCCATGTATGGCAAAAACAAGTTTCCTTAGTCAATTTTCTCGTTGCTTTCACCTATGCTCATCTGCTTGATACTGCCCGTACTTTGTTATTACAAGCTAATGCACCTTTGAAATTTTGGGGAGATGCTATTCTTACTGTCGGGTACGTAATAAATCACATGCCATCTTCTGCTTTACATAACCAAGTTCCTTATTCCCTCGTTTCCTAAGGAACCCATTTATAAAATTCCTCCCTATGTCTTTGGTTCCACTTGTTTTGTACAAGATCTTTCTCTAGGAAAAGATAAATTAACTGTTCGTGCTGTTAAATGTATTTTCCTTGGGTACTCTCGCCGGCAAAAAAAGTACCAATGTTATTCTCTTACCTCTCATCTCTTTTATATCTCTGCTGATGTCACATTCTTCGAGGAAACATCGTACTTTACCACACAGGTTGAACTAGACTCCATATCTCAAGTCTTACCAGTTCCTTACTTGAGCACTCCGATCTCCATCCCTCAGTCTAAGTCCACCAGAACTAGAAAATTCTTCCCAATAGTCTTGACCTCAACCTCTCATCACCTATCAACGTCGCCCTCGTCCTTCACCTCCAAAAAATGTCCCTACTCCAAAATCCAGTGATTCATCTCCTGCTTCAACATCCACACCTACTCCAAATTCCTCTCCTACAGACCTCCCTATAGCACTTCGTAAAGGTATTCGTTCTTCCTGTAATCCTCATCCCATTTATAATTTTTTGAGTTATCATCGTTTGTCCCCATCCCATTATGCTTTCACATCTGTTTTGTCGTCTATCTTTATTCCTAAATCTGTCCAAGAAGCACTATCCCATCCAGGATGGAGGCAAACAATGATTGATGAAATGACAGCTTTAGAATCTAACCACACATGGACACTCATTCCCCTTCCTCCTGGGAAATCAACAGTTGGTTGTCGATGGGTTTTCACTGTCAAAGTGGGTAAAGCTCGTCTTGTTGCGAAAGGCTTTACCCAAATTTTTGGTCTTGACTATGGTGATGCTTTTTACCCTGTTGCAAAAATGGCCTCTATTCAGCTACTCAAATCCATGGCAGCCATGAATCACTGACCTCTATATCAATTGGACATCAAGAATGCCTTTTTACATGGTGATCTAGCTGAAGAAGTTTATATGGAGCAACCTCCGAGGTTTGTTGCTCAGGGGGAGTCGAGATTGGTTTGCCAATTACACAAATCCTTGTATGGTCTAAAACAGTCTCCTCGATGTTGGTTTGGACGATTAAGTACAATTTTACAGCAATTTGGCATGATCCGCAGTGAAACAGATTACTCTGTGTTTTATACACACTCATCTGTCTTGTGTATCTATTTTGTGGTCTATGTAAATGATATCGTTATCACAAGAAATGATCATGAAGGAATTCAAAGACTGAAGCAACACTTGTTTCGTCATTTTGACACTAAATATTTGGGTCGACTAAGATACTTTCTTGGGATTGAGATAACTCAATCAAAGGATGGTATTGCTATCTCACAAAAGAAGTATGCTCTTGACATTTTTGAAGAAGCTGGAATGCTAAGCTGCAAACCAGTTGATACTCCTATGTACCTGAATGTTAAACTCCTACCAGATCAGGAAGAACCCTTTTCAGATTCAGGAAGGTATCGGAAACTGGTGGGAAAACTTAATTATCTCACTGTGACCAGACCAGACATATCTTTTCATGTTAGTGTTATAAGCCAATTTCTTAACTCTCCTTGTGTTGATCATTGGGACGCAGTTATTTAGATTTTGAGGTATATTAAGCGCTCTCCTGGAAAAGGGTTAGTGTATACAAACAAGGGACATACGAATGTAGTTGCTTATACAGATGCTGCCTGGGCCAGGTCTCCTAGTGATAGAAGATCAACTTCTGGATATTGTGTTCTTATTGGAGGAAACCTTATCTCATGAAAAAGCAAGAAGCAAAATGTTGTTGCTAGATCGAATGCTGAAGCGGAGTATCGAGTTGTGGCTCTCACTACATGTGAACTCATATGGTTAAAACAACTCTTGAAAGAGTTGAAGTTTTGCGAGATAGGACCTATGTTGTTAATTTGTGATAATCAAGCAACACTTCATATTGCTTCAAATCCGATCTTCCATGAGTGAACCAAACATATAGAGATTGATTGTCATTTCATCCGTGAGAAGATTGTTTCAAAGGAAATCTCTACTTCGTTTGTAAATTCTAATGACCAATTGGCAAATCTTCTTACCAAGTCACTTCGGAGTCCAAGAATAACATACATTTGTGACAAGCTGCATGGTCATGATATATACGCTCCAGCTTGAGGGGGAGTATTGGAATTTACATATCATTGGAACTTGATCAGTTTATAGATTGTGTATTTCTAGTTCTAGTAACATTGGAACCTTCGCATCCTAGGAAATGTTTATCTTCTTTTATTATCCTTGTAAATATCATACTATAATTACTTCTGTGTATATATATAAACCCAATCTGTTGAGTACAAATTTTACTCAAGCAATTCAGAAATTCTCTCTTAGTGCTCTGATATTCAAGTGGCATTTTATCAAACAATACATATGCAACTTTCTTGAAAAGATTATAACATTCAAAGGAAGCAAACTAAGAAACTCCATCACTTCTGGCTCCCAGACACACAGCAGAAACAGAATCGAGCATCAAATCCCCATCACCCACTCATTAGAACAAATAAAAGGTGCCAAACTGGCAAGAACCCAAACATTCCTCTATAACAGCTATCAATTCATCTCTAATAGTTTATGCATTTCATCATATAGCTTGTCTGAAATTTAAAGAGTAATTTAACATAACAGAAGCCAACCTCATTAACTTCTTTCAAGTCAGACTACCAAGAATGCTAGTGATCATTCATATTCAAGAACATGTGAGTAACAATGTGGATGAACTATCAGATTACAGGTATTATCAAATGTCTAAGTTCTTACAAAAATACAGAGAAATGCAGCGGGTACCGATGAACCTCAGCTCCAAATTAGAACTTACTCTTCAATTTTTGTACTCTCTAAAAGACCACAAACCACTTGGTAAATAAAACACAGTAAAAAAAAAAAAGGAGTGTTAAGAGGTTTAGGAATGGGAATGACTAACTTAATATTGTTAGCCTCCCAGACTCTATATTTATACTGAAAAATAAAGCACAACACAAAGTATAGTACAGGTGTAGAACAAGATAGATAAACCCAGCCCAGTAACACATAATAGACTACTAATACATATTCTCTAACACTCCCCCTCAAGCTGGAGCATAGATGTTAATCATGCTCAACTTGTTACAAATATAGTCTGGTCTATGCTTGTTGAGTGCTTTGGTGAGGATGCCTGCAAGTTGTTCTCCAGTCAGCACATGTTCAGTAACAAGAAGTCCTTGTTGTATCTTGTCACGCAGAAAATGACAATCAGCCTCAATATGCTTCGTTCTTTCATAAAAGACAGGATTAGAGGCAATATGAATGGGTGCTTGATTATCACATCATAGCTTCATAGGCATTGCACTCTTAAATCCAATCTCATTAAGAAGATGATGCATCCATACCAACTCACATGTAGCTTGTACCATTGCCCGATATTCTGATTCGGCACTAGATTGAGCAACAACACTTTGCTTCTTACTTCTCCAAGAAACAAGGTTACCTCCAACAAGAACACAATAGCCAAAGGTAGATCTTCTATCCACAGGGGATCCAGCCCAATCAACATCAGAGAAGCCCTCCACTACAGTATGTCCATGATCTCTATAGCAAATGTCATGACCTAGGGCCCCTTTCAAATGTCTCAATATCTGAAGAATAGCTTCCCAATGGGTGGTTCGAGGGGATAACATGAATTGACTAACCACACTGACAGAAAATGCAATATCAGGACGAGTGACAATGAGATAATTAAGCTTACCCACCAGTTTTCTATATCGCTCAGGCTCTGAGATAACATCCCCATTATCTGCTAAGAGTTTGATATTAGGAACCATAGGGGTTTCAGCAGGTTTAGCTCCAAGTAAGTCTGTTTCCTTGAGCAGATCAAGAACATACTTTCTCTAGGTCAAGAAAATGCCTTTCTTATTCCTCGTCACTTCAATACCCAAAAAGTACTTTAACGCACCCAAATCTTTGGTTTGAAACTGTGTTTGAAGAAAATCTTTTAGTTTTCTAATTCCAGTCTCATCACTCCAAGTAATAATAATGTCATCTACATATACCACAAGAAAGATAAACCACCTTGAGAGCACTGGAAGAAGACTGAGTGATCAAAATTGCTCCTTTGAAGTCCAAACTGTAAGACAGCTCGACTAAATCACCCAAACCAAGCTCTTTGGGCTTGTTTAAGACCATACAAAGATTTGTTCAATCTGCACACCTTACCCTTTTCCCCCTGAGCAACAAATCCAGGTGGTTACTCCATATACACCTTTCTTGCCTATCGCCATGAAGAAAGCCGTTTTTGACATCCAACTGATGCAAATGCAAATGCCAATGATGGCTAGCTGCAAGAGAGATAAACAACCGAACAGTAGCAAGTTTAGCAACTAGAGAAAAGGTGTCAGAATAATCCATGCCATAAACCTGAGCATAACCCTTAGCAACCAAACGTGCCTTCAAACAAGCCACAAAACCATCAGGGTTAACCTTCATAGTATATACCCACTTACAGCCAATCACCTGTTTACCTGGAGATAGGGAAACCAAATCCCAAGTCTGATTGTGTTCAAGAGCATGCATCTCATCCAACATAGCCATACACCACCCCTCATAAGATAAGGCTTCATTAACAGTGGTAGGAACAATGCAGAGTCAAGAGAAGTAACAAAGGATTGAGTATAACTAGACAAACCAACATAAGAGAGAAACAAAGAAATAAGATAAGTACAATTACGCTTACCTTTCCGAAGATCAATCGGGACATCAAGATTGGACTCAAACGAAGGAGAATCTAAGGAAGAAGAAGGATCCGCAAGAGAAGATGAATCAGGACATCTTGGAGCGGTAGTACTAGGTACAACAGGTTGCTTGTTCCGCCGAACAGAGTGATAGGGAAAAGGAGAAACAAGAAGGTGACAAGGCGAAGAAGACACATAAGTAGGAGAATCTACAAAAGGAAGAGAAGAAGGTGTCGAGAAGTGATATACCAGGAAATCATCATCCTCAGTGGAGGGTGAGGGAGGAGGAGACTCTGAGGAAAAAGGAGTGGTCTCAAAAAACATGACATCCGCAGAAACAAGGTAACAATGCAAATCAGGGGAGTAACATCTATAGCCCTTTTGAATGCGAGAATAGCCTAAGAAAATGCACTTGAGAGATCAAGGATCTAACTTAAAGACTTGAGAACGAACATCCTGGACAAAACAAGTGCAACCAAAAATTGTGGGAGGAAGAGCAAATAAGGAATGAGACGGAAAAAGGAGAGAGTATTGAATCACCATCTGCAACAAAAGGCGATTTATTAAGTAGCATGCTGTAGAAATTGCATCAGCCCAAAATGTTTTGGAGACTTTCATTTGAAACAGAAGGGAACAAGCAATCTCAAGTAAATGTTTGTTCTTTCATTCAGCCACCCTATTTGTTGGGGGGTGACAACACATGATGTTTCATGACAGATGTCATTTTCTTGCATAAATGCTTTAAAAGAAGTGGAAAGATATTCTTTAGCATTATCAAGTAAATTGCATCAGCCCAAAATGTTTTAGAGACTTTCATTTGAAACAAAAGAGCACGGGCAATCTCAAGTAAATGTCTGTTCTTTCATTCAACCACCCCATTTTGTTGGGGGTGACAAATATATGATGTTTCATGACGGATGTTATTTTCTTGCATAAATTCTTTGAAAGAAGTGGAAAGATATTCTTTAGCATTATCACTTCTAAGAGTGCGAATAGTAATATGAAATTGAGTTCTAATTTCAGCACAAAAAGCACGAAATATAGTTTACAATTCTAAACGACTTTGTCAGAAGATATTTCTCTGATATGATTGATAGAAGAGCATGTGCTCTTATATAGAATACAAGGTAATCTAGAAAAGGAAACTCCTAAACTAATGCTCATCATTGTACCCACTATCAATTCCTATAATTAAGGGTCAATGATTCCTATTCATAAATACAAAAGATACAGCTAATCAAATCTCCTAATTATGGGATTTTAATCCTATCTATAAAAAGAAAGAATATATACGGTGGGATTCTAACACTCCCCCTCAAGTTGGTGAGTGGATGTTATCCATTCCCAACTTGCTAACAATAGATTGAAATGTAGAGCCACTTAACCCTTTTGTTAGAACATCTGCCAGTTGATTTCCTGTGGATACAAATGGTGTACAGATTGTCCCATTATCCAACTTTTCCTTTATGAAGTGTCAGTCTACTTCAACATGCTTGGTCCTATCATGTTGCACTGGATTATGTGCAATGTTTATAGCTGACTTGTTATCACAGTATAGCTTCATAGGTCCATTCCACTCAATCTTTAGGTCATCTAGAATTATTTTCAACCATAGGATTTCACAAATTCCTAAGGCCATAGCCCTGAATTCTACTTCTACACTTGACCTTGCAACAACGTTCTGTGTTTTGCTCCTCCATGTTACTAAGTTTCCTCCAAGAAAAGTACAATATCCGGAGGTGGATCTTCTGTCATCACAGATCTAGCATAGTCAACGTCGGTATAGGCCTCCAAAGTCATCTCCTTCCCTTTTGTAAATAAAATTCCTTTTCCAGGAATTCCTTTCAAGTACTGCAAAATGCGGTAAACATCTCTAAGGTGAGTTTCTTTGGGATTATGCATGAACTGACTTACCACTCCCACTACATAAGCTATGTCTGACCTGGTATGAGACAAATAGATTAATTTTCCAACTAGTTTTTGATAAGATTCTCTGTCCACGGTTGCATCCTCAACAAATTCACTAAGTCTGTGATTTTGCTCAATAGGAGTTTCTACTGGTTTGCATCCCAATTTACCAGTTTCAGACAATAAATCCAACACATACTTTTGTTGAGAGATGAAAATACCATGACGAGAATGTGTCACCTTAAGGCCAAGGAAGTATTTCAATCTACCTAGCTCTTTAATCTCAAACTCTCTTAACAAACACCTTTTTAGGATGTCCATTTTTGCTTGATCATTTCCTGTTACAACTATATCATCCACATAGACAATTAGTGCAGTAACTCCCCTTGAAGCTGAATGCTTAATGAACAAAGTATGATCTCCTTGACTTTGTTTATACCCCATTACCTTCATCACCATAGCAAACTTGCCAAACTAGGCCCTAGGGGACTGTTTCAATCCATAGAGAGCCTTTCTTAGCTTACAAACCTTGCCTTTCTCGAAGTTAAACCCAGGTGGGATCTCCATGTAAATTTCTTCTTCAAGGTTGCCACGTAGGAAAGCATTCTTGACATCAAATTGCTGCAAACTCCATCCATAGTTAGCTGCCAGAGATAACAATATTCTAATAGTGTTCATTTTTGCAACAGGAGAAAAAGTCTCAAGGTAGTCAATCTCATATGTTTGAGTATACCCCTTAGCTACTAACCTTGCCTTATACCTTTCTAGTGTCCCATTTGCCTTATATTTAACAGTGAATAGCCACTTACAACCAACAAGTTTCTGCTCTTTAGGAAGTTCTACCAACTCCCACGTTTCATTTTTTTCTAGTGCATCCATTTCAAGTTTCGTAGCTTCTCTCCACTCTTTGCTATTCAATGCTTCATTAGCAGTTTTTGGGATAGTGATAGTGTTTAAATGAGTAAGAAAACTTCTATGATTGTTGGACAGTTTATCATAGGATATAAAGTGAGACAATGGATACCTTGGCCTTTGAGTACATGTTCTAACACCCTTCCTTATTGCAATCAGAAAATCCCCAACTTCAATGGGCATATTCTGCTCCTCCAAAACAATCCCATCAGTTTCAGTTTCAGGGAGTATATTATGCTCCTCCAAAACAGTCTCATCAATTTCAGTTTCAAGTATTAGTTCAGAATCTGGAACTTACACAGGTTGGATAATAGGTGTTGTCCTTCGTGTGTAAACTTGTAGTGGACGGGCAGCACTTGGAGTCTGTGTTCCGATTGTCTTTGGACTCGAATCAGGGGAAGTGTGTATAGGGCTAGAAGGAATGTGGATAGGACTTGACTCAGAAGTGTGTATAGGACTGGAAGGAATGTGTATAAGACTTGACTCAAGTATATTGGATTCCCTTGGAGAGATGAAAGAAAGACTTTTGAACAAATCATCCTTATCTTCCATGCATGAGTTCTCCCCCTAAAGATAAGGTTGGGAAAAGAAACATTCAATTTCAACAAAAGTGACATCAATAGACACAAAGACCTCTTTTGTGGTAGGATGATAACACTTATATCCCTTTTGGGTAGGCGAGTATCCAACAAAAATGCATTTAATAGCCCAAGGATCAAGTTTTCCTCGATGAGGAGAATGAACATGGACAAAGGACACACACTCAAAGATCCTAGGAACAAGATTATTTGAAGTTTTGAAGTGTGGGTAGAATTTGATGAACAATTGAATGGGGCTGCTGTTTTAAAGAGTCTGAGATGATAAACGATTAACCAAGTACGCAGGAGTAAGGACAGCCTCCCCCCAATATTGTTTTGGAACATTAATGTGGAATAAAGATGCTTGGGTAACAGCTAGAAGATGCCCAATTTTTCGTTCAGCCACCCCATTTTGTTGTGGGGTGTGGACACATGATGATTCATGAATAATTCCATGTTCATTGAAGAAGGAAGATACAGTTTGGTTAAAATAATCTTTGGCATTATCAGAACGAAATCGTTTGATGGCTGTCCCAAACTGGTTTCTTATCATTTGGAAAAAAATTTGGAATATCTGGCTAACTTCACTTTTCTGTTTCAAGAGATACACCCATGATACTCGAGTACAATCATCAATAAAAATGACAAATCAGCGGGCCCCAGATATATTTGGAATATTGGATGGACCCCAAACATCACTGTGTATAAGGGAAAAAGGAACAGACATTCTTTTATTGCTGATAGGAAAGCTAACACGTTTGTGTTAGCAAATTCACAAATATCACAATGAAACATTCCTATGTCTAGTCCCTAAAACAAGCTAGGAAACATAATTTTTAGAGTACTTAATGAAGGGTGACCTAAACGAAAGTGACACAACCAGATTTCCTTATTATGGGAAGGAAATGACTCGGACAGCAAAGACAATGGAAGTTGACTCTTAGTGCTACATGTCCCACGAGCATCCTCAAGAAGGTAGAGCCCATTTTCCTCCCTAGCAAGTCCAATCATCTTCCCTGTTCCCTGATCCTGAAATTTGCAAAGTATAGGAGAGAATGTCACTAAACATTGTAAATTCGTTGTAAGTTTCTGAATAAAAAGCAGTTTGGCAGATAATTTTGGCACATGTAAAACATCTTTCAAAATTAAATCCTGACTTAGGAGAATATCTCCCTTTCCAACAACTGTAATAAACGTGCCATCTGCAGTTGCAATTTTTTTATTGCTTGGACATGGTCTATAGGAGATAAATTCAATAGAGGAATGGGTCATGTGATTCGTAGCTCCAGAATCAACAACCCATGTCCCTTGTGCAGTAGAATGTAGAACGCTGAGAGCATAGGCTTGGGAATTACCAGAGAATGCCAAGGAAGAACTACCTGTATCTATTGGTTTGACTAAAGTGTCTAAGAATTCCCTCAATTTTTTAATTTCTTCTGTATTGAAATCTATAAAAGGTCTGGAATGACTACCCTCTGCAACACTTGACTGAGCCATGTGGGCTTGTGCTTGTCCTCCTCGTTGAGTGCCTTTGGTGGTCCAATTTCGATTCTGATTTGGAGGCTTACCATGAAGTCTCCAGCATCTGTCCTAGGTGTGTCTTGGCTTCTTATAGAAGGTACACCATAGAGAATCCTTGTTCTCCCCTTTGTCTATCTCCATCTTGGGGGCTACACGTCCAGGTTGACTAGTCTGCCATTGATCAATCTTCTTTCCCTTGCTTTGTGCAACTAAGGCAGAACTTTCAGTGGATTGAGGTTCCATCGTCACTCCTCTACGTGCTTCTTCTGCCTGGAAGGCAGCCATGGTTTCATTGAGTAAGGATAACTCCTTTCCTAGCACCTGAATTCTGACAGGATCAAACTCATTGTTTAGTCCTGTCAAGAACATATAGATCCTATCCTTCTCCTTATAACGTTTGAGTAAATCAGTATCCTCTTTGCATTTTGCTTCAAATTGCTCATACTGGTCTAACTCCGACCTCAAAAGTCCATACTCACTAAACATCAAGAATCCTTGTTTGGTAGTTGCGATCTTCATCTTAATTTCATAGATTTGAGTAGCATCACCAACCTTGGAATAGTTTTGTTTACAGCTCTCCCACACGTCCTTGGCTGTCTTCATGAACATGCAAGCATCACTCACCTCTTGCACTATGGAATTCCACAGCCACGACATTACAACCGCATCTGCTTCATCCCATGCAGCAAAGTTAATGTCTGTGGGTTTTGGGGCAGCTTTCCTAGTAAGATGATTCAATTTGCCCTTCCCTTTTAGAAAGGTTTGGACAAAATGAGACCATTTGAGGTAGTTTCTCCATTAAGACGAAGATTGGGGTGAGTATGTTGCAGCTCAACAGCGCCAGTATTTTCTATCCGAACAAGGTTATTGGTTGTTTCTGACATTATCAAATTTGATGGGTGAGATGCAAAGGAGTGGAGGGTGTTTTAGGAAAGAAAAGCAGCAATATAGGCCGTCAAAGGAAAGGGAAGAAAAACGATAATACAGGCCGACAGAGGAAGAGGAAAGAAGTCGGCAATGCAGGCCGAACAGCGGAAGAAAGCGTGTGGCAATGCAAGCCACGAGGTTACACAGGCTCCCACGGATTTTGGAGCTTTGATACCATGCCAGAAGATATTTCTCTAATATGATTGATAGAAGAGCACGTGCTCTTAAATAGAATACAAGGTAATCTAGAAAAGGAAACACCTAAACTAATGCTCATCACTGTACCCACTATCAATTCCTATAATTAAGGGTCAATGATTCCTATTCATAAATACAAAAGATACAACTAATCAAATCTCCTAATTATGGGATTTTAATCCTATCTATAAAAAGAAAGAATATATACGGTGGGATTCTGACACTTTTTAATAAAATAAAGCCAAGTAACCCGAGAATAGTCATCAACAAAAGTAACAAAATAATAAAACCAGACTTGGACTCAATGGCACAAGGCCCCCAAATATATGAGTGGACAAGTGAAAAAGGGGATGCAACCCACTTATTGACTCTAGGAGGATAACTACCTCGATGGTGTTTGGAAAACTGACAAGACTCACAATTTAAAACAAAAGAATACTCTAAATTTGGACACAGCTTCTTCAAAATCTTCAAAGGAGGATGTCCAAGAAGACAATGTAGTTGAAATGGAAGGACAAAAGTGGAACAAGCAATCGACTGTGATTCTGGAACTACTGACTCCAAGATATATAATCCATTTGATTCACGACCCCTACCAATCACCTTCTTCGTTCCAAGATCTTGAAACAAGTAATGTGTAGGAAAGAAATGAACACTACAATTCATGGTATTCGTAATTTTACTAACAGATAAAAGATTAAACAGAAAGTGAGGTAGACATAAAACAGAATGGAGGGGAAGAAAGGGCGAAGGGTAGGTGTACCACTCCCTACTACAGGGGCAGAGGAACCATTAGCAAGAATGACATTAGGTAATAAAGAAGAGGACTGAAATGAAGAAAGAATACTTGTATTACCAGTCATGTGGTTGGTGGCACTTGAATCAATGATCCAATTGCGGGAGGAAGAGGTGAGACAAGCAAATGGATTACTTGACTGAACTAGGGTAGCGTTAGATGAACTGCCAATACCCTGTAAAGCTTGGAATCGAGTGTAGGCATCAAATTCAGTATCAGACATGGCAATATTCCTGAAGCCTTGTGTCAGAGGTGCAGATATGGGTGAGGGAAAAATACCCTCTTGGGTGACTACATTAGTATAACGTTGTGTAGATTTCCCATTCAGCTTCCAACAATTTTTCTTTAAATGACCTTCTTTACCACAGAAGTAACAGAAATATTGTGCACCATCACAACCACTATCACAGCCACCATCATGCCCACCAGTACAACCACCAACTCTGCCCCGACCACTGCCATTATGTCCTCCTCCTCTACCTACTCTACCACCCCCTCTACTTACCAAAGCAACAAAGACTTCAGAAGGAGGTTCAGAGGGCAACTCACGATGACGTCGTAGAAGACAACAATACACATCAGCAAGGGTCAGAGCTAGTCAGAATCTGATCACAAGCAGCACTAAACTCAAGGCACAAGCCAGACAAAAAGCTCACAACGGCTAACTGCTCTCGCAGCAAGCGCATCTGTTTGACATCATCAGAAATACGATGAAGAACATTTAATTCTTCATATATCCACTTAAACTCAGTGAAGTAAGCCTAGAGAGAATTCTCTTTCTGAGCTTGTCAATGAAATTCCTGTGTGACTTCATAAATATGAGAGAGGTCAGCTTTCCCAGAATAGATAAACTCCATGTACTCCCACAACTCCTTCACTGTATTGCAATGAGAGATCACATGCCTGATAGAGGTATCGAGGATCTTGTTGATCATACCAAACAACCAATTATCCTCCTGTAGCCACTTGTCTCATGTATGCCGTGACTTGGGGGGGTCATCAGTCAAGTGATCCTCTATTTCGACCCCAGTAAGAAACATGTGGATGGTCTTACACTATTCAGCATAATGCTTCCCATCAAATTTATCATCTGTAATTCGAACACTTCAGGTAGTACCATAGGCTTCTGAGAACTCCAAGATGTATCAAAACTAGTGGAACTCAAGTCAGAATCCACATCTGCCATCTCAAACAGATCTCAGAAGAGCAAGCACAGCAAATATGCAAGACAGACGCTCCCAAAAGCACCAAAAACAGGACCAAAAACTTCAAAAACCAACACCGAACAACTAAAGAGGCTGGAAAACCACCAAACCACACCTCTTTAGTGTCAAACCAACTCAGAAAACACAAGAACAGCAGTGGGTCTCAAAGAAAATGCCAAAAACCGTAGCAGAAAGCACCAACCCGAACCTGACCCGCATCTAGCCGGCCAAAACCACCATAAAACCGGACGACCACCGCGCCCACAATCTCGACACACCTGGTCGCACCCTTCTGGCCTGCGGCGACACCCCTGGTCACTGGAAAACTCGCGCGCCGCACAGTGGGCCGCTGTTCACCACATCAGGCATGAGAAATCACGCCCAAACCTCCTCGAAATGGCCAAAAACGACCTCAGCAGTGGACAAAACGATTTTTGGAGCCCAGAAGTGAGAAGATTGGCTGTTTCTGATTCAGAAAGGCTAGGTTTTTTTTCCCTTTTTTTTTCTTTTTTTTTCAAAAAAAGGGCAGAGGCTGGTGTTTTAGGTTTCTCTAACCTAGCTTAGATACCATGTTAGAGAGGTTTATGAATGAGAATGACTAACTTAATATTGTGACTAACTTAATATTGTTAGTCTCCTAGGCTCTATACTTATACTGAAAATAAAGTATAATACAAAGTATGGTACAGTTGTAGTAAAAAAATAAGACAGATAATCTGCGGTGAGCCCTATCGAGGGAGGAGCGGCTATGACGGTGAGGTGGGGTGGGTTGGGGATTTGGGATGAAGGATAAATGGATAATTTTATATCCCAGCCCAATAACACATAATAGAGTAGACTACTAATACATATTCTCTAACAAGGAGAAACTATACTTACCAAATAAATAAAAATGGAAACTATAACATAGAACAAAGAGGGCCAATAGATTTTCCACAAAGCTAAGCACTGCAGCAGTTTAAAAATATGTGGAAAAGAAAAAATATATATATTTATCATAAACCACATAAAGAATTTCTGACATGAAACACAACAACTCCAATTGGTAAACTGAAGCTAGGCAATCTCCATGTATACCCATGAATCAAGCAAGAACTGCGAGATGCAGGTTAAGTGGCAGATTAAGGGTTTTAGAGTTTAAGAGAGGCAGAGAGCACTACGGCATCAAACGGGGGTTTTAAGGGTGAAACCAATAAAAACCAAAATTGGCACAAAATTCCCAACATCTTATCAAACATCTATCTGTCCATTAACATGTATAAGACAAGCCTAATCTATTTAAACCATTATTAGGTCAGGAAAAGAACCCAATTTAATTACTTATTACTTCAACTAATCAGGAAGGAAATAAATGACAATAATGTAGAGACTTGAGCTAATTTTTACAAGAGACCTCAAGTTCTCAAGTTGCAGCAGCATGGAGAGAATCATAAAGCCATGAAACATATGGGATGTTAAAAACCAAATCAGTGGGAGTCAAGAGTAAAGATTTAGATAAATCACCAGTCACCAGTCACCAGTCGCTAAGAGATCGGCGCTGGTATGGATCGATTGGCGCAGCAGCAGCGTGTTCGTCGAACTTGGGAGTTGGGAGAAGTAAATAGTGTAGGCCACGGTTCGTTCGGTTGGTTGACAAAGAAGAAAATAAGATGTGCTTTTTTTTATTTTTTTTTTAGTTTTTATTTTATGCTTTTAGCAGGCCAAGCTGTTGTATTTGTATTTTTGGGCTTTTTATTTGATTAGAGCATCGAGTAGTATTGAGTTTTGATTTTAAATTTTATTTGATTTGATTAGAGCATCGAGTCGTATTGAGTTTTGATTTGTAATTAGTTTATTAATTAATGTCTTGAAAGAAAAAAAAAAAAAAACAAAAACAGATTGTTTCAATTAACTCATGAATTAAATGGCTCGGGCTAAAAACTCGATTTATATTAGTCAATATTTTTTAAGTTTAGTTTGCTTAATTTTATGATTATTACAATTTTTTTTAATTAAATTACGTCAGATATTAAAATATAAATTTAAATTTAATTATATATTAATTAAAATTAAATATATATTTTAATATATAACATAATTAATAAAAAATAATATATTAAAAAATATGATAAAAATATATTTCCTAACATTTCCCACTTTATAATTAGTACAAGTTTTGATGAATTTAAGAGCTAATGTCTTCGATAGTAGCCCTTGCTCCTATAACAAAAGAGCTAATATTGCAAATCTTCCACACAATTATTACCTAGCTTCTAGCTTCGTCGTGCTCAGCCGTGCAATGCAAGCGGGTCAAGCTAAGCCCCTGTCCCCCTTTTTGTACTCATTCTACACCGAAGCCCTCTGAATTTTTTAGAATAGGTGGGAGGTAAGGTCTCTATTTTCTTTTAATTAGAATATAATTTTTATATTTTTATATTAAATAATATATATTTTTTTTTTATATTTTATCTAATATCATATATTATACGTATTTTTTTTATTATTTTCTCACTTAATTATATTTCTTAAAAATAATGTAAATAATAATTACACTTCTTTTAAAAGTGTAAGATAATATTTATTCATTAGAATAACATCTGTGAAATGCATGAAATTATTAAAAAATTAAAATAAAATATTTAAAAATAATATCATAATTATTTATTATTATAAAAATATATTTATACTATTTTAATAAATGATTAAGGGATTAGGGGTAGAGTCAAAAAAATTTCATTGAAGTTCAAATATTAATTTTATCTTTTTGAAATCATCAAATATCAAGTTCAAATATTAATCATTTTTAGAATATTTAAAAAATATTCTAAAGATTAATAAAAGAGTGTGTTAAACTTTAAAAAATATCTAGGTTGTAAATAATCTTTCAATTTTTTAAAAGTTATTCTAAAAATCTCTTTTTATTTATAGGAGAAATGACCCAGAAAACAAAAGCCCAGATTTGCGTGGACAAACATTACTTAACTGCAATAGCATTTTTTTTTCTTTAATTGCTGCTCTATTTAAAATATTTAAAACGTTGCTTATTATGGTAAGTCGGGCCATCCTGTGCTGTGTAAGTCGTCTCTATATCATTTCTGTGATTGATGATTGATATAAATTTTTTTTAATAGGATAATAATAAAATTTAAATTTAAATTATATTAATGACACAACTTAAAGAAGATATATGTCATTATTTTATAAATTTATAATTTACATTTTTTTATGATTTTTTTAATAGAATGATAATAAAATTCGAATTCAACTTACATTAATGATAATATTAAAATAAACATGTTAGAATTTTACAAACTTATGTTTTATATTTTCTTTAATTTTGCTTTAATAGGATTAATAATAAAATTTAAAGATAAGTGTTAAGAATATATTATCTATCACATTTTTTTAATATACTCTTTTTATTGGATTACGTCATAAAGTAAAGTATAAACTCAAAATTGATTGCACATGAATCGAGTTAATTATACACTAATTAATTTGATTACGTACTAATCAAAGTTGAGTTTGTGTTTTATTATGTGACGTGACTCAATAAAAGAAAATAAATTAAAAGGAGAGTGATAGAAAATATGTCTCTAACATTTTTCAAATTTAAATTACATTACTGACACAATTAAGATATGCCACTTGGCATAATTTTACAAATTATGACTATTTTTTTATATATTTACTAGATTTTACATTCGTATGATCATGGATAAATTTAAAATTAAATAATAAAAATAAATTTAATTTAATTAAAAATAAATTTATTAAATGAAATATATGTAATAATTAATAAATGAAAATGTATTATAAGTTTTGTTTAAAAATACATAATATTTTTATGAAATGATTTCATTCTAATATAAATACTAAGGATTTTAAATATATAATATTATAAAACAATTTATATGTTTAAAAAATATTCATAAAACTAAAATATTTTTTTGTTTCAAAACACACATAAAAAGTAAAGTTCTTATACCCTAAGTAAGTATAGTCTCAAAAATAAAATGTGTGATGAAATTTTATAAAATTAAAAAAATATTCATATAAATTATTATTTTTTATTAGTTTAATTTTTATCTTTCTTTTTCTTTTTTTCATTCCATTTGCTTTTTTGTTCTTTCTTTACGTATTTAATTTTGATATTATTATTCTTTTTATAAGGAGTTTATATCAACATTTTAATTTATTGAGTTTTTAGTATTTGAATATGTGTCGTTGACGTATAGAGATATAATAATGTTATATTAAAAAAATGACAAGATATTCATATTTTTGGGGATGGAAGAAATTTTTTAATCGTATAAAATATTTTGATTATTATTTTTGTTATATTATTATTATTATTATTATTATTATTATTATTATTATTATTAAGTAGCCCTCATACAATATACGAGATTATAAAAAAATTAAAATATATAAAATTAATATATGATAATTTTTTTATTACAGAAGAAAATATATTTATAATTTTCATAAGTAATCATAGGTGATATAAAAATTTCACATTGAAGTTCAAATATTTATTTTTTTAAGGGCGTCAAATATCAAGTTTATATATAATATTTTGAAAATATTTTAAAAAATTCAAAAATTGCTAAAAAAGTGTTTTGAGCTTTAAGATTGTGATCACTACTAATTCTTTTGACTTTATCACTGTATATTATAGTATAATTTGACATCATAATAAAAATATTTTTATTCTATAAAAATATTTCAAAGAAAACAATGACATTCAAATTTAAATTTGTAGTGAATTAATGGTGACACAATCTAAAAATAAAAATGATAAGAAAGAACCCTAAATATTTATATTTTCTTTTAATTTTTCTTTAAAAAGATTGTTCTAAAATTCAATTCAAATAATAAAGATGTTAGGAACACACTCTCTATCACACTCATTTCAACACGCTATCTTTTATTGGGTCACGTCACACACTAAAACACGCATTCAATCTCGATTAACATGTAATTAACTCGATTAACATGTAATCAAGTTTGAGTTTGTGCTTTAGAATGTAACGTGACCCAATAAAAAAGAATGTGTTAAAAAAAATGTGATAGAGAGTGTGTTTCTATCACTCCTCTTATAAAGAAATAAAATCATAAGAGAAGCTACTTAAAACTTTGGAGTTTACAATCTCATCCTTTTTAATTATGACAAAATTATTCTTACTATCTACCATACATACTTTATGACGCTTTTGATTATGTGATATTGAGCCAATAGTCAGTGTAACATTCCTGACAAAATATAAAATGAGAATAAGTCACACTATTCGAATAACCAAATGGTTATTCGAATAGAGTCTTTGCTGAGTAAAAAGATAAGAGAAAATAAGTGATTTTATTTGAATAAATCTCTATTATTCGAATAGAATTTCTGTTGAGCAAATATATAAGGAGAAAATATGTCATATTATTTGAATAAGAAGTCTTATTATTCGAATAAAATAAAAGAAATGCGTTATAGAATAAAAACTTGGTTTTCATTCAATTAGTTCCAATTAAAACTAGATGGCCATTGAATTTAGTTCTCATTTAGTTTTTTCTCTCTTTGGTCATCCATTTCCATAATTTTAAAAGAACCAAATGATGAGGTAAGCTAGATGAGATCATCAAGAGCCAAGTGTCAAGTTTGACCAAGGAAGTAATGATTTGTAGCAACATGTGTCAAGCTTGGATTTGAAAGCAATGCTTATAAGGAACAAGTGTCACGAAAATGATGAAAATGGAGGGCGAAAGATCAAGATAAATACGTTGGAAATTTCTACGAAGGAACAAGTGTTCAAACCTTTATTATGGATGACATGAGCATAGACAAATGTCAAAACAAGATGGTGAATTATGGTCAAGAAGAAACAAGTGTACAAGCATTAAATGGATATGAAATAAGCTTAAGATGTAAGCAAAAATAAGTGGCAAGTTCTGGATAGAAAACATATTAGAATAATGATTGCAGCAACACATGGCAAACAAATCAAGCCCTATACAAAAATATCAGCCTGCATAATAAAGCACAATTAAGCCAAGTGTCCAATAATTTAATAAGGGATGACATAGGCTTATGAAATCAGCATGGACATGTATTAAGGAATGAATGGAAGATTAAGAAAGCTTAATCCATAAGCCACTCCACGTTAGGAAGTAAGAATAATTACACAAAACAAGTGGCAAGAGGAGAGACTTTTCGAAGACTTGGACCTTGAAATAATGATTATAAGAGACATGTGTTAATCTTGGAAGTATGTTGCATGAGAAAGATCTGGAACTAAGTATGATGAAGCACAACCAAAAAGAAAAATAAGTGGTGATTTATGTAACAAGTGTTTAAGAATTTAATGAAGGCGATGTAAGCTTAGTAAGGTAATCAAGACAAGTGTCACAATATGAATTCTTGAATCATGACTAGTAATGATTACAAAAGGAGATTTAATTTCACCCTTCCTACGTGAAACAACTCTATAAATACCTCACTACACTCTCATCCATGACATAGCAAACACTCACCAAGACTCACAAGCAACCAAGTTTTGTTTCTTATAAACTCATCTCTTCCAACTTCAACCATTTTTCCCACCAATCTTAACTCTGTAAAATAGGTAGGGAACGACAAAAATATCACTTTTTCTTCTTTATTTCTTCCATCCATACCTTTTAGTCCATCTCTTTGAATCTATTTTCGTGTACTCTGTTTTTATATTTATGCAACAATGACATTCTGGTTTATGCAAATGTGATTTTTCGACTGTTTTATTCGAATAAGCTTGGGTTTATTTGAATAAAACATGCTAAATGTCTTAGAAAGTTGCATTCTCGAATGATTTATTCAAATAAATATTAGTTTATTCAAATAAACCTTGCTAAAAGCACTTCCAGTATTGTTTTTCTAAAGATTTATTCTCATAAAATTTTCTTTATTCTGATAAAATTTGACATGAAGCTTTAGAATAGAGATTTTAAACGTAAATGATTCATTTATCATTTTACACTCTTTTTCACCAATTTTTCATGTATGAAATTTGTTATCAATTGAAGTATTTACTATTCATTTAATTATTGAGAATGATATTTTTATCAAATGAGTTATTTACTATTTTACATTATTTCGATTATATTGAAAAGAAAGTTTCTATT
Organism: Ormosia emarginata; assembly: GCA_029884605.1. NCBI lineage: Eukaryota > Viridiplantae > Streptophyta > Magnoliopsida > Fabales > Fabaceae > Ormosia > Ormosia emarginata. The sequence continues at coordinate 3,059,824 of JAQQTP010000058.1, read as the reverse complement.
TTTGCATAATGATATATGATTTTATGTTATTATTATATTTTTTTCTATAAAGAAAGTATTTTTGAAAAGTCATCTCATGGATAAAAATGAATCAATGTGTAAAGAGATTATCATTACCATGATGAGAGATTATTGGAGGACGCCCTGATTGGATATTATTGTTGCAATGATCAGAGGACATTGAGAGACATCTCTTTGTCAAGAGATTAAGAGATTATAGAGGATTCCTCGATCAGAGATAATTATTGTGACTATGATGAAAGGATCAAGGGACGTCTTAGTCAAATTATTGTGATTATGATGAGAGGATTAAAGGTCGCCTTAATCATTAACAATGATTGTGGTCATGATGAGAGGATTAAGAGACACCTTAATCAAATTATTGTGGTCATAATGAGAACATTGTGAGACACCCTATTGAAGATAAATATGCACATTTGGTAAATAGTATTGAAATGAGATGATAAAGAGATAAAAATGATGATGACAATGAAGAAATTGTGATAAGAGATGATGAAAAGATGATGATTTACAAAAGAGAAAATGAAAAGTTACTTGTATTTTTAACATGAAATTTATTTATTATACTCTTTCAATGTTTAGAGAGATTCTTATTCCTTTATTCATATATTTCCTCTTTTTTTGAGTTACTTATTCATTCATTGTTAAGTTATTTATTTTTATCTAGGACTATTTACTCATATTATTTACTTCTCTTAAAATTTAATTTTTCAATTATTAATTTGTTTATTCAATTTTTGTTAGACTATCAGATATGGTCTTAAAAGGAGAGAATCGTAAAGAGTAGAATATGTATAATAGTTTTTATTCTTTCCTACTGAGATTGTATCACACCTCTTTGTGGTTTAATATTTTAGATAATAACAACTGGAAGAAGTTTTAATAGATTTTCGTGTAAAGCAAGTTTATGGGATGAAAGTTGAAGTTTATGTTAATAGTTGTAAATAAAGGCATCTTAAGAAGGTTTTGTAAGCGTCATTTTTTAGAAATAAGTGCCTAACTTAGAAATATTTATATGTAATAATTAACTCTAAAAGGGTGTGACTTTCAAAATTATATAAATTACTGTATAGATGAGCTAGTAATAATGTTAAAAAAATTTGTAACATGTTATTTTAATTAAAGTTAAAATATTATATTATTATAAAAAATAATTAAAATTAGAGTAAGACGTTACATATAAATGCCCCCTCAACTTAACTGTCCAGCAAACATTAGTAATAAACATAAATAAGTTAAAGAGAGAATAAGCATGAGGTATATAGTTTGGCAATATGCGCAATAAAAATTGTGCATTAGAATGATATCAAAATGAGTACAATGGGCACAACATAATCAGAAAATTAACAGAAAACAAAACAGAAAGCTTAGAAGCATAATAACATAAGGAGTTCATGAGGGAATATCCATTCTTTTCCTTCTTCCCCTTTAGTCACCACAAAAACAAAAGATAAGAGAGTGCAAACCATCCTGGACGGCCGTAAGATTCAAGGGAGCTATCAGAAATGTCCTTAATGTCAGAAGAGGCTTTAGGAATAGGATCATAACAATGACGTTTCATATTACTAATTTATGGGCTACTACAAGAGTCCACAATGTTATGGACTACCCCAAAATCTTATAGGCCAACACAAAAACCGATTAACATCATAAATGATTCATTTTGGTCAAATTAATACAAAACAGTTGTTGACTTATGAGCTTCTAAAGAGTCCATGAAATCCAATATTTGCAACATAGATTCCAAAATTAACCCTAAGGGTCATTGTATTCTGTCAAGAGCTAAATCTACACTGCACAAATATTAAATTAGAGCAAAAGTGAAAGGATGCCAATGAGCGCTCGACCTATGGGTTGATTGCATATCTCTAAGTTTTTTGTATGAATAAATTGTTTCTAGACTTATATTAGACCTTCATCTCTGACTTTCTTCTAGCTAACATCTGTCCCTGCATATTTATATATTTATGTGTTGCTTATTTAATCTTTCCACCATATTGCATCAACTGAGAAGGAGATGATTGTCCTTCGAGCACTGCAAGAGTATCCTGCCAGTAGAATTGACTATGGTTACAAGTGTGGATAAATCAATTTAAAAAAAAAAATTGATTGGTTCTAGCATTTTTTTTACTCAATATTTTGGTGCATGTAATTCTGACTAACTTATTGTGATTTTCCAGTTGTTCTCAATCCCATTATATTTGCATCTTGAAAGTGACATGCACTTATTTTTAAAGTATTTGTCCAATAACTAGTTACAGCATGTAACTTGCATTGAAGGGTTTTTGTGCTTCTTATATGAACGCGTTGTTCGTTCTTTCTAATCTATCATGGCAGGATTTTTAATGTTTTAGTTTAATGTGCTTGCTTGTAGTTCATTGCTGTTGGGTTGAACAAAATTCTTGATGTGATAATTATTAATAGTTTTTTTTATTTTATTAGTAAATTTAAATTTTAAATTGTAATTAATATCATAATATGTGATATTCATTTAAAATAAAAAATTAAGAATGTGATAAGAATTGTTTGGAGAAAAAGTAAGATTATTTAGAGAGCAAGTAGTTTTGCTTGGAGAGTAAATGTGATTACTTATTAAACAAATTTTTGTAAGTTATAAATATTTGTAAGTTATAAATATTTGATCATAGAATTAATATAGACATAAGAATGAAAAAGGAAAAATTGTAAATAGTATTGCAGTGAAAGGTTTGTAACTTTATTTTCAAAAATTATATCAGTTAGGATTTGTAATTTTGTTCACAAAAAGGATTACTAGCTACCACCTTTTTTTTTTTCTTTTTACTAGATTATCTAGCATCTTTTAGATTTTCATAGCCTAGACTAGCCACAGCCACAACGTAGATCGTAGCTTATCTCTAATTTGTGCTTGCACTACATTGTAAGTATAATTTCAAATTGAATCTAATCAAATTTTAGTTCCTATTCAAATGATATTTGTCCTATGCACTTTGAACACACATATTTGTCTACTGAGAGAAGTGAAAGTTTTGGAATAAAGGTCATGAGCTCAAAAAAGAGAGTCAGATCCCCACTCTATTCCAGTTAAGAGACCAAAATCTACAAACTATTTAGTCATGTGTTAGTCTCATAAGCCACGTGTCCAAGAGCATTTTTCTTTGAAAACAACATGTAGAGATATATACGTTGATCTGACAAGAAAGAACAAATGTATAATATATGTTAGAGAAAATAAATTCTTAAAATGATATAATGAAAAGAAACTTAAATGATTTTGCTATACGAGACTTGATCGAACTAATAACATGTTATAAATAAAATAAAGAGAAAAAATATAGAGAGATCATGACAAAGAAAATATGAACTCTAAAAGTCTAATTTTTTAAAAATTAGTTGTATTCTTTTTTTTATTATTTTTCTTCATAGAAAACATGACCTTATACATGACTCCAACATAAATAAGGAGAGCGGGTTATCTTTCTCAATATAATGCACCATTATGTGCAATGGTTACAATTTAATTAAGCACACTAAAAATTATAATTACAAACCTTACTAGGGACACTCTTAATATATTATTAAGATAGTCATCTACTACATATAAAATATACATGTTTTACAACATATAATGTATTTTTCTCTCGGTGATGTGGGATATATAGTTCCAGTCATCCACTACAAGAAGAAACAACTCTGTCACCAGCACCCTTTGAAGGTGAATTTATAGATACATATTAATTAGAAGGATTGTCTCCATAGATATATATCTAAATAAAGATAAAGACTTGACCTTTTTGTTTTAACTCAAGTGTATAGTCGATTGTTCTCTAAGTAATGTAGGATATATATTTCCAATCATCCACTACAAGAGACAACTCTGTCACGATAGTACTCTTTGAAGGTGAATTTATAGATAATCACATCGTGCAATTCAAGGACCTGTTAACTGTTTGAACCATCTCACCATAATAAAGTAAGTATCTTTTATTTATTTGGCCAAGCCTGTATGGAGTTACATGGAGTGACCAGCAAGCAACAGAAGCAAGTGGCTAAGTACTACAGATAAACTTCATGGAAGAACACCATATGACAGTATCCTTATTAACTCTTCACAGTATCCCAACAACTATTCTTCTTAGCAATCTTCATTTTACTGAGATATCTTTGGCTTATTTATTGCAGCATGCCTGAAAACCATAAAAGAATATTTGATGAATGGCCCAAATTGAACAGAGTCTAATAATGTAAAGATATTCATGCGTATATATTATGGTGTTACTTAAGTACTATTTTTGTGTGTCGCCCAATAACCACATGCCTAAAGTCTAAAATATATCTAATAAACACACAAATTTTAATTTATAATGTATACCTTCTTCTTGGGCTGAGACTTCTTCTCAGTTTTCTTTGGGGCTGGCTTGGAAGCTGGAGCTTTGGGAGTGCTCTCACTAGGCTTAGCTGGTTCTTTCTTGACCTGCGCTGATGACTGAGAGTCAAGAGGTTTCTCTACTTTGAGTGATGCCATTTTACAATACTCTTCTAAGGAAAGAGTTCTTCACCCAGTTTGCTGCCCCCTGGTCTATACAAGGACATCCATTTATAGCTGAATTTGAGAATAACATGGCCTTACAAGTTACAACGCTATTACATCAAATTTCCAGTAACCACCCTTCTTGAGGGAATGGAATAAACTGAACTGGAGGCAAATGGAGAGATGCTGCAGTATCTGATGCTTTGCCTAAGGCATTTTTAACAGATATTATTGGATTCATATATTCTACAATATAGTTGATACTGTTGAGGCATGGATACTTCATATGGAGTTCAGCTGAAGGCCCTTTAGAAGACTGATATTTTCTTGTCCTAACAACTAGACCTTTTTCAAATTATGGGTTAAAGCTATTGGCTTCCCTTCTCACTGAAGTAAAGCAAACGACAGAAAAAATTCATGGATGTCATTGTCTGAGAACAAATAAAGTAGAGAAATTATTAGGTACTCCGGAAGCTGGAGATTTCTCTTGCTTTGTATAATTAATTGTATAATTGTATATCACATCAGTTATAGTACTAAAAACTTAGTTAAAGTGAGACGTAATGATGATTCATATAGTTGAGATGATAAGTATTTATTGGTACAAAGTATGAAAAATCTCTTGCTCTCAAAAGATCTAGAATTTCTCGGTAAGTTAACTATATTGCATAACTTGATACAAATGTAGTTTTTTTTTTTTTTTTTTTCTATAGGTATAGTTCTTACAACTAACTCTGGGATCAACACCAGAGAAATTTTATAATATGTACGTGAGTATGTATGTATTTATGTACATATTTATGTGTTTGGTGAGAAATCATTTGTCAAAAATGCATCTAAGCTTAGTCTGCTAAAATTTTTTGAAACTATTAATATCAAAATTTATGACATATGAAAATATATAAAAAAATTTAGGATTATCTTAAAAATGTGCCGATGAGAAAGTCATTGTTGAAATCTTTAAAATCAATATCGATAAAGGAGAGATAATATTCTTATCCCACAATAGTTACTCACGCGTTAGTATTAATGTGACAAATGTACGTATTAGAGTGACTAAAAATATGAGTCTCTCCCTGTATATATAAAATAACTAAATTAGGTTAAATTTACTCACTATGACAAACTCATATATAGGACACATAAACAAAACTCACATATGAGCAGTGCTATAACAACAATAAGCCCAATAACAATAATGATCACAATTTGTGCTAAACGAAATACTCTAATAATTTTGACATAAAGTTAATTTGAATTTTATAAAATTATACTATGATTTATGCTAGTCCATAAATTTTTTTTTAACATTCTCCTACTTAGATGACATAAGTCATATTACATTATTTTAATAAAAAAATAATTCTCAAGATTAATCAAACAATATGTGGCCACAACATGATATTAAAATCGAGTTAGCATTCTCAATAACTAGTAAAAAATGAGACTACAAACATCTCAACAATGCAGAAATCATACTCGAAGGAGTACTGATATCATACATGCAAAATACTCATATCCTGGTCACACAACAAAAATGTGATATATGAGTAATAGGAAAACACATCAAAATAGCATACCAATATGTGATTAAAGTGCATTTCCTAACAAAATGGCCCACACATTCATCCAAGATGCTTGGGCAAACAAAAATGTGATATATGAGTAATGGGAAAACATATCAAAATTGCATGTCAATATGTGATCAAAGTGCATTTCCTAACAAAATGGCCTAAGCATCCACCCAAGATGCTTTCTGAGATTTAACAAATATCTCAACTTAATAACAAAATGAGACTAAGTCCAAAATGTCTCCACAATATACTATAATACAAACAAACAAAACTCACGAGATAATAATAATAATAATAATAATAATAATAATAATAATAATAATAATAATAATAATAATAATAATAATAATAATAATAATAATAACAATAATAACATTATATGGAAACGATAATAATAACAACATAATTGTTTAAGGTCTCAAGACATAATAATAAAATAATGTCACAATAAAATCACAAAACAAACTATCACTAACCTAAAACATCAAAAGACCTCACTATAACTATACGGGTTACATGATCAACAAAAACTTTAATAGCTAAACCTTTGGTTAGAAGGTCTGCAATCATAAGTTCTGTAGGGATATGTTTGACAAGAGTTTGAAACTCCTGTATCTTCTCTCTAACAAACATGTATTTTGTGTCAAAATGCTTCGAGCGCTAAGAGTTTTTATTAGTTTGAGAGAAACACATTAAGTCAGAGTTGTCATAATAGATAGTAAGAGGCTTGTAAATACTCTCCACAACACGAAATTTAGTAATCAAATTCTCCAACCATACTATTTAACGTGTAGCCTCATAATAAGCTATGTACTTTGCCTCTATAGTGGAAGTAGTTGTAAATATCTGTTTAACACTTTTCCAAAAAATAGCTCCTCCTACCAACGTAAAGATATACCTTGATGTGGACTTGTAGTCATCTGTACAACCACCACAATTAGAATCAGAATAGCCTATCACCTCAAGGTGATCCGATCTCCTATAGGTGAACATATAATCTTTGACACCTTGTAGATACCTCATAACTCATTTTGCAACCTACCAATGAGCCATACCAAGTTTGCTCAAGTATCTCCTAAGTGCACTAACAACGAAAGCAATATCAAGACATGTACAAACTTAAGCATACATAAGGCTGCCAATAGTAGAAGCATATGAGACATTTTCCTTTTCAGCAACATCTTTATCATTTTGAGGATACTAGGTATTAGAAAGTCTTTCACCCTTTTAAATAGGTACAACACAAGGATTACAAGATTTCATATTAAATCTATTTAGAATCCCTTCAATATAAGCTTTATAAGATAAGCCAAGAGTACCACGAGACCTGTCACGATGAATCTCAATACCTAGTACAAAAGAGACATCACCAAGATCTTTCATATAAAAGTGCACTGTCAACATCTGTTTAGTCTCATCTAGAAAATCAACATTATTACTAGCCAACAATATATCATCAAGATATAAAACAAGAATGATGAATCTGCTCTCACTAAACTTCAAATAAATACATTGGTCAACAGTATTTCCTTTAAAGTCAAAAGAACCAACAATATAATCAAATTTTAAGTACCAACCATCTTTAATAAAAACATCAGGTTGATCCATATACATATCCTCATACAAATCATCATTTAGGAAGGCAGTCTTAACATCCATATGATGAAGTTCCAAGTCAAAATGAGCAACTAAGGTCATCATAACACGAAAAGAATCTTTAGTGGAGACCGGTGAGAAAGTCTCCTTATAATCAATGCCTTTCCTTTGGTTATATCCCTTAGCAACACGTGTGACCTTATACCTCTCAATTTCACCTCTAGTGTCATGTTTGATCTTAAAGACCTATTTGCAACCAACAGTTTTACAATCAGCAAGCAACTCCACTAATTCCCAAATATTATTCTTTCTCATAGAAGCTAACTCATCCTCCATAGCCACTAACTATTGTGCACTATCAGGACTAACCATGACCTCTTGAAAAGAAATAATAAGATTAGAATCCTCAACTGAATTAAACTCATGCTCTTGCAGGTACACAATATAATCTTTGAATCTAGTAGACTCAGTGAATATAGGAACCCGCTCAGATATTCTTAGTAGAGTCACAACAACATCTAGATTCTATGCATCATTTTCAACTTGTTGAGGGACATCAACATTATCAATAGGATCAACAACATCATTATCATGGATCAAAGGAGATGACATTATCCTTGAAAAGGGTACTAGAGGAATAGGAACAACAACACACTCCTTTCTAAAATCAACAATACACGACTCTTGAGTTCCACCATACTCTAAGTTCCCTTCAAAATAGATAGTCCAATCGGATTCAATAACTCTAGTGATTTGAGAAGGATAATAGAACCTAGAACCCTTGAGCCTATACAATAACCAATAAAGAAACCATTAATGATTTTCAAATCAAGCTTCTTCAGCTATAGGTTATACGGTTTCACATTTACCTTATATTATCGAATGTGTGAAATTACATTAAAAGGTCTTTTGCTTGACATAAACTCATGTAGATATTTGGCACAAGTTTACTTGGCACATAATTTAGAATATAAGCAGTAATCTTCAAGGCATCTCCCACAAAAGTTCTAGAAAAGAAGAATGACTAGCATGTACCTTACATATTTGATCTTGTTACTATATTTCAATTCAACAATGATCTTAATTGCTCTAAAAGGCATCTAAAGATTCAAATTTCTCAAGCAATAAGTCGATCCATTTGTGCCTAGAGAATTCGTCAATGAGGGTGGTGAAGAATTCAAAACTGTCCATGGCAATAGGAGAAATAGGCCCACAAAAGTATGTATGAATCAACTATAGTATTTTTTTCACACCTAGTAAAACTCACTCTTGCTAGATCCAACAGTTAGCTTCCCTTTTACGCAATCAACACAAGTAACAAAAAATAGAGAAGTTCAAATCATGAAGAATATTCTCCTTAATCAATTAATCAATTTGTTCCCTGGAGATATGACCTCAATGTCTATGCCACATTATGAACGAGACTCTACACACTTATTCCTAATAACATCATTGACCTCTTACTATCATTGATCAATAAAAAAGAGTCGATATTTAACATATAAAGACCATTAGGCAAAACTCCAAAACTAACAAGAACATAATCATAAGGTAGGGAGACTCTCTTATCACTAAAATGAAAAGATAGTGCAACTATCCAAAGCATAAACTGGAAAAAAGTTCTTTCTTATAGAGGACATACAACTTCAAGGAAATAACATTTATATACTCTACTTTGACACTAACTCTATTTCCCATTATGATTATCAACTCTCCTTTACTTGGCCTTCTCCTATTTCTGAACTCAAGTAATAAGCACATAACATGAGTAGTTGCACTAAAATTTAACCAACATGTATTAGAAGGGACATTAACAAGATTGGATTCAAAATACATTAGAACTAAGGACTTAACTTCCTTCTTCTCAATCCAATTATTAAACACTATGTAATTAGCTCATCTAAGCCAATTCGCAAATTTTGTGGCACGTTCACGATCACCATTCACATCATTATGCTTAGTCTTGGTCAACACAAAGAGGCCACAGGCCCTTCTGATTTATCAATAGCCTTACAAAATTAGTTGACATTATCTGCTTCATGAAAACTCTCCTTAATTACTTTGTCAATACTATACTTTATGGTTATGAGACAAGCTTTATTGGAATGATCACACTTTTCATATTTCACCTTAATCGCAGTGGAAGACATATATATAGGCTTCGAGGCTCATCCATAGCGAGAACAACATCAATAATAGAGATGAGTAGAAATAAACTCATTGGCTCAATACAGTCCTCATAATTGGTCTCATCCGACTTTGTCAAAACATTTATTTTCATAAACAAAACTGAATCAATATTTTAAAAGGAGATTTTCTTGTCGAGTATTTCAATAAACAAGATGAGCAATAACCACAATGGAGCTCTCCTATGCAATTGTAATCCCGTCTAAGGGTCTCGAATTACAACACATTAGTAGACTCCCATAAACATTAAAATCATATCCGTAAAGCTACTACTAAGAAGATACTGAGAACTCTAAAGGCACTACCTTACTGCCTTTAACGAATTATCAGATATCATATTAATGAGGACAAACTGATAAGGTAAGTGCATCATTAACATAATCCTCAATGCAACATTATTGACAAAATATCAACAAAATGACACCTCAACATAATTGGTCCCACGAAGGCAAGCTCACAATTATGCAAAATGCCTTAAAACTGTACCACAATACTTTAAACAACAATTCTCATAATCAAATTGCATAAATAACAACAAAATAAATAGTTTTCTAAACATTACATATTAATTTATGCACAAAATAACACCAACAATTATTTCAATATCCAAACAACATCAACTATGAGAGTGCACAACATATATCATGCCCAGTACCTTCATAATAATACACAAAAAAATTTTAGAGGCAAAAGAGGAGAGTACCATATATTTTTAATAATTTTAATCTCTAGAAATTTTGGAATAAATAATAAATAGGCATAAAAAATAAATAAAATTCACCAAAAAACAGAAAAGGGCGCGTGGAGAATAATGCAAAAAACGGAATTGAAAAATCAATTTTCTATTGCTTGCACTCTCCAAGATTGCTAGTGGGCGTGAGTGTGGGTAGAAGATCACCTTCTTCCTTGCCCGTTTGATTGGAATTTAGGTCATTTGACATGTTTCGACCTAATTCATGATGTGATGGGTTTTCTGCGATATCTCTCTTATTTTTAATCCATTTTACATGATTTTTGCCCCATTGGATTCATAATTTAGAGATCTACAAAACACCTAAGAATTTTGCATGAAATTTTTTGGGCTTTTGATTGAAATGTTAAGGACAAAAATATGGGTTCAAACGCAATATTTTAGTGATTTCTCCATCGTTTCTCAACGATTCAAGTTGATCCATGCGTGAGCAACACGCTCCTTGGTGCGCGTCTGGGTGTGGCGGGCAGGAGTTGAACTCCTCCTTCTTCCTCCCGAAAGCTGCAACGCAGCAGCCATGGGAGAGAACCCTTGCTGGTTCCTGTGCAGTGACTCCAACAGCCACTTTCTCGTTGGATCTCCATTTGAAAATAGATAGGAAATGCAACCCATAACTTGCATATTTTTAGCAAGGGAAAGGTTTCCTCTTTCCACAGTGCTCAACAGGCTTGCAACAAGCTTGGTGCACATCTAGTAGCATTCATGTTCTTCCTCAAAGGAGTTGCATCGTGCAGCCATGGAAGCCCCTCACTAGGTTCCATTCCCAGTGGCTGAAACAACCATTGTTCTCGTCGGAAAACACACCAAAACGGACTGGCATCGAGAAAAGATCATCGTCATAACTTTATTTATTTATTTATTTTTGAAAAGCTCCCAAAAAAATAAGGTTGGAAGAATGCAGAGAACAAAATTGGGGTTTCGGGTTTCTTCAATTTTAAATCTTATATGATTTTTAAGTAAAATAGAAAATTAATATTCATAATTAGGATTAACATTTCTCTAGTACCAATTGCTAAAATTTCCCGGATCTACTAATCCCAAAATTTATGACATATCAAAATATATAATGAGTTTTAGGATTATCTTGAAAAGGTGCCGATGAAGAAGTCATTGTTGAAACCTTTAAAATCAATATTGATAAGGGAGAGATATTATTCATATTCCACTATAGTCGCTCACACGTCAGTATCAATAAGGTAACTGTACATACTAGAGTGACTAGAAATAGGGGCTTTTCATTGTATATATAGAATAACTAAACTAAGTTAAACTTACCTACAATGACAAACTCATATACAATACCCATAAACAAAACTCATATATGAGCAATGTTTTAACAACAAGCCTAATAATAATATTGACCACAATTTGAGCTAAACGACATACTCAAATAGGAGGGTCAGAGGCATAATTTTTTTTTCCTTGAAAAATGGAAAATATCATCAAATTAGTTGTTCCACATAATCATGACCAGGAGGCTGCTCCAAATTAAATTCAATAAAACAGGATATGATGCACAGGAGTTTTCAACTAATCTAACTAATTTTTCAAATTTAACTTTTTTTGAAGAATCAATGAGTGAATCCATAAGTGCATAAGTAGCAGAAAAGAAGGAAACAGACGTTACATAGGATGAACAATTCTTTGTTTGTTTTTGGGGGGCAGGGGAAGATTGTTAGAGCTGATCTGGTAGATAAACAAGACAAAACGTGAAATCTAAAAGTGAGAATTATCGTTACTATGTTCCAATTTCCAACATTAAACTTTCATGAAGATCCAAAGCCACCTTTTGATTCCAGCATAGACCATAGGCCATTTTCCTCTTTATAACTAAAATATTGATGACTGAAGAGATGAGAGCATGGTCTTAAGTCTTGACTTTTTAGGTGAAGATGTTGGAATTAGGAAGTGTGTGCATGTGTTTTTGGTGTGGTAATGGCTTATGTGATAAATGTGATATGATTGAGATGGTGCCTGTGTATGTATTGGATAAAGGAAGTATTAGAGGCACGTTGGGTAATGTAGAAATACTGACTTGTTTGATCACTAACTTGGTTTGTTACATCGCTAGTACAAGAGTAAAGCCTATTTATAGGCCTTTACACCGTCATTCTTGACCATTTGTAGGATTCTAGATATTTTTTATTTTTACTTTATTTTATCTACTACATACACTAACATGATCATTCTAAACTATTCTAATAAATGAGCTTGCTTTACTTCTCTAGATTTTTCTTATTCCTTTGCTTAATATTTACCGCCTAATAGTAGTAGATATATTAGAATTTTCTAGATTAACTTTTAATACTCCTCCTTAATCTATAAAGTTCATGAACTCCAAGCTTTTCTTGAAATTTGTTGATCTTCTTGGCTGGGATCCTTTCACCTTTGAGCAGTTGTAAAACTTTGAATTCTTTGCCATTGTTGAGTTGTCCATGCTTTGACAATTGATCACAAACAAGCAGCATCCATTGGTTGATTTTGAATTCTTGAAGATCTTGGTTTGAGCATGCATGCTTCCTTGTTGAGAGCTTCTAGTGATGCATTCCCTTGCCTTGTTGTCTTGTATAGTTTTTATGACTGTACCATTCTTGCTCCTTGGTGCCTTCTTGGAATCTTGAGCTTAAGTCTTTTTAGTATCCAACTTCTCCTTCATGCCGTTTCTTCTTGCTTCTTCTTTTGTAGCTTCTTTGAATTTTTGCAGTTCTTGAGAAAGTAAATTAACTGCACATGCTTGCATTTTTTTAGCACATGATAGTTCTTGCCTACGACTTGTAGGGGATGTGTTGGTGCTCTTTTTCTCGGGTGGTATAATGATAGAAAATACTTTATTGTGGGTTATTTTCGTTGTAGCTATTTATGATGGAGCATTTTCCAAAATAAAAAATCACCTATAAGCCTTTGTTTAGTAATTGACCAATACTCAATAAATTATGTGCTAGCCCTAGCACATAAAGCATGTCTTGAATATATTTTGTGTTGCCATATTTTGTTTTGACGATAGTGATGCCCTTATCTTAAACTTTTTTAATCTTTCCATCACCAAGGGCAACTTTAGATTTTATATTTTCATTCAAATTGATGAAGTAATCTTTATTGCATGTCATGTGGTTTGAACAACCATTATCCAAATACCAAACATCCCTTGGTTAATAGAAAATACAGAATAAAATAGTAGATCAATAGATTCATTAATCTCAGTAAAATTTGCTTTTTCTTATTGTCGATACCAACAATCTTTTTCAAATTGAATATGCCTCTTACACCTCTTGCATCTGAATTGACAATCATTTGTGTCGTGATTATTTTCTTGCATAGATTACAATATGAGTTAAAATTTCTGATAGGCTCCTAGCTATTGGGCCACAAGTGAATGAGTCGGGTGGAAAGAATGAAGGATACGTGAATAAGAGGGAATTGGTTACTGATGGGGGGGTCATTCTGGAACTTTGGGAATTTTGGGTGGCTTGACCATTGGGCATAGACTGCATCTTGCATATTTGATTTTCCTTTCTTTCTTTCTACAATTTCTATATCCATATTAATAGCTCTGCTCCTTGAAATTTTCCTACATTCTCTTAGTAAAATACCAGTTTCTATCAGTGGTATCAGAGCTCCTAATCTGGGAGCTATGGGTACTTGATTCAAAGATGATAAAAATGGAGAAGCAGTGATAAGTCAAAGTTCTCAAAGATTTGCAGAGGACGTTTGAGAGATGGAGGAAGGAATACAAGGAGCAACATTTATGGTTTCCAGTGTTTGAAGGAGATAATGCATATGAGTGGCTAATCCGCCTCGAGCAACACTTCAACGCTAAAGGAATGAAAGAAGGGAAGTTGTAACTGGCTATGGAAGCTCTGGAAGAATGTGCCTACAATTGATACCAACAGTGGGAGGTGTGTAATCCTAATGCAACTTGGGAAAATTTTTGAAGAGTGGTGATCAAACAATTCCAGCCTGAGTTTGACCCAGATTTATTGGTCTTCATACCGAATGATGAACCAGAACTGGAACTGGAACCAAAATCTGAGACAAAAAATGGAAATTGCCCCGATCTTGGAGAAGTTTGAGGCCAAGAATGTGGAAGTGGAGATCCAGATGGATGATGAAGAAAGAGATGATGCAGTAGTGGTTTACTATTCCAAGGCCACTATAGATAGAGGGGAGGAGATGCGTGCGTCATTGGAGGCAGACTATGGTGGAGATCCGAGGTAGAAGCTATTGGAGGAGTATAGCAGCAAGAATGATGGTGTCTTGGGTAATGGCACTAATAGGTAGTGCAAAGGTGGGGGCCAAGGTAGCGTGCCTTTACAACTGCAAGGCACTCTTACAACTAGAGCTAGAGAGGGAGAAGAGGTGAGGGCCAAACAGACATTACATAGGGAGAATTATTTAGACCTAATAGGTCAAGCCCAAATTAGTGAGGAAAAGAATATAATCTTAGAAAAAGAAAGAGTAGGTGTGTTTTCTGGATCCAAATTAGAACTAGCCCAAATTAATGAGAACCCTGTAGTAAAACTTGGGCCATGACCTAATCAAATTTTTGAAACAGGACAAATGAATTCAAAGCTACCTATAGCTAGATCCAAACTCGAAGTCATTGGTAGAAGCAGAAACATCATGGAAGAATAAAATCAAAACTCAATTCCTTTATGTTGTGTAACCCCCAATGCTCACATTTTCACATACTCATGATCACCCAACAATTTGCGAAGCCCTAGCTTGGTAGTGTGGCAAAATACTTAGGAATACCCAAAGTCATTCCTGCCTTGTTTAGAGTGCGCAAATAGAGTTTCAAAGCTCATGTAACCCAACCATCCCTTCACCACCGCCGGAGCCACCAGACGCAGGCCACTATTGGTGGGCCATCCTCGAGTCGAAATCCTCTAACCTGAAGGAGAAAATGACTTAGGACCAAGTATTGAGCCAGTGTCAGAAGACCATGCTCTGTTCCAAAAGTGAAGAATCATATGTAGTTCAAAACACGTGGGAATTTGAGGGTAAGTTTGACACCCACAAGCTTCATGGTTGGGGGCTTTTGGCTCGTGGGCAAGAAGGATTGATGGTTAGAACAACAAATTTATTTTCTCTTGATATTGTTCTTCTATCAAAAGTGGGTTCTCCTTGTGCTAATGAAATCTCAAGGACCATAGGCGTTGAGATGAAGGAGGGAGGGAATATGCCCCTTGTTAGAACTTCTTCACCCAGGGAACTACTGGCCTTTGGTGCTAATAGAGGTGACCCCATTATATAGAAGATACATCCTACTAGTCAAACGTGGAAGACTCTCAAGAATTTAAGATTTCATCGCAAGGACATTCCAAACCTGTAGTGGTCTACAACCACATTTCTCATATCTAAACAACCATTTTTGCAAAATTATAAGTTGGTAAAATATCTTCTCTTCCATGATGGGGATAGTAGTAAAGTGGGAATAGCTGTATTTTTTGAGTGATATAATATAGATACCAAGGTAAAAATGAGATTCTTTGATGAAAGTACACACATTGGGTGATCCCTAGTCACTAGAGGAGCAAATATTTCAGCATTAAATGATCTATTGGTTTCAATGATTGGGATTGCCTCTGGAGATAAGGTCTTAATGGAGGTTTTAAACTTTTGGATGATCAAAATCCATATGCTTCTAGCACAAATATAGTGAGGTTTCCAAAAGTTGTTATGGGAAACAAATCAATCTGGAAGACTGAAACAAGGTTTGACTTTTGGGGAACCAAGTGTTGCAGTTTGCAAGTTAGAGGAATAAATAGAAGATTGCCTTGCTATCCTGTCATTAATTTGGAGAGTGATTTCAACTCAATATTTGATGCTTCTATCTATGAGAAATAATGGTAACTTTATGGAGAACGGATACTTAGGTCTGTTCTATGGAAATGAGCCTGATGTATCTATGATGATTGGTTGTCACTGGGTTGTCCTTGCTATAAAGACCAAAGTTGTCATCACTATTGTACTCGCAATGCTTTTTCTTCTTGTGGGAATTTGAGCAAATCAATGGGATCCTAATGGAAGCCCTTGTGCTTCAACCATAACTTGGTCATCATGCTTCAAGCAATGGGACTTCGATGGGAGTTTCTTGTCAGCTATAACAGTTTAATGAATCTTCAACTTGAGGACAAGGTGATTGTCATCAGGGGGTATTGATAGGCCCCTAGCTATTGGGCCACAAGTGAATGGGTCGGATGACAAGAATAAGGGATACGTGAATAAGAGGGAGTTTGTTACTGACGGGGGGATCATTCTAGAACTTTGAAAATTTTGGATGACTTGGCCATTGGACAAAGACTGCATCTTGCATCTCTAATTTTCTTTTCTTTCTTTCTACAATTTCTATATCTGTATTAGGAGCTTTGCTCCTTGAAATTTTCCTACATTCTCTTAGTAAAATACCAGTTTCTATCAATTTCCTTCATTGCTTCCTTGATTTTTATAATTTTCTCTCCGCCTACCACAATTATTAAATCCTCCTCTATTTTGGATGTGGAATTTAATTTTATTATTTCCATCATTTTCGGAGATATTGAATTTAGTTTGAAATGCTTGTTCTAAGGGCTTCTCAAATCTTTGCATTCTAGCTTCACGAGCTTCAAGAGAACTCATTAATTCTGCTAGAGTAAGCTTAGAAAAATCTTTAGATTCTTCAATAGCAGCCACCACATGATCATATTTAGATGGAAGACTTGTTAATATTTTTTGTGTAATTCTCTTATCCTCTATTATATCTCCATAACTGCTAATTTGATTAATTATGTATGAAACACGTTTATCAAATGCCTTAATTGATTCACCTTCCTTCGTTAATAAAGTATCAAAATCTCTCCATAAAGATTAAGTTTGATAGAGATTACCTTGTCGGATCCCTTGAATTCATTCTTCAAAATTTCCCATGCCTCCTTTGACTATGTTGCATTCATGATTTTTGGAAAGAACACCTTACTGGCACCTTGTTGGATGAAGAGCAAAGCCTTAGCATCCCTTTGCTTATTTTTCTTGTACTCCTTTTTCCTTGCTGTCCATGATTCATATTCCTCCTTATTTGCTGGTTGCTCTTAGCCTTCTTCGATCAAATCCCACAAATCTTGTGAGATGAACAATGTTCTCATTTGAATGCTCCAAAAATCACAACCATCTTCTTGAAGTATTGGAAGTAAAGTTTGGGCATAGTTGAATGTGGTTGGGTTTTAGGTTGATGTGGAGACCATTGGTTTATTGGTTGATTAAAGCTGGATCTTCCTTCTCTGATACCACTGTTGGAATTGGGGAGTGTGTGTACGTGTTTTTGGTGCGGTAATGGCTTATGTGATACATGTGATATGATTGAGATGGTGGCCGTGTATGTATTGGATAAAGGGAGTATTAGAGGCGTGGTGGGTAATATAGAAATACTGACTTGTTTGATTGCTAACTTGGTTTCTTACATCACTAGTACAAGACTAAGCCTTATAGAGGAAGGGTTCCTCAAAGAAAGGAGAAATACAAGGAGAATTTAAATATGTACTGTTGGGAAATCAAGACCAGTTGTTATGAAAACAACAAAAGATTACCCCCAGCAGAACCGTTATGCGGAAACAAGTTTGGGTGAGCACACAGGAAGAAAACACCAATCACACAAAGACACAAGAATTTATAGTGGAAAACTCCCAAACCGGAGAAAAACCACTTCTGTTGTCAAAGACAACCAAAGATTTCACTATGAGATTTGTACAACTAAATCTTTCACGTAGTTATCAACACTCTAAAAATACACCTTACAAAAAGAGTCTTACACACTCTCTCTATTACTAGGACTACTTTGTATTTTATCACTCCCTCCTCTAACTCTTCACTCCTTCTTTTCTTGGTGTGTCATGGGAATGAAGATGATCATCTATATATAGATGTCTTCCTTAAATTTCAGCCACAAAATCTCCTTCAAATTGTAGCCACACAAATTACCAACTCCATGAGATGAATTTGCAACCACAAAAACTACCAAGATCAATTTATGGCCACAAATAAAGAAAGCCACCAACTCCACTTATGAGCTGGACTCCAACATGTACTACATATATTTGATAAGATAAAACTCCTAGTCTACAGCATGTTTAGATAAGGTTGGGTTCTCTGGTGGTTGAGAATGTGATGATGTTGAGGAAGCTTCAATAAAGTCGAGTGATTACTATACTAATAACTTTTATGTTTTCTTTGTTTCCCCATCTTCTAATTCCTTATTTTCTGTTTGAACAAATTATATTTAAAGCTTCAGTTAGAGAGGACATCAGAAACACAAGTACACAACTTAGAGGAGATGCATTTTGCATCTGTTAGTTTTTATCAGCTCCCAATTATACTATTTCTTTTAAATATGTTGCATTTGAAATTAGTCAAATTAGTGTAGAAGTTACATAAAAAATTTGGACTATAGTTGTACAAATCTTGATTGCTTCATTTCATATCAATTAATCACAAGGATTTAAGATATGCATCTTACAGCTTGAATTCAAATTACCACTTCAACCCAGGTGGTGATTCGAACAACCAAAGGTGTAAATTAATATTATGGTCCCTGATCTACTATGAAGTCTTTAGTCAATGATGCTGCCTCATCCTCAAAGCTATATAAGCTACAACTCTGTATCCGATCAACATTAAAGTCAATGCAGCCACATGACCCCACATATTATCAAGCCCCAGACACTTTATGGCAGGAAAATCTCTTATCCTACAATAATGTAACCCTGGTCCACACTTGTAAACCTCATTTATTGAGTACTGCACTCCTACCAGAAGCTCATAGCAGTAGTGACTGAAAGAAAGGTACTTTAACCAAGCTATAAAAGATGGCATTTGCTGAATATAGTAACCACCAGCTAAAAGAAATACCAGCATGGTCACTGAAGCTAGAGTTGTTCCCTGTTTAACATCCATTAGAATGGCCCCCAGTGCTAGGCCTATTCCTTGAGAAACTAGCACATTAAAAAGCATGATCAAGAGGGTTAACACAAATGTAACCAGTGAAGGCTTGAGACCTCCCATCCAGTAGGTGATTGTTACAAAGATGGTGGGAAGTACAAGCTCCATTGGTAAGTCCCCAACCATTCGGGCAACATAGTAGGAGGAGAGATGGTACATGCCTGATGATCGTTCTTTCATCAGCATTGGCCGATCCAAAGGAAACGCCAAGATGGCACTAAAGAGAGGGAAGAATCCCCAGAAGATGGAGAAGAAGAAGAGCAGGCTTACCTGTTACAAGGATGACATTGTTATGAGCACTACTACTACTACAAAGGAAAGTAGCTTCTTCCTATTGTGTGTTCAATCCAAATTAACTGGTAATTGAATATATAATCCAAGCAAATTGGCAAGTAATGGATGATTCTGATTCATTGTCCAACAAATCTCCATACTTTAATAGCTATTTATCTTTGAATTTTCACTACAAAGAAAAAAAGAACATAAGTTCATAATACCTGATCCTGTATATGTGAGGGATCAGAATGCCACCACAGAAGTCCTGAGAGAATTGAGACAGACAAGACTTGGAAAATCCTTAAGCCAGAATAAGATTCATGCCTCCTCTCCTTTAAACCCCTCTTAAGGAGAACCTTGAATTGCTCCCACCAGCTAGTGGTCCATTGGTTCTCAGAACCTATCAAACATGCATAATGATCATCATTTAGTCATGGTGCTATATATAGCTCTGCTCCTTACTGCTATATAGGAAAAGCAACACCAAGAGAGACACAAAATTTCACTTACTTCTGGGTAATCCTGATGTGAAAAACGCTTGGTCGTTATTATTCCGTTGAATTTCTTCCTTGAGAAGAGGGTACAAGTGCTTCTTATAGGATGAAACTAGGGACTGTTTGACTGAAGCTTGATCCTCATGGTGATCTATTTGATCATCCTGTTTGACATCAGCAACTGTGCCTGCAAATCCACAGATCTAAAGAATTAAAAGGTTCATTTGCATGTCTCTCAATCATGTCTACCAATTTTTTCTGGGCTTATGGCCAAATGTAACAGAAATCCATGCACAATCATCAACCATGCTTGAAGATGCTTCCACCATCATAATTTCTGGGATTCAAATATCTTGTTTAATTCAAGGAAATTGAGCTTAATGGTTCATCTAAATTTAATGTTAGAATTTTATAAACTTCTAAATTGTCATTACACAGCCAATCACACACAATGAGAAAGGACCCATTGTTGCGAGTTTGATGATAAAATTTATGGCTATATTCCAATACGTGCCACACTATTAGTGAAGAAAGTTGCTGTGCCAAAGAAGCTTTTATTTTCAAAACAATAATAATAATAATAATAATAATAATAATAATAATAATAATAATAATAATAATAATAATAATAATAATAATAATAATGTGACCGGGGAAGGTATAAGAGAAAAAAGTGATGACATTGAATTTAAAGAAAAAGAACCATGATACGTGTACAAGTTAAAGATTTCCATGTAAGGCAATGGACAACACCTTAGTCTAGTTATAACATTTTTTAAATAGTTCAAATAAGTCCACCATGCAAGTATCATTTTCCTAAAAGACAGAATAACAAGCACTTATGATTAGGAGGGGGAAAAATTTTTCCACAAGCATTTATGATATCTTGTAGGCACTTATGATTGGAAAATGAGCCCATCTATCAAAATCTGGGGGCAAGATTTCTAGGTAAATTGGAAGCAGCAAGCTCTCATTAATCCCAAACACATAGTGCCTATCTGGTACAAAACTTTATCTGGTCATGAGAATTGGACCATTTTAAACACCTTCAAAATTCTTTACATAAAGTTTCTCTTGTGTGTTGATCCAAGTCTACACAAAAGAAATTCACATTTCATTACATAAACATAAAGTTTCTCTTGTGTGTTGATCCAAGTCTACATAAAAAGAAACTCACATATTGTGAAACTGACCCAAGAGGGATTTTGGTAGTGTCTTATCAATTCACTGCTTCTAATGATCCATTAGCTGTTGCCACCTTGAAAACAAGGTTCTTGGGTAAGAAACCCCAATCCTTTTGCACCAGCATTATTTAATTTTTGAAAACGAACCCTTACCTAATAATGACCAGGTGTAAAACACACTTACTCCTTTTGAATATCATGCATGGTGTATGTTGCCTAATGGGTCAATTGTGTTTTTATGAAGTTGACATGCACAAAATCCCAAACTTTCCTTTCTCACTTTCAAAAACACAAACCATTAAGATTTTTAATCTAAATTTGGTCACACCACTTACCATTAGCAAGGTCAACCAAAAAATCAGCCGGGTTCATAAAACTGAAAGCGGGTACAAAGCCCATGGACTCAAGATACTCCATGACCCGACCCGCATGCCCACTATAAATCGGGTACCCGTCAGACAAAACCACCACCTTATCAAACATCCTATACAACCGGCTTGAAGGCTGATGAATGGTGGTCACCACCGTCCGGCCACTGCGTACGAGCCTCCGTAGCACCGCCACGATGCGTTGGGCAGTTGTGGAATCGAGGCCTGAAGTCGGTTCATCCAGCAACAACAAACTCGGGTTCACAAGCATCTCCTGCCCGATACTGACCCGCTTTCGCTCCCCGCCGGAAATGCCCCGTAACAAAGCTGTTGCACCGCCAACAGGGCTGTTCCGGCACCTTGTCAACCCTAGCTCCACAATGATCATCTCAACTAGCTCTATTTTTTCTTCCTTAGTGAGGCTCTTGGGAAGTCTCAGTAAAGCAGCATAGGTGAGTGTCTCAAGGACAGTGAGGTGAGGGTACAACACGTCATCTTGGGACACAAAACCTGTGTTGCGCTTCATGGAGCTGGAGAAAGGATGGTCGTTATATGTGATGGTGCCGGAGACTTTTCCGGCGGCGAGGAGGCGGCCAGCCAGGGCGGTGAGCAAGGTGGTCTTGCCGCTCCCTGATGGACCCAACATTGCCATCAGCTCCCCCGGCCGCGCAATCCCTGTCACGCCGTTGAGCACTGTCCGGGTTGGCTTCGGCTCTTGTGATGAAACACAACCATTCTTTTGGCTTTCAAAGGGTACGGTGTATGAAACATCTTCAAACTAGCAAAAACAGAGCAACATTAGAAAAAAAAAAAAACTCAAATAATAATATATGTGTGTGTAAAATATGGTATACAATTGTAACAAAAAAAAAAAATTATCTCATACAATTATTTTCTTAACTATCTCTATCTCTTAATAATAAGTGATTAATATTTATTAACGTGTATTTGTATATATGCCTTAAATATTTATCATTTATATTATAAATAATTTTTACCCATTACCTTTTTTACAACTTTTATTTGTAGAGAAAAGGTATATTTAAAAATGTTTTTCTTTCGATTTATTATTCCAAAACAGATATAAAAATAGCAAACAAAAAGTGGTATGAGAATAACATTGAAGTTGTATCATCATTTATTAAAGAGTACCAATATTATGGTACAATCATAAAATAAGATGATTTTTAATTAGGTACAGTCTAGTATGTTATTTTTTATAAATTAAATTATTATTTAATATATAAAAATATTATTAATAATAAGTATATTTTAATCATAAACTTTACAATCTTACATATTTTAATAATAATTCAAATGCATATATATGTTATATCTAATTAAGAATTATTCAGAAAATGTAAAATATATATATATATATATATTATATATATATATTTATTTATTTAGTAAGAGAAATATTTATTTTAAGAGGTGAGAGAAGTAAATTTTGATTATTAAATCTTACGTTAATGGTCAATATTAGAATATAAATATATGTAATTTTTTAAGTATCATATGATCTTTTAAGTAACTTTTAATCTTAACTATTTATGTATAGGTATATAATCAAAATTTATTTATTTCATCTTTTCATAATAAAAATTCTTCAAACTTTATATATATAAAAAAATGATGTTTTATATTATTTTTTATTTTACATAAATTTTTATTATATTTTTTAATAATTATGATAAAATAAGAAGAAAATAATAAAAAAAATATAATTAATGATATAAAAAATAAAAAAATATAATTAATAATAAAAAATAATATAAAAAATAATATAAGAGAAAAATGAAATAAAAAATCATGATTGAGATATATATATGTATTGAAAAATAGATAAGTACTTTGAGGGTAACAGGACGCAGGGTTTGGTGAAGAATGGAAAATCTTGCTGCAGGTGTTGGGTGCTGCAGCTGTTGTTGAGAAGGAATGCCATTATCCAAAGTGGGTTTATCGTCTAATGACGAGGAACCTGCTGGATCAGCATGGACCGAACAATTCTCCGGCCGCTTTGTCATGGCTGGAACGTTTGGTGTATTAGTGGTTTCTTGCTGAGGGGGCATCATCTCAGAGATGGGTACTATGATAATTGAGATTTTGAGGGTTTGTGAATTGAGGAATTAAAGATGGTTACTTTGATGTATGTGTGAAGAAGTAGATCAAGAGATATTGACTAGAAACTCCAGTATATGGAAGGAGGAGGAAGAGGATGACAAGAAGAAGAAAGTCACATGAGGGGACAGGTAAGGTGATCTATAAAGTGAGGAAGGCGCAAGAAGCACACAAAGGTGTGATTGAAGGATGACAATTTATAGTATTAGGAAGAGAGAGCAACCACCAACTGCTACACACGTATGTGTACGTTACTGTGCCTACTTTAAAAAATATATAATGTAAGTTATCACATTTTAATATTAAAACCGATATTTACTATAGAAGAATTATTTATATTTTAAAAATCAGATCGAATTAATTAGTTAAATTTTTAAATTATAAATTAGTCATATTTTTAATTTAAATAATATTTTATTTAATTATAATTTAATTACAATTTTAATAAGTTAAATCAGTTAAATTATGATTTGAAAGTTTTATCAATTTAATTTTTAATTTAATTTTTAAAATATTAATGCATAGTTCATATTTTTATTTTTGTTTAATATTTATGTAAGACTCGAATTCCAATTTAAAAAAAATAAGCGCTTGCATGTAATCAAGTAGATCACAACCAAACCAAAAGTAAATGGCAACGCAGAAGAAGCAGGCATTGGTTTTGAAAAATATTTTGCTTCATGTAAAAATTAATTTATTTTTCTTCATTTTTTTAAATTGTGTGTTTATTAGTTGTTTATATGAATTTTCTAAGGAAAATTGTATTAATGAATATAAAAGTTAAGACTGTCGCATTCAGCGTTAGCAACGTGTAAGGAAGCCTTTTGTTAGATTCCCTTTCTTTTTTATGTAAGAAAAGTTATTGGAGATATTTTTAATTTGACTTAAAAAAAACTAGTGATAGGAATAATCAAAGCATATGGGGACCCTATTTCAGATTTCATCATCTCCACTTGTCCTTAAAGTATGTGAATGAATTTTTTTTTATGTACCAAAAAAAGAATAATTTGTTTCGTCAAAACAATTACTGTAGTAGTTTTGACTATGGTAGAGTGTTAATATTAACTAAAGTATAGTACAGTTGCTAGGAATTTTGCATTCATCAGTCATCACAGACTTTGTTAGCCTAGAGTTTATTGTTTTTCTGTTCTTATGAGCATAAGCATTAGAAGCCGTTATTATTATGATAATAATTGTAGGAGACTGTAAATTTTAAAAAAAAATTGAACTATCAAGCCTCTTAAAAATAAGTCCCATGATTAGATAAGAAACAACAAAGGAAGTAGTGAGCAGCCTTATTTAATTATTATTATGTACGTAATTGGAGAAATTCTTAATATACACATGGTGCACACAAATTGTGTGTACTAATCAATTATCATTAAGTAAGTATATACAATTTTTCACCACTTAAATATTTTATAATTTAAAGTAATAATAATATATTAATTTTTGATTAACTTAGTATACTTAACTATGCAAATTAAATATACACAAGAATCTCTATGTAACCTCGATCGATCGGTGAACACATAGACATACCATGACACCAAAGAGATAAAAGTGAAAACTGAAAAGCGAAAGTTATTTTATGCAATTGCTTGAAGAGAATAAAGCTTGCGATGTAAAAATAAATGGGCCAAGAATCAACAATTGAAAATTAACTTTCACCAGTTTTTTTGGTCTTAATTATATATCTTGTTCTAAGCTTAATCTTATAGGGTGCAATTAGTCAAATAAATTTGAATTAATACTTAAATATAATGCTCACAAGTAAAATGCAAAGGCTGTCATAAACCCAAATAGTGGAGGGGGTGATGTTTAAAGAACCAAAACCTCACATATGAAGCAAAAAGAAAAACCAAAGGCTTTTTAGCTTTTTCTCCCAAGTCCCATCTCACTAATTTTTATTTATATTTTTTGATCTGCATCTCACTAATTATTTTACTCGTACTACGCATACGTTATTTTATATTTATAATTTATATTTAAAAAGTTGTTATGTTTAATTATTATGTACAATTTATTTTATATTTTCTATTGATGATTTATTTAAAGACTATTATGTTTAACTATTACTTTAAATAATTTAAGTTCATGAAATATATTTTTTTATAAAAATTATAAAATAAAAATAAATTGAATGTTGAAAATTAAGTTCAATTTCTTATATTTTATTAATTAATCTTATTTAATTTTTTCCTTAGCAACACTTTTACCATATTAATTTAATGATACTATTAATCACTTCTCATATAATTTTATAATAATAATAATAACATTAATTATTAATATACTATTATTAACTCCATGTATTTAATGATATTAACAACTACTTCTCTTTATAATTTAACTAATTTATATATATTATATATAATGTAGTTTACCATAGAAGATCTCATGTAAGACATTAAACCTCATGAAAAATATTTCTTTAAATATGTGGTCTTGAGTTTGATTTTAAAATTTATGTGTATAAAAATAATATTATTAAGAGGAATTTACGTTTAAGTATTTAAATATATTTTAAAAAATTAATCTCTCACTTATCGAATAAAAAATACTATTAAAAAAATTATGAAAAGTCTTTTATATAGATAAGAGAATCACCAAACAATCTCTGTTAGTTGAAGAACTCCAAAGGTTCTATGTTTCATTTTTCTAGCTTTAGCCTCTCTTTTTAGGGTATCTATATGTTTCCAGGGTGTGCGTGAGAAAAAAAGTGGAGGAAAACAGGGTTTCCAAGGCCTTCGTAGGTGTCAAGTATCCATTCATCCATAGAGGTAGTGGCTGAAGTTGGTGTCGTCTTTCCCTTAAAAGGCATTGGTTGCAGCATGGAGTTGTTGCCCGTTTAACAAGACTACGCAAGTATACGTGTTGATAAGTAATATAAGTGAGTAATTAAGTATCGTTTCTATGAGAATTATATTAAAATTTTTATTAATTATTAACCAATTACCAATTAATCCATATTCCAAGAAATTGAATTAATTTTAGTGATTATATAATAAAACAAAATAAATTAACAATTTTAAAACATGATAAAAATAAACATATAAGAAACAGTGATTTGAGAATCTAGAGTCTAACTTCACTTATTATTTTATTTGATTTCACGCAATCATTTTCTTACTCTTGATCCTAAACTGATTATGAAAGTCAACGTGGTCATGCATTTACAAACTTCGATAGCCTTGTAAAACTATAGAACTTAATCAAAATACTATATTTCTATGTGAGTTGATAAAATTCCATGCATTGAGAACAAACATCAAACACTTGTTATGTATGACCAATAGATATATTTTTATCCTATTAGTAAATTAATTAATTCATATAATTGAAATTAATTGAACATGCATTTTCAAATTCCAAGGTCCAACATCCAAATTCATATTTCTAGTTCATTGGGTTCACCAAGACAACACAAATAATGGTCAATCAAATGTGTGCATTAAGCATAGAATTAGAAAATCACAACCAGAATTCTCACAAGAGCAGGAAAAGATTACAATTTAAATCATTACATAATAAGATCCATTAAATCCTAGAAAAGGAAATTAGAACATCATATTTACAAAGTACACAATCTCAGAAAATATGCACACAAATATCATAATAAATTAAGAGAAGAGGAAAGAAAGAACTAGGCGTCTTGACGGATGTACGAGGCTGTGTCCAGCTTCTCTAATCCTTCATCCACCTTGTTGCCCTCTCCCAAATTCTCTCCTAAAGCTGCGTCTTCTCCCCTCCCTCAAAAACTGTTCTCCTAAAAAATCGTCCCTCTTTTCTAATTCCCCAATGCCCAGTTTTAAGCCACAACGTTGCTTTGTTATGTGAAGCCGTGGCATAGCTTTTTTTTGGAAGCTGCAGCACTTGGTGGCATGTGAAGCCACGACTTTTGAGTGGAAAGGAAGCCGCGACATAAATTTCCATAAGCCTTAACACTTTGATAATAGAAGGCCACGGTGCCTTATTTATGAATAGAAGTCGCGAAACCATTTTTTAGCAAGCCGAAGCACCCATTGATTCCAAAACACGATGCAAGCTCTTTTACGTAGAGTCGGGGCACAATTTTTGGGAAGCCACAACTACCTGCTGCCTGGAAAATGTATGGTGCTACAAATACTGGAAGTCGTGGCACTTAATTTTGTGAAGCCGTGGCTTAAATATCTTCATCAATCTTGAGCTCCCCTTTTGCATCTTTGCAAGCTCCTCACAATGAGCAAATATCATATTCTTCAAATATATATTAAAAACAAGATAAAACTTAAAGATTTAGCCAATGAATGTACCAAAAAATACTTGTACAATAACTCTATTTTATAAAGTTATTAGGAGTCACTATCACTGAAGGTGTATTATTATTATTATTATTATTATTATTATTATTATTATTATTATTATATCTGCTGAAGGTGTATTCTTTAGTAAACCTTTTTCTTGAAATTTGAATTAAAGGGTTGAGGCACGAGGGAGGAGAGCCGTGTTTTTGTTTCCGTAATTATATTAGCCACCTCTCCCTAAAAGTTTTTATGCATATAAATGTCCTCAATTTATATAAGTTTGACACATGACTTGAATGTGATGGGTAGGTAGCTAATTTAGGACAAAAAAATGCTGTTTAATTGAAGGGGAAAAAAAAACTTGGAGGGCGAATAATATATATTCAAAACACGTGGATATATTCTAAGATTCTCACTATTCGCTATGCTCCATATGACAGTTGGTGATTAAAGAGAAGCATAAAGATGGCCCTTTTAACATAAAAATTCATTAACGTAATGCTTTCTGTCTTTTAAAGCTAGGACAAATTATAAATGTTGGTGAAAATTTATAATAAAATTATAGATCATTTATTAATATAGATGTCAAGCATATATATTTAATAATGCACAAATAACTTAATTTAAGCAAATTTTTACAAATAAAATCATGAATTCATATGCACCTAGATGAGACTATGTACACAAAGTAATATCTAAAACCTCAATGATATAACTAAATTGATAAATGAATATATGTCTCAAATCTCATATACAAAACTACTACTCCTTTTCTTGACTAATGTAGTGTACACTTTCAAAATATCAAAAGAGTTAGAAACATAAATAGGAAAATAAATATTGAAAATTTGTGTATATTTTCGAATGAATGAACACAAGAGAGTTAGTCCCTATTTATATAGGAATACTGCTGTACAGAAAAATAAAAATAATAAATTATAATGTACTAGATCAAACTATTTTTGTACTAAATCAATTACAATCATCCCTAAAATCAATCAAGATCAATCACAATTAATCATGCTAATATTCCCCCTCAAACTCAAGTAAGTGTAGAAGAAATCAACTTGAGTTTGGAAACCAGAGTGCGGAATCCTCCAGGATGATAAGCTTTGGTGAATAGATCGGCTAGCTAATCAAGAGCACCAATGGAAAAAAGATGAAGAGCTCCACAAAGAATGTGTTGATAGATAAAGTGGCAGTCGATCCCAATATGCTTAGTGCGCTTATGAAAAATATCATTGTGAGCAATCTGAATAACACTCCTATTACCACAATAAAGAGCAATGGGAGAGGATTGAGAAATACCCAAGTCATCAACAAGCTAATGTAACCAAAATATCTCAGATGTGGTGTCAGCTAGTGCTTGATATTCTGCTTCAGTACTAGAACGTGCAGTCAAAGTATATTTCTTGCTTCACCATTAAATAAGTGCATCACTAAGATAAATATAGTAGCCAGTGGTGGATCGGCGATCAATGGGATCTATAGCCTAATCAGCATCAGAATAAGCCTAGAGAACTAAGGAGAAGTTGGCTAAGAAATGAAGCCTATAAAACAAAGTTCCTTTTATATATTGAATAATACGTAGAATAGCTGCATAATGAGTAGTGTGCGGAGTTGACATAAACTGGTTGACTGGATGAACAACATATGAAATGTCTGGACGAGTAACAGTAAGATAAATCAAGCTGCCAACCAACTGTCGATAGAGAATATGATCATCAAGTGTACTACTATCCAGAGTTGGAAACCTGACATTAAGCTTTAAAGGAGTAGACTCAGAGCGGTTGTCTGAGAGACCGACTCGAGAAATAAGATTCAAAGCATATTTAACTTCGGACAAATAAATACTATCAATAAAGAAAAGAACCTCAAGACCCAAAAAATAACTGAGAGAGCCAAGATCCTTCATCTCAAAATTGTGGCACAAAGATGCTTTAAGATCAACAATACCAGAAATATCATCACCTGTAATAATCATGTCATCAACATAAAGAAGCAGTAACACAATGCCACTATTAGTTTTACGGATAAAGAGTGCTGAATCATGAGAACTAGAGGAGTATCCAAGCTGACTGATGGTAGAACTAAACTTAGGAAACCAGGCTCGAGGAGCTTGTTTAAGACCATACAAGGCTTTGCGAAGAAGACAGACCTTGTTAGGTGGACAAAAGTAACCTGGTGGTGGTCGCATATAAACTTTTTCTTCTAAGTCACCATTAAGAAAGACATTTTTCACATCCATATGATTAAGAGTCCATTTGCGAGTGGCAGCAATAGCAAGAATAGTACAAACTAAAGTAAGATGAGCAACTGGAGCAAAAGTTTCTTCATAATCAATCTCATATTCCTGAGTAAAACCTTTTGCCACCAAGCGGGCCTTGTAACGATCAACAGACCCATCAGATCGAGTTTTAATCTTATAAACCCATTTGCATCCAACTAGAGCCTTATCAGAAGGAAGATCAACCATTTCTCAAGTACCATTATTCTCCAAAGCCTGCAATTCTTCATTCATAGCTTGTTGCCAACGAGGATTAATGGATGCCTCTGAATATGTTTGCGGTTCATGAAGGTGAAGCATGGTAGAAAAACAATGATAATCATGAAGGTAGGCGAAAGTGTTTCTTACCCGAGAAGGACAAATGGCAGTGTCAGATGCAGAATCAACAGTTGAGATAGTCTCAGGAGAATAAGTCAAAACTTTAGACGATGATGAGAGCTCACTAAAAGAATTGAAAGAAGAACCTGAAGGTAGAGAACTTGTCTCAGACACATATGAAGACTCTGTATCATAATCATGTGAAAAAATATCAATAGATGGTGTGATGAACAATGAGGTAGAAGTGGAAGGAATAGACTTGAACTGAGACAATGTGGAGAATAAAATATCTTCCCAAAAGACAACATGGCGAGAAATATGAATGTAATGAGAGATGAGATCCCAACAGCAATAGCCTTTGTGTTCAGTAGCATAACCAAGAAAGCAATAGAGACGGACACGAGGTTCAAACTTAGTGTGTTCATAGGATTGAAGAAGAACAAAACAGGCACAACCAAAAACTTTGAGGGAACTATAGTTTGGAGATCTTAGGTGAAGACGTTCATAAAGAGATACATTACCAAGAACATGGGAAGGAAGTCGATTGATAACATAGACAATAGTAAGAGCAACTTTGCCCCACATACGTTTAGGATAATAAGATAAAATTAACATAGCTCGAATAGAGTCAAGAATATGCCGATGTTTTATTTCAGCACGACCATTTTGCTGAGATGTATTAGGACATGAAAACTCAAAAAAGGTTCCCTGTTTAGTAAAAAAAATGAGTATTTTTGAATCATGATATTCTACGGCATTATCACGATAAAAAACCTTAATTGTCTTTGAAAACTGAGTTTTAATCATATGGAAAAGGTAATATATATTTGAGGAAGTTTGGAACAATTTTTCATTATATATATCCAAGTAAAACGTGAATAGTCATCAATAAAAATAACAAAATATTGACAACCCCCCACAGTGGGTGTAGGAGCTGGACTCTAAACATCAAAATGAACATGATTAAAAGAGAAAACAGAAATAGAAGTACTTTTATTAAAAGATAAAGCAGACAATTTGGTTGTTTGACGGGATTTACATTGCAAAGATTCTTCTTTAACAGATCTTAAGACAACCTGAGAAATGAGATGATGTAATTTAGTAATAGAACTATGACTAAGATGTTTAAGCCACAACTGAAGAGAAGAATTAGTAGAAGCAGCACAAATAGTTGACACAAGAGGCGGAGGAACATGAAGGTCAATGAGCTCAAACAATCGTCCAACTTTACCAGCATTCTTAATGATCTGCCCCATCTGTGGATCTTGCACAGAACAACCAACAGAAGAAAAAGTAAGTATATAACCAAGGTCACACAATTGGCCAACAAAGATGAGATTAAAGTTTAATTTTAGAATAAAGTAAGTGTCTGATAGGGTAAGGGTAGGTAGGGAGATAGAATCCTTATAACTTACTTCTATAAGAGACCCATTAGCAGTATGAATAAAATGGATGATATCTCTAGAAGAAAGGGAAGAGAATGCATGGGATAAGGAAGTCATGTGATTACAACATGCAGAATCAAAATACTAACAATTATTACCTAGGGTAGCGGCTAAGGCAGTAGGAGTATTACCATAATGAGAAAGGACTTGCTTAAGAAGAAACTCAAGATCAATAGTGGAAAGAGAAATATGGAAATCTGAAGCACCGTCAGTTATTGAAGCTGCAATTACAGGCTAGGAGGAGGAACTAGTACGAGGTTGAAACTTTCTTTGATCAGACTTTTGTGGACGATTAGGGTAGTTAGGAGCAATATGGCCCTTCTTCTTACAACTGTGGTACTCTATGTTGGGAAATTCAACAAAAATATGACCAGGTTTGTGGCAGCGACCACAAAATGTGCCTTTCTGATGAGTAATTGCAAAAGCTAAATATGCTTTAGATCGAAGAAGACCCAATCTAGTTTCTTCTGATTTCATATGAGGAAGTTCATCCTCAAGTGTGGGCAAGGGATCCTGATGTAGTAGGGAAGCTCGAACAGGCTCATAATCATCAGTGAGAGCTATCAGAAATTGAATGAGTCTGGTGCGATCACGGCACTCCTCATATAGTTTCACATCACCTTTGTTTTTCAAGGTTAGTTCACACAGAATCAGTTGATCCTAAATAGCTTCCATCCGAGCCATGAACTCATATACAACTTGGCCTGGTTCTTGTTTCAGACTGTTGAGTTCCTTAGCAACTAATATTGATGAGATAAATCAGAAATTGTATATCTATTTTTGAGATGATCTCATACCTCTTTGGCAGTGTCAAAACGTCAAAACTGCAGATGAATGCTAGGAGTGGAGGTATTTCGGAACTAAGTGATAATCTAATGATTTTTGTTATCCCAATGTTCTAATTTTTTAACATATTTCTCATCAGTGTCATTGTCAGCTTTGACAGGACAAGGAACATCACTTGTGATATATTGCCAAAGTTTTCGGCCTTTTAGAAAGCCATGCATGACCTCAATCCAATGAGTGTAGTTTGAATCATTGAGTAAAACTGGAATGGGCTGAGTAACATCAAACTTTTCCATAATATTATAAAATAATAATAGCAAAAAAAAGAACCTCAAAAATGAAAAGATCTCATCAAAAAATATAAAATATCTGATGTCGCGTCCACAATGAAAAACGAATGCACAATACGAAATAGTGCAAAGAACACATACAGAAGTAGGTTGCAAAGAGGCATGTCGTACGAAGGTGCAAAATGGCCAAAAAGTCAAGCACGCCCAATGAAACAATCACATTATACTTGGGAACAAAATACCCAAAATATCAATG
This sequence comes from Ormosia emarginata, assembly GCA_029884605.1. Classification (NCBI taxonomy): domain Eukaryota; kingdom Viridiplantae; phylum Streptophyta; class Magnoliopsida; order Fabales; family Fabaceae; genus Ormosia; species Ormosia emarginata. Next base: position 3,026,104 of record JAQQTP010000058.1, on the reverse strand, counting down.
CACAGTGAATGGGAAAACAGAGAATGGCCAAAATACCAATGCACAGTGAATGACTAAACATAAAAGAAATAAGAATAATATCTGAGAAGGAGTTTAAAATCTTGAATATGAAATCTGAGATGAAGAGTCTAGATTCTTTGATACCAAGTTAGAAACAAAAATAGGAAAATAAATATTGATAATCTGTGTATATTTCTGAATGAATGAATACAAGAAAGTTAGCCCCTATTTATACAAGAAAGCTGCTGCATAGAAAAAGGAAAATAATAAATTATAATTATGTACTAAATCAAACTATTTTTGTACTAAATCAATTACAATCATCCATAAAATCAACCGTGATCAATCACAATTAATCACGCTAACAAAAAGGTCTTTATAAGGGTTGTAATGGGGCCAAGAGGTGAAAGGTAAAACAGAAAAAAAGAAAAAAAGAAAAAAAGAAAAAGAAAATACGAGAGAGTCATGACGAAAAAGTTTAAAACACATTGAAAATCAAGATATATTATGCAAATGGAAAACTTCACTTCAATTTACTAGTACATTTGCTTATTCTTCTTTTTTTTCTATTTTTTTAATATTTACCTTCACCTCCAAACTTATTTCTTTGCAACACATTGGGTTGACTCTTTTTTTTTTTAAACATGCTAGACTTTGAATTTTCTTTCCTTCTTCTCTTTTTATCTTCAACATTCATCGCATTTGGATCCTTAATAAGTCTCTTCCTTCCACATTCAATCCTCTCTCACAGAAAGGTAGATAAGTATTTAAAGGTTGAGGGTAAAGGTGGAATGTGAGTTAATGAAAAAAAATAGACTAATGAAAGGCTCAAATGGAGTTCCAAGAGATAATAATGATGAGTGGGTGGTTTAAGGCCATGATGAAGTTAAAGTAAGAATGCCTAGATCATCTCCTTTTAAGTGCACACTAGGACTTCACCTCGAAAGGATGCAACAGAATTGTTATAGGATTGATGAGACAATTAGATACTCACTTTAACACGCATAGTCCTTCTCTAGGAACACATAAATTCAATCAAAATTTTAATGAACTGATGCAAAAGATAAATCAAATGCCCAAAGCTAAATACACATGACAATCATGAACAAATCTCCAACCAGCATAATCCTAAGCTAACATGAATCAAACTCTCTTAGCTTAAGATCAATCTTCAAAGTAATGCTTTTCTTTTCAAAATAGGCCAGTTCATGCATATGTTTTAGTGAACATGGATTTAGGGTGATGATGACAAAATAAAATCAATAAAAATAAATAAATAAATGTGAAAATAAAATGCTAAAGGAAGAAAAAAAAATCTTTTTGGCGGCCGACAACTATATACATCCTTCTATACAGGCTCTAAACTCAGGGAGGCACCTAAGCCGACTCAACATTAATCAAACAAAAATAGAAAAATGTTAGTCAATAAAATAAGGAATAACAAAATAATAGCAAAAATACGTAAAAAAAACAAAACAAATAACTAACCAAAATCGAAATGGCCCACCCTAAACTTAAAATGCGGCAATGCCCTCAGTGACGCACAAAGTGGAATAGGAAAACAAATTACACTGGGGGGTCATGTTGCCCCCTTTTTTTAATAAAAAATTATTTTAAATCATACTCTCATTAACAATTATACTTAGTCAAATATTTAAATTACCAAACTTAAAGCTTACTCCCCATGCAAACTTAGTTTCACAACTTCAAGCCTATATCTCTTGCACAAAACTCACCTTTTTCACCTTAAAGAAACAAAATGAAGACATGTTACTATACAATAATTATGTTAGTGAACCAAAAGAAGTTGCTAACTAAAATCACCAAAATCAACAAATTTAAAGATAAAAGAGTAAAGAAAAAGAAAGAAAACTTGAGTTACCTCCCAAGAAGTGCTTGTTTATAGTCCTTAGCTTGACTTTGTCTAGTAATATGATCAAGGTGGTCTAAATTGAAAGGAATGTGATAGCTCCTTTTCTTTTTCGAAGTATGGAGCCATGTCATGACAAATGCCCTTAGGTGTGCCTCTAGGACTATGTTGTGCCTCAAATGTGGCTTGTGAACCATGTCCCTTGAGAGGGCCCTTCTCTTTTGCAACAACTTGAGTCTTAGGAGGGTCAACATCGACATTGTATAATGGTGAGGGGTCCTCGATACCCAAAGCTTCATGCTTCTTAGCTTGAATGAAATTGACAAGGGCATAGAGATTTGACATTATGGATGATTTAGCATCCCCAACATTGATGGTCACATAGTCTCCATCTACTCTTAAGATGAGTTCACCCCTAGGTACATCAATTAAAGCTCCTGAAGTTACCAAAAAATGGTCTTCTAAGAATAAGAAGGATGTCGATGTCTTATTCCACATCTAATACTACAAAGTCATCTAGAAAAATGAATTTATTTACCTTCAGTAGCACATCCTCCACAATACCATATGGGTATCTAATAGTCCGATGCGTAAGTTGAAGAGATATCATGGTTGACTTAACTTCCCTAATGCCAAGCTTCTTGAAGATTGACAATGGCATCAAGTTTATACTAGTACCAAGGTCACATAAGGCCTTCTCAATAATCAACTTCCAAATAGTACAAGGAATATTGAAGTTACTGGGATCTTTCAATTTTGAAGCTAACTTCTTTTGGATAATGGCACTACACTCTTCATTCAACATTACCATTTCATTTTCTTTTAATTTCCTCTTCTTTGATAGGAGCTCTTTGATAAACTTGGCATAAGAAGACATTTGCTCTGAGGCTTTTGCAAAAAGGATATTGATTTGTAATTTCTTGAAGACATAAAAAAAGCTTGCAAAGTTCTTTTCCTGCTCTTGCTTCTTCAACCTTTGAGGATATGGGACTTTATCGTAAGGTGATGGAACATAGTGTTTATCCCAGTCAAGCTCCTTCTTTTTCTTTTGCCTCTTGGTCTGTAGTTCTTATTGGACAATCTTGTTTGAACCTTGACCTAAGGAAGACTCTTCTTCTATTTGCTCATGAATAACCTCCTCCATAGGCTTCTTAACTTTCTCCTCATGCTTTGTACCACTTCAAAGGGTGATAGCCATGCATTATTCTTTGAGGTCATCTTTTGAGAACGAACCCAGTTGCCTACTACTCAATATTTCTAGTTGCCCAACTTGAGTTTCCAAACTCCGAATAAACGCTTCTTGGTTCTTGAAATTGAATCTAGTCTCTTGCATGAAGTTGTTAGTGCTAAGAGCAAGTTTCTCAATAATATTTTCAAGATTGGGTAGCTTTTCTTGTTGAGGTTGTGAAGATGATAACAAGGATGGTTATTGGTATGGAGTGGTGTGGTCTTGACATATTTTGATTAGTCCATGAAAAATTTGGATGATTCTTCCACTCCAGATTCTATGTATTAGCATAAGGATTATATTGGGGCTTAGAGGAGCTTCCCATATAATTAACATGTTCTTGAATTGAAATACTCCCCAAACAAGCTTCACTTATATGGTCTCCTCCACTAAAATTACAAACTAGAGGTGGAGAGTTCATAGAATTCACTTGCATCGCCCTAATTATTTTTTTTTTGTAATGCTAGCCATTTTTTGAAAGAGTAACTTGTTCTGAGCAAAAAAAGCATCCAAGGTTTCTAATTCCATAACACGACGCCTTCCCATCAACCTTCCACTTGGCCTTTGATATTCATTGGGCATTATGATTCCAATCAATTCCCTTGCTTCTTCAAGAGTGTTTCTGTTAAGAGAACCTCTAACTGATGCATCCACCATATATCTTGTCGTCAGACTCAGATTGTTGTAGAAGATATGTATTTGTTGGAACTCATCAAACTCATGATTTGAGCATTTCCTGAGCATTTCCTTAAACTTTTCCCAATCTTCATGTAGCTTTTCTCCTTCCTTCTGAGCAAAGTCAACAATCTCCCCTCTTAACTTCATAAATCTTATTGGATGGTAGAAATAGGTTAAGAACTAGTTGGTCAACTCATCCGATGTGGTGACATTGGTAACTGACTGTAACCAATTTTTTTCTTATCTCTCAATGAGTATATAAACAGTTTCAGCTTGATTACATCTTCACTTGCCCCATTTATCTTTTATGTTCTCATATGTGTGTAAGAAATTAGTAATGTAGAGATTAGGGTCTTCATCATCATTCTTTCCGAACTGGTCCTGCTGATGTGTGTGAAACATGTATATAATTTTGTCTTAGTTAGCATTTAATTGTTGTATATTTTGTGTTGATTTTTAGTTTATATCTTATGTTTTTATTCCTTTAGTTTAGATGACTACGTTTTGTTTTTATATTTCATAGGTGAATGGATTTGTAACTTCGAAGCACCAAAATTTGATGAGCTAAACTAAAAGAGGAGGTGCAAAAAGAACCACACCCTACCTGTGGTAGCTACCACACTCGTGGAACTTGTTGCTAGAGAGAAATAAGAAAAACAGTAACCTCCACGACCAACCTGTGGCAGCTGCCATGGCCGTGGAGTATTTTGACCATTGAGAGCAAGTCAGTAAGATCCACGTCCAGCCCGTGGCAGCTACCACGACCGTGGATTATGGAGCGTCAGCTCATTAAATTTGTATTATTGCTCCTTTACATCAAAAGGGAGCTGAACTGAAAAAAGAAGACAAAAAGGGGAGATTAGAGGAAGATATAAATAACCATTGGACTCAAGAAATAGGGAGGAGGATCGGAAAAGAGTGAATCGGAAGAAACAACAAGACTCAATCAGAGTTTTTCTTTTCTTCTCCTTTTTGCATTTCAATCTGGTTTTCTGAATGTTATTCTTGTTCATTCTTATGGATTATATTTTGAAGAACATGTTTGAGTAGTTCTTTGTTTTAGGATTTGGGAGTAACCTGGTTGTGTATTGACAATGTTTGATGTATGAATTTCTTACCTCTTTAATACTAGTTTCTCTTGATTCAGTTTTTAGCACACCAATTGTTTGTGAATATGCTTGGCCACATGTTTGCATGATTCTTTGATATTAGGGGAAGAACTGAAAGGTAACCCTTGATTTCAAAACTCTAGAAACTGAACTTGAGCTTTTAATCATGAAAGTAGATTAATTCTCTTGAGGCTTTCTTTGAATTATCTCGTTCTTACAGGGTCCTCTCTAATCCAATTATTGTAAAAATAAGGATTGGATTAGATTAAATACGTTATTGTATTCTGAAAGGAAATAATAATTCTTTAGGATAATTCGCCTTCAAAAGTAATCTAGTTTGATAAGAGGGAAAAAATGACAGACTTGTTAATTATCACCGTGGTGAAACTCGAATCTTGGAGTCTTTAAATCTGATTCCTTTACTCAATTCCAAAGTTGATCTTCTTTGTTATTTTTTGAATTTTATTTTCTGCGATCTTGTTCTATTACGACGACTTTGCATCATTGGTTTCGTCTAGATAATCGTAATTGTACGTAATTGGTGATCATCAACTCAGTTCCAGTGGAACGATAATTTTACTACTTGATAAAATCATGCACTTGCGATTTACCACCAACACCTGCTGCACTAGATTGATGAGAGAAGTCTTTAGTTCAAAATTATTAGCTTCTACTAGAGGAAGGGTAAAACTAAACAAAGTCCCATCAACTGTGGGGGTTGAATAATCCCAAGGATTTCTTCTAGTAGGTGCACAATTTCTCTCAGCCATACTTGTTCCTACCTCAAGTTGTTTCTCCTATTTTGTCTTTTTTCTATGTAATTACTCTTGCTTTTTTTTCTATTTCCGAGTCGAAAACAAAGACTTTGGATCAATAGTACTTCACATAAACAAAAAAAAGAAGAGTGAAATAAAGAGAAACAATCTAAAAAAAAAAATTAAACAAGGAAAACAAATGCCTAAATTAATGTCTTTCTAGCTACTCTTTGATATTGTCAAACAAATAATCCTCGGCTACGGTGCCAAATACTTGTTGCTCAATTAGCAAGTATACCAAATCGCAAAAATAATATAATGATAGGTGAGTATCATCCCGCAAAGATTATGTTGTCAAGTCATAAATTCACCAAATCAACACTATTTAGGCTATAGGAAATTGAGATTAAAAAGAGTTCAAAGGAAAACAAGTAATTGAAAGAGAAGTAAAACAAGGTAAAAACATATAAATTAAAAATAGTAAGTGAGCACGATAACAAATTAAGGTGTAAACAAGCAATGGTAAAGATGTTAGGGATCCGACTTCACTTAATTCAACAATTTATTATAGACAATAAAGTAGCTTCTAGACCTTCATTCTAATTAATTTCTAGTTATTCAATTGATGTGGAGAATCTCTTAATTAATAATTACTCAATTCCTTGGCAGATTAATTCTCGTTAATTATCAAAAGTTAGTTAATTCTTTGATCTAAACCCCAACTCTTAAAGACATGACCTTCACTCTATGGATTCTCATGAAAAATACCACAATTCTCCCACACTACCTATAACCTTTATTCCTAAATGATTATAAACCATGACACTTATTATTTATGGTCTAAGTCATATAACCTTTCAATTCTACACACATCTCACTAGATCAATTTATGAAAGGCGCTTAATTCATAAAAGCATTAAGAACCATAATAAGCACTCAAATTGAATAGAAAATAAATTAATTAAAAATTCAATCTTAATACATGTCAATTGAATTAAGTTATATCTTCGCCCTAGCAAGAGAAGAGTTTAGCAACTCATGGCAAAATAAGCACAAAACAAATAAATGAGTAGAAGAAACATTATGAAGAAAATCTTAGAAGAGAAAGATCTTGAAAGTCTTCAACGGTGAATTCCTTTAAGCCACCAAAGTGAATTCTTTGTCTCTGCTACTACTGCCATTCTCCAATTCCTTAGTCTTACCCTTTATTTTATAATAAATTTAAGGAATCTAGGGTAAAATAGGTCAAGTCTTGCTTTGCTTCTACTTGGAGCACAAATCTCACATTAATGACAACTTAATTAAGGAAAGTTGTCAACGTGAGATTTGTAGTTTTTCTTAGCTTTCAAACGCCATTGGAGTCAGGTAAATCACATACTTATAGAGAAAGTTATCCTGAATTTACTGAGATAAGTTTGACAGTGATAATTTCCTTAATTAATCTTTGACCAAATCTCTTGTTTCATATTTTCTTCTTATTGAATCCATATAAATTAGGAAAAAAATATCTCACTCAAATTACCAAACTCCTTGAGATCCCTGCATTAAACATAGAGATACTTAGTCACCAAGTAGAGATTACTTGCACTCCAATTAAGAATCTAACTTGATCTTTAAAATTTATAAATGCTAGTGGACTTAGTCAAACTTTGTCAGCCACTTTCCACATAGTTTTTAACATTCTTAATGCATTAACTATGCTTCAATGCCTTCATAAAAGTTGTAGAAAATTTTCTCATCTTTCCATAGACACTAAGATTAGCTTCATCTGAGCTCAGTAGCAAAAGTTATGCTCAAAATACCATAAAAGTCATTGAAATCCTAAAAACCACAATAAAAACACATTTAATTCACTAGGTCCAGAATTCACTTAATATCATAAATAAATAGCATAATTATTATCTCAAAGCATTCAAATCTATGTTTGAACAAACATAAAATATGTGAGTTTTATACAACATCAAATATGTAGCTTCTTTTATTTTTTGTCTTTATCTGGTATTTTATATTCTTTAAACATAAGACTAAGGGGCAATTTGGCAACCCTCAAAAATAGTTTAGAACTGTTTAAGTTAAACTAATTATATGAAATTAGCTTTTTTGTAACTAGTTGTAATTTATTCTAAATTTTCTTAAAACTTGTCTAAAACCAGTTCTAAAATTATAAAAAATTCTTGTGTGTATCCAAGTCTAAAATTTAAATATTAAGATAGAAACCAAAAATGAGAGAGAAAAAGAGAAAAAAATGCAAGAGAGAAAGCGTGCAAAAAAAATTGATTAGAAAAAAACAAACTTTGATTTGGTATTTTTTAAAAACAAGTTTTATCTTAAATTTAGTTCAAATATGAACCAAGTTTTTAAATTTTAGTAACAACCAAATAACATTCATCTAAAAACTATCTCAACTACATCTACATATTTGATCTTTTAATCTTTCCAAACACTCCTCAATTTTGTGTGGAATAGTGAGGTTGTCTCTCTCAATAGTGCGTTTATGCAACACTTGCATATGACTCTCAACTGCATAACTCAAACTTACTTATTTGGATTTTTTTATTCATGGAAATTGATTATACCATCTTTATTCTAGAGCTGGGAATAAGACTCGGGCCCTAAGTTAGTCTGTTTAACTCACAACCCGTGCGAGTTAAGACCAAATGTTTTGCAAGCCTAGTTAAACATAAGTCTACAAATCTGGTTCATTTAACTAGTGGCTTAAACAAGTTAGTACCCACTAACCTGCAAGCTGGCTCGCATTCCACTTTGAATTTAAAAAATAAAATTCAAACTCTTGAGCCTAGCTTTTTTCTCCAGTTACTAGACTATTGCCTAATAAAAAGAAAAATAATCGTCTCCAACCTAAATCCATCTTTTTACCAACCCAATAAACTCAAATTCAAATTATTGAACTCCAAAATAAAAAAAAATTAAATAAAAAGTCCCTAAGTGACCTTCTTATGCAATTTACGCATAAATTTAAAAAATTTCTTTTTGTCTCTTCAAGACTTTCTCTTCACTCTTCAAACTCAAAAAACCCTAGGTCACTCATTAGTCATCACCACGTCTTCCATACTACCCATGTGCCAACCAGTACCATTAGTCAGTCCAATCTGACCACGACCGTTTATCGTGCCACTAATCGTGTCTGCATGATCAGTTGCGCACCACAGTGAAACCCCAAGGTCTTTGTCATTTGTGCGCCACCATTAGCTGCCTTTCAGCTATTAGCTTCTTTATGTGATATGCTATGTGATTTCAATTTATGATCAATGTATATGTGATTTATCAACTCGATTTTGGATTTATTAGTATTTGGTATTGTCTTTATTTGTGATTTCATTTTTAATTAATGCATTGGGCATTACCTTTGCTTTGTTATTTCATTTTTCAAATCAATGCATTGGGTTTTAGAAAATTAAAAATATAAAAAAAAACAACAAGTTCGTAGACTAGCCCACCAACCCGCAAGCTAAAATAGGTCAGGTTGGTGTTGACTTTTTGCTAGCCCATTTAAAATATAGGCCAACCTAATCTGACCTGTTTATATGACGTCCATTGCGGACTAAGTTGGACTGTCACCTGTATTTCAGATTTTTTTCATTTTATCCCAAAAAAACTATATAAATGGAATTGCATTTTGCCTCTTGAAATTTAGCTGATTTCAATTACAATCTTCTCTTTATCTTTTCAATTTGAACATCTCACCTAGATCTCAAGTAATTTAATTATTGAAAATTAAATAACACCTTACTGTGGCATTTTTTTTAAGCCTTTAATCGAAGTATTTTCATAGATTTTGTTGTGAGATTAGCTAGTTCCCTATACACAGTCACGTTATCAAACCCTACATACACTAAAACATGTTATTTACGATTAAGAAAAGTTATATCATATGGAAAAAAAGTTACAAACTAAAGTCTTTATAAATGACATGAACACGGTTTTCTCATTGTAAACAACGAGATATTCTTAGATGCACTCAAAGAAGACATTTCTCTTGTATTGTACCATTGATTGTTATCCACATCAGCATTATGGGCTATTTTTGTATCCTTACTTAATATTTTAAATATTTAAAAAATTTACCATGATTAGCTATATCTATGCCTAACCATCATTTTCATTAACTTTTAACTTTTTTTTTTGCCTTCCTTCATTTTCACGCTGTTAATTTCTTGTTTTCTTCTACTTCTCATTCTCTACACTCACTTCACCTGGATGAAGGTTTCTAGGTCATGAGGAAACTCATTGACCATGCTGACAATCTCATAGGGTGGGGGGCAAGGCTATGCAACTCACAGAGCTTTCATTGATATAAAGAAAATCACATCCATTTCTACAAAAATCCAATCAAAAGAGAATTGCATGTGCATTAACTAAAAGGCACCTAAAATTCCAATCAAAAGAGAATCACATGCATTTCTATAAAAATGAAACAGTGCCATAAGGCCTCTTCTCCAGCGATCTGATTCCCATGGAAGCAGTTAGAAATAGAAATAAGGAGACAAATATTGATAAATTTGTGTATATATCTAAATGAATGTATATAGGAGGATTAACCTCTATTTATACAAGAAAGTTGTTGTACAAGAAATAAAAATAATAAAGTATAATTATGTACTAAATCAATTACAATCATTCCTAAAAATAATTGTGATCAATCATAACCTCAATTATGATCAATCATAATCAATCACACTAACATCCCCCCTCAAACTCAAGTGGTATAGAAGAAACTAACTAGAGTTCAGAAATTAGAGTGCAAAACCGTTTAGGATGATAAGCTTTGGTGAACAGATTAACTGGCTGGTCAAGAGTGCCAATGAAGATGAGATGAAGAGCACCACGAAGAATGTGTTGACGAATAAAGTGGCATTTGATCTCAATATGCTCGTTGCACTCATAAAAAATATCATTATGAGCAATTGGAATAGCACTCCTATTGTCATAGTAAAGAGCAATGAGATAGGACTGATAAATACTCAAGTCTTCAAGAAGCCAACATAACCAAAGTTTTTCAGATGTGGTGTCAACAAGTGCCCGGTACTCTGCTTTAGTACTGGAGCATGCAGTTAAAGTTTATTTCTTGCTTCACCATGAAATAAGTGCATCACCAAGATAGATACAATAGCTAGTGGTGGATCAGGGATCAGTGAGATCTCCACCCAAATCAACATCGGAATAAGCCTAGAGGACCAAGTAGGAATTGGCTGAGAAATGAAGCCCATGAAATAGAGTTCCTTTTATATACCAAATAATATAAAGAACAACAACATAGTGAGTAGTGCATGAAGCTGACATAAACTGACTGACTAAATGAATAGTATATGAAATGTCTGGACGAGTAATAGTAAGATAAATCAAACTGCTAACAAACTGCTGATAGAGAGTAGGATCACCAAGTATAGTACCATCTAGAGGTGTAAACCTAACATTAAGTTCTAGAGGAGTAGACTCAATACGTCTGTCAGTGAAACCGGCTCGAGAGATAAGATCTGAGGTGTATTTAGCTTAAGACAGAGAAATGCCATCAATAGAAGAAAGGACTTCAAGACCCAAAAGGTAACTGAGAGGTCTAAGATCTTTCATCTCAAAATATTGACTCAAGAACTGTTTAAGCTCAGTAATACTAGTAGTATCTGTTGGTGTATGCCCTAGTGGCCAATACGTTTTGTTTGTATTTACATACATTATATTATGCTATTTTATATGAGGCATTTCATTTATTATGTTCTTTTTTTTGGTAAACATGATAAAGTCCTTAGAATAGTAAATTTGATACCATAGGACATCAAGTGGATGACTTGATCGTGAGATCCTATTGGATAAAACACTATTCTTAAATGTCCCTAGTCAAGTATTATTGTTAATTAGGACAACAATAATGCTTTGAGACTAGTATGTGCGTAGATCGATGACCACATCTCACGGGTCATGGATATGAGATATCAAGTCTACACATGGATACATATTAGAGTAATGATGTATTGGACAGACCCGCCATGAGAACGCTACGTGGATCGTTACGTGAGTGTCATAAGCAATTCTCATAGTGATAATGGTGTATGTGGTCCTTTGACCCGAAATCACTACGATTCCTACATGAGGAGTTGTGTGTTTTAATGCCATCAAATGTCATCTCGTAACAAGATGATTATAAAGTTGGTTATTAGACATACCGCGATACATGTGGAGGGATGTGAGTGACCTAGATGGAATTTGTCCCTCCTACATAACGGGAGTGATATCTTGGGCCCCCGATTGAGTGAGACTATGAAATGCATGGCCATGCTCAAATGAGTCAATATGAGATATTGATCTCATTTGTCATTACTATGTCTACTCGGGAATCGAAACCAAGATTGAACTAAACAAGGGTGACACGTTCCATGCCTTGTGTTCAATTTGGATATCCGGACAAAGGGACTAAACTACACGGAAACATTGGTCACGGATAGGTTATGTCAAATCACCGACATTCTCATTACTTGGGTAGCGTGTGTTGCTAGATACCGCTCACATCGTTTGTAATATTAAAATGAGATTTTAATATTACTACCAACGTCATGAGAACCTGCAGGTCGCACACTTAGAACAGACTAAATTGGAGTAATCGAATCCAAGTTGGACTCGGATTCAATTGTGGGCCTAACTCATGACGAGATGGGTTTAGGGTTGCACCACTTACCTTGCTACTTGCTCACACTCACTTAAGGCGGCCACTATTATAAATAGTACTTGCTAAGGGGGCTGCTACTAGGTTACATCACAACCCTAGCCGCACCTACGAAAAGTGAGTGAGAGATAGTGAGGTCTTCTTCTCCTCTCTTCGCGCTAGCACTACGAAACAGGGCGTGACTCCTTTTGCAAGTCTGTTCGTGTGGATACCGCAAAACATCGTCGCTATTACGGTGTTGGTGATTCACCTCGCTTGTGTCAACTGTCACGCTTCAAGAGGTAAAATTTTAAAACCTCGGATTATGGATTTTTCGCATGGATCCTGTGAGGGAATTCTGTTATTCCGCTGCGAGACTTTGATCCGCAAATTCCCAACAGTATCATCACCAATAATAATCATATAATCAATATAGAAAAGCAATATAACAGTACCTCTATCAAATTGACTGATAGTGTTGTGAAACTTGTCAAACCAAGCTCGAGGATCTTGTTTGAGACCATATAAAGCCTTTCGAAGATAGCAAACCTGATTTGGTGGACAAGTGTAACCAAGAGGTGGACGCATATAAATTTTTTCTTCCAAATCACCATCAAGAAAGACATCCTTCACATCCAAATAATTTAGAGTCCATTTCTGAGTAGATGCAATAACAAGGAGAGTATGAACCAAAGTGATGCAAGTAATAGGTGCAAAAGTCTTCTCATAATCAATGTCATATCCTTGAGTGAAACATTTGGCAACCAAACGAGTCTTATAGTGCTCAATAGAGTCATCAAAACCAGTTCTGATCTTGAACACCCATTTATATCCCACAAGTGCCTTACCAAAAAGAGAATCAACAAGGTCCTAAGTATTAGTGTGCTCCAAAGTCTGTAACTCTTCTTGCATAGCATGTTGTCAATGAGGATCTGTGGAGGCTTCTTGATAGGATTGAGGTTCATGTAAGTGAAACATGGTAGAAAAGCAATGATAATCATAAAGATAGGTAGGTTGAGTTCTTATCCTAGTTGGACGCTCAGAAGGAAGAGGGGGTGCAATGACAGGTGCAGGATCTACGTCTGGAACAATGTCATCGGGAGTGACTGAAACATCAGAAGTAACTGAAGCAATTTCTAAATGAAGATATGGAACAATGTCTAAAAGTGAGTCTGGAATCTAGGATGAAATCTGAAACGGAGTCTGGAATATGAGATTTGACCAAGAGCCTAGACTCTCTAATACCAAGTTAGAAATAGAAACGAGGAGAAAAATATTGATAAATTTATGTATATTTTTGAATGAATGTATATAGGAGGATTAACCTCTATTTATACAAGAAGGCTGCTGTACAAGAAAAGAAAAAAATAAAATATAATTATGTACTAAATCAATTACAATCATCCCTAAAAATAATCGTGATCAATCATAATATTAATCGTGATCAATCACACTATCTGAAGCGATGATTCTTTGTGGGATGAGAGAGAGGGGGGATGAGGACATTTCAGTGGCACATGAAATTTTATGAATTTTAGAATATTAGGGTATAAATTATGTTAATGATGGTTAATGTTTTAAAAATTAAAAAAAATATTCAGTAGACAAGAATGGCTCATAATATTGACGTGGATAATAATGAATGACACAAAATTAAAAAAAAATGTCTTACTTTAAGTGCCTCTAAGAATTTATCTAAAACAACATGTTAAATGGTTAATTATGTAACAATTCAAAGGATGAGATTACACTATGTCATCAATTGTAGATCGTGTAAATAATTTTGGGACAAATATTATTTTCCTATAGGATTATACTATTTTCTTACAAATGAGGTAAGAAGATCTAATAGAAAAAAAAGGAGGGTAAACTAGAGGCCAAACAAAGTAATCCAAGTAAGACTTGATCTTAGAATTAAGTAGTCTTCAAAAAGATCTAGTGTCACTTCAATTTAAACTTTTAGATTATGATTATGATTTAATCATATTTTGACTGTAATAATATTAATTATTTTGGAAAAATAAAATATATCAAGTTTAGAATTTACTGTTAAAATATTGTTATTTTATTACATAGATTGCGAAAAGACAAATAAAAATACTATACATATTTTTTAACATGTATAAATGTCACAAACATAAATTACATCTTTTGTGTTAACGTAATTCACATGGTTGCGCGACATGCATCGACACATGCACTACAAAAAAATGGTCAAATTGTGGTGGCTAAAGAGGCAATTGGTGGCGGTTTCAACTACCGCTAAATTCTACTCACAACAGTTTGTTAACCGCCACAATATACACCGTCGCGAGGTTAATTTCTGGCGGTTAAGACCAATCGCAGGAAAAATCGCCACTGATTTATTATTTAGTGGCAGTTAGCACCATGAACGAATGAAATGTTTGATGATTCTTGTTATTTTAATTGTTTGAATTTTTAGTGGGCGTTTGTAATCGCCGCAAAAGACTCACAAGGGTTGAAAGTTAAATATATTAGTAGCAGCTAAAAACCGTCATTGTAATTTCAAACTAACTAATGTCTTAACGTAGTGGCGGTTTTTAACCGCCACTAAATGTAAAGAATAATAAGCTTTTATTTAATTTAATGGCGGTTTAAACCGCCACTATTTGACTAAAATATTGGCATAAACCATTTATTTTTTGTATTTAGCTCGTTTTTACATTTGATATTTAACCTGTCCAGAATCAGTATTCAACAACACATAAAACATACACTCAAAATACTTCAAATACCAAATTAAATATAATAAGAAGCAAATGATATTGTAGTAAGTTAAGTAGCGCAATGACTACTATCAAATTAGCACATTAACTAGTACCAAATTAAGTAACACAATAACTATTACAAGTATTGAAATATCCAAATGTTCATGAGATTGTCAAATAATTGTAGAAATAACTACCCCAAACAAACAAGTAGTTGTCCATAGGCTAAATACAAAAGTTATCATTTATTGATGTGAACGTGGTTCTTGGCTAGCTGATGAAGAGCATCTTGCACCCCCTGCTAGTGAACCCTCACCATTGGCTTGATTAGGAAACTGAAATACCCAATCAATAATAAAACAAAAACTTGTTGGCAGCCATTAAAAACCAAATTGGCTAACACTTAAACTTTTAATTCAATATTAATATTTTTTTTGTACACTTAAAGTAACTGATCACTAAAGTTGCTTATTATATGTATCTTAAGGAAATTTATAAAATATTTCTTGAATGAATACTTGTGAACCTATGATATTGCCAAGGTCAACTAGAATGTGACCCGCAACACTTTGAAGCACAGAATCCATTTGAGCTTCTAAAGTGTGCATCTTTTCATTGCCAGTTTGCAATTCTTCCTGTAAATCCTTGACTTCTTCAACCAAGGTTGCTTCGTTAGTATATGACAATGAGATTATCCTTATTTAGTGAGTAGTCAAACCCAAGACTTTAGAAGGACAAGGGCCTAACCCATACCCCGAACAGAACTTAAGTGTTCTTTCCCTATCACCCTAGTAAGCGAATCTATTGATGAACCTATTTGTGAAGAATTCTCTTCACTCTCAATTACATCAATCTTTTCCTATATGTAACATGCAAATAATGCAAGTAAATATGTTTTATATATATATATATATTTTATGCAACAAAGATGCCATTTTCTTTCACTTGATACTTACAATAATTTCCTTAGCTTTATCATTAATGGGTGCACCATTTTTCGTTGAATGTGTAGCTTTATACATGATTCCCTTACCTAGTGAGTGTCCACATTCAATCTCTTACAAATTTTAAAAGATAAAAGATGTGTTAGACAATTCAATAAAAAAGGATAATTGACGACATGTACTTAGAAAATATTACCATCTCTTCCTTTATCCTAGCTAGAGTCTTTGATCCCCCCGTGTGCGGAACAATTAACTTTTGATTCTCATAATTAGCTTTGCACATCGCCTATCCCATTGTTTTTAAAAATTGAATTTGTCAAATAGCATTCATGTATAGAAGTATTTATTATAATTGTATTACCTTCGTTTCTGGTCTTAACCAGTAATAAATATATGACGCCCACTCATTCTAAGGAACGTCGAGTGGGATATTTTTGAATATTTTGATCTCATGTAAAGGATTCATCATAGAACTTATTAAATAACTTGAGCTGGTTATCCCTTCAATTTCTTCCAAGAATCTTCAATATATAGTCCTTTACAAGACCATCATCAACCAAAAATTTATCCTTTAATTTTAATAAATCAAATGTTAGATAGCATAAACAAAAATTAAATTATACAAATATAAAGTCATAATACAAACTTTTATTTTCTTGTCATATACTTCTGTTTTGGTTGTGTCTGAAACCTCTTACCATTTTTCATAACAAATTGGGAATATTTCAAAGTCTTTCCCTAAGCGTCCTAAAAACCCACCAAGGAGACCTCCAGCTTCCTTTATTGGTTGGCCAGCTTCATTCAAAGACACCTTTACCTTTTTCCTTGTAGGGAGAACCCATACATCACTGACTTTCATATGTGTCTTATTTGTTTTCTAAATACCTTGAACAAAAGGTAAAAATCTCTTGAGCTAGGTAACATTCAGCTATAAAGCCATCTAGTTTTGCCCTATTACGTACATATGACTTCAATTGTCCTAAGTACCTAATATTTCGAAAGACATACATTAAGATTTGATGCTTGAAAGTAATTAGAATAATAAGAAAATTAACAACAAATAATACATTTGGCTGCATGGTAATTACCTTTCTATAAGATACATTCATATATAATGAACTTTTCCCTCAGGCTTGGCTTCCTCAACTAAATGGACGATTAAATTGTTACCAAGTGGCTTTAATACTTAATAGGGGGTGAATTGAGTTTATAAAAACTTTTTGCAAACTTTTCACAAACAATTGAAAAACATTTTTTGATGAAACTATTGATTAATTTGAGGTGAATGGATAGAGAAGATAAAAAACTTCACTCGCAAATAAACATGCCAATATAGAAAACATTCAAGCAAGCATATGAAATTAAAGCAAAAATATAAAAGAGTTTGAGTTCAGAAGGACAAACACAGTATTTATCCTAGTTCAACCACCAACCACTTGTAAACGACGTTCAGTCCTCAAGTAATCACCTAAGATTTTCCATTATAACTTTAAGCTTGAACAAGTGTTGTAACCTTTACAAACTAGAGCACTCTTCACACCTTGGGATGCCTCACCCTTTGTGCCTGAGCCTCAACAATCAGAGAAACCTCCCTTACAATTCTTTAGAGATGCCTTACCCTTTTTACAGAGAATCAAAATATAGATGAAAAGGAAACTCTCACAAGAGTAGATAACACAAATTGAAGTCCTATGAAGCTCTCAAAGATATCTCAAATTTTTGACAAAAACATAGCACAAAGATTGAAAGAACTGATTCATGGATTAAAAGCCTGAGAAACGTTTTTCAGAATGTTGGTTGTCTCTAAAAGATGTCCCAAAAACTTGTATTTATAGTATTATAAGAAAAAGAACTATTGGGGGTATTTAAAATAGCCGTTATTAGTTTCAGGCTCGTGGTAATCGAGTACCAATATATGGTAATCGATTATCATGCTTTTAAAACGTGTTCTTGACTTTCTAGGTAAGTTGTAATCGATTACCAAACTTTGACAATCGATTACCAAGCTTCTGTGAGCAGTGGTAATCAATTACCAAGTCATAGTAATCGATTACCAAGCTTCTGACTTTTGAAAAACTAGTTCTCGCATGACTGTAATCGATTACCAGGCCTTGGTAATCGATTATCAGCATCAAAAAAGTTATTAATTGATTACTAAGCCATTGAATGAGATTACAATCATCCTAGAACCTATTTTTGAGCCGAAAGTAGCTCTGTAAACAATTCTAACTTTGAACACTTGGATTTTTAAAAGATACAAACTTGATTTTCATGATCTAAGGTTAAAATATCATTTGTTTTAAAAAAAAAAACTGCCCACCAGCTAGAATAATTTTTCAAGAGAAACTTTTTCAAACGCATTATAAAACATTTTGAGATATCTAAAAAACTTCTCACATAAAGACTCTAAGTCCTATAAGCTATACCATTTAATGTTTTCTTTGGACTTAGTCTTTGACTTGACTTTGTTATCATCAAAACCTTCATGATTTTCATGACATAAGCATTCACATAAATGAACCATGTCTGTAAAGAATGATGGAGGGAATAACATTTCTAAGTGGCACAAAGTGAGCACAACCTAATCTTCTAGCTTATCCAAGTCCAACGTATTTAACACTTTACCATAAAGTTGTCAAAAAAATGAGCATAAATCTACCAAAATTGCAAACACTTGGCTAGGCAAAGCATTTCTCATGGCTAACAGCAACAATTGCTCCATTAATGCATGGGAGTCATGACTTTGCAACCCACTGAGCTTATGTTGCTTTAGGTCAACACATCTAGAAATGTTACTTGAGTAACTGTCTAGCACAGTGATATTTTTTAAAGTCTTGAGAAATGAATGTTTTTTAGCATTAGTCATTGTAAACAAAGTTGGAGGGTAATTTCCTTTTTCATCTGGCCAAAGATCATCTCTTATGCCTCATGGTTGTAAGTCTTTTTGAGCATTGAAATTATATTTAGTATTCCTTGTTTCATTAAGCAAAGTGTAGATCATATTGTCATACACATTTTTTTCAATGTGCATCATGTCAAGGTTGTGATGCAACAAGTTATACTCTCAATAAGGAAGTTGGAAAAATATGTTTTTCTTCCTCTATTGATTTGAGTCAATGTCTGTAGAATTACTACCACGAGTTCTTTTTTCTCGAACTTCACCTTCCAGTCTTTTGCCGAATCTAACATCAACATTCTTAACCTGTTTCCAAATTTTTGTGCCAAATAATGTTACAGGAGGATTCATCTCTTTTGTGTTGCCATCAAAGTGGCGTAGATCTAATCTAAATTTATGTCCTGGTATAAGAAAATGGCGATGGCCTATAAAATACCCTTTTTTACCATGTGCCAGACAACATTTAATAGAGTCAAAGTTACATGAAGGACAAGCTAACCCAGTATAAGTGTTCATACCAAACAGTGTGCCAAGCCTAGGAAAATCACTACTTGTCCAAATTATGCTACTCTCAGATTGAACATTTCATCTTTTGAAGCATCATATATTTCTACACCTTAAGTCCATAGCTCATTCAACTCTTCTATTAAGGGTTGTAAGTAAACATCTATATCATTCACAGACATTCGCTTACTCGGTATAATCATTGAAAAGATAAAGGAAGTTTGTTGTATACACTTTCAAGGTGGAGTGTTGTATGGAATTAGGATCACTGGCCAAATACTATAATTGGTACTCAAATTTTCAAAAGGATTGAAACCATCAATGGCTAAACCAATGCATACATTTTGTGGATCCAAAGCAAATTGAGTGTGTATTTCATCAAATCTCTTCCATGTTTTAAAATCCATTGGATGTCTTAATAGGCCATCTTTGTTATCATCTTCATCATGCCATCTCATATCAGAAGCAGTCTTGGAAGACATAAACAACCTTTACAGTCGTGGTTTTAATGGAAAATAGTGTAGAACTTTTGCAGGCTCTCGTTTTTGCTTTTTTCCACCAACAGATGTGTTATTCCCTCCTCCCTTACACCGTGGCTTCCATCTAGATATGCTACAATGTTTGCATGATTGCTCTTCTTTATCATCAATCAGATACAACATACAATTATTAGGATATGCATGTATCTTAATATAATTTAGGCCAAGTTTATTGATGATCTTCTTGGCCTCATAAAATGAAGATCTTCGCATTCTCAAAGGCATTATGCAATAGTTCTAGAATCATCAATATTGACTTGCCACTCATTTCACATAAGCATTTTATGCAACACAATTTCACCAAAAATGATAATGTTGAGTACTTGGTACATCTATCATATAATTCTTATTCTTTATGCCTAATTAGCTCATAAAACTCTTTTCATTTGTCATTCTATCCCCGACTTATATTTGGCATGCTTCCTATGCCTTCATCCATTATTACATTCAATGTAGGGAAATCATCATTGGCATAGTGCCTCTCATCCCCAAAAGCATCATTTATCATGTTTCACATTAGATCTTCACAAGGCAAAGTCTCATCCAATACATGTGTCCTATTAATATTAATATGTTCTCTTGTAGCTGCCTCCTCATGACGGATCCAAGTAGTGCACCCTTTAGGAAATGGTTTATAGAGCAAACGATCATAGACCACTTCTATAGTCTCTCATTGATTGAAATGACAAATAGGACATGGGCATATTATTATACTGTCAACTGATCAATATGCAAATGCAAAATCTAAAATGCCCCTAAGCCCTTCTTTATATTGAGGTGTACTCATGGCAAAGCAATCCAAGATTTGTTCATTGCTAAAGCTAAGATAACTAGTTCACGAATAAAAGAAAACCAATGATTATTAGTCTTTTTCCAAGGTAGTGATACTTACACAAAACATTCAATCTAGCCACAATGCATTTTAGGCTATTTATACTATCTAAGAATTCACATAAGAATTCTACAACAACTCTTGGCATGATTTTGACATGGTTATATATTTCCAAAAATCATGAAAACTCACAAGGTTAAATTACAAGATATTATATTAATCACATATTTTATACATTAATAAGCCTTTATTTTTAATCATTTACACTTTCCATGTACTTAATTGATTAAGCCTAGTTATGTTTTGTAAGTTTGGACTCAAATTGGACTTAATTGATTTTTTTAGCATTATTTTCGTCTAACACTGAGTTCTAGATATCTTATAATTATGTATCTTACCTTGTAGGAAAGATAAGAGAGAGCTATACAATTTTCATGAAGAGCTCAAGGAAAAAATCGGACATCTAGTGGAGCTAATTGGGCTTGGAAGTTAGAATATGAGTTTTGTGACTATAACCCGAACAGTGTGCAGTAATCATCGCACAATTTCAGTTTCAGGAACTGCAATGGATTGAAAATTTAGTATCTGAAAGTCAAGACCCATATCTACAACTTTCATGAAGAACACAAGAGCTCAATCGAACAACTTAGAGGTCATATTGGGTTTGGAAGTCAAAATAGAGGTGCTGAAACTGAGCCTAAACAATCTGCAGTAATTAGGTCATATCTTGGGCTGTATGATGAATTTTTGGATGATTTTAGTGGCACTGGAAAGTTGAGACAATTTCCTAGAACTTTCATGAAGACACTTTGCTTCATTCTGACATTATCCATGGGTTCATCAATGAATGATTTCGAAGACAAGAAATTTCAATAATTTTTCACTCACAAAAGTTCTTTGGCATTTTCCACTCATCCACCCATTCATCTACTCACTCATTAATCAATTCCCTTGTCATTTTTGTATCCTTAATCCTCTATAAAAGGAACCTTAGGCAAATCATTTGGGTAATCTTGGCTTAGCTTAGATTATGCAATTGTGTTATTTGTTATAATTTTCTTTTGTTCTAAGATGAAATTATGTTCATCTTTTTCTTCTACTTTTTTTCTTTCTTCTTGCTCATGGGTAACTAATTCTCATCTTGCTTGGGTGAAGAAGTGAAGCTTTTGGTAATAAAATAAAGTTAGATTAATTTCTTTCTTGTGCTTAAATGATATATTATCAAGTGATCATTATTGATAACAATGTATTTTATTCATTTTATAATCCTCGCACTAGGTTTCTTAAGGTTCAATTTAGTTTAATTAAGTTGATTTTGTCATATTTTATGAAATTAAGCTTAATTGGATCATTGAAAAAATTATTGCTTGAATTATCATTAGTTTGGGTGATTGCATTCTTAAGTAAAGTGGCCACAATTTAAGTTGTAATTATCTGATTAATGTGATTCTGGTTTTGTTGAAAAGTTAAGATATTTTTTTAATAACTATTCACTTAATAGCAAGAGCCATATTGATAGCAATATATATCATTCATTGTATAATCTTTTCACTTGGCTTTTTCAGTAAATTGACTATAATTTGAGTTACAAATATCCGATGACTGTGATTTTGGTCTTGTTTTAAAGCTAAGACAAATTTCTACAACTTTTATGAAGGCCTCAAGACCGCGAACACACGTTTGGATAACTCAAATTGGAGTTGAAGCAAAATCTAGAGTTTTGAACCTGACAACTTGACCTCTATGCACTCAGTAGGCTATATCTCACGCTATAGGAGTTCAACAATTCTGAAATTTTGATAGTGAAAGGTTAAGACCTATATCTACAACTTTCATGAAGAACACAAAAGTTGGATCAGAAGTTTTGAAGGAGATATTGGGCTTGGAAGTCAGAATAAAGGAGCTGAAGTTGGGCCTGACCCATGAGCAGTAATTGGGCCATATCTCAGGCTGTATGTGGTGGATTTGGCTAAACTTAGTGTCTATGGAAAGCTAAGACAATTTCCTAAAACTTTCATGAAGACCACCTGGCTAGCAAATGACGCATGCCATAAGTTTAGAAGTGAAACATTTTGGAGACAAGAATCCACCCATTCATCATCATCAAACAACTATTTTGGCATTTTGTTCTCATCATCCATCATCTCTTTTGGTATTTTGTACTCTTCTAACTCTATAAAAGGAGGCAAGAGCTGATCATTTTGAGGGTTAGCTTAGAGTTTACTTTCATGCTTAGATGTTAATTGTTTCCTTTGTGTAGTTTTCTATTGTTCTTAATTGAAGTTCATCATCATCTTCTTCTTTCTTTCTTTCTTCTTAATTCATAAGTAACTAATTTTCATTTTGTTTGGATGAAATGGTGAAGCTCTTAGCAATATGTTGAGGTTAGATTAATTTCCTTCTTGTGCTTAAATAATATATTTTTAAGTGATTATTATATGTGTTGTATGTTATTTCCGATCAATTTTTAAGTTGATTCATTGTAGACAAGACGTTGGCACAGTGGATGTTTAAGATCATTTATAAGTATTGGTAGATAATTAATGGAACTATAATTTGATTATATATATAATCTTAATTGAACTTTGAATGCTAAATCTTCTGATTGGAACCTTCATTATGTATTATTTCAATTGAGTTATAAAAAGAAATAATCTTGTCTTTAATTTATTACCAAGAGTGGATCTCCTAACCCAAGTGAATCCTTTTCATCTGTGAACAACTTTTATCACATTTAGTATTATGACAAATCTGCTCCTTACCTTAAAGAATTTTTCTTCATCAATTCCCTGTGGATCGACCTCGGACTCCCGAGAATATACTACTTGAAACAACCTGCACTTGGATTTGAAACTTTTAATTATCGCATCAATTATACATGTTGTATTTTGTTTCCAATTAATTTAGAAACCTTCTTTGTAAAATGGAGTTCTTGATTCGTTGTAGACAAGTGATTTGACACAATGAATGCTTGAACCCATTTACAAGTGTAGGTGTTGGTAAATAATTAAAGAAACCATATTATAACTACGTATATAATTCTAAATGGACTTTGAATGTTTTATTCTCCTATTGGAACCTCTGTTGTGCGTGGATTTCAATTGAGATCTAAAAAGAATTAATTTTGTCCTTAGTTTATTACCAAAAGTGGATCTCCTAGCCCAAGCAAGTTCTTTAATTCAAT
Organism: Ormosia emarginata; assembly: GCA_029884605.1. Taxonomy (NCBI): domain Eukaryota; kingdom Viridiplantae; phylum Streptophyta; class Magnoliopsida; order Fabales; family Fabaceae; genus Ormosia; species Ormosia emarginata. The sequence goes on along the minus strand of JAQQTP010000058.1, from coordinate 3,002,181 downwards.
TGTAAGCAAGTTTTATTATCTTTACTATTGTGACAAAGCATTCCCTTACCTCAAAGAATTTTTCTTCATCAATTCCCTGTGGATCGACCTCAAACTCCTGAGAAATTGATTACTTGAGATAACCTGTACTTGGGTTTGCATCTTTTAGTCTGCATCCTGTTACTTCAAACATCACCAGAAATCAGCTCAAAACAACTAGGTTTGATCACTCAAATAAAATTGAAAATGAAGCTATTTCAGAATTCACATCAAAATTCTGCAGCAACTCTTAGCATGATTTTGGCATGGTTCTAGGTTTCCAAAATTCATGAAAATTCACAAGGTTAAATTACACGATGTTACTTCAAACATCACCGAAAATCAGCTCAAAACAATTAGGTTAGATCACTTAAATAAAATTGAAAAAGGAAGTTGTTTCAGAATTCGCATCAGAATTTTGCAGCAACTCTTGGCATGATTTTGGCATGGTTCTAGGTTTCCAAAAATCATAAAAATTTACAAGGTCAAATTATAATATGTTACTTCAAACATAACCAAGAATAATCTCAAAAAAACCACATTAAGTCAAATAAAATTGGAAAAGGAAGCTGCTTCAGAATTCGCACCAGAATTCTATAGTAACTCTTGGCATAATTTTAATGTAGTTATAGGCTTCTAAAAATCATGAAAATTTACAGAGCTTTATATTATGACGTTATTAGTAACATACCTAAAAATCAGCTCATAATAACAATGTTTAATCATTCATCCCAAAAATCAAGCAAAGAAAGCAAGGTCAATTTATGTAGCCTCCAAAACCAAAACCAAGCATATTTTTTCATATTTTTCTTCAAGTAACATGCAATACACTCAATATTGTAATGTTTTGGACCCTATCCAGCCTAATATATGACAATAGAAAGAATAAAAACTCATTACATAGAACTTACATTTGTTGAAGCTCCAAATAGTTAAGACATGCTAAGGCAAAGTTCCTTGTATTTCACTATACAGAAATTAAATTTATAGAAGTGAAATATTTACTGCAAGAGTTAATCATATTTAATGGTCACAAAGTATTACTACCAAAATAGAGAAATTATGCAGAAAACATAACTGACTTTGGATGACAATTGATATTTAATGGCCAGGAGTTAAAATCTAAAATTTTGGCAGTTTAAAGCCACATATGTGAGGCTTCCAATGGGATATATGGCAAGTGATTTTGATATCTATAGCTCAAGTTATGAGAAAATTTATGGAGACTACCATAAAGGTGACAATATAAAAAATATATCATGGAAAACAGGAAAATCTATGCAAAATTTCTCATCACTTTTTTACTTAAACATAGAACACATAAGAGGGAAAAAGAGAAAGTTATAACTCTTTCCAATCACAACCATATCATGGATTTCAAATAAAGGATTAGAAATCAAAGAAAAAAAACACCAGCATCTAATAACCCATATCTGAATCAATGTAAGTTTCTATCTAAATTGTTAATACAATTAACACAATATTTGTTTGTGTATTCATGTATTTCTCAAGATCATCCTCAGGACCTCCCTTTATTAACAATTTCATGGTTTCTAACATATTGAATAGATTGATTGCCTACTGGCATGGTGTTTATAACAATGACAAAACAGTTAGCTATATGGGTTCAGTAATAGGATAAACTAAAGTCATAAAATTGAAAGAATCTAACCTTTGGTTGAGTAAATGTGTACACACTTCCTCTTAGCTTTGAAATTGATATCAAAGAATCAAGTCTTTTAGTCTCTCTTAATAGTACCTAAATTGGTATCAATGCACATGCTCTGAAATGTTATACAATGTAAATCTTTATTATATTTTTTTCATTAATTTACAATATTCTTTGTAAGCTTCATCCAACTAGATTGCTTAACATTTAAGTAATCAATCATGAGGATGTTTTTTAGCAAGGTTTTCAACATAGATAGCAAAATATGACAAACTGATAATGCAAAACCAAATATCAAATCTTCCTACTCAATTTCCAATTTTTTAGAATGCATAAGGTTGTCAAAAGCCTAAATTCAATTATCACCCTCATAAGGTAAATAAAGATGAGCTCCTCCCCCATTTGCCTCCTAAACTTTAAAAAAAATGACAAGCTTTATGCAATAAAATAGTAAGTACATAAAGAATGCAAGCTTTCTTTCCTCATTGGATTCTAATTAGGTTGCATGTCATATATGCAAGAAATACAAGACAAAACCATTTAGCTCTAAAAAAGCTTTCTAATGAGTGTTGTTTTTGCAATGTAACTTGGTTTTATGCCTAGAATGGCACACTGCAAAATGGCATTACAATAAAGTCTTACTTATTCTCTGCTTTAGATTTTTCACTTTCTTCTCATGCCTTCATATAAGACAATCTTTTCTCTTTCTCTACTTCTGCAAGAGCAATATTTGTAGACCATAAAAGTACATAAGTCACTTGCTTAGGAAGATGTATGCTATCTAGAAAAATTAATTAATGAACAATTTCAATGAAAGAAAACCACAAAGACATAAACCATCTTATACAAAACATATACACTAAAATACTCCTCAAAAGAGAAGAAATGCAAATAAACATACACATATAAACATGCACATATGTTAATTGAAAGTGCAACACCAAAATGAAAGCAATGAACCGTTATATTGTTGCATATGAACCATCTTGTTGCTGGGTATGAACCGTCCTGCGGCTTTGTCCCAGAGAAGTGGACAGGTAAAGGTTAGTTGAATTGGAAAAGTTAGAGATGTTGAGATGGAGAGGCGGTGGTTGGTTCAGCAGGTGGCGTCACTACTAGAAATTTTTGATTTAGAGACGGAATTTAGAGATGGAAAAAATTTCGTCTCTATTAGAGATGGAAACAGAGACGAAGTTGATGAATTAGAGAGGAAAAATAAAATTTAAAATTTAGAGATAGAAATGATTCATCTCTGAATTTTTCATGTCTAATTACGTCTCTATTTGGTCAATTTAAAGTCATATATATTTAGAGACGGAGTTTAGAGACGAAATTTATCTATCTCAAAATTTTTGGTCTCTAATTCTGTCTCTATTCGGTCAATGTGATGTTTAAAAAAGTTAAATATGTTCAGAGACGGAATTTATCCATTTCTAATTTTTTCATCTCTAATTATTTTTTTTCGTCTCTAACTAATTTATATAATTTAATTAATATATATTTTTTATATAATACAGAGACGGATTGTTTCCGTCTCTAATCTCTTGAAAATAGAATTTGGTTTCAGAAACCCTTATTCCTAATCACAACCCAATTTCAGAACCTTTCTTTCTCCCTTTCGACTTTCCTTCTCACCCAGCCATGCCCTCACCGTTCTCACCCAACCGTGCCCTCACCGTGCCTCTCCTCTGCTCTCTCTGTCGTGTTCTCCCAGCTGTGCACCACTGTTCGCATTCCACGCTTGTCCCAGCCGTGCATAGCCCTTCTCACCGCTCTTTGCGCTCCACAGTTCTACTAGCCGGCCACCATTCTTCTCAGATCTGAGTTTGGTACGCCCTTCTCTCTCTCTCATACGGTGCTCACACATGGATTAGTACTTATTGAAATGTTTTTGTTGTGTAAAATAGATTGACCTGCGCCATCGATACAAACATAATCTACATTTTTATTATGATAAATGGCTTCAATGTTAGAGCAAAGAACCCTTCTTCTACTAGTAATATTGATTGTAAAATATCTTTTTGGGTTATAATTTAGGCACTAAATCTAAGGACTGGAATCCTGTTGATGATACCCCAATTCACAAGAAAAAAATATCAAGTTGGAGGATTGGAATCCAACATGTTGATCTGAATCTTTATTTTTCTTTTCTGTTTATTTTTAATTTAAAACTAATTCATAGTATTCACAGTTTCTTAACATCTAGGTGCTGCGTGAATATTTGCAATATGAATTGGAGATTCACAACCTTCTTTTTGAGATTGACTTTGAACGGGTAGTGGATGATTTTGTATTTCTATGCTTCTTTGTCGGCAATGACTTTCTTCCACATATGCCAACATTAGAGATAAGGGAGGTAAGCATCTAGCAGGCACTGTATTACACTAAGCTGTAGCTTGAAATAGAAAATATGGCATTACCATCTGCTTCTTGTTACTATGTTTGGGATGCAGGATAACATGCTTAGGTTATGCCCTTTTATCCCATTGCATATTTGTCTTTCTATTGAATTGTTAATGTTGTTCTCTTTAATAATCTTTCTACTATTTCAGGGGTCTATAAATTTATTGATGCATATATATATGGAAAGGAATTTACTGTTATGGGTGGTTATCTTACCGATGCGGGTGAGGTAAATTTCTCTTTTTTGTAATTCAACTAAGTTGTGTACATCTTCGTGTTTGTTAATATGTTATACAGTTGTGATATGTTCTTGTACATGTCAGTCTTCTCCAGCAATTATCTCTTAAGTTGCTTGTTTTGTACTTTGGATATAACTCTTAAATCATTAGTCTAGAATTCTATCTTTTTTTTTTTGCAATGTTTTCTTTATACCTCCCAGGTTTTCTTAGATATAGTGGAATATTTTATCCAGTCTATCTCTGTTCACAAGGATCAAATCTTTCATAAACGAGTTCGGATTCAGCAGGTATTGTGCTATCTAAGTAATTTCACAAACTAATATGCATGAGCTATATGTTCCTTTAAAATGCTTTTATAGGTTACTTCCTAACATGTAATGCTTATGATTGTATTTATAGGCTGCAAAAAATAACGAAGAGATGAAAGCTAGGGCAAGAGGAGAAATGCCTGAAGAGCCACGAGCCTCAATTGTGGATAAGGTTCAATCAATATTAAGATCTATTGCCATAATATTTTCTGCATTTTGCTTGGCTAAATTTAGTATTTATGTTGTTAACTTTCTACTGCATGTTTGGGAACTCCACCAGAGGTCCAGAACTACTTTTCTGGACTCCCAAAGTAATTCTAGTGGAGTTCCCAAACATGCACTAAGGGTAGCTTGTCTGTGACAGCAAAGCTAGGCCAATGTTGGACTACATGAAATCTAATGACTTGACCAATCTCGAAATCCTAATAAAATTTTTATAATGAATTGAGTGTTTGTTATTTTCTCAGGTTAAGTTGGGGGAGCCTAGATACAAGGAAAGGTATTATATTGAAAAAATTGGTGTATCAAATTTGGAGGAGATTGACAAAATTAAGAAAGATACAGTAAGTTCTATCAATTTTTCTGATTAAAGACTAATCAACTTTATTGAAATTTTTGTTGTTCTTGGATCACATTATATGCCTATATATTCAAATCTAATATATAAATGTATCATTAATTTTTATTTTTATTTTCTCATTTATTCTATTAAATGCCAATAGTTTCCTTTTATATGCATTCTGACTTAAAATGGAAAGCACACATGCTTATAAGATTTCTCCTTTTTCTTTTAAACTGATGTGTTTGACAATGGCACATGCTGTTAGTGGGTCTTGAACTCTTGATCTTACCCCTCTGCCTATGTTCCAAAGGAGGAAAGGGAGTGTGATATGGTTCTGTCTACAATAGAAGTAACTTAACTCGTAACTATGATTCTGTAATTGAAAAAAATAACTAAAAAGGAAATGAGTGTATTTAAATTTAAATTGTGTTTGACCATAATTCTCACTACCTTCCTGTTTCCTTGAAGATTGTATTTAAAATTATAACGCTCTCTTGAATATGGCATCGAAACGCATCTTGAAGGAGCTTAAGGATTTGCAGAAGGACCCTCCTACATCATGCAGTGCGGGTGAGCTTGTAGAAAAAAATTGAACACTTCAAGTTTCGATTTTTTCCTTTCAATTTTGATGCATAACAATAGGACCCTAATAATTGCTTAGCAGTTAAGTTGACACAAAATGAAGGAGAATTGATTCAAGAGAAGTTTGAAGTGAAGAAGCTTGCAAACTTTCTCAAACAGGTCTTTTTGACATCTAACTTTTTGTAAATGGTTATAGAATCTCCACCTTAACTTTCTACTCATGGTTATGATTTACTAGAATAGTTTCTAAATTTTCAAAATTAATGCTTCTTTCAAATTCCAATATTTCATTTGGATTTTTTCTGAGGATTGTAAAATAATGATTAGGCAATTCATAGTTTGACATGTAAATTTGTTATTTATTTTCAAATACACTATTACAACTTGTATTGCATAAATCGGTTAAAGCGTCAAAATCTCATAGAAGGGAACCTTTGATTCTTTCCTTTTTCCTGTCAACTTTTATAAAATCATCATTAGTTCCTTTTAGCCTAGGTTTTTCGCTTCACATTTTATGTAATGGAATTCAATTGATCACTCTATGAAAATTACTTTCTCTAATTTGTATCATCTTCTTTAATATATTCAACAACAGTGATAATTATTCACTAGTACTAGTATTTCATTTAGACATTGTTAACCACTGCAAATTTTTTTGCCCCTTCTCTTGGGCTTTCTAAATTACTTTTAATTTTCTAGTTCTTCCATTTAAATATGTTGATCTTTTTTTTAAAAAAAAAACTGAATTCATCTTTGTTCTATAGGCTTCTGAAGATGCTAAAAAGTTGGTTAATCAAGAGAAGTCTTTTGCTTGTGCAGAAATTGAGAGTGCTAGGGCAGTGGTGCTGAGAATTGGGGAGGCACTTGAGGAATAAGAAGAAGCTTCCCAAGCTTCTAAACCACAAGCATACATGTATGTGTGTATAACTTTGCATCAATCATTTCATAATCAAACATTACTTTGCACTAAAATGATCTTTAATGTGAATGAGAGAATCATATGTATGAGTTAAAAGAAAGAATTGCCATATAATACAATTTTGGGAAAGAAAAGAAGGGTTCATTCTCTGTATGGTGAAGGACACTGCTACCAGATTACATTCTCATAAAAAGCCCTTAAATTTAATCATATATGTTAAAAATTCTTATGATCTTAATTTCCTCATTAATCATTCATACAAACTTGGCATAGGAAATTTCAAAGTATCTTAGATGTGAAACTTAATGCATGAATCCTTTCTTTTTTTTTTTTTGGATAAACCTCTATGTTGAGAAAGGGAAATTAGTCGCAACAATGGGAAATTAGTTGCTACAAATTGCCTTGCGGCATTTGGAGCTAAAAATGGGGGACTGATTGTAAGGGAATTTGTACTGTAAAAGGGAATGGGTATTTAAGTGAGGATTGAGTTGTGAGAAGGTAGTTTTGGTGTGAAATACTCTTTCTCCTCTCCTCTCTGTTCCTCTTCTCCTTATCTCACTATTCTTGTCTCTTCTATTCTCTGACTCTCTGTAACCAGTTTCTGGTTGATGATATAAATAAATTGCCTCTGCTAATGACTCACAGTCTACCAAGTAGATAGAACTCTTTGTCCTTTTCTTTCCAGAATGTAATGTAACAATTTGGTTTCAATTTTTATGTGAAAGGACATGATTATCTTGATGTTAATTGTCTGGGTGGTCCTAATTTATGTAGAATGATGTGCAAGATCCATGTAGGAATGGCTTTTCTGTATTGTGATTACATAACTTCCATAGATCATAATGTACTGGGCTATCTTTGGTCATATAAGCACCAAAGAAACAATATGCAATGTTATCACAAGGAAAAAATTATGAACTTTGCTTATGCTCAATTATAGTTGGTCTTTTGGCATAGGTTGTTGATAAATCTGCTTAGTTATGTGGTTAACTCAGATGATTATGTATGTACTTTCTTTCTATTGTTATTAATGAATATTCATTTGTCCATTGGTTGTTGTTTGGGGCCTTAGGCTTTACGGGTAATGCATTGCAGGAAAATGACTATGTATGTACTTTCTTTTTATGTATGTGGTTGACTTCACTCATATTCAGTTATCAAGATTTGTCTCCCGTTCTTTATTTCATTGTGTTATTGATCATTTATTGTGATTTTTGATAAATTTTGGTTTTGGATAATTATGTGCATAGGAAAATATATATATATATATATATATATATATATATATATATATAAAAATAAAGGTGTCTAGTTGTAGAAAACCACAATTAGATGCTTATTTTTTTTTATATTTTTTAAAATATTATAGACGGATTTAGAAACGAAAAAATATATCTCTAATTTTTTTTGATATTTTTTAAAATATTAGAGACAGACTTAGAGACGAAAAAATTCATTTCTAATTTAGAGACGAAAATAGAGATAGAATTTTCCGTCTCTAATTAAAGAACGAGAGACGGATCTTGAGACTGAATAGCGACAAAATTTTAAAATTTAGAAACGAAAAAATTCTATCTCTAAATTAGAGACATAACTAATTTTTCTGTCTCTAAATATTTAGAGATGCCAAATTTAGAGACGGAATAATTTTCGTCTCTAAATATTTAGAGACAAAATTTTGCATATTTAGAGACAAAATTTTGCATATTTAGAGACAAAATTTATTTTCTCTTTAAATTTGATTTTTTTAGTAGTGCATGGAGCACGGTGGAGACACTACACTGGTTTGCTCAGCGTGCTTAGTGTTTCACTGGTTTGTTTGGACTAGGACAGAGAGGGAGGGAAAGGGAAAAGAGGAAAAGATGGAAAGAAAGGGAAAGGATAAAGAGGGAGAGGGAATTATTTGGTCTAAAACCTAGCATTTGTGGCATTTGACACAACTGCGGTAAAAACTGCCAGTACTAAATGTGGCAATTTATGGAAACTGCCACAAATAAAATACCACCATTTGACCATTTTTTTTGTAGTGATGTAGGATGCCGATTTATCTTATTTATAAACATAATATTTTGCCACTTTTACATATAAAACAAATTTTTTTTTGTCACTTTTAGCAAATATACAATACTATTCGTATAAAGTAAGGTAGAACTATTCCTTTCAAGAAGCAACAGTTAATAAGAGTCGGCTTTATTTCTCTTACTCATGTGGTGTTATCTCTTTTTTTTTAAGTGTTTTTCTTTAGAGTGTTTGTTTAATGGAGGTTGCCATTCCAATCTTTTGATTGAAGCCTTTTTCATTTTTTTTCTTATTTTTCTAGTATTTTTCAAATAAAATTATCTAAATCTTTTGAATCTATTACTTTTAGAATCTATTATCTTTAAGATAAATTTGAAGAGTTTATTTTTAAATTTCTCATATATATCTCATGTTATGATAGATATAAAATTTTTAGTTTGAATTTTTACATATCAATCTCATGATTTGACCTTACATAACAGTAAGACATATAAGACTTTTAGATATATTAAAATAAAGGATGTGATACTCTCTTCAAATGGTAGCATGTTATATGTCGAACTCTATACTGAAAAATGCATTGTCATCAATAATTTACGGACTAAAAAAAAAGTTACATCATAAGTTTAATTTTGAATGAAAATTGTATCTATTTTTTTATTTTTAATAAATTTATTGTTTTTACTGAAATTGTAAATGCATTTGGACTTTTGGTAAAATAAATTTATAGTTTATTATAAAAAGGAAAAAAATAGGAACGGTGTGGTGCCCTCTACGGAGCACGTGTGCAAAATACTCGTTCATATTATTTTTTTAATAAAAAAATTATTTTAAAAAATTATATTTTAATGTATTTGAATAAGTGATTTTTCTATAAAATTGAAACAATTTAAAAAAAAAACACAAATATGCTGCGCATTTTTTCTAGAAAGATTTTTGTATTTTTTAAAAGAGATTTTTTAATATAAAAAAACTATTCAAAAATAATAAAAATACTTTTTAAATATTATATTCAACCATAAAATAGTTTATAATTTTTTTAAAGATATTTTAAAAAATTTCACTTAATAAAATTTTCTTTTAAAGCCTCATTTCAAACCAGCCTTTTATTTTTTATATCGCGTAAACTGACATTTGTTTTATATTCTGTAAACTACTTTTTTTTTTTTACTGGGTGTAAACTACCTCTTTTAAATTGTTTATTGCTACCATACGTATGAATCGAAATGGATCACCAGCAATTTTTTCAAAACTGCAAGAAATCTCAGCCATCAAAAGTATATTGTACTGTGGTAAAATATTAATGAATATTGTAAATAAAATAAAGAAAAAAATGTAGAGATATTAAGACAATACAAATATGAACTCAAGTGTCTAGTTCTTTAAGAACTTGTTATATTCTTTCAATCTTTTTCTCTTATTATTTATTCACGGAAAACATGTCATTATATATGACTCTAAGTATAAATAAAGAAAGGGTGACTGTACTTCTTGATGTGTTGTACCTAGGGTCGGATGGAAAGGGGGCATGCATGGGCAATGGCCCCCCCAAAAAATAAAATAAAAATTTATTAGATACTTATAATGTGAAATAAAGGTTAAAGTTTGAAAAATAAAATCTATTTGATGACAAGCGTTAATATTAAGAAGTTATTTTGTTAAAAGACTTAAAAGAAAATAAATGAGGTTCATCAATCTCATCTTCACATGTACTTTGGCAGCTAGGCCGCTACTAATACTAGGTAATTAAAGTCCTACAATTACAAAAAAGTAATTTTAAATTATAAAAAAGAGATCATTTACTTTTTAATTTGTCTCACCGCCTTTCAGACTCTCATACAACACATACAAACGCATTAGGATTAAGGCATAATTCTTCATTTATTCTCTCTATTTCTCTTAATTAATTTTATTGTTCATTTATGACTCTAAAGGGAGTGAGTGAGCCTTGAGCAGAGAGGTCGCAGTCGTACGATAAGGACTCGTAGACTCAGCAAGTTCAATTTGAGAGAGATAAGTCACAGGCACAAGAAACATCTCGCCTTCCTAACTTTATTCTAAGTCTCCATCTCTTATTTCTTAAGATCTTCATCTATCTAGTATTTTAATAAAAATATGTCTTTAGCCTCCTTATATTTTAATTCTTCCTTTTTGGTTTGGTGCTTTGCTAACTTGCCTTTATTTTTGCTTTTAATTTCTTTTCATTAGTTCAAGTTAATCACATGTCTTGTAATTAATTTTTTTTATCTATGTCTAATGCGCGTATTATCAATTTTATACTTTCTAGTTGTCCTTTTATTTCTATAATATACTGTTAATTTAATTGATTTTAGTTAATTTAATTTTCTGTTCATTTATTCTCCTAAGCATACTTAATTTGATCAATCGTTTTGATTCGTTTAGTGTTGATTCTTCTTGTTTCAATTGCTACTATTGAGAAATCTTTTTTAACTATGAATATTGTGAATAATAGACTCAGAAATAAGATGGAAGATGACTTTTTGACTAATTGTCTAATCACTTGTATATATTGAGAGGAAGATTGCTGAGAAGTTTAATATAAATTCTATCATTGATGAGTTTTATGATATAAAGGAACGTCGTACTCGACTTCAATAAAAGTATTATATATTATTTTTTGTACTATAATATAAATTTTATTAGTAAATACTATGATATAATTTAATAATGTGATTCATAACTTTTGACCCATTCATGTGTTCTTGCAAAAGAAACATAGAAGCGAGGAAGAGAAAGAGCCAGAGTAAATTAAGGTGTAAGTTTCAAGATTTATGAAAAGTTGAAATGAAAATGATATTTGTAAACCTAAGATACGACACGTGAGTGGATATCATTTCCCAATATAAATGTGATTAGATATTGCCCTATACCATATATAATGATAAAATAAATGTACTCTATACAAATGTAAATGGTGTATCATATTTTTTATATCCAAATCACATAACTCAAATATACGTAATAGCTTTTAATCTTTTTCTTTTTAACTTAATTTTATTTCATTTCATTTTCATTTCTTTTCAATTTCATTTCAAGTTCACAATATTTCATATTTTTCTATAATAAAATTTGCATATTTAAAAAATTAAATAATTTTATAAAATCTGTACATTAATACTTTAAATAAAGATGTTATAAAGTTTAATTAAAATGTCATAATTTATTAATTTTATGTTATTATTACTATAATTATAATGATAATAAATAATTATATATAACTAATTTTAAATAATTTATAATGAGCGGTTCAACCACTAGTTTAACCGGTTAAATCATAAACTATTGATCTTTCTGATTCTTCAGTTCAACCAATTTTTAAAACATTGCATTTTCCTTCAACAATCCACATGTTCTTTTAATATGTTGGATCATAGTTTTTAACTATACACACTCACGACTTGCTTCATGAAAAGTTAATATTATCAAATGGTTTGAAGAGGTAGTGAAGATTGTTTGCTTTACTGACCACCATAAGATAGTAGTATCATGACATGTGAACACATAACCTGTTTTTGATCGAATTTTATGATGATAAAAAAGGATATCGATCATTAGCATATCTTACCATTTTTTACTTTACTCCCTTTGGGTAAAATAAACCCATATCAGATGTGTCATGAATGACGATAACGAAAAACATGTTTCGTTCCATTCCAATATCTTCGAGTTTGTAAAGAACTAAGCCTTGCAAGTAGATTGACTACAAAAACTATTTCTGGTCTAGTGCTTTTTGCAGGATACAAAAGTACTCATATTACACTAAGATATGATATTTTTAGACCAAATTTTTTTTCATCATCTTCATGTTGGCGAAAAGGATCTCTTTTTACATCAAGTGAACGAACAACCATTTAGGAGCTTAATGGATAAGATTAATCCATATAAAATTATTTCAAAATCTTTTGTACATAAGATGATTGATAAACAAGAATCTCACTTGCCAAATATTCAACTTGATATCCAAGATACAAAAATTTCTTTTCAATATCCTTCATTTCAAATATCTTTTTTAGGTAGTCTGAAGTATTTGATATCTCTTATGGAGTTTTTACTATGTTTAAATCATCAACATAAATTACGACTACAACAAATCCATAATTTATTTTCTTAATGAAAACACAAGGACAAACAAAATTATTTTCATATCCATTTTTCAAACAATACTCACTTTGACGATTGTACCACATGCGTCCATATTATTTTAATCTGTACAAGGATCTTTGTAGTTTAATAGAGCACATTTACTAAGGTTTTAAATTACATGCTTCAAGCATCTTAAATCTTTCAGGGATTCATATATATATATATATATATATATATATATATATATATATATATATATTATATGTCATTATCCAATAACCCATATAAGTAAGTTGTTACTATGTCCATTAGATGTATGTCAAGTCCTTGAGAGACTAATAAACTAATAAAAAATCTGAAAGTAATTACATCCATAACTAGGGAATATGCCTTTTCATAATATATACTGAACCTTTGTAAGAAACCTTGTGCTACAAATCGTTTCTTATATCTCACAATTTCATTTAACTTATTTCTTTTACGTACAAAGACCCATTTATACCTAATGGAATTGACATCTTCTAGTGTTTGGACCCCAGATTTAAATACTTTACCTTTGATTAATGAATCTAACTCAATTTGCATTACTTCTTTCTATTTTGGCCAAGCACTTCGATGTCGACATTCTTTTACATTTTGAGTCTCACGTTAATTATCATTGATAATTTCACAAGCAATTACATATACAAAAATATTATCAACAATAACTTTATCTCTTTCCCCTAATATTTCCAGATTTTAAAGAGATCTGGTAATTTGCTGGTATCGGAACCATTTCTAGAGTTGCATCCCTAGAAATATGGAGTTGTTGGTTTATATCGCTTTTGACATCTTCTGGAGAGGCAATGACTTCTTCTAGAGTGTAACTTTGAAGTTTCTTCATTTCCTTCTTCTTTCAAGGAACAATATCCTTTTCACCAATAGATCTATTACGCAGTTGACCTGCTTTAAATTCATTGACTGTCATACCCACAAGATGTCCTGCAAAGACAATTAACCATGCATGAATATTTGCAGCTAAGACATGTGGTTCAGTGGCCTTTTGGGTGTCTGTAAAAATATTTGGTAATTGATTTGCAATATTCTACAAATAAATTATTCTTTGAACTTCAAGTTCATATTGATGTATGCGTGTAACAAGGTTGGCCCATGTTGGTATGTTTGAATAAATTTCTTGTGCTTTGGGTCCTTTACCTTTTTCTTCTCCTAATAACGAGAAAATTGATTCATTAAATTGATAATTTAATAATTTTGCTATAAAAAAAATCACTTGATAGAAGTTCAAGATATCTAATGATATATGGAGAGTCAAAACCAACATAAATATCAAGGTAACGTTAAGGGTCCATCTTAGTTCTTTGAGAAGGTGCAATAGAAACATATATAACACAACTAAAAATTCTAAGAAGAGATATATTAAGTTGTTGATCAAACACAAGTTGTAAAGATGAAAAATTGTAATATGCAATTGGTCAGATTCAAACTTCAAATATATTTTTTTAAAAAAATATAGTTAAGAGTATATATTTTGTCCATACATAGTAAGAGAATAGCATGCAGTTGAAGGGAATTTTATACCATGTATTTTTAAAATATAGTTAAGTTTTATCTTATCATAATGTTTTTATTTCTAGGCAGATGAATAAATCACTTCTTTATTTTGGTGTGAAAATAAAATTATATTTTAATCTGGGGCTTTCATACTTGACCACCTATCTAAAGAATGCACTTTTTTTGTTATTTAATAAAGAAAAAGAAAGTCTTTCAACATTGTAATAGATTGATGATTATTATTAGATGAGTACATCTATATCTATATCGCACGAATACCTTTTCTTGAAAACAACACGAACATGTAACACACCCTTGTTGCCTTTTTTATGAGTATTAAATATAAGTTTATTTATTAGGATTTTTAATTAATTTTTATTTATTTTTATTTTTTAATTTATTTTTAAATAATTATCTCTTCATATAGTCATATTTGAATTTTTAAGATAAATTATCAAATTTTATGTAAAAATAAAAAATTCTTAAAGATAAATATTTGAAGGATTCTTATCATATTCTTAGATGCTAATTAGAGTTCTAATTGGCTGTAAAATCTTGAATAGAGATTAGATTGAAGATTGGATAAAGATTCTTAAATAGATAAACTTTGTTACAAATTCTGATTCTCGTACTCTCCTGACCATATTTCAGTAATGAGACCATATCTTAGGATATAGAGATTAGATTGAGGTGTCGTTTGTGGCATTGAAAAGATAACAAAAAATCCTAAAACTTTTATGTTGAGATAGAGGACAAATTCGGTCATCTAAAAGGTGATAAAAATTGTACAAGTTAGATATGAAAAGTTGTCAGATTTTTATAAAAGGGGAAAAACAAGTTTAGCAAATGAGCATTCTTTAGTTCAGATCATCTAGCAGAAATTTAAAGAGAGAGACAATAGACTTTAGAGAGATAATTCAGAAGAGAGAATTGTCACGAATCTTTGGAGGACGGCCACGAAGAGATAACAGTATTCTTGAAGGCTTGAAAATCACAATCTCCGTAAAATGGGTTTTGATATCTCTTCTTCCTAGTTTTTTCCCTTTCTTTGGGTTTTTCTTTCTATGGATTTATATTGTGATATGAGTTTGTTATTGAACATGAGTAACTAATCCCATAACTAGGGTTACGAGGGATCTTGTTTTCTTGATTAATTGATTTTGATTTCAACTTTGATTAAGGTAATTTCTTTTGGGTCTATTATATTGTTTGTATTCTTGTCAGAACTTGATCACTTTTGGCATATTTTAATTCATTATTTGATGGATGACCATCCATATCCAATGAGTGGACCTATAAAATAAACCTAAGATTAGATTGGTGAATGACCAAATATCAATTTATTCTATCAATGAAATTGACAATTATGTTAGTTCATCTCTTGAATTAGGGTTTAATGCATTCCTAATTAATTCAACTAAATGACCAAATAGGTAAATAATTTAGGTATAGAATATTGTTTATCCATGACTATTGGGATTCAATAGCAATTAAGAGAATATTGACAAGAGAATTACCTTACATCTTAAATAAATGAAAATCTAATTAATTAGATTCAAGTGAACCTTGCGCCCTAATCTCTCTCTAATTGATTATCATACATTGTTTGATTATCTATTGTTTTTCTTTATTTGTTTAAGTGATTTCTCTTTTTTACACTTTCGATTGTCTAAATAATCAAGAGTTTAGCAAATCTAGTAATTACTTTTTATTCCTCGCGGGATCGATAAATGGGACTCAAGTTCTATATTACTTTGTGATAAAATATATTTATTCTTAGTGTATTTTACGTGTATCACTTTTCTTTCTCAACGAATAAAAAATTGAAAATAAAAGATAAGGACATGACTAACGGTGAAGATAGTTCGTGAAACCATTTGACTTCAAATATTAAAATAAAAGTTTGAAAATAAAAGATTACTTGATCAAAGGAGACTCTGCAATTGACTTCAAATATCAAAATAATAAACTAAAATGCAATTTAATCTTATATATAAAATACTTATAACCATTTGACATAGTCAATATGAAACGCATTACCTAAGCTTTACGGTCAAAATGTATTCAAAGATATCAAACTCATGATTCTTTAATTACAATAATTTCCCCTTCAACATAGTTTTTTGTGAGATCACAAGGCATTTCCATGGGTTTGGTATTGACTAATTTGGCAAGTGCACCAAATTCACAAAAGTAATAGAGTGATGAGAAAGTATCGTTCCAATAAAGATTGAGTTGCTAATTATCATTTTACTAATCCAACTAATATATATCTAGGCAAATATTTGATTGAAAGAGAATTCCAAAGCAAGACAAGTGTTCAGAACAGGTTTCAAGTGAGTCACCTGAAGGTGTTGCTGGTAGGTTGAGGGTCGTATTTTCCTCCTTGGTGTAGTTATTGTTGTGGTGGAGCGAGGATTTAGTGTATCTGCAAAGGCACTCCGACATTTAAGTTAGACTATGCACTAAGAGAAAAGGGTTCGGGATTTGTTCCGTACCATAATGACTTAGCTTGTTATTTATAGTGTAGGTTTGCTTAGTGGTTAAGCATGATCAAATAGAATCTCATTTGAGTTGTACATTCAAGGGTAGTTATGGCTATAAGAGCAGACCTATAATCACTCCTAATTGTGTAGGATTTGTTGGGAGTGATTGTCTCCCGATGATTAGTCATTGGTCAATGGGAACCCATCAGATGGAAGTCGTGGTTCGGGATACACAGCATCGGGTCGCTTCTTGTTGTGCTTGGTACTTGATCCTGATCTAGAATATTTGTCCCCAACTCGACTCTTTGATGTACAGCGAAGTGTCGAAATATTCCATTCAGAGGCCAATAGGAATGTCAGATGCCCCCATGCACTAGGATCCATCTTGAGGCATTAGGATTAGGATCCGCTTTACAATGGGATGCATTTGCAGCTTCCTTCTGAGATCTTGTATGAAGGACACTCTCCAATTGTTGCCCTAGTGAGGTGTGCTTTCTGGAATTCACTGTGTGAAATCACAAAACTCGTCCCAATAAGGACCATTTTGACATTGGTGTCAAGATCCACCTAGTGGTGGTATATGACAGTCACCAGGATCTGAAGTCTTTTGAACTGTTTACTTCAGTATTAAGCTTATAAGGAAATTTAAAGTGTACTGGGTTGTGATCCAGGATAGTAACTTTTTTGGAGAATGGGATCCGTTGATGAAATATGGGATCCTTAATTTAAAGTGAGACTTTGTAAGGGGTCAAGCATTGTACTCTTTGAGGTGAGCAATGCTTGGCTTATCCGCGATGCTTCGTTTGAGACTGGGGTCGTTTCATCTGATATTGGCAGCTTTTTGGAGGCATGTGTAGCTTAATGACTGGATGCCATCGTTTGGTTTACCTGTTGCCATTATTTCAGATTTTTCAAAATAGACCAACATGCCCTTGTCATGATGAGATAGTTGGGACATGTTGGGCCCTATAAATAAGGAAGTGGGGCTAAGAGGCTCCCACTTTGCCATTGGGGCTAAGAGGCTCCCACTTTGCCATTTCTATTTTAGTCTAAGCTTTTCAGTGAATAGAAGACAACGATGCACGATGGTGTTTGTAGTGAAGACAAGTTTTAGAACTTCCTTATCATTTTTTCAACCATTTTTTAGTTTCCCATTTCCATCCCAAGTATTCCTCTCTTCCCCTTCCATTGGTTTCCCTTCATTTTATCGAAAATGGCAAGGATTAGAGAGTTTAGTAGTGATAGAGAGGAAGAGGATTCATTGGAAATCCTTTTTGAACCTCCACTGCCATCGTGCCATGAACAACGACGACGGTCCTAAATGGGTGGCAACCTCGTGACAGCATAGAGGCCGCGATCTTGGGTTAAGGCTCGGGATATAATCATATGGCGGATGGAGGAAACCCGACATGAAATTCCATGCTGGGAACTCCTTAAGAACATCGCAAGGCTGGAATGCCAATTACGTTTGTCTAGTGTTTCTCGTTTGACATCGAGAGTTTGGTCTCTATGGGTGATTATTCCAGGATCTAGGAACCCGGTATGGGAAGATGCAAAGTGCTTTAAGCCCCATCGAGTGTGTACCCAGCACCTGGGAAAGCACAATTATACAAGTGGGTAGATAAATAAATTTTGGGACTCCTTCAAAGTTAGATACTCCAGCGCCAGTGGCAAACTTGCAATCATATTTGCAGCTGACCAAAGACGACCTCCGAGATGCTAAGTTTGAGGTTCGCCCTCTAGGTAGTTAAGAAAGGGTCTGCTCAACTAGGACTTCGGGCGATAGACCCTTCATGTATTTACACGAGACGTTATTTGTGCATGTCGGGGTCCACCTTCCTTTTACCTACTTCGAGAGGGACATGCTAAATCATTTGAGGGTTGCCCCTTCTCAACTTCACCTCAATGAATAAGCCTTTGTCTGAGCTTATGAGCTACTATGCCAACACTTGGAGATGTCGTGTTTCATGGTGGCCTTATTCTGGCTCTACATCGTGGTCCATTCGTCGGGAGGTGGTCGCACTAAAGGTTGGGTTTCTCTACAGGCTTGACTTGGGTGGAAGGTTTCCAAACTGTATTAGGAATCCTACAAGGGTTTTAAAAAGGATTTCTTCCATCTAGAGGCAGCTCCTTGAACACGGCCTTTCTTTTTTATAGTGAAAAGACAACTCTCAATTTTATCTATGCTAGTCTCAATGTCACTTCGATTCTAGACTTGAAGCGTATGAGAGCTCAAATGATGATTTTTCAAAGGACGAGCCAAGGTGGACGTGACTGCATTCCTTATCGGATGTGTCACAAATAAGGACTTCATACAATGTCGTGATATAATTGATACAATGGAGTCTGATCTCCGTGTTGTATTAAGTTGGTTTTTGGCTTTTGTTGTATTGCATAAGTCTTTAATTGCATAATTTCAAACACTTATATTTTGTGTTCTTTAATTTTAAAGAGCATGGCACCAACAGGAAATTTATTGGAATTGTAGCGTTGGATTGTGGAGGGGGAAACAAGGAAAGCTGTCGGTCATGCTGACCTAGCTCAGCCAGATGCCATGATGCAGTTCCAAGAGCCCAGCCCTAAGTTCTCTAACAAAGGTGCTGGGTTACAGACCTGAAAGAGGAAATTGGGCTTTTAGAGTGGTCAAAGTCGCCAGAAGAAGCTACCGTCGGGTTCCGACGTGATATTGGACCTGACCCAGGAATAGGATGACGGTTCAACCCCCGGTGCTCTTGTCCAATTTTAAGTGCTTTTTGTTTGGTCTCAGGTTTCTTACTGACGACTTCATCGACCAGAACCTCCTCTCGGAATCCGAAATTGAGAAGTTGCCAGAACAAAAAGTGGCCTACCAGTTTCAAATGGCTGCATCCCGTTGTCATTGGAACACATCTTATCTCTAGTACCTCAGTAAATGGGTCATTCAAACTAACTGGGTTGCCAATTTAGACAAGGAATCAAAGGGTCTTCAAGAAGCTAAGGTCAAGCTTGAAAAGGATCTCAAAGCTCAAACGACTTAGATCTCGGCTGCCAAAGAAAGTCTAAAAGCTTTGAGGGGAAGGTTAAACCTCTTGAGAGGTAGGTAGCTGACCTGGCCGACAAGGTTAAATCAAAAGAGGCCACAATTGGAGGACTTCGGACCTAGGTAGTCGACTTAGACAAGATAAAAGATAAGTTGGAGGCCGAGGTCGAGGACATTAAGGTGAAGTGGGAGTGGTCTGTTGATGACTCTTTTGCCAACATGATCAAACAACTGAACCTTCTCAATCCTAATCTCCAAACGGTGGGAACCGGATCACGACAATATGTTCAAGATGGTGTGATTGTGGATGCTAGTCTGGCTCCCATGATTGTTCCACAACTCGTGGTAACCCATGGAGATAGGGCTGAAGAAGAAGAAAAAGAAAAAGAAAAAGAAAATGATGTCGACACCCTGGACCAGTAGCTTTTTCTTTTTTAATTTCACTATCTTTTGCCTCCTACGTGGGGTTTGGAATTATTGCATGGACAAGTCCCAATGTTGGGCATTTTATGAAATTTTATTTTCTGTTATGTATTCCTATGTTCGTTATGGGTCCAATGCCCTAAAGCTTTTATGTGTGTTTGAATAACCAACGCTTTCCTAAAGATCATGGAGACCATTTATCTAAGATCCAGGTAGACAAGTGGTGTACTTAATTTCCCTAAAACTTAGTTGGGTTGCTTGATCGTTATTCTAGGTAAGCCTTAGAGTGGGTTGGCTAAGTGGGATCTTAGCAAAAGTTAGTTGCTATATCTCAGGAAAACCTTTGAAGTCTATTTTAACCTTGTCAAGGCGACAGATAAGCCACCTTGCACTACAAAAGAATTAGATTTTAGCCACGATTTTTTTGCTATGATTCCAACAACCGTAGCTAATCCAATTAAAAAAGGGGGTCATTTGCACTTACGAAGCTCAGCGCTCCACCTTTTTCCCATCTCCCTCTTTTTTTTTCCCATCTCACACTCGTTCCTACAACACGCAAGCCCTTGAAGCACCACACCATTCCTCCATTCAAACATAAAATCCACCCACTCTACTATGCTCTTCTTCACCCATACACGATACTCTTGTCCTAGATACAAGGAAGAACAACAACTGAGAGAGAGGAAGGAGCTCTATAAAACGTGGTGGCTTGGTTTGGTCAAGGGAGGTTTTTAGGGGAGGACAGAAAGAGAAGAAAAAAAGTTATAGAAAGGAAAGGAATTGAGTTCGGTAAAGAGAAAAAACAAGGTTAGGAATAGAGACAAGAGAATATGAAGTTTGACAAAAAGGAGAAGGGCCGTTAGAGTTTCAAAAAGAAAAAAAAATTATGAAAATTGGGGAAAAAGGTAGAAGGGTTTGAGGATTGGAGATCATTAGAACAAAGGAAGGGGTAAAAATTGGATATTTGGGGAAAAAGGTTAGAGAAATCGTAGTCACACCTCTATCCAAAGAACTCAGGTTCATGAGAGAGAATAAAACAAACCTCTTTGTGTAGAGTTGGACATCTATTTTCATAAGCAAATTTGGGTAAAATTTTATTTCTTATTGGTGCTGTAGTGACTATAATTGGAATTGAAATCACGATATTCTGTTAGTTTGTAAGAACCACTCATATTCCTAAATCAGAGGCTTATGAACTACAAATAGGTAGATGTGTGTGTGTGTGTGTGTGTGTGTGTAATTTGTTAGAGAAAGTACTTAGTTGAATGGAGTGAAATAGAGAGAATGATGAATGCTATTTTTTTTTTCTTAAATTCAGTGCTGATAGGCTATGGCAGGAGTGCGTATTTTGTTGAATAGAAAGATATATTTGTTATGTGCAAGTCTTCTAAGATGGAATGATATGTTGTGAAGTGTTTAGATAGAATAATCTCTACTGCTAGATGATCTGAAAAATTTATTGGTTTATCGTGCCTCATTATGACTTAAAATGTTTCAATAGCTCTCAGCCCATGTTTAAATAAATAATGATGTTGTTCAGTTTTCTAAGGATCTTCATAAAATTAGCTTTCCCATGTTTGGAAAATTGCCTCCATCTAAATTTTTAGATTAATCAAATTTTGTTTCTTATTGTTTTCTTGCAAGCAGAAAACTCTTGGTTAGTATACAAGTTGCAACAAATGTGAATTACTCCAAGGAAAGCTTTGTAGAGATTACCTGTACATGAGGTAAAATTGTTTAAGCTGAGGTTTAGATTCAGAAAAGTACAAGAAATCAAGAATAAAATCGACTTATTTTAGGATATAAATATAATATGATCACTTGGCTAGTTAGTTGGTAAGCCATAAAAAAGTCTACTACATAAATGGGTACCCTTTGTGTTTTTACTTAGTGTCGCCTTCTCTACTGCATTGGAGGAAACCTAGGACCCATGACAAGGCAACAGAAGGCACCCTAGTATGAAGATAATTTACCTACTCATAGCAATGAAAACACAAAACAAATCAAAAGATGAAAGAAACATCATGAAGAAATCTTAGAAGAGAAGAGTCTTGAATGTCTTCAATTGTGAACTCTTCTTGACCTCCAAAGTTAATTATTTGCCTCTAAATTTATGGGAGTCTAGCAATTACCTTAAGACTCGCATGTACGTATGGGCGTACATTAAGAGAACTTGATAACTCAGCTTACCAGTGCGCCATGTGTGCACTGTGAAACCCCTCATGTCTGCCCATAACATGTTATAGATGCAGGGCTATGCCCTGCCACTGTAAAGAAATAAAGTTACGCCCTTACTAACAGTTATAACTTTTGTCCTATTGGTAATCGCTTGATCCTAACAAGTAGTATCAGAGCGAGGTCACAGGTTCGAGTCCCTCGGGTGTCGCTAGGGGGGAGATTGTTAGATTTATGGGAGTCCAGTAATTACCCTAGGACTAGCATGTACGTATGAACATACATCAAGGGAGCTTGATAGCCCAGCCTACCGATGCACCATGTGTACATTGGAAGCCCCTCATGTCCGTCCGAAGCACGTTATAGATGTGAGACTATGCGTTGCCACTATAAGGAAATAAAGTTGCGCCCTAGCTAATAGTTATAAATTTTTGGCCTAGTGGTAAGCGCTTGATCCTAACACAAGCTCTCCTAATCCTTATTTATGCCTCCTATTTATAATCTTCAAAGAATCTATGGTAAAATAGGAAAGCATGTTGTCAAGCCTTGCCCTGCATCAACTTGTGGTAGATTTTTTTCATTGAAAATGGTTGAAATTAGGAAAGTTGTCGACAAAAAATTTATAGATCTATTTTTTATGTTTACACCACCACCAAAATCAAGTAAATTGCATCTCTATAGAGGAAGTTATGTCTATTTTACTGAAAAAGGTTTAACAACAAAAGTTTCCTTAAATAACATTTGATGAAGTCTTTTTGTTTCCTTTTATCTTGTTGAGTTTTATGAATTAGGAAACAAATCTTCCATAAGATTCTTGCAATGAATGAGATGATTGCTTGGGCACTAATTAAGAATTATTTGCACTCTGAATAAATATCTAAATTGATTCCTAAAATTTAGGAATGGTGATTTAACTTAGTCAAACTTCGTTAGCCACTTTCCACTTGATTTTTCACTCTCATATAACACCTGAATTGGGTTTTAATGTCTTCATGAAAGTTGTAGGAGTTTTTCTCAACTTACCATAGCCACCAAGATCAATCTGAGGCCTGTAGCAAAAGTTATACTCAAAATACTACAACAAGATCCTTGTGCTCTTCACCACAATTTTAGTAACTTCGCTCAAACTTCCACAAAAGTTCTTAAATTCTGACAAAACACAATAAAAATGTGCTTAGCTCAATGGCACAAAAAAATTACTCAATATAAATAATAAGTGGCATAATTCTTCTCTCAATGTATTCAAAATTATGTTTAAACAAACATAAAACGTCATAATTTTACACACAACAAATGACTCATTTGAACCGCTCATAAAATTAATCATCACTCAACTTTAAGAGCACAAGAATTATGCAATTTTCTTAAAAATATTACTTCCCTGAAATCCACCCTTTAACATACATAGTTTAAGCAATAATAAAAAGTATATCCATTTTGCTTTTTTTATCTTTCTATTGTCGGGTACACTTTGTTGTTTTATTCATTTATATCATAATTAAGCACGAGTGGCTATGTGCCATGTCTTCGAGCATTGGTCTATTGTGGGACACTTTCCACCATTTCCACCAAAAAAAGAAAAGAATGACACCAACTTTAACACGTTGGCTGATAATGTGACAACGTTTCGTTTCAAATTCTTCCATCCATTTTCCAAAATGCATATTATTTCTGTATGCAAGTTCATCCGAAGATGCCAATCACCTTCATTGCTGCTAAAGGGTCTTAGAAAATAAAGCATACCTATAAAGCGGAAAGAAAAAATCTAGTGAAGGGAATGAACAATCTTTACTTAAAATCATAAAATTTCAAAAAGTGATAATGACGTTATAGATAGCATACTTTAAAAAGTAGAATGTTGCGTTTCAATAGCATGAGATTTTGTGTTTTCTGGTCTAGCTAAAGATCATTAAGCACCTTTTTCTTTTTTTCCCCATGCTATATAATATTAGAAATTGCAACTCCTTTCATGTTCAAGATATTGTGGAAGAAATTAATATCGTAAGCTCTATTTCTAGGATTATTATCAGGTAACAGTTGGTTTTGTTTTTTTTATTATACATTATTATAATTTTAAAATATGATCCTTATCTGAATTCTCACTTATTCCAACCACATATATTTAAAGAATAAATAAATTGATGTATACAAGATTAGAAAAGTTTAATAACAATAAATTCATCATGATAAGTAATAACTACTATAACAAATTTGACATCTGACAAGGGCTGTAAAAACGTTGTCTACCTTAAAGATATACAGTCTATCATACTTTTAATACTTGCAAGAACGTCTTTAATTTTTATTATTATTATTATCTGCAATGTCTTCAAAATTGAAGACCCCATAATTACATGCATGTATGGCTTCAAGCTTTATTAAAATGTTCTAAAAGCACTTTCTATATTTCTTAACTAGATTCCTTATATGCAATAGGACATTCTTATATTATCATTTCTTCCTATCCCATCAATTTTATAGTTTTTACCATGTATTAACAACATCAAGAAATATCGTACAAGTAAATATGATTATTTGTTTTGAAAATAAAAGGGAGAAAAAGAAATCAAAATTTTTCTATGTATATATACCATAGGAACTTATGGACCTTGACTCATCCATGAGGTGAAAGCTAGCCACATAAAACTTTAGCACATGGAGAAAATAATTACATGCTGTTCATCAAATCAAAAGTGACAATAGGTGACTATTTTACCGTCAACATTGTCAACTACAAAAATAGAATTCTAGGGACTATACTTGTAGAAAGTGGAGAGTCTAAAATATCAATGAGATCTAAAATAAATGATTTAAGGAAGAATAATTAATTAAGTTTATGAATTTAACCACTTACAAAATCTTCATTTTACCATTTCTAAACAATAGAATGGATTGAATTTGAATCTAATCTAATGTAATGGACTTAAAAAAGAATAACAATAATGAGTTGAACAGCACATCTTAATCTAAAATTTTAAGAGAATAGATTTATAAATTCAATCACTTATAAAAGCTTTATTTTATTCATTCTTAAATAATGTGAGACTTATAACTCTCACTTGAATTCTTAAAAAAACCCCTTCTATTCGAAACTAAGAGAGGCAAAGTGATTCGATGACTAGGGGTTTATGTAATTACAAAGCACCTTTCATTGTGGTAAAGTTTTTCATATTTATCATGGAAACTACTGCAAAACAATAAGCTTTGACAGACGTGCACGGAAATGTAAACCATTCAGCAAGACATGTGGGGAACACTTCCAGAAATGCACGACCAGATGCATTCAAAGGGGCTTTAACATGCGTGCATTAGTTTTAATTAATATCTGGACTCTCCTTCAGCCTCTCAGTTCATTCACCACTCACTCATATATAGTCATATATTGATGCAATTCCACCCCATGTGTTCCTCGACACTTCTTTTACTCCTTTACTTTTATCTTTTTATGTGTGGCCATAATGGAATCCGTTCCTTTTTGGACTCTAATTATGTATCTTTGAATCTTTTAGATTCTGTTCGAATACAAAAAGAAAAAAAAAATGGGAAGGTAAAACTCTAGTATTCCTCTTTGTCATCTAAATGACATATAATAATTGGATGAATGAATGTAAAATAAGAATGATAAATTTATTTATTATTCATAATAATAGTACAAGATCAATTGAAATTTCAAGAATTAACTTACATTACAAATTCCTCTTCACTTTCTCTTATTGAAAAAAGATTAATTACTATTAGTTTAGATTTTCGAACAATGCAATATGAATTTTATTTCTAAATGTAAGTTTTTTCCTCAAAAAGTTTCATTTCTCGCACCCTTTGTCAAACAAAACCTATACTTCATATGTATAGACATGAAAATAGAAGCAATAGAAAGAGAAAGAAAAAAAAATGGGAAATGATTTATTGTTAATTTAGTAAGAAATATAATTGACGTTGTTATACTTGTATCGCATCCTCTATTAATTCCTTTTTTCTCTAAGAAATATGATAGTATTAAAATAAACAAACAAATAGTGGGTATGTATACTTATGTAAAACGTAATAATTTCATTTGACGAACTACTCCAATTAAATAAACTTAAGATCTAGAAATTATGTTGTTTCATTCTGTTTAGCTATCTCATACTAAATGCAGTTCATTTTCATGTTCTTCAACTTTATTGGTAGCATTCATACTAAAACAATTAGACAAAGGTTTTAGTTACAAAAGAAATAATCTCACTAGAAGATATATGGTGATCAGAGTAACACTTTTATGTGCAGCATGAATTTTGTTAATTATTGTCAACATAAAAAGATATATATACTTAGAAGGGGATAAATGGGGAATAGGGATCGATCTCCCATAAGAGATATGGAAACCACATGGCAGGTCATCATGGAATTCAAATACAAGATCAACAAAGGCTAATGTCAGATTTTGGAAGTCCATTGCATAAATAAGAACTCTGATCTCTTTGTTTATTTTGATTCTCAAATATATTATTCTCACCAAACGTTGCCTTGCCATATGCAAAGTGAATTCACGTGGAAACAAGTGAGAGGGATTAGAATTGGGACCGTGATGTAACTCTGCAGCTCTTGCAAGAATTAGATAAGAATGTAGCACAAAAGGCAATACTCATCGCCACAGCAATCTTAGTTGTAACTTGTAAATTAGTGAGTCTTCAAGGAAACCAAGAATGTTATCATTTAATTTAAAGGTTCATCAATCATAGACCAGAATATCCAAGAAAGGGAATTAGATATCTGCATCAACTTGTTGAAATTTTTTGTTTTTTTTTCTTCCAAGTCCCAATCAGTGCTTTTTCCTTGCTCAAGCGCAAAAAGGAGGCATGGAACTGTTGTTACAAGGGCACTTTGATAGAGTAGTGAAATTAGACTCCAATAGTCGAGGGACACATATAAAGGTAACAACAAATTTGTCCACCCCCTCTTTTACATTAAAATCCTTAATTATTCCACTGCAAACCCCAGTAAATGGTACAAATCTAAATGCTAAACCTTGGTGATTTATTAGTTGCTGTTATACTAAAGTGAAGCATGCACTAATTCAGTCATGTTCAGTACGTTTCGATTTTATGTCTGCTAAATCTTAGTGCACATTAGCCTATATATTGTTTCAGTGAAGCTGCAGCCAAGACGTCAATTCTCAAAAGTGGTACAGAATGCTAGAGGCCAAAATAGCTGCTCTAATACCCCTCAACTTATTGCCCCATTTCTTCTTCATATGTACCGAGGTCAAGGGGCGTTGGAAAGTCTTATCGAACATATCCAATTCACTCCTGTAGCTTCTTAGTGCGTTTTAAAGAGAGAAATTGGATACTTATAAGATGCTTTAATACTTAAATAAGTAAAGGTGTAATGAGGTAGAAAGTGAATGAAAAGATTCTTATTTTTGAAGTTATTATAATTATTTATAATAAAAAATATCTTGAAGATTAAGTAGGATTTAAGGATAAATTAGTCTTTTTAAATGTTTTGTAAATATTTATGAATTTTTTTTTAAGATTTTTCTCTTATGGTATGTTAACCAATGATTAATATTTAGAGATAAATATTCCTTTTATTAGAAAAGAATGGTGACATTTTTTAATAATTGGGTGTCTCGTCCAAAAATCTTACTAGACTTTGGCTTTATAAAGCTCAAACTCCATTCCGGATCACTTCTTTTGTTCATGTTTGTCCCAAATGGCCAATTCTGATACATCGTGGTCTTTTTGCTGTTTAATTTGTCTGCAGAAGTGACATTTCTTTTGGATTAAGTATTTGAATTGCATTTAAGAGGGTAGAAAATATCAGAATTTCCGTGAAATAAATTTCTTACCAGAAAGCAAAAATGACTGAATTAAATTATCCAACCATAAGTACATATTTAGTTGAGTCATTATCTACAGTACCAATTAAATGCTCAGGCTACAAAGATTATATAGTTCTCTCCATTTACTGAATTTAGGAAAAAATGTTAAAAAGAATCTATATAAAATACTACTCAAACAAAATCTCCAAACAGTGTAGTCACCCAAAAGTTAAGAAGATGCCAGTCAAACACAGTTCAAGGAAAGGAGATTGTTATCAATTGGAAAAAAATGATTTACTTCTATCATTTTACGAATATTTTATAAGTAAAACCAAACGTAGGGTATATAAGGCCCATCTCGTCTTAATTAAGCACCTAGAAATCTAGCAAAAGAAAGGCTATTATTATGTTTGGCACGTTTGAATGGTCATTTTGTTGATGGTTTATTCTCTTATTTGGTATCTCCTTTTGAAGTGGAATGTCCATTTAAACTGGAGAGCCAGAATGTCTGTTTCCTATAAACAGAGATGAGAATTTGAATTTCCATTTCTGTTTTTCATAATATAATTTTATAATTTTCATATTGATAATTATATACATATATAGCTTAGAAAATAATAGATACTTAAATGATAGTCCACTAAATACTGAAATTAAAACTCATCGAATATAAGAACATTGTGAAATTGACAACTAACTAAACATCAAAAGAATAAAGCACCTCTTTGAAGTTTCAATTCAAATTCGAGGCCTTAGATATGTTATATGTTAAGTTCCTCTCTGATAGGTAACATTAACAACGTCTAATTCGGATTGTCTATCTCTTTGAAAGTTCAGGGTATTAATTTCAATTTGATTTATTGTGAAATAACAATATTTTGCTTCATGGTTATCACATAAATCTAATAGGATCATTTATAAATAGTCCAATATTTTTTTACTTGACTAGATAAATAGCCCAATATTTTGTATCACAGTGAAAGATAGCAATCTATCTATCGATATACATATAATACAACTGACTTGAATTCAATAAATTTTATTTATAATATTTTAATTAATTACAAAAAATGTCATTAAGAATTTTTTAGTTAGTTCAAAATTTGAGCTAATATTTTTATCATATCGTGATTTTACGTTAAAAACTAACCCAATTTAGATTAAATTCGAGTTTAATAAATTTTATTAATAATTCTTCAAGTAGCTTAAATTTACTCTTATAATTCTACGATAGATACACTAAACACGAACATAATCCAAATACAGCTACTATTTTCAAAACATAGCTTATCATTTTTAGTGATTTAAAAATCTATATGCACTTCAAAAAAAATATTTAAAATTTTAATCTGACCATCATGTAGGATTTATGTAAATATAATTTAGAACAAATGCATTTACAACAAATTTTAGTACTCTAATTTTTTAAACAGATATTAATACTTTATTTATTGATGTGTATCATGATATAAATAGGACTAAATCTTGTTCCGGACCGTAATCCAGATTTATAACCTATGGACCAACCTGGCATGCACACTCGTTGGGCTCGGTATCAATGTCCTCAGCAGAGCCTATCATGAGACTTCGGTAATATATATCAGACTCTGGTACTGGATAGTAACAACTTTATCGTGAGATCTGTGTAAAAGATAAATCTTTATGATATCCCTTAATTGTCAATCATGATCTTACAAAATAATAACATCATAACTATCATACCAGTATTGATAATATAGGGATCCTTTGTAACTAAATAGAAACATATCTTCTCCTACTATAATTACGGAAACATATCTCTCCATTATGAGAACGTATCTATTCAACATTTATAAATATCAGGTTAAGTCACTCTAATCAAGTATCTTGTATCTCATTGCATAAACCCTACTTATTCACTGTCTGACTTGAGCGTTGGAGTCCATTTGCAGATATACAACCTTTAGTTCAATATGCTCTACTGCAACTGCACAAGGAGGAAGCCACCATGACATACCTACCTCTAGTATCCCTCTGAATTTACTTAAGAACATTGGTGTCGTTTGTGGGAAACGATAAACTTCTATTCTCATTCAACCATGGTGAGCACAAGACAGCATCCAAAGAGATGAGGTGTTGCACTCGCTGCCCCTAGTTAAGGACAAGGTCTGGCGACGCAACACGATCCTTAGCCTATCGCACCACCAACACATGTTAAAGCTTCTGTCGTCGGGAGTCAAGCAGTTATCATTGAAACTAACAAGGGGCAGGAGACTTTACCTTCTGTCAAAAGTCCCCTCCCATCACGTAGGGTTTCTGTAAGAGATAGACTTGGAATCTCAGGCCAATGAGGCAACCCTAATGTTCTGGAACACAGAATCTCAGTGCACCAACGCTTGGGAATGTCAAACAATGTTCTGATGATCTTGCGTCTCACTCAGAACGCGCGAACCAATCCCATATGTCTCGACGCCAATTCCAGGATATGTTATAACAACATATGACTATGTTAGATAACAATACCAGAGACTGAAAGACATGCAACAGGCTATGCATGAAGATCAGTCCAGGCTACAACCTCATAACGGGAGGTGGAACGCAGACAATAACTAGAGGAGATTACATGCCGATGTCATAGTGTCCAATGTTGCAAATAACAATCGAGGTCGAGGCATTCAAGAACAACCTTTTTCTAATCAACTTTTGGAGTATCGTGTCCCAAGAAACTTCAAATTCCCAGTAATCTGGAGATTTATGATGGGACTACAGACCCCTAAGAGCACATAAATGTCTTTGAACAATCTATGTGCTTCCACGGGGGGACCCATGGAGTTGTTATGTTGTGCCTTCCCCCTTTCACTGAAAAAGGGAGCCCTCAAGTGGTTTTTGAACTTACCACGAGGATCCGTCGTTGACTGGACATATCTTAAACAAGGTTTCTTGCTTCAGTACACTGCTAGCAAGGAGCAACTCAGATCCATCAAATCTCTATCAAAGGTTCACCAAGGGCATGATGAACCCCTCCGCGACTACGTCAGACAGTTCATGGCGACGTGCACTAACATGGAAGACCCAGATGACATAATAGTTCTTCATTATACCATGAGTGAACTTCGAGTCGGTTCTGAGTTTTTTGTATCTCTGGCAAAAAAGAAACCACGTAACTTACAAGAATTCTATACACGATCTCAGAAATATATGTGCCTTGAGGAAGCAATGGAGGACCAGAGGAGATGGGACAAAAGTGAGTCATCTCACCAGAAGTCTAACGACAATTCCTCATGATCCCGACGTTCCAAAAGCAGTCCACCCTGGGGAAAGTACTCTGATTATACTCCTCTGAACACCCTACGAGAAACAATCTTGAGGGAAGTGATGCAGACTAAGTTTCAGAATATTAGGAGGCCACCCCTTATAAAGAAGCACAAGTAGAAAGATCATTCCAAGCATTGCACGCGATACAAAGATTACGACCATGAAACTGAGGACTTCTACCAACTCTGCGATGTCATTGAGTTTCTAATCAAGGTCAGACGATTACAACAATACATCCTTTGAGTACAAAACGATGAGCACCGTGGAAGGCGTAGAGAGGACAGACGCATCCCTCGACGAAGCCCATCTCCGTGCCAAGAAGAACTCGGACTCCACTTCGCTGTGATACCAAAGATCGGCAGGATAAGAATAGTGACGCTCCGCCTAATGATAATGATGACTGTCGTTCTGAACCAAACAGAACAATCAATATAATCACTGGGGGATTTGTCAGTGGTGATTCATCTAATGGGGCTTGGAAGAAAGCTCTCAGGATGACAGTATTTAGTGTTTTCCATTCTGAATCCAGATCATGAACTGTAGAAAGAAAGTTACCCTCCATCACTTTCTCGAACAAGGACTATGGTAAAATTATCCCCGACCACAATGACCAACTTGTCATCTCGAGGATAATTTCCAATGCTGAGGTCCGTTGTATTTTTATGGATCAAGGAATCTCGGCAAACATCATGTTCATGGATCTCTATCAAAAGCTAAAGCTTCCATAGTCAGACTTGACTCCCTATGATGGGGAGCTAATAGGGTTCACGGGTGAAAAGATCACCCTAACAAGCTACTATGAAATCCACTTGACCTTGGGATCCTCTAAACTCTTCAGGACAGTCAAGGTAAGGTTTTTGGTAATAGACTGCCCTTCGGCCTATAACATTATATTGGGCCACCCTGCTCTGAATGCTCTCGGCGCCGTGGTGTCTACCACTCATCTAGTAATAAAATTTCCTAACAAGAACAATGAGGTGGTCACTGTAAAAGGCGACCAAGTTATAGCCCAGAAGTACTATAACGAGAGTTTGAGAATTTATAAGGTTCCAAGAAAAGCAAAACAAGCTACTCCCGACCCAGTCCTAAATCAGGTAAATATCCTTAGGACTGAGCTGGACGTTAGAGAATAAATCTGTGGTACCAAACCCCAAGCAGAGGGTGAGTTGCAGCCTCTCTAACTAGGGGCCAAGCCGGATCAGGTTACTAATATTGGAGCTCACTTAAAAGAAGAAGAAAAACATCAATTGATTGAGCTCTTACTCAAGAATAAAGATCTCTTCGCCTGGACATCATCCGACATGCCAGGGCTCGACCCTATCTTCGTCTGTCATCATCTGTCCATCAAGGAAGATGCAAGGTCGGTCGCTCAGAAGAAAAGAAAGGTTAGCCTTGAAAGACAACAAGTCAATGAAGAACAAGTAAAGGAATTACTCAGTGACAACTTCATCAGGGAGATTTCTTATACCATATAGTTATCCAATGTGGTCCTGGTGAAGAAATTCAACTGAAAATGGAGAATGTGTATAGATTATACAGACTTGAATAAAGCTTACCCAAAAGACCTGTATCCACTTCCCAATATGGATAAATTAGTGGACAACTCTTCAGGCTTCAGATGGCTGTTGTTTATGGATGCATATTCCGAGTACAACCAAATTCCAATGTACCCTAGAGACGAGGATAAAACTGCCTTCATCACTTATAGGGCAATCTACTGCTATAGGGTTATGTCCTTTGGTTTGAAAAATACAAAAGCCACTTACTAGAGGATGATGAACAGGGTTTTTAAAGACCAAGTGGGAAAGATGCTAGAGGTCTATATTGATGACATAATAGTGAAAATCCCACAAGGCGGATCACATATGACAGACCTTGAGGAAGTGTTTGCACAAACCTAGAAGTACAACATGGGCTTAACCCGAAAAGTACATTTTCGAGGTCAAGGCCGACAAGTTCTTGGGTTTCATGCTGATCCACTATGGAATCGAGGCTAATCCTGATAAATGTCAAGCGATGCTCAACACGTCACGTCCTCAAAATGTTAAAGAAGTGCAACAGCTTACTGGCTGGATTACAGCCCTAACAATATTCGTTACCAAAGTTGCTCATAAATCTCTCCCCTTGTTTAAGCTACTCAAGAAAGGGAAGAATTTGGAGTGGACTTAGGAGTGCAAGGATGTTTTTTCATCCTTGAAGAACCTTCTGTCTTTACCTCTTATTTTGACAAAGACTAAAACCCGGTGAGACGTTGTACTTATACCTTTCAGTTCACAAAGATGCTATAAGCTCAATGTTAATCCAAGAGACGGAGGAAGGATAGAAACTGGTCTATTTCGTGAGTAAAGTTCTGCATAGCCCAAAGCTTCGGTATTAGAAAATAAAAAAATTTACCTTAGCACTAATCAGTACGGCCCGAAGACTTTAGTAGTATTTTCAGTGCCACCCAGTGGTGGTAAGAACAGACCAACTCATCCGCCAAGTATTACATAAGCCAGATCTAGTAGGGAGAATGATTGCTTGGTCAATTAAAATTTTTGAGCTTGAAATTATATATAAGCCTCGACTTGTAATAAAGGCTCATGCGCTCTCCAACTTCTTAGTGGAACTTACTTCGGACCCCAGCAACCCAAAAAGAATTTCTTGGACTATATTTGTTTATAGTTCTTCAAACCCTAAGGGAAGCGGTGCCAGAGTAATTTTGGAAAACTCTGAAGGACTAATACTAGAACACTCCCTAAAGTTTAATTTCCCAACCTTGAACAATCAGGCAGAGTATGAGGCATGTATTATTAGACTAGTAATGGCTAGGGACATGGGGGCAACCAGGATCACGCTTTGTAGTGATTCTCAACTTGCAACTTCCCAAATCCGAGGCGAATATCAAGCTAGGGAGTCCCTCCTGCAGAAGTACTTGACTAAAGTATAGGAACTCCTCAAAAGCTTTCAGGAGGCTAAGATTGAGCACATACCAAGAGAGCAGAACTCTAAGGCAGACCTCCTATCTAAACTAGCTAGTATCAAAAGTCCTAGTAACAATCGTTCAGTGATTTAAGAGACCCTCTCTCAGCCCTCCATCGTGGAACACACTGTATTCCAAGTAGAAAGGGAAGAACATTCTTGGATCACCCCTTTTATAGAGTATCTACAGTCTAGAACCATACCTTCTTACTCCAAAGAAGCCTCCAAACTAGTCAAGACAACAGTCAGTTGCACCATCTATGAAGAACGGTTATACCGGCGTAGGTTTTCATCACCTCTCCTCAAATGTCTCACACTAATGGAAGTAGAATATGTTTTGTCTGAGGTTTAAGAGGGAAGTTGCGGACACCACTTGGGAGGCAAAGCCTTAGCCCTAAAGGCATTAAAGGCAGGATACTACTAGCCAACAATGGAGGCTGACTCCCATGCACACGTACGGGTCTATAATAAATGCCAACGCCACTCGGATCATTATCAGGTTCCCTCAGAGGAATTATCCATGATGTCGGTGCCTTGGTCGTCCTACAGGTGGGGTATAGACATCCTAGGCCCGTTTCCCCAGGCCCCGGGTCAATTGAAATACTTAGTAGTAGTAGTGGACTATTTTACGAAATAGATCAAGGCAGAACCCTTAGTCACGATCACCTCAGCACAGATTCAGAAGTTCACTTGGCGGCACATTATTGCTAGGTTTGAAGTCCTAAAGTCCATTGTCACGGATAATGGAACCTAGTTTAAGGATAAGGGTTTTGAGGAGCTGCTTGCTGGATTAAAAGTCAAACACCATTACAGTTCTGTCGAGAACCCTAGAACAAATGGGCAAGCCGAAGCTTCCAATAGAGTTATTGTCTAGGGAATCAAAAGAAGGCTAGAATAAGCAAAAGGAAACTGGGTTGAACAACTTGATCATGTGCTCTAGGCCTACTAGACTACACCCTATTCCACTACAGGAGAAACCTCATTCAAACTCATCTATGGTTGCAAAGTCGTGATCCCGGTGGACGTAGGAGAATCGAGTTGGCCTCACCGACAGTTTTCACCTAACAACAACCCTAGACTAATAAGGAAAAACTTAGATTTTCTCAAGGAAAGAAGACGTGTCGCCCACATATGTGACGTCGCCCTTAAACAAAGTACGACGACCAAATATAATTTAAAGGTGGTTCCAAAGAAGTTCCAACCAAGAGACCTCGTACTAAGGAGGGCGGACATTAGAGGAAAAAATGCCTCCCAAGGGAATTAGCCCTAATTAGGAAGGTCTCTACCGTATCATCATCAACACTAGCAAATGAGCTTATACATTGGAAACGTTAACAGGAAAGTCAATTAAGAACTATTAGAATGCATATAAACTCAAAAAATACTATAGCTAGGTGTCTATAAAGGCCTAGTCTATTAGTAAACTATGTTTGATCTATCCCAATTTTGATGATTATATACTTTGTATAGACATTCGTCCTCAAACTTATCAATAAAGTGAAGTTATTCAAATATTACTTTCTCTATATTACTTAAGAAGCTCAGGTTAAGAGGTATAACATACCAAGCTCCCGAAGGTGCTTTGATAGTAAGTTATAAAGTCAAAACCCATCCTCAATACTTCACATCGATCGTTTTAAGGTCAAGAAATTAAATGGCAGTGTGAATTCCAACATCTATGGCCTTCCTTTATACCAAAGCTAAGTAGGTTTCAAGCACCAAAGCACTTTGAATGATAAACCTCAGGCCAAGGTTTTAAATCATACCTAAGCCAGAAGGGATCCCAAATACCAATATGGTTGGTGAAGGACCCCGGGCAAGGTCTAGTTATAAATTATACCTAAGACAAGAGGGATCCTAAATGCTAAGACATCTTAGACATTAAACCCCGAGTTAAGGTGTTATTTTGCCTAAGTCCATAATTCTGAATGCTCAACATTATAGGCATTGGACCCCAAACTAGGGCGTTATTTTTGCCTAAGTCAAGTGGAATGCCATACACTTGATGTTATAGGCATAGGACCCCAGACGATGGTTTGTTTTGCTGATGGAAAATTTTTCCAAGTCCATGAAATGGTTGCAAAAAAATGCTATAATGGGCGTCGGACCCAAAATAGACCATGGAAAATGATAACTACACAAAGTGTAATTATTTGTGCCCTATATCTGAGCTATAAAGAGTGCTAAAGTCCTTGTATTCATGCATATTTGGAAGGTTTTATGCTTATATTTGTTATATCTAATTCTGATACCTTTCCAGTATGTATTTGAGCAATTTGTGCATATTTGATATGTGATTAAGTGAATTTATATGTGTTACTGATTTGGTGTTTTCTCTATCATAGGAAGGGCTCCAAACAAGATGATATGTGGAGCAATTGAGCTGAAATTGGAAGAGAAAGCAAAATCAGCATTTCAAAGATCCCATGCATCCAAAGTCAGAGGCTACGAAATATTGAACGCCGCGGCGTGGGAATGTCAATGCCGCGGCGTCACTGACCTAACTTGATACGCGCCGCGACGTAGGCAAATCAATGCCGCGGCGTGCCTCTGTTTTGCTGAGTCTATAAATAGATTTTATTAGATTTTGTAAAGGGAGTTTGGAGAGCTCCGTAGATAGCTTTAGGTTTTAGAGGAGCTACGGCTTTGTGCTTCATTTCTGGGCTGATTGGAGGCCTAGGGAGGCTAGGTTGGATGTTCTCTTCCTTAAGGAAGAGGATTCAAGCTTCAAGGATCTCATCAATGGCATCCTTCCTCTTCTCCCTGAGTTTTCTTCTTCTCCTTTATCTTTTGAGCACTTTGTTTTGCTCAGTAAATTCGTGTTCAATTGATTAGAAGTCGTATTTAGGAAATACTTTGGATCTTTATATGATTATTGATGTTTATGTATGAATTTGAGTTTCTATTGATGTTTAGCTTTGTTCTTCCATGCCTATGCTTAATGCTTGCTTCTTTGATCAACAATTGCATGATCTTAATTGATGCAAATAAACTAGACATAGGGATTTGTGGAGATGGACATGGTATGGTTGATGTATGTTTGACGAGTTCAATTGGCTTGATGAGTTGATTCGCTAACCGGATAGAAATATACCTTTTAGCCATGTATTAGCGTGTGTTTAAGAATAGATCGTTCATTAGTGAGTTTACACTAGTCCTCATGCAACCATAAGAACCATAGTGGATTAGGTAAATGACACCAGGGTTGATCGACCTAGACATAGGCTTTTGACTAAATCAGATTCTCAAGCTAAACTAACTAAGCATTGATATTACTTGTAAGGATTGCATATCATTAGTATGAAGTAGGAAGTGAAGAAGGATTCCCTAGATTTCCAAACCCCTATTTTATTGCTTTGGTAGTCTAGATTTAGATTAATTGCTTTCCTTTATTTTATATGTCCTTGACTAGAATCTAGCTGAGCTATTGGTTGCTACTTAGTAATGGAAACCTTGTCCTCGTGGGAACGAACTTTTACTTCGTATCTGCATTACTTGAACGACACGTGCACTTGCGGTACACAAATGGTCTAACAGAAAACAAACAAATGAACAACGCAAAGTAAATAGGAAAAGAAAATAAATTGAACACCCAGGCAACCGGGGCAATTGTCTTAACAAAAATTTAAATACCCCACGTAGAGGATAAAAAGAAGGAGAAATGAGAAGATCAAGCCTCAGCTTCATCTTTTTTTGGGATCTGCGCAGTAGTTGAAGTAACCCTAGTATCAACTCGGGCAATTTCTACCGCCATCACGAGGTTCCCATCCTAGAAAACCATTTCAAAATTAAGGTTTTCCAGAACTAGAGTGACGCCAGGATTGAAGTGTTGAACTTGAGCCACAGTGTTTTGAAACTGTTCTCCCCCGATGCTCGTAGCAATCATATCCAATTCCTCAACATCTTTTTCTAATTGTGTTATGTGAGTCTTGAGGTTGGTGATGGTTTTGGTGGCTTGCTATTTTCCCTCTTCCTAGAAGATTTAGAGTCGGCCAATTCTTTCTCCAGCTCTGTAATCGTTGCTTGAGCATCCTCATTATGTTTAAGAGCTACAGCAAGCTTCCAGGCAGCTTCTTCTTTTACTATCTTAAATTGATCGGCCATCATCTTGTCATCCGCCGCGATAGTTCTCTCAAGACAACGGGCTTCAGCAGCAGCTCGGATCGCAAAAGTTTAAAGCTTTGCTAAAGTTTGGGTTATACTCCATTGGGTGATATACTTCACCACTTCGTTGCTCAAAAGTCGTTCATCAATAAACAGCCTAACATTCGAATGCCAAGTGATTATGGGCATGGGGTATTCCTTTTCTTCCCCACTATCCCCCACAGCTACTCTCTCGCCCCGATCCACGAAGCTCTCAACAACTTTCATCTTCCTCCCTTGAAGAGGTTAGGCATAAGAGTCTGGCTGGTCAAAGGTCTCTTCAACAACAAGATTTCAATTAGTGGACCCCAGAGCAATAGGTGCAGGAACGTTGGAAAGCTCTGCTCCTCTTCTCCTGGCCCTCAAAGCCTTCAAGGCGACAAGTGAAGGTCCAGACGCCATGCTTACTAAAATAAGACAAGACAAGAAAAGAAGTCAGAAAAATTAAAAATGTAAGTATTAGAAAGGTAAAGCGTAGAAACTTAAGGCGGACTCCAGACATCAATATCCTAACCCCTACTTGACAAAGCAAAAAGTAAATTATCACTAGGAGTGTTAAGGATTTCTC
This sequence comes from Ormosia emarginata, assembly GCA_029884605.1. NCBI lineage: Eukaryota > Viridiplantae > Streptophyta > Magnoliopsida > Fabales > Fabaceae > Ormosia > Ormosia emarginata. Next base: position 2,962,935 of record JAQQTP010000058.1, on the reverse strand, counting down.
TGCATTTGATAAGCCCACAATCATTAGTGTATCGAGTTATAAACCTAATACACTCAAGGTCATCCTTATTGGGATGCTCCTTAACTTTTTTAAGCGACTCGATAGGAACACTCTAGGCCTCTTGTGTCCAGTATAGTGGGAATAGTGGCTCATTAGCTTTCAAGAAAAATGGATGGTTTCCCGCTACTCCCGTGAGCTTGAAGAACTTGCCTTTGAACTCCTTAAAACTATCCTGAAACACAGTGAAGGCTTTGCGATTGGATCTAGATCGAAGAGTCAGCCAATTCTTCTGATAAGTTATACCCTGAAGGCTCATGCAAGTGAAGAAATAGAAGAAGGCATTCTCTGAATACCGTAGCCTCCCTCTATTACTCGGCAGAACCTTTCAAAAACAAGTATGTTGCCCTAACCATTAGGATGGATTTGGGTCAGAGCTGTGCGTAAAGTCTAGAGAATCACGATTTGGAAGTCGGTAAAAGGAAGTCGAAGCCCCAATTTGATAAAGAGGAGTTCATATAGAAACATAAAATGCAGGTCCGCTTCTCGACCCAAACACACCCTCTCGTCCCATTTCGGAGATAAAACTTGATACTCTCGATCTCGAGTCTATTTTTTCTGACAGTTCTAAGTATTGAAGAGCCTTCCTAAGAATGTCCTCAGAAGAAAATTTGAACAGGTGATCCTAGACATCATCCCCAACCCAGGTGTACATAGTCTGCATGGGTGCAAGCATCACGGGCTTCTCAGCAACAGGAACCCTTCGCCTCGGAGCTCTTCTCCTCACCATAAAACACTTGAAAACACTTATGGAGGCCGGTAAGGCAATGTCAGGACAAATAATGCTGAATGAATAGATTCAGACAAGACAGAAGATGAACCACATGAGAAATCATTAAAGATTCATACCCAATGCCACTCTCTGATAGTACGAATACCAGCCTCTGCTCCTTTAGAGGCCTTAACTTCTGAAGGATACCTCCACCATCCATGAAATGGCAGATGAAGTTCTCCATGAAGTAGTATCAGTAAATGGGCCAAAGATTCTGGCATCCTCAGTCTCTGATAAAAAGAAAAAGAAAATAGCCCAAAACGAGAAGAGCCCTTAAGGGACAATGAAAAATGACATAAATAGGGCAAAAAGAGACGTACCTTGTGTAGAAGGAAAGATTGGATGAAGAAGGAAACGAAGATGGCTGAAAACTGCCTCTCAACCATGCCTCTCCACCTCACGAAGTCTGCGAGAATTCTCAAGTCACCAGAAAAACGCTCAGGAATAGTAAAGTAAGAACAATGCACCATTAACCTCTATTTATAAGGGCCGAATAGTTAGGGGCATTCCTATCTTCGCAATCTGATTTTCAAAAGGCACTCATCATGGCGCACGAAGCACTAGGACCGTCTATCCAATTAAATATGCCACGTGGCCCACACAATTGACGAAGCAGTTGAAAGGATGGTTGCGCAGCAACTCAAGCATCACACAACCTCTGAAGAATATGACCATCTCTAATATGTTAAAGAAAGGTCAATCCAGACTAAGGCTCCCTCAGAAAGGTCAAATGTTTGATTATGAGTGGCCAAAGTTAAAATTCTTAACCTCACACGGATCCCAGATCCCAAGGTCAGGAATTCAAGCTTGCCACTTTGCCGTACCAATCAAGTATCAAATTGGGGGCAACATAACAAGGTCTAGTACATCTTTACAAGCTGAGCGTTGGACTCAGCACAGATAACAGATATCTGTGAAAGGAAATAGAAGACGAATAACAGAAAAAGGAAAGAGAAGATATAAGGCAGAATTCAAAAAAAAATTATTTATTATTATTTGTTCTCATTCTATACATCATCAGTTAAAACAAAAAATGAAGGAAAATACATTAAAAGTGTTCAAAAAATAATGATCATCGGAGGACCCAAGGGAGGGAACTATCATCACTGTCACTGGCATCCTGGATCATTGCCACCTCCATGGTTCCTCTAAAATCAGCATTATTCTCTTCCCCGTTGAGCAGAAGGCCCATGGGAGAACTTGGCAAGGGCAACCGGAATAGAACACTCGTTGATGACAACAAACCCCAGAGTCACCACCATCCACATTCTTCTTTACTGCTTCTTTCATAATGATAATAAAAGTCAGCATTGCTCCAAGTTGCTTCAAAGCATGGAAAACTGCTCCAATAGGCCCTCCTGCTTATCCGACTGCACTTAGAGGACTGACTTGGTGCCTCCAAATCACTTGGGAATGAGGAAGGGCAAGGACCCTATTTCCTCTAGTGTCTCCGTCTAATATGACAGGAATCACAGATCTTCCCAGCAAGAGTAGGTGGATCAAACACACTTATATATGCCAGGAGAGAAAAGCTCATGCCATCCATTACGTCGAGAAAGAAAGGCCTTAGCTAGAGAGGTTGTTTGCAGAAAAGGAAAATGCTTTCAAAGACTTTGGAAAGAAAAAGAAGATAGTCTTCACAGAGGGCAAAACCATCCTTGTGTATTCAAGAAACGAAGAAGAAGCCATTTTTTGGAAAAGGATCATTCTCAAACAAAATCACAAAGCAAAAGGTGTGCAACAAAGGGAATGTCAGCTTCAACGCAAATATTCCTTTTTTATAGAGAGAATTAAGCATTCTAACTAGTCTCAAGAAAGGTGAACTGATCGTATGAGGGAAACTAGGTTTTAATGCTCCTCACTTATGATTGGTCATGGGAGTAGCGGGCAGTTGGGAAACAGTATGAAACTAATATCCTCTTAAAGGATCTTTAATTCCCAATAAAGTCAAAGTAACAGTTTCTCAAGAAAGCTCAGACTATTACAAATTACAAGAAAAAAACAAAAAAAAAAACCTATGAGACCATGCATAAGGGCAACAAAGGACACACCTCAGATGACAAGGATGGAAAAGAAAGAAATAATCCATCACGGATTCTGATTTCACACGCCAACCCTAGAGGTACTCCACATTAACGAACCGTGGCCCTTTTAGATTTTTATATCTACTACGCGTTGTGTGTTCTTTTCAAAATAGGTATCTTGAAACTTAATTATTCCACTTAAGCGCCAAGCTATGGGCAACTATTCTAAACCAAATTCAAATTTATAACCCATGGACCAACTTGGCATGCACACACACCGAGGCCTGGTATCAACGTTCTCAGCAGAGCCTATCACGAGCCCTCAATAATATATGTGGACCCTGACACTAAATAGTAACAGCTTTACTGTGAGATTTGCGTAATAGATAAATCTTTATGATATCCTTCAATTGCCAATCATGATCTTACAAAATAATAGCACCATAACTATCGTATCAGTATTTTGATAATATAGGGACCATCTATAACTAAATAAGAAACATATCTTCTCTTGCTATAATTATGGGAATGTATCTCTCCATTATGAGAATGTATCTATCCAACCTCTATAAATGCCAGGCTAAGTCACCCTAATCAGGTATCTTGTATCTCATTGCATAAACCCTACTTATGCACTGCCTGACTTGAGCATTGAAGTCCCTGCGCAAGGAGGAAACTGTCGTGACATACCTATCTCAGGTATCTTTCTGAATCTACTTTAAAACAAATCTAATATTCTTTTTATAAACTTTAAATCAATAATACTATAAGAATGAAATAATACAAGTATTACTAACCCTTGGGGAATCATAAATAATATTGTTTAAAATGGAATACAAATCCACGTGATTACAATAAATGGTGAAGCATATTAATTCATTTAATGACACATGTATACAGTACCCAACCTTCCATGCATTCAATGATTAATATCGTAAAAGGATCAAAATTTTTTTTTGATGCAAAATATGTAACAGTTGACTATATAAAGCGGGTTGATTGTCAGAAGTCCAAACAGTTGGCCTAACTTTAATTGGGCATAACTTTTTATCCAGACGTCAAAATTATTATTATTATATATCAACAAAAATCCCACGAAGAGAGCGTTGACTTAACAATGAGAAAAGCTCAATTAAGGTAGTTTCATACCCCAAAAATGTTGTTTAAGTGCTGTTTTCAGCATTTTTTCTATTTTTGCTTAATATTTATCATTTATTTTTGTAATTTATGGCACCAATTGGAGTTTAGCTGCCTTAAATACCATTGTTTTACAATATTTATCATCACATTTTGAATAGAATTTCTCTAAGTTTCGTTTCAACCTTGTATTGTTGTTTTTACGCTTTACTCGTTGCGTCTGTTAGCATTAGAGAAAAGGTTCGATGACTGGTGGCACAACCAAAATAGGCGATGGTTCTATTAACAATGCTCAGAGGATTGAGACCATTGGGGATTAGGGGGAAGCGTTATATACTCGAGATGATACCACTCATAAACAGCCCGTCAACAGACTTGATCCTGCACATGGACATAGACGCGATGTCTACCTTGAAGAGTCATAAGAGGATGACGAGTACGACGATGAGTCATTAAGAAATAATGAATATGGGAGACAAGATTGTGATAGGGATAGTAACGAATTTAGATTGAAGGTAGATATCCCTAATTTTAATGGTAATTTAAATATTAAAGAATTTCTGGACTAGTTGGAAGATATAGACAGGTTCTTTGAATATATAGACGTTTCGAAAGATGAGAGGGTGAAGCTTGTTGCATGTAGGCTAAAAGGTGGAATGTAAACTTGGTGGGAGAGATTCCAGTCCAGAAGGAGGCATGAGGGAAGAACACCAGTGAAGACCTGGTACAGAATAAGGTAGTTGCTAATCAATGATTATTCGCCTTTAGATTATGAACAAATCTTGTTTTAGCAATATCAGATATGCCAACAAGGTCAGAAGTCTGTCCACGAGTATACTACAAAATTCATGAGGCTAGTAGAGAAGAATGATCTAATAGAGATAAAAGGACAATAGATAGCGAGATACCTAGATTGACTAAAGTCAACTATTAGGGATAAAATTGGTGTACAAGTGGTTTAATCCTTATTAGAAGCAAAGAACATGGCATTGAGGACCGAATTAATTTTTCAAGAGAAGAGCATGTCAAATTACTCGCGAAGGACCTATAGTGGAGATTCTTATAGGGCAGCCAATAATAAGGGTGAAACCACTAATGACAGCCCTGCATGCATTGATCGCTATAAAGAGGAGAAGTCCACAGGAAAATAAAAGGTGCCAGAAGCAAAGAAGGCACCAAAGGCATTGAATCATTATGCAAAACTAATCTCAAGAAATATTTCAAGTGCAATCAACCTAGTCACAAGTCCAATGATTGTCTACTCAGAAAAACAGTCAATGTGGTAGAACAAGAAGAGGAGGATGACAGGGTTGAGTATAGCCCAAATGGGGATGAAGATGACCTTGAGGGGGAAATTGATGATGATGGACAGAGCTATGTGGTGAGGAAGCTAATGTCGACACCAAAGCAGGAAGATCAAACCCAACGACATCAACTTTTCCAAACCTGGTGCACTATCGTGAATCGATTATTTTCTGTAATTATAGATAGTGATAGCTATGAGAATATTATGGGCAAAGATGCTGTGGAGAGCCTGGGCCTCAAGACTGAGAAGCATCCCAACTCGTACGCCATTTATTAGATTAAAGCAGTTGAGAAAATTTTGGTTACCGAATGTTGTAAGGTACCTTTTTCCATTAGTAAATACAAGGATGGTGTATATTTTGATATTATCGATATGGATGCTTGTCACTTGTTGTTGGGTAGACCTTGGCAATTTGATGTTGCATCGCAACATAATAAGAGAGAGAATACCTATAATCTAGAGAAAAATGGCATGAAGTTCCATTTACTGCCTATGAAAGGAAATTCCAAAACCAAAGCTTCTAAAGTAAATGGGCAAAATTTCTTAACGATCATTCATTCTAGGCATGAGATGGAGGCAGCTATAAAGAAGTCAAAGGAAGTGCACGCCTTGATCCTGAAACAGGTGCTAACAATTGAGCAGGGATCAAACAAAGTCAAGTTTCCATAGGCAGTGAAGTCGTTGCTTAAAAGTTTATTGAGGTGATGCTAGAAGAGGTGCCTGATGGCTTATCCCCCATGAGGGATATACAACACTAGATCAATTTGATTCCTAGAGCAAGCCCACCAAATTTACCTCATTACAGGATAAGACCAAAGGAGAGTGAGGTTTTGAAGACACAAGTGAAGGAGTTATTACGCAAGGGTCATATTCGAGAGAGTATGAGCCCATGTGTGTGCCCAACTATACTAACATCAAAGAAAGATGGGTGTTGGAGGATGTGTGTGGATAGTCATGCTATTAACAAAATTACAATCAACTATCAGTTTTTGATTCCCATGCTAGATGACATGCTTGACAGGTTGCATGGTGCTAAGGTATTTTCGAAGATCGACCTTCATAGTGGGTATCAACAAATCTGGATCAAACCTAGTGATGAATGTAAGACAAACTTCAAAACTAAAGAAGGTCTGTACGAGTATCTAGTAATGCCATTCAGACTGACCAATGCTCCTAGCACGTTTATGGGGTTGATGAATCAGGTATTGAAATTTTTTAATGGCAAGTTTGTGGTCGTGTACTTTGATATAATTATTTATAGTAAGACCAAAGATGAACATATATCGCATTTGCGAGAAGTACTAACAGCTCGCAGAAAAACAAGTTGTATGTGAATTTAAAGAAATACAGTTTCATGACCAACAAGTTGTTGTTCCTAGGCTATGTGGTCAATGCATATAAGATCCAAGTGGATGAGGAAAAGGTTCCAACCATTAGAGAATGGCCTACCCTAAAAATAGTAACTAAAGTAAGGAGTCTCCATGGGTTGACAACATTGTATAGGCATTTTATCAGGAATTTCAGTACTATTGTAGCCCCTATTACAAAGTGTTTGAAAAAGAGGAAGTTTTAGTAGAGTGAAGAAGCCGCTACCAATTTTTCTGTTCTAAAAGAGAAACTATGCACTACTCCTGCTTTGGCATTACCAAACTTTAACACTTTGTTTGAAGTTGAGTGTGATACCATTAGTGTGGGAATAAGTGTTGTTCTTTTTCAAAGGAAGAAACTAATGGCTTACTTCAATGAGAAACTCAACGATGCCAGACGTAAATGGACCACTTATGACAAAGAGTTTTATTTTGTTGTGCGTGCTTTGAAGACATGGGAGCATTACTTGGTTGGTCGAGAGTTTATTATGTATTCAAATCACGATGCTCTGAAGTATCTGAATAGCTAGAAATGAATAAGTAAAGGCATGCAAGCCAGGTTGTCCTTGTTCTTACAAAAGTTCCCTTTTAAATTAGTGCATAAAGCTGGTTGTAACATCTTCCTTAACCTATTAGCCTTAATGATTGTTATAGTAGTTTATTAACACTTGTGTGAGTTACGTGTTAATTCTAGTGACTTTCTGTGTTAGTTTGGGTATAATGTTATAACACAGAACGTGAAAAATAGTTCATATTAGCTTAGAACTTAGCATAAACTAATTTATTTCTAAGTCATAAATAATTAGAATGAATTGTGGTAATTTTTTGAGAATTAAATGAATTAGTGATGTGTGTACAAAACTCACATATTTTATGTTTGTTCAAACATGGATTTGAATGCTTTGAGATAAGAGTTATGTCATTTATTTATGATATTGAGTGAATTCTAAACTCCTTGAATTAAATGTGTTTTTATTGTGTTTTATAGGAATTTAAGGACTTTTATGGTATTTTGAGCATAACTTTTGCTACAGAGCTCGGATTAAGCTAATCGTAGTATCTATGGAAAGATGAGAAAATTTCTTACAACTTTTATAAAGACATCGAAACTAATTCATGCATTAAGAAGGTAAAAAATTGTGTGCAAAGTGGCTAACGAAGTTTGACCAAGTCAACTAGTATTCATAAATTTTAAGGATCAAGTTAGATTCTTAATTAGAGTGCAAGTAATCTCTACTTAGTGACTAAGTTTCTCTGTGTTTAATGCAAGGATCTCAAGAAGTTTCATAATTTGAGTGGGATATTTGTTTCCTAATTTATATGGATTTAACAAAAATAAAATAAGAAATAAAAGATTTGGTCAAAGATTAATTAAGGAAAGTATCGCTATCAAGCTTGTTTCAGTAAATTAGGATAACTTTCTCTATAAGTATGCAATTTACTTGATTCTAGTGGTGTTTGAAAGTTAAGAAAGAGATCATCAAATCTCATGTTGACAACTTTCCTTAATTAAGCTACCATTAATGTGAGATTTGCACCCCAAGTAGCAGCAAAGCAAGACTTGACCTATTTTACCCTAGATTCCTTGAATTTATTATAAAATAAAGGGTAAGGCTAAGGATTTGGACGATGGCAGCAACAGCGAAGGCAAAGAATTCACTTTGGAGACTTAGAGAAGTTCATCGTTGAAGACTTCTAAGATTTTTCTCTTCTAAGATTTTCTTCATGATATTTCTTCTACCCATTTATTTATTTTGTGCTTCTTTTGCTATGAGTTGCTAAACTCTTCTTTTAATAGGGTGAAGATGTAACTTAATTCAATTGACATGTGTTAACATTGGATTTTTAATTAATTTCTTTTCTATTCAATTTGAGTACTTATTATGGCTCTTAATGCTTTTATGAATTAGGCTTCCTTAATAAATTGATCTAGTGAGATGTGTGTATAATCAGAATATTTGCATATGAACTTAAACTATAAATAATAAGTGTCATGGTTTATAACCATCTAAGAATGGAGGTTATAGGTTGTGTCGGAGAATTGTAGTATTTTCTATAAGAATCTATAGAGCGAAGGTCATGCCTTTAAGAGTTGGGGTTTAGATCAAGGAATTGACTAGTCTTTGATAATTAAAGAGAATTAATCTACTAAGGAATTGTTCTTTAATTAATTAAGGGATTTTCCCCGTCAATTGAATGATTATAAATTAATTATAATGAAGGATCCAAAGCTACTCTATTGTCTATGATATATTGTTGAATTAAGTGAAGTCGGATCTCTAGCATCTTTACCATTATTTGTTTACACCTTAATTTGTTATTGTGCTATCTTACTATTTTAATTTATATGTTTTTACCTTGTTTTGATTTTTCTTCAATTACTTGTTTTCCTTTGAACTCTTTTTAATCTCAATTTCCTATAGCCTAGATAGTGTTGATTTAGTGAATTTGGTACTAGTGAACGCAATCTTTATGGGACGATACTCACTCATCATTATATTACTTTTACGATTTAGTATACTTATCAATTGAGTAACAATTAGTTTAGTATTTTTAATGAATAGAATGAGTGTTTTAAAGCCAAAATTAAATAGGAGAGTAACTTGGAAAATTATGAGATTTTGTGGAGATGTCAAATAGAGGATGAAAATTATTCTGGAAATGATTACAAGGTAAGGCAGATACATGTAAGCATATAAGTTAACTCCTTAAGTTTATCTTAACTTAAGAAAGAGTAACAGAGCTTAATGACTATCAATGATGTGTATAGATATTTATTAAATGATGAGTATAGGAACTGAATAAAGTTCTAGAATTTTCTATAACACTTATAGAAGTGAGAAAACTCATCACTATAAGATCAAAGTATCTCTAAGAGATTAATCTCTACCACTTAACCAGGACAACACATCTTCCTTTCAATCTTATCCTTATCTCTTCATTCTCCACAGCCTCATTCACAATCACACACTCTCACAATTCTTTCTCTCACTTTTCTCTAGGTTAAGCAACAGAACGAAGAAGAGAAGAAAGAAAAGAAAAAGGAAGATAACACCATCACAAGGAAGCAAAGGAGGAATAAAGGAGAGACAAGAAACACTATCAATAAGGGAGTTAAGGTAAGGGTTTGTGTTTCTCTATCTTACTCCTTCCTCTTCTTATTTTCCAAATCTTGTATTTGTGGATTGGTTTGAAAGTTGTTCTTGTGAGTTGTATGTTAAATTGATATATATATATATATATATATATATATATATATATATATATATATATATATATATATATATATATATATATAATGTCATACTTGAGAGTATCTATAAGACTTTAAGGATTTGAGGTTGTTGATATAGGTTTTTAGTGGTTTGACCATTAATATTAAACCTTGTAGATTTTGGTTTAAGAATATATATTGAGGATTGATGTTATTTTGACTAAAAATGTCTTGAGAATGGTTTGTTATGAGATTATTATGCTTAGGGACCTTTTTCTAGTGTTGGAAACCACTTGATAATCGATTACTAGAGTCAGTAATCAATTACCAGCCTTCAAAGATTGTTGCTGGGAATTCGGTAATCGATTACCATGTATGGTAATTGATTACCAAACTCCTATATGCAAAAATTTACATGTGGTAATCGATTACCAGACGTGATAATCGATTACCAAGCCCATGTTTTTAGAGAATGACTTGTGGTAATCGATTACCAATCCCCTAAAATGAGAAAATAGAGTTCTTTGCTCTATAGGAACCAAATTAGATACATGTATACTATGTAATAAGATGAAATTTGATAAGTTCACTAAGTAAAGTGACTTAAGTTTATGTATATGCACTTGTTGCTTATGTGATTATGGTATTGAGCACTTGTTACTTATGAGATCAAAATGAAGTGCACTTAATACATTTATGTGATGAGTTATGATGTGTACATGATACATCTATGTGATGAGTGGTGATGTACGTTTTATGTACTTATGAGATGAAATATGATGTGTACTTAATTTACTTATGAGATGATTTGAGATGTACTATAAAATAATATGCTCCTTTAGTATGTTAAAATTGAGGTAATGATGTGCTCTTTTAGAAAGTTAAAGTTGAGTTAGTAATTGAATGAGAATAAAAAGTATATCTTAAGTGCTCAAACTGAGTGGACATGATCTCGTACTTGGGGGTGATCCTAGATGTTTGGTAGATTGAGGAGGTGATATGCCATCTTTACTTGATAGAATGAGGAGGAGACATGCCATTTCTACTTGTGAACCTAGATTTGTTATTGGACATGATCATCGTACTTAGGGTTCATCCTTAGATGTTATTCCCTTATAAAAGATAGCTCATTGATTGTTTTGGCCAGTGATTGATATTGGAAATGATCCTCGTACTTGGGGGTGATCCTAGATGTCTGGTAGATTAAGGAGGAGACATGCCATCTCTACCTGCAATTCTAGTGGATTGAGGAGGTGAATGTCCTCTCTGCTTGTGATCCTAGATTTGGCCAAGGTTACCTAGGATAATGTTGTGTAATGAAGGACTATTACATATAGGCTGAGTGCAATGGCCTATTAAGCAGACTATCATCGAGTGTTGATAGATTGAGGTGGTGACATGCCCTATCTACCAAGTGGATTGAGGAGGTAACATGCCCCCTTCACCTATTTGAAATAGAAGGACATGAGTTCGGGGAATAAGGTGAGAAGGATAATAATTAATGAGCACTAAACGAAAGATTAATGGCATTATTTAAATATTTGCACATCTTTTGGGATTTGATATATATAAATTATTATTTGATAATGAATATTTACATTATAAATTATTTGTAAATAATCTATAGTTAGTTCGAAATGATTTATATGTTAGTATATTTTTGGAGAATTCTTGAATCTATTGGTTGATGTGCTTGTAAAGCTATGTAATGCTTATATTTATGAATACAAAAGTTATTATTATGATTTGATTAAAATGAAACCTCTACCCTCCGGAAGGGAAAGGAAACAGTTTAACATGTGCTACCGTTCTATGAAAGATTTTAAGAAAATGATTTTATTCCCTGAAGTAGCTGGAATTATTGTGATGTCATATATTTGTTAGATATATATACTAAGAATTCTTAGAATTCTCACCCTTTTTTTTCCATGATGATTCCAAAACGTGATCCACCTATGGAGTAGAGATTAAGAGACTGTTGTAGAATAGAGTTACACATTATTTTTTACCATTCCCATGTATCAATATTTATACAATGGTTTGTATATGGTTTATATGTACATATGTCTAAGAAGGCTTGGTATATATAACTTGGATACTAATGTACTTGGTTGTATAAGATACAAATATTAGTATGACTTATACATATCATGTATGTAATCGAGTATTTCAGGTGTATATTTATATTTGGAGATATTAATAGAAAATTGTATGGTATTCGAGTAGATAAATATTCATAATTTTATAGGAGTATGAATATTATTATCCCTCACAAGGCTCGAGTAAGAAACAAAATCAGTATTGTTAATTACCAAGGAAAATAAAAGTTTAGTTGTGACGAGCCTAAGCCTAAGTACTTGAGTGTAATCCAAATATACTAGGAGTATTAGTCTTAGGGCGTTACAGAGTATAGAATAAAGTACTAGATGCATTGAGCAAGCATGCAGATTTGTTGGTTACTATGAGGTAGGAAGTTGTAAGGTTTGATGCAGTACATGAGTTGTATGAAACTGATGAAGACTTTTGTGATGTTTGGCAGAAGTGTGCAGCCAACCAATCCCTTGACGATTTCCATATATACGATGGCTTTCTTATGTGAGGCAATCGGCTTTGCATTTCTAAGTCATCGTTGAGGCAGAAGCTTATCATCGACTTGCACTGTGGAGGTTTTACAGGTCATCTAGGCTTTGACAAGACAATTGTTGTTGTTGGAGACAGATTCTATTGGCCACACTTGAGGAGAGATGTAGGTTGGTTTATGCAAAGATGTTATATTTGTCAAACTACTAAGGGGCAATCACAAAATACTAGTTTATATATGCCTTTTCCTATTCCAGAAAACATTTAGGAGGATTTATCTATGGATTTTGTGCTAGGTTTGCCCCAAACACAAAGGAAGGTGGATTCTATTTTTGTTGTTGTTGACAGACTCTCCAAGATAACACACTTTATTCCTTGCAAAAAGACATCAAATGCAAAATGAATAGTCAAATTATTTTTCAAGGAAGTTGTTCGTCTGCATAGTGTGCCTAAAACTATCACATTAGATCAGGATAGTAAGTTCCTTGGTCATTTTTGGAGGACTTTATTGAAGATGTTTGATTCATCTTTGAATTACAACAGTACCACTCATCCTCAAACAGATGGTCAGACTGAAGTTATAAATAGGACACTTGACAATCTGATTCGTACCATTTGTGGAGATAGGCCAAAGCAGTGGGATTTGATATATTAGCTCAAGCAAAGTTTGCTTACATTAGTGTTATTCACGGTGCCACGGGAAAATCTCCATTTTCTATTGTATACACAAAGTTGCCACAACATGCTCTTGATTTGATTAAGTTGCCTAAAGCATCAAGATTTTGTGTAGCTAGAGAAAACTTAACCAATTAATGGCAGGACGTCCAGGCCAAGGTGAGGCAGAAATTGGAACAAGCTAATGCTAGATACAAGTAGGCAGCAGACCAACACCGCAAAAAATAGGTTTTTACCGTTGGGGATCAAGTAATGGTGTTTCTACGAAGAGAGTGATTCCCTGCTAGAATCCATAGCAAGGTACTACCTAGGAAGTATGGGTCATACCAGATTTTGAAGAAGATCAATGACATTGCTTAAGTTATTGGATTGCCAAATGCTATGAGAATATCTAAAACATTGAATGTGGTGGGTATTTATTCATTTCATTCATTAGATGAGCCTTTGTACTCATATATCCCAAGCAACTTGAGGTCGAGTTTTTCCTAAGTGAAGGGGACTGACGCGAAATATGTAGCAATTGATTATATGAAGCGAGTTAATCATTAAAAGTTCAAACGGTTGACCCAAATTTAATTGGACCTAACTTTTGATTCGAACGTCAGAATCATTATTATTATATATCAACGGAAAGCTAACAAAAGAGTGTCAATATGGCAAAAATGTTGTTTAAGTGCTATTTTTAGCCATTTTTCTATTTTCGCTTAATTTTTGTTATTTATTTTTGTAATTTGCAGCTCCAATTAGGGTTTAGCCGCCTTTAAATACTATTGTTTTGCAGTTTTTATCATCACATTTTGAATAAGAATTTCTCCAAGTTTCGTTTCAACTTCGTGTTGTTATTTTTAAGCTTTAGTCGCTGCGTCAGTTTTTAACAATTTCTCTAACTATATATCAATCCTTTCTTCGTATATGTAAAATCTTTTTTTCTGAAATTTCTTTTGTAATTTGCTGCTTAAACTTATGTGAAATACCTAATAAACAGCGACAATAAACTTTTCAAGAATAGCCCTTTTCAGAAATACAAATTGATTATCAATAGATATCATATATCATCTTTGCATGAGAAACTAAGTTCTCGACACGTATACTACATAGTGAACATGCTAGTCAAAATCAGTTTCCTTTGTTAATTCCCTGATTGAGCTTCGCTAATGTTTTGTGTACTTGACATGTGGAGGACTATAGCACGATTAGGTTGAATTTAATTCATAACTTTGATAATATTTTAAAAGGACCGTCCAACTTTTGATCACCCCCCACATATTGTAGTACGAATTCACAAGTAATTGAACACATGTTTTCAACTATAGACTATAGCTTAATCAATCAATTACACTACTTATTGCGGGTTGACCTGTTCTTGTGAGCTTCTTTATAATGGTAAATTTGAAGGGTTGGCCACTACCCACCGAGATGCTAGGTCATAATGGTAACTGCATGTAACAAGAGTAACCACCAAGTTCTTCAATGCTCCTATCTAAAATTGCCACACAAGCCTATATGGTGCACCCAAGTTCATATGTTTAATTATATAACTCCATAAACAAGCAATATGAGAAGCGTCCTAATTGACTAGGCTTACATATGATTAGCTTTTCAATTGTTGACTTCATTTTCTTAATCAAGCATTTTGGCGGTTACCTCATCATGAATGATTTTGCTTCCAAACTGATGAGATAAAGCACAAAAGTAGGTAGATATGCATGCTCATTAGTGATAAAAAATAATCTACTCTTGCAATAAGTAATTCTGCCAAGTGTATGGACGAAAGCGCAATTGAGTTGCTAATGTCATTGCCCTTCTTTTTGACCTTTTTTTTCCTGGCCCCACTTTGACTTATCAGGTTAATTAGAGTGCTTATGCTTATGGATGAGTCTCATCTTAAGTGGTTAGTGCACATTGATGCGAGAATCATCATGTAAACAAATATAAATCTATAACACTTCCTGTCAAAAAAAAAAAATCTATAACACTTCATATGCCTGGCATGTACAATTCCTAGAATTCCTTTTACTTGAATGAATTTACTTTTCATTGTAGTCAAAAATTGATGAACTTTTGAACAAAAAAAAAAAAGATTTGATAGTTTGTGCATGGCACTTCAAGGTTTACGTTCTTTGTTTTCCAAAACCGTAGTTCAATCTATATCAATGCAATTTGAACTTGAACATTTTGTATTGAGTTAACTTTGGGGTCATAAATTTTTAGGTCACTTATGAGTTTCGAATAGACTGATTGCAATAAAAGTGGATTGCCATCCCAAATAAATTTTATTTGTAATATCACATGTTTAAATCCTAAAATTATTATTTTAGAGATAATTAATGTAACTACTATGTCTAGTCCGAAATTACATGAGTAATTACTTATAAAAAAAAAACTCCTTAAAAAGCCTACTTGTTTTTTTTTTTTGACAGTAGCCTACTTGTTAAAAATTATGCAACAGCCTGATATTTTGCAGCCTTGGATATTAGTTTTATCTAACAATTGGATATTAGTTATATCTAAAAACAATAACACAACTTGAACGGTGAATTTCACTTATTTAACATAAAAAACAAAAACTCCCTCATGGATTAATTAAGTGATATCAATCCTTTTCCTTTTCTGCTTTGATTAAATACAACATATATACATATAAATGGAGTAATGTAACTCACACAATTAATTTTTTTTTAAAAAAAATTGTTTTATGTAGGTCGTAAAATGAAAATAATGATTAAAAAACAACATGCTCGATAATAATAATAATAATAATAATAATAATAATAATAATAATAATAATAATAATAATAATAATAATAATAATAATAATAATAATAATAATAATAATAATAATAATAATAATAATAATAATAATAATAATAATAATAATAATAAACATGCGTGCGGACATACAAACAACACATATATATATTATTTATCCATGCAACAACATGCATATTTAGTTTTTTCTCTTTTCTTTTTTTGGTTTCTTTAGTTGTGTTGGTGATATTACTAGAATAAATGTTATTTTTCTTAATAAAATGACTAGGAGAGTCGGGGCAAAGGAGTGAGCATAAAATGTCATAATACTGTCTACAAACTATTTTTTTTTTGTTTTAAGAAAAAACTTTTTGGACAAACTTTGAACCCTTCCCACCAAGTATTTTTTTGTCCCATTAAAATTAATGGAACACTATAAACCAAGAAAAAAAAAGGAATTAATCGAACACTTAGAAAACTTGAAAGTGGACACAGACAATGCTCTGGTCCAGATACATTATCTTTGTCATTTTTCAGCAACTTGCGTTACGGTAGTACTTCAAAATTCAATATAGTATGGTCCCTTTGAAAGATATCTATGTGAGGACTCTTCTCAGGTTGTAGATTTCCATAATCTTGTCCACAAGACCAATATGCATGCCCCCATACCATTCCCTTGCAAAAACTAGGAGAAAACACAGGTCCAAAAACTTCTTATCAAAGCTTCAATGGCAATAGAATAATTGTAGTTTGGGCGGCACCTAGCGTTGCACTCTGACATGTTGAGTAGGGTACATAAATTGAACACTTGTAGTGGGTTTGGTCATCATGAGCTTAGATTTGTTGAGTCATTTGGTATATATGCCATGGGGAGATAAGTATATTCAGACTCCACTTTTTTCCTATTCACTAACTTCCTATGTTCTTGCCCTGGCACAGCAAGGTGGTAGTGGAAGGCAGGCCAATTACGGCTTTCCAAAAAGTTGAACTCTCCTACACTTAAGGCTAGTATGTCCATCTAGGATTGCATAATTAGGAGTTGTAAATGAATTGAAACTGGGGTACCCAGACAAGGTGTAAGCATACCAAACTGGACCCTAGCAGTTCTGTCTTATAGGCCTTAAGCTGGTAGTACTAAGCTATGCTAATTTGTTTAAAAAAACTGACCACAGTAAGTGTCAAGTGTCAACTCATGCAGTGTTAAGGCTTTGACATCAGAGGCTCACAATGCACGGTTTCTTGATGAGGCCCTTGATTGGACTATGTTGCCTTAAATAAAATGATTTCCTGTATAAGAAATTATTCCAACATTTTAATGAACTGATTCATATTCTATTCCATTATTGTAAAAGATATAATAAATATATGCTTGATTATGCTGTGTTCCATCTGAGCAATGTGGCACCTAGCTTTTATATAACTTAGTTAGGCCGGTTGGCACCATAAAATGAACTTTAATTTCAAACAGTGTAGTTACAGCCAAAATCTTTTAAAGGATAATGGAAGTCAGAATCCAAGAAAATAAAAATCAAAGAAAAATGAAGTGACTTCACTCACAGAGATAAATTACATAAAAAAAAAGTCCCAGTACAATGCTAGGTATAAGTCACTGTTCAATTGGTACTATGGAGCTTGTACTAAAGATTCAAATTCAAAATAGACTGGACACCACTATGACAAAGGGAGATTGAGTGGTTGCTTGGGGGCAAGTTTCAATTATAGCATACCTTGCAGGCACCTTGATTGAACCTCACTTCCTTCAATGCAGGCATGGTATCTCCTTTAAACAACATATGACATATTCTAAATTTTGTGGAAAGGAAGCTACTAGAATGAAAATCTTGGAGAAAGGTATGTAAAATTGGTGATCAGATTCCATTTCTGTGGGGAACTCTAAAATCTTCATCAATAAGAATGAAATGAGAAAGTGAATGCAGTAAGTTATAACCCAAAGAGGAACCTGCAGCCTTCTTATTAGTTATCATATTTTTAAAGTAAAATTTTGCACCATAAAATGTACATAACTAAAACGGCTGTTGTCAGTTGTGTGTTGTCTTAGCCTTCAAAATGCAAGAGCAGCTTTTCTTGTGATCTCACATCTGACCCATAGCATATAGTGGAGACAATGGGCCAGAAATACACCCCATCTGTTTCTAGTGTTGTCGAGCTGAATTTAAAGCTTAAGATTATAGATTTACATTATTTGACATGACTGGATCCCCGTCACCTTTGTGATGATAATATTACACTAACAAACAAATGAAATATTGAACTAGAGTGGAACTGGTATTTCGTAAATATTTATATATTTAATAAATATATGAGAATATATAAAAAAAAAAAGACATATATGTTAAGAATATAAGTAAAATTATTAAAAATAATTAAAATATATCTAAATTATGACTAAAGTAATTCATGACACATACATATTAAAGAAATACAGTATACAAATTTCACTCTATATAAATATGTTACATTAAATATATTTTCATAAATAAAATTAATTTAAAAATGTTTGAATATAAAAAATATAATACAAAAAATATTACAACAAATGGCACAAGTTGTTGAATGGTACAATGCATTTAATTTAATTTACCCAATTGTCTTCAGTTCAAATCATATTATATAGGTTTTGAATTTATTTCCATGACAGCCGGAATAGAATGAATGTAATAGTTGCACTAAGTGACGGGCCTACGTTGTAAGTCCCGGAGACATACCACTCTATTTTTTAAAATATTATACATAGTTTTTTAATCCTTATGTATTTTATAATTTAGAGATTTGCTCTCATTACTTGCTTAATATAATTATCTTAGATGTTAAATTCTTTTAATATATTTGTAAATTAAATATAAATAATATTTAACAAATTTTTATTAATATGTATGTATCATATATAGTTATCTTGCCAAAAGCCATTGCACAGATTCGATTCTTGGCGATGACTATTTTATGCAGCTCTAAATTTCAACCGGCCAAACCGCGACCTATTCAGTTCAATGCTGGTTTTTAAATCACTGATTATAGAGGCTTAATTGAATTGGTTGTTAAACTAGTTCTCGATTAACCTAATCGGTTCAGTCCAAGTCTGAATATTATGATGAAAAATGATAGTTTTACACTCTTTTTTAAGGATGTATTACTATTTCTACTATTTTTAAGGAATGAGATTGAGTGAGAGAAAGTGATAGAAAAAAAATATGTATAATAAATAATATTAGATGAAGTGTGAAAAAAAATGTATACACTGTTTGATGTAAGAATATAAGAGTTATATTATGATTTGTACAAACTCACATACACATATATATATATATATATATATATATATATATATATATATATATATATATATATATATATATATATATATATATATATATATATATATCATATGCCCGTAATCAATTTAATCCTTTCATTCATTTTCATATAATACTGTTAATCAAAAGTTCAAATATTACGACCTCATTGAAAAATTAACTATATCATGATATTAAAAAATTACACTTCAAAATACACGTCTCAATTTAATATTCTATTATAAAGACGTAACATTCAAATATTTGGGGTTTACATCAAAATACTCAAATATCAGCCTTTGATATTCAAATATTATAATGCCACATCACTTTTCCATAACAATGTTAGAATGAAATGGATTGAGAGAATAAATTATTAAAAAATTGAATATTGAGGGATTAAATTAATAATTTTTTTTTTTATCATAGAATATCCACAGTTGTAACTATGAAATTAACTCTTTTAATACAAATTTAAACTTTAATCTTCTTTTTAGTCGCAAGTCATTTATCACCGCATCAAATTATTTTGATATATATATATATTACTCTAAAATACACAAGTCAAGTCAATAATCAAATATAAAGCTTTAATATTCAAATATTTCAAGTTTACATTAAAACACTCAAATATCGGCCGTTGATATTCAAATATTATGATGCCACGTCACTTTTCTAAAAGGTTGTTAGAATAAAATGGATTAAACTATTGGGAAATTAAACTTTCAGGGACTAAATTGTTAACAAGTATATATTATTATGAGATTAATCTTTAGGGCACTTTCAAGGTTAAAAGACCCTCTCAACAATTAAATTTTTCTTATTATATATATACATATATGAATTTTAATATTTCTAGATAATAATTCCTTTTCTCCAATTAATTTCTTCACCTAAAATTATTCAAAATGAATATCTCCTTTAGCCCAGACTAAAGTATAAATCAAGTACGGCATAGAGATGGATAATCACATGTGAGTGCAAAATATTTTTAAAATATATCTAATTATGTGTTATTATGTCATTTAAAACGTTTGACATCTTGTATAATTATATTTATAATCAACCACTAGTAAGATTAACTTTGATGTATTTTTAGTGTGAATTTTTTTTTTTTTTACTGTCATTCAATCTTGTGTTGACACTTAATTTAATAAATTTGACTATGTTAAAAATTACATGAGATATAAAATTCATTAAATGATATGAAAAAAAATATCATTAGATAAAGTGTAAAATTGTAAATGGATCATCTCATGTGATTTTTTACATGACAAGTTAATATAGAGGAGGGAGATAGATATAAAGATTATAAAAGAAATTTTACACATTTTAACTGAGTCTCACTAATAAAATCTTTTTTCTTTTTTTCTTTTGATTTCTCATAATATCTTCTCACTTGATAGGTGAGAGACTAATCTCTTAAAATACGGTTAGACACTTAAGTGAAGATCTCTCTCAATAGTATTATTTTTATACATATGAATTTAAAGATCAAACTCAAAACTATACTTAAGGAACTTAATTCATTTCTACTTGGATTAACACACGTTGATACTAATAAAATCTCTTTATGTCTATTTTTTTTCTTTGCAGAGCTTTGTCCCGTAAAAAATCATACGAGAAGATCTATTTCTCTGTAAAACTTTTTTACACCAAGAATACATCATAATTTAAGTGATAATTAATTGATAGTGCAATACATTATTAATTGATAGTGAATAAATTCTATATTAAAAGTAGATGAAAATTAAATCCACACTCTTTTCAGGTAAAGTTTACACATTGTCTAATTGAACTTGTATCGTGCTCGCCGAATAATATAATGCTTGTATTATGGGTCAACTTGGAGTAATTGGATGCATTTATTGGATCAATGCAGAGCAGTTGGGCCTACTTAGAAAGCGTATTACAAAAACAAATTATAAAATTTCCAGGCCATAATGCAGGGAAGCAAAAGAAAAAGGTGTTATACAGTCCATGCTTCCAAATGCCTATTGTTAATTGTTATTGTGCATGATATGTTGACCCAAAAGAATATAGGTATTGTTATCAAGTTAGTGAATATTTGTGTTGTTTGGCACAAGCAATTTGACTGAATTGAACCTCTCAATTTCAGTTATCTTGAAAAGTAACATTGCAAGCTAAGATGTAACAGTATCGACTGAACTATAGCATTGAAAATCAAATACAAAATAATGAACCCTAAAGCCCATAACACCAC
Organism: Ormosia emarginata; assembly: GCA_029884605.1. Classification (NCBI taxonomy): domain Eukaryota; kingdom Viridiplantae; phylum Streptophyta; class Magnoliopsida; order Fabales; family Fabaceae; genus Ormosia; species Ormosia emarginata. The sequence goes on along the minus strand of JAQQTP010000058.1, from coordinate 2,941,520 downwards.
ACCACATCATTATCAATGCTCCTGTTCCTGGGCCTTCTACATCTCCTTCTCGTGGGGCTTCTACTTCTCTTGCTTCAGTAGGGGCCTCGTATCCTTCCCCCACTCCCACCTCCCAGTAAAACATGAATGGCAATGAAATATCCACCTATATCGAGAGCACCCAGTAATACCCAGTGCGTAGGTTGAAAGAGCATTGTACCCAATAGGTCATGAGATAGGCATTGACTTCAGATACAAATTCAAGTTTCATAATCTAAAGAAGGTGGAAGGAAACTACGGCGATCCCTACCCAAACGTAGAAGTCGAACATCCTTATAGCTATACCCATGCTTTTGCGAAATCTCATCATAAATCATGTCCTGAACGATAGCGAAGGACGATGTTGCCACAAAAACACTGAACAATAAAATTACTCTAGCTTGTCATTGTCATCCTTGTGCAATCTCGTTTATCTTTAGTCTTTACATACCAAATGTCAAATACGACTAGAGCGAGACCAAAAGTTGCCCTAATCAACTCAAGCAACTGCTTCAGAAGCATGAGAAATTCTTAGTTGAACATAGATATAATATATTATTTTTACACACACTCATATAATTAGTGTGTAAGAATAATTTTGTTATTTTGTTTTATTTTTTATTTTGATAGATTGTAAGTGAGTCACATATTTATGTGAGTATGAGCAAAAATGATGTGTTACATCTGTGTATAACCAAGAATTTCTCCATATGCATTACTGTAAAGAGGTGATAGAAAAACTAAGGAACTAAAACCATTGTCGCTGTGGTGGCAACCATAAGCAAACTAGTTCCGTTATTTGTCTAACCAAAACACGTTCAAATTTATTTAACTCACTCCAAAATTATTTTATATGTCGCAAGAATGTTACAGTTATATATAGCATGATTTGACATTTTTTTCACGGTAACGTATAATATAAATACGATGTGCATATTTTGATGCACATAAAACATTTCCCAAAGCAAACCCGAGGCCATCCATATCCAAATTGCCATGGTATTAAGTAGCAAGAGAAGAGTGGCTAAGTAGAAAAGTGGCCGAGTACTAAGATAAAAGTGGTTGTAGCCAATTTTTCTTTTTCTATGCTGAGAGTGTGCTTTGTGTAATGAAAATTGGTGAGAAATGCAATGGATGAAGGGAGGGTTGTGACACACCACTAATATTGTTACTGTTGGTATTTTATTATATATTTAAAAGAAGATTAACTTGATTATATTTATTTATTATTTACGTTAGATTTGGTCAATAAACAGAATGTTTATGTTAGACCTTGTCAATAACAAAATTTGTATGTTTATGTTAGACTTGGTCAATAAAAAAATTTGTTTCTTGAGTTTGATCATTGTTTTTTTGTTCATAACAGAAAGTAAGTCCACTATTTTTTCATTTTCTCCACCTATAAAGGTAACATCTCCCTTTTTTAAAACAAACTCAACGTTCCTTTTATTTTTTTATTATAAAATGATGGAAGCTCTATTTGAGAGATCATCTATTTTTTTTAGAAAAAGACAAAGAATACATTGCAAATTCGAACAATGTTCTTATGTGCAAATAACACTTATACAGAGAGTGTTTCTGAGTTGTTTTATCTTGGGAGAGACGTTGTTGATACACTATTTGCACAAAAAGAGGCTGAGTCACGAATCGTCTTAAAGAGAACGACTTAGTTCGTGACTCAACCCATAATTCTCAAGTTTAGTGGTCAATTTTTTTTTCTTTTCAGATTTCGAGATAATATCTTCTACAATTTTAAGTCGAATTTTTTGTTCTGCACCATGGAAATTGAAAATAAATATGCTGGTAATACTGATAACAACAATAACAAACCTTTTAAGTTCGAGGGTCTGTTTTTTAAAAGAGATGAAAAATTAAGATGTTCTTTTATATTACTACAAAAAAGGTTGCTTCTTCTCTCACTACAACTAAGCTTGGACAAGCTGATCCACTTACTGCTAAAAACACAAAAGAAATTGAAAATTGGGAATATGATGACTTTATGTGCAAGAATTATATTTTGAATGCTCTAGGTGATGAACTGTATGATTATTATTCTTTGTATAAGACTGCTAAGGATGTTTAGGATGTTTTGCAAAAGAAATATGATACTGAAGAGACTGAGTTAAAGAAATATATTGTTAGTCGTTATATGAAGTATCAAATGGTTGAAGAAAAATATGTTGTTTCCTAATCCCATGAACTCCAGAAAATTACTCATGAAATTTTGTCTAAAGGTATGCAGATTGATGACCAATTTCAGGTTGCTATGATGATTGACAAACTACCACCAACTTGGAGTAATTTTAAAAAGGATCTGTGCCACAAATCGAAGGAGTTTTCACTGGAAAGTCTGATCTTCAAACTCAAGGTTGAGGAGGAGGCTCATAAACAAGATTTGAAAGAGGATGTTTTTGTTGTTTCAAACAATAACAATAAAACTCCAGCACATTTGAAGTCAAAGAGGAAGAATATGAAGCGAAACCACAACCAGAACTAGAACCAAATGCATAACCAGAATAAGAACAGGAACAACCAGAACCAGAACAGGAACAACAATAGACCCCCTTTAAGGCAGCAAACACACAATAACAATCAATTTATGTGTTATGGTTGCAACAAACCTGGTTATATGGCTCGAAATTACAGGAATCTTCGTCCTACAGTTCAGGCTAATATGATTGAGAACGAGCCACTTGTGACTATGATTACTGAAATCAATATGATTTTTGGTTCTGAAGGGTGGTGGGTAGATTCAGGCGCAACTCGTCATGTGTGCCATGATCGTTCCTTGTTCAAGACTTATTCTGAAGTCAATGATGTGAAAGTGTTGTTGGGTGATTCCCACACCACTAAGGTAGCTGGAATTGGAATTGTGGAATTGAATTTTGTTTTTGGAAAGATACTTCTTCTAAAGGATGTCATGCATACTCCACAAATGAGGAAGAATCTTGTTTATAGTTTTCTACTTAACAAGGCTGAATTTGTTCAAAACATTGGTTCTGATTAATATGTCATAACCAAAAATGGATCATTTGTTAGTAAGGGTTATGCTTGTGATGGTATGCTCAAATTGAATGTTAAGATGAATAAAATTGCATCTTCTTTTTATATTGTTAGCACTTTTAATGTTTGGCATACTAGACTTTGTCATATTAATAAAAGGCTAATTAAAAAATATGAATAATTTAGGTACTATTCCTAAAGTACAACCAGAGGACTATGACAAATGTGAATCACGTAGTCAAGCCAAAATAACCAAGACTTCACACAAATCTATAGAACAAGAATCTAAACCTCTTGATTTGATTCACTCTGATATTTGTGAATATGATGGTGTTTTAACCAGAAATCGAAAAAGGTATTTTATTACTTTTATAGATAATTGTTCAAATTATACCTATGTTTATTTGATGCGCCATAAAAGTGAAGCTCTTGATATATTTAGAGTATTTATAAATGAAAAAGAGAATTAGTTTGGAAAAGAATTAAGAAATTTCATAATGATAGAGACATAGAATATAACTCTATTGAATTTAATAAGTTGTATGAAACACTTGAAATTATTCACGAAGTAACTGCACCTTATTCACTTGAAATGAATGGAAAAGTTGAACAAAAAAATAGAATACTATCTGAGCTTGTTGTAGCTATTTTATTGAATTCTAGTGCATCTTCTCTTTGGTGGGGAGAAATTCTCCTAATTGTTTGCTATGCTTTGAATATAATTCCTAATTCAAAAACTAGTGTTTCACCTATTGAATTATGTCTAAATAGAAAATCAAATATTTCATTTTTTAGAATATGGGACTATTTGGCTTATGTGTGAATATCAGATCCTAAAAGATCTAAACTAGCAAGTAGAGCATATGAATGTTTTTTTATTAGATATGCATTAAATAGCAAGGCATATAGGTTCTTTGATATTAAAAATAAAGTGATTATTGAATCCCTTGATGCTGATTTCTTTGAGGACAAGTTTCCATTTAAATATAAAATTAGTGGGGGTTCTACAAAAAATGGTGTTGCTAATGAGTCAATATTGTCTAAGCGTAAAGAACCGTCTAATACTAAAATTGAGTTACGAAGAAGTGTAAGATTTAAAATATCAAAAGATTTTGGGCCTGATTTTTTTGTTTTTACTTTAGAAAGAGATCCTACTTCTTTAGAAGAGACATATAAATCTTCTAATTCTATGTTTAGGCGAGAAGCTGTGAATGATGAAATGGATTCTTTGCAATATAATAAAACAAGGGAACTTGTGGATTTGCCTTCTGGTTGTAAGTCTATTGGTTGTAAATGGATACTAAAAAGAAAGTTAAAGGTTGATGCTTCTGTAGAAAAATACAAAGCAAGACTTGTAGATAGAGGCTTTAAACAAAGAATAAATATAGATTTTTTTATACTTATTCTCCTGTCACTAGAATAACTTCGATCCGTGTTCTATTTGATATTATTGTTGTTCATAACTTGATTGTACATCAAATGGATGTTAAGACAATATTTTTGAATGGTGACTTGGATGAGGAAATTTACATGGACCAACCTGAAGGATTTATTATTCTTGGACAAGAACATAAGGTATGTAAATTAGAAAAATCATTATATGACATTAAGCAAGCACCTAAGCAATGTCATGATAAATTTGACTCCCCTTGTTATTAGTCATGGTTTTAGAATAAATGAAAGTGGTAAGTGTATCTACTACAAGCTTGTTGGTAATGTGTGTACTATGATTTGCTTATATGTGGATGATCTATTAATATTTGGTACAAATATTAATGATGTTAATAAAGTGAAAATTATGCTTAGCAACAATTTTGATATGAAAGATTTGGAGAGGCTAATGTTATTCTTGGAATTAAAATAACAAGGACAAGTAATGCCATTTTGTTTGATCAATTTCATTACACTGAAAATATGTTACGTAGATATAACTATTTTGATTACAAACATGTTTGTTCTCCTTATGATCCTAGTGCTAAATTATTTTTGAACACTGGTGAAAGCATTAGGCAATCTAAGTATGCTAGCATTATTGGGAGTCTTTGTTATGCCACTGATTGTACCTGATCCATATTGTATATGTTGTTGGAGTTCTTTGTAGATTTACTAATTGTCTTACTGAAGAACATTGGTTTGCTGTTGGAAGGCTCATGTACTACTTGAAAAGAACCATGAACATAGGCTTACACTATCAGAGGTTTCCTGCAGTTCTTGAAGGATTCAACGATGTTGATTGGAATACCCTTTCGAATGATTCAAAAGCAACTAGTGGATAAATTTTTAATATCATTGGTGGAGTTGTTTCTTGGAAGTCAAAGAAACAAACTAGTCAACTCAATTCACTATGGAGTCAAAACTTATTGCTCTAGCTACCACTAGTGAAGAAACTAGTTAGTTGAGGAATTTGCTAGCAGATACTCTTTTATGGAAAAGACTTACGCCGACTGTTTTAATCCACTGTAATAGCACCACAACTATCTCAATTGTTCAGAACCGTTATTACAACAGCAAGAGTCTACATATACGTCAAAAACACAACACTATAAGAAAATATCTTTCTGAAGGTGTTGTGAGAGTGGATTATGTTCAATCTTGTGAAAATCTTTCCAATCCTTTGACGGAAGGATTAGCACATGAAAAAGTGTGGAACACTTCGAAAGGAATAGGACTAAAGCGTATGGATAAATGAGTCACTAATGATGGTAACCTAACCTATTGATTGGAAATCCCACGAAAAGGTTCAATGGGAAAAACAAATCATTAGTGATATATATGGAATCATGCCAGTTTACGTGGGGTTTTATACCTCAAGTCCATTCCTATAGCATAATATTCAGTAGTGATGGAAAAGGCTGAGTTTATTAAAACTCTTAATGAGGACTATAGCAAAAGTGGGGTGTTTTGCTACATAAGCACTCTTGATAGCCTCACTTATATATATGTGAATGTGAGGCTGCATTCTATAAGAATTTGACAAATTCTTTAGAACGTATACTAGAACTGGGATAGAACACATGACCGAAAAGTGTTGGCTTTAGAATTGTGTGTTAACAGGATTATGTGTGGTATTTCTTGTTTGTATATCCTAGAATAATAGCTCAAGGTTAATTTACTATTTATTCTTATACACTGATAGGACTATCACTAGGTAAAGGTTCAAGTTCAAAGAACACATTTGTTGATGCACAAGTCTTGATTGTCTTTCTCAAAGTTTTTTTTTTCGTTCTTTTAAATATAAGTAGGGGATTGTTGGTGTTTTATTATATATTTAAAAGAAGATTAACTTGACTGTATTTATTTATTGTTTACATTGGATTTGGTCAATAATAGAATGCTTACATTGGACTGATCAATGATAAAATTTTTATGTTTACGTTGAACTTGATCAATGACAAAATTTGTTCCTTGAATTTGGTAATTTGTTTTTTTGTTCATAACAAAAAGTAAATCCACCATTTTCCCATTTTCTCCACCAATAAAGGTAATGTCTCCCTTTTTCAAAACAAACTCAATGTTTCTTTTATTTTTTTTATTATAAAATGATGGAAGCTCTCTTTGCGAGATTATCTATTTTTTTGAGAGAAAGACAAAGAATACACTACAAATTCGAACAATGTTCTTGTGTATAAAGAACACTGATACAAAGAGAGTTTCTAGGTTGTTTTATCCTAAGGGCAACGTTGTTGATACACTATTTGCACATAAGAGACAAAGTCACGAATCGTCTTAAAGAGAACAACCTAATTCGTGACTCAAATCAAATTCTCAAAGTTACTGGTCAAATTTTTTTTTCTTTTCAGATTTCGAGGTAATATCTTCTACAGTTACATTAGAATTGTTATGATTCATTTTTTACATTTACTACGAAAATGAAAACTAAGAAACAAGGACAGATATTTTACCTTAAGAAGGGACAATTTTCATAAGAAAAATCAATGCTAAAGATCATTAAGGAGTAATATTTAATTTAAAGATACAAAAAAAGTTAAAATTATTAAAAAAGATCATTCAAGTTTTAATTAAAGAGAATGACCATTTAATTTTATTTAGTGGTCAATGTTACCCTTAATAAAATCCCTAAACATCCATATCTTCTTAATGATTCTTAGCATTAATTTTCTAGTGTGATGAAGGATACACTGCCAATCCCTCCGCAATAGAGATTGATAATCCACGCCATGAGGATAAGTCACCATGCTAAAAAATACTGATTCTAGTTTAAGCATCTCCCTCACAAACCACAATCTATAGCCTTCATCCCAAGCAAGGCTAAGATGAATACCTAAATTACCCTTGGTGCGCCCATTCAAGTTCACCTTTACCCTCCAAAAAACCAAGAAAGAATGAGAAGCAAAGATGCAACTCAACTCTTAGTGATGCTTGCCAATGGAGGATATGGCCAATACAGATCAAGCCAATTCAAAGACGGGGATTTGAACCCATAAAACTATCTCCATTCTGATTTAGCAAACCAATGCCTTAAGCTACCTTGCTCTTCTTCCAATCCACCTACCCAATACCAAATAAAATTCTGCTGTTGGGCTCTATAAGCCCAAAGTGAAGATATAAAGCTTTACGAATAAATTCGCAGAAAGTCAATCATTCAAGAAAGTTAGTGCAATTCTTAATTTAGGGTAATATTAACTATTAAATAAAATTATATAATCATTCTCTTTAATTAAAACTTAAATTTTTTTAATAATTTTAATTTTTTTATCCTTTTAAATTAAATATTACTCTTTAATGATCAGTATTAATTTTTCCATTTTCATATATATAAATATATATATAAAGTCTATGGTTCATTTAAGTTATTCTGAAATTATTTCAATTTTTTGACACAAACATGCATATAGATACACCACCATGTAGTTTAATATGATCTTTTCTTTTCCCATCCTTATACTTAAATTGCTTATCTAACCTAAAATATTTATAGGATAATTGGAGGAGAGGCTTAAAAGCACATAGGGATGACACAGTGTGTGTTTGGATTACAGTTGGCAAACTTAAGTTTGGTTGAAAGTATGTTTGCAAACTTAAGTTTAATTAAAAGTAAGTTTACAGTAATGTGATTTATGTTTGGGAACTTTTGTCTTAAAAGTGAGTTTGATAAAATGAATGTTAGAGATAAATTGTAACTCAAAACTCAAAAGCAACAATTTTTTCCCTTTGCTTCAACGTGAGTTGAGGACCAAATTTCAGTTGAAATAGTGCCAACTGAGTTTTATCCATTTTTATCCAAACATAACTTTCATCCGTTCAATGTACAAGAACTGACGTTTGATTTGTCAAACGGATTCCCAAACATGCTCACAGTAAGTAAATTGAAGAAGACACTTCCAAATCTAGAAAAAAGAGGAATAATTATTAAAGTGATATTCTTTTTGATAATTAAATGAAAATTACTTTTTGGCAATTGTTGACTATTGATGGCAATTATTTTGATATAAAGGTTAGGAGGCCAATAACATTTTCAAATTTCTATTCTTTTGCATTTCAATATAGTTTAACAGGTACAATTTGATATGATCTTGTGTAAATTAATTTTAGGCAATTTTTTTCTCATTTCCGTTGTTCATTCTACAAATGTCCTAGTAAAATAATCTGTAACCATCTTTAACCATGTTATGAATGCAAGAGAGAGAAATCAAACAGAAACATTAAAGAAAGTCGCCAACGCAGGCACTTGTGAAAATCATGTTTTTCCTAAGAAAATTCTTATTTTTTTGTCCCTATCCTACCCTTGAGTCATAGCTTAAATTTGCTTAAGTAGTGTCTTTTATGTCTTAAGTAATTTGAAATCATGTTTGATAAATGTTTAGCTATGATCTTTTGTTTCAAATTAGATTTTTATTAAGTTTCTTGGTATTTCATTCTAGATGGTTGATAAAGGAGAAGATGTGAAACTTGAATGGAAGGGAAATTCACAAGAAGGGAGGTTATGCCATACCAGAGCTCAAGCGCCCAAGTTTCAGCGCCTAAGCATCCACTGAGTGATGTTGGTTGATGTTCTGTCATGCTAGTGCTCAGGCGCCCAAAAACCAGCGCTTAGGCGCTCGGGAGGGATTGAATCAGTGGTAAATTCTGCCTTGTTCCCGCTTAAGCTCCCAAAACATAATGCCTAAGCCCCTGAGTTTATATCTCAAAACAAGAGTTTCTATCAACCCAGCGTTTAAGAACCTAAATGCCACCGCTCAAGCGTTGGCTTTTAAAAGCTGTCACATGTTTGCTGCATAGATATTCTTTTGTTATGAGTATGGCAATGGCTACAAAAGTGTGTTGATTTAATTGATGGTGAGGGTGGGTGACACTGAAAAGAAGAATTATAAGCTTTAACTTAAAATATTTTGTTGAATCCTTTTCTTAAGCTAGATTAATTTTGGTTTCTGTCAATGAATTTGTGGGGTTCTCTTAGTGCAATAGGTAGTTCTAAAAGTTTGGCTTGATTACGTTGTGGTATCACGACGTGTATAATCAAGACTAATATTGAAGCTACAATAATTTGGGATGGCCAATTCGATTAAACTTAAAAGCCCCTGCCAAAGCAAAAATAAAAAAATAAAAATGATCCATGTGTTTTATGAGATGAATTTTGTTTGGTATTGGCATGAGTAGAAAGCTCATCTTTCCTACAATTTGAGCTGAGAATAAACAATATATTGTGGACTCAAATTCCTTTCTTCTTTCTTTGTGCTAAATGAGTGTTTTTTTTTAAAAAAAATTGTAAGAATTTGAAAATCAAATCGGTTATTAAACTGATAAAGAGACTGATTCACGGTTCAATATTTTAATCATAATTGAATCGGTCTATATTTAATATTAAAAATTATCATTTTTTATCATTAGTATCATTAATTTTTATAAACATGAATTTAATAATTTAAACATTTATTTTAATTTATTTTAAAATTGGAACATTATTCTATCAATATGACAATGTTAATAAGTAATATTATAATAATGAATATTAAAAAATAAAGAATTAATGGTTATAATATTATTAAAAAAATTATCAAAGTAACTTAAATATATTTTAAATTATTATTTGAAAGCGAATGTAATATAAATAAGGAAAAACTTCAAAAATCTCCTATCTTATACGCGATAGGGTTAAGACTTTGGTCCTATTACTTCAAAAATATGTAAAAAGAACCTGTTACTTTGCGTTTTGTGCAAAGAAGTATAAAATAGTAACAGACGTTATATTTTTGATAGAAATGCGCACGTGCAACGCACGACCACATCTGAAAATTCTTCCCCTAAACGCGGTCTTCTTCTTCCTCTTGCCCAAACCCTAGATCTCCAGAGGATGCCTCCATTGTCGTCGATTTGCTCTCCGATGACAACTGACGAGCGCCGAACTCAGTCAAAATTATAACCGAAGTTATTACCTAAACTTGTAGTATAGTGAACAACACCGGATCGTCTCCTCAAGGATCGTAGATGCAATTTGATCAAATCAAGTGAAAGTTAGAAAAAGGGGGTTTTGATGGTTCAAAGATCGCGATGTGATGGATTTAAAGAGAAATAACAATTAAAAGAATGTCAATTCGAAATCTATCCGAGATTGGGTGGATTCAATCATGTAACCTTTCAACAAACACCGAAATACATTTGAATGGTTAACTTGGATCTAACCGAGATCTCTCGCATCGATCCGAATTCATACTAGACAATCGTCCAGAATTCAATTGACAAGTGATAAACACAAATCTCGCAATCGCACCATTCATGTAAATATATGTCAATTTAAGCACCGAATTCAATTAACCTAGGCACAAATCAAGAACCTAACCTCTTCAATTACGTGATTAGTTTAGATCAATCAGCTCTAAATTTCATCACAATACTTAATCTTAAATCAAGATCAAATCGATCAAACATAAACAGAATCACCATTCATGCATTCAAGATCAAGAGAACGAAGAAGAAGAAAAAGGAATTCAAATATAAATCAAATACATTACATAACCAAGGTCTCAAGAATCCAAGCCACAATCTCTTCAAGAGTCCCTTGACTAGAAGTTACTTAGCTCTCCATTACAATGAAGGAAAAATATACAAGAACTATGAAAAACTATCTTTAACTCTAAGTGTATGTTGTGTTTAGAGCTCTCCACATGCTTCCTTTTATAGAGGATTCAGAGTAGTAGTAGATGGGTAGATGAGATTAGTAGGTGGAATTAGTAGGTGAGCTTGGTAGGTGAACTTGGTAGGTGAGCTTGGTAGGTGAACTTGGTAGGTGAGCTTCCTTGTCTCCGAAAGTATTCATTGTTGAACTCATTGATTTCGTCATTTTTGAGCTAAGTGGTCTTCATGAAAGTTCTAGGAAATTGTCTAAGCTTTCCAATGGCTCTTCCAAGCACCCAAAAATTCGTCCTACAGCCCAAGATATGACCCAATTCCTACAGACTGCTCAGGACCAGTTTCAGCACCTCTGTTTTGACTTTCAGACCCAATATCTCCATCAAGGAGCCCGAATCAAGTTTTGTGTTTGTCATGAAAGTTGTACATATGGGTCTTAACTTTCAGATCACCAATTTTCAGCCCATTCTATAAACCCAATCTCGAATTATGTTCTGGTTACTACACACTTTCGGGTTCCAGTCCACATACAAATCCCGTATTCTGATTTCCATGCCCAATTAGCTCCACTAGATGTCTGAATTTGACTTTGAGCTCTTCATCAAAGTTGTAGAGCTCTCTTTTATCTTTCCTACAAGGTAAAATTCATAATTATCAGACATTTAGAACTCAAGATATGACCAAAATACAGAAACAGTGTAAGACTCGAATAATGCTGAAAAATCAATTAAGTCCGATTCGAGTTCAAACTTACAAAACATAATCAAATTCAGTCAATTAAGTACATGAAGAGTGTAAATGACTAATAATGAGGGTTTCTTAATGAATAAAATATGTGATTATCGACAACCACCATCGTGACGACAATAACACTGAACCGCTGCTCCTCCACAATCGTCACTCACCCACAATTGTCGCTCTTCGATTCCCACTAGTAGGACGGAATCAACCCACAACCACCACTCACCCACAATCGCCGCTCTTCGCTTCTGTGCTTGTTTGATGGTTCACCGCTCTTCACAATCACCTAAAACCGTTGTTGCTCAGCCACCCAAGCTAGATCCGCACACCACCACAACTAAGACTCAGGCGACTAGGTTTGGTTTAGAAATGGGTGCATCATGGGATGTCAGATCTGGGCTACGCGACGTAGCTCGATGGCAAATCTAGGTGACGCGATGGAGCTCGTGGGTTACGGATCTAGAACAGGTTCTGGACAGTGGGTCATATGGGTCACAACTGGCTTAGAATGGTGGAGCACGGTGGCTCGCATGTGGTGCGCAGTGGTGGTTCGCACGAGGTAGATCTGAGTTTCTAAGGGTCCTATTTTGGAGCGTGACAGAGAAATGGGGGTGGCATGGTGAAGGCAGAGAGGCAGTGATGGTGGCTGACAGTCCAAGGTTTGGGTGGCTATGGTGTGGACGGCAGCTGCACGGTTCTAGGCTTATAGGTGGGAGGAAGAAGAAGATCACGTTTGGGGGAAGAATTTTAAGATGTGCACGTGCGTTGCACGTGCGCGTTTCCATCCAAAATATAACGTCCATTACTATTTTGTACTTCTTTGCACAAAATGCAAAGTAACTAGTCATGTTTGCACATTTTTGAAGTAACAGGACTAAAGTGCACATTACGTATAGTACAAGAGGTTTTTTAGAAGTTTTCCCTATAAATAATAATGTTTGTTCCATAACAACCACCAAGGCATGTAGCTTTATTGTTGGTTGTGTTTTACACGATGAGAAGGTGTTGGGTTCAATTCCCTTCTCCTTGAAACTTGAATTTTTTTTATAATAAAGAGAACCAGTTCAACAATTGATACGCTATTAGTTCAAATGGTTGACCAATTTATAACTAGTTCAACGGTTCCGAAGTCTGTTTTTCAAATACCGGTTTGAGTGATGAAATGTGTGGTCATAATTTGAGGAAATTGTGTGGCTCAAATTTAGCCACACTTATGGCTAAAAATTATGCCACTTGGCATCTCCAAAGACCACATGTTTGGTCATCCTTCTCCTATAAATACCCTTCCCTTCTCATTTGCAAGACACACCAAAAATTCTCTAGTTCTCTAGTCTTTATTTCCTTTGTATCATAATAAGGAAAGTTCTTATAAAATAGAGAAGTTCTGAGAGAGAGTTTGGAGAGTGAATCTGGGTGTAATTGAGTTCTGGGAACTGAGTGAAACACTGAGTGGCTCTTGTAAATTCTTTGATACCATAGTGGAATTTATCTCACGCTCTCTGTCGTGGACGTAGGCAAATTGCTGAACCACGTTAAATCTCGGTGTCAATTTTTCTCTATTATTTTTCTCTAAATGGACCTTTTTTCGCTCCAACAAATCGTATCGAGCTCTCGAGCTCTCGGATAAGGTGCCGGATTTATAAGAAAATTCTTAGTATGCTTCTGTGGTTGCGATTGTCGATCTTCCACATCGAAAAGAATTATTCTTGTTTCGGAAAAGTGTGGTAGTGTGAAAGTGCGTGTCTAGGAAAGTTCGGCTAAGGAAAGACTTGGTATTTAAGTGTGTTACGTACACCACCTCTCTTTCCTGGGAACTTACATGGTATACCGTTCACGGACTACGGCATTGTTCCAAAGATACGGTCGTTCACCTGTACGTCACTATACGGTCATCATGGCGAGTGCTAAATTTGATTTGGAGAAATTCAATGGAGAAAATGATTTCAGTCTCTGGCGGCTGAAGATGAAAGCGCTACTGGTTCATCAAGGCTTGGGCAAAGCCTTGGAAGGTAGAGACAAGCTGCCACAAAGTCTAACCGACATCGAGAAAAGCGAGATCTTGGAAAAAGCACACAGTGCAATTTTGTTGTGCTTAGGAGATGAAGTTCTACGAGAAGTGTCAGAAGAAAATACAGCTGCTTCATTATGGTTGAAGCTGGAAAGCCTGTACATGACGAAGTCGCTCACCAATAGACTGTATTTGAAGAAAAGAATATATACTCTTCAAATGCAAGAAGGAAAGCCTATAAAAGAGCACCTAGACGAATTTAACAGAATTATTCTTGATCTAAAGAATATTGATGTTAAAATCGATGACGAAGATCAAGCAATTCTTCTACTATGTTCCCTTCCAAGTTCTTACGAGCACTTTATCGACACCATGATGTATGGTCGAGAAGATCTTACCTTGGAGGAAGTCAAGGCTGCGTTGCACTCGAAAGAACTGAAGAAAAGAGTATCGATTCAAAATCAAAGCTCGGGTGAAGGTCTCTTTGTTAGAGGAAGAACAGAGAAACGAGATCAAAATAGTGGCAGAGGCAGATCTAGGTCAAAATCCAAAGCGAAACCTAGAAAATTTAAATGCTTCCACTGTCACAAAAAAGGGCATATAAGGAAAAATTGTCCAGAGCGCAAAGGAAAGGAGAAGATCTCTGAATCTGGAAGTGTGGCTGTAGCAGATGGCTACGACAGTGCAGATGCTCTCATAGTCTCAGATCATGACTCAAAAGATGAATGGATTCTTGATTCTGGATGCTCATATCACATGTGTCCCAATAAGGATTGGTTTACCACTTACCAACCTTTAGATGGGGGCAAGGTTCTTCTGAGGAATAATGCTCCCTGTAAGGTCGTTGGCATTGGCACAGTCAGAATCAAAATGTTTGACGGGATCGTGAGAACATTGTCGGATGTAAGGCATGTTCCAGAGTTGAAGAAAAATCTGATTTCCTTGGGTACGCTAGATTCAAAAGGTTATAGCTACAAAGGTGAAGGTGGAGCTATAAGAATTTCTAAAGGTGCTCTAATTGTAATGAAGGGGAAGAAAGAAAATAGTCTCTACATATTACAAGGAAGCACAATTACAGGTACTGCCGCTGTCTCCTCAACAGTTGATTCTGATGTCACCAAGTTATGGCATTTGCGAATGGGACATGTCAGTAAGAGAGGTCTAGCAGAGTTGAGCAAGCAAGGATTACTCTGTGGTCAACAAGTTGGGAAGATAGATTTCTGTGAACACTGTGTATTCGGAAAACAATGTCGGATAAAATTCAACACTGCAGTTCATCGAACAAAAGGCACGTTGGATTATATACATTCTGACTTGTGAGGTCCTTCTCAAGTACCTTCTCACGGTGGTGGCAGATATATGTTAACCTTCATTGATGATTATTCAAGGAAGGTTTGGATCTTCATTTTGAAACATAAAAATGAAGTATTTGTCAAGTTCAAACAATGGAAAACCTTGATCGAAAAGCAGACTGGAAGGCAGATCAAGCGACTAAGAACTGACAACGGTTTGGAGTTCTGTAGCGGAGAATTTGAAAAGTTTTGCAAGGATAATGGTATCGTCAGACACCATACAGTAAGGCACACTCCACAACAAATGGACTTGCAGAGCGAATGAACGAACTTTACTTGAAAGAACCAGATGTATCTTTGTCAAATGCTTTGGATTACCAAGCATTTTGGGCTGAAGAAAGTCATCAATACACTGTTACTTGATCAACGAGATGTCCATCAACGGCCATTGGTTTCAAAACTCCGAAGAGATGTGGTCGTACTCCCGCCAATTATGAAAATTTAAGGATATTTGGTTGTCTGCATATGCTCATATCAAAGAAGGAAAACTTGATGCAAGAGCATTGAAATGCATTTTTCTTGGATATCCCGACGGTGTGAAAGGATTTAAGTTATGGTTGCCGTGAGAAAAGAAAATGCATTATTAGCAGGGATGTTACCTTTAATGAAGCTGAAATGCTAAAGCCTCATAAAGAGTCATCAAATGAAAACAAAGATCCTAATATCTCGAAGAAGGTGGAGCTTGAGGTGGAGTCTTCCAAAGAAACCTCGTTGGATCAAGTTCAAGAAGAAGAAGAACAAACCCCACTTGAGGATTCAGACACACAACAATTGCAACACTATCAGTTAGCTAGAGACAGGCAAAGAAGAGAGATAAAACCTCCTTCGAGGTATGGCTATGCTGACTTGGTAGCATATGCTCTAAATGTTGCTGATAATATCAACAATTGTGAGCCTCAGTCATACCAAGAAGCTATCAGTAGCAAAGAAGCTTCTCGGATCAAGGCAATGACAGAAGAAATTGAATCTCTTCATAAGAATCATACTTGGGTTCTTGTTGAAAGGCCGAAGACTCAAAAGATTGTTGGATGCAAATGGGTCTTCAAGAAGAAGGAAGGAATCCCTGGAATTGAAGATGCAAGATTCAAAGCGCGATTAGTGGCTAAAGGTTTTACACAAAGAGAAGGTATTGATTTCAATGAAGTCTTCTCTCCCGTGGTAAAACATAGCTCTATTCGCATCCTACTTGCCATCGTAGCTCAATTTGATCTAGAACTTGAGCAGTTAGATGTCAAGACGGCATTCTTGCATGGCGAGCTGGAAGAACAAATCTATATGAAGCAGCCTGAGGGATTTGAAGTCCAAGGGAAGGAAGACTATGTTTGCTTGTTGAAGAAATCTCTGTACGGCCTAAAACAATCTCCTAGACAGTGGTACAAGCGGTTTGACACATTCATGCTTGGAAATGACTACTGCAGAAGTGAGCATGATAGTTGTGTCTACTACAAGAAGCTTGCAGATAAGTCATTCATCCATTTGCTCCTGTATGTTGATGACATGTTGATCGCCTGTAAGAACATGTCTGAAATAAAGAACTTGAAAGCTCAATTGAGCTCAGAGTTTGAAATGAAGGATTTAGGAGCTGCAAAGAAAATTCTGGGAATGGAGATTCACAGGGATAGAAAAGCAGGGATGCTCTTTCTATCACAAAAGAAGTATATTGAGAAAGTGCTAGAACGTTTTGGCATGCAAAATGCTAAACCTGTCACTACTCCATTGGCGGCCCATTTCAAACTTTCACAGCCTCTTTCACCACAAACTGAGGGTGAAAAGAAGGAGATGTCAGATGTACCTTATGCTAGTGCAGTTGGCAGTCTCATGTATGCCATGGTATGCACTAGACCAGATATTGCACAAGCAGTAAGCATGGTAAGC
The DNA here is from genome assembly GCA_029884605.1 of Ormosia emarginata. Lineage (NCBI taxonomy): Eukaryota > Viridiplantae > Streptophyta > Magnoliopsida > Fabales > Fabaceae > Ormosia > Ormosia emarginata. The sequence goes on along the minus strand of JAQQTP010000058.1, from coordinate 2,924,435 downwards.
AGGTATATGGCAAGTCCTGGTAAAGTTCACTGGAAAGCTGTAAAGTGGATTTTGCGCTACCTAAAAGGTACCACGGATATAGGACTAGTGTATAAAAAAGTCAAAGATGTCGGGAGCAAGATCACTTGGATACGTTGACTCAGACTATGCTGGAGATCTAGATAAGTGAAGATCACTCACTGGGTATGTCTTTACACTGTGCAGTTGTACTATTAGTTGGAAAGCAATGCTACAATCGATTGTTGCTTTGTCTACAATTGAAGCAGAGTACATCGCAACAACGTGTGTTTGAAAGGAAGCTATTTGGGTGAGAGGATTGATTGAAGAGTTGGGTATACAACTGGAAGAAACAACCATCTACTTGTGATAGTCAAAGTCTATACATCCGACAAAGAATCCTATGTATCACGAAAGAACTAAGCATATCGACGTCGAATGCACTTTATCGAGATATCGTGGAAAGAGAAATTGTTAGAGTTGAGAAGATACCCACGGCGGATAATCCGCGGTATGATGACGAAGGCGGTTCCAACAACCAAGTTCGGACATTGTCTGGACTTAATTAGAGTTCGAAACTCTAAGGAATATGAAGGGAGCGATTCAGAAGAAAAACACTATGCATAATTTCAGCCAAGGTGGAGATTTGAAATGTGTGGTCATAATTTGAGGAAATTGTGTGGCTCAAATTTAGCCACACTTATGGCTAAAAATTTTGCCACTTGGCATCTCCAAAGACCACATGTTTGGTCATCCTTCTCCTATAAATACCCTTCCCTTCTCATTTGCAAGACACACCAAAAATTCTCTAGTTCTCTAGTCTTTATTTCCTTTGTATCATAATAAGGAAAGTTCTTATAAAATAGAGAAGTTCTGAGAGAGAGTTTGGAGAGTGAATCTGGGTGTAATTGGGTTCTGGGAACTGAGTGAAACACTGAGTGGCTCTTTGTAAATTCTTTGATACCATAGTGGAATTTATCTCACTTTGCTCTCTGGTCGTGGACGTAGGCAAATTGCTGAACCACGTCAAATCTCGGTGTCAATTTTTCTCTATTATTTTTCTCTAAATGGGCCTTTCGCTCCAACAAGTGACATAACCAAACTAGTCAATGACTCGGTTCATAGTTGAACTGATTCGACTGGTTGGTCCAGTTCGATTCTCAAAACCATCTTGGCAAACAAGTTATTTTGCTCCTAGAATGTCTTATCATGCATCATAAAACAAGTACTTTCTAAAGACTTAACAACTATGGTTATCAAACTCTTGAGTTAACTCTTAAATTCTTACAAGTTTACGATCTTAGTACACAAGAATTAACTCGCATGCAAACTCTCTTTTTTGTCAAACTCATATAAATTTAAGTAAATTCTGACAAAATCGATAAAATCTCGATTATACTGTTGAGTTTAATTATGAGTTTAAATTTACATATGGTTTTGCATTCAAAATGCACAATTTTGGTCGATTTTGTTGGGTTTCTTTAATGAACATACACAACAACTGATTTAATGTTCATTTTGAAGGACTAATTTAATGAACATAGTTGCCCAAAAAAAAAAAAGATAAAGGAAAAAATAAAGAATAACTTCAGTCAAAGAACATAGTTGCCACAGCTACTAGTCAATTATCGTATCAATGACCAAGGATAAAATAACAAGGTTAAACGCAGAAACCCAAATAAATAAAGATTGAAAGAGATCAAACAATGCAAGAAGATTTGGACGTGGAAAAGCACATAGATATGCCAATTCTTATGTTTTGAGGACAAAGGCTGTAGGTGGATTAACTCACTAGTGAATATCCCAAATCATGCTAAAGAACAACTTACTGGATGCAGAATCATTATCTCAAGTAGTTGACTTAAATGAGAAGTGATAACAATCTGTGGAAAATTTGGAATTCAATCACTGCAGAAATTAAATTAGGAATAATCACTTCAAATCTGGTTTATTAATTATTAAGTGGCCTTGGCGCAATTTACATTTGATTGTCCACTCAAATTCACATTTGTCCACCCAATAAGAAAAAGAAAATTAAAAATATTCATCCAGTAAGAAGCAAAGTAAAAAACACGAAAAACAATTTTACATCATATTTTGAAATTATATTCATTTTGTCTAGGTATAAAAGTAAAACAAAACATTTATGGTTATGGCTACATTAATCTTTCATTAGCATGCCTAATCCTAGAAACGGTCATAAAATAATATGGGAAAACTGGAGGTGAACATGTTAACTTACAGAATGAGTGAAAATTATAGTTCTTGAGAAGTTAAATCAACCTGTATTCCTCATCCCAGCAGCAATACCATTTATGGTGATAAGCAAAGCATCTCTGGCTTTAAGGTTGTCATCATCACATCTTAACCTCTTAAGTATCTCCACCTGCAACATGTTCATGGGATTCAGAAAGGGAAGTCTATTCTCAATCAGCCTCCTTAAGCTCCTATTATTCTGCTGAAGTTTTTCATGCCCACTAATTACTAGTACGTACTTCCCAGTTGTTATTAGCTCGCTCCTTAGTTGACGACCAAGTTCTTGTCTCTTCTCTGACACAAGAACTTCATCATAGTGCTTCGCAATAGGAATGTCTGCTTTTCCCAAAACCATCTCAATAAGGTCTATTGTACTTTGAAAGAAAGGCCACTCTTTGTACATGGCTTTTAGCTCTTCAGTGTGTCCTTTCTCACAAGCACCTTTTAAACCTGCTCCAACTCCAAGCCAAGCTGGAAGAACAAATCTGGTTTGGGTCCATGCAAAGACCCATGGTATGGCACGAAGGTGTCCAATTCCTGTTGAGCTCTTTCTTCTTGTGGGGCGGCTACCTATGTTAAGGAAGCCAAGCTCTGCTTGAGGTGTGGCTTCATGGAAGTAGGAAAGGAATTCTGGATTTTCATAGACTACACTGCGGTAACACTGGCAACTGATTTTTGAAATGTCTTCCATGAGATTACGCCATTTTTCTTCTCGGGGCGGGAGAGGTGGACGAAGGGTAGCAAGTAGCACAGCTGTTGTGTATATTTCTAGCTGTCTAACAGCTGTCTGTGGCAACCCAAACTTGGCCTGTACCATCTCTCCTTGCTCAGTTGACCGAAGGGTTCCCTGTAATGTATCATGTAACACACCAGAGGAATATTGTTGACTTTAGAGCAATGCTTGTAATGGATGCAGTTTAAGAAAAATTTGTGCTTTCAAATGTCTATGCAGATAGCAGCTTATTAAAAACAGAACTGATTCCTGATGACTAATGGGAACATGATCTAAAATCTAGTTCATAGTTGAGCGTATAACTTGACTTTCAAGTAAATACTAAAATTCAGATGCTATTCTAGCCTCAAAAATTGTTTGGCTTAATGAATGTTAATCAATATTCAATCTTGACAATTTAATGGTTTATAACACTCAAAAGTCAACAACTCTGAACAATTTCAACAAAAGAAACCAAGAATGCATGACAAGTTTCTACACTAACCATTACCCTACCAGCAGTCCAATAGTCCTGATGTTACATCACCTCCCCATGACCATGAGAAAGGAAGTCCTTGAATTAACTAACACCCCAACCCCTCGAGTGTAATGACTGGATTGTAGCAATGTGCCAAAAAATTAACAAAACTATAGATTCATATTTCATACTATTAGTTTCAAACAGCTAAATTATTTTAGAAGGAAAATGGGACTTAAATTCAGACTTTAGGGTTATGTATATTAAGGTTAAAATGCATAACCCACCATCACAGAGCCAGGTGGTTGAGACTGAATAGCCAGATACGTTGGGCCACCACCACGACCAATACTCCCTCCACGGCCATGGAACAGAGTAACCTTAATACCATACTCAGTACAAGCAGCTACAACATCCTCCTGAGCTTTGTAAAGTTCCCAAGCAGCAGTAAAGCGGCCAGCATCTTTACCAGAATCAGAATACCCAACCATAACCTGCATATTGAAATTTATAATACTACCGCATGAATTCCCCATAATAGCCATAACATATGAAATGAATCTCTAATTAAAAAGTACCTCTTGATGCCCATTATGGTTCTTAATGATGTGTTGGCGGTACCAATCTATTGATAAAAGTTTTTTGATAACTGAACCAGCTCCTCTCAGGTCCTTCACAGTTTCAAATAGAGGAACCACCCGCAGCCTATGTCAGACACATGTATGTCAGTAAAATTCAAACATTCTAACTGCACTGCAACATTTATGAGAGTGACCTTTAAACCAATTATCCAGCAAATTACCACTAACTTGTCATTGAACAATCATAAAATTTCTCTTCTCTCAGAACCCTTAACTTTTGACCCAGTAACAAATAATGCATAACAAGAGTATTCTTCAAATTCTATTTTATAAGATCAGGTAAATCCTGCTACTCATTTTCCAAACACTGACAAGAAAAGTGAACTTAAGTTTATTGGACTTGACAAGCACACAAGTATAATCTAAAATTTACATGCAAGCATGTGTGTCGGTGTGTGTATAGCTAACATGTAATATACATGATTCACACATTTCTTCCAAATTTTTACTTAAAGAATAATATACACATGAAGATACAATGTACTAGTAAAATTTTTCATCTCAGGCACCCTTGTGATTAGATAAGTATAAAGATAACTTGGATAAGTTCCACTTAAATAATATGAACATTTCAGTTCCATACTTACGTTCCACCAGGACATGCTCTTCCCAACTCCCCACTAACAGCAAGCCGTGCATCCTTCTGTAAAAGCTCTACTGCAAGGACATCACTTGCCTGACAATCAAAGTAAGTCCAAAATCGTTAGTATCAATGCTAACAACTTCATTTTTTTAACTCAAATACCCTAGATGCTTTCTTTCACAGTTGTAGGGTTAAAATGTTGAAAAGATATCAGACAACTAAATTTATCAATCCCAGCAGCACAGAATATAGTGAAAATGACTTTTTCAAGCAAAAGCAAAACAAAACACCAAGAAAAAAAAGGGGAAAAAAGAAAAAGTAAAAGGAAGGCACTGATGATTGTCAAAGCAATTATTTAATGTCAAAAGGCCAGGTGAGTTTGACATCTAAATTGATATTTCACAAACTGGTTCTATTACAAAGTTTCTATGCATAATTTGTAAGAGTAATAGCAGTTAATCGTACATTTGAGGCCATAGAGATCACATAGGCTCCAAGTGAATCACTCCCTAGCTCAGCAGCAATTCGGAAGGTATCCAAAACTTCCTTAACATCAGGAGCAACCTAAAAAGAATAATTCAAGATGCCAATCAGAAATAGAAAATCAGGGACATAGAACAGAGAAAGAATTAAATGGTATATATTATGTCAAGAAAAAATAAATTTAATTTCGACAGAAAAAGGAATAAATACCCAGGTCAAATTGGTTTGACATTGAAAGCATGTGACATGGAAAGCTAGACAAAAAAATATGCAAGCAATGTATCCCAGTTGTTCCTCTTAACTAGAACTTGGATGATGGATCTGGATCATTCCATCACTGAGGTTCCAGAAAAGTTTCAGAAGGCATATCCTTCAATCAGGAATTCAAATAACCCACAATAAGAAACTATGAGAACTAGCACTGTTTCAGAGATCATATCCCTCTTTCCATATCTTTCCGTTCTTTTCTCTATTTTCATTTTGTTCAAAGGAAGAGAGTAATAAGCACAGAAGAATGTCAACAACTATTTTTTTCAGAATTGCAATTAAATTACTTAGCCCCAACTTTTAAACTTTAGAAACTCCCATTAAATCAAAGCCACAATTAGTTTGACACTTTATTACTTTAAGCCAATAAGAATTGAAAAATTTATAGCTGTTTTTGAACTGGCAATCTCTGATCACAATATCATGAAAGAAGGGTGAATGAAAGACATAAGAAACAATAGTTTTAAGTAACTACGACATATGACCAAAGCCTAGCACCTGCGACAAGATGATATATAATTGCAATTATACATGGTTTAATGATGTCCCCATCACAACCATTAGAAACAAATTTGGCACCCTTGAATATCTTTTCAACTAGTATTACAAGAAACTAGTTTATAACTTTTTCTATAAAAAAAAAAGGAAAAGAAAATTCCCTTGATTTTGGAATTGGTTCATATACTCAGGCCAAAAAATATTAAAAGAACAAAACTCATATATCTTGGTTACAATTCCACAAATAACCTTAGATTTTGAGTATAATAGGACACCAAAATTAGATTTTTGTGGGATAACCAGAAAACGATAAAATATACATTTATTTAAACAAAAAAAATAATAACCAAAGCCTTTTTGCACTAGGTGGGGTCGGCTACATGGTGATAGTGACGATATTGTATTCTGTCATAAATCATGTCTTCAGAAAGGCCATTTAACTCTAAATCTTTTTTAATGGTTTAACTTGAAGAAAAGGGAATTATTGTTGAATTGTGTATCTAATCAAACCATACATGATTTGTATATATAGATGTTAATATTAATTACAATTAATCACAATGATACAATCCTAATATGCTACAATCCTAATTGATCCTAATTGATTCTAGCATATATACAAGATATACTGCTATATTTAAAATATTCTAAACTATTCTAACACTCTCCCTCAAGCTGGTGCGTATATATCATGTGCACCAAGCTTGTTACATATGTAGTTAACCTGGAGACCTCTAAGAGCCTTAGTAAAAATGTCAGCAAGTTAGTCATTCGAATTCACAAATGCAGTAGCAATTTCACCGGCCTAAATTTTCTCCCTAACAAATTGGCAATCAATCTCAATGTGCTTAGTTCTCTCATGAAAGACAAGATTTGAGGATATATGTAGTGCAACCTGATTATCGCATACGAGTTTCATTGGTTGTGGTTCACATATTTTCAACTCTTTAAGTAATTGCCTCAACCAAATGAGTTCACAAGTTGCAGTGTCCATCGCTCGATATTCAGCTTCTGCACTTAACCTGACAACTACAATTTGCTTCTTACTTTTCCAAGATATCAGATTTCTCCTAAAAAGAAAGCAGTACCTTGAAGTAGAGCATCTATTAGAGGGAGAGCCTGCCCAATCAGCATTTGTAAACCACAAATTTCCGTATGCTCTTTATCTTCATATAGTAAGCCTCTTCCTAGTTATCCTTTAATGTATCGGAGTAAGGCATATTTCCTCTAGGAGATAGAAATGTCATGTCTAGACTGTGTCACCTCAATAACTAGGAAATAATAGAGCTTACCAAGGTCTTTGGTCTGAAAAATGAGTGAATAAATGTTGCTTTAATTGTTCAATGCCAACTTGGTCGTTCCTAGTAATGACAATGTCATCCACATAAACTACAAGGTAGATGCATTGATTGGGAGATTGATGCCGATAGAAAACAGAATGATCGGCTTCACTGCGAATCATGTCGAAGGCTTGAACAACTACGCTAAATCAGCCAAACCAAGCTCGTGAGGACTATTTTAGGCCATGCAAGGACTTGCGAAGTTTGCACACCAATTAAGTCTCCTCCTGAGCAACAAAACCAGGCGGTTGCTCCATATAAACCTCCTCTTATAAATCACTGTGTAACAAGGCATTCTTTATGTCCAGCTGGTAGAGGGGCCAATGGCGAATAGTAGCCATGGCGAGGAAAAGACGTACAAAGGTAATCTTAGCAACTGGAGAGAAGATGTCACTATAATCAAGACCAAAGATCTGAGTGTAGCTTTTGGCGACTAAATGAGCATTCAATCGATCAATGGAGCCATGTGGACCAACTTTAACAGTAAACACCCATCTGCAGCCAACAATAAATTTACCCGCTGGTTTAGGAACTAGCTCCAATGTGCCATTAGAATGTAAGGCAGACATCTCATCCATCATCGCCTGACGTCAACCTGAATGAGACAGTGCTTCATCTGTGGTTTTAGGAATAGAAACAGAAGACAGACTTGAAACAAAGGTGTAATGTTGTGAAGAAAAACGGTCATAACTAAGAAGGACATAAAGCAAATGAGGGTTACGAGTAGAATGTTTACCTTTCCAAAGAGCAATAGGTGAGTTGTCTAATGCAGGAACCAAGGCGAAGGGAATGACTGTCGAAGGTGGTGAATCATCTGGAACTTCCTCTAGAACAGGGTTGGCACCAATAAGCGATTGTGGTCGACGTTGAAAAGTAACTAGTGGACGAGAAGGACCATGGGCAGGCACCGAAGCAAGAACAGGAGTGGGATTACTGTTGGAATCAACAGGAGGACTGTAGATAAGAACAGGAAAGATTGTGTTTACTTGGGAAGCATTTGTAGGTAAAGAATAAAAGGGTTGCTGGTCGAAAAAAGTGACATTAGCAGACACAACATAACGACCTAAATTGGGAGAGTAGTATCGATACCCTTTCTAAAGACGAGAGTATCTAAGGAAAAGACATTTGAAGGCTTTGGCAGTGAGCTTGTCCTTTCCTGGAGTAACATTGTGGACAAAACAGGTACAACCAAACACATGAGGAGACACAAGATAAATAGATGTATCAGGAAATAATATAGTGTATGGGACTTGGTCATTTAAAACAGAGGAAATGTCGAGCTGTAAATATGTAATTATTACCTATAAATATATTATTAGGAGAGTCAACCTGAAATCCCTCAAATCAGGGGATTTATTTAGAAAGTAATTAGGCACTGTTTTAATCCTTTTTATTAGGATTAATTCTGTTTCTATTTTTACTTTATTGTATCACATTATATATTTGATGTACTATCTCGTTGAATCAATATAGAAAACAATTCTGATTTCATCTTATTTTTCTTCGCATGGTATCTAGAGCCCTAGGGTTTGTCGCCGGGGTCTCTAGTTCCTGCTCTCACCTGCGCAACCTTCATTGCTGCAACTCTCTCTCTTCCACGTGCTAGGGTAGCCTTAATTGCTGCACCTGTGTCCTTCTATTAAGCAGCCTTATTGCTGTGCCCCTGATCTACCTGAAGATAGCCTTAATCGCTGCATAGTTCCATCTCTGCAAAAAGCAAATCTGCACAACCTTCTTTGTTGTTCATCGTTTTCTGGGTGTTTCCCTTATCACTATGTCAGAAGCAGAAATAGAAACCACAGTGACCAGCAATCCTCCCTTTGACGAGTCCAACTCGGTTCAGAAAACTGGAGAATTACAGAGTATTCGAGCTTCTTACCGCCTCAATGGGAAGAACTATCTCAAGTGGTCCCAATTTGTCAGGACCTATCTTAAGGGCAGAGGACGTCTTTCTCATCTTCTGGCTTCTAGTCCAGACAAGAAGGACCCAAAATTTGACTCATGGGATGAAGAGGACTCTATGATAATGTCCTGGTTATGGGATTCCATGGAACCCACAATCAGTGATACTTGCATGTTCTTGAAGACAGCCAAGGACATTTGAGACTTCATCAGTCGTATATATTCGAAGGCCAATGATGCTGTCCAAGTGTACGAGATAAAAGTGAAAACTGCAGCGACTAAGCAAGGGAACAAATCAGTAACAGAGTATGCCAACACCTTGCAGAATTTGTGGCAAGAGTTGGATCATTACCGTGTGTTTGATATGAAGTGCACTGAAGATGCAGCCCTTTTAAAAAAGTTCATTGCAAAAGATCGTGTATATGATTTTCTAGCTGAACTGAACCCTAAATTTGACCAAGTTAGAATTCAGATTCTTAGTAAGGACACATCTTCCTTAGAAGAAGCAATCTCTATGGTTCGGGCAGAAGAAAGTAGAAGGAGTTTTATGCTTGAGCCTCAAAACATAGAAGGTTCAACACTAGTAACCAAACAAGAGCTGCTGCAAAAGGAGAGAAGTGATCTGCCCAACAAACCTTCAAATTATAAAGGCCAATGGAAGGACAACAACGACAATCTATGGTGCACTGACTGTAATAAACCAAGGCATACGAGAGAAAAATGTTGGAAACTGAATGGAAAACTACCAAGCAAGGGGTGGGGATATCATGGTGGGCAGCAAAGGCCTCAAGCACACATGGTGGAAAAATCCCTAGAGCCATCTGGGGTTGGAGGTTTCAATGATGAAGAAATTCAGAAGCTAAAACTCTGCTGGGAACACTTGAGAAACCTGCTGGTTCACCTGTTGGATCCTACTCTTTGGTCCTTTCAAGTACTCCTCTTTGCATGAATGTCTCATCTTATGACACCTCTTGGGTAATTGACTCAGGTGCAATAGGTCGTATAACTCACACATCACAATTTTTCCATTCCTATAATCCTTGTCCAAGTAATAGGAAAATTGTGGTAGCAAATGGGTTTGTAGCTACTGTTATAGGTGTTGGAGACATATACATTACTCCTACAATTATTCTGAAAGATGTTCTCCATGTGCCAAACTTATCGGCCAATCTTGTCTCTATTAAGAAGCTTACTGATGATCTCAATTGTTATGCTACATTCTTTCCTTCCTATTGTGTTTTCTAGGAGCAGGGATGGGGGAAGAAGATTGGACTTGCTAAGGAGAGAAATGGCCTTTACCACCTCGAAGCCCAAGACTTCAAGAAGAAAAATCTACTTTCATCTTTTCTTAGTTCTTCAAATAAGGATGTTGTTTGGATGCACCATCTCCGTCTAGGACATCCATCATTCAATGTCCTAAAATTGATGTTTCCTCAATTATTTCAAGGATGTCACTAAATTTCATTGTGATGTATGTGAGTTGGCTAAGCACACACGTGTACCTTTTCCTTCCAGCAATAAAAGAAGTTCTCATCCTTTTTATTTAATACACAGTGATGTTTGGGGACCTTTCGCTATACCTAATATTTCTAGGACTCGTTAGTTGTTATCATTAATTGATGATTGCACTCGAGTTACATGGATCTTTTTACTCAAACAGAAATCTGATGTAAGTGTTATATTTCCCAGCTTTCGCTCAATGGTTCAGACTCAATTTGGGGCCAAAATTAAAAAATTCATAACTGACAATGCTAGAGATTACTTTAATCACATGTCTACATACTTCACTTCACAAGGCATCATCCATGATTCATCATGTGTTAATACACCCCAACAAAATGGGGTAGCTGAGAGGAAGAATGGCCACTTACTCAATACCACCCGAGGTTTATTATTTCAAGGAGATGTGCTCAAATCCTACTGGGGAGAAGCTGTCCTTACTACCTCATATATGATAAACTGACTACCAATGCAGATTCTTGACAACAAAAGCCCTATTGAAGTCCTCAACACCTTCTATCCTCATTTTAGGACCTCTAATGGTCTAATACCTAGGATATTTGGGTGTATAGCCTTTGTCCATGTTCACAAACAGCATAGAGATAAACTTGATCCACGAGCTATAAGGTGTGTCTTCCTTGGCTATTCACCCACTCAAAAGGGGTATAAATGCTACAATCCATCATCAAAGAAGTGGTATATATCTGCAGATGTAACTTTCTCAGAGCACAAACCTTTCTTCTCCAAGCCCTCTCTTTAGGGGGAGATTTCAATGATGGAAGACAGTCCTTGTGAGTCCTTTGAACTTCCAGAATTTCCAGCCCCTATGTGTATTGCTCTCCGAAGTTCCTAATTATGAAGAAGCTCCCAATTCCGCTGCAGAAAATTCTAATATTGATCCAAATTTAAATTCTGATGCTCCAAATATCGATTATGGTGCTGTCCCAGCAAGTGTATCTCAGAATTTCCTAACATTTTCTCAGATTTACTCAAGGAGGAAAATTATTCCTGAATAGACACAAGTTCAGGAGCGCAACTCAAATTCTAGAAATATAAAGGAGGTTAGTACTGAACCTGAATTAATATTGCCAGCTGATGTTCCAGCAGAACCTGATAGGTGTTCAACAGATGAATTAGATCTTCCTATTGCTATAAGGAAAGGTACAAAGCAGTGCACAAAAAGGTCTCTCTATCCAATATCTCACTATGTCTCTCTTAACAAATTGTATCCTTCTCATAGAAATTTTATCATGAGTTTAAATACTATTGCTATTCCTAATATTGTTTCCGAAGCATTGTCAAAAAGCGAATGGAGGCAGGCTATGAAAGAGGAAATAAATGCATTAGAGAAGAATAACACATGGGAGGTGGTTGACAAGCCAAAAGGAAAAAACATTGTTGGTTGCAAGTGGGTATTCACCTTGAAATACAAGGCTGATGGCTCCCTTGAGAGGTATAAAGCAAGGTTAATCACCAAGGGATACACTCAAACTTATGGAGTAGAGTACCAAGAGACTTTTGCCCCAGTCGCAAAGATGAATACTGGCAGAATTTTACTAGCATTGGCTGCCCACTTTAATTGGTAGCTACTACAGTATGATGTGAAGAATGCATTCCTTCATGGTGATCTAGATGAGGAAATCTATATGAATATTCCACCCGGATTTGAAGGTGACAGAGGCAGCAAGGCGTGCAAGCTTCGAAAGGCTCTTTATGGACTAAAACAGTCCCCTAGAGCATGGTTTGGGAGATTCACAAAAGCTATGAAGGAGTTTGGGTATAAGCAAAGCCAAGGTGATCACACCCTCTTTATTAAACACACAACTGCAGGGGGAGTGACTGCACTTCTAGTTTACGTTGACGATATCATTATAACAGGAAATGATGAGAAAGAAAAGGGTAACTTGAAGCAGGAACTGGTCCAAGAATTTGAGATAAAGGAGCTGGGAAAGCTTAAATATTTTCTCGGTATTGAAGTTGCTTATTCGAATCAAGGGATTTTTATATCCCAACAAAAATATGTAACAAAATTACTAGCAGAAACTGGAAAGCTTGGATGCAAACCAGTCGCAACCCCTATGAACCCAAATACTAAGCTGGGAGAAGCTCAAGAGGAACCAGCTGTTGACAAGCAAATGTATCAAGGGTTGGTGGGGAAACTTATATATCTTGCTCACACAAGGCCAGATATAGCATACTTAGTGAGTGTGATCAGCCAATTTATGCACAATCCAAGAGAATCTCATCTCCAGGCTGCATATAGGATACTGCATTATTTAAAGGGCAGTCCCGGGAAAAGAATTCTGTTCAAAAGGAATAGTACCCTCGCCTTAGAAGCTTACACGGATGCTGATTATGTAGGATCCTTGGTGGACAGAAGATCAATCTCTGGTTATTGTACCTTCCTTGGGGGGAATTTGGTAACATGGAGGAGCAAAAAACAGAACGTAGTAGCAAGGTCATCAGCAGAATCTGAATTTAGAGCAATTGCTCAAGGACTATGCGAACTACTATGGCTAAAAATTATTCTAGATGATTTAAGAATCGAATTGAAGGGTCTGATGAAGCTCTATTGTGATAACAAGTCAACAATCAATATTGCCTATAATCCTATGCAACATGATAGGACAAAGCATATTGAAATTGATAGACATTTCATTAAAGAAAAGTTGGAGGAAGGCCTAGTATGTATGTCCTATATTCCATCACAACAACAACTGGCTGATGTTCTTACAAAGGGGCTGAACAGCTCAAGTTTCCATAATCTTATCATCAAGCTGGGAATGGAAGACATCTGTTCCTCAGCTTGAGGGGGAGTGTCGAGCTGTAAATATGTAATTATTACCTATAAATATATTATTAGGAGAGTCAACCTGAAATCCCTTAAATCAAGGGATTTATTTAGAAAGTAATTAGGCACTGTTTTAATTCTTTTTATTAGGATTGATTTTGTTTCTATTTTTACTTTATTGTATCACATTATATATTTGATGTACTATCTCGTTGAATCAATATAGAAAACAATTCTGATTTCATCTTATTTTTCTTCGTAGGAAAGCATGCGGTTTATCAAATAACAAGATGTAAGAATAGCATCCCCCCAAAACCATATTAGAGCATTCATATGTAAGAGTAAAGTCGTGGCTGTTTCAATTAAATGTCAATTTTTGCGTTCAGCCACTCCATTTTGTTGTGGAGTATGAAGACAAGTTGTTTGGTGCAAGATACCATGTTTAGCCATGAATTCCTGAAAATTAGAAGACAGATATTCGCATGCATTGTCATTACGAAAAATATGGATAGTTTTCCCAGTTTGAGTACGAATTTCAACACAAAACTTTTGAAATATTAAAAATAATTCAGAACGATTTTTTATTAAAACGACCCAATTGCAATGAAAATAATCATCAATAAAGGTTACAAAGTATTGAAATCCTAAACTAGAATATATTTGAATGAACAAGGGAGAAGGTTGAATCAGCTCTTTTATTAACTCGATCAGGAAAGGATGCACTAGTGTGCTTCCGTTTTTGACAAGACTCACAATCTAAAGACTGTAAACTAGACAAGTGAGGAACCATCTTCCAGAGCTTGGAAAGATTAGGATGTCCAAGATGACTATGAATAAGATTAAGAGAATCTGTCATGGTACATGCCACTAGAGAACTAAGCACAACAAGATGGTAAAGTCCTCTTGACTCACGACCAACTCCAATCGTCCTCCCCGTACCCTGATCCTATACAAGAATAGAGTGTTTAGTGAAGGTAATAGAACAGTTAAGGGCGTGAACTAACTAACCAACAGATATCAAATTGAAAGGACAGCCTAGTACATAAAGAATAGATGTTAAGGGTAGAAAGGGACATGGTCGAGCTTGGCTAATACCAGTGACAACAGTTTTGGTTTCATTAGCAAGAGTAACAGGGGGTAATTTAGTAGAGTATGTAAAAGAGGTGAGAAGATCCTTATTACCACAGAGGTGATCACAAGCACCAAAGTCAATTATCCATGGCCCAAGAGATGATTGAGATAAACAGGCAGTGTAATTACCAATTTGTTTAATCGAAATCTGTGAAGATGCCTTAAAGCGGAGGAATGCCTCATAATCTACAGTAGGAATAGTCACTCTGAAGGTGGATGACAATGATTCAATCTGAGCAAAGTTGGCGAATGATGGTTTATCATGTTTCACCCAATAGCGCTCCTTTAAATGTCCCAACTTGTTACAAAGAGCAAACTGGCCTGCTACTGCCACCACAACCACGTCCACGACCACTACCATAGTTATTAACTTGGGAGACAAGAGCAACAGACTCTAGTATGGTTGCAGAAGCAGATAAGTGTCCTAAAACTCCTAAGATAGCATCGCCCATTGTGAGAAATCAAAGTAAGATGACTAAAAAATAAAGGAAACACCTAGAATAGGTCCAAAAATGATTGGGCAAGTCTGGAATCAACAAAATGTAGTAAAGGAATGTAGCAAAATGCCGAAAAATATGGTGGCCAAGGCACCCACGATCTGAAACACCACAAAAACGGCCAAGATGAGACCCAAAAAGGCTTGGGACATCTTCTATAGTGAATTTCGTCCAAGTTTGTGGAAGAATGGCACCAAAAAGAGCTCTCACACTCTGTCACGCGCCGGCGCCTGGATTCTGGTGCAGCGGCTTGCGGCGGCGCGTGGTAAGGCGGACGGCGGTGTGGTTTCAGAATCTGGATGGTCAGGGTGGTGCGATTTTGATGTAGTGGGTTTCGCACCCAGATTTGCAGGTCGGACGGTCACCGGAAAGTAATCGTCGCTAGAGAATCTACTAGAATGAGGCGCGACAGTGAGGGAGATTCTATCAGAAAGAGACGCGGCAATGAGGGCTCACCCAAATTGAGTCATTGCGAGGAAGGGAAATTTGCCGCTAAGCAGTGGGCGCAGCAGATTAGGATTTAGATAGAGACGGGTCAAAACCAGCTCTGATACCAACTTGAAGAAAATGGAATTATTGCTAAATTGTATGTCTAATCAGACCACACATAATCTCTATATATAGATGTTAATATTGATTACAATTAATTACAGTGATACAATCCTGATATGCTACAATCCTAATTAATTCTAGCATATATACATGATATACTGCTATATTTAAAATATTCTAAACTATTCTAACATATACATTTATTTAAACAAAAACAATAACAACCAAAGCCTTTTCGCACTAGGTGAGGTCGGCTACATGGTGATAGTGACGATATTGTGTTCTGCCATAAACCATGTCTTCAGAAAGGGCATTTAGCACTAAATCTTTTTTATTGGTTTCCCCTATAGTTTTTCTTGGTCTTCCTCTACCTCTAACTATTGAGTTATCCTCCATCTGATCTACTTTTCTTACTTAGGCTTATAATGGTCTTCTCCTCACATAGTCAAACCACCTAAGGCGAGATTATACCATCTTTTCATCAATAGGTGCTACCCTTACTTTTTCTCTAATGCATTTATTCTTAATTGTATCTTGTCTTGTATGTTCACTCATCTAACGCAACATCCTCATCTCTGCAACACTGAGCTTATGCTCTTATTGGCTCTTTATCGCCCAACATTCATTACCATAAAGCTACGTTGCACGGTATGCGGTATGCAGATCGTGCATCCGTGCGGGCTGCAGTCGGTACGAAATTTTTTAAAAAACTAGGGTACGCACGTGCATATATAAAAATATAAAAAAAATAAATAATATATATATATATATATATATATATATATATATATATATTATATATATATATATATATATATATATATATATGTATAATAAACTAAAATCTCACACAATAAAATATGATAACATAACACACAAATTAAAATACACAAATTTCAACATAAAATATATAAAAAAACTTAAGTTGTTCAACCAAGACAAATCCACAATAAGAAATTACAATATTTAAGTTGTTCAACATGACAACTTCTAAAGATGATTACAAAAATCAAACTCCAACGGTCTCAATTTCATCATTTCCTTGCCCATCATCAGTGAAAAGAATAGCCTCCAAATCTGGTTCATCAAGAGAGAGACTAGCAACTTCAAGAATCCCAGCCCCTTCAAATGGATCCCATTCATCTCCACCAATGTCCCACATTTTAGTCTCACCCTCATTATAGTTCTTATTCTTCCTTGAGAGAAGACGAAGATTTGTGTGGACAAAAACTAAATCTTCAGCTCTCTTGGGATTTAGCCTATTCCTTTTCATGGAGTGGATAAAGGAATATGTGTCCAATTCCTTTCACAACAAGAGGAAGAGGAAGGTTGTGAAAGGAGCTTCAAGGCAATGGTTTGAAGTTTGGGGATTGAAGCTCCATACATGACCCACCATTCCTTTGGTGTCAGGTTCCACCTATCTTGCAAGCAATCAAATTGGCCAAGCTCTTCTTCACCACTTGAGAATTTAACAAACTCGAAGTGACCGCCGCCTTTCTTGAGGATCCTGGAAAGTAATCCTTTAGGCATTTGTTTCTCCCCATACAAATCTCATTGTCCTTATGTGGGGGACTCGTTTTGGAGCTTCCTCAAGCCATTGTCTACAATAATACCTATTATACAAAATATAAGATGTGATTACTATAATACAAAAACCAAAGTCCATCTAAGAAAAAGTAAGAGAACTAGGAACTTGAAAATTAATTAAATGTACCTAGGATTAAGTGAATGAGCCAAGCAATGAAGAGGTGTGCAACTTTTATTCCATCTAGAAATTAGGATGTCATACACCCACTCCATAGAAGGATGAATGTTGATTCAAATCCTTTTCCTCGTGTTGATAGACGGCTAGCTTCACTTGCTCAATCATAGAATCCCATTTCTCATAAATCAAATGAAGGTTTGGCTTATCGGTGTCACAAGAACGAAGCATATCATAGATGGGCTTTGTAAAGCTTAGAATATAATCAACTTTATCCCACCAAAGGTCATTCAAAATTGTTTCTTTCACAGAGGCAGCCTTTTCAACATCATCTTCTCTATAGTGAGACCATTCTTCACTAATGACCATAGATTGGAGACCATGCTTAATAGTTCTAAACCTTTTAAGCATTACAATGACGGAGGCAAATCTAGTCTCAAATAAAAAAGTAGCTTCGGATGCACAAATTGATTATACATAGCTAGCCTCATGGAATGATTCATGATAAAATTCTTAATGAAAAAGGCATCATCAAGAATGTAAGAATAATCCAATGACACTCGAAGCATAAACACTCTCATTATTTGGATTATTTTAGGAGCACAAATATTTTTCAAAGCAAGGTTCAAGGTGTGCACCACACATGGTGACCAAAAGATATGAGGATGCATGGATTCAACAATTGCTCCAGCAGCCTTGCAAACAGGTGCATTATCAGTAATGATTTGCACCACATTTTCTGGCCCAACCTCATCAATGGTGGACAAAATCAAATTAGCAATGTAATGTTTGTCCTTAAACTCACCAGAGCCATCAACCGCCTTCAAGAACATAGGTCCTGAATCCGATGCAGCCATGAAGTTAATCAATGGTCTTCTCTGTGCATCAGTCCAACCATCACTCACTATACTTACACCTTTTTCTGACCAAGTGTCTTTGATGGGTTGAAGTAATCTCAATATGTGAGCTTTTTCTCTTTGCAACATTGAAGTTCTTATAGCATTGTAGCTAGGTGGAAGAAAACCAGAAAGGGTAGTATTTGCAATATGTGAATGAGCTAACAAAATAGGGATTTCTAGCCACATTGAATGGCAAACCAGCGAGTAGAATAGTCTAGCTATTTCACATGACAAATGATCTCTTGCCTCATTATTAAATGCCCTTCCTATTGCACTCTCAATGCCTCTTCTTCTCTTGCTCCCATCAGAAGACATATCAACTCTAGGAGGGTTCAAACTTGTAGAGCCAGAGGGTAAAGGAACTTGCACTGGCTTTGCATTCTTCTCAATAGCCTCTCTTTCTATTTGCTTTATTTCTTGAAGATAGTCATTTAGCACACCATTACATATGCTAATCCCATGTCCTTTTTCCCTTAATAGATGAGACCTCACTCTAAAATAAGATCCCTTGTAAGTTCCATCACAAAAATTGCATTTCCAACTTGCATTTCCTCCTCCAGCTTTTTTACTTTGCAATATTGTCACATAAGCCCAAAGAGGACAACCATTTTCAGTTATACCAGTTGCATATTTTCTAGTCAAAGGAGCAGAAGAAGCTGTGCCACTACCAGAGGCAGATCCACTGCCAGAACCATCACCACCAACACTTGCAGAGCCTTGTGAAAACATTAGGAGTAGAAGGTAGAGATCAGAGAGCAGAGAACGGAAGACAAGAGGGCAGAGAACGGAAGACAAGAGGGCAGAGAACGGAATATCCAGAACCAGAACGTGGAGAACGGACTGACGAGATGGCAGAGAACGGACTGAAAACGTCTTCACCACAACGCAGGTCGCCGGAGCTTGGTCGCACAACTGGGTCGCGCAGGTGGGTCGCGCAGTGGGTCGCGCAGCTGGGTCGCGCAGCTCGTGTTGAAGCAGAGACTCCGAAGGGGTTAGAAGCTGGTCGCCGGAGTTACCGTCGCCGGAGTTGCAGATGCTGGAGAATGAAGAGCTGAAGATTGGGTTGCTCTGGGAGAAGGAGAACGTTTGCTGAATGAGGGTGGAGTGCGAATTCGAACGAATGGGTAAGGGTTCTGAAAACTGAAAACTGAAGAAGATGCCATTTTTTGTGTCAAACGGCACCGTTTTTGCCAACAAATTGGCTGAGCCGTACCGAGCCATTCTCCAAGCCGCACCGAGCCGCACCGAGCCGCACCGAGCCGTACCCAACAGCTGATAAGCCGTACCCAAAACTAAAAAAAAAAAAAAAATGGGTGCGTGCACCGTGCACGTGCCAAGGCGCTACCACGCCGTGCCCGTACACCGTGCACGTGCACGAGTGCACCGTCTCCTCACTGGGAGGAGTACCCATGCTTCAGAGCCATAAAGCATCACAGGTCTTATAGTTGTGTGGTAAAATTTTCCTTTAAACTTTAGAAGCACCTTTCAATCACAAATAACACTCAATGCACTTCTCCATTCATCCACCCTGCTTGAATCCTATGATTTACATCTCCCTTTATTTATCCGTCATTTTGTACGATAGATCCAAAGAAACCTAAACCATGTGACTTGTGATATGGTATGATCTCCAATTTTCACCTCTAAGCTAGTGTTAGCACGTTTCTTGCTAAACTTATATTCCATGTACTCTGGTTTACTTCTACTTAATCGGAAGTCATGTGCTTCAAAAACTTGTCTTCACAGCTCTAGCTTACCATTTATTCCCTCCCTCGATTCTCCCACTAGGACTATATCATGAGCAAAAAACATGCATTGTGGCACTGGCTCTTGGATATACTAAGTAAACACATCGAAAACCAAGATAGAAAGATAAGGGTTCAAAGTTGACCCTTGGGAGAATATAGATTCAAAGGGGGATGGAATCAGCATGCAGCAAATCATGGTTGTCTCTTTTTCATGAATGCAATAATAAATTTAATACTGAAATTTAACTAAGAAGTTCCTCAAAGTGTAGTGGTAGCTAACTAGCTATGATTTACACAAGAAACTAACTTCAGAGATCTTAAGTTTAGAATCAAAACTATCTTCCTATTCCACTTTTAACCTAAAAAGAATAAAAAGCAGGTTATAGAACCAGTCAAAATTGTAGACTCAAGTTATACAAAATAAACTTTCAAATATAGAAAAATGAAAAGAGAATAGCTTTAATTTTTAAAATATCAACTTTGATAAAGTTATCAACTTCTTTCCTTTTCTAAAATAAAAAGTTTTGCCATACCACTTATACAGCTTGTAAAACTGGTGCTTAGTATAAATTCTAACCATCTCACCTCTATACTAGGAGGAACCAGTGGCCTCTTCCCTTTCAGCTCTCTGGTTAAGAAGTCCAGTTTCTTTTCTTCATCCCATTCACTGTATGTACCCATATCGAAATACCTTGTAATTGCATCAAGTGTTTCAGCATGTCGACCGGATTCCTGTCACACTGCTAGTTTCAGGCCACAACTGATTATCCAAGCAATAATGAGCAAAAAAAATTAAAATCAGACCTGACGCAAGTCAAGCTTCATTAACACCATGCCAAAGGTAGCAACTCTTCGAATCAGATCAGCAAGTCGACCATCAGCTAGCACCCCAGATCCACATGATTGCTGAAGAAATGGAGTTAAATAATAATTCCGGACAACCTTGGAGGGAAGAAGGGTAGGAGCAGGAGATAGAGTACCAGAGATTCATAACAGAGGAGCAGAGGTTCCAAAAGCTGATCAGTTGTTTCATAGTAATCAAAAGGATCATTTTCACATGGACCATCCTCAAGAAGAAGCTCCAACCATTTACGAGTTCTCAGAAGCTAAACACATGGAACGGAAGATGCATGCATTTACTATCATACCATAGTTTGACAATTTAAATTTACCAATTAATAGTACAACACAGAAAATCAGTAAGTTCCATAATAATACGCCGAAATGAATTATTCTTAATGGCACATCAGAAACTAACCCTTTGACAATTGTTCCAATCAAAATTGGGCAAATATATATTTCGTATTATACATAAACTAACATATATGGTGCTATCTATATAAGCATCTTCCTTCTGAAAGCCTTGGAACAAAGCAATAAGCTTGATCTTAAGGCCATTTGAAAGCCTTTGACCAAAAAGCAATAGGCTTTAACCATATCCAGTAGAGCTCCTAATAATGCATATAAATTAATGATCCATGGGTCTGTACTCTGTTGTTCTATGTAAAGACATTTGTCAATTGAATCTCAAATATGTAATATCAAGTACAAAAGTCCTTCACTCTATCTAGAAATAATAGGGAAAATATGAATCTATGTTGAAATAAATCCTATAGAGCTTTATTTGCCACAACTTTTATGCAATCATATCATTCCTTAATGGTTCTGCCCATTGAATTTTACAACCATCCGTCTTTTTCCTTAAAGAAAAAATTAAGCCAATTGCATGAATAACTAAAGACAAAAGATCAAGGGTGTTAGATTTTCGAGTTATTTGGCAAATATTTTGCATTTACTATCTTTCAAAATTGTTTTTCATGCAACTTTACTTCTAAACCAACATGTCCTTACATCCAGCCCAAATTGAAAAAATATGCAGCATCAGTCATTTCATTTTCAAACTACTGTCTACTGTATTCATTATAAGCCTTTATAAAACATGCACAGGCACTCGTCTAGTATATGCCACAGTATAAAGCTAACAATGTCCAAGAAACGAGCAACATATATAACTTATCTTATACAAAGTGCAAGAAGCAGAAATTGAATACCAGCATCCATACAGTCAACTTTGAAGTATTACTGAAGTAAATCAGAAGTTATACCTTATCTTTTACATTCCCGAGGACAACTCTATATGGAGCAATTCCAGGAAGCTGAGGGAGCTTTGGCTCCAAAAGCTTCTGAAAACTGGACCTTCCCGTCTGGGCTTCAGCATACAATTTCCTCTGCGCAAGTAGTTGACTAGAGTTGAAAGAAGGAGAGCGTGGAATTGCAACTGATGAAGAAGCACTGAAATTTGCTGAACTTGCTAGCGATGATCGAATATTGTGACTGCCACCATTACATGTAGTTGAACTTGAAATCACACCACCCTATCAGAGAAAATGTATATATACATATACATTATATAGGATTCAATGGTAAATTCAGAAATGTAAGAATCACTGAATTGATCTACCTTGTGATTGAGTTGATTGTAATCAGGTCCCGGGATGTCTAGTCTGGGATGCTCAGATTCACCATTTTCTACATGATAGAATATATCCAAACAGGAATTGTTTAATAAATAATAACACATATTTGATTGAGGAAGGAATTTACTTATGTCCAAAGAAACAATGAGCAGAATGAATAAAAGATGAGCTCTTCCTGAGAAACCATAGCCCATGAGAGGAAGAGGCAGGGATTTCTTGTCATATGTCAGCATATGAATAAATTTACACCTCATTCCTCATGCATGCGGAAAAAGAGGTTATTTTTAGGATTGGTGAGATTCCTATTCAATTTTCATGCAATCAACAAGGGGCATTCCTCCAAGAATATTAAAGGTAGGAGCAACAAAAATAAATGTAAAAATCTTTTGTGTGGTTCTAGAAAAAACATGCAAACAAAGCACTAGACAGCAATTTTGAGCACAATTATGTGTACCAGCACAAGAAGGTAAATGAGCTCTAGCTGGAAGTTTAGTTGGAAGTGATGAAGCTTGTTGATTATGATGTTTCAATTGACTTCTACTCATAGATTGATTCCAATGCTCACGGTGATCCTCACGGTTAGCTTCTGAAGAAAAAGAGGTGATCATCGACTCTTAAAAGTTGATTAAAAGAGTATCAAACTTTTCTTTGAGAATATAAGAGTGACAAACCATAATCTAGAAGAACACTTCATAAAGAAATATCTGCAGCTGATCAAGTAAAGACATTAATGTTAGGATATCAGAGATAGATATAACCCCAAGTTTCTTATACACTTTATGGATATGAGAAGAAACGTACTCAGATTTGTGAAGAATAACTAATGAAAAAAATCTACTATACCGAAGGATAAATACAATATCTTTTCTGCACTCTCACACACAAGAGACACAAAATATAGTGTTTCTCAGTGAAACCATCTTCTACTACGATTTTAGTATTACAGAGAACTAGAGAGCATACCCAAAATCCCAAGTGTACAAACTCACAACACACTCATGGAATTTTTTTACTCACACTGCATTCTCTACTTTTATCTCACTATCAGAAGCTTTCAATTTCACTTCTACATGTTGTGTTGTTCGAATAAAGGATTTGCTCTGTATTTATAGAGGCCTTTTGCAAGCATTACTATTAATGCATATAGAGGCCTTTTGCAAGCATTACTATTAATGCATTAATTAACCATTGGTCTCCCACTAGCCAACTATCACCTTCCAACCAGTCACCGAAAAACATTCACAACCAAATGAAAAAGTCTTCTTCCATTTGTTGACTCAATATAAGCCACACTGTAACAATTCTCCACCTTGGCTTATATTGTATTGGTCTCAAGGAGTCTTAACCTCTGCAAATATTGACCAAGTCCAAGCAATGCTTGAACTTATCAATCGACAATGGTTTTGTCATCAAATTTGTTGGGTTCTCAGATATGACTAATTCTAAATTGCAATTGTGCCATTATTGACACTTTCTCTGACAAAGTGGAGCCTGGCATCTATGTGCTTTGTCCTTTCATGGTAGACTAGATTTCTAGCCAAATGAATTGCACTTTGACTATCACAGTATACAACTGGTACCGGTCGGGTCAACCCAAAAGACCTTGCAGTGTGAGAAAAATTCCATGTGTGTTGTGCATTTATACACTAGGGATTTTGTGTATACTCTCTAGTTGTCTATAATACTAAAATTGTAGTAGAAGAGGTTCTCACTAGAAAACACTATATTTTGATCCTCTTGTGTGTGAGAGTAAAGACAAGATATTGTATTTATCCTTCAATATAGTGGATTATTTTTCATCAGTTATTTATCACAAATCTGAGCACGCTTCCGCTTATATTCATAAAGTGTTTAAGACACTTGGGATGTATCTATCTCTGATATCCTAACAACTGGTATTAGAGCTACTAAGCTCTAGTCATATCTCAGATCCAAGATGTCAATGCCAAGATTTGATGTGAAGAAGTTTGATGGTTCCAAAGGCTTCAGTTTATGGAAACTGAAGCTGCAGGCTTTGCTAGATCAGCAAGGTCTGTCAAAGGCGTTGGAGGGCATAGACAAATTACCAGAAACCTTGACTCTTATAAAAAGGAGGCGATTATGGCCAAAGCCCATAGTACAATACAACTGACTTTGGTAGACCACATGCTACTTGAGGTTATGAGCAAAAAGACTACGAATGGGCTATGGAAGGCTTTGGAAGAAAAGTACTCAATAAAAACTTTGTCAAACCAGCTGTATCAAAGAAAGAGGTTGTACACATTCAAGCTTGTGGGAGAAAAACTAATTTGAGACCATATAGACGACTATAATGGGATGATTTCTAATGTGGAGGCAGCTGAAATAAAAGTGGAAGATATTATCAAGCGATGATCTTGTTGACTTCTTTAACCCCGTCATATGATAATTTCTGAGATACCCTTATGTATGGTACGACCTCCACTTCCATCAAAACTGTCAAGGAGGCATTAATGACAAAGGAGCAATAGAAATTGGCAACCGGATTCGGTACCGATAAACTAGCAGAAGGAATGTTCGTGATGAGGGGGCGCAGTCAAGAAAAAGAATCGGGAAGTAAAAGCAAGAGAAGATCAAAGTCCAAAAGTTACAAGTCCCTGAAGTGTTTTCATTGTCACTAGATAAGGCATATTCATAAAAATTGCCCTAAGAGGAAAGAGAAAACAGGAGATTCTGCCAACGTAACAGTTGAAAGTTTTTATGATAGCGATGTTGAGTCAGTCTTAATTGTCTCCATCAGTGACTCAGGAAGCGAGTGGATCCTGGATTATGGCGCATCGTTCCACATGACACCCAATAGGAAAATTTTCTCTTCATATCAAAAATGGGAAGGAAAGGTCAAATTGGGGAATAATATGGTAATAGTCGTTGTAGGTGGAGGAGAGGTGCAGGTCAGAATGGATGATGGAATTGCAAGGACATTTCAAGCATGGCATGTACCAAAACTAGGCAGGAACCTAATCTCTTTAAGTGCCTTAGACAATTAAGGGTACAAGTTCTTTGGAGAGGGTGGTTTGTTAAAGGTGACTAAAGGCTCTATGGTGGTGATGAAAGAAAAGTTGCAGGGTGGGATCTATCTTTTGCTAGGAAGCACAAAGATAGTTGTTGTTTTATCCTCTGAAAGATCGTGTGGTGATGCTACACAATTGTGGCATATGCAGCTTGGTTACATGAGTGAGAAAAGAATGTCAATACTTTTTGGCAAAGGATTGTTGTAAGGCATAAAGAATTTAAACTTGGTTTCTGTGAGAATTATGTATACGGGATGCAAAAGCGAGTGAAATTTAGTACTGCAAAGCATATAAACAAGGGCATTCTGGAATATATTTACTCAGATGTTTGGGGTCCTTTCTCTGTCAACTCACTGGGTGGAGCTCGTTATTTTTTTACTTTGATTGATGATTATTCTAGGAAAGTTTGGGTCTATTTTCTGAAACACAAAGATGAAGTGTTCGACAAGTTCAAACAATGGAAAGCCATGGTCGAGAAGCAAACCGGGCGATTAGTCAAGAGATTGAGAACTGACAATGGCGATGAGTTATGCAGTAAAAAAATTGATGAGTTCTAGAGGAAGGCAGGTATAGTGAGGCACCATATTGAACCTAGAACACCACAGCAAAATAGAATTGCGAAACATATGAATAGAACACTCGTGGAGTGTGCACGAAGCATGCGAATTAATGATGAACTTCCCAAACCATTTTGGGCTGAAGAAGTCAACACAGTTGTATATCTAGTAAATAGATCTCCATCAACTGCAATCTCTGAAGCATGGGTACTCCTCCCAGGGAGGAGTACTAGTACCCCTCCCAGCGAGGAGTACCGGTACCCTGTACGTACAGGGTACGGGATGGGTATGTACCGGGTACGTACCCAATATTTTTTTACTTTTTTTTTTGTTTGGGTACAGCTCCGGTACAGCTTTGGTGCGGCTGGGTACGGCTCCATGCGGCTGGGTACGGCTCCCCTATTGGCTGGGTACGGCTCCACCTAAATGAGGCCAAAACATGGTCGTTTAGCCTTCATATTGGGTATTTACCCGTATCTGCCTCCACCCGAAGTCTCTCTATCACCCGAAGTCTCTCTCGAGTCTCGACCAGATCTCTGCTTCTGCTTCTGCTTCTCGTCTCGGCGACAACTCGTCTCTGCTTCTCGTCTTCGGCGACCAACTCATCTCTGCTCATCTCAGCCAGCACCGGCGACTGCAACTCCGGCGACCTGCGGCGCGACCCAGTCCATTCTCTGCCCTCACTTCAGTATGCTCTGCCCTCTATTTCGGATCCTCACCCCCCCCCATCCGAGCGGCACTACCAGTGCAACGCGAGGCACGACCTTGACCCCCCCATTCTAGTCCCGAGCCCCAGACGAGGAAGCAAAGCAGTGAAAGCTTCTTCTTTTTCTTTTTCTAGTAACCAGACGGTAATGAACTTTTTTTTTTCTAGGAAGCAAGGCAGTGAAAGCTTTTTCTTTTGCTTTCCCACCATGTTTTCACAAGGTTCTGCTAGTGTTGGTGGTGGTGCTGGGTCTGGTAGTGGCACAGCTTCTTCTGCTTCTTTGACTAGCAAATATGCAACTGGCATAGCTGAAAATGGTTGTCCTCTTTGGGCTTATGTGACTATATTGCAAAGTAAAAAGGCTGGAGGAAGGAATGCAAGTTGGAAATGCAATTTTTGTGATGGAACTTACAAGGGATCTTATTTTAGAGTGAGGTCTCATCTATTGAGGGAAAAAGGACATGGGATTAGCATATGTAATGCTGTACTAAATGACTATCTTCAAGAAATGAAGCAAATAGAAAGAGAGGCTATTAAGAAGAATGCAAAGACAGTGCAAGTTCTTTTACCCTCTGGCTCTACAAGTTTGAACCCTCCTAGAGTTGATATGTCTTCAGATGGGAGCAAGAGAAGAAGAGGCACTGAGAGTGCAATAGGAAGGGCATTTAATAATGAGGCAAGTGATCATTTGTCATGTGAAATAGCCAGACTATTCTACTCTGCTGGTTTGCCATTCAATGTGGCTAGAAATCCCTATTTTGTTAGCTCATTCACATATGCTACAAACACTACCCTCTCCGATTTTCTTCCACCTAGCTACAATGCTATAAGAACTTCAATGTTGTAAAAAGAAAAAGCCCACATATTGAGATTACTTCAACCCATCAAAGACACTTGGCCAAAAAAAGGTGAGTATAGTGAGTGATGGTTGGACTGATGCACAGAGAAGACCATTGATTAACTTCATGGCTGCATCGGATTCGGGACCTATGTTCTTGAAGGCGGTTGATGGCTCTGGTGAGTTTAAGGACAAACATTACATTGCTAATTTGATTTTGTCCACCATTGATGAGGTTGGACCCCAAAATGTGGTGCAAATCATTACTGATAATGCACCTGTTTGCAAGGCTGCTGGAGCAATTGTTGAATCCCTTCATCCTCATATCTTTTGGTCACCGTGTGTGGTGCACATCTTGAACCTTGCTTTGAAAAATATTTGTGCTCCTAAAAGCAATCCAAATAATAAGAGTGTTTATGCTGAGTGTCATTGGATTACTGTTGTTGCTGATGATGCCTTTTTCATTAAGAATTTTATCATGAATCATTCCATGAGGTTAGCCATGTATAATCAATTTGTGCATCTGAAGCTACTTTCTATTGCTGAGACTATATTTGCCTCTGTCATTGTAATGCTTAAAAGGTTTAGAACTATTAAGCATGGTCTCCAATCTATGGTCATTAGTGAAGAATGGTCTCACTATAGAGAAGATGATGTTCAAAAGGCTGCCTCTGTGAAAGAAACAATTTTGAATGACCTTTGGTGGGATAAAGTTGATTATATTCTAAGCTTTACAAAGCCCATCTATGATATGCTTCGTTCTTGTGACACCGATAAGCCAAACCTTCATTTGATTTATGAGAAATGGGATTCTATGATTGAGCAAGTGAAGCTAGCCGTCTATCAACATGAGGAAAAGGATTTGAATCAACATTCATCCTTCTATGGAGTGGTGTATGACATCCTAATTTCTAGATGGAATAAAAGTTGCACACCTCTTCATTGCTTGGTTCATTGACTTAATCCTAGGTAAATTTAATTAACTTTCAAGTTCCAAGTTCTTTTACTTTTTCTTAGATGTACTTTGGTTTTTGTATTATAGTAATCATAACTTATATTTTGTATAATAGGTATTATTGTAGACAATGGCTTGAAGAAGCTCCAAAACGAGTCCCCCCACATAAGGACAATGAGAATTGTATGGGGAGAAACAAATGCTTAAAGGATTACTTTCCGGATCCTCAAGAAAGGCGAGCGGTCACTTCAGAGTTTGTTAAATTCTCAAGTGGTGAAGAAGAGCTTGGCCAATTTGATTGCTTGCAAGATAGGTGGAACTTGACACCAAAGGAATGGTGGGTCATGTATGGAGCTTCAATCCCCAAACTTCAAACCATTGCCTTGAAGCTCCTTTCACAACCTTCCTCTTCCTCTTGTTGTGAAAGGAATTGGAGCACATATTCCTTTATCCACTCCATGAAAAGGAATAGGCTAAATCCCAAGAGAGCTGAAGATTTAGTTTTTGTCCACACAAATCTTCGTCTTCTCTCAAGGAAGAATAAGAACTATAATGAGGGTGAGACTAAAATGTGGGACATTGGTGGAGATGAATGGGATCCATTTGAAGGGGCTGGGATTCTTGAAGTTGCTAGTCTCTCTCTTAATGAACCAGATTTGGAGGCTATTCTTTTCACTGATGATGGGCAAGGAAATGATGAAATTGAGACTGTTGGAGTTTGATTTTTGTAATCATCTTTAGAAGTTGTCATGTTGAACAACTTAAATATTGCAATTTCTTATTGTGGATGTTGTCTTGGTTGAACAATTTAAGTTCTTTTCTATGTTTTATGTTGAAATTTGTGTGTTTTAATTTTTGTGTTATGTTATCATATTTTATTGTGTGAAATTTTAGTTTATTATATATACATACATACATACATATATATATATATATATATATATAGGGGGGATCGGTTCTACATAAGTCTTTTT
The DNA here is from genome assembly GCA_029884605.1 of Ormosia emarginata. NCBI lineage: Eukaryota > Viridiplantae > Streptophyta > Magnoliopsida > Fabales > Fabaceae > Ormosia > Ormosia emarginata. Next base: position 2,894,922 of record JAQQTP010000058.1, on the reverse strand, counting down.
GACTTACACTCATTTTTTTCAATCGTTAGATCCACTTCATCTAATGATTGAGATTATTTCGTTAAAAGTAACCATTAAATGAAAGTAATCTAACAACCGAAAATGAGTGTAAGTCAAAAAAGACTATATATATATATATATATATATATATAAATTTATTTTTATATATATTTATATGTCGTACCTGTACCTTAGTTTTTTGAAAATTTTCGTACCCCGTACCCGTGCAACGTAGACTGCAATTGATCTGAAGATCTCGCAAGAAATATGGTTTAGTCAACCTGTAAGTTATTCTAATTTAAAAATATTTGGTTGCCCTGTGTATGCTCACGTGAGTGATGGTAAACTTGAGGCAAGGGCAAGAAGATGTATATTTCTAGGGTATACATGGTGGGTGAAGGGCTATAGGATGTCGTGCACAGAAAAAGCAAGTTTACTCAAGATCATTGTCAGCAGAGATGTCATATTTGATAAGGCAACAATGTTAAATCATAAGCGGGAATCTATAGGAAATCAGGCAAAAACAAATCATAGTGCTAGAAAATAAGTGGAGCTGGAAATTGACTCGGAAGGAAAAGCATGCAGATGAAGGAAATCAGCCGAGTACTTCAAGTACTGCTTAACTTGAAGTAGAGCAACAAGACGAATCAGGTAACACGAATGATGATAGCATGGACAGAGATGCTGACACCAAGGAGCAGAGCCATACAGTATTGCTACAAGTAGAGAAAGGAATGCAAATTCAAAGACCTCAGAGATATCTAAATTCTGTCATATGCACACTTGATATGTTTGATACAGATCCTATAGCTTTTGTATTGGCTATGCCAAATGATGCAATAGGAGATGAACTTCTTACCTATCATGATGCAATAGAAAGTAAGGAGTCACAACAATGGCTGATGGCAATGCATGAGGAGACTGAATCTCTTTAGAAAAATCAAATGTAGGAGCTAGTACAACTTCCAAAGGGGAAAAGAGTAGTTGGTTGCAAATGGGTCTTCAAAAAGAAAGAAGGAATCCTTGGCATTGAACCTCCAAGGTTCAAGGCAAGATTGGTAGCTAAAGGCTATACTCAGAAAGAGGGTATTGACTTTCATGAAGTATTCTTTCTTGTGGTAAACCATAGCTCTATTTGGATCCTATTAGCCATCGTGAGCACGTTTGACTTAGAGCTGGAATAGCTTGATTTGAATTCTTACATGGAGAGATAGAGGAGCATATCTATATGAGTCAACCAAAGGGGTTCGTAGTCCCCAATAAGAAGGACCATGTGTGCTTACTAAAGAAGTCATTGTACGGCTAGAAGCAATCCCCTAGGTAGTGGTACAAAAGATTTGATACATTTATGATTGAAAATGGATACAACAAAAACAAATATGATAATTGTGTCTACTCTAAGAAGCTTCCAGATGGTTCCTAGATTTATCTATTATTGTATGTAGATGATATGCTAATTGCGGTCTACAACAAGGCCGAAATTAGTGTGCTGAAAACTCAATTGAGAAAGGAGTTCAAGATGAAAGACTTAGGTTGAACAAAAAGGATTCTTGTAATGGATATTCATAGGGAGAGGCAATGTGGCAGGCTGTGTTTATCACAGCAAAGCTACACTATGCAGGTGCTACAACGCTTCAATATGAATCAGTTCAAGTCATTTGGCACTCCCTTAACTGCACATTTTAAGTTATCTTTAAAGGAATGTCTGAAAATTGAGAAGGAGGTGGAGCATATGTTTCATATACCATATTCCAGTGCTATTGGCAATCTTATGTATGCTACGGTATGCACTAGGCCAAATCTTTCACATGTTGTAAGTGTAGTGAGCAAATATGAACAAACCTGGAAAGCGTCACTGGGAAGATATGAAATGGATCATACGGTACTTGAGAGGTTCCACCGATGTTTGTTTGGTGTTTGATAGTCAGCAAACTCAAGGAGTAGTAGGCTGTGTAGATTCTGACTATGCTGGAGATTTAGACAAGAGGAGGTCATTGACAGGCTATATCTTTATAGTCTTTGGATGTACTATTAGTTGGAAGCTGACATTGCAGTCTACAGTTGCGCTGTCAACTACTAAAGCTGAGTACATGGCATTGACAAAGGCTATTAAAGAGAGCATATGGGTGCAAGGTCTTTTGGGTAGTTTTGGGTTGACCCAACACGTACCAGTTATATATTATGATAGTCAAAGTGCAATTCATTTGACTATAAATCCAGTCTACCATGAAAGGACAAAGCACATAGATGTCAAACTCTACTTTGTTAGAGAAAGTGTCAATCAACACAATTGCAATTCAAAAGATAGACATAGCTGAGAACCCAACAGACATCATGACAAAACCATTGCCTATTGATAAGTTGGTCAATATTTGCAGAGGTTAAGACTCTTTGGGACCAATAAAATACAAGTCAAGGTGGAAAATTGTTACGTTGTGGCTTGTATTTAGTCAACAAAAGGAAGAAGACTTTTTCACTTGGCTGTGAAGGTTTTTCAGTGAACGGTTGGAAGGTGATGGTTGGCTAGTGGGAGACCAATGGTTAAATGCATTAATAGTAATGCTTGCAAAAGGACTTTATAAATACAGAGCAAATCCTTCATTAAAAAAAACACAACCTGCAAAAGTGAAATTGAGAGCTTCTGGTAGTGACATAAAAGTAGAAAAGTGTGGGAAAATTTCCATGAGTGTGTTATGAGTTTATACATTGGGGACTTTAGGTATACTTTCTAGTTCTCTGTAATACTAAAATTGTAGTAGAAGCGGGTCTCACTGGGAAACACTATATTTTGTGTCTCTTGTGTGTGAGTATAGATAGGATATTGGATTTATCCTTTGATATAGTAGATTATTTTTTATCAATTATTCTTCACAAATCTAAGCATGCTTTTGCTTATATCCATAAAGTGTTTAAGACACCTTGGAGTTTATCTATCTCTGATATCCTAACAATTAAAAGTGCAGAAATAGAACTGTAAACAGAAGATCATTCCATTCGCACTGCATCATCAAATATCATATCATACCTATATTATAGTTTGATTCATACCAAAGTTTGAAATATTTTCTACAAATAATAGCGATACTTGAAGAAAACTATCATTTGAAAAGGCAGATATTGTTGTCTCATTATATGAAAACTTTAGCAAACATTCCCAGGAAACCATATAAAAAAGCATACAAGTTTTTACCACAGACATAAGCAACTAGAGTCAATCTAATATCATTAAATTAGACGAGATTTGAGAGAGTGGATTGGACATAAATGTCAACAGGTTTATGTTATTGGAAACAAGAGAAAAGGAGGGGAAAGAAAAAAGGAAAAAGAAAGAAAAAAACACACATTTCCAAATTTTGGTACGTTTGAGTTATTAGCACAGCCAGAAAAGGGATGCACCAGCATAACTTTCAAGTCATTTCCAAACCAAGAGGAAAATGCCTCAATGCACCATAAATGCATAAAAAAGAGCAGCCGGGGATCAATTCCACTACCAAAGCCACAGGAGAAAATATATAGCAGAGTATCATCATTCATTTAAACAATGACATAAACTAAAATAGTTAGGCTTTGAAGAGGACAATTAAGGTTGCAGTTCATATGATAATCCAACAAAATAAAGTAAAAATATACAACTTCACTGATTTTTAAGCATTTCAATTTGCCTGTGCGCAATGAACCTGTGTTACTTCTTGACAAACAGTATTCAGCAATCACATGATATAAAACAAAGATGACTGCTATGTCCATTAGCATTTGCAAGTATCAGAATATGTATAACATATTTCGGAATTAAATTAGGCTTGATTTTGTGTTATTTTAGGGATCTAATTTCTACATAATTAAATATATTATTTTAATTATATTTTATTGTATTTCCTTCTTTATATACACTCTCTCTCCTATAAATAGGGAATCCTCTTGTACACACTATTTAATTTAGAAATTTAGAAATTCAGAGATAATTCAGAGAATATATAAAAACCTTCTTCATACTTTTCTTGTGTCACTATTTCTCTATTTCTAACATGGTATCAATGAGGTACCATCCTCCGTGACCTGTCCGATCACTATTTTGCTGCATAGTTCCCGAAAATGTAGAACTCTGATTAGTCACCTCTCATGCTGTGTTCTAGATATTCTGACAATCCTTCCGCTTACCGTCATTGTTTTTCTGTCATTCCGTTCCAGACTCAGTTGCCACACCCCGATTACTATCCTAAATTCCAGTCTCCGATATGCATCTTTGTTCAATTTCGCCAATCAATTTCGTCTGATCCAGGCTGAAAAATTGGCTTTGTCTCCGTTGCTCCAACCTCTGATCAGTTTTGTCTGATAGATTGGTTTCATCTCTGTTGTTTCAGTCAAATGCAGATTGGTTTCATCTCATATACAGTTTGGCTTCGTTCCCATTGTAAATTTTCTCAAATGCAGATGATTCCATCCCAAATGCAGTTTGGGTCTCTTGGCTTCTCTAAGATCTCGACGTTATGTTTTTAGAATATTTTAGTTTATTTTATTTTCGTGTGTCTAATTATAACAAGCTAAAGCTAGCTTAGCTTTAGCTTGAGGGGGAGTGTTAGAATATCTAGAACATATCTCGGAATTAAATTATGCTTGATTTTGTGTTATCTTAGGGATCTGATTTCTACATAATTAGAGATATTATTTTATTGTATTTCCTTCTTTATATAGACTGTCTCTCCCTCTCTTATAAATAGGAAATCCTCTTATACACACTGATTAATATAGAAATTAAAAAATTCAGAGATAATTCAGAGAATATACATAAACTTTCTCCATAATTTTCTTGTGTCACTATTTCTCTATTTTTAGCAATAAGGATATCATCAAATATAAAATTCAACTGACAAACCTTCTAGAATTTCATGTGCCAGTGTACACAACTTATCACTGCACCGGTTCATGGATAGCTCAAATCTCAGGCTATCCACTTCCCGAACATAGAGATCAATTGCCATCCATCTAGACAGAAGTGAAACATCTTTTGTGACCTGAAGAACAAAAGGAAAACCAATTCTGCAATTATTATATCAGTCAAGATTTACAGGACTAAATCAAAATCAGCAAGACAAATATTCTACAAGAAGAAAATCCCACTCCAAGATAAGACAGAAAAATTCTAGTGATTTGATGATAATTTTTGAATTACAGTCAACAGACTTCAATAGTTGAACCGGCAAAGCACCTCCTGCCATCATCTGAAGAAAAATATAACAACAACAATCAAGCTTTCTCCCACTAGGTGGTGTCATCAACATGGATCAACCGATGCCAATGGGACCCATCAGAAACCAAATTTTCTATATAACCATTTCGTTGATCCATGTCAAAAAACATTCAACAATGTTGTATATTGGCTATCAACTACCTAACACAACCCACATCTTTTATCTAGGCCTGGGATTGACTATGTAAAATTTGACAAAAAAGTATGACATAAGCAAAGTTCCAAGAAAACTAAAAAAAGAAAATATTCAAAGAAATATTAACATGTTAATAGCTCATTTATTTTTCTCTACATTTCTCCCTGTTCAATCATCATTAAACTTGCCCTTTCCAAAATGACAAACACACAGGACACGTTCAAATTGTCAATAATATAATGGTATTACAAAGTCAACTATGCTTCCACTACTAGAAAACTTCTCACCCGTTGAAAAAGACTCCTGCAGTTATTGAAACAACAAAATCACGTAGTAAAAGTACAGGCAGCATGAATGGATATTTAAAAAGCTTACCTGTGCTGTCACATTTGGGTTTCCATCTCTATCACCTCCCATCCAAGATCCAAACTTTATGGGAGTGCAAGTCAATGGAAGTGGTTTTCCTGTATGCTGCAAGGAAGGACAAATAGCATTAAAAATCTTCAAGGGAAAGAATCTACAAGTTAATAGACATAAACAGACCTTCTTTAAAGCATTGCTGACTCGGCATAAATAATGAGGAACAGCTTTCCAGAGTGACTGCTCCACAATATTCAATCCTGCGAGAAATCAAAAATAAACCAAGGGGTTCTTCCACTTTTTTTTTTTTTACAGTGAACCAAATCACGCAAGAGCTGACATATATAAATTGTAAGAAATTCTTGGCTAAACTAGGAGCACTCAAGTTGAGTGCATCAGGTCAATTAGCATTTTAACATTTTTATAGATCTTTGTGCTTTTTATTTGTGTGGCACAAAGATCTATAAAAATATTAAGTGTTGATTAGTCTGATGTACCCAACTAGTTTATGCAATAATCTCTCATAAATTGTTAAGGACCAACTCTCCAAAAAAGTTTAAGCTGTGAAAGGTTATGAATGGTTTTATTTTATATCTAACATATAATAGTCCAGAAGCTTACCAGCCCTAGCTTCATCAACTGGCGTGGGTTTCTGACGCCTAAGCTCGTCTGTCTGCCATATTGAGGTTATCTCTCTTACCTACCAAATTCATTATGATCTATGAGAATAGAAGAAAGTGTGCCAGAATAAGGAATTACACTACCCATTTCACAGTTGAGATATAATCTCCCACTAAAGTGTTTTTTTTATTTTCTTTTTTTGGTATAAACACTATAGTGGTTTACTAGAGTGGAAATACAGTTCAGGAGTGGTACCAGATCTTCAATCACCATTTCTCGATCTTCAAGGCTAAGATCAGGTCGATCATTATAATCCAAGAGATGCTGCATGGAGGGGGGAAAAGTAGTTAGAGACAAAATGCTTATATGATATTTGAGATTTAAAGTTCAAGGCTCATGCCTCCAGTAAATTTATAAAGGCAAAAGAAAGGAAAAAAAAAAACTCACAGCAATTTTAATGTGTTTGTATTGTAAGGTACGGCGATTAATTTGTGTGGGATGAGCTGTAAGAACAATTTCAACCTCCTGTGGCAACAAAAAAAATTTGAATTTTGAAAAATAAAAGAAACTGAAACCAGATTACTAATCAAATCACCAGCAATAAAAAAACACAATGCTTCCTTAAGTTAATAAGAAAATAATTGTCTAGAAAGCAAATAGTTAAGGATTTTAATCTTAGCTTGCTGAGTGCATTCCACAATTTTTGAAAATCCAAAAACCATTATAATGGTAAAGAAAGGTTATTTACTTATTTTCATATATACTTCTCAGACCCTGCAGATTGAGAAGAAGTAAAGAACAAAATAGACCTGCTTGCAGACTGTGTTATAAAGCTCATCTGGGGAAACTCCACCTTGAACCAGCTGGTTAAAGATGTCATCACAAGATTTTGCAAGATGTGCCATGTTTCCTCCTTTACGAACCCTGCACAAACAGAATTTGCATGAAAGACTACCCTATCGAATGGATTAAGAAAAGTACTTCTTAGTATTCCCTCAAAGTTGTTACTAGTCTCCAAGTTCTGATTTTCATAATAATCAAAGAAAGAGACAGATAAATTACCAACTAATAGAATCAAAGACCAACAGTTGGAGACACAATTACCTATGATGGGTTTCAGCTATACCCATCAAAGTAAGATAAAGGCTGAAGGCACGTGCAATGGTCAGAGCTTCTTCTAATGTCATCTTGGATAACTCTGAAGCCAACTGCTTCTCTAGCAGCTCTGCCATGTCCTCAATCCCTGCCTGTCTCATATTACAAGCACTCTGAAAAAAAACAAAACAAAAACCCAAGTGTTACGGAATTTCGACATCCTAGATTTTTAGCCTTGCTACTTACAACTTGGTAGTTAAATGAAAGACAAAGCAATTGAATTTGCACATTTTAACAAGGAATATTTTGAGATTTCATAACTTGAGAAACCCAAAAACTACACAAAGCCCAATCCCATCATGAAGGAGGATAAGTTTAGTCATCATTTGAGTTTTTTTCTTTATCATATGAACCCCCATGCATCATGAAACATTAAATGCATGTCCTGCGTCAATCTTCTGCTTTCTCTGTCCATTTTCTCGGCAACCAAACAGAGCCCCCAGCAGAAAACAATGATGAAATCATAACGAAAAGGGGGGGAAATCATCAATGAAAAAACACAAAAATCAACGTTAAAAATCATTAGCATCAGTGAATATTCAAGGAACAAGGGAAGCAAGCAAAACCCATTTAAAGAAACAAAAACACCCTGGGGTGAGGAAATCTTATGGGAAAACTGCATCACTCTCGTCCTCCCATGATTGAATTAGGATTAGTCTTCAAATAGGCCGAAACTGTGTGATACCCCGTGGTCTCACCAAGAAAAAGAAACAAAAACAAAAGGTGGGTATTGAGGAAAATAAAAAGGGAAGAAAAAGCGAAACCTGTGCAAGGATTCGAATTTTTTCGAGCTTGTCAACGAACATGGTTCCTGCCTCTCGCTGTAAAACGTCGTTGAGAAGATTGCCGAGCAATCTGCAGTCATCATCGAAACTCTGGAAGGAGATTTCCTCAGCTATATCGTCAGTGGTGTCCGTCATTGTCGTCACTCAACCAAACCCAACACAGAGAAAAATGAACATAGAAGAAGAAAGAGAGCGAGAGAGAGAGAGAGTGTGTGTGTGTGTGAGTGTGAGTGTGAGTGTGAGTGTAGGGAGAGTGTGTCTCGTTGGGTAACAAACAAAGAAGAGGAGAATGTGGCGTATAAGGTGGCAACCAACAACTAACAAGTGGCACCCAAGGCGGGAAGGAAGGGACCGTTGTGGAATTGTGATTGTTCGTTCCTATGGGTAAGAGAGTTTTACATGGTCAATTCTATTTCATGCTTCTCCTTCGTCGAATAATATTAGGGGAGAAATTCATTTACACTTATTGTAAATAAAAATAATTTATATTTAATTTATATTTTTTATTTTATTTTAATATTATAATTATTTAATAAAATAAATAATAATTATAAAATTAAAATAAAATAAAATATATAAAATTAAATATAAATTTTTTTATTTATACTAAATATAAATAGATATCTCCTCATCATATATACTTGCATGAGGACGTGCATATGTCCATTTTTACAACGTACATATGTCCATTTTTACAACTCTATGTTGTCCTCAAACGTCTTTCAAACTTTGTATTTACAGTGTGCCTAATGCCAATTGATTGCTTCCGATAGGAGTAGGGTGTATACATGGGTCAGTTTAGTTTAGTTTTAAGGGTAAAAAAATTTAAATTGATAAAAATTAATTAGTTTAATTTGGTTGAATTTTTCTTAATCAAACAAGAGCAAGTTAGTTCTGTTTAGGTGGTTAAGTTCTTTATTTTTATTTTTTTTAATGTCTTGCTATCAAAATGGCGGTAGAAGATTTCAATTATGGGGAATAAATTCACAGTGAACAAAATAAGATCAGAATAAAGTCAAATAAAAAAGCACAGTCTCAAGTCTCAACTCAAAAAAAAAATTAAAGAAAAACAAGGCAAAGAACAAATCGTAGAGTTGTTCGTCGCAGCACCTTCACGGTGGTTTTGGTTCACAGCAGCTTGTCAACACATCAACAAGTAGAGCAACTCGTTACTAGCTCGTAGGCACAACAAACCACACCAAATTGTTACCTCGCCGCGCCAAATTGTGACATCGTTGTTACTCATGAAGGGCTCTCAATAGCCTTGTGTGGTCGGTAAAGGGAGGGGCGCTGCACTAAGGAGGATTAGCCAGAGAAAGGAGGGGTATTGAAAATAAAAAATGTGAGGGACTAAGGGCAGTGAGGCTTCAAATGGGAGAAATAGGAATAAGTGTGTCCCTAAACTCAACCGCTGTATACTATAGGAAATATTAAAAAAAAAATCGAGTCAATCAAGTCTAGTGTTCGGGTCTTGAGTTCAAAATCAAAGAACTCAAAAATTAAATTATTAATGATCGATTTTGATCGAGTTTTATCCGATTAGACCTATACACTTGAATTAAACCAAATCAAGTTAACATCACGTAAGTCTAAACCAATGAATACCGCATAGCGGGGAGAGAAGTGGTGCTAGCTTCAACAATTATGTCTCACTACTATCAATATTATTAAAGATGGAAAAAAAAAACATTTTTTAGCCCACATAATCATATTAATTGCATGGAGAGATAGAGTTTATGAATATGTTTGAATCATTTTTTTATTCATGTCTTTTGAGTGATTATCTTAGATAATTTTTTGAGTGAACTTTGGCTTACATATCACTGATGTCTTGACGGATTATATTAGAGTAACTTATTTTTTTTATTATTCAAAACAAAAAATATTCTTATTTAACCGATGAAATCATATTATATGGAGAAAGTGTGTATAAATATGTTTCAGTATGTTGATATTTTTAAAATTATATTATATATGGGGAGAAATAGTCTATGTATAAATATGTTAAGAAGAATGGTTATTTTATAAATTCAAAATAAAAAATAAGATAATTGATTTATGCAATAAAAGAAAAATTAAATACAACTTAACCAAATAACAGAATGATTTCGGTACCAAAAATAAAAATATACGATTTAATTTTGATATCTCGTCAAAAAGTTTTATCACATCTTTTAATGTGTTTGATATTTTATACAATTGTTAATATATTTAAATTCATTAAATGATTTATTAACAATATAAAGTGATATTGTATTATAATTGTATATTAAAATTAAACTCATTAAAAAAAACTCATTATTTGAAAATTTAAAAGAAAAATGATGTTATTACATTATTTTTCATCTCATACTCATTTTTACACCCATTTTATATGGATATAATTAAGTGAAAAAAAGTGATAAAAAAAAAATAAATATGATCAATAATATGAAAAATGAAAATATATATATATATATATATATATATAAAAAAAAAAATCAAAATTGAATTTAAAATAAACACATTTGTAACACTCCACTCACACGTGAATATGGTATACATCATAGAGGTATACACACAACATATGAGACACATGAAACTAAAATTACAGCAGGATATATTGTTTCATGGGATGTCATATATGAAGTGTACAGAAAACATTTTCTATATAGAAAAGGTTAATATAATCTACTCAAGAAAGTACATCTAACAAAAGGATTTTGGTTCTACCATAATATTTCCAAAGATTTGCTGAGTCATTTATTTGAATTATTAGCGGCTAACTACAAAAGTCGGAGTTGGAGGTTGATCTTTAATGGTGATTAAGACTTGCTTTAATCACTTCTATATGATTATGTGCCCTTTTTACATGCCAATATCATTTATCTATATATATATATATATATATATATATATATATATATATATATATATATATATATTAAAAAAAGTATTTATTATAAGAGATAAAAAAATAAATTTTAATTATTGAATCTTATATAAATAATTAATATTAAAATATAAATATATTATGATCTTTTTAAATAATTACATAATTTGTAAATAATTTTTTTTTAATTATTTATATATAATTATATAAATAAAATTTATTTTTTTAACCATTTCACAATATAAATTTCTCCCACTAATTATGACTAAATATATATTGATTACATAAGTACAATAATTTAGTTAAACTAGTTCAAGTGGAATCACATAACCACTGCTTATGTTGTATGACGTCGCATAGAGACATGACAAGTAATATATATTTTCTTTTTTTCGTATGTGGATATAGTATTTTTAATCAAACATTGGGAGCAATCGGCCTTTCGGTTGTTAAATTCATTGTCCTGTCGAATTACGGATTCGGCTTCTCTCCGGTAGTTGTTGGTGGTGTAATTGTTCTCCGGCAGCTTCTCTCTAATATTGTATTGTTTATTTTTTATTTAATAGTTAATATTAATTTAATATTAAAAAATATTTAAATATTAAAAAATAAAAATAAAAATATTAACCAATTAAATAAAAAATAAACGATTCAAATGCTCTAGTCGCATCTTGAGCGATCGAAGAGAATCCGAATTCATCGAATTACATAATGGCTTTATATAAATTTAGTTGTTTTTCTTGAACGTTTCCTAATAATAATATAAAAGATTAAATATATTTTTAGTCTTTGTAAATATAATATTATTTTATTTTGACTCTTTTAAAAAAATTGTTGGTTTTATTTTTTAATTTGTATTTTATTTTAACTCTTATTATTAGTAAAACTCTATTAAATATTTATGTAGCAAGTGTTTACTAGTATCATATGTTAATGATTTTGTTTGTTATCTAAGTATTTAATAGAGATATACTAACGATAACGATAAAGATTAAAATAAAAAAAATTAGATGAATCAAAACTAACTAAAAAAATTGAAAAGACCAAAACTAAAATATACTATATTTTCAAATACCAAAAACAAATTTAAGCTTACTATAATTATTTCCATTCACAATTGTAAGAGTCACAAGCATTTTTTTTTGTATTTTCTCATAATATCTCTTTGTCCAGAAGGTGAAAAGCTAATCTATCGCAATACTGTTGACTCTATAGAGAACAATTGCTCTTAACTGTATTTTTTTTTCATACACATGAGTCAAGAATCGAATCCTTAATTACATATTTAATATGTCCAAAGTCATTATTACTTGGATCAACACAAATTGATAAGAGTCACAAGCATTGATATAACTGTAAAACGATCTAAATATATTTGAATTTAATAAGAACAAATTAATTTTGAGGGTTCTTAAAAGTGAGATGTAGCTACACGTGTAACTATAAAGTTGCAGCTCATAAAAAAATTAAAATAAAAAACACTATAAAGTTACGTCGATAAGGACTTCTTTTCTTATAAAATATATATACAGAAGCACTTATATAGTGTACATGTTTGTGTATGTACTCAATAGCTAATTGTGCAAATAAAACTATTCAAAAATAAAAATAAAAACTTGTCAAAAAATGATGTGAGTTATTCATATCTTGCAATCACAATCAAACACAAATACTTGAGACTAACCTAATTTATGAAGCATTTTAATTAAAATTTATTCATTTGTATTGCTATTTTTTTTATTTCCATTTATATTGGTAAATTATATTGGTTTTTCCTGAACTCTTAATAATACATTGTCGTACCTTTTATAGTTGTAGGTATTAAATTAATTTTCTTTATTTTAAATATTATAATACAATAATTTTCTCTATCTTTAATTATTTTAAAAAATATATTCACCATTTAATAGTGTCAAATAGGTTAGGCTGAGTTTGTAATTTTCTAACCCCTTAAAAAAACGCAGTCTAATTATTATTAAAAAAAATACAGTCTAAACAACTAAAAACGTGGTCAAAGTAGGGGTATATATTAGTTCGGATAACTCGATCAATCTGACCAATCTAAATGGAATTAATTTAATTGGTTCAGTTTGATTCGGGTATATTGATTGGTTCGGGTAAAATCTAAATCAAATAAAGTTTAATTGGTTTGGTTCTCGGATAAGTGAAAAAGACTTACACTCAATCTTACACCCTCTATTTATTTTGATCCTGTGGTTATTTACTGAGATACATGGTAGTCACGTGATCAAAATAAAATAAAATGTGTAAGATTAGGTGTAAGTCTTTTTTACTTACACTAGGTGTAAATGGATCCCTCATATATATATATATATATATATATATATATATATATATATATATAGTATCTTGAGAGGAGTATTTAATATAAGAGGTGAGAGAGATGAATCTTGACCATTAGATCTTACATGAATGGTCAATTAAACATAAATACGTGTGACTTTTTAAGTGGTCACATAACCTTCAAATAACTTTTAATCTTGACCATCCATGTATGGTTTGTATGGTCAAGATTCACTCTCTCACCCTCTCATAATAAACACTCCTCTAACTAGATATGTCTCATATATATATATATATATATATATATATATATATATATATATATATATATATATATATATTCTCATTAATTATTGATCTTCCCAATACTACACTTATTACTTTAGTAACTTGATGTCATTGAATGTAAGACATGAACTTGATCCACATGTACTAGATGAAGTATTGAACTTCTTATTTCAAGACTCTCCATCTACAGAAGTCACAATTACTGAAAGTAATATATTAATATTTAATCATTGGTAGTGAGTCAAATAATTAATTTGGTTATAACTTTTTTCTCTGTTCTCTCTCTACAATTTTCTGTCTAATCTTATTCATTCCTAATCGGCTGACCTCAATCCACAATTGCCGTTGCAATTCACCAATTCCCTTTTCTTTGCTATGGTGAATATATGTTCTTTTGGAGCTCATTGAATGATTCTTTGGTGTATATTCTAACTCACAATGAGGTTTCTTTTGTTGTTGGAAAAGTTAAGAAACTTAGGGTCTTGGTGTTGTGGCTTCTTAGACTTACGGTGGATGTAACACCCTCCCTAGGGCATCACATTTTTCGACTCCCGACTCATAATCTGAAAAGAAGTTCACACAAGTTTGAATTATAAAAATATGGTTTTAAAAATTTCTTTCTTTACTGACACGTAAATTTACTGAAAATATTAGATAATCATATTTCAACTACTCATTATTCAATATTGACACACAATTTAAAGAGAAATATAAATTGACAGACTCTTTTGTTCTTTCTTTTTCCACAAGTAGCAAACCCATTACTTGTTCTACTTAATAAGACGGTGTAACACTAACGATGAAAACTTAACATACTTGTTCCTTCTCCCGTATCAAACTTGATACATCGAACTCTACTCCTTGTCAACACAAGCTTCTCCCAACAAGTCATGAATGTCCCACTCCTTATTGTTATCCCTAATCTCGAGTGCCATCGAATGTCCATCTTGAAGCATCGGACATTTGTTCTATGTCTTCCTTGTCCTCAAACATCTTTTCCATTTCAACACTTCGGCAAGGTCATTCTCCGATGTTGTCTCCAAACGTAGAGGTATTTGTCACCCGCTGTGCTAAGACAACTCGTTCCTTCTATTGTATAATTTTAACAATACTGTACATAGCAAAAAAAACAACATAACAAAGAGGTGAGATCACCTACACCAAGTCTAACATGGCGGCGACGGAGATAACACAAACAACAATATATCATAATTACAATCATGCCATCATCATTATGGTTATCACACGATACAATATTAAAATCATGCTATCAACATTAATCAACTATCATCATCCAATCATATATCAATTCAATTATCATAAACAACAATTATGATAATGCTTTAAAGATTATCATCATCATCATCCAAGTATTCAAAACAATTGTCATACCAATATTCCTCAATTAATATATCACATAGATATAAATGTTCGGTTTATGCATGTACACAAGACTCGATTTCCTACTCCATGGAGCTAAACTCGGTCGGAGAAATGATCGAAAAGAATATGTCGATACCACATGCCTCGAATACGTGCTATAATCCTCATTTTGATTTTTGCACATCTAGCATATACACGACATGTCTTTATCGATCTTGATTAAGAATAGTGTCTCGGTCGAGGATCATCGGTGTGTCGCGTCGGTCTAACCTACGGTTCTGATGAAAGCGACTCACCGTCATTGTCCATGTAGCAACCCGCACCCCGATGCCCCCAAGGTCAACAGGTGACTACCTACTGTCGCATATCGCACCCACTCAAGAGGTGTATGTTTCTCCTGAGCAATTAGCCTTATCCAATCCTCATCGGACCATTCCAATGCATGTATAATGCACCAAATCCAATCATAGACAAATATGTTATTTTCTCACAAACAAGATGTATGTCTGTTTGGTTCAACGATAATCATAATTTGTACTTTCAACGGCGAAAATCATGTTATCACGTTTTCATAGTTGTAAAACACTTTCTTGTATTTTCACAATTGCGTAACATTTACGTTGCGTTTTCACAATCCAAAAACTTTTACGTTATGTTTTTACAATACCATAACACTTCATTACGTTTTTAAAATTCCAAAACGTTTTTATTACGTTTTTACAATACCGTAACACTAATTCTGTTACGTTTACAAAATTTACGTAACATTTACATTACGTTTTCAAAATGTTGCAACTCTTCATTGCACTTTTAAACCACGTCTTAATTTTTAACGTTTTTCTCAATCAAGCGTAAAAACATCGTTTCTCAAATCGCATAGTATTTTTCCATTTGTTTCAAAATCGCATAACTTAAAAATCATTCTTTTACGTTAAGTAAATCATTTTTCATCATTCTCAAAATATTTAAAACACTTTCCAAATCACATAACGATTTTCCTTCATTTTTCACAATCACGTAAAAATAATTCATCACTTTTCAATCAATGGTGATTTTTCATAGTAGTTCAAATTACATAAAATATTTAAACATAATTCAAATCGCGTAGAAATATTTCAACGTATTTAAAATCGCGTAGAAATATTTTATCGTATTTCAAATTGTTTTTAAGATAATAAAATATTTTTCAACATTTTTCAATCACATAAAATATTCCTCAATATTCCAAACATTATTTTGACTTAAATAAATCAATATCATTTTTAACACATTGTTCAAAATTGTGTAGCTTTAAAAATCACGTTTTTAAGATACGTAAAAACTTTTCATCACAATTTCATTACTGAAAAATATTTCTTAACCTTCAAAAATTCCTTTTCAACTTTTCTCAAAATAATATAACTTTATATTTCATTTAATATATTTTCTTACTTCGAAAATATTTTTTCCATGATTCTTTCTTCAAAATTCTTTTTAAAATATCTTCACAAAAATCACTTTTCCATTGATGTAAATCAACGCGTTTAGCTTAACGTTTTCTAACGTATTTCAAAACTTGAAAATAAGTTATACGTTAGTAAATTTTCAAAACACCATTATATTCTTCATTTTTCCCAAATAATTTCCAAACACAACCTTCTTCAAAATAAATTGAAGTTCAAAACATTTTCGTTTACAAAAACTTGATTTTCTCAGTGATAAACGCTCGATTCTTTTTCCAAAATCCTTGTATTAAATCCATTCGTTTAAAACTTTGAAATTCACTTTGTTCATAAAAATCAAGCATTACAAGCCTTCAAAAACGCGATACGACGTATTGAAATCATCAAAACATTTTTTTTTCTTCTAAATCAATATGGTGTTACACAAACAAAATCATTAAAGCCATCAAATACTTTTCCTTTTAAATTGATATGGTTTTGTGAAACAAAATCATTAAAATTTTGTTTTTCAAAATCGAAATATCAATGGTTATAAAACCAAACCCATTTGTTCAAATTCATTTTTACTTTCTTTACAAATTCTTTTTCACTTTCTTTCGCAAATCCTTAAAATCAACGTTTGTCATTTTCATTCAAAACTCATGTTTAGAAAACACTTAAGCGTCTTTTTACACAAAATAAATTAATAAAAATTCCTCCAAAAATCATATTCTTATTCTCTTGAAAAACAAATCCTTTGTTTATTTTCCATACTCTTCAAATCATCCATTTTCATCTTTCATGAAAATATTAATTTGTGAACACCTATTTTGAGGTGTCTTGTTAGAAATTCACCATGTTCTAAGTATCTTCAAAAATCAATTCTTTTGTTCTTGAAAATTTTCAACATGAACCCTAATCAAGATCATCAAAACAGTATTTCTTCCTTGGTATTGAAGCCAAAAATCAATTTCCTTTCCACCATCAAGTCATGGCATATACATATATATTTCATCATAAATAATATAAGCGTACCATTAAAGCCATAAAAGCATGTATAGCATATCAAGCATATCATCAAAGTATAAAATCATGCAAAGCATATCAAGCATAGAAAATTAATCAAAGCTTCATAAACACCCACAAATTAATTACATGACCATGGATATGAATCCTCACATGGATTCCACATCCATCAAATAAAATACCATCTCTCACCACCATGCTTGGTTGGTGAGATGATCTCCTCTTACCTCTTGAAGATCCTCCAAAGCTTCTTGATTTGCTTCTTTTTCCAAGTCCTCCACCACCAAGCGAGAACTTCTCAAACACAAAACAAAATACACACATCATTAATATTCAAAACTTGAATAAGAGAACCATGAATTAAAATCATGGTTAGAACCTTGAAAATCAAAAGAAAAGTGAAAAGTACTAAACTTCACCATTAAAGCTTCAATCTTTAGCTTGAAGAACAAGGTTGAAGATGAATGATTTAGAGAAAATCTCCAACATGAAAGTTGCTTAGAATATCATGGAGATTCAAGATCTAAAGTTGGATGAAATTAAAAGAGCTTGGATGGTGATTTTAGGTAGTATGACCGAATGGTTTCTCTTGAAGCACAAAGATGAAATTTTTATTTTTGATAAAACTTGAAGCTTGAATTTGAAGATCAAGATGAATGATTTTGGAAAAACTCATAACTGAGATGTTCTTAGAATGATGTTTAGGTTTAGAAAATCAAGTTGGATGAAATTTTTGAGTGATGGAAGGTGCTTTGGAGGGCTTGGCCAAAATCTGAGAAAGAAAGGAGATGGAGAAAAATTTTCTAAGTTTCCTTCAAAAAATGAATCAATGAAAGGCCAAGGAAGACAAATAATGTTAAAGCGTCTGATTATGGTCTTTTCCAAACTCCTTCATTGCAGCACCAAATTCGTAGTCCCCCTTCTTGCATTCTTCTTGAGTGCAAAAAATCAAAAGTAAATTCATTATGATGTCTAGCTAACTCACCAAGACATGCAAAAAATGACGTAAAGGCATTTGTTTGCTTTGTCTTCTAAACACTCCAAAACCATCACTTTCTTTCATAATGCATTCAATAAAGTTGTCTTCATTATTTGCCACCATTTGAAACATTTCTAGCCATTGATTAATTCAATGGTTAGGATTTAGGTAGATTTAGATAGGTTAGAAGACTTAATCTAGTAATTGGATCTTTCTCTTTAAATTTAAATTTAGATGTGTCTCCAAAATTAATGGTCAAGATTGCTCCTTCAAACTTTAAATCCAAAGGTCCCCAATTAGTCTTTCTTCTTTTTAGAAGACCAAATCTCCACCATTGATTGATTCTTCATCCAATGGTCATAAATGGTCTTTGTTACTTTTTAAGATTAAATCTCCACCCTTGATTTAATCTAAATCCAATGGTTATAAATGGTGCTTTGTCGTTTTTTCAAGACCAATTCTACACCTTTGATTACATCTATGGTTGATATCAAAGTCTTCCTAACTAAGCTTATTCTCACACCATTGATTAAATCAATGGTTATTATCGAAGCTTCTTTATTAAGTTTGTTTCTTAACCTTTGATTAAATTAATGGTTAATATTCAAACTAAGTATTCTCATCCAAGCAGGTATAAATCAAGTCAAGCTCTCTTTGTTGACTTCACTAGCGATATAATATTTATTCTTGTATCCTACAATAATATTTTCTTGTATTTTTATCATCCGATAATTAAATACAAGATATAAAATACAATACAAGAAATTTTCTAAAACTGCGTTTCCTGGATTCGGGTTTAGTAAGATCCTGTCTCCATCTAAACAAGATACAAATTTTTTATCGCGTAGAAAATTTTTTCACTTTGTGGGACCCACGGCCCACGTGTAATACCAGGCCCACATAGGACCACTTGGGCCCACATACAAAAAAAATTCATAATCATCCACAAAAATCACAAAAATTATAAAATGCACAAATATCAAATCGACATTACGTAAATTAATTACCTAACGGTAAAAATTAAATTACGTAACGTTTTCCCTGGCCAAAAATTTTTATTTTCCGACACGAGTAAATCACTCAAAACAATCAAATACTGCTGACGGAATAATCAAATTAATTTTACAAAGACTCGAAATCACTAAACAAAGTGAAATTCATTAACCTCAAAATTAAAAGAGATTGAAAATTTTGGGGTGTTACAGTGGATGCATAATAGAATATGATGAATTATATTGTCCATTGGCATTTGGTAGGATAAAACAATAGGAGATGGTAGGATATGTGAGTAATTATTCATAGGGTGAATAAGTCAATGTGGTATTGAGAGTGATATTGGAGGATCATAACGTTTTCATTGTTAAATCCTTGGATATTGGTTATTGAAATGAAGATGAATGACCATAACGTTTTCATTTGTATTTATTACAGAATGTAGATGAAATTCAGATATAAATTGAATTTGATGAATGATGTTTGATGAATAATATTTTTTTTATGTTTGGATTGAGTTTAGATTGAGTTTGGATTAAGTTTGGATTGACTTTGGATGCTGCTCATTGTTATGTTGTGTACTTGTGTTTCTTTTTAATTATGTTTGAACTAAGTTTGAGTATTATTGTGTCTTGTTTTTTCATCTTGAAATCCATTGTTACGTATATTTTAATTATGTTTGTTTGTATATACTTTATCTATTTATTGTACTTTATAGTGTGCTTATTGAGATTAATAAGTTTGATTCTATTTCTAAAAAAAAATTATAAGTTTATTATGTATATTTTTTTTGCTATGGAAAACTAATTATTTAACTAATTTTTGTGTAAAAAAATGATAAACTCAATCACCCAAATCAAACCAATCTGTAGATGTTTAGTTCGGTTTGGTTTGAATTTAACTATAAAAAAATACGAAAATCAAATCAAACTAAACCAATTAATTTTAATTAGTTCGAATTTATTTTTTTTTAAAACTTGAATCAAATCACCCACTTACACCCCTAAGTCAAAGGTGGATATTCCCTGCTTATGTTGCAAGTACTATTCATATATGTATTCATCCTTTTACAGGACATGGTAGTAGTTAGAAATAGATCTCCTCAAATTAGGTAACATGATTTTGATAGTATGATAGTTATAGAAATAGAGAGAAAGGTATTAATAATTTATATATATTTTTGAATGAATGAATAAAGGAGGGTTAATATTTATTTATATAAAAGATTATTATATAAAAAAAGAAGAATAACAAAATATAATTATGTACTAAATTAATATAATTTTATACTAAATTAATTATAATTATTCTAAAAATTAATCGTGATCAATCATAATCTCAATTATAAATAATCACATTAATATCCCTCTCAAACTCAAGTGGGTATAGAATAAACTAACTTGAGTTTGGAAACTAGAGTGCAAAATCGGTCAAGATAATGATTGAGTCTGGAGTTTGGAGTTTAGAATCTAGAGCTTGGAACACACCGAGTAGAGGTCCTGCAGGCGAAATGCGAGCAGAAGAATGGCAATGACGGCTGAGTCTGAGCCGAGAGCCTAGGCTCTGTGATACTAAATTAGAAATTCTCCTTAAAGTGGATACCATGACTTTGATATCATGATAGAAACATAAATAAAGAAGTAAATATTAGTAATTTGTATATATTTCTAAATGAATAAATATAGGAGAGTTAACATCTATTTATATAAAAAAGTTGTTATATAAAAAATGAGAAATAATAAAATATGATTATATATTAGATCAATTTGATTTTATCTTAAATTAATTATAATCATTATTAAAATCAATTGTAATCAATTATAATTTTAATTATAATTAATCACATTAATAATAGCAATCAAAACATTTGATAAAGAAAATAAACCAACATAAACTTATAAAGAAAGTGATAAAATATAACACTTCATAGTATTGAAAACCAAAAAGATATAATACAATACAAGTACAAACGGAGGGTGGATAGCTGTCACTTGTAAATAGGCAAGTCACCAAATCTAAATTTATTAGGAAGGATTGCATGTGGACTCGAATGAATGACCTTTGAAGAGGTAAAATGCACATAAATATATCTCTGGAGTCATATCAAAATTAGTGGAAAATGCAATGGTTGTGACGGGTTTAAATTTGCTGCATGAATCATGATTTGATGTGCCGATGGCATTATAATCCATAATGTCATCAACAAGGATTGGCATTTAGCATCTTCCAAGGGATATCCTAATAATTGAACAAGAACCTCTTGATTAATTTAAGGTTTCAACTTCGTAACTTAATTACATGTTACTTGTATATGCATGAATGAGCATGTATAATAAGAGAATCACTAATTAGCTATCTAAAATTATACAGATGAAGAATCAATGAATTCGAAAAAGCAAGGATTGTGAGATCTCGTTTGAAATGTTCATTCTGCTGGCTTCTTTCTTTTTCTATTTATTATATGTATAAATTTATTTAGTATGGCATTAAACTTTTTTTGTCTTGTTTTGTGTATAAAGGAAGTCTCAAATTTAAGGTGGAAAAGGAAAAAAAGAATGCTGAAGTGTAGACAAAGAAACATGAGTAAATTTTGATCCCAGGATTAAACAATTTCTGAATAGATTTGTATTGCTTAAGTTACGCTTTTAAGTTTTTGTTTTTTTTATTTATTTGGTCATCTTTCATTCGGTTATCTATTATCTTGTGTATGTTTTTGTTTTCTGTCATACATGCGAATTTTTTTTTTTTTTGTTTTGGGTCAGACGAAAGAGATTTTGTTTGTTGGGTCTTTGTTGCCCTTGTCGTTTGGGGCTTTGACAGGCCTTCTGGCCCTCTTTTATGTGCTGTCGTTTGAAACTTATGGTAACGTCTGATTCAGTTCCAATTCAAACTGTGTGTGGCCCGGGTCCAATACATTGTGAAGGCTCAAATCTTTGAAAATATTAAAACAAAAAACAAAAAAAAATTAAAAAAAGATACTTTCACATAATTGTTATTTACATAATCTTACATACAAAATTGTGAATCGTTGATTTTACTGAAGAAAAATGAAAAGAGAGGAATAATAATAATAATAGATATTATATGAATCATGCAAGAAAAGATTATGTAAAACTAATATTACCTAAAAAAAATGGATGATTTTGTTAAAATAGATATGTCCTACAAGTTTTCAACTTTGTTCATATCTAATTTAAGCCTAGTCACTTAGCATCTTATTTTGACGTGTTACATAAAATAAAACGAAACAGAATAAACTATTCTATCTAATCTTATACAATTTTTGATACATACATAAAATAATATAAACTTATTCATCATATGTTACGGATATAATTTTATCCTATCTAGAAGAGTACGATATGGTTAGATAGCACTTTAAAAAATTATTTCCACTATGTTTTTTCATAAGAAAGTTATCTAACATGCAATGATATTACGTCATATTAAATACTTTATATTAACAAATTTTTCAATTCTTTTTTTTTTTTTTTTTGTGTTGACAAATTTATCAAATTTTTAAACAACATATTAATAGAAAACTGAATATGAAGCAATTTTTAAAATTTTTAATTTCACCAAAATGATTTTTTTCTTTGACCAAAATGAAATTTTAATCATATATTGTAAGAATTCTCTAAGTAATTTATATTGAACATAATATAATACTCTCTTTTTTTGGCACATATAATATGTTTTTGAATTAATTTATTTTATATTTAAAACAGTTTATAATCAAAAAATTTCTATGATTATTTCTTCATAAATAATATTTTCCAAAGATGAGTATAATACTCTAACTTTAAATATTTTTCCTTAAGTTTTTTCATTAATAAAAAAATTGCTTGGAGCCCAAGCACATTCAAATTCCGAGAAATAACCCAAAACACCACGTGTCATCCAACTACTGGACAAAGTCAAACTCAGTGGAATTACACCATACCCAGCTTCAACGACGCCGTTCAATATAAAACAGAGGTACCAGAGAGCACAACACGCTCAAACCTCAAACAGAAGAAAATGGAGAACAACGGAGAGGCATCAGCGACACTGCCGTCGCCGCCGCCAGTGCCAAGGGTGGCGGTGGTGGTGTTCCTCCTAAAGGGAAGATCCGTTCTTCTCGGCCGCCGCCGCTCCTCCGTCGGCGACTCCACCTTCGCCCTTCCCGGCGGCCACCTCGAGTTTGGTCTCTCTCTCTCTCTCTCTCTTTTCCTTCCAAATTTTCTCAGCTCGCCGTTTGTTTCTCGAGAAAATATTTTTAAAAAAATCGAAACTTTAATTAATTAATTTATTTTTTTCGGGTTTTCAGGGGAGAGCTTTGAGGAATGCGCGGCGAGAGAAGTGAAAGAGGAAAGTGGGTTGGAGTTGGAGGTAGGGAAACTAGAGTTCTTAACGGTGACCAACAACGTGATGTTGAAGCAGCCAAGGAAGTGTCATTACGTTACCATCTTCATGAGGGCAGTGGTGGATGCAGATTCAGAGCAGGTGCCACAGAATCTTGAGCCCAACAAGTGTGATGGATGGGATTGGTATGAGTGGGATCATCTGCCACAGCCTTTGTTTGAGCCTCTGGAGAAGATGGTCAAAGGGGGTTTTGATCCATTTCCTCTCTGACTCTATGCCCTTTTATTTTTTTTTATTTTTTATTTTGGGGAAGGGGTGGGGGGTGTTGTGGGATGATTTGGTTAACTCTATGTTTAGGGGTAAGGATCCTGGATAAGGAATTTTTGTAAAATAAACAATATTAACTTAACTATTGATAAATGAGTTCATATCAACTATCAATTATTAATGTGAAGTTATTTCATATCAATCATCAATAATTGATGTAAATTTATTTGTTCATTTTACAAAATCTTCACTTTATAAGAATCCATGTTCCTATGTTTAGATCTAATTGAGAGCATATGTGATATGTTTGTAATGGATTATAAGGTGGGTATATGGTTTTATCTCATAGTGCCTCCGCTTTTGTATTTGAAGTTGGCATATTGTGGTGACATATGCATAATGCATGTCATGTGATCGAATGAGAACAAATAAGTGGACCTTCTCACTTTCTGATCTGCAATTAAAGAGAGTATTTCTGTATTTGATTTTTTCTATTTTTGGTTGATATAAATTTTATCAATAATTATAGAAATGCTACTTTTATTTATTCTGTTTTTTATTATCAATATTGTTTGGAGAAAATAAAAAAACAAAAGAAATGTTGTTTTCATTTTTTAATAAAATCATAAAAACAGAAAATAAATAAAAAATAAAATGAGTTGAGTATGAGGGTAGTGTATAAGGATGATAACAAGGTAGGGTAGGGTAGGGTAGGGTAGGGTGGGGTGGGGCGGGGCGGGGGGGGGCGGGGGTAGTAGTCTCTGCTCTTGTCGTGTGGATAATATCTGTCTTCGTCCTTGTTTTCATATCAGTACGAGTATTTGTTTATTATTCTCTCAGTAGATAAACGGATATTTATAGATATTTGTGAGTATTCAATAAATTATAAAAAAATTAATAAAATTAAAATAAAAAAAAATTAAAAAATTAAAAAAAATATATAATACCATAAAATAAATGAAATTTTTAAATAAATTTATATAAAATATTTTTGTATTTTCTTTTACGGTACCTGTTGATACTGTGAGAACTACTCTCGTCCTTATCTTTATTCATTAAATGAGTATAATACAAATAAATATTTATACTTACAAAGAAAATTAAACAGTGGTATAGCATGAGTTGAGCAACCGTGTGTAGGTTAGAGTACTGAACCAGTGGTTGACGAATTATGAACCCCCTTGGGTTGGGAGCCAAGAGTCTTGCCATATATTAATAGATTGCACATCATCTACTCGACAGAGAATCCCATAATCCAACACGTGCCTTCTCTCCATTATATTTCACCATGTCTAAGATGGATTCACGCTCTTGTTAAGAGGTTTTTTAATCATTCAAATAAATTTGGATAAAATAAATTTTACCTTCTTGAAAATTTCTTTTTATTACTTGATTTCCCTGAAATTCAGTCTTAAGTAAAATGGAAGTTACTAGAATAGAGTTTGCATTTTTATCACTTAATTCTAAGTTCAAAGTTTGGTTTTAGTATTTGAAAGTCAACTTTTGTCTAATTTAATCACTTAAAATCAAATTACAAAAGATTATATAATAATAAAAAAACTCAAGATGACTTTTTTAGTTTTTGATCAAGTTTTCTCACACGCTAGACCAAACTCCAAGTTTAGAATCTCTGATATTACAAGTAAAATTTGTAGTTCATTTTTATTACAATTAATCACTTTTGGGCTTCAAGAAGTATGTTGAAAAAGAATTTGACTCCTCTAAAGTGCATAGTACATTTTAAAGAGTACAGTATAGGATTTTAATCATTGATGAAAAAAATCAAAGATTTATAATTTTATAAAATATAAACATTTGGATAACAGATCATATATGTATAATAATTCGTTCCATTAATTTTTTATCAATGATTAGGATCATATACTTTGCCAAACTTGTTAAAAAAGATCTATATTTTAAATGAATAAAATTTATTTTACCCAATAATCTTTTGGAAGAATAAAAAGAAGAGCATAAAATATTTTAAATTAGAATTTGCATAAGTTGATAAAGACCATTGCAATAAATTGGATATTAAAAGATAAGCATTTTTTTAATAAAGACTTCTAATTCAACTTTATTTTTTTCCATAGATAAGGTAATTCATTTTTTTCCCAAGATTACTTCCAATATGTCTGGAAACATAGCAACACAACCATCATAGAATTAGGAACCTAATAAGAGATTATGACACTTCATAATAAACACGTTTCCCATTCACATCTGTGTCCGTACTTAAGGTCCTCTTCTTAGAATTAGGCACTTCTAATGCAACTTGGACTGGGACTTCAATTAGTTGATTCTTTAGGTTATTTGGGCTTTGTAATTCTTTTACTAATTTTTTTTAGTGTGACCTAAGGGGATAAGAAAAGAGTTACCCAAAGAAAAAGTAGATGAGTCAACACATTATAGGAAACTGTGAGTCGATTTTGCCTAGATAAAAAAAATTAAATTAGGGTAATTAATTTGTCTTTAAAAAAAATAAAAGAGAAAAAAAGAAAGAATTTTCTTTTATTCTTGTCTCATGAACACCAAAATCTCATTTTACTCAAAATCTACTTTCATTTGGACCCAAACTTAATCCAACCTCGAGACCCAACTTAATCTCTAAAGCCATAACCCAAACCTAATATGGCATATGATTGATGTTGGCTCCATACTTTGATAGAAAAGAGAGGGAGGAAAAAGAATTAGCTATTAAGTCAAGTCTTTCTAGATCCTTCGTCTCTATCAAATGAGGTGAAATAGATAGAGGCAAAAAAAAAAAAAGAAATATTGAAAAAGAAAGATTTTTTTTTTATTCTAGTTTCATGAACACCAAAAACTCATTTTACTCAAAATCTACTTCTATTTGGACCCAAACTCAATTCAACCTCTAGACCCAACTTAATCTCTAAAACCATAACCCCAAACCTAATTTGTCATACGAATGATGTTGGCTTCATACTTTGATAGAAAAGAGAGGCAGGAAAAAGAATTAGCTATTAAGTCAAGTCTTTCAGGATCCTCTTTCTCTATCAAATGAGGTGAAACAGAGAGAGGCGACCCTCATTCGCAAAGGGCCTTATATGAAATATCATTTCATGAACCTCTTCAATACAACTGTCAAAACGGGTTAATTCGGATCACTCGGGTTGGCCCACCATAGGTTGCACAAAAAGTGAGCCGAGCCAGGTTGACTCACTTTGGTGGTGAGTAAAAAAAACACTCACTCGGCTCAACCCACCCAAGTTAGTAGGTTAAACAAGTTGGCCAACCAAACAATTAAAAAATTTAAAAAAGATACAAATATGGAAAATAAAGAAAAACACAGAAAAATAAAAAATTGAAAAAAAATTAGGGAATGGGTTGTTTGACGGTGAGCTGCACAAGGGTGGTGCTGGTGGGTTGGTTCAATCTTCAGCGACAGATCTAGCCTCTGGTTCGACGGTGGCCACAGATCTAATTCGTTCTTAGTCTTCAAGCATGACAATGACCATGGATCTGGTTCGTTCGTGGTCCTCATGCATGGCTATAGCCTTGGCAGCTAGTTGGCATCGCTAGTGGCTGTTTGTCTAGCAGCATGGTGGTTCAACGGTGGCCTCTGGTTTCTTGGTTGATCAACGTTGCGAGTGGTTATTCATCTGGCTGTGTGGTGGTCTTCAATCACGATGACGACAGTGTGTTTGGTTTGAGATGAGAAACAACGTGAAAGGGAGACTGAGAAAGATGAGGGTTAGAAAAAACAAAAGGTGATTGGTGAATGAATAAGGGTCACACAAAAAAGAGACAAGTTAAGACTCAAGAATGGGTTTCAAAATTTTTTTCCCTTTCTCTCACATGTTTCCAATGCTGCCAACATGACTTGTGGAAATTATTATTTTTTTATAAAAATTAGGGTCAACCTGTGAGTAACCTAACTCGAACCCGGTTAACCTGTGGGTTATGTGAGTTAGGTCATATTAATTTGAGGTTTTTGTGAGTTGAAATTTGATCAACCCAACCCATCAATTTGGTGGGTTGAGTCGGGTTAATTCACAAATTAAAACCCACAATGACATCTCTACTCTTCAATGGCTTATGCATAAGTAAAGGAATTGAAGAGGTAGCGTCTCCTAATAGGTGACTACCATAACTATATTAAACTTAAGAAAGTCCCCTATGTAATAAGGGTTTTAAACAAAGATTTTAACAAGATCCTTACATCTAATGCTACTACTTACCCTTAAGGGATATAAGTGGCAAGTAGTAGCTCTATCGCCTCATGCACTACACAACATGGCAGCAACAAATGATAAAGTCTTTTGAGGATGTTGGCATGAATGCAGTTCTCAACCTGCAATCTTTTCAAGGTACTATCTATACAAACTGTCACTCTTTCCAGTCATCCATTGAGCAGCTAGCATGGAGCAAACTGTAAGAATAACAATCCATGAAAGGCACACTTTATATGAAATTAGAACACTGATTCAATTACTTACTTGTTGAAGACATGATTGGATGAGCAGGGAATTACCCTTGCGTTGCACATATCCTCGGAACGAGAAGCCAAGCCTTCCTTTGCCTGATCACACGCTCCAAATTCGAGGTTTTCAATGGGGCAAACCTAAAGAGCAATCCAAAGACGTGACGACAAAGGGAACCTAGCCAAGCTTTTTATTAACCCTAGGCACCTCCCATTATGGGCCTAGTGGTTAGGCCCACACTGTCTCCCACACACATCAAAATTAAGTGTCCAAAACCCATTAATAATTAATCACGTTATTAGTGGGCTTAAGTATCATAGAATGGACCATAATATTAGCTCGTTTTTAGCAAAAACAAAATGTCACAATTGATTGCAGCCCACTAGAATTTATAAGAAAATTCTAACATTCTCCCACTTGGGCAAAACCAATTGTGTATTTTCAATTTTGAAAAAAAATATTTTGAAAACGACTCTCGAGCTAATAGCATATTGTGGCCACAACACATATGATCTTAAGATACAACACCTAATTAAAACTCCATCCAACAAAAGCCATGTAACACCGAATCATGGCAATAATTGCATCCCTTATTGATGCAACACCTTCCATAGTTACAAATATCACTGACTCTGTCGACTAGTCATGAATGTGTAGTGTGGCAAGAAAATGACGTACCAACGTGATTAAATAGCCATACCATCATTTTCTTTGTCAGTCCTGAATTTCTCTCAAATGCATAGAAGCCAGAGAAATTACATGGTTTATCACTAAACTATCATGCCTCAGCTCCAAATCGGTATCAACTACGGGCACAATAGTCCTAACGACATCGAGCTTTAACAATTTCACATTTGATATATACATTAAAAATGTTATAATACAATTCATCTCATCATTTATTTCATCAAATCAAATGTAAAATGTTATCAATACATTATTTCCTAAATTTCAAAATAAGAATCCAACAACATAAAAGAGGAAATAACATAAAACTAAAGCTCCCACTAACCAAACACATGAAAAGAACTCACAATGCCCATGTTCTCAACATGTCTTTTGAAAACAATGGGCCTGAGTCCCTTGGTTAAAGGATCAGCCAACATGGAATCTGTGTCAATATGCTCTACCACTATAGAACCATCTTTCACAAGATCTCTAACAGATCAGTACTTCACTCCAAGTGCTTAGATCCATTAGTAGTCCTATTGTTCTTTGTATAGAACACTGCAGCACTATTATCACAGAAAATCCTCAGTGGCCTAGCAATGGAGTCCACAATGCGAAGTCCGCTCACAAGATTCCTCAACCAAACGGCATGAGTAGCAGCAGCAAAACAAGCAATGAACTCTGTTTGCATAGTAGAGGAGGCAACAATAGTCTGTTTCTTACTCTTCCAAGATATCGCACCCCCAACCATCATAAAAATGTATCCAGAAGTCGATTTCCTATCATCAGGGCACCCACCAAGATCTGAATCTGTGTACCCCACGATCTCCAAGTTGTCAAATCTCCTATATGCAAGCATATACTCTTTAGTCCTCTGCAAGAACCTTATCACCTTCTTAGCAGCTATCCAGTGATCATTCCCAGGGTTTGACTAGTATCTACCAAGAACGCCAACTATGAAAGCGATGTCAGGTCTAGTGCATACCTGAGCATACATGAGGCTGCCCAAAGCACTCCCAAAAGGCCTATCGTTCATTTCTGCTCGCTCAATCTCGTTCTTAGGACATTAATCTTTGTTAAATCTGTCACCTTTGACGACCGGAACATCTCCAGGTTTACAGTTCTGCATATTAAATCTCTCTAAGACTCTATCGATGTAGGCCTTTTAAGATAACCCGAGTGTATGATGTGATCTATCTCTGTGAATCTCAATCCCCAACACAAAAGAAGCCTCACCAAGGTCTTTCATGTCAAAAGATCTAGTCAATATCTGTTTTGTCTCACGCAGCATGCCAAGGTCATTAGAAGCCAATAATATATCATCCACGTATAGCACAAGAAAGATAAATTTGCTCCCAAATATATACACTGATCAACCTTATTCTCCTCAAACCCCATAGAAGTCACCACCTTATCAAATTTCAAGTACCACTTTGCACGGAAGCTTGTTTCAAGCCATAAATTGACCTCTTCAGTTTACAGACGAGGTCCTTATTACCACCAATATGGAAACCCTCAGGTTGCTGCATGTATACTGTCTCACTCAAATCACCATTCAGAAAAGTAGTCTTCACATCCATTTGGTGCAACTCCAAATCAAAGTGAGCTACGAGAGCCATTATGATCCTAAAGGAATCCTTTGTTGATACGGTGAAAATGTCTCAGTAAAGTCAATGCCCTCCTTCTGCGTGAAACCCTTTGCCACTAGTCTGGCCTTAAATCTCTCAACGTTACCCTTTGAATCTTTCTTTGTTTTGAAAATCCATTTACAACCAAATGCCTTACAATTCTCAGGCAACTCAACAAGCTCTCATACATCATTAACTGACATAGACTGCATCTCTTCATTCATCGCACGTTTCCACATTTCAGATTGTGAACAAGATACAGCTTCCTGATAGCTCTTCGGATCAATAATATCCCCAATGTCATATGCATCCTCACTGAGATAGACCATAAACTCATCACTTATAGCTTGTCGCCTCTGTCTAGTTGACCTCCTTAAGGGAATCTGTGCATCTGGCTCAATGGGTTGTGGAAGCTCAATCACAGCAAGAGGATCAAGCATATCATCATTCTGAGAGCCAACTATATCCTCAGTCTGAACCTCGGTCTCCACTGGAACAATTGGGACCCTAGTCTCAATTGTCAGAATATTATCAACAAGAACAGGTAATGGCAAAGAAACGGTCTCAGGTGAAAGAACATCAGTCACATCGGGTCGAACAATAGGATCTGCTACATCAAGCTCCAGAAATTTAGCATTCATAGACTCTACAATTCTACTCCCCTTACCAGGATAAAAGAACCTGTATCCTTTAACGCGATCCGGATATCCAATGAAAAAGCAACGACTCGTCTTGGGATCTGTCTTTTTCTGCAAGGGATTATAAATTTTGACCTCAGCTGGGCAACCCCAGACTCGAAGATGGTTCAGGCTGGGTTTTCTTCCTGTCCAGAGTTCAAAAGGAGTTTTGGGAACAGATTTACTAGGAACTCTGTTAAGAATATAAAGGGCTATTTTCAAGGCTTCTCCCCACAAATATTCTGGCAAGTTACATCTATTCATCATGCTTCTCATCATATCTTTAAGTGTCCTGTTACGCCTTTCGGCTACACCATTTTGTTCAGGACTCCCAGGCATGGTGTATTGTGGAACTATTCCACAATCCTGCAAGTATAAAGCAAATGGTCCCATATGTTGCCCTGCGACACCATATTTACCATAATACTCTCCACTACGGTCAGATCTTACAATCTTGATCATTTTTCCCAATTGCTTTTCCACTTCAGTTTTAAAAATTTTAAATTTCTCAAGTGCTTCAGATTTTTCTTTAATCAAATAAAGATAGCCATATCGGGAAAAATCATCAATAAATGTAATGAAAAATCTGTTACCACAAATTGTAAAAATCAGGGGCCCACTAATGTCTGTATGAATGATCTCTAAGATATCTGAACTTCTAGTTGCACCTACCTTTTTGGTCTTAGTAAACTTTCCCCTAATGCAATCCACACAAGTACCCAAATCATCAAAATTCAAGGAAGGTAGAATTTTTGCCTTTGTCAACCTTTCAACCTTTTCTCTAGAAATATGACCTAAGCGCTTGTGCCACAACATAAAGGATTTTTCCTCAACTTTAGACCTTTTAGCAACAGAATTTTCAACAACTAAAGATGAAGAAATATTATTAGAAGCCAGAGATAATTTATATAAACCATCCACTAAAGATCCATAACCAACAATTTAGGAGTTCAACATCAGATTTATTTTCATATCACCAAAAGTAAAACTGAAACCAAGTCTGTGTAAACAAGAAACAGAAATCAAATTTCTCCTAAAAGAAGGTACATAAAAAGTATCCTTTAAAATTAATTTAAATCCAGAACCTAAAACTAGGTTTAGATCTCCCACTTTCTCTACAAAGACTTCAAGATCATTTCCTACCCTTAGCTTGCTTTCGGTCGAACTGGGCTCCCTCAGATTTCTGAATCCCTGTAAAGACACAGTAATATGGGTTGTAGAACCACTATCAAGCCACCAAGAATCTATAGGAACATCAACTAGATTAGACTCAAGACAGACAAAAACTAAGATATTACCTCTTGATTTCTGCTTGTTCTCTAACCAAGCCTTGAACTTACCACAACAGTTTTCTTATGCCCCTTCTCCTTACACAAGAAGCACCAAATATTCTTCTTAAAGATAGTTGGCTGAGGACCTCCCACATTGTGGTGCTGACTCTTACCCGGTTTCCCTGAACCTCGATATTTATGATAAGCATTAGATGTACTCTTTGTATATTTCCAATTTCCCTTGCCAAAAGTGGGTTTGCCATGGACAGATAATAAGGCTATGTCACTTTTTTCTTTCTTGAGTTTCTCTTCTTCAGCAACACATTTGGTAATAAGGTCATTCACAGTCCATTTCTCACCAATGGTATTGTGGGCAGTTTTAATTTGTGTGAAATCAGCAGGTAGGCAGTTTAGGGCATGTTCAACAATGAATTTTTCATTAAGGTCAATTTGGTGGGCTTTCAGTTTGGTTTGGATGTGAACCATCTTCATAATGAATTCCCTTACACCCCCAATGTTGTCATATCTCATGTTCGTTAAGCTGTTTCATCGACATCCGGACTCAGTGTTATCAGATATTTGGTACCTCTCTCCTAGAGCGGTGAGGAACTCTTTAGTCATCCTTTCTCCCAAGACCACTCGAGAAGATGTTCGAGAGACAGGTCCTCTTGATAGCAATCGACTCAACCTATCGACCTCTCCCACTTAGCCAAAAGTTCCTTCATTCGGTGTGTTATCCGCATTGATCACGAGGCTTATTCTCGCAAGCAAAGCTAAATCAAGATCGCAATTCCCAAGGAGAATTCCAGATCTTGCTTCCATTTGCCATAGTTTGATCCAGTAAGGATTTCAATGGAAGCAGAACAGTTGTTCACAGAAAAGTTCACTGTTAAGTCAAAACAGGAATGCATTAGAACATATTACAAGGCAAGATATAGCTCAAAATGCAAACAAGCTATGACAGTGAGGCCAATATCATAGCACATTTTCCTTTGGGCAGAATGCACAAACTAAGGTCACAACCTAGGCCAAAACCTCAAATGGGTTAATCCATGAGTATACACTGGGTTCAGAAAGTTGTCTCCTTTGGGCAGACAAGTCCCTTTAGCCTAATATATTCTCCAATAACTCCATCCCAAATCAACTTTCAATCACTACACACAATAACCTCCTTTGGGCAGGTAATTGCATGCAATGGCCAAAAGCATTCCTCAAATTACAAAGAGACTTCCATGAACTAATACAAGTGGCTCCACTTTGGTGGTAACAACTCATAGCAATCCATAAAAACTCTTGCACAGGAATCATCATCTTCTCTTGCTCAGAATCATGTATCAGCATTCCCAACATGTTTTGTACTCAAACAGTTTGTTGAAGAATTATTAAAGCATGTTAATTTCACGATCTAACTTAAAAAAATATATATATTTATATATATCAACAATAAACTTACAGCAGCGGAAAAGAAGAAAAATAAAATAAAATAAAATAAATAATAGCAATCTTGAATAGTTGAAAATGCACATTCAAAACATTAACGTGTCTTTATATATACATTTAGCGCAACATAAACATAATAGTGCTATCTGGTCCAGTGGTTATGCGTTTGCAAATTCTATTCATATGTACTTGTGTTCAAGTCCCAACAAGGCCAGCTTAACATTTGGTTGTTTTATTTTATTTTGTTTCAATCACAAAATCATATACAAGTTGTTGCAGTCAGCGAAAACAATGGTGGTTGTTTTATTTTATTTTTCAATCACAAAAT
Source organism: Ormosia emarginata (assembly GCA_029884605.1). Taxonomy (NCBI): domain Eukaryota; kingdom Viridiplantae; phylum Streptophyta; class Magnoliopsida; order Fabales; family Fabaceae; genus Ormosia; species Ormosia emarginata. Next base: position 2,860,282 of record JAQQTP010000058.1, on the reverse strand, counting down.
CATATACAGGTTGTTGAAGTCAGCGAAAACAATGAATCAACCAAAATAACAATTGCAGAAGAATAATCAACCAAAATAACAATTGAAATCAAACACATGATAATTAACAATCAGGTCCTAAATCATATAAAACCTGGCTCTGATACCAAATGTAAGAATAACAATCCATGAAAGGCACGCTTTATATGAAATTAGAACACCGATTCAATTACTTACTTGTTGAAGACATGATTGGATGAACATGGAATTGTCCTTGCGTTGCACGTATCATCAGAACGAGAAGCCAAGCCTTCCTTTGCCTGATCACACGCTCCAAATTCTAGGTTTTCAATGGGGCAAACCTAAAGAGCAATCCAAAGACGTGACGACAAAGGGGACCTAGCCATGCTTTTTATTAACCCTAGGCACCTCCCATTATGGGCTTAGTGGTTAGTCCCACACTGTCTCCCACACACATCAAAATTAAGTGTCCAAAGCCCATTAGTAATTAATCACGTTATTAGTAGGCTTAAGTATCATAGAATGTATCATAATATTAGCTCGTTTTTAGCAAAAACAAAATGTCACATTTGATTGCAGCCCACTAGAATTTATAGGAAAAACGATTGCACTCAATTGTCACAAATTAAAACCCACATTGACATCTCTACTCTTGAATGGCTTATGCGTAAGTAAAGGAATTGAAGAGGTAGCATCTCCTAATAGGTGACTACCATAATTATATTAAACTTAAGAAAGCCCCCTATGTAATAAGGGTTTTAAACAAAGATCTTAACAAGATCCTTACATCTAATGCTACTACTTACCCTTAAGGGATATAAGTGGCAAGTAGTAGCTCTATCGCCTTATGCGCTACACAACATGGCAGCAACAAGTGATAAAGTCTTTTGAGGATGTTGGCATGAATGCAATTCTCAACCTGCAATCTTTTCAAGGTACTATCTATACAAACTGTCACTCTTTCCAGTCATCCATTGAGCAGCTAGCATGGAGCAAACCCCTTGATCCTCTTTTCAAAATCAATGTTGATGCAACCATATCAGTAGAAACAAATTTGTTGGGCATTGGTATAGTGGTGCGAGATCATCTTAGCCAATTTCTAGCTAGAAGATCGCAGTTAATTCATGGTTGTTCTGATCCTCATTGTGGTGAGCTTTTGGCGGCGAAAGAAGGTCTTGCTTTTGCATGAGACCTAAAATTTGATAGGTCATTTTGCTATTAAATTAAAACTCCTTTTATTACTTTTAAAAATTAAATTTTAGCATAATGACAAATAAGGTATCATTTTCCAAAGAAAAATAATTAATTAAGCTAAATAATTAATATGGATAACAGATACATAAAAGAACAATTAAAATTAAACTCAAGTAATTAGATTAACCAAAATGAAAAGTTATGAAAAGTAATGAGTTTAAAATTGATTGATTGATTTGGTCAAAGGATCTCTTTCCACCACTAAGATTATTATTTTCTTAATTCAATTTTAATTAATTTTTCTATTTATTTGAATTAATAACCATGAATAATTAAATAAAAAATACTAATCACTCCAAAATAATTATGACGAAAATATTCCCTTCTAACCTTAACTAATAATTAATCCTAAAATATATAAAATTAAATTATCAATTGAAATAGAGAATAAGTTATTTTAAGCAAGATAGTCTCATATAGACCTTATAAACCTACGATGAATTTTTTCTTAAAAATTAACTATTATTTCAATTAATCTCAATTATTACAATTAATTAGAATTCTATTAAAGGATAAATTCTTAATATAGCAATAAATAATCTCAAAACAATTTTAAATGATTGGGTTAAGAGAATTTTAAATATATCATAAACATTAATAAAAATAAATATTTCAACATATTTAAAATACAATAAAAAAAGATAATTTTTTAAAAGAAAATAGTTCCCAAATTATAATCATATGCTCCTCTTCAATTGTGGTCACATTATGCGGCATTGCTCTTTTTTTTTTCTGTGTCAATTCGTTTCCTCTCTCCAAATTATTATAATTCTTATATTTTTATATCATATAGTATATTTTTTTATATTTTATTTAATATTATTTATTATATATATTTTTTTTATTTTTTTTCACTCAATTACATCTCTTAAAAAAATATAAATAATAATACACTCTTAAAAAAAATATAAGACAATCTTTTTCCTTATTATTATGCTACTGTTCTGCCCCCCCCCCCCCCCCCCTCAATACGTTGCCGCCCTTCTAACTTGCTGCACACCACTTTTTCTAATAAGCAGCCAGAATTATTGTTGCTTCTCATTCTTGGGCTTAATTGGTCTTCCACCTCATTAATTTTCTGGGTTCCAGCAACAGCTTAGTGGCCCAATAGAGCTTAGTGGCAGCCTATTTAATTGGGCTTGCTTTTTATGTATTTTTAATTATAAGCCCACATCTAGTTTAAATTCATTTCTTGATACCATCGCAACAAATTGCCATAAATTTCTCCACACAACTCCAAATTAAGTCATTCCAAAATCACAAGAAAATAGACTTTTGGGGCTTGATTTTAGGCTCTGGAATCACCTCATTAGAACTTAAATTAAAGGAGAACCGATTTAATCAAATTCATGCAAAATCAGGTCCAGGTGTAGGTCCATTTCCGTTTTAGGGCCAACTTTGACAGTTTGGTTCTCTTTGGCTCCTTTGAGTTTTTGAGTGATCTTAGTGTCAAATTAAAGTTCTAGATGTCTACTTTCACCACCAAATTGAATTTCTTCATTTAGATCTCTGAGTAAAAAGTTATGCCCTTCGAAAAATATGCTGCCAGAATTTATTGTATACAAGAAAAATTAAAGAATAAATCTCAATTAATTCAAACTTGTTCTAAATTGACTCCAATTGACTCAAATTCTTTCCAAAATTTTCACTAACTACAAAACATAAAAAGTAACATAAAAATACTAATTTTTACATAATTTAAACTTGAAACAAGTATAAAAAATAATAAGATAAGCGCTTGAAATTACAGAGATGAGATTCCACCAAATAGTATTGGACGATGATGCTAAGAATGCCTATGACAATATTTTCGAGGGAGGTGAAGACTTATCTCCAAATGATTCAATTCTCAGGGACATTTTATTGTATGCTTCCTGATTTTTTTTTTAAGTTTTCATGTAATTTCATTCTCAGGCTTTGTAATAAGGTGGCTGATGCTATAGCTCACCATGCAAAGCTTGGAAATGAGAATGTTTGGATTGAGGAACCTCCTTTTTTTTTTGTTCTCTTGCTGTATGTTGACCTTGAAGTTTAATAAATTCAGCATTCAATTTTAAAAAAAAGTGTTATAAATGCAAACTTTTCTCCAATAATTATGTACTAAAATGAACAATAAAATGTTATAAATGTGAAGACATACTATAAATGCAGTATTTCCTCGAGTAGAGTAGCTTAGTAATAAAAATAATATCTATTTATTTATTTTTATAATATATAAGTTACACTATAATTAATTTTATTATTTTTATAATGTTTATAATATATCCTTTGATTTGATAATTCCCATATACTTTCAGCTACTTCTGTGATTTGACAATTGTCAGCTACTTTCACTACCTCTTTCCATAAGAATTAGACACATGTAGAAAAATTTGAATTAAGGAGAAAAAGACATGTGTCTTTTTGCATGAGAAAAAGATACATGTAAATTTTATCTTGTAGTAGGAGTTTTGAATTATATAATTAGTAAAAATAAATTAGTAGATAACTAAATTAGTATATTATAATATTAAAATTAGAATATTAGATTATTAAAATAAATATTGTCATCATTGAAAAAATAGGTTCCAAGGTCAATTTGTACTTTTTAGAATCATTTGGCAAATGCTATAGGCATGATATGATGACTTATTGAAGAAGATATGAGAAATGTTAAAGAAATAATAAAAATAACTTTTTGAAATTTAATGTATAATATAGATTCTTTGGAGAGAAAATGAGTTCTTAGAGGGAGTATAACTTTTATAGATAATATAGATTACTTTCTACGCGGCACGATTGTCAATAGCAACTCCATTGCCAAAATCTTAAAATGATATCGGGTAGAGTTTTGAGAAGCCCATTCACGATAACAGGAACAATACTAAAAGAAGATAAAAGACTATAAATATGTGGAGTTATTGGATTGGAAAATAATTATTTGTTATTCATATTATTTTTAATAGATATGATTATGTGAGAGAAAATAATAAAAAATATATATAATAAATAATATTAAATGAAGTTTAAAAAATAGAGTTGTCAAAATAGTTTGGTCTAACTCATTTTGAATCAAATTTAGTTTGGTCAGTAGGCTATTTTAAGGACGGGCCAAATGAGATTATATAAATTTCAGACCAACATTTTGTTAGCCCAGCCCGACCCTATGCGGGCTACGGGCCAGCCCACTAGCCCATTATATACACAAGCCTATGTTTCTAAGGTTTGGCTTGAATTCTTTGCTATCTACCATTTATGAATCTTGTAGCCAGAAAATAAACAATAATAACTAATGAATATCACGTAATGACTAATGAGTGTGTGATGGATTTTCTAATTAGTTAATATTTTGATCTCAATGAAGAGTTTTCTTTCGCTGTAATCTTTTTCTATTTTTTTATTCTTTATTTTAATAAACTTTTTCTTGCATTCTTTTCAAACGTGAAATCATTCTTCATATCACATGGAGAGAAAACATAACTGAATGAATAAATGTACTAGAGTAAAACACAGTGACATATGCATGAATGAATCCAAAAGAATTGAAAAAAGAGGCACATGCATCACAAAAAGTCAAATACATACAATAGCTCATACCATATTACAAAAAAAAAAAGATACTAAGAGCTTATCATATTACAAAATATAATTTCAAAATAATGAAAACTCAAATCTTCATTCAATTTCTTCCTCTTCATCGAAAATAATGACATTAGAATCATGAATAGGAAGATTTTCGTCATAATATTTGGTTGTGTCTTCAATCACCTTCGCATCTACAAATGGAACAATTGCATCTACATATTAACATGAACAACACAATTAATTATAACTAATGTTAATAAAAAAAATATAACTACTATTTTTATAGACCAATATAATTGATGAGAGCTTGCAATAAAATTTGCCATCAAGAGAAAACCCAAGTAACTAATTGCGAGTGCTTATGAGAGCTTGCAAATTTTTGGACACCATACTACTTCTATACTTGTTCAAAATGCAGCCACCAATACTAAAAGCCGACTCGGATGCCACCGTAGTTATTGGAATGCTCAATATATCACTAGTCATCCTTCCAAGGTCAAAAAATCTAAGACTACAATCTTTCCAATATTCCAAAACATCTAAATCCTTGTGACCCACAAGCTTTGCCTCTTCTAGATAAAGATCAAGTTCATTCTTTGCAACTAACAAACTTCCTTAACTCTCTTCCTCTTCAAAATCCTATCACAATTCAATAAAAATAATAAGAATACGTATTTAAGTAGAAAGCAACAATAACAACAATTTTGAATAGAAATTAAAAAAATTTAAATAATTAAAGAACTAACTAAACAAAAACTTACATCATAGTCGGTTGGCAAATTTGTTTTAACCTTCCTTTCATATGTTGGAGTAGAAGTACTTGCATCCATCATAGAAGAGGTTGATGCATTTTTGTTGACATATTGAGAAAAAAACTTATACAAAGCATCCTTTACTTTGCTCAACTTCTCATTAACTATGGCCACGTCAGTATGAAGTTTGGAATAAGCATACTTCAAGAATTGAAACTTCATTCGAGGGTCAAAAACATAACCAAATGCAAGAATAATGTTATACTCACTCCAATACTTGTCAAACTTGTTCATCATCTTTGAAGCCATATCTATTATCACATTATCTTCACTCAACATATTATTTTTCAATAAAAGCTCTATCTTCCATATTTGCATAGAATACAAATTGGATGTAGGCTATGTGGAACCGGAAATCATATTTGTAATTTCATAAAAAGGCTGCATGAATTCACATATATTCTTTCCTCTTGCCCATTCTTCATTAGATGGACAATGTTTGTAGTTCACATCATCCAAACTCAAGCTTACAAACGCACGCTTATACTTGATTGCAATGTCAAGTATCAAATAAGTGGAGTTCCACGTAGTGGACACATCCAACCGCAAACCGACACTACTATCATTACCACCAACTTTTTCAACACAGTGAATAAATTGTTTCATCCTTGATTCTGACACTTTCACATATTTCAAACTTTCTCTTATTTTGTGCAATGCATCACTTGTTACCTTTAGACCTTCTTGAACTATGAGATTCAAAATATCTGCACAACATCTAATGTGAAAGAAGTCTCCATTACACAACAAACTATTTGACAAGCAAATTTGACTATTCAAGATGTTTTGCATGCTATCATTAGAGGAAGCATTATCCAAAGTAATAGTGAACATTTTTTTATCTATTCCCCACTCGCTCAAAAATTCAAATACCTTTCTTGATAGCTCATAACTGCTATGTGGAGGTTCCAAATGACAAAAGTTCAACAACTTGCTATTTAACTTCCAGTTCTCATCAATAAAATGAGCTGTTAGAGTGATATAACCACGAGTAGTGCAAACAATCCAACAATCAGAGGTCAAACACACCCTACCACGACTTCTAGCCAATTGATTTTTCAATTTCTCTTTTTCAAGTAAGTAAATTTTCATGATATCAGTCGTAATAGTATTTCTAGAAATCACTGTATTCTCACCAAAAGAAAGATATTGACATAATGTTCTAAAACCACGCCACTCAACACATTGAAATGGAAGATCATGTAATATGATCATTTGAGCTGTCAACTCACGCACAACATTGTGATCAAGCTTTCTAGACCTTATTTTATCAACATAATTAAGCATCATATCCCCCACATCCTCAAATCTTGGAATCATCAAACACTTAGAGATGTGACGAATTAAATGAGATGTCCCTGCCTTACTTGCACAAGTATATTCTTTTTCACAAGCCTTGCATTTACACTTTTCTTTTCCATCACTAGTAACATCAATTTTTTCAAAATATTTCCAAACATCTAAAGTTTTACTTTTAGCCCTATTTTTTTTGTGCTTCAGGATTTTCATCAACATTCATAAGTGCATTTGGATTACATTATTCCAAAATTTGACATTCATCATCAATATTGGCAGATAAATTACTCATACTGAGTAATGAGAACATAAGAACAAAAAAAAAATCAACGCTATAAAACAACCTGTGGAAACGAGGAAGGTGAAAGTTTTACTACTAACTTAGTAACAGTAGATAAGACACCAACCTGTGGAAACGAGGAAGCCAGTGAGGGATGGGTAAGGCTTTCAATTACATGCAAGAACTGGTGAATAGTCACTGGGGGGAATATCTTCCATTTAGGTGCAAGCTGGATGCAAGTGGAGTAAGCATTTCACATTGTCAACCCAAATATAGCATCATATTGTTTTCTTTAGATTTTAGTCTTCAGCAAGAGATCAATTTCCCTCTCAAAACAAAAGCAACAAACAAACTAGCAAAGAAAGAGAGAGAACTGCCAGGTGCGGTCGTGGTCGCGGATCGAGTGGGTGAGCGAGCGTGGGGGTTTGGTGCGGTGGTGCGATCGTGATCAGGGCGGTGGTGCGGTGGGCGCCTGGGCGGGTTAGATCTTGGGGTCTGGATTTGGTGCGGTGGTGCGGCTGTGGTGGTCTGGATCGAGTGCAGTGCAGTGCAGTGGTGCGATGGTGCGTATGGCCGGTATGGGGTTGGGATCTGATAACTGGTGCAATGGTTGGTCTGAACTTTGAGTGTGATAAGCGTTTTGGACTTGGAAATTTGGAACAAACAGATAATGGGGTTGTGGATTGTGGTGTGGAAGAGCAAGCATTGTTGTCGTGCCGTGTTTGCCTCCCCCATATTTCCCATCCATCATCACCATCCCATCACAGCCCACAGCCATAGCTAGCTACTACAAGCATCACTTTCTTTTCATTTTTTTTCATTTCTCTCTATTTTCTTCTGTATTCTTCATAGCAGAGCAGTAGTATAGCCATCATTATTAGGCTATTTTGCATTACATAGGCAGCATAGCATTAAATGATGTAGCTTGCGCATGTTTGTATTGAAGTTTTATTTATTTATTTATTTATCAAGCAATCGGGTTATCAGCCAGCCCAAATTTGGGTCGGGCTTATTCGGGCTGAGTTTCATCGGGCTTTTTTTTTTAGTTTATTTTTATCAGCCCAAATCATATATTTTATCGGGTTATTCGGGCTAACCCATCGAGTTTGACCTATTTTGACAACTCTAGTGAAAGGGGGTGTATACACTGTTTAATGTAAGAATATAAGAGTTGTATTGGAGTATATATAAATCCGCCTGAAATTAGGAAGCATTCACACTAAAATAGTTGTTGTACTGATATTGGACATGTATCCTATTGAATATTATTTTTTTTTTTTTTTTTGCATATTTTTAGATATTTTTATCTTACATTTTTTAATTATTTTTAAATTTTCATATTAATACAAATAAGATATTGCAATTGTTAGAAACGAAGACAAAAAATACAAGGACACTGAATAATTTGTATATTTTTTAATATCTTTGAAGTACAAAAGGATTTCCTATTTATACAGAAAATGGACTATATAAGAAAAAATAAATAAATATAATTCAAATAATATCGTACTAACTATATACAAATCAAATCAATCAAATATCCTAACAGATACTAATTTGCTAACATCACACTATCATCTCCTCTTAAACTCAAGTGAGTGCAGAGAAAACAAACTTGAATTTGGAAATCAGAGTATAGACACAACCAGGATGATGAGTTTTGGTAAATAGATTGGATGGCTGGTCAAGAGTTCCAATTTATATGAGACGAAGAGTACCATAAAGAAGGTGTTGACGAATGAAGTGACATTCAATTTCAATATATTTGATGCGCTCATGAAAAATATCATTGTAAGTAATTTGAATAACATTTTGATTATCACAATAGAGAGCAGTAGAATAAGATTGAGATAAACTCAAATCATCAAGTAGCCAACATACCAGAGTATCTTAGAAGTGGTATCGGCAAGAGCCCGATATTATGCTTCAATATTGGAATGAGTTGTGATAGTCTGTTTATTGCTTCGCCATGAAATAAAAACATCACCAAGAAAGATACAGTAACCAGTGGTGGATCGGTGATCAGTGAGATCTCCACCACAATCAACATCAGAATAGGTTTAGAGGATCAAGGAGGAGTTAGCAAAAAAATGAAGCTTATGAAACAAGGTCCCCTTCACAAAGCGGATAATACGAAGAACAACAACATAGTGAGTGGTGCGTAGAGCTGAGATGAATTAATTGACTAAATAAACAACATATGAACTATCTAAGCGAGTAATAGTGAGATAAATCAAGCTGCTAACAAACTGCCGATAGAGTGTAGGGTTATCAAGCACTGTAACATCAGAGATGTTAATCTCACATTAGGCTCTAGAGGAGTTGATTTGGTGCGACTGTTGGTGAAACCGACTCTAGAGATAAGATCCGAGACATATTTAGCTTGAGACAAAAAAGGCCATTAGCAGAAGAAATGACCTCAAGACCAAAAAGTAACTAAGAGGTCTAAGATTTTTTATCTCAAAATGTTGACTCAAGAACTATTTAAGCTTAGTAATACTAGTAGTATCATCACCAACAATAATCATATCATCAATATAGAGAACAACATAATAGTACCTCTATCAATTTTGCGAAATAGAGCAGAATCATGAGTACTAGAGGAAAAATCAAATTAATTGATAGTGCTGTAAAACTTGGTAAACTAAGCTCGATGTGCTTATTTGAGGCCATATAAAGCCTTTCGACGACGACAAATCTTATTTACTGGACAAGTGTAACCAAGAGGTGGACACATATAAACTTTTTCTTGCAAAACACCATTAAGAAAGACATTCTTCACATCCATCTGATTAAGAGTCCATTTCTGAGTGGCTGTAATAGCAAGGAGAGTATGAACTGAAGTGATGCAAACAACAAGTGCAAAGGTCTCCTCATAATCAATTCTATATTCTTGAATGAAACCTTTTGCAATCAAACGAGCCATTTAGCGCTCAATGGAGCCATCAGAACAAGTTTTGATTTGAACATCCATTTACATCCCACAAGTGCTTTTCCAGAAGGAGAATCAACAAGGTCCAAAGTATTACTATTCTCCAAAGTCTGTAACTTTTCTTGTATAGCATACTGCCAATGAGGATCTATGAAGGTTTCTTGAAAGGACTGAGGTTTATGTAAGTGTAACATGGTAGAAAAATAGTGATAATCACAAAGATAGGTAGGATAAGTTCTTACCCTAGTTGGATGCTCAAAAGGAAGATGAGGTGTAGATCTACATTAGGAACTGCGTCAATGGGAGTGACTGGAACATCAGAAGTGACTAGGAGCTCACTAGAAGAACCTGCACCATAATTACTAGGAAAAGATTTTAACAGAGGGGTTAGTGAAAAGATGAGTCAAAGTGAAAGGGATGGACTTGAACTGAGAGAGTGAGAAGAACATGGTGTATTCTCAAAAGACGATATGACGGGAGATACGAATGCGTTGAGAGATTGGATTCCAACAGTGATAACCTTTATGTTCAGTTCCCTAACTAAGAAAGCAACAGAGACGTGCTCGGGGCTTAAGTTTATTGTACTTATGGGGTTGAAGGAAAACAAAACAAGCACATCCAAAAACTTTAAGAGAGTAGTAATATAGGGAAGTATGGTTGAGATGTTCAAAGGGAGATACATGACCCAAAACAGAGAAAGGAAGATAGTCGATGGCATAACAGCGGTGAAGGCGAGTTTACCCCAAGCACGTTCAGGACAAGAGGAGGATATGGGCATGACTCGGACAGAGTCAATGATATAACATTGTTTTCTTTCAACACGACCATTTTGCTGAAAGGTATTAGGATAAGAAAACTCAGAGAGTGTACTCTGTTCAACAAGAAAGGTGAGAAGTTTTGAATCACGATATTTAGAAGCATTGTCACGATGAAAACCTTTAATTATTTTTTAGAATTGAGTTTTGATCATAGTAACAAAATTAATGTAAACTTGAGGTAGTTCTAAACGATATTTCATTAAATATATCCAAGTAAAACTAAAAAAATTATCAATACATATTACGAAGTATCGATTACCTCCCATAGTTTGTGTGGGGTAGGTCCCTAGACATCAGAATGCACAAGGTCAAAAAGAAATTTAGAAATAAATGAAGAAAGTACATGTTGTTTAGCAGTTTGACAAGAAGTGCAGTAAAAAAACTCATTATTAACTGAACCTAGAGTCCCTTGAGATAAGATGAGACACAACTTTCCTAGATAACTGTGAGCAAGATGTGGTGCCACAGTTGAATGGAGGACGAGGTGGATGTTGCACAAAGATTTGAGGCAAGAAGAACATGAAGGTTGGTGAGCTCAAACAACCTTTTGACTTTACATCAAGTCCCTATGACTTGTCTTGTCTGTGGATCTTACACATGATAATCAGAAGAAGAAAAAGTGACTTCATATCCAAGGTCACACAATTGACCAATAGAAATGAGATTGATGTTTAATTTGGGAATGAGATATGCATTAGCTAAGCAAAAAGTAGGCAAAGAAACAGAACCCTTATGACTAACATTCATAAGAGATCCATCGGCTGTATGTATAGTATGTGCAATATGATTAACAAAGAGGGATGAAGAAGACCTAGATGTGAACATCATATGGTTACACTAAGCAAAATCAAAGTACCATATAGTATTACCTGATATGATTAACAAAGCAGAAGAAGTATTACTAGAATTGGATAATAGACGCTTAAGGAGGGACACAAGATCAGTGGTAGAAAAGGTAGCCTGAAGTGTGCCTGAAGAAACTGGGGACCCATTAACAGCAGTAGCAATAAGCACAGGTTTAGAAAAGTTGGGACGAGGTTGAAACCTATTATGATCAGACCTAGGAGGGCGTGTTGGATAATTATGAATCAAGTGTCCTAGTGTCTTGCAGTATCGATAACAATTAAAGGTAATGTGACCTTTTTCTCATGTAGTTATGACATTCTATGGTTGAGCAATTAGGGAGTAAATGCGCAGACTGACAATAGTGACGATAAAACAATGAATCTTGATGTGTGGTGGATAACATCAGAGCCATGGTACCACAAGTATAACAAGTTTGATGATGTTGACAAGAGTACAACAACAGAGTATAGTGATGAAGTACAGTGACAGAGTATGGCGGAGGCGAAGTACGGGAGCACAATGGTGGAGTACGACAGTGAGACTACGGCGACAAAGTACAATAAGGAGAAAGATAGAAAGCAGCAGGAGCAATAAGAGGATTTCTGACAAAGACTAAGAACCTAAGCTCTTGATATCATATTAGAAACAAAGAAAGAGAACACATAGACATTGAATGATCTATATATTTCCAAATGTGTTTGAAGTATAAATGGGTTCGTTATTTATATTAAAAACAAGCTATACAAGAAAAGAAATAACATAAATACAATTAAAATAATATCACATTAACTATATATAAATCAAATCAATCAAATATTTTAACAAGATTACTAACATGTTAACATTATGCTAACAATAATGATTGGATAAATTATAATGTTTTATTATATCTATAATAACTTATATTGATTTATGAAACATTGATGTCTTTATTATAATTTAAGATTTGTACTATTATATTAATATTATATTAACTTTTGGTTTTCTTTATGATGTACCAAAAAAGTTTTATATATTGTGTTTTAATTGTATGATATCCTTTAAATTTTAAAATTTATTGTATCCATATGTTCATGTCATGTCGTATCCCTATTCAACAATTGTATATATATTTCCTTAGTGTAAAGCAATGTGATACTATGTTGCATAAGTCCAAAAATATATTTAATAATACATGAATATATATAAATCTTGTTTGTGTAAAATGTTATATATATTTATATAAAATAACTCCATAACAAATAACTTTTATATATATATATATATATATATATATATATATATATATATATATATATATATATATATATATATATATATATGGGACATATCTAGTGAGAGAAGTGATTATTGTGAGAGAGTAAAAAGAGTGAATCTTAACCATACAACCATACATGAATGATCAAGATTAAAAGTTACTTAAAGGTAATGTGACCACTTAAAAAAGTCACATGCATTTATGTTATAATCTTGACCATTCATATAAGATCCAATAATCAAGATTCACTCCTCTCATCATCTCACAATAAACACTCCTCTCATTTGATATACTCCTATATATATGTATATATATATATATATATATATATATATATATATATATATATATATATATATATATATATATGCACGCTTTTACGTTCCAAGTATGTATGTATATATATGTATATATGTATATATATATATTATATATGGTATATAAATGTATATGTATATATATATATATGTATATATATATATATATATATATATATATATATATATATATATATATATATATATATATATATATATATATAGGATTGTATTGGGACTAGCAGCACTTTCCCAGTGACCTTAAAGCTTGCACGCTTTTACGAGTTCCAAGTTTGAGGGACTGCGGACTGTACCGAGACTAATAACACCTTCCCAGTGACATTAAAGCTTGGATGGTCACTGAGGAAATGGGTGCACCCAAAACCGTTTACCACCTTACCGGGCTTAGACCTCTTCCCCAGGTTCATGTCCCTTTCTCGGGTTTGGCATATCAGCAGGCTTAAAAGTGCTCCTGCCAAACCTAACCACAGCTAGCCTAACTTATACTCCAGAACCTTCTTAACAGTAATCTAGAACATACTCCTAACAAACATGCCACATGGCAGCTTCTGATACATGGGTTCTTTAATATAATTTTGCTCCGAAACCCCTCAACACAATCATGTGAAGAGGTGGTATGCAACATACCCCCCATGCATGGAAAACGTGAGGGGTGACACAATGCACCCTTACCTTTATAAATAGAGATGAGATCATTATAACCAATGAGTTCACTTTTAGCCTTTGATACATCATTTTCTGACCATCATTGTCTCAGCTAACCTAAGCAAACCACCCTCTTTGGCCCCCTCGATTAGGCCCCCTACCACTTCGGTGAGCTGAATACCATATATGGCTTGGATGATGAAAACATCCTAGCACCGTTTGCGGGAAAATAGGTAAAACTTTCCTTACCACCCATCCTTTGCCTATTTCCAATTTATTACCTTTTACTTAATGTGATCCGCCGTTTTTACTCGGTGCATCTTTGTTCCCACACCACCACTGGGAGCAATCGGTTGAACGCACACTATGAGTATCACTGGAAGCCATGGCACACACCAAAAGACAAGGCGTAAATAGTGATGCCGCCAACCAAAATGGTGCCAATGATCACCAAAATTTTCCCCTCACCTCCACCTCTGCCACCACCTCTACCAGATCTAATGCCAACATCCTCTGCACCTTACTAAACACCATGGAAGCCATACAACAACATATCAATAACCTCACCAATCAAAATTAAAACAACCACCATCGCAATGACTAAGTGTTGGGGGGTCAAAATTAGCTATTTCGACAAATATAGTAAACAGACAATATAAAGCCGCTAGAAAGATTAAGTTTCATGCAGACAGAAGACTATGTTGACAGAAGGAAAGATTCAACAGAAACCAAGTGTTAGAAGATAAGTGGATTCGATAAAGGAACAACAGACAAATCATGAAGCTTCAAAAGCAAAGTCCCAAATTATTGTCGAAATGAAGCTATACAAGAATGTCGAAGTCATGTGAGCGAAGGTTTATCGATGTCAAAGGTTATGGTCAACAAGGAACATTTTGCAAGTTGAAAGGAGATCATGGTGGGTCCCATCACTAAATGTGAGATGTTCCCAAGGTTGATGCTAAAAGATCAAGAAAATGGCATCATGGGAAAGCTAGAAACTGGAAAGAAGAAAGAAACCACCCACTAGTTGGAGCGGTAACTATGTCGAAGGCCATTTGAAAAATTAAGCAAATGTCGAAAAACTACATGACTGCTAAGTGGCAATATTGTAACACCCCAACTTTTGAGTTAAGTACGATATTGTCATAATTGTACTGTTTAATATTTTCTGTGTGTTATAAAATGAATTTGACTGTTTCGTAATTGTATTTGACTGTTATGTGTGATTTGCTCTGAGTCAAGAAAATAATAATTTTCTGGCCGAAAAAATCTTATTTTAATTATTCGGAGCTGATGGATCTTACTAAATCCAATTCTGAATGATATGTGTATTAATCTTTTAATTTTTAGGATTTAACTGTGTAATAAAAATATTTTATATTATTATAATATTATTTTGTTGTACAGTACTTACTGTCTCGAAAATAGTAAAAATCTGCTCCAAAAATAGACCATGGACTCGAAAAAGTCTGTGGGACCCACGTTTAGAGAGGCAGTCAACATTTTTGGCTTGAGTAAATCCTAAGCCAATGAGAGCTAGTCGACAATAGTGGCTTGAAAGTTTTAAACCAATAGGAAGCAAGTCCACAAAAGTCGTTGGACTTATTAGTTTACGACTAGAAAGCTTAATCAAGTTAGCTTAAACCTAACTAAGTTAGTATAGGAGGCTTGTTTAGTAACTAAATGAAGGAAACCTAGTTAGCTATCTATTTAAGTTCTAGTTAGAGAAGGTTCTAGAGAAATCTAGGTGATGGTTAGTCATCCTAGCTAACTAAATGGCTAACTAAGTAACTAAGAAACCTAACTAAATTTACCTAAACCTAACTAGGAAACCAAATGAACCAAAAACCTAGTTTGCTATTCCTAAGGGCCATTCGGCCAAGAACTTTCAAGAAGGCCTAGTCACTTGGTGATTTGGTTTTTTTACACCAATGAGAAACAAGCTTGGAGACAAAACCTTGAATATCATCCATTGATCAAATCTAAGGTTGTTAGGAGTTAGGAGAAGTCAAGCAAAGTGGCCACCTTCTTTGTGAAGCTCCACGGCCAAGTAGAGACTAGGAGAGGTAGAAAGCATTTCACTTAGTCATTTTCATCTTCAAACTTTACTATCACCAAATATTTCCTTTCTTTTCTCCAAGAACACCAAGAACAACTCTCTAGCTTTCTTCATTGAGCCATTCGGCCAACACCTACAACCAACACCTCTACTCTTCTAAAATTTTATCTAACCTTATTTCTCAAATCCAAACATCATTCCAAGAACATCTCTAGTTAAGAATTCTTCCAAAAAAAATTCATCTTGAGCTTAAAAAATCATCTTGAAGATTTTTCCTACAAGGTGAAAATCTTTGTTTCTTATTTCTAACTTGATTTTTGATGTTCTAAGCCATGATTGATACATGGTTTGTATTTTTTCTCTTATAGTTATAACTCTTTAAAATTTGTTTAAGCTTGTTAGGAACTCTTTGGGAGCCACACGAAATCACTAGGAATGGTTAGAAGGAGTTGTCTTCCTTTAAGGTAAGAGGGAGATTTAATCTCATCAACTTTATGTGGTGATGAGAAAATGGATTGTATGTGTGGTGAAGAATCCATAAGGATTCATTTATTTGGTTGTTTAATGTTTTCCTATTTGTGGTTGATTTTATTTGTAAGCATGTCTATAACTTTAAAAATATATTGCATGCGTTTATAGATGTATGACTATTATTGTAGGGTGTGAATAATATGTAAAGATTGCATGAGTGTTCCAAAGAACACAAAAGGAGCTCACGACTTCTCTAAAGAAAAAGAGAACCAAAATGTTCTCAACCATTTTCAAAAACAATGATTTAATAAATTTAGGTAAAACAATAAATTGGAAAATGATTTAGAAGATGGAAAATGATTTAATGATCATTTGTAAAGGATATGTTGAATTCGGCCAATATGCCCTTCAATGTATATTTGATTTCCAAAAAAATTATTTTCTAAGGTAGATTGAGTAGTTAACTACAAAAGAAATTAATTTCAGTGAATCTTTGGGAAATAAAATGAATGAACTTAGTTTTAGAATCCTAAATTAGAAGAATTTGTTATAAGTAAGAAATAAAGCAAACACGTGAAAAATACTAATGTAGAGCTCACTCTTTGAGTTTTGAAGCACATTAGCAAGTTTCAAGGTGTAAAAAATGGTTAATGTTAAAATATGTTGTATTTAAAGAAAAACATAGAAAATATCATTTAATAAATTTTCTAGACAAAATGCTGTCAAAATTTACTAAAAATGGACAAATAAAAGAGAAAATTTCATAATATATTTATAACGTAAGAAAAATATTCTACATAGTTGAAAAGTACTAGAAAAAGCTTACGCATATTTAAAATAATGATTTTTGAGCTATGTAGTTAAAAAAACGATTTAAAAATATTACGCGATTGAGAAATTAATTTAAAAACGTTCTGAGATATTTAAAAATTTCAAAATACATTTACACGATTTTAAAACGTTTGTAAAAGTTATGCGATTGTGAAAATGCGATAAAATTTCTACGCGACTAAATGGAACAGTGAGTTTTACTTTAGGCCAAAGTGGTGGACCCGGACATGTTGAGAAATAGTAGTGTCAAGTGGAGACGTACTATATTTGGAAATATTGAGACTAAGGGTATTTATGTAAATATGATGACATATTGAACTGAGGGTATTTATGTAATTATAGATTGTATTCATGCATTGAGAGTTGTGTTAATTTGGTTGAAATTGACGATTGGCTGACGAAATGAATTACACCGTGTTATAGGTGTGATAGGCGTAGTGTGTTCATTGATTGAACTTGAAGGCATTAGTGTGCGGAGGATTCCACATGTAGACAGTTAGTAGCTCCTCTGGGCCGTGGTAACGGGCAACACACTAATGATTTCGACAAGCACTATTCTTAATCAAGATCTTATGGAGACTGTCTAGTACAATACTTGTATGTACGACGTATTTGGACTGTGTACTACTACACGATATTTTGGACTGTGGGCTATAGACACGACGTTGGACAGTACAATAGTTTGGTTGGGCAGCCTGAGATACTGATAGTTCTTTCGGATAATTCTCTCTAATTTCTAAGTTTAGCTCTATGGAATAAGAACGAGTCGGTGTGCATTTGCATTTATGGTCTGCATCATATTGTGATTACTTGTGATTAATTTGTATTTAATTGAGATATTGTATATGATGTTATAGTATGCATTATTATATTAAATTGTGATGTTTGTTTGTATTGTCATTTTCTTTATTGCCATGCTGGTAATGATGTAGATTGTCTCACCTCTTTGTATGCGTTTTCTGTATTATTATTTATATTTTGTAAAGAGTTTGAGGAAGAGGAAAAGGAGCAGCCTCTAGAGATTCTGTACCCTGAGGAACAGCAACCGAGTGATCAGTTCGACGAGTGCGAGCTGTCAGATCACCCATATCATTAGGACTAATTTTGCGGTTATGGCATTGCCTGGATTCTTTGATTTTGTGAGACTTGAGTTTCATGGAGGCTCCGAAGCCTGGCGACTGCATGAGGATAGAGGATCGGTAGTCTATGTGAGGCGTCTGACTGTGACTCTACGTAGAGAGTTTGATGGAGAGCCTATTTTTACTACTACTTTGTATTTATATCTTAAGATGCCTTTGACTCTTAGGCATTATTGGGGAGGACTTTTTCATGTGCCTAGTGAGATCAGTAGTGTATCGACAGCACGGACTCCTATCCGTAGAGCTGCGAGACATCTAATATTTCTATCATCTGATGATCCATCTGAGGATGATCCTTCGGAGGGTTAGAAATCTTTGATGTGCACTTGGGCAAGTTTATGTTTTAGTATTGTACTAACTTTTTATTGTTTTATTAAATATTTGTAGTTGTAAATTATTTGTACAACTTAAAACAAAATCATATGTATATTATGGTGTGTGATAATAGTTTGTGTTATTTTATGCTTAGTTTTATTTTATCTAATGCTATTATGTATAAAAAGAAAGATTTTACAACTCATATTAATTATGTACCAAATATTTTTATAACTTCGGTAAGGTTTTATTTTATTGCATCAGAAATGTGACTTCTCCACAAGGGTGTTACAAATATCGTAGGAGCTATAACATTCAAAAAATTAGGTGCCAACTTATCACGGAAAACAACTTTGAGCCTAGAAAGACAAGATGATATGCCTCAGATCTCCCACTCAGAATAGCTAAGCATACTATCATGCTAAATAACCTTAACCTCCATCCCGCACATAATAGCCGAAAGATAAACCTTATCAAATGTCTCCTTATCGGTATCCAGGCAAAGGTTCGAATTAATGTGAACATGATGACCCCACCGGGCATCCCACAGAGATTTAGGCATAGTCCCTACATCATCGTCAAACTCCTTCAACATAAGATTAGCAGCAACCAATAACACATCAAGAATAGAGAATCAGAATCTTGACCTCCCGAGGGACAGGTAACAAGTGAAGAGATCGAAAAATGAGATTGTGCTGCAATCTAAGCTTTGTCATCAACTCCGAAGAAAGGCTAGACTGTCGAAGGCCCCCTTGGGTTTGGGAGCCATACCCTGAACCTGGATGGTTGCCTTCAATTCGAAGTCTCTTAGCTGGAATCCCAGATCCCAGGCTTGGTTGGTCACTACCTTGTGTCGAGTCCACGTGCATGGTCACAGAAGCCAGGCTCTTGGATGCAAGAGCTTTCTTTTGTTGCTTCCAAAGGGCATCGAGATTGAAAGATGGAGTAGAGATCTTGATATTCTCCCCTAAAAAAAATAAAAGAGAGAAATAGTAGTAAGTCAGGAAATAATAACATAAAGAGAATATAAGAAAGAGGAAAAGAAGTAGGACACCTACGAAAAGTTTCCTAGACTCTCTGTCAAACCTTAACAATAGAGTATATCTTGGCAATGCAAAGGTTGCAAACTCAACAACCTTACAACATTACCTCAGCCACATCGTTAAAATAGATAACACATACATCAAGAGACCGCAATTTATCAAGATTTTGCCGAAAAGGGAATTTAGCAACCCCATTTTTGTCCAGAGAAAAAGAAAGACCCTCGACTTTCACATGAACCTTGAAAAAATGATTCTTAAAGTTCTTATAAGAAGATGCATATACCTCTAGCAGCTTCCTATCCCGCACTCTTATGAATGACAAGAGCCTTACTTTCTCATTCCTATTTGTCTTGAAAAAGAAAAAGAACATCTAAGGGGTAGCCTGGAATCCTAGGTAATCACACAAAAGCCAAAATGACCTCATGAAAAGTAAACTATTTGGATGAAGCTATGATGGAGCTACACCCATCTCGGGCAAAATCTCGACCTAAAAGTCAGAAAACAGTATGGCCACCTTAAGACGAGTAAACATAGTCTCATACATAAAAAAATGGTTCTCACCAGGATCATCATAAAGACGATTTTCAACCCCATAACTCTAGCATGTAGTTAGCATCAGTGCCATTTCTAGTTAGCCGACAAACCGTAATTGGAAGACTTTTTAGGGTTAAGAAAACAAATAAGCATTTAACACAACTTCCACAAGTTCAAGAGATTTCGATGAATCGACCATCAATTATGCAAAATAAGCAGAATCTAAATTTCTTGAGAAAAATTCATTAGAAGAAAGAGGCTTGATGGAGTCCAACTGAGCCTCCATATCCTTCATCACCTCATTTGCCCTTAAAAATTTTTCACGACTAATACCAGGAACTCGGGGATCCCGATTAAACCTTGGGATAGAAGACACTTCCCCAGGGGAATCAGAGAGTCTTTCAATCTCTACCATATCAAACCTTCTTCTTTCTAGGGTGTGCGGGCGAAACTCCCCTAGAAATTCAACAAAATATCCTTCATTGTCACTCATCACTCACCACTTATATACATACCACCCAGAAAAACTCACAAAAGTGCGAAAAAGGAAAAATCCTAAAACAGCACTCCTTGAAAATAAAACTGATGGGACCACAACAAATATACTGGATCGTCAAGTAATAAAAATGGTGAGATACCAGATATCAATCTCAAGGATCAATGACCAAGTTTCGATTCTTAAAACTAACTACTATTCAAACTAAGATTTAGATCAAAGTGAGCTCTAATAACAAAATAAGAGAAATACATGAACTCACGTAATGACAATATTTTTGGATTTTTATACTTAGCAATTCAATAAACACGTAAAATGTGAGATGATTAGAATTCAATACATGGAAGAGTTGGGACCAAGCTTCATTTTATTTCACCTAATGCATATCAATTGAACTTAATGCAAGCCAGTATTCCAATTTTGTTACCAAATTCTCTAAATTAATCAAATTCTAATCTCTTAGGCAATTGATCCTTTATTCCCAATTAAAACCCTTAATTCCTTAAATGATTCTGAGAGATAATAAGCATTACGAATTAGAATTCAATGGGTAACGAGCAAATCAATGACTATCCCTAGCCTAGAGATAAGCAAGGTTCAAAATCTCATAGCACAACCACACATCAAATTTCTATTCAACATATAATTTTAAAATCATTACAAAGAGGATCAATCCTTAGAAAGCATTAATAAAAGAGAGTAAAACTCAAAACAGAATAGCAACTTGTATTAATTGAATCCAAGGTCAAATACAAATAGAATCCATCAAAATCCACATAATCCCAACAAAGGGAAGTTTAGCTAGACATGGAAACAAGAACAAAAGCTAAAATAAGATGAGAGAAATAGGAAAACTCCATGGGTTGATGAAAATCTCCTACGTTTCCATGTTTTGTCCCTTCACGTCACCCAATATGGCTTCTGTCTATCCTTCTGACGCGTGTAACGGCTGCCCTCTCCTAAATTAGGTTAGAAATAACACATTTATAATCTGATTTGGAGTATGAACTGAGTATGGAGTGCCTAGGGGCGCTATGTATAGCTACACACTTTTGGATCAGGCTTTTAGCGCTGAGGTTTAGAGCGCTTGGGTGCTCGCCTTCCTGACAGCACGTTCTGGGGAGACTTGGGCACCTAGTCGCTCAAGGGATAGCGCCTAGGTGCTCAAGGGATAGCGCCTAGGCGCTTAGTGAACATGGGACATGTAACATCCTGAAAATTAATAATTTCATAATAAATAGTCGTTTTATAATATTTATGATTTTTTTGAATTTTTTTGGATTTTTCTGAAAATACAGAATATTTTAATATTATTTTTCTTTTTACGTGTACATTGAGCAGAGTTGGGAAAATTAGATATTTTTCTCGAGAACCTTGAACTATGGAAACGTCGACGGGGGATCTTACTAAACTCGATGCCAGACACGGTTTACGAGGTTTCATATTTTTCAAGATTTTTATTTGATAAATAAAAATCGCAGAATAATTTTATTATCTGTTGGATAATAAATATCAATTTTTGTTAACTGTAACTTCTATCCACTGATAATATATCTGATACAGTGTTAGTCACATTTTAGAGAACGCTTTAATGACATCACCATGGTGACATCATCACCATGACATCACTTTGACTTTTCAAAGGGAAGAAGCTTCCTAGCACCTTCCTTTTGGCTTGTTGGAGAAGCTTGAAGGAAGCTTCCTTACACTTTCTTATTGGCTTCTTCAAGAAGCCACATTTCTTTTTTCCTTCTCTCCACCACACATTTTTTAGAGCTCTTTGTGGCCACACATTTTAATTCATACACTTACACAAAATATACCTAATTACACATTTCATTTCATTTCACTTTACTATCACTTTCTCTCTATAATTTCCATCTTCATCTTTTCTCTCAACCATTTTCTCCTCCTTCTCTCTAACTCCACGGTAATACCCATTTTGAGAGCCAAAATTTGTGCTTCTCACTTTACCATCTTCATTCCAATTTCAAACACACAAAAGCTACTACTTTCTCTCTCTATTTTCTCTCTTCATCTTTTCTCTTCTTCTCTTCCCTCTCTATTCCTATGGCCATGGAGGCTTGAAGGTGGCCAAACTCTTCACCTCACTTTATTATACTACTCATTTGTTCATCTCATCATTCCTATCAAAGAGATCAAGCAAAAAGCTCTCACCTTTCTCCTTGGAGGCTCACGGCCTCACCCCTCAAATACACCCATCCATCTTCTTTAATTTCAACTAACTCTTGATCTTGAATCTAGACACCATTCTAAGCAACTTTCATGTTATGACCATCACCAAAATCTACCATTTTCGTTTTTGCTCCATCAAGCTTCAAAGTTGGAAACTTTAAGGTAAAGTTTATAGTTTCTCCACTTTTTCTCCTTATTTTCATGATCCTTGATCTCTTGGGTGATCAAGGGTTCCTTTTCTAAGCTTTGATGATGATTTTGGTGAGTTTTGATGTCCTTAGGATTTTCTTGAAGGTGTAGTACAAAAATCTCTACAATGAACCAAAAGGCTTACTTTCTTGTATTGTCTTCAAGAGGTAAGAGAGAGATAATCCTCTTCAACCTATCTTGGTAGTGAGGAAACATTTTCTTTATGTTGTTGATGAGGAATCCATGTGGGATTGCTCTCTTGGTTGTGATGTTCTTCATTGATTTTGTGCTATTTTGACTTGTATGATTTATTGATTGTTACTATATGTCTTGATGACTATGTAAAAATATATTGGATTGCTTGAATTGTTATGTGAAGAGATTTTAGGGTTCTTTGCCCTTTTGGATTCACGACCAAGAGGCCACATTTTTGGGTGTTCAAGGTGTGGTTTTGTAAAGATTGGAACTTAAGTGATGAAGAGTTAAAGGGCAAATGAATAAAATGGAAAACTTTAGGTTTCCTACCCATTGGGAGGCCCACGACCTCTTAAATAATTGTTAGAGTTCAAGACTTAAATTTGTAGCAACTTTGAAACTTAAGTAATTTAATGAAAGTAAGTACCAATGTAGTGGAAACATTGGTTAGATTCATACCATTGGGAGGCTCACGACCTCTAGGAGATTTATTGGGTTAAGTTGTGATCCTTGTGCAACCTTGCGTCTTAAGCGATTAAATGATAAATGATCAACATTGTGGTGAAGGAAAAATGGTTAGACTTTGTTATAATAAGGCTCACAGATTCCTAAGGCAAAATGTCACAAAATGTAGTGCTAAAATGGAGACATAGATGATTAGAGAATTCTAGATTTGTTAAGAATTCATAAAATGGAAAGAACAAAGAATAAGACTTTATATTATGACTTAGAAAGATTTTGGGCATACGGGAAGAACAAAGGAGTTTGTGAGACTTGCAAAACCTTAGAGTAATTTCAAGTGAGCATAATTGATTAGATTAAGGAACTTGATCAATCTAAAGGAATGAAAATTGAATAAGGACTTTAAGAGAATCTCTCTAGAGAATGAATTCATAAGAGATGTTAATTGAAGTGAAACCCGAAATAAACCTCTAAAAGTGTGCTACCACTCTTGAGAAATTAATATTATACTATTGTGGGTTCGTGTTTGAGACTAGAATTCTATTGATGCTTATTTGGCCAAATTGTGGCATATGATGGGAAAATATTATTCTGAAATATACATGAATATGTTGATGTCTAACTTGGCTAAATTGTGGCGTGTTATGGAAAGTATACCATTATTGTTGAATATACATGATTGTGCATGGAGTCAATATGCATTGAACATTTGCTCAGTCAATAACTGTTAAAAGGTTGGATGAGCCTATGAGTATACATTGAGTCAACATGCATTGAATATTTGCTCAGTCGATGACTATTAAAAGGCTGTATGAGCCTATGAATGAGAATTGAATAAATGAGATCCAGTGGAAGGATCTATGGGAGACGTAAGGCGCGATGTATACCGATTGCATGCATTACGAGCCCAATAAATTACTATTCTTTACTCAGCGAATGAATGAGAAATTAATGGTGTGATCTGTGATGGATCTATGGGGGGTAAGGCGCGGTGAAAGCTGATTACATGTATTACAGGCCCGACAAATCACCATTCTTTTTGTGGTAAATGAAGAAGAATTGATTATAGTGCGATCCAGTGGAAAGATCTCTGGGTGTGTCAAGGCGCGGTGATCCCTCTAGTAACCTATTTTGTCACATTGTATACCCCTGGCCGGAAAGCCGATTGCAACGCACTGACGAGGAACCGACAAGCATTATTCTCTTCGTGGTCCAGCGTAGACTGTCATTGAGGGGGACAGATCTTCCGGAACGTTCATCTTTGAAATGGAATAGAAAATCTTGGTACCAAGTGCACATGCATTATGAGTCAGCATTGTGGGTCGGCATTGTGAGTAGGCATTGTGAATCGGCAGTGTGAGTCGGCATATCATTTGACACTCATTTATATGATGACTATACTATTGTTTTATTGATGTCATGATTATTTGAAATGTTTTAATTGTTAATCATCTGAGACTCTGCTACTAGTTCTTTTACCATATATGATTATTACTGTTTAATATGGTTGATCTGCTATGTAGGCGCCCTGCGCCGTTATGTTTCTTTACTGTCATAATTGGTAATGTAAGTAGGATATCTCTCCTCTTTCTTGTATCCTTGTATTTCTATTATATATATATTTGTTAAAAGATCATGAGGAAGAAGACGAGGGACCACACCCTTACTGATTGGATTGGGCTGATTCACTATTTTCAATATGGCGTCGGGACGAGATTTCTTCGGTTACGCACGGGTGCAACTCCATGGGGGCATTGATGCCTGGCGTGTCGACTAGGACACCGAGCGTCATATATATATATATGGGGTTGCAGCTTTGTCTGCTAGTAGTACCTATCCTGGGGTTACTATTTTTTCCTTTTGTGCTTTTGTACCCTTCATCTTTTATTTGAATAATGTAAGTGTCATGTTTCGTGTTATCAATGCTTTGTGTTAAGGACGAATATATTACATATGAAATACGTTTTTCCTTCAGTGGTTGTATTTTATATGGTTGAGTACTAAACATGTTTCATTCGGGGCTCATATTTTTTATCTATGTATAAATGAAATAATTTTTTTTGTAAATACTAATTTTGAGACTGTGACACGACTAGATTTAGTGACTGTGGTGTAATGACGATTGTGCTGTGGTTATTAGGTCTAGGGGTGTTACAAGACACCTCATTGCATTGCTTCCAACCATCCATTTCCTTGCTCTTAAGATGTTTTCCTACACAAAACACATTATAATAGTGAAGATTTTGTTTTTTTGAATCAAATATTCATATTCACCAACCAAAATGATTTATAACTCAATCCATGTCAAATGCAGGAAACTTTGGCAACAAATAAACAAAAGGGTAAATTAGGAGTTACTAAATCAATTTTTCATGCCTTAAAGCAATGTCTTTTGAGCAATTATCAAAAACCATAAGGCAAGCCCCACAAGAACAAAAACAAAGAAATGACATTGATGCAAAAAACAAAAGGAATCAAAATAAAAGCATACCTGAGAAACACGAAGAAAAATCGAATTAGAGGAGCAAGGACACACCACCGTAGCAAATGACAAATATGGCGTGAGAAGATGGCTTCAAAGTTCCTTGAAAAAATGAGGAAAATAGGAAACTTTCTGAAAATAAGGCAAAACAAAAATAGATAGGGAAGAAAATTGAAGGAAGTAGAAATAGATCAGTTATTAGAAAGAAACATTGAGCAAGTATACGAAGAGTTGAACAAAGTTTGAGAGAGAAAAAATTCCTCAAGACTAACGATCATGATGAATCTAATTTGACGGCTCCTAAGGGAAAACAACCTTCTGAGAATCCAATGGTTGAAATGTAGTACAATCCAACGGATAGTAACAAACCCTCAATCGCATCAAACATCACAGAGGCGAAAAGACAAGTATTTAAAATGAGTGACAACCATCCAATAAAAGCACACTACGGGTTGACCCACATAGAAACCAAAGCATCGCGCTATCTTAAAACTTCACCTTCTCAGTGGCCTTAAAAGCTACCATGCTCTTATGAGCTCCGAGCTTGAGGGGCTGTGGACTGTATTGAGACTAGCAAGACCTTCCCAATGGCCTTTAAGCTCACAGACTCTTACTAGCTCTGGGCTTGAAGGGTTGTGGACTGTACTAGGACTAGCAACACCTTTCTAGTGGCCTTAAAGTTCGCACGCTCTTCGATTTGTGGGCTTGATGGCTTATGGACTATATCAGGACTAGTAGCACCTTTCCATTGCCCTTAAAGCTCGCATGCTCTTATAATCTCCAAGCTTGAGGGGTTGTGGACTATACTAAGACTAATAGCACCTTCCTAGTGGCCTTAAAGGTCAAATGGTCACCGGGGAAATGGGAGCACCCAAAACCGTTTACCACTTTATCAGGCTTAGACCTTCTCCATGAGCTCATGCCCCCTTCTTAGACTTGGCATCTCACCGGGCTAGAAAGTGCTCTGGTCAAACCCAACCACACCTAGCCTAACTCATACTCTAGAACCATCTCAAGAGTAATATAGAACATACCCCTAACGAACATGCCACGTGGCAACTCTTGATACGTGGGTTCCTTAATAGAATTTTCCTCCAAAACCCCTCAGCACAATCAACGTGAAGGGGGTGCGCAACATACCCCTTGCATTGCAAATGTGAGGGGTGACACAACCCACCCTTACCCTTGTAAATAGAGATGAGATCATCATAATAGTTGAGTTCCCTTTTAGCCTTTGATACACTATTTTTTAACCATCTTTGTGTTTCACCTGATTAGGGGTGTAAATTGATTTGGATAACCCGACCAATCCGACTAACCCAAACTGAGCCAATTAGATTGCTTTGATTTGGTTCAGGTATAACCATATATGTGTGTGTGTGTGTGTGTGTAATTTATGCTAACATATGTTCAATGCTTCACAAGTAAGTTTTAGTAAGTTTACCAATTTACACATTTGCTTTCTTACACCAGTGTAAATCTTTTTTTACTTACACTCATTTTTAACCATGAGATTCACTTTCATCTAATGGTTGAGATTATTTCATTAAAAGTAACCATTAGATGAAAGTGAATCTAAGGGTTGAAAATGAGTGTAAGTAAAAAAGATTTACACCTGGTGTAAGTTGATCCTCCTCTATATATATATATATATATATATATATATATATATATATATATATATATATATTATATATATATATATATATATAATTTCAAAATTTAAGAAAAAGATTCATAATTCATTAATATCATTTCTATAAGGCTTGAAGATTTATAATATTTTAATATATGTCATATGTACTAATATTTGCTATCTAATAAGTCTCTTCTAAAAAATATGAAACATAATTTCTATTGACTTATTCTAAAAAATCTCCTAAACTAACTTCTCCTAATAGAACTAATCGTATATAAATACATATGCATAAAAAAAATAACTAGAGAAAATATTGGTGTGAGACAAGCTTCGATGACAACGAAGTGAACGACTTAGTACTAGCAGAGTTAGAAGGAACAAATGAAAATAGTAGTGTGTAAAAAGATAAAACTTCAAATACTGATATGTGAAAATTGTAACTTGAGACGTCAGTCATGTGATTGAGTTTGAGTGAGTTATGAACTTACTAATTGAATATTAATCATGAAAAATATTTTTTTAAAAAAATATTAATTAGTCATGTTCAAGTCGTGTCCAAACGTATTCGAAAAGTATTTGAGTGTGTCTGAGACATATCCCAACTAAAAAAAATAATTTTTTTAATCAAATATATTTAAAAACACATAATAAATATATCATACAAATATATTTATATATTTCACATAAACATATATCTAATACACAAACACACTTCATAATTAATATATCCGTGTTTAGTAAATTTTGCATAAGGTTCGGTGATCCGTGACACTGGGCGGTCTCTCACACCAAATATAGCGACCACACATAATCCCTCGTCCCATGTTGATTGATGGACCTATCCTGCTACCTTCACGACTGTCAGCTGGATTTTGACTTCAGAAATGTTTTATTAATCTACTTAATTTTTTAATTATTAAATAAAAAACATTAAATACTTATTATATTTTTTAAATATTAAATATATTTATTTTTTATTTAACATTTTTTATTTAATATAAAAAAATTATTAAAAAAATTTATAAAAAATATAATATTACTCTTCTGACTTTATAACAGGCCCTGATACGCACGTTATGAATGAACATCTTTGAGGCCCTGATACGCACGTTTTTCTTACTTTTGAATGAACATCTTTGAGAGTAAATGACGTGAGACAAATTTCTAATAATTGTATACCACTTTGAATTTTCTATACTTAAGTACCTTGGGATCTGATGAACTCAAATAATTCACACCAACTAGATAATAATCCCCTAAGCAACCCTATTCACCTATCTTTCTCATTTCTTTTAGTACGGAGTAGTTTATTGGCTCAATGCTTTTATGGATATGATGATGGTATAAACTTTCTGACATTGTTGCATTTGGATTGAGCTGTTAACCATCAATTAAAAAGTTTGATATGTTAGGTTCATTAAAAAGTTCAAACTTTATTAAAAATGTGCTAGAAGATTTAGTAGATGAACTCCTCAAGGATTTCCAATTTTTTTTCCATAAACTTTTTTATAACAGCCCATTTATTAATTCATGGGTTGTCGATCGTAAAATAAATTATTGCATAAACTTATATTATTTAAATTAAGTGTGTTAAATTAATTACATAATTACTTATAATAAATAATAGTAATTAATTATAAATTTTATTAACAATTATCTTTAATATATTTGTTAAAATTTTAAATAAAAAATTTTCGTCAAAAATAAATTATTTAATATATTAAAAATTTTAAAAATTATATTTTTCATAATTTTTTTGTTATTTTAACAAAATTTATTAATTATTAATTAATTATAGTTATTATCTATTAATTAATAATATGATTTACATTTCCATATACTTCTTGTTTAAAATCTTCAGAAATTTCTTGTAAAAAAGGGTTTTGTGCAAAAGACTAAAGAGCATGGTGAACTGGATTTCCTGGAACTTGAGACTTGTATTGTAGCTAGTATTTTATAGCATGACACATAAATAATGTACAAATCCCGAAAGTAATGTTTTCAAGAACCACTGCGTGTGAGTGTTTATTTGTGAACACAAGCTATGACTTATCAGGCTGAGGCCTTTTTTTAAGCCAGTTTTCTTTGTGAAAGGATACACACACACAGAACACAATGGTGGCTAAAGGCATTGGTGCAGAGTGGCTAGGTGGGAGTGGTAGGAGCATGAAAGTTGAAAGGACTAAAAGGTTGTGGTGGTCCAGGGTTGGGTATGGTTGGTGTGGCTTCACCTGCCCATATCTGTTTCCAATGCAAGTCAGAGTAATCAGTCAAGCCCCTCCGCTGGCCTTATTTTCTGCCTGTGCCCCCACCATTTGATAAAGAAATCACACCAAAAGCTTGTCTCTTTTTCTGGTTTCACTCCACACACACCACTGTCCACATCCCAATTTCAAATCTCCTTCTGCTGTCTATTTCAACTCTCATTTGTTGGCTCTGATCCCTCGAAATCTCCAATTCCTTGTTCCAAATAGGTTGGTGGGGCTGCTTACCTTCCTTTTGTCAGATTCTCTTGCCTGTCCTTCAGTATCACAAAGCCTGACAAAAAGGTGGTTGAAGAGAAGAATAAATCACCCATTTAACACACTACCCAGAAGCCAGAAAATAAGAAGAGAGAAGAAAACACTGAAATAGAATCCCTTTGCAAAATTTCTTTGTTACTCTCCTTTGTTCTTCATGATCATGTAACTCATTAAAAAAAAAAAAAGACTCATCTTTGAGAAGTTTCTCTTTTCCATGTTCTTTTACTGTGCCAGATGA
The DNA here is from genome assembly GCA_029884605.1 of Ormosia emarginata. Classification (NCBI taxonomy): domain Eukaryota; kingdom Viridiplantae; phylum Streptophyta; class Magnoliopsida; order Fabales; family Fabaceae; genus Ormosia; species Ormosia emarginata. Next base: position 2,829,428 of record JAQQTP010000058.1, on the reverse strand, counting down.
AGACAATAATGGCAGCCAAGTCCCCCCATGACTCTTCTTTCTCTTTCTCCAGGAGGTATTTCCATTGGAAAAAGAAGGCTTTGGATGAGGATGATGAGGAAGAAATCCTGAACATCAGTTCATCCTCACATTTCTCTGAGGATGATGAGAAAGAAGAGGATCATCACCTCAAAATCCAAATGCCAACAGAACTTGCTGCTGCTATTGTACCAGTGGAAAAGAAGAAGCATTCAAAGTCCAAGTTCAAGTCAGCACTGACTGTGTTCACCAAGAGTCGTTCACTTCACAAATCTGGCCTAGGCACACGTGTGGTGGGTACCCTTTTTGGCTACCGTCGTGGGCATGTCCATTTTGCCTTCCAAGAAGACCCCAAGTTGAGCCCTGCATTCTTGATCGAGCTAGCAACACCAACAAGTATTTTGGTTAGGGAAATGGCTTCTGGGTTGGTGAGGATTGCCTTGGAGTGTGAGAAGAAGGCAGGGAGAAACAAGGGTGTGAAGTTGTTAGAGGAACCCCATTGGAGGACTTATTGCAATGGCAGGAAATGTGGGTATGCAAACAGGCGTGACTGTGGGCCAGAGGAGTGGAAGATATTGAAGGCAGTGGAGCCTATTTCAATGGGTGCTGGTGTGTTGCCAATACCAGCTAGTGGGAATGGAGCTGGGTCCGAAGGTGAGCTCATGTACATGAGAGCCAAGTATGAGAGAGTTGTGGGGTCTAAGGACTCTGAAGCCTTCTACATGATTAACCCTGATGGTAGTGGGGGTCCTGAGCTCAGCATTTACTTGCTTAGAGTTTAACACAGGCAGTGTATTGGTGCTTCAATTTTTAGCTTATGTAATTTTGATAAATATGTTTGGCATTTATGTGTAAAGAAAGGCGAGGGCTATGCAATTTGACTTTTTGGGAAAACTTGGTTTGAGGTATGTGGGGATTTTGAAAGTGGTTTTATGGTAAAGTGTATTGGATTCCAAAGTTGAGCTAGAAGTTGTATGATTTCTTTCGTTTTGGAATGCAGACGATAAATGAAGATGCAGAAACTTGTAGTGTATTATGCCATTTTACTGAATAGTGCTTGGATTTCCTTACAATAAAATCAGTCTTGTTTGGGATGTGGTTCTTCAAAATTTCAGCAAAACCATACGGCTACATTATATTAGCAATACTACTTTTCTTTTCATTTTTGCATGTGGATGTTACTTGATAGCTTTGAGTGAGACAGACTTCAGTGATAAGCTAGAAAATGATTAATCTATGTCTCCATTGGCCAGAACACAAGCTAAAGCTATTAGGTAATAATAATTCTTGCTTGGATTTTAGTTTCTATTTTTTTGGATAAACCACTGATTTGTAAAAAATGTAGGGGGCCATAAAACCTGCCATTGTTGTCTATATTTTGGGAATCGACTGGCCGGTTGAGGCTCAGAATCAGATTGCATAGTTGAAAACTGCTTGTATGAATTCTATACTTTCTGGGAGGCAAAAGATAAACAACGATGATATTTTTATCACATTTTTTTTTACTATCACTTTTTATACTATTCTTTGTATAATTAATTACATCATTTTTTTTTATTATTTTCTCTTCCTTAATAATAACCATTAAAAAATAAAAAATGTGGTAAAAAGTTATTCTAAGATAAAAAGTGATAAAATATCATTTTCCAAAGATAAACGACATGCAGATAGTGTGTAATATTCCTAATTATGTCTTTTTTGCCCTTGTGCCATTTCATAAGTTACGGGGAATTTGATTTAATTATGAAAATTTAATTATTTTAATAATTAATTATTGTATAAAAAATTATTATTATAATCGATTATAATAGAATTAGTTTAATATTCGATATGTTAATGAAAAATAATTTTAAACTAATCTGTTTTATTTGGATAGTATAAAAAATAATTATTTTTATACATTAAATTACTAAAAGAGATATAAAATGATTAAAAAAATTATATGATTGAGGATAAAATGATATTTACATCTCAAAATGTAATGAATAATCTATAATCTAGAATCATAAGTTCCAATCTTTAGTATTATGAAAAAAATTATAATGCATTGAATTTCGTACAAAAAGTGAAGCTGATTTTGTCAAACATGTTAGAAAACTGTTACAACAATTTTTTTTTTAAAAAAACTGTTTGGTTGCGGAATAATCTCAAGCAAACATGCTAATGAAAAAAAAAGTTTTTATAATACATTATATTTTGTGTAAAAGTTGAAGTTAATTTTGTCAAACATGTTATAATATTGTTGAAACATTTTTTTTTTGAAAAAAAGGCTATTTGAGAACGAAAAAATCGTTCTCAAAACTTAGTGCATGTTTGACAACGATTAAATTCATTGTAAATATATTTTTTTAAAAAAAATTGTTGTGTTCAATCATGTTTGAAAAAATCAATTTTAATTTTTTACAAAATTCAATGTATTATAAAATTTATTTTTTTTATAATATTAAAATTTCAGTTTATGATTTTAGATTCTAAATTACTCCTCTTATACTTTGAGATATAAATACTATTTTGTTCTCAATTAAATTATTTTTTAATCATTTTATACTTATTTTAGTAATTTAATATATAAAAATAATTCTTTTTTATATCATCTAAATGAAACAGTTAACTTAAAATTACTTTTTAACTAACATATCTAAATATAAAACTAATTCTATTATAATTAATTATAACAAAAAAATTTATATAATAATCAATTATTGACATAATTAAATTTCTATAATTGTCCCAAATACATATTTAATACTTAGATTTTCTTTAAATAAAATCAGTCTTAGGCCAAAAAAATAAAATAAAAAATAAAATCCCTGTAAAGCTTCATCGTAGTTTTAAGGTACATTATTATTTGAGATTTAATTTGGTTTACTAGATAATAAGATATTTCATTTTAGTAAAATAATGTTTACTACTTTTTAAGTAAGGATTAAAATCTAGAGGTACAACTCAAAATTTAATGAAGGTTTTGATGTGAAACTTGGTCCAAATGAAAAAGGCTGCTTCTTTAGCTATGAAAGGATCTGGTTTGACCAAAGCTAATGAGAAATGAGGGGCTCAAGACCAAAATACTGGTGAAGTCCAAAAAAAAAGATGTTGGTGAGTTTTTTTAAGGCAGCAAGGCCCTCCCTAGAATGGGAGTCATAGTGGCCCTAAAAGGACTCAAATAACTGTGAAATTGAGGGCCTCTTGGTCGTGTTTAGTCTATGTCGCCCTCAGAATTGTTTGCCCCATTTTATTGGCCCAACATGTACCCAATTAGCCGATACGAAGAAAACCTCCAATCTATCTAGGACACCAAATATTATTAAATTTTTTGGCCAGGCTATCTAGGACACTTTTGATTACTTCTATAATTTCAATTCGTTGAACAAACTCTCCTTAGCCATTGTCTTTGGTAGCTATTTCACGTAAATATTCCGAAAATAATGAATACATCCAGCATTTTGGGTTTTTATTTCAGTTCTTTCATCAAAGAAGTGGAAAACCAGTTAGAAATTAACTTTTCTTTGTCCTTTTTTAACTCCATTCCCACCATTCAAATTGTTAAGATCATAAATTGACAAAGTATATGGACAAAATATCTTTTATAATGACTTAGACAATTTTTTTTTTTGAACTAGTTTTCGAAGTTAAATTAGGCAGAGTCTACTCTCAATTCTAATATGGTATCAGAGTTCACCTTAGTTTTGATATTGAGACATCTGCAAATGACTGGTTCTCCAAACTTCACATTCTAAATGTCCTCTCTCTTGAATTAGTTTTTGAGATTGAGTTAGACTTCGTCTGTACTCAATTCTAATACAAACTGTTCTCTTTAAACTAATTTTTGAGGGTTAAATTAGACATAATTTATTCTCAATTCTAATATGATATTAGAATTCATCCCAATTTTGATGTTGAGACATCTATATATGACTGGTTCCGCAAACTTCACATTCTAGCTGTCCTCCCTCTTAGAGTTAATTTTTGAGATTGAGTTAGACTTTGTCCATACTCAATTCTAATGCAAACTGCTACCACTCCTTGCTTGGACCCAATCTTCTGCATGTCCATGGATTTTGCTACGCAATTACCATCACAATAGGCTAATGTCACCGGAACAAAAGCGTGTCCCTTGGCAATTGTTCGTCAGAACTGAACAATGAAACTTTTCCTAGCTAACCCAGAAATACACACGCTTGGTATGTTAGGACTCAGGAGACTCAGGACCAGCTCCTTGCATCCTGCTTGATATTCGGTTTTTTGGGTTATAAAAGTAGTTGGATTATAAGTTCATATATGAAAACTATGAGAGTAACAATTATAAGCGAGGTAGGTTGCATTGGGTTTTAAGGTTGAGCATGACTAACTCATCATATAGATCATATAACCTTTATCAAGTTAGATTATTGTGGGTTCTTATTTTACTTGGGATTATACTACATGGCTAGGAAGTAAGAAAGATGAGAGAGTCTAGATATATTTTTGAGTGGTTATAAATTTAATACGTCAGATTTGTAAATATTTATAAAAAATTAGAAAAACACAAAATAATTTTTTGTAATAAATAAATTTAATGAGATTCGTCTATCTTTTATTTTTAAATTTTTGTAAATATATACAAATCTATTACTCAAAAATATTTCGTCCGAATAAGTGTCAAAGAATAACGAGTCTCAAATTGTGAGTGGGTCCACTCAAATAAAACTCGGTCAAATACAAACATCTGGTCAAAGTCAGGATGAGATCCACCCAGGACACTTACTATTTTTCTTTTACTTTCTACTATAATATTCATGTTTAGCTTACGTGTAATCCATCAAGTTACAAAACACGAGAGATGTTTTCATAACAATTAGGTTATTGCTTTAATGATGCGTAGTTAATTTAGCCAAATTTGAGTGCTTATTTAATTAGTCTAGTATTTTTTTTTAAAAAAAATTATCAAACCAGTTTAATAACAAATTATTTTCCTCCAAAAGCAAAGAGAAAACTTATTAAATAACAGACCGTAGAAGAGTTTTTCTTCACTTTCTCCTTACGTTAGTTTATTATATAAAACGGTTTTTATGATTGTTTAGTTTCTTCTACTCAATGGATTTTTGAGTGACTTATTTATATGTGTAGTTAGGAGAAACTTTTAAGTAATTTTGGAACAAGAAATTTCTCTTAATCTATATTATTTTAATATGTGCTTCTCTATTTATTTATTTTTTTAAATTGTTGTTGGGAAACAAGTTCAGCCATACTAATTTATGGCTAACTCACAAAGTTGAAATATCATTTAAGAGTATTTATATTTACACATTAAAATTCTTATATCATTTTTACACTTCGCTTGTTTAGGTAAAGAAAGGTAGAGAGAATATGTATTAAAACGTGTGTTTTTATTGTTTAATTATCTAAAGGAGAAGTGATGTAAGAATGATGTAGAATTTTTTATGTGCATATATTATTACTATTCAAAGATATTTCAACTTCATGTATGTATATTGTAGGATCTTGATACCCTGTTGTTCAGTTCGAAGGAACAATAGGTGTGCTTTTGTTCCTCCCTCTCTCTTCAAGCCAGTGGCAGAGCCACGTTGATATGAGGCAGAACATATGTTCCTCTTGGAATTAAAAAGAAAAAAAGAAAAAATTAACTACTAGTAATGAAAAGTTTAAGACTTAAGTGTCCGTAAAAAATAAGGATAAGATTTATTTAAAATAAGTTTATTTCTAAAGTTAAAAAGTAAGAATTATTTATTATTAAATTTTAGTGAGTTGAAATTATGATACACATTAGATTAAATCAAAAGTGAATACATTTTTATTTACTTATTTTAGGATAATTTTTTCCCCTAAAAATAACAGTATCCCTCCCTATATCATTTAAACCTAATACATTGTTTTCCTATTTTTCTAATTGGCAAATACCATAAATCCTAATCCCAAATTTCCAATTCATCAATTGCAATTTTCTTTGGTCCTTTGGAGTTTGGACATTGGAGTGACAATAACAACAACAAAACAAGAGATTCTTGTTTATGTCTTTTTTTTAATTGATTAAATACTCTTTTAAATCATGGGTATTTATTAATTTTTTCACTTATTCTTTGAATTTTTTTTATGTATAGAGCTTATATTTTATTTTACAAAAGTGTTGGAGCTTTTTTATTTATTGTATAGTTGTTTTTTTTGTGAGACCATGAGATATTTTCATAAATTTGACCTATTTAAACTGCTTTCATAAGACTAATTCACGTTTGATTATGAGAACATGAAAGTTATGTAATCTCTTCACGAGAGTTGCTTTTGTGATATTTGAACTTACGTCCTCATTCTAAGAGTTTAAAGTTATTTATCATCTCGACCCACTATTTGTGAACATTTATTATGTAGTTGTTATATTTTTTTTTGTTTGTCTCTATTATTTTTCTCCACTTTAAGTAGCATTTTTTTTTTCAATTGACAATACTTAATTGTTGTTTATCTTGTATACATGTTATGATGTTCTTAATAAATTTATAGCAGAATTTTTAAAATTATTAGTGCTCCTCCTAACTTTATCTTGTAATACATTAATTTTTGTGTTTGGGAGTTTTAAAATGATGTTCTTAATAAATTTTCCCCCTCAAACGACCAAATTTTGTTTCAGAATTTTGGAATGGAAATTATTCCGTTAATGAATCTTCCAAACAAAGAGGAAACTGTTTCTTCCTTTCCTTTCCTTTCCAATCCATCTCCACCTATTTCATTCTGTTCCGTTAATAAGAAAACATCCAAACACAGGGTCAAGGTCCGACTCCGCCACTACTCCCAGCTACCCTATGAAACACATCAATTGCCAAAAAAAGATAGGAACAACAAAACCACCTAATGGGATTCGAATTCTTCGTAGTAAAAGTTAGAGTATATGTACAGCCATTTTATTTACCTTCTATAAGTATGAACAAATAATTCTTCTCTGTTGGTAAAAAAGAAAATTGTTCTTAGTTTATTGCTTTGTGTTCTATTTCTCTTTTTCCTTGTGAAAAAGGGAATTCATTAAATTAAATCTAACTGAATTGAAACAAATATGGGTCTAGTAGCCCTCATGAAATCATCAAGTAAAAAAACGAGCAGCCCTGGGATTGAAAAATCTATTTCTAGCAACGACTCTTCAATTTTTCAATCTATTTTAAAAAGGTCAATTTTTTAATTTAAATAAATTTTGGTGGCGATTCTTTTTTATTTTTAATTTTTTTGCTGACCTGTTACGATCTTAGTTGTGATACTCGACATTTATCAGGATTGGCATCTATTCCTTTATTGATAAGCATGAATCCTAAGAACTTGTCTATTTGGATTCCAAAAGCACATTTCTTTGAGTTCAAACACATTATATTTTTTTAGTTGTTGAAGAATTTCTTGCAAGTCCTTGCAGTGGTCTTCGTATGCATCCGACTTTACTACCATATCATCTACATACACTTCTATATTCTTTCTAAACTGATCCTTGAAAGCCTTGTCCATTAGTCTCTAGTAAGTTGCACTAGCATTTTTTAATTCGAACAACATCATCTTGTAACAGTAATTCGTGTTTTCCATAATGAAGGTCGTCTTATCTTGATCATCAAGGTGCATGTGAATCTAATTGTATCCTGATAGCATCCATGAAACTTGGGTATTGATATCTCCACGCTCCATCTACTAACCGATCAATGCTTGGGAAAAGATATGAATCTCTTGGACATGTCTTGTTAATATTGGTAATGTCAGTACATGTTATCTATTTCCCATTTACTTTTTTAATCATCATAACATTTGACAACCATATAGTATACTACACTTCCCTTATAAAGCATGCCTCCAAAAGTTTTTGAGTTTCTTCAATAACTGCTTTCTGCCTTTCTGCCCTAATCTTTCTTTTCTTTTGAGCAACCAGTTTCGCCTTTGGATCTATAGTTAACTTGTGACACGACTTCTAAGTCAGTTCCAGTCATGTCTTTGGAAGACTGGAAGTCCATCCAAATAAATCCGCTTTGCTAGTAGATTTTTCAATCTCCGAGCGTCCTCTTCAGATAGATTTCAGATCACCAAGATCTTTCAAAGAAAACACTAAATTCAAGGTTGCTATGAGAGTCTGAATTGTTGTGGAAGAACTACTTGTGATCAATATATCATCCATATAGATGAGGATGAAAGTCATATGATGAGAAATAAATTGAACAAACAATAAGGCATCACACTTTGTAGCTTGGAAACCCTGGTGGCAGAGAGTAGTGGTTAGTTCTTCAAACCAAGCATGAGGTGCTTGTTTCAGACCATAAATGGCCTTGTTCAGTTTGCAAACCAAATGACCAGATTCAGTGCCAGTGGTGAAGCCTTCAGGCTGCTCCACATAAACTTCCTCTCTTTGTTCACCATGTTAAAAAGCGTTGTTCACATCGATTTGTTTGATTGGCCAACCCCAGCTAAGAGCAATAGTCAAATAATTCTAATTGAAACAGACTTTAACACTGGGCTGAAAGTCTCAATGAAGTCAAAACCAACTCTATAGTGTTACCCTTTTGCCACCAGTCTAGCTTTGTACTTTTGTACACTTCCATTAGGATTATGCTTTATCTTGAATACCTATATGCACCCAACTGTTGTTCTGTTAGCAGGTAATTAGACTAGACTCCAAGTCTTATTATGTAGGAGGGCCTGATACTCAGCTTCCATTTCACTCTTTTATTCTGGAATCATGAGAGCTTCTCTCCAAGTCTTTTTATTAAATAAATTAAAGGTCTCATACTGTAAATCTCGGACTTCGCTCTAGTCTGCATGGGATGAGTATTTTGGGCAGGTGGTGAATCTTGAGCAGTGGAAGATGCTGGGACCAAGTCGTGAGAAGGTATGGCAGCAAAGACAGGTGCAGGACATTCAACAGGCTGCAAAGAATTACTCAGAACCAGACAATGTATCAGGCATAGTAGTATAGTGAGTGCGAGTAGTAACATGTGGAACTGAAGGTATACATGTATCAGTATGGACAAAAAAGAACTATCAGTATTGCTAGTTGTAATGAGTGGGATGGATGGAGGTAAATGGAAAGAGGTAGGGGGAGGAGAGGAGGATGAGGTGGACAGGAATTGAGGATTTAGTTGGAAAGGGAAGAGAGTTTCATCAAATATGACATGCCTTGATATACACAATTTTCTAGAGGAGAAGCATTTTTAGCCTTAATGAGAGGGACTATAACCTAGGAAGACACACGGTTGTGACCTATACTGAACCTTGTATTGGTTGTAAGGCCTTAGATAAGGGTAGCAGGCATAGCCAAATACCTTTAGAAATTGGTAATCTGGCTTGTGATGAAGCTAAATTTCTAGAGGAGACTTATAACCTAAGACAGGTGTTGGAAGTCTGTTGATAAGGTACACTGCAATTATGAAAGCATCACCCGATTATTGATGAGGAATGGAAGAAGTAGCTAAAAGAGTAAGACCTGTTTCTGTAATGTGCTTGTGTTTTCTCTTAGCTGCCCCATTTTGTTCATGGGTGTAAGGGCAGCTGAACCTATGGATAATGCCATAGGTTTGAAGATGTTTGGCTAAAACAGTAAATTCCTTGCCACCATTACTCTGCGGTGATTTAATCTTTCTGTTGAATCGATTTTCCACCGTAGATTGAAAATGAATAAAGGTAGAGAGTGCTTCTGACTTATTATGCAAGAGATGAATCCAAGTGAATTTTGAGTAAGCATTAAGAAAATGGATGTAATATCAATGACCAGAAATAGTGGCAACAGGTGAAGACCCCCAGATGTCAATGTAAATGAGTTGCAATGGTTCAGTATACACAGTTTCAAAAGTAGTAAAAGGTAATTTATGAGCTTTCCCCATGCAACAAGGACCACAAATAGACTGAGTTTTATTGAGATTCACGGAAATATTACAAGATTATAAAGCATTTTGTACAATTCTAGGATATGGGTGGCATAACCTATTGTGTCACAGCTGAGATGAAGAAGAAATACAAGTTGTATTACAAACAAAAAAAGAATATGATACAAAAGATGGTGAGATTGGAGAAGAATCAAGTTGGAGAGAATCAAAATAGTAAAGACCTTTGTCCCTTGTAAAAGAACCTCCTTGGAAGCCTGAGATATTACAAGGCAAACATTAGGATGAAACTAAAAAGAACATATTATTATCTCTAGTAAACTTGGAAACATGAAGCAGATTTTTAGTGAGATGAGGAATATGCAACAGATTATGCAAGGCAAGATAAGTAGGTGAAGAAGAATGACTAGCAAGTAACTGAGAATTCCCTATGTGAGCTGTACTCAAACCTGTATCATCAGCCATCTGGATGCTTTTATGCTCATTGTAAGGAGCTTTTTGTGCCAGGTTGGTGAAATCTGGATTTAAGTGGTGAGTAGCTCCAGAATTTGGATACCAAGCAGATGCTAGAAATGAATTCTTAGAAGCAAGATCAGATGGAATTGTACTGGGAACAAAAGCTCCTGTGCCCAACATTGCTTGCATATTCTGATTAGACTGAGAACCACCATATTGAGAAACACCATAGGGCTGAGAACCTCCATAGGACTGGGAACCAATGAATGGACTAGGAAGATTTTGGTTGAATATGTGAAAACAGTAGCAAGCTAGGTGTCCCAGTTTTCCACAGACCTGACATTAAGGTTTGCTCCCAGAAGATCTACCACCTCCGCTTCCAGATCTACCACGACCTCGAGAAACCTCTTCCTTGTCCAAATTGAAGGGTTGAGAACCACTAGAACCTCCATTAGATCGCCGAAAATTAGAGTTTCTGCAATTTTTGAACTGTGTTTGAGAATAAGCTACGTTAGCTTGAAGATTAATGAAATAAGCACCAGCACCTCCATTTTTCTTCTGCTTTTCCAATCTCTCTTCTTGTGCCATGAGAAGAGCCTCAATTTCTTGAACCGAGTATGGCTCAAATATGGACATGACTGAGGTAATGAAGCTGACAAACTCTTCTGGTAGGCCCACGGTTTTAAAATGCGGATCGCATCACCTGATGCGGCCGCAATATTGTGGGTGTGGCCACCACAACAACCGCATCATATCGCAATTGCGGTGTGAAAAAAAATCACAGAAAAATTCTGCAACGTAATGTTGTTACGACCGCAACAGATTACAATGAAACGCATCGGATAACAACAAACACAACATTTTGCGCAAACTTAAAAAAATTTCATATCGCAACGATCACAACCGTAACCGCAACTGCAATTTAAAACTATGGGTAGGCCATTAAAAATGACCTTGATGTGATAAGATGCTTCCAATGGTGCTTCAACGGCTACCAAAGTATCTACAAGCTTCTTTTTCTATAGTAGACAATCAACAATGGAACCAGTTTTCTTCACATTTATGATCTGAACCTTCAACTGCTTGATTTTTTCCTTTGTTTGCGATGCAAAATAGATCTCAAGTTACTGCCAAATCTGATAAGAAAATTCACAACCAACCATTTTGGTTGTAAGAGGCTCTGACATTGAAGCAAGTAGCCAAGACATCAGCAACTGATCCTGTTCATCCCATTTCAAATACTCTTCATTAACATTATCGTTTCTTTCATCTTCTTCAGAAGCAAATTTTGGTGGAATTGATTTTTCTCCTTGAATGTACTTTTGGAGCTTGAAACCTTTGATTGTGGTTAGTGCCTGCTGCTTCCATGGCAGATAATTGCCATAATCGAGCTTGAAAGATACTGGACTAGAGAATGTATGTATAGTGAATCTCGTTGCTGAACTTGTAGATGGAGATTGTACGATCACAGTTGTGTGCGCAGCATTGGGATATCCATGGTTGAGTTTCAAAGCTCTGATACCATAAAGGTATCATTAGTGAAGAGAGAGACGCGAAAGTTTAGAGAGAAAAATGAGATTTACTGAGTTTGAATTATATTGAATGAATCATCTGTAGCTGTATTTGTACTAACAGACAATAATAGCAGCTCTTAAATAATCACAGCTCTAAGTAACTAATCACCAAGTTAATCATAACTACTTTACTAACAGAATTCCATGTCAACAGTGTAATACCACATCAACAGAGACTCCTAACTGTCACTAACTGACTTTTCCCTTTACACATGCTATTTGTAGCTAAAACTCAGTTTGCATTAATAAACTAGGCGGGTGCTATTATGCACCCTGCCAAGTTTGGGTGCACCATGCACCCAAACTTTTACCTGCTACAGCAGGTTTTTTTTTTTTTTATAAGTTTTTTTTTTTTTGAAATTTTTTTTTAGATTATTTTTTTAAGGAGTTTTTTTTTTCAGGCAGGTCATCGCCGGAACTACTAGCGCAGGCCGGCTGCCACCGCTGACACACCGATCGCCGTAGCAAAGCACACCAAACACCGCCGGAGACGGACCACGCGGCCATGCCGCCTGTCTAAACACCGCCGGAGACGGACCGCGCCATACTGGCCGGCCAGCCGGTTTATGCCGGACCATTACCAACCGGGACCACCGCCAGCTTGCCGGACGACCGCTCGCCGTAACGCTGACCACACTGCCGCCGCCGGCATTGCCGGACCGACCACTGCCATCATGCCGCCGGTTCCCCTGGCTCAGACCAAAAACCTAGAAAAAAAAAAAATATAAGATTTTAATTACTAGCCATTGATTTATTTTATGAATAAATCAATGAACTATATTTGTTTACTTGTACACCCTCTTTTAGAGGATGTATATTAGAAATGACCTAATAAACTATAATTCAAACATACTGTTAAACTTTTAGTCCGTACTCTATCTGTTTCAAAATATATATCGTTTAAGATTTTTTTACAAGGATTAATAAAGCTATTGAATATCTTCAATTTTCGGAAAATATTACTACATCTGACCAAATTACTCTATCACTCCATTAATGCTCTCTTTCATTCCACTTAGTAGAAATACTAAAAAACAACGATAAAGTTGAAAAAAAAAATAATGCATTCTTGATTTTTTAAAACAACATATAAAATGAAACAAGATTTTTTTTTTCTCTAAAATGACAGATATTTTGAAACGAAATGAGTACAATTCTATCGTAATGTTATTGTTGGGAATACCATATCCCCTACTTCACCAATGGTCCACATTGATAAATATTTATAATTATGAAAAAGCACCATAATTAAGTAGAAAAGCACCACAATTAAATCGTACACAATAATTAATATAGTTCGGCTCAACAATGGCCACATCAACCAAAGAGAAGATATGAATCAACTATAAACAATATTATAATACAACTTTGGAAAGAAAAAAGTTGCAAACCCTATCCGACTAGTACCACATAACTTTTAAACCTTCGCCATAGCAGCTTTTTTATGGACAAAACAACAAACCTTCTTTCTATTGACAAAAAAAAAAAAAAAACTACAAACCCTCTACCATTACCACTTTTACTCATAATTTATTCTCTCTTATTCTGATAGCGCAAACAATCTTCTACTTCAAATATTTATAATTCATAAGAATTTGCTTAACAAGCAACTACTCCCAATAAAATTGTACTAATAATTTCCTTTCAAAAAACAAACTGTCTCTAATATCTTGATATTAATTACAATTCAAAAACACACAACTTTTAATAAAATAGAAAACTAATAATAATTATTAATAAAATTGAAAATTGGGTCAAATCCAATAATTTCTACCTAAATCGAAATTTCATCCTTAATAAACAATCTTCAAATTAATAATTTAGTAACTGGCAACGGTTATGTATGTGCACTCCCAAACCTCCTTTGGCAGCAAACCAATCACCAGCTAGTACGGTTTCTTGGTGCACAGCCAATAGCATAGGATTGCCATTGGTTGCCCATATATTTAAACTTTAAAAGCTTTAGAAAACCCTAAGGAGAGTAAACTCAAGCTATGTTTAACCATTTGCCTTTAGAAGTGATATAGACTTTACCAATAACATCCCAGAATGGGAATTAACAAAAGTAGCTTCTTTAATTGACCACTTCTTGGAATAATTTTGAACATTTTATAATTTCTGTTAAGCTAGAGATTCCAAATGGGAAAGGAGAAAAAGGTACTCCAAGCAATTCCAGCCCAAGATAATTTTCTGCGTTCAATAGATTAAACTTAGTCCATTCACATTAGAGATCGCGGGACTGACCAGCTAGGAATGCGGGCTTCCTAACAAAAGAAATATATGTAAGATAATAAATTCAATGAAGATGTGACTCATGTTTTTATAAGCCACAGGGAAATCTAATATTGGGGCATTTTAAGGTCTTTTCGATTAAGCAACTCCACGCAACTTTAAAATAAAATACACAGGAATATGAAAGATTGAATCTGACTTTAATTAAAGTTATTTTATACTATCAACTAATTATATATTATTATATATATATAATTTTTAAGTAATTATTATGATAATTAAACATTCATCATAATACATAATTAGATAATAATGTGAAAAACTTTACACATAATAAATTCAAATTAAATTCATTAAATTTTAGAAGCAGTTTATAGTTTACTCTAGCCTAAGTTTGTTTTATAAACATACAAACATAAAAAAAAATACAATGTTCTTATAATATTATATAAGCAGTTATAAATTGAAAATGAACTATTTAACAGTTCAAAAAAAAAAAGGAAAAGAAAATGAACTATTTAAATGTTCAGAAAGTCATGTTTATATGCATATATCTTATGTACCTTAATTCGAGGTTCAAGTTACCATTGAAGATTCAATGATTGTTCAGGCAAGATATCAATGTTGTGGCAGCCAACAAATGTGGTAAAGTTGTTCAGTTTAAGCTAGAGGTGTCAAAATAGGTTAAATTTGATGGGTCAGTCTGAATAACTCGACAAAATAAATGGACTGGGTTAGCAAAATGTCAACTCGAAACTTACATGACCCGAATGGACCGGGTCAATCCGCTCTTTTAACACTACATAAGACTAAATGAGTTAGACTGTACTAACAAAATATCAGCCTAAAATTTACATGGTTTGAATAGGCCGATCCAAAAATAACCCGACCCCGAATGGATTGACCCGAATGAGTCGGTCTGATCCGTTTTGACCCCCTAGTTTATGTCTACTCTAATCGATTTTAAGAAAACAACATGAACTGTACAACATATGTACATATCCCATGTGAGGAGGAATCCCGTTATCAATTCCCAATAAGTGCTGAATTTTTTATAGAAGTAGCAAAACAGATCAATTTATCCCGCCTAACCGTCCCGTCTTTAATTTATCAAAATATGAGATGGAGTGAGTTGAACTTATCTCATTTTAAGATGAATTGACGAGTTGACGAGTTGACCAACTTGAAAGAGAAAAAAAAAAGTAAATAAGTTAGCAGATCAACTTACCTAACCCGTTTAAAAAATATATATAAAAACAAAGAAAACTATAAAAAAAAAATTAAAAAAATTAAAAAATACAATTTATAGAGTCTAAAAAAGAAATAAAAAATAAAAATTAATATTATATCTATAAAAATACCACAAATATAAATAAACTCTTATATCACTTAAAAGAAAAATAAAAAAATAAAAAGTCAACTCGAACTCGACCTGTTTAACTGGCGGGTTAAATAAAACGGGTTATATAGATTGAAAAATTAAAATAAATTCAATTCTTAAACTTAATTCATCAAAAAATAACGGATTAATGAGTTAACTTAACATATTAAACTCTTTGATAGCTTTAATTTTTTAGCATGAACCCAAAGACATTAATAATATTCACCCAAACATAAAAAATATACATATAATAATATATATATATATATATGGGACATATCTATCTAGTTCACCTAAGTAGAAGAGTAAATCTTGTTATATAATCATACATGGATGGTCAAGATTAAAAATTACTTAAAGGTCATGTGACCACTTAGATGTTCTAATCTTGATCATTCATGAAGATCCAATGGTCAAGACTCATAATAAATACTCCTCACCTTAAATATATATATATATATATATAGGTCCATATCAATTGAGAGTACTATGTTATTGTGAGAGATGAGAGGACTCAATACTAACCATCAAATCAAAACGAATGATCTAGATTAAAAGTTCATTAAAAAAGTCACGTGATCATTTTTGGAAAATTCTTTCTTCTTCTTGGTCCTGTTACACACACACACACACACTCTCTCTCTCTCTCTCTCTCCAACTTTTCGTTTTCCCACCCAAAAGCTATCAACCACCATAGCTATCAAGGTCGTTGCTTGCAGTCCTTTTCCTCTCCAGCTCTCTCTCTCTTGCGTGTAGTCGTTGCTTCCTCTACATTCGGCGGTGTCATCAGCACACCTCATTTCTTGTCTCGGCATTGATTCATGGGGCTCAAGGTTGTTCACTCAGGGTATGCTCTGCAGTACCAACCCCGGAATTTGATATCTCCAATTCTTTTTTTGTTTCCTATCTGTAAGCAACTTTTTCTCTTCATGAATATTATTTTCTGCTTTTTACTAGTTTCCGCCCACTGCACCACAATGACATCTACACTCTGATACACTATGTGCAGATAGTTTTTTTGAATGACATGGTTTGTCTTCTTTATTATGTTTGGTGAAGGCATCTCACATGCTCATATCATCACTGCATTACATCTTCGTCGTTCTTGCACCCCTTTCATATTACAATTATATTCACATAGCACCATAATTTTACATTCCAGCATATGCATTTTGCTCCAGCGTGAACTGATAATATGATGAGCATGTGTTCTTGCACAATGATGACATATGTCAAGGCATGTGGTTCTTAAGGGATTGGTTTCATTACTGTAAGCTTGATTTTACTTGAAAGGCATGCTGCTATTTTCAGTATTTTATGTGTTACTGCTGATTCTGAGTTGAAGTGTGTTAGAATTCTGCTTTTGTTCTCTGACTCTGCTGGTGATAAATGTAATCTAGAATGTGATCTGTTTGGTTTTAGTTTTATGGGTGTTTGCTTTTTTCCCATGAAAATATATGTGTAGTTCTTGGTAGCAATAAAATTCATGAGTTAGTCAGATTCGTGTCCTGGTTCATTTTTTTTTCTTTCTGGTTGAATTATGTGTGCATGGTGCTATTTTTTTTTTAATTATGGTTCTAAATTTCTGCTATAAATGAAAAAGGGACCACTCCTTTTTGATTCATGAGGTGTGAATGCTGAGATTTGGGCTTTGATTTTTTAATGCAAAGAAGAAGGCTTTCACGTGAATTATGGGTAACATTACTATGTATGTATATGTTTAAAACAGGATTGTGGCACACCAAAATTTGAAGTGTTTTGACATGGACATGTATATAAGCAAATTATTAGTCTTTATTTTTGTAGCATCCCGATCGCTACAAAGGTTCACAATTTTTCAAATTTCAGCAATGCTAAGAATTTTTAGTCTTGGTTAATTAATGGATGTCATTCATTTCTCTGTGTGCCTTAATTATTTGCTAACCATGGCATGAACCTCTTGGTCCATTTTGTAGCCTAAACAAAATAATGCAGTGTTGGAGACCTTCAAAGTGAACCTCTTGTTCTATTGTAATTATGCTATAAACTTATCCATTGCCACCTACTTTTTTAACTTGGTATACTTTGTTAATCTAGGACCACATATAACATGCCTTGAGGATCCTTTGTTCCACGGTAACCTCTCCTCCTTTTATCGAAGTAAGGAAAGAAAGAGATTATTAACTAATCATGATGGGTTGGCACTAATTGACTTGGGAATGAAGAACCATTAGTATTGAGGAAGAAGCTGGGCTTAGAGAAAAGGAAATAATGGATAAATAGCAAGAGAAAAATGCCAAACTCATGGAAGAAGCCAATCCATCTTAGTATAAGGATAGGAAGCCAAGACTACATAGAGATGACAATGAAGATAGATGATGCTGCATAGGATAAAGTAAAAGCTTGGGAGGAGTGGAAGGATGATAATCCGTGGGGTGTAGGTTCTAAGAAACTTATCCCTTGTGGGTTAATTTAATAAGAACTTGTGTAGAGGTTTAACATTTTTTCTGATGTTTACTTGCCATTGAAGTAAAGGTGAGCTCAATTTGTGGCAAATGACTCACTCTTCCACCATTTCTTTAAGGCAGAATTAGAAGAAGGGGAAAAGGGGCATTCTTCTGTCCACATATCGCTTCCTTTTTATGTTACCCTAACATTCTTCTGTAATATCAAAGATTCAAAATTAGGCTACTAGGGCTACACAATAGCTACTTGTTCAAATTCACTTCTAAACATTTGTTATATGAGAAAGGACCAGTTCTGTTTTGGTGATCCTATCAATCTTTTGTTCTCTTACTTTTTCTATGTCATAAATTGATTATGAAGTCAAGGCCTTCTTTTTTTTATTTTTTTCTCTAATTATTACGAAAAAGGCTTGCAGTTGATTAAAGTTCCTCATTGTTTGTGCTAAATTCATCAAGGAATTAAATTATCAGTTTTCAAACTATAAGAAACTGTAAGAGGGAGCTAGAAATTAGTTTGATTCTAAAGTGCTAACAATTCAAAACGTATAGTCAACCTATAAATTAAGGTGCAGGAAGTACACAAAAAACTTGTCCTTTTTATTTCAATCTCATCATGGTTGAAATTAATTATTATTTAAATAAAATATATGCCAAATTGGTTTTGAAAGCTAAGCTTACACTCAGAAGAAAAGTAAATCATTCTGACATTTTCTAATTGTTTAATTGCCAATTGGTGTCAGCAAAACGTGTGCAAATTATGCATGACTATTCAAGAAGCAATCTAGAAGATAGAAACTTCAATTACGTGAGGTACAATGAGAGCACCTAAATTTACATGAAGTTACATGCACGCACACAGATAAATCCACACTTTAAAAAAGACTGTCAATAATACTTAAGAACACTGCTGTCATAAGAAATCTTGTTGTATACATTCATAAATAAGACAACCAAGAACACTTAAGAAACAACAACCATGAAACAAATTAATCAATAAAAAATTAAGACTAAATGCTTTCACCCTTTATACCATTGAGCAAGGTACAATGCAAATTCATATTTTCCTGAATGCGAACCTATTTCAAACTTGTTATAACAAACCAAAATAAAATATTGAACAAGACCAATACTAAGAGTAAAAAAACAAGAAATTCTTAACAGAGTTATGGCTACAAAAGTCATTGATATAAATATCATTCAATTCCCATAAGCAATGCAAATTGTCTCCATCACCAAAGTCTCAATTCCCAATTTAAGTAACTCTTCCAAAAAATTATCAAGAGCTACTTCAATGATATAAAATTGCTCCAAACCTATAATAAATCAAGATATAAGAAATAATTGATTATGTTAATCTTTATAATAAAGATACAATATGGAAATCATAATTATTAATTATGCACATAAGAAGGAGGTTTCTTACCAAAATTAGAGAGATAATTTTTTAGGACAGTTGCGGCTGTCATGATTTGCATATTGGCCACATGCTTTACAAAGTCTAGTTCTTTTTTGTTGTTGTTCAACAGCCTTCTCTTTTCCTCCTTTAATTCGTTTACCACTTCCTTTTGTCTTTGAAAAGTGAGGTGGATGAATTTCCACTTCTTTAGGAACATTGGATCCAATAAAAGACTTTATTTCTTCTATCTTGGTTTGTATAGAATCACCTTTAAATTCAATCAATTGCTTTTCAATGCTAACAGCTTCATTTATTATAAGAAGCAATTTTTCCTTACATTGTCTAGCCTTATGCATACACCTAAATAAGTGATCTCATGCATTTGATATGAGCTTGTTCTCATTTCCTGGTTTAGAACATCCTTCCAAGACATTGCCATCAACGTCAAAAATAGGTTTTCTAGTTGCCAACTTGGTCTACCTATTCATAATGTAATTACTTGGTATTTCATTTAAACCTTTCCCAACACAAAGTATGTGTCTACATGGTATGCCTTGAGATTAAAACATTTTGCATGAACAATTTCCACTATGATCAAAAGCATTATAAACCACTTCTCGTATTTTACCATTCATCTCATTGTTATCAACTATATG
The DNA here is from genome assembly GCA_029884605.1 of Ormosia emarginata. NCBI lineage: Eukaryota > Viridiplantae > Streptophyta > Magnoliopsida > Fabales > Fabaceae > Ormosia > Ormosia emarginata. Next base: position 2,809,441 of record JAQQTP010000058.1, on the reverse strand, counting down.
CAATATTTCCATTCTATCTTCCTCTTTCTTATTTTCAACTCCACAATCTACACATGCAGTCCATAACTCTTTCTGAAATATGTAAAAAATTTCACGAGTGTAAACATCTCTTCCATGCTTCTCTAAAGCGCGATCCAACTTTAGTTCTAGTATAGAATGAAGTGTATCATTATCTGCAAGTAACTCCTTATGCCTTTGTGCTTCTATTGCATATTCAAACCTCATCCAAAATTCAACCAAGCTAACATTAGGATTCAAGAAGTTACCATAAAAGGAATTTTCACTTTCTAATCTTGAGGTTGTTCTCAATATCTCAGCCAAAAATATGTCTTTAAAGTAAGCTGGGATCCACATACTTCGAATGTCATACATATGTGAGAGCCAATCATTCTTTTCTAACTCGAACTTATATATGATGGAATTCTATGTTGCTTCAAATTCATTTGATGTCTCTGAGCTCCAAACACATGACTTGAAATTTTTATTGAACTCATCATTGGCACTCAAGGAAACACCCACCTTTTCATAAACTTTTTTCATAATGTGCCACATACAAAATCTATGAGCAAAAGAATAAAAAATCTTCTCTATTGCTATTTTTATGGAAGGATCTTAATCTGTTATGATAAGATTTGGTTTATGTCCTCCCATTGCTTCCAAAAATTTTTCAAACAACCATATAAATGAATCAACTTTCTCATCAGCTAAGAAGACAGCTCCAAAAGTAACACATTGTCTATGGTGGTTCACTCCAGTAAATGGTGCAAAAATTATCGAATATTTATTTGTTTCATATGTAGTGTCAAATGAAACCACATCTCCAAACAATGAATAATTTTCCTACAAACACCATCTGCTCAAAAAATATATTTTAGTCGACCTTCAGCATCTACCTCATATGCATAATAGAAAGATAGGTTTACTTCATGCTTCCTTTTAAAGTTATCAACAAATACATGTGTATCAGAATCTTTAATCAAGGTCTTTAAATCCCTTGAACAATTTTGGAGATCTCTCTGTGTGCACCCAATATTTTGATACCCCCAAGTTGTTCTTTCGATAAATGGTATGTTTTTGAAGGCCCGATATTTGCTCTATTATATGCATACAATAAACTCTTGTGAATAGGATTTACTTTTCTTGCTGATCTTAGAAACTCTCTCTTACTAGGTGAGACAAGTGCATGTGTATGATTTTCATGAAATCGAGCAACCAGTTTGAAAACAACATTTGCATTACATCCTTCCCTTGTAAGACTTCTTCTTCTAGCCTTAACAGTTGATTCACTTTGTTTCACAATTTTTGTCTTATCGGGTTTGTGACCTTCTTTTGAGCAAACAAAATGCTTCCAACGCTTCACGCCCTTTTTGTCTTTAGTTTCCGATGAGCACCACACACTAAATCTGACACTATGTGCATATCTTTTGTAAAACTTCTCACCATCTTCTAACGTATCAAATAATTGTCCTACCATAGGCTTTAGTTTTTCATCACAATATGGCACCCATTCATTTACCTAAAAAGGACCAAATATATAGTTTAAATAAAATGATACAGAAAAATAAGAAATATGGTGTTAATAATAAAAATGCATAATATTACCATGCTCTCGTGAGAATGGACATTTGTCTCTAAAATACATTCATTAGCTTCATGAGTATCGAATTCCATTAAAATGGTTCCTAAGAAAAGACAAAAATCATGTTATACATTCAGTATTTTCATGAGTATAAACTGTAATAAAATTGTTTCTAAGAAGAGACAAGATCATACAAAATGAAAATTTCGTCAAATTAGACAGAGTGAAAATGAGAGTTAGCTTCTCTTAAAATTATTGAAACAGGGATGTGATTTAATTTTAAGAGAAACTAACTCTCATTTTCACTCTATCTAATTTGACGAAACTTTCATTTTCAATAGTTTATGAGATCTGTTTCATCATTCGATCAATGCCACCCAGTTAGATAAAAATGGTAGTTCAATTGCTAGGAAGCAAAGCACAAGAATACAAGATGACAATAAAGGGGAGAATAATCAAAGGTTAAAAAAATAAATAAAAAATACAATGACACTAATTATTAAAAAAAATGCTTGGTTATTCCAATATTATTCCTAGACTAAAAAGAATTTTCATTTTTCCTCTCCAATATAAGACTACGACAGGAGTAAAATAAAATAAACTAGGAGTTTCTAAAGAATGCAAGGAAATAGGCAAAATTACAAGAAAGTATTTTTGAAATATATATTTATAGAGTTGAGAATTAGGATACCAATATGTGTTAGAAATAATAATAATAAAGTATTTTGTTTAGGCTGCAAAATGGACCAAGAGGTTCATGCCATGGTTAGCAAATAATTAAGGCACACAGAGAAATGAATGAAATCCATTAATTAACCAAGACTAAAAATTCTTAGCATTGCTGAAATTTGAAAAATGTGAACCTTTGTAGCGATCGGGATGCTACAAAAATAAAGACTAATAATTTGCTTATATACATGTCCATGTCAAAACACTTCAAATTTTGGTGTGCCACAATCCTGTTTTAAACATATACATACATAGTAATGTTACCCATAATTCACATGAAAGCCTTCTTCTTTGCATTAAAAAATCAGAGCCCAAATCTCAGCATTCACACCTCATGAATCAAAAAGGAGTGGTCCCCTTTTCATTTATAGCAGAAATTTAGAACCATAATTAAAAAAAAAAACAGCACCATGCACACATAATTCAACCAGAAAGAAAAAAAATGAACTAGGACACGAATTTGACTAACTCATGAATTTAACTGCTACCAAGAACTGCACATATATTTTCATGGGAAAAAAGCAAATACCCATAAAACTAACTCCAAACAAATCACATTCTGGATTACATTTATCACCAGCAGAGTCGGAGAACAAAAGCAGAATTCTAACACACTTCAACTCAGAATCAGCAGTAACACATAAAATACTGAAAATAGCAGCATGCCTTTCAAGTAAAATCAAGCTTACAGCAATGAAACCAATCCCTTAAGAACCACATGCCTTGACATATGTCATCATTGTGCAAGAACACATGCTCATCATATTATCAGTTCACGCTGGAGCAAAATGCACATGCTGGCATGTAAAATTATGGTGCTATGTGAATATAATTGTAATATGAAAGGGGTGCAAGAACGACGAAGATGTAATGCAGTGATGATATGAGCATGTGAGATGCCTTCACCAAACATAATAAAGAAGACAAACCATGTCATTCAAAAAAACTATCTGCACATAGTGTATCAGAGTGTAGATGTCATTGTGATGCAGTGGGCGAAAACCAGTAAAAAGCAGAAAATAATATTCATGAAGAGAAAAAGTTGCTTACAGATAGGAAACAAAAAAAGAATTGGAGATATCAAACTCCGAGGTTGGCACTGCAGAGCATACCCTTAGTGAACGACCTTGAGCCCCTTGAATCGATGTCGAGATAAGAAATGAGGCGTGCTGATGACACCGCCGAATGCAAGGGAAGCAACGACTAAACGCAAGAGAGAGAGTTGGAGAGGAAAATGACTGCAAGCAACGACCTTGATAGCTATGGTGGTTGATAGCTTTTGGGTGGGAAAACGAAAAGTTGGAGAGAGAGAGAGAGAGAGAGAGAGAGAGAGTGTGTGTGTGTGTGTGTGTGTGTGTGTGTGTGTGTAACAGGACCAAGAAGAAGAATGACGAAGATGTAATGCAGTGATGATATGAGCATGTGAGATGCCTTCACCAAACATAATAAAGAAGACAAACCATGTCATTTAAAAAAAACTATCTGCACATAGTGTATCAGAGTGTAGATGTCATTGTGATGCAGTGGGCGGAAACTAGTAAAAAGTAGAAAATAATATTCATGAAGAGAAAAAGTTACTTACAGATAGGAAACAGAAAAAGAATTGGAGATATCAAACTCCGAGGTTGGCACTGCAGAGCATACCCTGAGTGAACGACCTTGAGCCCCTTGAATCGATGTCGAGACAAGAAATGAGGCGTGCTGATGACACCGCCAACTGCAAGGGAAGCAACGACTACACGCAAGAGAGAGAGAGAGAGCTGGAGAGGAAAACGACTGCAAGCAACGACCTTGATAGCTATGGTGGTTGATAGCTTTTGGGTGGGAAAACGAAAAGTTGGAGAGAGAGTGTGTGTGTGTAACAGGACCAAGAAGAAGAAAGAATTTTTTAAAAAATGATCTCATGTGACTTTTTTAATGAACTTTTAATCTAGACCATTCGTTTTGATCTGATAATTAGTATTGAGTCCTCTCATCTCTCACAACAACATAGTGTTCTAATCTGATATGGACCCTATATATATATATATATAGAAAGGTAAGAGGATCTACTCACAACTTTTAAATTAAAATGAACGGTTGAGATTAAAACACTTAATTACTCAATTTAAAACAGTCTCGTCCGCATGTTTCATTTAGCAATCTTTTATTGTGTAATTTTTATATTTTTATATTAAATAAGTATATATATTTATTTTTATATTTTATTTAATATTATTTATTATACATAATTTTTTTATTTTTTTATTTAATTATATCTCTTAAAAAAGATATAAATAGTAATATACCTTTAAAATGAGATGTATTTTTCCTTTCTTCAGCTTCTGAAGGATCCGGAGATAGCTGAATGGAGGGAAATGGCGCCGTTGCCGAGGCGGATGACGTCCTAGGTGGCGTAGGGACACTGAGGAGAGTGGCTGCACTCTGCACCTGGAACGACGACTGTGTTGCCGGTGATGGCGTTGACTCGGTTAGCAGCACCGTGCCTCTGGCCACCAAAGCAGAGAGAGGATGGCCATCGGAAATTGGCTTAGAAATTTCCACAAGATTAGAGAGAACTTTTTTCAAGCTAGAATAGAGTAACAATGCAACGCAAATTCTGTTTGTGAATTGCGATAGATCAGAGGCACGGTGCAGATCGGATTTTGGCCATCGCAAATTGGTGAAAAGGCTATTCTTCTCACGTGCAGATCAGAATTTGTAAAAATTACCCATTGGACGCTACTCACTCCTCCCTTTCTGATCTTCAAGGCTCAATAGAATGTTATCATCAAAAGATTCAAAACGTTGAAATCGTTAGCTAATATTTTATTTTCTTTTTCTTTTTATTTTTTTTACAGCGTAAGGTAAAACTGATTTGAGTGTTTTAGATTAGGAGTGATTCCCGATTTCATCAGCGGGCTACTCACCACCAGTGAGTCCACGGTGATTTAAGAATTTTTTATATGTTCTTGTAGTTTTATTTTTTTGGTTGGATTTATTGGTTAAAAATATTTTCTCTAAGCATCTTGAATATGTTTCATTAAATAAGTTCAAGTAAAATTAAATAATTTTATATTAAATGGTCTCAAATAAAATTAAATAATTTTTAAAAAAATAGACTTATTTTGGAAAATACCACTTCACCACTTATGATGATTTGGCATTAGATAACTTGTAAGAGTCTATTTTAATATATATATATATATATATATATATATATATATATATACACATGTGTATGTGTATGGTCTTATTATGTTATATTATAAAAATAGTTTAATGATAAATCTCTTATAAACTTTTATTAAATTATAAATTGTTGTATGTTTTGGTACGAAACATTATGCAATTTTATCCACTTGTAAGTGAAAAAATTGTATCTTTAGAAATTTAATTTTTTATATAGAAAATGGAAAAGAAATTATATTTTTCATCAACAAAACTTTCGTAGGATGTATTAAAAAATTATTTGAATATAAGAAATTTCTTGCTAATAAATATTTTCCTTCAAATATACTATAAAACACCAATACTTCAAAATAATTATCGTACCGATATTTGATACGTATCTTGCCATATACATCTTTGATACTTTGGGATACTTCTAGCTTTTATCTTTTAATTATTTTTAAAATTTTCTACCAATACAATTGGGATAACACAATGATTATATAAATTGTGGCATTTTTATGTGTCTACAATGACTAAAGCTTACTTATGAAACATTGATGTCTTTATTCTAACTTACGTATTAAGCGGCACTACATGCTTATCAATTCGTATTTTTTATTTTTGTTAACGTAAAAAAAGTAATGGCCAAAATTATTTGAATTCTATTTTTTTATTTTTAAATATTTAAATATGTAATGATGTATTTGTAATCTTATTTTTTTTTATATTTATCTTTATATCTTGAAATGAGTAATAAGATATAATTACAATTTTATCTTTTTTTATATTTATCTTTAAATTTTTAAATGAGTAATTAATAATGGTAGTTTTGAAAAACAAAATTTGAATACCAAAATAGAAATCTCCTTTATATATAGTAAGTATAGATTTAGGAATTGTTTTTTTGCCATAGATAAGATATGTTTCATTACTTAAAATGAAGAGGAAAACACAATTCCAAAGCATATATAAGGGGAAGCTTCCCAATATCATTTCTAACATATTTGAAAGGATAAAAAAATAGTGCATAGGAATCTAATACGATAAAAAAGAAGAAACAATACAAGAATAAACATTATAATCTTCATAAAATCTTCACAAAGAAACTAAGGAAAATAAAAAGATAAAATAAACGGTCACATATGTCTTTTCTATTAAACTAAAGGTGCCTTGATCTTGTTCTAAAAAGTTTCTTTTCTATACTAAAGCCTCACTTATTCCATCGTATTTTCATAATTTATATATTTGTTCATTAGATCTAAAAATATTATTATTCTATAAGTAAAAACATTCGATCGATCTGAGAGACTAATGTTAAAAATTTCATATTTACTATAACATGAGACATCTTTAAAAAATTCAAAATCAAACTCCTATATCTATAGATCTAAATAAATTTATATGTAAAAAATTAAGAAAAAACAAGAAAGAGAAATAAGAGAATTACCGCCGAAAGATACTAACGACAACCCATGAGAAAAAACCTAACAAAAAGGAAGCAAAACACCACAAAACAAAAGAAAATAGCACAAAAAGAGAGATAATACACCACAAAAAAATATAAAACTCCACAAAAGACAAGAGAAAAATTAAGGCCGGCAAATTGCTTATCTTTTAAAACTATTATCTTATTTCATATAGATTTAGGATTCTCTATTTTGTGTTAATATTATATTATATTAATTTTATATATTTTATTTTAACCGTATTATGTGTGTGTGTGTTTTTTTATAAACCGTATTGTGTGTTATAATTTTTAGAATTAGGCATATTTATGTATCAATCTCGTGTCATGTATGCAACAGTATATTGGATGTGTTCCACACTTCACCGAAATCGAAGTTCTTGAGATTTGCATTACGTGGAAACTGGAAACTGCACACCGTGTAGACAAAAAAAAAAAAACAGAAACTGCACACCGTGTGTGCAAACAGTAAAGAAAATAAGGGCATTGGCTCTTGCCAACCCAATGATATTGACAGTCATCTGAATTTGCACTATTTGATACGAATTTTACACTTTACGTTTCTTTCTCTAGATTCAAATTTCATTGATCATGATTTGTTCTACTTAAAATAATTGTTCTAGTTAAATTATCTTATTTTCTCCCTTCTATAAAAAAATATATTTTGAATCACATAATATTTAGTTCAGTGGTAGCTTGATTCTCACAAAACCAAAATGCTACATTAATATTTTTTTGTGGCAGATAAAAAGAGAGATTTAACATTTAGTATTAAATTAATCTTGATTTACTTTTTACATTATCACTATGAGATATATTACTATATTTTTTACGGGGATATATTAATATATTATTAAAAGAGTTTAATTAAGATAATATTTATTTATGAAGTTGAACTTTTTAATTATTAATTTGTTAATACATATTTAAGCAATACCATAAATCGGATATAAACATGTATAAAAAAATTTGAGAGATAAAAAGAGAACTAATAAAAGTATAATTGAATTGTATACGAATTTGTATAAAAAGATTTCAATGTTGAACGGATTAAGCGATAAATCTAATTGTATAAAAAGATATAACTTTTTTGCATGTATAAATTTAGTGATAAATCTAGTTTTGTACAAAAAATAATTTTTGAGAGATAAAAAAGCGAACTAATATATAGTATTGTTGAATTGTATATGAATTTGAGCAAAAGATTTGAATGTTGTACGGATTTAGAGACAAATCTATCGAGGTTATTAACACTTCAATATATCTAATTATACTATTCATTTTTTTAATTTTTAATAAAGAATTTAAATTTTTAAAATACTTAAGTAAGGATAAATGTTAAAAGTACAATTAAAAATGAAAAATAAATAGTATGAATAGTGCTAATAACTCCACCCTAAATCTAAGCATATATCATATCATATATGTAACATCTCTACCAATAAAATTACTAATAATTGAAATTTAACTGAATAATAATAATAATAATAATAATTATTATTATTATTATAATAATGTGTTAATAAATAAAATTTTATATTGAACAAAAAAATGTAAGAGTAATAAAGAAACAGAATAAAATATATGGTAATACATGATTTTTTTTATATAATTTTATGGGTAGGTGAGATTTTACTAAAATGTTATATCAATAATAATTTGAACAAATATTAAGATAGAAACTTTTCAAATTTCTAAATTTAGACAAGGAAAATTAATTTGAAATTATAAGGATTAAAGAGTGTAGCTAAATTATGAGAAATAATAGCTACTTAGGATATGTTTTGAGCACATGATAGTATAAGACATGATAATATAATATATGATAGTATAAGACAATATGATAAGGTTTGATAGTAAAAACAAACTGATAAGCTCTTTACTATCAAACATTTGGTGCGCATAGTATAAGCAACTTGATAGTATATGTAACTATCTAGTATGACCACACTACTCTTCACATTCCTTACCATCTCCTTCAGCTTCTCACCCAATGCATGGCAGCAACAACACTCCAATATTCTTGTACCCAATTCACTCTCACCTCCAATAAATAGATCAACAACCCAATTCACTCTCACCTCCCATAAACAGATCCATAACCCCACTGAATCCACGATCCAGCCATGGACGCCAACGTGAGATCATCCACAAAACCAAACCCGATGCCACTGCTACACCTTACCTAAACAGCCACCAGCACCTAGATGCTCCACCCACAAGCCACAACACCACCGTCAATCCTCCATAGGCAGACTAGATTTTACCACAACCGTCAAGCCCCCACGTCATGGAGCCAGTCAACAACGTGACATGGATTGGCATGTGACCTAACTATAGCAGTGGTGGTCAGAATCTCTGGCAATGGCGGTGCTCCAGCTTCTTCTTCCCTACTCTTCGATGGTGGTTGAAACTTGGATTTATATTTCATGGTTTGTTAAGATTTGGAATTTTTTATATGAGTTTATGAACATTTGGTTACAGATTTTGGTATCTAGGCTTGAAATTTATTTTGTCGGTGGTGGTATAATGGTGGTCTGGCGGTGGTCCAATGGTGGTATGGCAGTAGTCAAGCGGATATGTGGCTGAAACAACAATGGTGGTCTAGCGGTGGTCCGGGTAGAGGGAAAGGCGTAGAGTGATAGAAATGATGATGAGGGATAGGGTAGAAATAATTATTCTATCAGGTCTTATCTTTGGGTGGGGGAGAGGATAAAGTTATCATGTAATAATAGGATAAAAATGGTTGATTGAATTTGACTATCTTATCATGTGTCAGCACCAAAACATATGCTAACACTTGATAGTATATTATTATACTATCAAGTCATTCTTATTAGGTGTCGCGACCGAGATCGCGACGGGAGCGGCAAACAAAATAAATTGTTAGGAGTCGCCACTAATTTTATTTAAATTAGAAAAAATTAGAAAATCTTTATTAAAAGTGGTCTTTAGAACCAAATTGGATTCAGAAGTCGGTTATGCATAGGGAATGGTGGAGACTTAACCCCACAGCACCCCTAATACATCTGTTTAAAAACGGTTACCCTAAATTAGTTATGCAAAAACTTAATAATCTCATAATATATTTATTTTACCCATTTTATTAAAAAAATAAAAATAAATAATTTGTGAAAATTTAAAATTTAGCTTGACAGAATAAAAATTCTATTCCTACGTATCTTCTGCTGCAATGAGGAACTCAAAGTCACGTAGTTCTTTATAAAATTCTCGTGGGTTGATTATTTTTAATTTAAAAAAATTTTGAATCATCAAGTTGTCACAACTCAGTTAACCCTATTTTATTTCTTTAAAAAAATATTTATTTGTTTTATATTTTTTTATAGGTTAATTTTTTTTAACTTTGAAAACATTTGAATCATCAAGTTGTCACAACTCGATGATTACAAAAGTTATAGGATCAACAAGTTCGTTACAACTCAGCTTAATCCTATTTTATTTCTTTAAAAAATACTTAATTATTTTATATTTTTACTTTTAAATTATAAGTTAATTGTTTTTAACTTTGAAACATTTGAATCATCAAGTTGTCACAACTCGATGATTACAAAAGTTATAGGATCAACAAGTTGTCACAACTCGCTTAATCCTTTTAAAAAAAATTAATTAATTAATTTATATTTTTTTCTTTTTTAATTTCTTACCCCTTTTTAATTTTACCATATTTTTTTGACATTTTTTTGGTTTTTTAGTTCTCAGCCCAAAAAAACCTTTCCACCATATAAGCCTACATTTCAAAGAAAAAAAAACTTTACAGAAGTTGAAAAGAAACAAAAACAAAGCCAAAAGCTTATGAGAAAGAGAACCAAATGGGGTGCTTATGTTTTTTTTTTTAAAAAAAAACTTGCAGAGGAGCTCTAGTATCGCGCCGGTGGCACGGAGAAGCACGGAACGGTGCCGAGCTCGACGATTGGGTTGCCGGAGGTGGCGCGACGAGGCTGTGGATCTGGTTTCCGGTTGTGGCTCCGGATCTGGGGGATGCACGGGTTGCCAGTAGCGAATCGCCATGAGTCGTGGTGGGGTGCGGCGGTTTCGGGAGCGACGAGAAGCATTGTGTGGGTTTCGACTGGTGCGATGGGGAGGCTTGCGGAGACTGCGCGCGGTGGTGTGGGTCGCACTGGAGCGACAACTTCGGCGAACCAGCGACGGGGTTACCAGTTTGAACTCGTCGGCGACGGGATGTAATTTTTGATTGGGTGTTTTTTGGTGGGTAGCTTGGTTGGTTGGTGATTGAAGTGGATGTTGAAGGTGGTGGGTGAAGCTGTTTGGTGTGGTTTGGATATGGTAGGGATGGTGTTTAGGTGTTAGAATGGTGGTTGTAATGGAAGAGGAATGATGAGAAGATGGTGAAAATTCGTGAACAAAGGGGGCTATTTTGGGGCTTTATTGTGGCTGTTTTGGGATTTAGTGGTAGCGGCTTGGTGAAGTTTGCGTGGCGAGATTGAGGAAGATGGTGGAGTTTGTGTGGCGTAGATTGAGGAAGATGGTGGAGTTTGTGTGGCAAAGGTAGTTATTGAAAGTGGCGTAAAATATGTTTAGGCTGAAAGTATTAAGCTGAAGGTCCAACTGAAAGGTGAAGGTAATGGGTTAATATAGGCATGGGTTAAGTTGAAGAGTTTGAGTTAAAGTGGGATCAAAATTAGTTTAGGATGAGTCTTTGAGTTTGTTTAGGATGAGTATATTTTGGATAACTGATGGGATTTGGTTAGGTTTGTTTATGATGAATTTGAGTTGTAGTAGAATGGGTCAATGAGTTAATGAGTCAGGTTATGAGTTGATGGGCCAATTGGTTGGCTAATGGGTATGATAATGGATTATGGGCTAGATACTGGGTCAATAGGTTGGATAATGGGCTAATTGGTGAAAGTTGAGTCTTTTTTTTTAAAAAAAATAAAAGTCCTGGACAAAATTGGGTGTTCATAGTTGCCCCTTTTTACTTGTTTCTTACTAGATAAAAAGAATAACTATAGTTTTTCATTTTATCATTGTTACCCAAGTGGCTTCAGTACTCAAGAGGGGGTGAATCGAGTAATTAAAACTTTTTCGCAAACCCTTTTTAACACAAATTTCTCGAAGCAGTATATTGAAAATATAAAGATGATTAAATGCCTTAAGAACAGAAAATAAACAATTAAACAATAATAAATAAATTACAATAAATAAAGAGATAAAGAGAAGAAAAGCAGGCACGATATTTATCCTGGTTCGACCACCAATTACTTGTGCCCTACGTCCAGTCCCTGAAACACAGTTTGAGATTTTTTACTTTTCAATACAAGCTTAAAATAGGTGCTTGCAACCTTTACACAATATGGATACCTCACCCTATTTACTAGAGGGATACCTCACCCCCTTTGAAGGATACCTCACCTTCTTTACAACAAGGGATACCTCACCCTTACGCTGAAAATAGATGAAATAGAAAACTCTCACAAAGAGTAAATAATACAACTTGAAGCACTAAGGAGCTCTTTAAGGATATCTCAAGGTTTTGGCAAAAAGAGCACAGAAAATATGTAAAATTGAAAACCACATTTTAGCACAAGCAAAGAATGATTCAGATCATTGGGCATTGTTCAGAAGTGACCCAAGGTCTCTATTTATAGAGCATTTGAAGAAAAGAGTCGTTTGAGATCATTAAATACATATTAAATTTGAAATATGTCCGTTAGTTTCTAAAACAGGATTCCTGTGGTATTCGAATACCATCAGGGGTATTCTGATACCTATTCGAATACCATCAGAGGTATTCTGATACCTCTGATTTAAAAGGCTTCTTCAAAACACTTCTGAAGGAGGTATTCGAATACCATTAGGGGTATTCTGATACCTATTCGAATACCATCAGAGGTGTTCTGATACCCCTAATTTAAAAGGCTTCTTCAAAACACTTCTGAATGAGGTATTCTAATACCATTAGAGGTATTCTGATACCTATTCGAATACCATCAGGGGTATTCTAATACCTCTGATTTAAAAAGCTTCTTCAAAATGATTCTTTGAAGTTTAAAAACCATTTTCATCCTTTTATGCAAAATCAATGAGATATCCAGAAAGGCTTCGTACAAAAGATTCTAAGTCCTAGAGCTAATCTTGAGCATCTTGGACTTGGTCTCACCATCGTCATCTTCATTATGTTTGTTATCATCAAAATAACTATCAATGGCAGCTAGCCAATTACATTCTCCTCCTTTTTGATGATGACAAATTAACATTTGAGAAAAGAATTAGTTTATATAAATTGGAATTCACAAGATTGTTTAGAGATACTTACTCCTCCTCTTTTTCATAAGAGGTGATTTATATCAGAGATGTGCACAGCAGCTCCCCTTTACTTTTGAAATTCAATTTCCATTTTTGTCTTATCAGACTTTTACTTTTCCCCCCTGACTTTTCTTAATCAAAGAACTCAAATTTTGCTCCCCTTTTTGTCATGATCAAAAAGATGGGGCAAGTATTTTTCTCCCCTTTTTTATCATATCAAAGCAATATGATATATATATTCAGGTTTAACATTTGCATATCCTCAAGTTGAATGAATTTTTTTTTCATTTAAATGTGTGCTTGAGGTAGATATCTCCCTACAGCAAAATTCAAAGTTCTTTCTTTGGTATCTATTAATTTTTGTATCCATAGAGGTTAGCCAAACTCATAAGCAAATAATCATTCAAAATAATAAGGCAAAAACAACAAATGAGTTCACAAGGGCAAAAGATATTTCATTGATTAATTTGGCCAATTAACCACTTGTTTGATACCACTTGTTACCACTTGTTATTACGTTCATACCACTTTGTTTGATACCACTTGTTGTACTTGTTCATATATTTATTAAAACAGTAGCCAATTACATTTGGTTAAGCATTTGCATTATAAAGAATTTAACATATGCAACATATTATTGAGAAAATGAAGGGGTAAGAACAAGCTAAGAAAAATGCATTTAAGTGCATCATGTAATTTTCATTTAAGGCATCAAATATAGGCTCAAAAGAAATAAGATGTACTTCATCAAAAGCATGTCATTCATAGAGTCAAATATATTTATATTTGTATTTGTAAAAAAAAAGAAACAAAACAGAGATCAGGCTGTAAATTTGGCTTTCAGCCATGTATTATTCGAATACCTCTTATTGCATTCGAATACCTACCACAGAAAAGAAGGCAAGGCAGGTGCAAGTATTCGAATGCCTTGGAAGATATTCGAATACTCCAGAGGCATGTGAGAAACACTGATATGATAAGTCTCTGGTTATTTGAATAGCCAGTTAGTTATTCGAATACATTAGCTTATAAAAACATAATATTATTGTACTGATGTATGGTATTCGAATACCACAGGAAGGTATTCAAATGGACCTATCAGAAAAGAATAAATTTTACACGTACAGGGCAAAGGTATTCGAATACCAAAGAGAGTTATTCGAATAACTTAAATAGGAAAGCATATATATTATGTCCAGAAATGCATATTTGAGAGACGAAAAAAAAAAAAACTTACCCGATGATGGAAACAGTTATATATATAAAAAAAATGCAAGTCCAAGCTTCATAGAGACAAGGAGGAGAGCTTGGAATTATTTCTAGTCTTGTGCTTGCGGCAGCCACTTTCAAAATGCCAAAGTCAGCTCTTGGCCTTCAAGCACACCTACAACACATTTCAAATTTTGGTTTTTGGTACCTAAAACTTCTTGGGTCCTTGTGTGTTAGTTTTGGGTAAAGTACCCTTAGGAACCCATACTATTTTAGTTCCAATTTTTGAGTTAATATTTTTTCTTACATTGCATGTTGATGCACTATGTCCTTTCTTTCCACAGTAGAAACATTTAATAAAAGGACTGCTTGAAGTACTTGAATGCACAAAGAAATTTTTATAAAATTTTTGTTGATTTTTAGGATTATAGCCAATTCCAACTTTTTGAAAAACAACTCTTTGTTTTCCTAATAAAATATTTAAATTATCTCGTCCAAAAGTGAATTTAGAAAGAGTGTTATTTAAATCTTCAATTTTTTTTTCAAGAATATGACAAGATGAACAAGACAAAGATGTAGAAGCATGTGAAGTGTAGGTTGAGCATGCATCAATTAGTCCTAATGTCTCATTTTCAATGTTTAATTTTTCAATTTCTTTATTCAAAATTAGAATTTAATTTTCCAAAGAAGAAATAGTTTTCTTAGATAAAGAAATTAATTTTGTGAGCTTTATTGATTCGTCAAGTAATTCTTGGAAAGCATCTTGTAATTCATCATAAGAATGAGATAATTCACAATTAGAAATTACCTCAATGTTGCTTTCTTGTTCTTCTTCTCCTTTGGCCATAAAACATAGATGGGTTTCCTCACTATTTGAGCTATTAATGGAGTCCATATCATTGTCATCCTATGCTATGTAGCTTCTTCTTTCTTTGGAGGGTTTCTTTTCAAATTTCTTTAGGGAAAAAGGCGGTCTTCTTTAAGTTCTTTTTTTCCTGAGAAATTTACCAAATTTTCTTACAAGAAGATTGAGATTTTGTTCATTTAGCTCAACATTGTCCACGTCATCTCCATCATCTTCATCTTCATTATTGATAGTGGAGGTGGTGGCTTTAAGTGCGATCCCTTTCTTCTTCTTATTGTGTTCCTCACTTTGGTTAAGTCTGTTGAGTTCTAATTAGTGCTCTTGAAGTTTGTCAAATAAGGTAGCTAACGTCATTATTGATAAGTCTCTTGATTCTGATATAGTTGTTACCTTAGGCTGCCAAATCCTGCTCAAACATCTCAACACTTTATTAATCACATCTTCATTAGAAAAATTCTTTCCTAATGATGCAAGATGATTTACAATGTGGGTGAACCTCTTTTGCATTTCTTGAATGTTTTCTCCTTGATTCATTGTAAATAATTCATATTCACGAGTAAGAGAATTAATTCTCGACCTCTTAACTTCACTAGTACCCTCATGGGTAACTTGTAAAGTGTCTCACATTTCTTTAGCAGTTTTATAATTTGAAATTCTAAAAAATTCATCATGCCCCAAAGCTGTGGTAATGATGTTTTTGGTTACCAAGTTATTTTGAACTTTTCTTTTATCATCTTTAGACCATTCACTTCTTTGTTTTTCAATCTTTATACCATTGATCTCTCGCGTAGGTATAAATGCGCCATTTTCAACAGCATCCCATCCATCTAGATCAATAGATTCGATGAAAATTTTTATTCTTTCCTTCCAATATGCATAACCATCCTCATTGAAAAAGGGTGGTCGGTTTATGGAGGAACCTTCTGAAAAACCATTTGATGAAGCCTTGTACTCTTGAAGCGGCTAAGCTCTTTATACAAGAGTCTAGCTCTGATACCACTTGTTACCCAAGTGGCTTCAGTACTCAAGAGAGAGCGAATTGAGTAATTAAAACTTTTTCGCAAACCCTTTTTAACACAAATTTCTCGAAGCAGTATATTGAAAATATAAGGATGATTAAATGCCTTAAGAATAGAAAATAAATAATTAAACAATAATAAATAAATTGTAATAAATAAAGAGATAAAAAGAAGAAAAGCAAGCACGATATTTATCCTGGTTCGACCACCAACTACTTGTGGCCTACGTCCAGTCCCCGAAACACAGTTCAAGATTTTTCACTTTTCAATACAAGCTTAAAACAGGTGCTTGCAACCTTTACACAATAAGGATACCTCACCCAATTTACTAGAGGGATACCTCACCCCCTTTGAAGGATACCTCACCTTCTTTACAACAAGGGATACCTCACTTTTACAGAAGCAGAAAATAGATGAAATAGAAAACTCTCACAAAGAGTAAATAATACAACTTGAAGTACTAAGGAGCTCTTTAAGGATATCTCAAGGTTTTGATAAAAAGAGCACATAAAATATGTAAAATTAAAAATCACATTTTAGCACAAGCAAAGAATTATTCAGATCATTGGGCATTGTTTAGAAGTGACCCAGGGTCTCTATTTATAGAGCATTTGAAGAAAAGAGCCGTTTGAGATCATTAGATACATATTAAATTTGAAATATGTCCGTTAGCTTCTAAAACAGGATTCCTGTGGTATTTGAATACCATCAGGGGTATTCTGATACCTATTCGAATACCATCAGAGGTATTCTGATACCTCTGATTTAAAAGGCTTCTTCAAAACACTTCTGAAGGAGGTATTCGAATACCATTAGGGGTATTCGAATACCATTAGGGGTATTCTGATATCGATTCGAATACCATCAGGGGTATTCTCATACCTTTTATTTAAAATGCTTCTTCAAAACGATTCTTTGAAGTTTAAAAACCATTTTCATCCTTTTCTACAAAATCAATGAGATATCCAGAAAGGCTTCGTGCAAAAGATTCTAAGTCCTAGAGCTAATCTTGAGCATCTTGGACTTGGTCTCACCATCGTCATCTTCATCATGTTTGTTATCATCAAAACAACTATCAATGACAGCTAGCCAATTACAATCATGGTAAGGAACGAGTAAAGACATGAACTCAAATTTTGTCTGGAAAAAACAATGCGAGAATAAAAATGCGAAGAGCCAATGTGCTCAAAAGTAAATGACAAGAGCCGATGTGCTCAAAAGTAAATGACATAAGCCGATGCGCTTAAAAAGTAAATGACAAGAGCCGATGGCTAAAAAAATTAAATGACAGGAGCTGATGCGCTAAAAAATAAATGACAGAAATTTAAAATGCATGGAGAAGATGCACTAAAAAATTAAAATGCACGAAGCCGATGCGCTCAGAAAATAAATGACAGGAGCCGATGCGCTCAAAAATAAATGACAGAGATTTAAAATTTATGGAGCAGATGTGCTCAGAAATTAAAATGCACAGAGCAGATACACTCAGAAATTAAAATGCACGGAGCCGATGCGCTCGAAAAGTAAATGACAGGAGCCGATGCGCTAAAAAATAAATGACAAAGATTTTAAATGCATTTAGCAAATGCGCTCAGAAATTAAAATGCATTTAGCAAATGCGCTCAGAAATTAAAATGCATGGAGTCGATGCGCTCAGAAAATAAATGACAGGAGTCGATGCGCTTAAAAGAATTTAAAATGTAGGGAGGTGATGACATGAAACTATAGACTTAAGATTTTTTTCTTCTATCTCTTTTTCTCCTTTTCTTTTCTCTCTTTTATCTTTTCCTTTATTTTTCTCTTTCTCTCAAGAAAATTAGACCAACAACAATTCTGGAAAGCTTTAACTAATCAAACCCTTGTTCACGTATTTTTGCCTGTTAGACCTGATAGTCTCGATCCTACTTACCAATCCTTTCTTTCATTCTCTTTTTTTTCTTTCATCTTATTTTTCTGTTTTCTGCTCTTAACTACTCCCCTTTTAGGAATTAAGATGATAATATATTGTTGTGAACCCTTGCTTGGAGTCACTAAGTCTTTACGAGAAAAATTTTGTCCCAGTATTTGTTCCTTGATCATTGATTTCCTGCAACGGCTTGATGACTCAGTCGCTGTCTTTGTTGCTACTTCCTTCAATATACATTCTCAGAAGTTTTGCCCAAGTGTGGCTAATTGAGTAGAAACCAAGTTGCCTATGTATAGCCAATCGAACGCAAATAAATTACCTCAGTTTAAGCAATTCCAATTTATTTGCCTTAACTCTTGCTGAAACTACCCTTTCGGGTTTTCAACCTAACGAGCTCTTTTCATTTTTTGCTCGGGTACATCTTATTTTTGGATTATCCCTTGGGATATCATTTTCTCCTTTAATTGAAACTTCTAAGTTCTTTTCGATCTGAATTGTTCATCAGGGGATTGTCATCAGATGGCCAAATCATAATGTTGCACTCTTGTTCACCTTACTTGAAACATTATGTAACAGACAGACATGGATTCAAAAGTACGACATAAAAGGAATTTACTGAGTAAACAACTTCTAGATTGGTCTTGGAAGTTTGACTACACAAAAGAGTATATATGAAAAAAAAACACAAATGATGATATGAGATCCAAAGAGGTGTTGTCCCGATGTGAATAGGTCTGACCTTCATGAGACCAATCTTTAGTTGTCTACTAGACATTATGGCAAATGATTTTCTTCTGCTGAACATCTACCTTAAGCTAAATTGAACCGAAGAGAAATTTGCCCCTGTCTAGGACTGAATTGAGTAGAACCAAGACTTATCCTAGTGACTAAAAGATTTGCCAAAGACAAGTTGAACCAAGGAAAGAAAAAATTACCTCAGTTTAGAACGGAGTCGAACGGGGTACAAACTTGTCCTAGTGTAAGGCCAAATTGAACTAAAGAAAAATTCGCCCCAGTCTAGGACAGAAATGAATAGGGCAAGAACTCATCCTAGTAACCAAAAGATTTGCTTCAGTGTAGATTAAATTGAATCAGGAAAAGGAAAAATTGTCCCAGTTTAGAGCCAAGTCGAACGAGGTACAAATTTATCCTAGTGTAAGGCTAAATTGAACTAAAGAAAAATTTACCCCAGTGTAGGACAGAAATGAATAGGGCAGGAACTTATCGTAGTGACCAAAAGATTTGTCCTAGTGTAGATTAAATTGAATCAGGGAAAGAATGCCCCGGTGTAGGACCAGCTCGAACATGTTAGAAACTTGCCTTGGTGTAAGTCTCTTTTTCTTTTCTTTTCATTTTCATTTTTTTTAGAAGCAATGAACTAAATACTTAGATGAGCGTAACCTTTGTCTCAAAATTAAAGTTAACGAAAATGACAACAACCATTCATTGATCAGAATGGACTTTTTGAGGCTTGTAACGTGGCTAAGGCTAGGGGTTATGAAAGGAAAGATATAAGGCTCAAACAAATGTTTAAGGGTAGAATGAGACTAAGGATTCTTGTTCAAAATTAAACTTCATCAACTGTTTTTCCACTTTTAAACACACTTTTCTCTTATTATTCTCTATTTCTTCCTCATTTCATTTCATTTCATCATTTTTTTTATTTTTGCCTCTTTCACATTTTCTTCTTTCTTCATTATGCTTCAGAATATTCATCATTGCAATCAACCTTTGTTTCGTTTATCCCGTAGTATAGGGGTGATCCTTATCTAGGGTTTATTGAAAAAATTTTCAAGCTCAAAAGGGGTAACAAGGGATAAAAAATGATGAAATTTTGTAAAAGATAGAGAAAAATGGTCAATCTTCATTTTCAAATCATGATTGTTTATTTTCAAATCTTTAATTTTGAGACTAAAAGATAATACACACCAAGTGATTACTTATATGCTCGTTTTTTCTTTTTGATTATTTTTTTGTGTGCAAAAAGGTACTTACACACGTGAACTTTATTGACATCTACTAAATCGAGAATTACCAATGAATAATTATCAAGAAAGACAAAGTGGTGAAAGGAAACAAGGTACCCATGTAAATTCATTACATTAATATTTCAAGAAAGTTAATATGAGTCTAACATCACAAATTAACACCTCATATCTCTAATTGTTCAGAGGTTTCGAGTTGCTAGAGGGTGAATGACTTCTTTAGAGGAATCTAACCCTTGTCTAGTTTGTATTACTCCCAAAGTGAGTAATCCCTGGACTTGAGCCTTAAAGTCCCAGCAATTCTCAATATCATGTCCCACTTCCCCAAAATTGTAAGCACAACTTGATTCTTCATCGTACTTTTCATCTTCTTTCATTGATGTAGCTAGTGCAGTGATATTGTAACCTGTTTTCTTCAACCCCTCAAATATTTTAGTCATCAGTGTACACAGGCTCATTACCTTCCTTATTGGTGGTCCTTCCACCTCCACAGCATTCGCCTCGTTCCTTCCACCATGATTAGGAATTGGGTTGCTGACAATACTGGGTCTAGTCTCCTCCTGAATGTCAAGTTTTCCATAAGCAATAAGCTTCTTTACGGCAGTCTTGAAAGACTCACAGTCTTCAATTGAGTGCTCCGGGATATCCATATGATACTTGCAAGTTAAATTCGGGTTGTACCATACTGGAAACGATGGTTACAGGGGACATACAGGATTTCCTGAGATGAGGTGAGCATCAAACAACCTTTGGAATAAATCTGCGTTTGAAATGGATAGTTTTGGGAAAAGGGATAGGTTTTGGGAACAAAAACGGCCTTAATTTTGGAAGTTTGGCAGAGGCTGTCGGTGATTTAGGAAATGTTGTGAAGGTGAAGGTGGGTATTGGGTATAAATTGGACGATATGGTTGAGGTATGGGGACATTATTGATTTGGAGTTGCAAGATTTGAGGTGTATTCATGGGAGGGGCGATTAGGCCAGATGGATGAGAAGGTGTAGGTGTCTGATAAGGAGGGTAAGTATTTGGGTTATATGGAGGGGCTTGGTAGGCAGGGTAAGATGGTGGGTAGCAGGTTTGTGAATGTTGTTGGCTTTGCACGTAGCTCACCTCTAGCTCTCTTTTCTTAGGATGAAACCCCTTATTGAAATCATCTTCATTATTACCAGTTGGCAATTTTCTAGCCTTTACTAGAATTTCAATCCTCTCTCTGACAGCCATTAAATCAGCAAAATCTCCCAGCGCCCGCCATTAAATCAACGGCAGTTGCACTTGTGCTGTGAGAGCTCTCCACCTCTGGGCATATTGTTTGAATGTTTCCTCATTTCTCTTTTGCAATGTTCCCAACTACTCTCGGGTTGGGGCTGTATCCAGGTTGAACCGATATTGCCCCATGAACAAGTTTGCCCAGTCATCCCAGGAAGAGATTTTGGAAAGGTCTTGTTGGATACACTATTCCAAAGTAGGCCTAGTCAAACTTTCATGAAAAAAGCTAACGAGAAACTTCCAATCCTTTGACCAAATTGACATTTTGGTAATGTATGTTTTCAGGTGGAGGAAAGGATTGGTGCTTCCATCATATTTGACAAATTCTAGAATTTGAAATCCTTGGGAATGATGATGATATTAGTAGTATGACATAATTCTTCTATCCCAAGGGGTCCATAGGTGTTAGGACCCTTGATCGCTTTAATTTGTTTTTCCATCCATTCTTCTCTTATCTTGTCATTTTGGATGGCCGCATGACCAGTCCCAGCAGGAAATCCCGTTGGCATTGGGATGGACATATGCGGTGGTTCCCATGCACACTCAGCATTGCCATGAACTTCATTTTGAGTTCCTTCCAAGGAATGATATTCTTCTCTGATAGGAAGTACTAGTGATACAGCATTTAATGTTCCTCCCACAACATGTATCTCAGTAGTGACTGCAAGGTTTGTCCTCATGGAAGTGTTATGTATATGTGCCCCAGTTACTCATGTAACTCTGGCTGCCCTCATCAAGGTGAGGGTCTCCTAACAACATTTCTTCCATTCTTCTTTGAGACTCTGTCATATCATTTATCTTTTCTTTCACTTCATCTACTTCCATACTTAGATTCGTTCCTTCATTTTCAGCTGTCATCGCTGCAAACTTTGTTCGAGCCCTTGTATTGTGAACTCTGGTTTGATTGGTGTCTTCTTTCCTTGGTCACGCAATAGTTACTGAACATGGTAACATCACACAAAGAATGAGATGAAATGAATGAGATTAATGAGATGCATAAGATGAAATGAAAACATTTTTTTTTAATTGCTTGGAATGGCAAGGAAATGCAAGAAGATATGAAAATACATGATTTTTTTTAAAGAATACTAAGGATGCCATGAAAATGCATGCTTTTTTTATTTTTTTTATTTTAAAATGCTATGAATGTCATGAAAATGCAAGATATATATATTTTTTTTAAAATGCTAAGGATGCCATGCATGCTTTATTTTTTTGTTTTTTTTAAGAATGTTATGAATGTCATGAAAACGTAAGATGCTGATTTTTTTTAAAAAAGAATGAGGGATAGTTAGATAAAGAAAAGTACGCTTCCTTCGTGTCCTAAATGATTGCCTTAAATTGAGGGATTTCATCCTAAGGATTATGGGTCTTTTTGATTCGTGAAAACTCTCATTTGGTGGCTCTATTATTTTAAAGGTCTCCAGAGTTAAGTCTCATTTCAAAATGTTTACCACAAACAGTGGGTAAACTATTAGGTGTAGGACATTCGTGAAAAATGCACACTCTAGATGAGGTTTTCGCGATAACCAAACAGGATGTACATCCAAAATAGCTACTATTACACAACCTCTACTTAACTTAAGCTTCACTTAGACCCGGGTATAGGGCCCCACTCGAATGTGTGTGATAAATGTGTAGGTGCAGTGGGTGTAGGGAACATACAAACTTTCATTATCCTAAAGACTACATGCATCCTGCAAAACAAAAACAAATACAAAGAAAAATTCTAAGAGAAATTCTCTATCCTAAGGTTTTAATAACAAAAATAATTAAAATAAATAAAAATGAAAAAAAGTTAAAACAAATATACAAATATTACAAAATTTTGCACAACCAACTTAAATAGGCTTGACTCTCAAGTATCCCCAGTGGAGTTGCCATCTGTCGCGACTGAGATCGCGGCGGGAGTGGCGAACAAAATAAATTATTAGGAGTCGCTATTAATTTTATTTAAATTAGGAAAAATTAGAAAACCTTTATTAAAAGTGGTCTTTGGAACCAAATTAGATTCGAAAGTCGGTTATACATAGGGAAAGGTGGAGACTTAACCTCACAGCACCCCTAATACATCCGTTTTAAAACGGTTACCCTAAATTAGTTATGTAAAAACTTAATAATCTCATAATATATTTGTTTTACCTCTTTTATTAAAAAAAAACTAAAAATACAAATAATTTGTGAAAATTTAAAATTTGACCTGACAGAATAAAAGTTATGCTCCTATGTATCCTCTGCTGTAATGAGAAACTCAAAGTCACGTTGTTCTTTATAAAATTCTTATGGGTTGGTTATTTTTAATTTAAAAAAATTTTGAATCATAAAGTGGTCACAACTCAGATGATTACAAAACTTATAGGATTAATAAGCTGTCACAACTCAATTAACCCTATTTTATTTCTTTAAAAAAATATTTATTTGTTTTATATTTTTTTATAGGTTAATTGTTTTTAACTTTGAAAACATTTGAATCATCACGCTATCACAACTCAGATGATTACAAAAATTATAGGATCAACAAGCTGTCATAACTCACTTAATCCTATTTTATTTCTTTAAAAAAATACTTAATTATTTTATATTTTTACTTTTTAATTATAGGCTAATTGTTTTTAACTTTGAAACATTTAAATCATTAAGTTGTCACAACTTAGATGATTACAAAAGTTATAAGATCAATAAGTTGTCACAACTCGCTTAATCCAGCTTTTTTTAAAAAATAATTAAATACTTTATATATTTTTTTCAAATAATCATTTTTTATATTTTTATTTTTTTTCTTACCCCTTTTTAATTTTACCATATTTTTTTTTATCTTTTTTTGTTTTTTAGTTCTCAGCCTAAAAAAACTTTCCACCATATAAGCCTACATTTCAAAGAAAAAAAACTTTACAAAAGTTGAAAAGAAACAAAAATAAATCCAAAAGCTTACGAGAAAGAGAACCAAAGGGGGTGCTTCTGTTTTTTTTTAAAAAAAAATTGCAGAGGAGCTCTAGTATCGTGCCGGCGGCACGGAGGAGCACAGAACGACGCAGAGCTAGATGGCTCGGTTGCCGGACGTGGCACGATGAGGTTGTGGTTCTGGTTTCCGATTATGGGTCCGGATCTGGGGGATGCACGGGTTGCCGGTAAAGAATCGCCACAAGTCACAGTGGGGTGCGGTGGTTTCAAGAGCGACGAGCGACGCTGTGCGGGTTTCAACTGGTGCGATGGCGAGGCTTGCGGAGATTGCGCGCGACGGCGTGTGTCGCACTGGAGTGACGACTTCGGCGAACCGGTGACGGGGTTGCCGGTTTGAACTTGTCGGCGACGGGATGCAGTTTTCAATTGGGTGTATTTTCGGTGGGTAGCTTGGTTGGTTGGTGATTGAAGTGGATGTTGAAGGTCGTGGGTGAAGTTGTTTGGTGTGGTTTGGGTTATGGTTTGGATATGGCAAGGATGATGTTTAGGTGTTAGAATGGTGGTTGTAATGGAAGAGGAATGATGACAGAATATGGTAAAAATTTGTGAACAGAGAGGGCTATTTTGGGGTTTTATTGTGGCTGTTTTGGGATTTAGTGGTAGCTGCTTGGTGAAGTTTATATGACAGAGATTGAGGAAGATGGTGGAGTTTGTGTGGTAGATGTAGTTATTGAAAGTGGTGTAAATATGTTTAGGCTGAAAGTATTAAGCTGAAGGTCCAAGTGAAAGGTGAAGGTAATGAGTTAATATAGGCATAGGTTAAGTTGAAGAGTTTGAGTTAAAGTGAGATTAAAATTAGTTTAGGATGAGTGTTTGAGTTTGTTTAGGATGAGTATATTTAGGATAACTGATGGGATTTGGTTAGGTTTGTTTATGATGAGTTTGAGTTGTAGTAGAATGGGTCAATGAGTCAGGTTATAGGTTGATAGGCCAATTGGGTTGGCTAATAAGTTAATAAATAGGATAATGGATTATGGGTTGGATACTAGGTCAATAGGTTGGATAATGGGCCAATTGGTGAAAGTTGAGTCCTTTTCTTTTTTTTAAAAAAAAATAAAAGTCCTAGACAAAATTGAGTATTCTCATTAGGTGCTCTAAACGCAACCTTTGTGATAGACTTACGCCATTGACTGATCAAAACAAAAGTGAGGTTGTCAAGAGAGGTAAAACATGTTACCTCGAGGCTCTCCTGACACCGTACAAAAAAGGTGTCAATGTAACACTCTCCCTAGGGTATCACATGTCTGACTCCCGACTCATAATCTGAAAAGAAATTCGCACAAAGTTTGAGTTATAAAAAGTGGGTTTTAAAATTTCTTCTTTACTGAAACATAAATTTACTGAAAATATTAGGTAATATTGAAAATCATATTTCAACTATTCATTATGCAATATTGACACTAATTAATATTTCATAATTTAAAGAGAAATATAAAACTAACAGACTTTTTTTTTAACAGTAGCAAACCCCATGACGGGTCCTACTTAATAGCACGGTACAACACTAACGTTAAAACTTAACATACTTATTCTGTTGTGTATCCATCTTGTTGCATCAGACATCTGTTCTACATCTGTTCTTTGTCAATACTGTACACCTTTGAGTCCTAAATGTCCACTCCTTATTGTTGTCACCAATCTCAGAGTATCCATCGCCCGTTATGTCTAAGACAACTCGATCCTTCTATTATTTGATTTTAACGGTACAGACACAGCAAAACAACATAACAAAGATGTGAGATCACCTACGCCAATACCAATATGGTAGCACAGAGATAACACAAATAGCATATCATACAAATATATTATGCCATTAACATTAATCAACTATCATCATCTAATCGTTTATCAGTTCAATTATCATAAACAACAATTACGATAATGCCCTCAAAATTGTCTAATTATCATCATCATCATCCAAGTATTCAAAACAATTGTTATAGCCAATATTCCTCAATTAATATATCACACAGATATAAATGTCGATTATGCATGTGCACAAAGACTCGCTTTTTTCAAAAACAACTCCATGGAGGTTTTCACAATTTCGAGGAGAATGCTCATTAATCGTTTAGCCTTAGCCCAAAGACAATCTTCCAGTTATTGAAAAGAATCGTGTTCTTGTCGGGTATCGTCAATGCGTTGCCAGTTAGATCAGACGCTAAGTGGCACGTAGGTACTTTCCGCCACCGTCCCACTGATCGACCGCGCCTCGATGCCCCCAAGATCCATCATAGACCTCACTATCAATTCTCATTCCCTCTTCAACCACAATGGCCATATACAATGCACGGATATATCAGTGCAAGTTCAACCCCAAAGGGCAAATCTTTTCAATTTCATTAGTTCAATGTATCATATGCCTCAACTCAAGTTTTTCCAATGCATGTATAATGCACCAAATCCAATCACAGGCATATCTTTCCAATGCATATAAATTGTACCAAATTATATTGTATTTTCAACAGCAAAATCATGTTATCATATTTTCATAGTTATAAAACACTTTCATCGTGTTTTCACAAAATTTGCGCAATATTTTCGTTACGTTTTCACAATTCCAAAATGTTTTTGTTACGTTTTCAAAATATCGTAACACTTCTGTTACGTTTTCAAAATGCCGCAACTCTTCTGTTGCACTTTTAAATCACGTACTAATTTTTCAACGTTTTTCTCAATCGTATAAAAATATACGTTTCTCAAATCCCATAATATTTTTCTACTGTTTCAAAATCGCGTAACTTAAAAATCATCCTTTTAAGTCGCGTAAATCATTTTCTTTCATTTTCAAAATATTTAAAACACTTTTCAAATCACATAATGATTTTTCGCTATTTTCACAATCACGTAAAAATAATTCATCACTTTTCCATCACGTAGTGATTTTTCAATAGTAATTCAGATTACGTAAAATATTTAAACGTAATTCAAATCACGTAGAAATATTTCAACGTATTTAAAATCACGTAGAAATATTTTACTGTATTTCCAAACACTTAGAAATATTTTATTGTATTTCAAACCACGTACTTTAAAATTACGTTTTTAAGATACGTAAATAATTTTTTCACCATAATTTCATTACAGAAAATATTTCTCAACCTTCAAATATTCCTTTTTCAACTTTTCTTAAAATAATATAACTTTATACTTCATGTAATATATTTTCTTACTCAAGAAAATCTTTTTCCACATTTCTTTACTCAAGAAATCCTTTTCCAAAATATAATTCATAAAATCACTTTTCCATTGATATAAATCAACGTTTCAAAACTTAACATTTTCTAACGTACTTTCAAAACTCAAAAATAAGTTATTCGTTAGTAACTTTTCAGATCACTATTATATTCTCCATTTTTCTCAAATCACTTCCAAGATCATTCTTCAAAATAAATTAGAGTTCAAACATGTTCAACCTCTCTTTGTCTTTCATTTACAAAATTCTCTCAAGTGATAAAAGCAATCTGATTCCCTTTCCAAATTCTTTGTATTAAATCAAGTTACGTTTTCATTTTGAAAATCACTTTGTTCATAAAAATCAAGACATTCCAAGCCTTTAAAAAAAATGTGGATATGACTATTGAAACTATCAAATATTTTTCCTTTTAAATTGATATGGTTTTACACAAACAAAACCATTAAAAATCCTTTACAAAAACGTAAGACTCATAGTCTTTGAAAATCAAATCATTTGTTCATTTCCATTTTTCACATTCTTTGCAAATCCATTTTCACCTTCTTTACAAATCCTTTTTCACTTTCTTTGCAAATCCTTAAAATCATCATTGCTATTTTCATTTAAATCTTATATTTAGTAAAACACTTAGAAACTTTTTACACAAAATAAATCAATAAAAATCCTTCTAAAACCGTGTTCATGTACTCTTTGAAAAATAAATTCTTTATTTATTTTTCTTGCTTTTTCTAAACATCCATTTTCATCATTCAAGAAAATATTAATTTTGTGAACACCTATCTTGAGGTGTCTTAATCGAAATTCACCATGTTCTAGGGATCAAAAATTAATTCCCTTGTTCTTGAAAAATTTCAACATGAACCCTAATCAAGGGCATCAAAACCGTAGCTTTTCCTTGGCCATTGGGACCAAAATTAATTTTTTTTTCCATCATCAAATCATGGCATACACATACATACACAATATATATATATATATATATATATATATATATATATCAAAAGCATGCCATATTATAATCATGCATAGTATAAGCATACCATCAAAATCATAAACTCATGCAAAGCATATTAAGCATAGGCAATTAATCAAAGCTCATAAACACATATAAATTATTACATGACTATGGATATGAATCCTCACATGGATTCAACACCCATCAAATATAAGACCATTTCTCACCACCATGCTTGGTTGGTGAGATGGATCTCCCTCTTACCTCTTGAAGATCCTCAAAAGCTCTTTGTTTTGCTTCTTTTTCTAAGTCCTTCGTCATCAAGGGCTTCTCAAATACAAGACAAAATACATAAAAATTAGTATACTAAGCTTGATTAAGAGGAACCATGGATCAAACATGGTTTAGATCATGAAAAAGAGAAAAGAAATGAAGTTTCCTTACATTTCACCACAAATACCCTATAACTTTGATCTTGAAGAAAGTCCTTGAAGATGAATGATTTAGAGGAAATCTCCAACATGAAAGTTGTTTAGAATAAGGTAAGGATTCAAGAAATAAGATTGGTTAAAATTATTGAGTGATGAAAGCCATACTTAGGAGTCATGGCCGAAACCACCAAGGAGAGAAAAGAGAGAAAAATTTTCTAAGAGCTTCAATCTTTAGCTTGAAGAATAAGGTTGAAGATGAATGATTTTGGAAAAGTCTCCAACATGAAAATTGCTTAGAATATCATGTAGATTCAAGATCTAGGGTTAGATGAAATTAAAAGAGATTGGAGAGTGGATTTAAGTGTCTTGGCCGAATGGTGTGTTTAGGAGAAGAGAATGGAGTTTTTGTGTTTTGTTTTAGAGAAGATGATGAATAGAAAGGCAATTATGATACAAAATGATAGAAAACAACAATTTTGGTCTTCTTTGGAGTGCATGGCCGTAGCTATGCTTGGAGAATGAGTGGAGAGAAAAGCTTGATGAAGACTTGGCTTTTTGGAGGAGACAAAGATGAATTATAATCAATAATGACCAAAGGTGATCAATATGGTCTTCAAATGTTGCTTTAATTTCCAATGCACCACAAAAACCGTCCCCCCCTCCAAGTAGTCTTCTAAGAATGCAAACAAAATAATAAAGAAACATAATTGACTAAAGCATCAAATAATGGTCATAAAGCTTTTTCTTTGTCTTCTAAACAATCCAAAACCGTCCCCTTCCTCCATTTTGCATGCAATAATATTGTCATCTTTTTCAAGCCATTATTTAGAGCATTTTAGGCCATTGATTAATTCAATGGTTAAGATTTAGGTAGACTTTTGATTTTAGAAGACTTAATCTAGGCCATTGGATCTTTCTCCTTGAAATCTTAGTCATTAGATGCATCTCCAAAAATGAAGGGTTAAGATTACTCCTTCTTACTTTTAATCCAAGGGTCATAATTAGTCTTTGTCACTTTTTAAGACTAAATCTCTACCATAGATTAAATCTAAATCCAATAGTCATAAATGATCCTTGTTACTTTACAAGACCAAATCTTCACCCTTAATCAATTCTATATCCAATGGTTACAAATGGTGTATAGTCACTTTATATGACCAAATATCTACCCTTGATTTAATCTCTATCTAATGGTTATAAATGATCTTATTCACTTTTAAGATCAAATCTCCACCGTTGATTAAATCAAGATCAAGTCTCCATCGTTAATTAAATCAATGGTAGATATCCAAACCACCAAGGTTGACTTAAGCAATTTAATTTATATTTTTATCTGCTAAAACTCCACGAAAGAATATATTTATTGTATTTTTTTATCGCCCGATAAATTAAATACAGTACAAAACATAGTACAATAAAATTTCTAAAACTGTTTCCGGATTCAGGTTTAATAAAATCCCCTGTCTCCATCTAAACAGTATAAATTTTTCTATGCGTAGAAAAATTTTTACTTTGCTAGACCCACCTAGGCCCACATATGGCTACCTGGACCGACATAGGACCACCTGGGCCCACATACAGTAAAAAAATTCATAATCATCCACAAAAATCACAAATATTAGAAAACGCACAAATATTAAATCAAATTACGTAAAATAATTAAAACTTAATGGTAAAAATTAAATTACGTAAAGTTTTCTCCGGCCCGAAAATTTTTATTTTCCTGACACGGAGTAAATCACTCAAAACGATCAAATACGTTGACGGAAAAATCAAAATAATTTTACAGTATCCAGAAATTACTAAACAGTAAAATTTTGTTAACTGTCAAAATTACTGCTTAAGAGATAGAAAATTTTGGGATGTTACAGTCAACAAGCATGTATAGGAGAGTGATTTGGGTTCCACTTGTCTTGCACACACACGCATAAACTATTCCTCAAAACCACTTGTCATATGCACTCTACCATCCCAACTCTTCATATACCCACTTAACTCTCTTCTCTAATCAGAAAGTGAAAACTTCATCAGAAACTTGGGAGAGAAAAACGTGAGACTGGGAGCAACAGGGAGTTGGAGACGTTGTGGTTCGTCCAAACCCTCTGCAGAATCTTCATCAACTCCTTTCTTCTCTCATTTGATCTTTAACTGAGGTAGGGGATCGAAAAACCATCCCTTTTCCCTCTATTTTTCATCCTGTTATAATCACAAAATCTATCATCTTCGTGGTTTGCCCATAATATTTCTTTTCCTCTCCCTTTTCTAGTCGAATAATTGATTTTCGATACATGCAATATTTTTTTAATAAACCAAAAGCACTAGTTAAGTTTCTAAAAATGAGGTTGAATTTTGGAACACTCACCAGATGTAACTTGGACTTTTGGACTGTTCCTCTTTTATTTTGACGAATTAAATCTCATTTGAGAGGTGTGACCTCTGTAAAAATCCTGCTTTTTAGCCTAAGAACTATGTTTTCATGGTTAAATTCTTTTGCCTAACTATTGTCTATGATGCTTACCTTAAAAAATTGAAGCTTTGGATGGTGATGAGAGGTTTATAATCTTATTTATGACAATTTTGTTGTTGATTATGGTTACTGCCTCTTACCCTTATTGGGAACCCAAGTTTGGACATAAGTTTAGAGAAAAAAATATGGTTGTTTTATGATCATATCTCTTCTCCATTTTTTTGATATTTTAACTTGAAGTTTGATGTGAACTCTTGGACTAAACCTTGGTTATGTGAATAATCTTTTCTTCTATTGTTTACATAATTTTGAAAGACTGCACTTCTATTTTATTAAATATGAATTAGCATGAACTTAAATGTGTAAACTTTAGTTGCCTATTTGATTTTCACCTTTTACTAATTTATGTGTACGAGGGTTGTAACCCCCTTACATAAAATAATAGCTCTAAACATATCCATAATAATATTATCAATGAATTTACTTTATAAAAATTTACAGACAAAAATTAAAATCAAACTCATATATATATATATATATATATATATATATATATATATATATATATATATATATATATATATATATATATATATATAAGTCTCGATACATAATAATACAACGTTGTAATACACATTTATAACTTAGCAAATTAAAATCTCACACCAGTCTTAAAGTTTATTCAAAAATACAAATACATATATTTCTGGTAATTATATCTTCCTCCTTTGAAACAAGAATTTATGCTTAGTTGATCCGAATGCTGATGACCATAATACATCCTGTGCTAGTCTGAAAACACTATGAATAGAGTGAGAATTGAAAATTCTTAGTAACAAATAAACAATTATAAAAATATTTGAAAACACATAGTGAATTTCAGCTGTGTAAAATATACAGAAAACTACATGACAACCAAAGTATGATAAGAACAATACAATTCCAACATAACAAACAAATCACGCAATACAACCTTATACGTTAACATCAACAAATTCTTCAAAGATCAACAAACAAGTATCAATTATCAGCAAGCAAGTTTTCCATCACAGGGAATCCACCCCTTTATCTTTACTTTTTCTTTTCATGTCTCATTGTCTCACATTTTACTCGAAGACCTTCACTTTCATAGGAAATCCATCATATCTCTGGTGTTACTTTAATATCGTGACAACAAAGCCAGATATACTCACACTAACCAGGCAGGTAACATAAAAAGAAATTCATCCCTCTGCCTCTCAACGGTTATGTGCAACTTTTTTCATGAATCATTTACTTATCATCACACACAAACATAAGCAATATAAACTAACAATATATCATAAATAAATTTGTCATATAAATAAATCATAATAATTAAATAAAACTCATAAAACTTAGAATCATTAAATTTAAATCTCAATTTTCTAATGGACTAACTATGATTTAAAATTAATTTCATAATTCTCTTAATAGTTCACGTTAAAGTTCATAGTTTGTTAGGTTCTCATCATAGTCTATATTTTTCAGGTCCTCGCATATCATAAATATTCCGATCCGATAAGATATTTATTACAACAAAGTCCTTTTGTTGCAAAAGTCAGAATAAAGATCATAAAATTACTCCTAAGCTAAGGTAAATATATGTCAGAATAAAGGTCACAAAAGTTCTTTTGTTGCAAAAGTCATAATAAAGGTCATAAAATTACTCATAATTCAAGGTAAATATATATCAGAATAAATGTCAAAAAATTACTCCCAAGCAAAGTAAATATAACAAAATCCATATAAATCAAATACATATTTATTATCCAATATAATTAAAATATTTATTTAACTTAAGCGCTTGAGTGATATTTTAATTTATTATATTGATCACATGAAATAGTTAATATTTAAATTATGATAACTCTAAATTTTATCAAATAAATGTTTCAAAACTAAGTAAATATCAAATTTTTATAATATTACATGTGCATAATAAATTTAATAATAATAATAATATATATATAAAATATTAAAATAATAAATAAACTAAAAAATATAAATATACTTAAAATCATGATTTTATTTGAAAAAAATATTCAGATCTTACCTCTTACAATATATTTTTTCTTTTTTCCTTCCTTTTCTCTTTCTGTGCCGTCTTTCTCTTTCTGTTTCTTTTCTTCTTTTTCTCTCTCTTCCTTTTTCCTTCTTTCTTTTTCTCTTTCTTTTTCACTATCTCTCTCTTATTCTTCTCTTTCTTTTTCTCTCTCTTTCTTCTCTTCTCTCGGTCAAGACTAACTTTTCTCTCTGTTGTTCCTTACTTCTCCGTAGCACTCCTCCTCCCCCTATTTATAATTGTTTGTATGGTGCATGTTGCACCACTTGCATCTGTTATCTTTTTTTTTTTTTCAAAGTATAAATTATTTTTAGATTTATATATTAAAATAATAATTAATTCATAAATATTTTTTATAATTATCTTTTATAAAAATATTTTTTATGAATAAAATATTTATTAATTTTATTATTAAGATTAAATATTAAAATTTTTATTTCAATAAATTTTTATTTTTAGTTTCATAAATTATTATCAATTAAATTTTTACATATTTTATTTAATTTTCTTCGATTAGTAGCAATTATTGTAAAATAAAACTAAATATAATGTTTTAAATATAATTTTACTTTTTTAAAAATATTTTATGAAAATAGGATATTACAAGGGTTGTGTTCTTTTTAACCAGAATTTGAATATTGAAGCTAATTTAAATGAAATAATTTTGCTCCATCTATTCTTCTTGTTAATTGAATCTGTGGAGTCTTGGAGAAGGCTGAATCCGTGTGTGTGATGTATGGTTTGAAGGAAATAATGATTTGCACATGTGTTAATCAAATCAGAGTTTTAAATAAAGAGATCTTGACACGATTTCATAAGATTTTGAGAAGGATTTTGAATTTACTTTTGATATGATTCCATAAGATTTTGATAAGGATGTTGGATTTATTCTATTTTAAATGATTCCATAAATTCATAATGTTTAAATATTTTATGTTTGCATCACCTGCATTAAAAACTTTATATGAAAACTTACTGATATCTACATTCACACGCAAAATATTTATAATAAATGATAATAAAATTAATTGCAATATAATTTATTATTACAAAAGTAAATTAATTATCTATTTTAAATGTTTTTATTAAGATATCAGATATGTATAATTATATACTGTTGTATATCATTTATGAATTTTAATATCTACATTAGGTGAGAAATCTTTTCATGAAACATCATAAAACTAATTGAACGTAATATAATATTAGGAAACTAAATTAATTAATTATATTTTAAAATAAAAACCTATTTATCTTGTAAAATATATTTATGTACTTTTGATATTTTTTTATAGCAACATTTATTCTTATATATAATTTCAGCCATGTACAAATTCATAAAATGATAAGTGAATTTTTTAGCTTGATGTACAGCTATTTTTTCTCGAGATTTTTCTCACATTCTTAGATCTGAAACTAATCTTTGGTTAGGATACCAAGGGTGCCCATCCCCAAAAGTGCTTTCCTACATACTCGAACTCTTAAGATTGTATATTCCTCTCAACAAATGTATAACTTTATTATTTTAAAAAAAAAATGGTGGAAAAGAATTAACTTGGTTTTCATTTTTTTGGTGATCAATATTTTTCTTTTTATACTCTGTATCATATCTCATACCAATTTTTGAGCATTTATGTTTATCTTTGTCACTTTAGAAAACATTTGTATTATTTATGTACTTATACAGGAAAAAACATATTTTAGCACTTTTATGTTGTATATGTTATATGTAGAATCCAAAATGATATTAAAAAATGAATATGTATGTTGACAAATAGCCAAAATATTATTGGTCTGCACAATGTTTGAATTTTTTTTTGATGAAAAGGTATAGCTATCTTTCTTCATACATATCAATTTATTTAAAATTGTATATTGAAATTATTTATTGTATTAGAGAAATTATTTTTTATATTTTTAAATGAACTTACCGTGCATTGCATGAATACAATTCTAGTTGTATAAAAAGATATAAAATTTAATATGAATAAAATGTTGTTTACATGACATATTGTCAAAAAGAATGCTTTTAAGTCGCCTTTTTTTACTAAGTTTTTCGCTTCTTTTCTTATTACCACTTTTTATGTGACTTCTTTAAAGTGGTATGACCATCGTCTTTCTCCTCTTCCATAAGAGGAAGAAGACAACAACTCTTATCATCTTTTTCTTTATATTTTTATACTTTTTTTTTCCAGATATGCTAGATTTGACTTGCTTCTATTTATCTCTTTGTGGCTCTTTTTGTTTCAAGAGATATTCAAATCTATTTTAAGAGGTAATGAGATACAATCATTAAATTACAGTACTATTTTGTGTTGAACCCTATTAGAAAATATGTTTATATATCAATAATTTTTGGATAAGGAATAGAACTTTTTTCCATTTTAATTTAGAATATAAATTATATTTATTTCTTTTTTTTTTTTGTTAGATATGATGTTTTATTAAAGTGATAATTCATTTTTTTCATTAAAAAAAAGTTCTTTAAATGTTTTTATAAAAAGAAATGACTAGAGTGAAAATAAGATAAAGGATATAGTTAAATTAAAAAGTCTCATTTAATTTCATTTAATTTTTTTTTGGTTAACAAAAGTCTAATTTAATTTAGTATTTATTTAAAATTACATTAATTTTATTTAAAGAAACTATTTTATTAATTTTATTTAAAATCATATTTAAACTTTGGGGCCACACCTTCGGGAGTCAATTCCCCTAAATGAAAATATGTAGCCTTACTGTTCATGATTTTAAAAAAAGTACTTTTAAAAATGTATGGTATAAAATTTATGGATTAAAAAAAATAAAAAATAAAAAATCTAGTGGCATAAGTTAAGTGACATCAAGCATTTTTTAGCATAATTGTATAACTCAGATCGGTAGTTGATCTGGTCAGAAAGTCGAGTTATCAAGTCAATAGTCCGACTATGGGTCAAGTATCGAACCAAAAAACTCAGACAAAAAAATATTATATTAAAAAATATAAAATAAAAAATATTATATGCAAAAAAAAAACTTTCAAACTAGCGGTGATAATAATCTATTAGTTAGATAATAATATAAATTAAAAAAATGAATATATTACTCAACAAAAGTGTGTAGTTTAGTGGTAGAATGTCTTTCATGATAAGGGTTAATAAATACTTTGGGTACTATGTTCAAATCCTATAAATTACATTTTGAAGTTTCAATTAAAACTTAAAAGGAAGAAAAACGGGTCAACTGGACCAACTCGTCTGGGTGGGTCACCCGAGTTTGACTAGTTCGTTGAGAAAGCTCACAATGAACAAGAGTCAGACTAGCCCAAAGACCGGGTTACTTGTTTTTCAGTCTGACCAACTGGGTCAGTCTCAGTCAAACAACTATGTTTTCAAGGATTACTTATCCTAAGATTGAATCTCATTTAAATCATTTTGTATAATATTAATGAAAACAATGTGAAAAAAAAGAGATGTCTATCTAATGTTGAAGAATTATGTTTAGGGTTAGGGTTAGGAAATAAGGAAAAGAGAGAGAAGACTATAAACTAAGAATATTATTGAAAGATTCGATGTGATACGATGTGTCACAAAAGACAAACTCAATAATCTTATTTATTTATACTTATAACAGACTCCTAGTCCTAATTAAATAAGTAAACAAATCAAGAAATAAAATGAATAGGAAGTAACTCCTAAGAGATCATTTAAAATACTCTAAAATATTCTAATATACAATTAAGATACTATGATATATTTTTTAGATATTGTAACACTCCTCCCTCAAGTAAAAGCTTATTAAGTTTTAGCTTGTTATAATTAAACAAGCCAAAAAAGAAAATAAAACAAAAATATAGTGTATCAAAGGAAACCAAACTGCGTGAGCAAAGCTAATAGGAGAAAATCTACAATAGGAACATAGCCAAACTGCATCAGGGATGGAACCAATGTACATTTAGGAAATCACAACTGCAACAGAGTCAATCTTTCAGGTTGAAACAAATAGAATTGATCAGGGTCAATTTTTCAGGTTGGATTAGATAGAACTGATATGGAGGCTAGAGCAACAAAGACGAAACTGATTGATGAAACTGAACGAAGATGCATATTTGAGATGCTGGATTAGGCAGAACTGATCAAAGATGTGGGATCAGGAGCAGCTCTATCAACAAATCGATTAAGACTGAAAGAGAACATATCAAGACTCAAAAAGAGGAGCTTGGAAGGAGACAAAGATGAGGAAAACAACAAAGCTAAATCTAAGTTTGATGATGATGAATAACAATTCTAAGGAGTTCCATGAACTCTACACAACGAAAAGAAGAAACTCTTCTCATGGTGGATACCATGTCTTTGATACCATGTTGAAGAATTAAGTTTAAGGTTAGGAAATAAGGAAAAAAGAGAGAGACAACTATAAATTGAGAATATTATTGAAAGATGTGATATGATACAATGTGTTACAAAAGACAAACTCAATAGTCTTATCTTCTATACTAATAGCAGACTCCTAATCCTAATTAAATAAGGAAAAAAATCAAGAAATATAATGAATAAAGAAATAACTCCTAAGAAATCATCTAAGATATTCTAAAATATTTTTAGATACAATCAAGATATTATAAGATAATTTTTAGATATTTTAACATCTAACTTTAAATTTTATAATTTGAGTTGGTAAGTTTTTTTTTTAGGTATAAAGAAGTTTAGGTGAGGAGAGGCTCTCACAATTTTAAAGTCATTGCAAACCACCAACCTAAGCAAGAATTTATATTAGCATTACAGATTTCCTATGAAATGGAAGAATCCTGGATTTGAATCAAAGTCATGCAGTTGTCATGATTGAAATGCCGACCGAGTGAGTCAACTCCTATAGGCTGATGCGATAAAAAGGATGGCATAATTTCTCTATATTTATGGATCTATGTGAGAACTACCTTATTTGAAGACGTGAATTTGGGAAAATTTCCTCTGTCCATATGAGGAAGGTGATAAAAATCTCTTTAAAGTGGATGTAGGGACGGGCCCGTCTCTGAAAAATTATTAAATTATCATTATTGATTACATTATATATATATATATATATATATATATATATATATATATATATTAACTTTATTAAATATATATGTATTACTAATTTGTTTCTTTAAGTAATTTTTATTATATTAATTTAAAATTAAAAAATTAAAAAATATCACTATGTAGTAATTTGATGTTTTACTTTATTGATATTGTAAACATAAATTGAAATTGTTTATAACTTTATTTTTTTATTTTTTCTGAATTTTAAAAATAATATCGAGATCTTTGCTAAGAACGAGAAATGGGGAGAAATTTTCTTTCAAGACAGAGATTAGGGATGGGGATTAGAAGAAATTGGGGAGGCAGAGATGGAAAATGAGAAAGTACTCATCGCTTCCGCCTCACACGGGTTCCATCCCTATGTGGTAATTTATTATTTGAGAATGTTGAATGCTCTTTTTAATAATAGATTTGAGGTAGAGTATTCAACCTTAAAAACATGAGGAAAATACAAAATAATTAGATTTTTTTATAATTTTGTTAAAATAAGTTAGTATTGTTATTGATTTTTAGATGCATAAGTGATTTCCATTATTTTTACTTATCTATCCATAATAACTAAATTTTGACAAATTCACCAAATTATATCAAAGCTTTCTCTTCTTTTATATTTTTTATTTTTCAAAGGATCCGTACCTGGTGAAAAAATTAATTTTCTGAATATGATTAAGCACTTAAATGAATACTTATTTTAATAATATTATTTTTATATACATAAATTTTAAATTAAATTTAAAATCACATACTTATAAGACTAAGTTTATTCTATTCGAACTAACATATATGTGTTCAATCGAAACTTTTTGGTTGTATAAAAAACATGAATATTCTTGTATTCGTAATTTTTACAAATTCCCGCTGTTGAACACCCAACTTCAGAACAACTGTGTGACGATGACAACATTTATATTAACTGAGACTGTTGTCAATTTTACTAACCTATGTCGTTTTGCTCTCAACATCTCTCAGTAAAAGTTGTTAAAAATAATCATTAAAGGAAAACAAAATATTTAATTAACCCAATTCGATGTTAATTTCAACTTCGACTATGTCAGAAATATATATTATACTAACTCAGCTCAACTTCGGATATGTTTGAAAAGTTACGTGCCGTGCATATCCCGACTTAAAATAGTAAATAATGTTAAGTGGATTCATGTTCATGTGAAATATAAAAACGACCTTGATTTGTCCAATCTTTTTAATTCGATACATTTTCTGTCATTTCACATGGATTAAAATGACTACAAATAGTTAAATATATCTCTCTCTGTATATAAGCCATGGCATTGACCAAGTCACATGTATGTACGTACGTATCACCTATAACTTCCTACACTTATGATGTTACATTTATGACAGTAAATAATGTATTAAATATCAATTTTCTTTTAAGAAATTAAATATTTTGTATAAAATAAAGTTCAATTTAAAAAAATTTTAAAAAAATTACGTAACAATTATACAAAAATCAAAAATTAAAAAAAGTTAAAAAACCAGAAAAAAATAATATTACAAGACCATAAGCTCTTGGAGTGGGTGCTAATTAAGCATCACAAAAAGCTTTTTCAATAAAGGGCATTGATTAATTAATTAATTAATTATTTATTTATTTTTATAATAAAGGGGCATTATTTACAACAGTTTTCCAAAACTAATATATAAAGATTCCCCACACCCGCTGCACTGTATCAAAGTCAAAATTCAAGACTAGTCACGAGCATATGAGAATGAAAAGTGCATGTTTAAGTGTTTAACCACAATATTCAAATATGGGTGAGGTTAAAACCCAACAATTGAAAAAAACGGAACAGATAAAAAAAAATCAAAAAAGGAAGGCAAATTAAGTTGACTGCTGCATCAACCGACTTTTGTTCTTTATATTATGACATATCTACATAGATTATATGTAATTTATGGTGTAAAAGTGTGGGATGCGATCGTCATGTCATTGAAATAAAATTCCCTTTTTTCAACATTTTTACATATAGCAATTTCAATTTTCCTAAACCACAAAAGTCAGAGTTTGCAGTTAGGCTCTGTTTTCAGTTTTTTTAATGTAAAGGATGTATTTGATCTCTATTCTGTTACTCGTGTAAGCATTGCACTGTATTTGCTTGGAGGGGAAAATAATGAATCGAAGGTAGGAACTTTTGGTTTATCAAGCTAAAAAGGATCACAAAATCACAAAGTTCGTTAATAGTCATAGCCTTTACCAAAGAACTGAATTCAACTTAGATAATTAGCTTCAAATTTCTTCAATTATTATTAATACATGTTAAAGATAGAAATTATTTTTTTATCTTGTATCTAATAATTAAAACTTTTGTGTGAGTTGACTTTTAATATAATATTATAATCTCTTTAATCAAATCATCAAGAGCAAGATATTTATCACATCTACACTCTTCTCAATTAAACTTCAGTATTTTAGTACAGGATTACATGACTTTAGGCTTAGATACAAATGCTATAAAGGAGACCTATTTCCGGAACTCTAGCTATCTGGTATTCACCAAGCTCCCCATGATGACCATATAAATGGATTATATATATATATATATATATATATATATATATATATATATATATATATATATATATATATATATATATATATATATATATATTTTGTGTATCGAGTGTTGAAAACGTGCAGCATATATTATATTGTCAAGCATTGACGAGTGATGTCTCCTTTGAAGAAACTTTGCAAATATCCTCAAATTGAAGATATGATGTACCAACGTGCTACATCTAAATCAGAGCTGAGGATAGTTGCCACGAAACAGATGTAAGCCCTTTTTCAGTTTTCAATTTCCTCTACGTCAATGAATTGTTTGTAAAAGGGAGAATTGCCCTAACAAATTTTTTTTTTTCATCTTTTCATCATTATTTTATGAGCCTCAATATTGTTAGTACTGGAGGAGGAGTCATAAACAACGTAGGAATCCCCCCACTTAGATATCCAATAATAAGCTAAGTAAAAAATTACAAATGGACTTATACATCATATATCAATTTAAAATCATAAGACATTAAGTGTATATATCCTCTCCACTTATAAATCTCTCTCTTAGTCTATTTCTATCTAACGTGAGACTTTTTTTATTCATAACTCACACTTGCAATTTTTCAACAAATATATCTTATTCTCATCGTGATTAGATCAATGAGAAGCTCTTTTTTTTTTTTAAATGGAAGAGTATAAAAAAAAGAAAAGAAAAGGGTTTTAGAGCACACCATAGTCACAAAACTTCTGTCATAATTATGGAACAACATCTACTTTGTTTCTTTGAACTTCTTACTATATGGAGACGTTACAGAGGCAGCATTTGGTACACCATTTAATTGAACTTATTCTTTTTTATTAAATGCAGCTTAGGGGTCTTAACTTTCGCTTAGCATATGGTCAAGGGGACAGATATCCCTTAGCAGATACACTTGAAATTTGTTTGGTTTTCAGAAGAAACCCTTGCAGGCTTGCACGCATTAACTTCTTTGCTTCATGCAGGGGTTTGGAGCATTCTGCTGAGTTTATGAACTGTTCTGAGGCCATATTCTAATAATTCCCTTGCTTTGAGGGCATTTAGATTCATTGAAATTTATACACACTTCCAACCATACTTTGCCTATGATATGATAATGAATGGATGGGCAAGTTACAGCCCCAGAAAAAATTGGATTTTGTCCTAATATGGACCCAACATTAAGATCTCAACCATAGCTATAGCCTGTCTTCATTGGATTAATTCTGTTGCAGCCAATAGGCATGGGATTTAAAGCTGCATGCAGAGTTTTGAAAAAAACAAAGTTTTCTTTTCTTGTGGAATTTTCATAAGAGAGTGGGCCAAGCCTCACCCCTCAAGTCTAGGCTAGCCAAAAGGCAACTTGAAAGACTTTGAGCATTCAACTTTTGTCTTTTATCCTACAGTGCTAAAAAAAATCCAAATTCTGGGTTTTTTTTTCTTCCTGAATTTTCACCTGAAGTCAATGTTACACGTACACAGAGAGAAAAGTCACAACTCACAAGTGAGAAGATGAGAGTAAGTTCAATTTGAATTAAAAACTGATGGTATTCTTGTCGCAGATACAAATGAAATTAAGCAAACAGAGATTGAAGTAAGCCATTCAGTTTGATTGATCATCATCACGCACCAAAACTCAATTGAACAAACTGAATTAATAAAAAAAAAAAGCCTCATACTGAAAAATAATATATATATCACCATATGCCAACAATCTTTTCTATACAGTATAATTTAGAATCACAGAGCCAAAAAAGAAAAAAAATCAGACCCTTTAAAGATCTGATCTCGTTGGACTTGATATCTGATTGGAAATCTTACATCCATCCTATGAATACAAAACCAAAAAATTATACAAGAAAAAAAAGGAAGAGAAAAAAAAATCTAGAAAATCATACAAAATGGACTTCTCTTATATACTCAATTCTTAGGTGTTGAATCCACCACTGCGTTATGCCTCTTTGAAGGACCTGAAGATGGCACTGATCCTTTGGGAAAGAAGTTGAAAACCAGGCCTTGGTATGGAAAACCCGGTTTGTGGTGCTTTCCCTTGAGAAGTTCTTTTCTTTCATTATTCAGCCTCATAGTTGCCTCTGTCCTTATTGCAGTACAAGAATCAATAAGGAGCAAGTAAACCAGAAGGAGAACTAGAGAAAAGGTTTTGCATGGAAGATGCAAGGATTTAGAAGAATGAGAACTTGCCATGGAAGGAAAGGGCTATAGGGATGTTTGATACTGATACTTTGATTCTGCAGAAGCTTTTTAGCTTGCTTGCTATGCAGGGAGAGGTTTAAGGAGGTGGGGAGTTTTGAGTTTGTTAGGAAATTTTTTACTGAGAAAGAAGAGATTTTATATGCGTTTGCATGGGGAACAGGGAAAATGTTAGGCAATTGGGATTGTGAAGAGTGGGAAATATGAACATGAGAAGTGTGATACAAGCTACCAAAGATTTTTCCATGTAATTGGAATATTTAAGTTGAATGTATTACACCAATTACATAATTAATTATGATAAATTATAATAATTAATTATTAATTAAATATACTAATATTTATTAATTAATTATGTGATTGATTAACTACATATAACTTATATATTCCAAATTTATATAGACTTTATCACACTAAAGAGTAAAGAATATTGCATTTTTTAATATTAACGGTTGAAAAAAATAATATTTTGTTAAGTATTGGAAAAATGATGAACATCATTTTTCATTACATACCTATTTTCACACCCATTTTAGATAGATGTGATTAAATAAGAAAAAGTGATATGAAAAAGTAAGTATAATAAATGATATTAAAAAA
Organism: Ormosia emarginata; assembly: GCA_029884605.1. Classification (NCBI taxonomy): domain Eukaryota; kingdom Viridiplantae; phylum Streptophyta; class Magnoliopsida; order Fabales; family Fabaceae; genus Ormosia; species Ormosia emarginata. The sequence goes on along the minus strand of JAQQTP010000058.1, from coordinate 2,765,489 downwards.
TATATAAAAATATATATATATATTATTTGTGATAAAAAAATCAGAGTTGTTAAGTATTTGGCGCCGGCCATGCTTGATATTGGACTTGGGACACCAATTTTGTAACTTGGGTACACGGAAATTTCTTTTTTCTGGGTCCATGAGAATGATTTTCCAAGAAAACATACTAAAGCGTGTCGTTGTGAAAAATTGAAAACTTGGCACATGTTAAATCCCCAAGAATACAAAGAGGATGGTCACTATCACTATTTGTGGAAGGTGTTTTTCTCTCAATTTGATGGTGTTTAGGCAAATCAATTGTGCCTAGAATCAGAATTAGAACTAGAACATGACTTGTTCAATTTGTTCTAATCCAACATGTATAATTTGTATATTCTGCAAATAGGCCAAGCTTATTTTCTTTATTTCTTCCTTCTTTCTGGTTTCATGAAGGAATCTCAAATCTTGTTTCACACGCAGGAAATTTTGGATTCAAGTACGGCAAGCATGGCAATATAAAAAGTGGGGTATGCTGAGATTTTTAAGCATGCAATGAGATGGACTCTATAATTTGATCCACTGGTATGAAAAAAAAAATTTGAACAAAATGGGTATTATTTGGGGAGAAATTCCAAAACTGTTGAAACCTATCTTCCTTTGCAACACGATGGCTACCAAAACTTCCATTTTTGGCAACAAGGAAAAGGTTTTTCATGAGTGAATGGCCTTAATTATTGGCATTTTTGTTGTAGAAAATGAAAGCAAGAAATGAGAAGCCACTTTACAATCCTCGAGTCGAGTGGCTAGCTGTTCTTGAATTGCCAATTTGTGACAGTACTTATGGCATCATTATTGGGGTATTTATTTGGAAAACAAATATGATTGTGGATTGTTCTTTCCATAGAAAACCAATTATGATTTTTGTGGGTATCTTTTGCGTGAGACGCTCTTATAAGAAAACAAGCAATTTTTGGGTCCACTTATCCTTGTACATTCATCTTATTGACACTGTAGACATCTGGATTGGTACATATATAATAATCTCAGGATCTAACTATGATACTATATACTTATAATAAAGACATTTATAATATACAAGTTAATTCTTATTTCTAAAGTTAAAATTTACTTTTGTGCTTATTCTGTAGCCACACATACTATTTCATAGTATGTTCAAAAGACTCAATGGTTCTTAATATGCAAGTAACCCGAATTTCAACACACTCTAAACTGCATCATTTTGCATATTATTTTCAAGTAATAGTAATATTAACATTAACTTTCAAAACATGTGTACTCATAACTACTTAAAATTAGGTAACTTTCTACATTTGCAGGACTAGAACCAGAAATTTTATTTTAGATGCCAAATATTGATTTTTCTATATTTTTAAATGGGTCAAATAAAAAATATTTAAAAAAATCTTTAAAAAATTTAAGGATAGGGGGCTGTGACCCCACCAGTACTTTTCACCACTTTGTATTTGAATTCATGTAGCCTTATTTGAATTTTTTTTTTTCAAACTTAAGTATGGACTTCTATACAATTTTGACAATTATAAGTTCAAGTGCCGTGTAATTAGCCTTATTAAAAGTATGTAATGATTTTTTTATTATTATTATAGTTGTATAGTGTTTAGATTAATTTGTATATATCTTGATTAATTTACCTTTTTTATTTAAACAAAGGTAAGCCATTTACTTCCAAATTAGAAGATTTATAAAAATATTCATTACACCCTGATTCAAGTAATTAATATAACTAAGATTCTTTTAAAAAAAAAACTAAGATTCAAATTTGTGATCTTGTGGATGTAAGGAGTTATTTGAATGCGAATTCACTAATTGTAATATATAACATCTAAGTATGAAAGAAATCAATGAAAAGGTCAATGTCACAGAAGATATATATATATATATTGAACCAAAGAAATACGTGTGTCGGCAGTTTAGTGGGTTGGTATGAAAATTAAGAGAAAAATAAGATATTCTTACGTGTCAAATGTCAACGTGGTATATATGACATGAACCGTCAGATTAAGTTCAATTAATCCAAAGGAGTACGAAATGGTCAGAAAAATCAATTGACCAAAGAGAAGAATTACGTCACCTAGTGTGACCGACACCAAGAGCAGGTAAACGTAAACGTTGGCCGAAACTGGGAATTGTGGAAGTTGGTTTGATGAAATATTCTCAATTGGGTCTTTACTCTATGGGGTTGCCTGTTTGGTGAGTCTTACAAGGCTTAAAATATGGTGATTTGGGTCGAGATTTCTGTTCGTTGATGATGTGCTTTGAAGGGTCAATTGGCAAGTGATGATTATGGACCAGTATTTGCAGCAAACATTCCTAGTGACACAGACACACACTGTGCACTGTAACATGCAAGACTTTGATGTGATCAAAGAAAGGAACTGAGACCAATTTTATGGGGGCTTTCTTTTGCGGGCCATGTGGAATATGGATGTCTATTTATACGTCCATTTCACTATGCAAGCATGCGCATAACACGAGGGATTTAATATTCTGGGGGCCAGATTTTGAGGTTTTATTCAGCCATTTTAGGGGCATGTCAATCCCCAAGTTTTTATCTGTAAGGTGGCATGTATGATAAGCATGCCGTGCAGTTTCGTTTCTGCCAGATTTTGAAGACTTTGTGGCTTTTATGGTGACATCAAAATGAGTTCAAGCTAAGGGGTTCTCAAACTGTTTGATGTGCAAGTTCTGATAGTTATTAAATCCAATAATTGACGGTTAAACAACCACAGGTGTTTTGCTTGTGTGGTGTGTAGTTTTCTTGTAAGGAAAGGATTTTGTTTTCCTTCTTTTGGCCTATATTTTGGTTTGTATTGGTTGGAGAAAAAAATAATTCCTATCTAATTGAATATATATATATATATATATAAATTGGAGATCAAACTAACCCAATCGAATCAATATGTTACACAAAATATATGATGTTACGAAAGCTAGTTCATAAATTGGTTGGTTCCAAAACAAATTTAAAAGCAAGCTTAATTTTCAAATTTTAAACAAAATCAATTTTTATAACAATCAAATTTTCGTTAGATGAAGGTTGTATTTAGATTAATCTAGTTAATTTATTTTTTTCCTAGGTTCAAAAGATGGGTCGATTTTAGCATGAAAGGTTAAAAAAAAAATTCAGACAAATAATAAATAACTTTTAAAAGTTAGTTGAGAATTTTGCCTAGTATGAGGTTCTGCTAGGAAAAATCTAGTGCCGCTACACTACTAGGGCAGCTATCTCTGCATTTGGCGGCCTTCTCTCCTTCGCTAGAGCTCCGTCTAGTTAAGCTAGTCACTACTGCACAGTAACCCCACCCTATCTTTGCATTGTTGTCTTCTCTCACCCCCCAACCCCTCATGAGTTTACCTCTTCTTAACCTCTCAGTCGGTATCACCACCCCTCTCGCCTCCCTTTCCCTTATGAACCCCTCGCATCTCCCTTTTGACACCCATTGCCACAGTTACCCCGCCCTAACCCCGTGCCTCTACCACCCATACACTCGTCACCCCCTATCTAATCCATCTCTCGACCCATCTACCACTGGCCAAACCAAATCCATCCTAGATATGGGTTTTTGCATGACCTTACTCTGCTATATGTTCAATCGAAAGCTACCCCAAACGCCACCCACCATGAACTAATCAGACGCCATCTTCTCGCTGCTTTCGTCCCTAACCACTTACCTGAGTCCATCTTTGATGTCGACCCAACCCACCTTTTCACCCTTTTAGCCAATTGTTTCTCTGCCATGACATTCTCAACAACTCTCTCAAGCTTGATCTTTCACAAAACTTCTTGATTTTTTATTCTAACATCAGTTTTATGTTTCATCTTGATATCTTAGATGATGATAGCTTCATTTGGATCTCTAATTTGCTCTTGGATTGGTCCTTATACAGATTATTCATGTTCTTGAATTTTCTCACAACTTTCTCAAGATGAACTCTCTCATATTCTTCAAGAACTATGCACTTGAACTATCTCAAGTTTGAATTTGATCTTCTTATCCTTTTCTAATCATCCAAAAAGTTTCCTTACATTTGATTTAGTCCTGAAGAAGTTACTACTAATAAGAAAACTCCGCAATGATCATGTTAGTGAAATTAAGGTACTTAAGAGTAAATATTCATAATTTTCAATGTAGTTGTTATCATCAAAACACAACTTACAAACTTAGCCATAAAAAAAATTTGGAGCTTACAAAAACAACATAGATATTAACCCTATATATATATATATATATATATATATATATATATATATATATATATATATATATATATGAATGAAGATCCACTTACACTTAGTGTAAGTAAAAAAAAAAGCTTATATCCAATCTTACACTTTATCTTACACTCTATATTTTATTTTGATCCCGTGATTATTTAAAGATAAATGATAGTTATAAGATCAAAATAAAATATAAAATGTAAATCTTTTTTATTTACATTAAGGGTAAATAAATCTCCTCCTTTTATATATATATAAAGTAAATGTGTGCTAGAGGTCTTACATTATTTTCCCTTCAATTTCTTTTTTGTATAATTTTAGATAATTACAAGCGAGCCATATAAGTAATAGGAGGATTCTGCCATGCACCAGGTTAACTTTGAGTGGATCGGTGCACCACGTTCCTTACTTGTAGTAACCAGTTTTGGTTATTTTAACCAGTTATCATAATTTAGTTAAAAAGCCAACTAGTATTTATTATTTAACCCCTTAAGTGTATTTATTTGCAATTCAGCCCTTTAGTAAAAAAATCATCCCACGACCCACTTCTACCCACATCCAGCAATCCCGGATCTGGTCTTCGACCTCAAGTAGGTCAACCTGCGGCAGCAGACGGGTCCAGCAATGGATGGCTGAACAGAGCTCATCAAGCTTGCGTTTTTTCAACGCTTTCTCATATGATTCATGCACAAAACAAAGGCCGATAAAGAATCACAAATTATGGTTGTTCATCGCCCCACACTCATTTCCAAATTTCTAATATTCACTTGTTCTTCTCTCTCTGTATTCATTAATGCAATGGTTTTGTGGCAGTTTCGATTCGTTTGTTTAGAGATGCTTGCATGCATGGTTGGTTCTGGGTTTTAATGGCGGCGGCTTGCCTCCATGATTGTGGGTCTGTTTGTGAGTTTGGGGTTCTCCTTTGCAAGCCATCAATCATGGAGGTTAGGAGTGGGTTGTAGTGGTCAAACGGAGGAAGTTGTGAATCATATGGTGTTGGTGAGGCTTGGTGAGACACGGGAACTTGTTGGTACTTTTGGGTCTGAACAGTAATCTCTGCTGCAATCTGTTGCCGAAGGCACGTTTTAACTCCATGGACTGATCTTGATGAAGGCTTTTTTTTGGGCTTTGCACTTTTGGTAGGATGACAATGTAGGGGTGGCCGAATAACTACAATTTTGAGGGATCTATTTTACAATTTAACCAATTTCACACAATTACTGGTTGACCAAGTTCTACATGATTCCCTGACACCATTGATCTCATTTTATTCAGAATCAAGCTTCCTATTTAAGGTGTATCCATGCACCCTAACATGTCAAGGTGCTTGTAAGACATTGCCATAAGTAATATAACCTAAAATCAACTTGTTGAGTCATTGAAAAGGTTCACAAAACAGTTTATATTTAACCAAACTACCGTAACGTCTTCAATGCACCTAAAATAACTGGGTGCATTGATGCACTATTTTATTTTATTCATTGATTTTAAAGACTTTTGAATCAATGGTTCAGATGTATGACTAAAAACTTATTATACGAGTTAATTTGTAAAAGTTTAATATTTATAAAGTTCTCGACTTCTGAACTCCAAGGATCCAATCAAATTTTACAGTGTTGTTGCTGAATATGGTTTGGAAAAGTATTGATTTTTTCCCGTTTGGATAGCCAAACTTTACTGTGAAATTTTAAAAGATGAGTTGAGAGATTCAAAGTATTGATTTTTCTTTCTTTTACAATGTTGTTGCCAAATAGTTTGGAAAATTTCTCCATGGTACAGTGATGTGAGAGTTGTAAATTCTCAATTTGTCAAAGGGCTTTTTTCCCGTTTTGATAGACCAGCAACAAGATTTCATAGATGAGATAAGTGAACAAATTTCTTACTTTTTCTGGTTGTCAACATGATTTCGTAGATGATTTAGTTATTAATGAACCAATTGGAATTGTCATAGATGAGTTAGTGAACAAAATTTTAATCATTCAAAGGATATTAGAGCAACATGATTTAGTACATGAGTGGCTATGACAACACTGATTTCGTAGAGATAGACAAGCAACAAGGAGGAAAAAAATAACAAAATAGAGTGAGTAAATCAGTGAGAACCAAAACCAAACAGATTTTAATTTGCAATAATAAATCAATCAGGGACTAAAATAGAAAATGACAAAAATGTTTGATTCAGGTATAATAATAAAGAAAACAAACTTTAACCTGTTATTGTAGGTAACTTTTAAGTGCATCCATGTAACAAAACCCATTTAGGTGCATGGAAGCCTTAGCTACCAAACTACACGTAAGTTTTGATTTTGCAAGGAACTGGTCATTTATTCAAAACTGACTCAACTCTCCAAACTACATCTAAATACAATCATTAATAATATTTGTACGTCAAAAAAATTAATTATCTTTACACATTGTTTTTTGGAAAAATAAAAGATAGAAAAAGAATGTATTAAAATGAGTCTTTTTTTATTTTATTATTTAAAATAAAATGATGTAAGAATGATATAAAAGAAAAAAGAATTGCAAATATCATCACTCTAAATACAATACCAGAATGTTTTGTCTTGTGGATCAGATTCAGACCTTTGATAAAGACTGACAAATGGTTTTAAGAAATGTTAGATCTTGGCAATTGGGGGTCGCATCAGACAGAGATGCATGAATAAGGACGGAGTTTCACATTCATGTAGCGTGCGCAGTAACTATATATCCATCGAGTAGTTGCAGATTTAGGCATAAGCGACGTCGCTTATTCAAAGCATGCATGCTCTATCTTTTCATGTTTGAGTCGCATCCAACTGAAAGTGAAAGAGTAATGACTATGATCGATGAAGCAACTAATAGTGATGACACAACAAAAATTTGCACATGCACAAAAGAAAAAAATGACATTTAAGCAATATTTTCCCCACTTGTTTTAATAACATTAAATGATTAAGACCCAGGATATCATGACAGAAATAAGAAGACAAATATTAATAATTTATATATATTTTTGAATGAATATATATAAGAAGATTAAGTTTTATTTATACAAAAAGATCATTATACAAAAAAATATAATTATGTATTAAATTAATCTAATTTTATATTAAATTAATTACAATCATTTCTAAAATTAATCATGATCAATTATAATCTCAATTATAATAAATCATGCTAACAGTAAGAATATGTTCGAAATTAGTAAATAATGAGTTATGTGAAGATAATATAAGTAAGAAGAATGAATTAAGTAAAAAATATATAAGTAAAAAGAATGAGTTAAGTGAAGAGTATATAAGTAGGAAGACCCACAAACTCATTACACGTTTTGAGTCAAAATATAGCGTTAAACTCACTATTGTGATTATTCATTTTTTTCATTGATAGAGATCTCTCTAACTTTTAGACTCTTCAACTCAATAAGAACTTGTTATATTAAATTTATGGGACTCCATGCATATCTACATGAAGACAAGAAATTGATCAATACTAATTAAAGGCCTCAACTTTGTTTTGATTACTAATCAAAAACTTCAACTTTAATAAAAAAATATTTTAATAACATTTATCAATTAAAAAACATAAAGACATATATGTCATGTGTTTTGTTTATATTATAAATTATTTTTTATTTATTAAGTTAAATATTTTTATCTTTTTAATATTTTTATTGATAAAAATATATTTTAATAAAATTAAGGTCCTTAATCAATAATAAAAAAGTTTAAACCTTTAATTAATTTATCACAAAAAAATTTAGGTCCTCAATATATACTTCATTCCATTTTTGGTCGATGAGAGAGACCCAGTCGTCCTCTACTCCTCCGTGCCTTGGTTTCTGATGCGTTAAATTTTTGTTTGTGAAGTTGCTAGGCTTGGAGTCTATCATTTTGTAGAGTTTATAAGCTTTTGCTTGCTGTCACGAAATCATGCTGGGTTTCTTATTTTTGGTCATGGAAATCATGCTGGGTTAGATGCATGAGTCTTATTTATTGGGTTGAGGCCTTGAAAAATGCTTGGATTTTGAGGGTGTCTTTCTGTGGGTAGTTTTCCGTTTGAAGGTTGGGTCTTTAGAGAATAAGTTTTTTGGGGTTGTGTGGGCCTTTGTGGTTGGAGGCAGAGATTAGTTTCTTTGTTTATTTTTGGAGGTTTAAGTGTGTGTTTGGTTCAATTGAAAAGTTGATTATTTCAATAATCGATTATTGTATAAATTTTTTTTGTTATAATCAATTATAATTGATTATAATTGAATTAGTTTTTTATGTTGGATATATTAAATTTGAAAAATGATTTTAATCTAATGTTTCGTTTGGATGATATAAAAAAGAATTATTTTTATGTATTACATTATCAAAATAAGTATAAAATGATTAAAAACGTTATTTAATTGAGGGCAAAATGGTATTTACATATCAAAATGTAAAGAATAATCTATAAGTTAGAATCATAAGCTTCAATCTTCAGCATTATAAAAATTAGTTTCAAAAAACTTTTATTTTACATTGAATTTCGTACAAAAACTGAAACTGATTTTGTCAAATATAATTAAATATTTTTAAAATAGTTTTTTTCTTAAAAAAAAACTAATCTAAACTAAAAAATTTTGAAACAAACATGCACTAAACTTTGAACAAGGGTCGGATACGAACGAGACCAGCATTTAGTCTTTAGGGTAAGTTTAATTGGAATTTTGGTTCTTTCAGCGGGCTAGTTTTTATTTTTCTTTTTTTTGTGTAATTCTTTTACTGGCATTTGGAAGGCCTTTTATTTAGTGGTTTTGGTTCTTTTTTTTTTTCCTTTTTGTAATTTTTCATGTAGTTGGGTTGGACTCTTAATTGATTAATTTGCTAAAATAAAAAAAAATGATAAAAAGAAAATAAAAATAAAAATGGATATTTTGAGTTCCTTTCTTTGATTTGATTGGAGTTAATTTTCTGGTTCAATTAATGTGACCTTTATTTTTTGAGTGTTTTATCAAATATTTGTTGGTTTTGCATGTTTATCTTATTTCTTCATCATAGGTGTTCAATTATTTCGTCTTGATTTTTTTAAAAAAATATAATATTCAGTAAAAATTTCTTTTTCTTGAGTACAATTACTATTTTGTTTCAGATAAATATTTTAAATCTTTGCAATCACCAACAATGATGATTAAGTCTTTAGTGTTGTTTAGTCAAAAGGTGATTTATTAAGTAGTATGTGCAAGAATATATTCTAAAAAACAAAATATCCTCTCTTTTTTCTTTTTTCTTTTTTCTTTTTGTAAATAAAGAACTTTGTTGCTTTTTTGAGGGTCAAAGTCAAAATAATGTTGTTAGGGTTATTGTTAATTTGTACAACTAATTAGGGTAACTATCTTAAAGCAAGTGTATCATGAGTGTTATGAAATTTATTTTTCATCATTCTTTATGCACAATTGACTCTCAAACTTAGTCTGATTTGACCATTTTTTAAAATTTGTTTAAAAGATTTATGCCAATCATTTTTTCTACCTAATAAAATATTGGTAACAACTCTATTTTTTTAAATTTTTCCACCATCCCATTACGACCTCAATTGTGACAGTCCAATTTTTCTTGATGAACTAGGATATCTATACTTTGGAACAATTTGAGAAGTAGCCTTTTTTTATGCAATGTTTCTTTTGAAACACATCCATCATCATGTCTATCATTAGTAGTTAGAGCGACAATTGTTCTTAGCCAACTCATGCTTTTCTTTATATCTGATGGTACCTTAATATTGCTTATAGAGATCAACTTATATATCTTTTCTAATTCAGAAAGGTCTTTCACCTGTAAAGCTTCTCTGAATTGGAGAAGGTATATAAGAAAATCTTCACAGGTACTGGGCTACCATCGGGTATAAGGAGAAGCTTGAGCAAGCAAGAAAATTTATTCCTATAATAATTTATTTCAATTATGATTATGGGTATATTTCACAAGGAATGTTGCATGAAAAAAATCTACTTCTCGAATTATTGCGGAGAATGAGTATACTAATTCATTACAGGGTAGTCAATAGCGCGCAATAACGATGTAGCAGTGCGTTGCGACAGTTGGTCGCTATGGCTGGCATGTAGGGGTCGGCATAGTTCGGTTCAACATGAAAAACCAAACCGAACCGAACCGAATTAGTAAAGTGGTTCGGTTCAAAAACCAAATTGGTTTTCTTTTGGGGTCGAACCAATTTTGGTTCGGTGAACCGGTTTAGAACCGATTTTGGTTTAGAATCGGTTTGGGTTTAGAACCGGTTCTGTTTGTATTTAGAACCGGTTTAGAACTGGTTCTGAACCGGTTTGAGTTTTAAAAAATTGGTTTAAAAACCAGTTCTCAATTGGTTTAAGCAACTCCTACCATAAAGAAATAAAAAATAGAAAGCAGAGTCAGTAGCCAAGAAAAAATAATATTACATCCTAAGCAACAATTGCAACATTCTTCAAATCATAGAAACTCAGTTAGAGCATAGAATGAGTAGATAGATCAAGTGCAGGGAGAATCTACAGGCTAAAATATCCACTATGAAACAACAGCATTCTTATTTGAAATTCAAACCCAAAATATGAGTAGATAGATCAAGTGCAGTAACAGAGAAGGTTAAATAAACCCTTTGGCAGCAAAGAACTATGCAAGGAAAAATTAAAAAGTTCCTTAGAACAATGAATTTTAACAAACATCGACGAAGAGGAGAAACTAAAGCCTCGTTTTCTCTAGTCTTTCTTTTCTTTTTACAATCACCTGAATAATACTATAATATGTAGCATCTGCCGTTGATTGACAATCAATTACTAGGACTACAACAGATAGTACCTCATATCAGAAGGAAAGGTCCAAGTTACAGAATTTAAAACAGATCATCTAGATTCTGGAGGTAGAAACTTAAAGACCAATCATCATTACACTGATGAAATTAGAAACCAAGAAGAAGCACACAGACCACAGCAGTCTTCCTGCCCTGTTAGTAGGCACACAGGCAGATGAGGATGAACCTCAAAATTGTCTCTAAAAGGAGAAGAAAGCTTAGCTTAGGTTTTTGACAAGTGCCAGAGAGATATAGTCAAGCCAAAAAGCAAGACTACCGGTTGAAGATTGAAAGTTACATAACCAAAAAGGGAAAATTAAGAAACGCATTAAAAAAATAATAATTGAAACTTTGCAAATAAAATAAGAGTAGGAAAAGAGCAGAGATGAATAAGATGAACAATCACCTCCTCCTCTTTATCATCTTTCCCGTCTTCTATATGCATAGGCATATCAAAATGGATAGCCACGGCATTGAGACCAAAGTGACAGAAGCACAGATTAAAAGGCACATCATTATTATACTTATCAAAGTCCTACATGTAAACAAGATATTGATCCGGACAATAAAACTAATAGGTGGGCAAAGGGTCTTCCCCCTTTCACATTCAAGACTGGAAAATACTAACATAGTTGAAACAAGATATTCTGAAAAATTTTGCAGTAAAAAATAAAGCTACATCACCACAAAGTTATAGAATCACAATCAACAATTAAGTTTGATTAAAAAAAAACAAATCACCACAAAAAGGAACGGTGATTTGTAAGAATTTGATTGATGACAAATCACTAACAAGTTACAGAATCATATCAACAAGTCAATGACAACGTAAGTTTCAAGAAGAAATTTGTAAGAATATTTGGACAATAGATTTCCAATGCATCTTGTTCACCATCCAATGTCTATGCTTGACTCGGAAGGTTCTCAGTTCTGGCTTTTAAGTACAAAGTTACTTTCAATGTTGGGAAACTTATCAATTATATTTTCACATCTTAGTTCTTACATCATTTCAGTCCAAAATATGCACTATATGCTTAGTAAGCTATAGTACAGATAACTATCAAGTCACTTATGTCTCACTTTTCCCCTATATGACACGAAATTTTACAACTTTTGGTGGAAACTTTGGAGAAGTATCTTATTCAGCCTTCAGATTCAAACTTAGCCTGGTCAGTTGGTCTGGAACTAGAAAAATCGTGCCCTTATGTAAACTGTTGGAATCTGATTTGAAGTTCTGGAATCTGATTTGAAGTTATCTATTCTGTACAGATTGACAACAGTTATAGTGGGGCTAATACATGTTTAATAATTTGTTTGCATTCTGTGTAATGTAGTAATTTTAATTTTTAAGCATAGAGTATCTATGATTTGTTTGGTAGTTACTGTAGTGGGAACTAATATTGTTGCTTCGAAGAGTCAAATTATATGGCATCTGGGTCTATGGAATAAACAGCTAAACTGATGAAAAATTATATAGACCATACTAAAAGTAGTTTGGTTTCTGTGTCCATTGATATGTCCTCCCAGGCTTCAATTCACATATTCTCATATTTGAAATCAGAAAGCATTCTAAATAAATAAATAAACACATATCAGTATCCAAACTTCTAAATAAGCCACAAAAAATTCTCCCCCAAAACAAACCCATTATTCATAAAACTCAACAACCCACATAGCCAAATCGAAAAAAAAAGAGCTTAAGGAGATTTTTCATAAAAAAACCTATATACCTAATCAACAGAAGAATCGTGAGTGGCTGAGCCTGAACCAGAATTGTGAGCACGAATGAGAAACCAAAACTTGGAGCGTGAGGCGAAGCAACTAGAACACAAAAGCGAAGAAACTAGAGCATGAGGCGAAGCAACCAGAATGCGAGAGTGAAGAAAGCAGAGCGTGAGGTGAAGCAACCAAAACGCGAGAACAAAGCAACCGGGCGTAGTAATTTGGGGTTAAGGTTTAGACGAGTAATTTGGGGATTAGGGTTGAGATACAATTTGGGGATTACGGTTCATCAATTTTGATTTCAGAAGGTGAGAATGCGTAGTGACTGATTCTTGAAAGAGTGAAAGTGAAACTAAGTTGTAATTTGATGGATGTAAATCGATTTGGATATAAACTGGTTAACCGAATTGTATTGCTAAGGAGTTAACCGGACCACTTTTTAAAAGTAAGAACCAGTTCTTTTTTAAAACTCTTTCAAACAATTAGGTTTATTTAGGTGCAGTTTGGTTCAATTTATGGTTCAGTTCGGTTTTAAATGGTTTTGTGCCCACCCCTATTGGCATGTCGCATCGTATTTTCATGGAGTGGGAAGAGTGCTCGAGATCGCACAGTCCAATAGTGGGCGTTGTGACCACTAATGTGAGTAGGGGCAAAATCCCTATTTTGCCTCACCTTTTCTTTGACTAATCAAACTGATTTTAAGGGTTATCTTTTATATTTCATACCTCATTTTTCAATCAGAATGAAATTAGGATTTGAAACCCCTTTTTCTTCGACAAACCCAGCTTCTCCAACACGTGTTCCTTTGATAAACCTTAACACGTCCGTTTTCCAGCAAACGACTCATTTTTCGAACTACTCTAGTAGCCTTACTACTTCTCCAATCTGTTTAGGCCAAGCCCGTGTTCACATATACCTCTTCTATCCTTTGTTCCACTTTGCAGGTCCCTGCCCTGCCCTGTTTTTTTTTTTTTCTTTTATGCTGTGACTTCCATCCAACATTTGTTCTCTTTTCATTTCGTTGTCTTTGTGAAAATTTGATGTTGGTTATCTGATGTCAAGATTAAAGCAGCATCTCTGTGTTCTGTTCTGTCTACATTCAACTGGTGTTGATTGATTTGCTTAAAACGGTTAGTTAATCAAAATTTGATTGCTAAAAATGTTTAGTTAAAATTATTTGTTATCTAATTGGATGAATATATCTTAAGTCTTGAGTACTTATTGATTTATGAGCATTTATATGTGTATTATAATTTATTTACATTATATCTATTATATTTGGTATAATAATCATCCCGCTATGTGCTATATTGCTATAGCAATTTTAGAGTTGGTCACTTTGTTTTTGTTACCAAGTGGCCTCAAACTCAAGAGGGGGGTAAATTGAATTTATAAAATATTTTCATAAATCTTTCGCAAAACACTTGTAAATCAATTTTCATTAAAGTTATTGTAACACCCCAAATTTCTTATCTCTTAAATAGTAATTTTGACAGTTAACAGAATTTTATTATTTAGTAATTTTTGTGCACTGTAAAATTATTTTGTTTATTCCGTCAGCGTATTTGATCATTTTGAGTGATTTACTCCGTGTCATGAAAATAATAATTTTCGGGTCAGGGAAAATTTTATGTAATTTAATTATTACTGTTAAGTTTTAATTATTTTACATAATCTGATTTGATATTTATGCGTTTTCTAATATTTATAATTTTTGTGGATGATTATGAATTTTTTTACTATTTGTGGGTCCAGGGGGTGTATGTGAGCTCAGGTGGCCGTACGTAGGCCCAGGTGAGTCCCGCAAAGTGAAAATTATTCTACGTATAGAAAAATTTGTACTGTTTAGACGGAAATAGGGGATCTTACTCAACCTGAATCGGGAAACAGTTTTTAAAATTTTATTTTACTACGTTTTGTACTGTATTTAATTATCGGGCGATAAAAATACAGTAAATATAATCTTTCGTGGGGTTTTAGCAGATAAAAATAGAAATTATATTGCTTAAGTTAACATTGGTGGTTTGGATATCTACCATTGATTTAATCAACGTTAGAAACTTGATCTTGATTTAATCAACGGTGAAGATTTGATCTTAAAAGTGAATAGGATCATTTATAACCGTTAGATGAAGATTAAATCAAGGATGGAGATTTAGTCATATAAAGTGACTATGACCATTTGTAACCATTGGATATAGATTTGATCAAGGGTGGAGAATTGGTCTTAAAAAGTAACAAGAATCATTTATGACCGTTGGATGAAGATTTAATCAATGGTGAAGATTTAGTCTTAAAAAGTGACAAAGACCATTTATGACCATTGGATGTAAAGTAAGAAGGAGTAATCTTGACCCTTCATTTTGGAGACACATCTAATGACTAGAATTTAAAGAAGAAAGATCCAATGGCCTAAATTAAGTCTTCTATCTAAAGCTACACCTAAAGTCTACCTTAATCTTAACCATTGAATTAATCAATGGCTTAGAATGCTTTAAATAATTGCTTGGACTTCAATTGTGACCCTTGGATGGCAACATGGAAGGAGAGATCTTGACCATCCATTTAGTAGCTTCATCTAAAGGCTTAGATTTCAAGAAGGAAAAATCTAATGGCCTAGATTAAGTCTTCTAAATCAAAAGTCTACCTAAATCCTAACCATTGAATTAATCAATGGTCTAAAATGCTCTAAATGATGGCTTGAAAAAAATGACAACATTATTACATGCATAATGCAAGGTGGGGGACGGTTTTATGCTTCTTATGAAGCTAAAGGAAAAGTTGAAATGCCATTATTAGTTACTTTAGTCAATTATGCTTTGCTTTAGTCAATTATGCTCCAATTATTACTTTGTTTGCATCCTTAGGAAATTTCTTGAAGGGGGGTTAATTCTTTTACTCATTTTACTTGGTCATTCTTCTAACAATAATTCACTCAATTCTCACTCACTCTCCACGGCAATGCAAGGAAAAAAAGGGGACCAAAATTATTTCATACATTTCCTATCTCACTTTATCACATTTTCTCTCAAATGAGTTAATACCAATTATTTGCTCAAATAATTCACACTTTTCTCTCTTCACTCCACGGCAATGCAAGGAAAAAGGGGGGCCAAAATCATTTCATGCATTTGCTATCATAATTCATCTTTATCTCCTCCAAAAAGTCAAGACTTCATCAAATATTTTCTCTCCACTCTTCTTCATGGTGGTTTCGGCCAAGCACCCTAGAACCACCCTCCATCACTCAAAAAATTTAACTAACCTAGTTTCTTGAATCCTTACCTTATTCTAAGCAACTTTCATGTTGGAAACTTTCTCTAAATCTTTCATCTTCAAGGAGTTTCTTCAAGATCCATGTTATGGGGTATTTATGGTGAAGTGTAAGGAAACTTCATTTCTTCTCTTCTTTTTCATGATCTAAACCATGTTTGATCCATGATTCCTCTTAATCAAGCTTAGTATACTAATTTTTATGTATTTTGTTTTGTATTTGAGAAGTCCTTGGTGGTGAAGGACTTGGAAAAAGAAGCAAAACAAAGAGCTTTTAAGGATCTTCAAGAGGTAAGAGGGAGATCCACCTCACCAACCAAGTATGGTGGTGAGAGATGGTTTGATATTTGATGGATGGTGAATCCATGTGAGGATTCATATCCATGGTCTTGTAATTTATTTGTGGGTCTTTATGTGCTTTAATTATTTGTCTATGCTTGGTATGCTTTGCATGATTTTACGGCTTTGATAGTATGCTTAAAATATGTATGATAAGTATATGACATGCTTATAGTATTTATGATGAAATATGTATGTGTATGCCATAATGTGTTGATGGAAAGGAAATCAATTTTTGGCTCCAATGGCCAAGGAAGGACTACGGTTTTGATGTCCTTGATTAGAGTTCATGTTGAAATTTTTCAAGAACAAGGGAATTGATTTTTGGGTCCCTAGAACTTAGTGAATTTCGGCCAAGACACCTCAAAATAGGTGTTCACAAATTAACATTTTCATGAATGATGAAAATGGATGATTTGAAGAATATGGAAAATAAACAAAGGGTTTGTTTTCAAAGAGTACATGAACACGGTTTTTGGAAAGCTTTTTATTGATTTATTTTGTGTAAAAAGTTTCTAAGTATTTTACTAAACATGAGATTTAAATGAAAATAGCAATGATGATTTTAAGGATTTGCAAAGAAAGTGAAAAAAGGATTTGTAAAGAAAGTGAAAATGGATTTGCAAGGAAAGTGAAAAATGAAAATGAGCAAATGATTTGATTTCAAAGACTATGAATCTTACGTTTTTTGTAAAGGATTTTTAATAGTTTTATTTGTGTAAAACCATATCAATTTTGAAGTAAAAATAGTTGATGATTTCAATAGTCATGTCCACGTTTTTGAAGGCTTATAATGCCTTGATTTTATGAACAAAGTAATTTTCAAAGTGAAAATATAACTTGATTTAATACAAAAAATTTAGAAAGGGAATCAGAGTATTTTAACTCTTGAGAAATGAATTTTTGTATATAAATGGAAAAGAGAGATTGCAAGTATTTGAACCTCAATTTACTTTTGAAGAGAAATGATATTAGAAATGATTTGAGAAAAATAGAGAAGATAATGGTGATTTGATATTTTCCAACGTGTAATTCATCCCTTGGGTTTTGGAGAGCATTAGTGCTTTTTAAAGTTAGAACATTAATTTAATTCAATGGAGTTGTGAATTTGTGGAATATATTATAGAAAAAGATTTCTTGAGTAAAGAATGGAAAAAGATTTTCTTGAATAAGAAAATATGGAAAAGGAAGTACAAAGTCATAATATTTTGAGAAAAGTTGAAAAGGAATTTTTGAAGGTTAAGAAATATTTTTTGTAATAAAATTATGGTGAAAAATTATTTGCATAGCTTAAAAACGATTTGAAATACGAAAAAAATATTTTTATGCGATTTTAAATACGTTGAAATATTTCTACGCGATTTGAATTACGTTTAAATATTTTACGTAATTTGAACTACTATTGAAAAATCACTACGTGATTGAAAAGTGATGAATTATTTTTACGTAATTGTGAAAAGTGGCAAAAAATTGTTATGTGATTTGGAAAGTGTTTTAAATATTTTGAGAATGATAGAAAATGATTTACGCAACTTAAAAGAATAATTTTTAAGTTACGTGATTTTGAAAACGGTGAAAAATTGCTACGAAATTTGAGAAACGTATATTTTTATGCGATTGAGAAAAACGTTGAAAAATTAATACGTGATTTAAAAGTGCAACAGAAGTGTTGCGGTATTTTAAAAACGTAACAGAAGTGTTACGATGTTGTGAAAACGTAATATAAAAATTATAGAATTGTCAAAACGTAACAGAAGTGTTACAACATTGTGAAAAACGTAATAGAAATGTTTTACAATTGTAAAAACATAACAGAAATGTTGCGGGATTGTGAAAACACGACAACAGTGTTTTATAAATATGAAAACATGATAACATGATTTTGTTATTAAAAAATACAGTATGATTACTGTAAAACCAATGTATGGACACTGTTTGTGAAAACAACGAGTTTTGCCTCGTTATTGTACGTGGTGCATTTTAGATGCATTGGAAAAAAAATATGCGTTGAGGCATATGATTTAATTGAACAAACGAATTTGAAAAGAATGACCCTTGTGGTTGGACTTGCACTAATATATTCGTGCATTGTATAAACTATATCTGAGAAATTATGAGATATACATGTGATTGGTATTATACCTGTGATTGGTATTTGGTGCATTATACATGCATTGGAATGGTCCGATGAGGACTGGATATGCTTGATTGCCTAGGAGAAACACACCTCTTGAGTGGGTGCGATATGCGTAGTGTAAGTCACTCGTTGACCTTGGGGGCATCGGGGTGCGGGTTGCCTACAGTGGGCAGTGAGTCGCTCTACTGCATCCGTAGGTTAGACCGATGCAACACTCTGATGATCCTGACCGAAACACTATCCATAATCAAGATCTGATAAAGATTGTCGTGTATGTGCTAGATGTGCTGTGAATGCATGTGTCTCGAAGCATGTCAAATGGTTTTTGATGATAACAAAGTCAAAGATGAAGACCAAAGAGCAAATGAGAAAGCCAAGTATCAAAGGAAGAAATCAAGAGGCTTAGATATAGGCATAAAGTACATCAATGTTAAATGCTCCAAAGATACCTCAAATGGTTTTTCAAAAATGATTATTAATCAATATGGCTTTCAAAGATCAATTCCTAAAAGAGAACTTCTTTTATCACTGGATCATGCCAAACAATGCTACATTTTGTTTAATCCATGTTTTCTAAAGCTTAGGAATGATATAAAACAGTTTTAAGGCTTGAAAAATGAGTTTAAGGTATAGTGTAATCGATTACCGAGTTTAGTAATCGATTACAAGCTAAAGAAGCCTTGTCGATCGATTACACCATTCCTATAATCGATTACACGAGAAAGTCGAGAACGTGTAATCGATTACACCAAGTCATGTAATCGATTACCATGTTCCCGTAGAAAGCCAAGAACACGACCAAAGGGCCATGTAATCGATTACACCATTTCGTAATCGATTACCATAAAATCGAGAACGTGTAATCGATTACACCAAGTCATGTAATCGATTACCATGTTCCCGAAAGCCAAGAACATGACCAAGAGGGCCATGTAATCGATTACATCAATATTGTAATCGATTACCATGAAATCGAGAGGCGTGTAATCGATTACACAGTCATGTAATCGATTACCACAAGCCCGAAAGCCAAGAACACGTTGTATTTTTCATGTAATCGATTACCAAAGGCTTGTAATCGATTACCAAGGTTCGACATGCCCAACGGCTATATTGAATGCATTTAATGCTTGGCTTTAACCACCCCAACGCTCTTTTAATGAATGGGCTTTAAATACAATGGCTGGGGGCATCATTAAGGGTTGTTCTTGAACCTAAAAACATCATAGCAACACATCATACGAGAATCAAACTCTGAAATCCTTCTTGCTCTGTTTTTGTCCAATCTTTGAGATATCTTTGTGAGCATTATTAGAACTTCAATTTGTATCATCTACTCTAGTGAGAGCTTCTCAAATTCAATCTAAATTGCTTGTATAAGATAGAGGTGAGGCATCCCTCAATTTGTAAAGGGTGAGGCATCTCTTTGGTTGAAGAGACTCAAGCTCAAGGGTGAGGCATCCCAAGGAGTTGAGGGCTCAAGTTTGTAAAGGTATTCAAGCACCTATTGAAGTTTGAGGATATAGTGGAAAATCTCTCAAGTTGTTGCTTGGGGATTTGGACGTAGATCACAAGTGGATTGGTGATCGAACCAGGATAAACGATTGAGTTTGTTTTCTCTAAACCCTTCTCTTTATACTTGTGCATTGCTTATACTCATACTTGATTACTTCTCTCTTGGTTGGTTATTAAGCAATATACATTGTTCTTATCAATTCATTCATTTCAATTAGTCAATAGCTTCAACGAAAATCAATAATCAAGTGTTTTGCGAAAGAATTGCGAACTTGTTTTACAAACTCAATTCACCCCCCCTCTTGAGTATTGAAGCCACTTGGTAACAAGTGGTATCAGAGCTAGACTCTTGTATAAAGAGCTTAGCCGCTTCAAGAGTAAAGATGGCTTCAAATGGTTTTTCTAATGAAAGTTCTTCTATAAATAGGCCTCCTTTTTCAATGGGGATGGTTATGCATATTGGAAAGAAAGAATGAAGATTTTTATTGAAGCTATTGATATTGATGTGTGGGATGCTTTGTTGAAAATGGTCCTTTTATCCCCACACGTCTAGTTGATGGTGTTAGAACAAATACACCAAGAAATGAATGGACCGATGATGACAAGAAAAAGGTTCAATACAACTTGAGAGCCAAGAATATCATTACTACCTCTTTAGGATATGATGAGTTCTTTAGGGTGTCAAATTGTAAGACCGCTCAAGAAATGTGGGATACATTGCAAGTAACTCATGAAGGTACAAGTGAGGTAAAAAGATCTAGAATTAACACACTCACTCACGAATATGAATTGTTTAGAATGAACCAAGGGAAAGCATTCAAGAAATGCAAAAACGTTTTACTCATATAATTAATCATCTTGCTTCATTGGGAAAAACTTTTGCCAATGAAGATCTTATTAACAAAGTTTTGAGATGTTTGAGCAGAAATTGGCAACCCAAGGTGACGGCAATATCGGAATCAAGAAATCTTGCCGCAATGACTTTGGCCACTCTCTTTGGAAAGCTTCAAGAGCATGAGTTGGAACTAAACCGATTAAGTCAAAATGAAGAGCAAGATAAGAAGAAGAAGGGAATTGCACTCAAAGCCACCTCTTCCATACTTGAAAATGATGATGAAGATGGTGAAGAGGATGCTGAAAATATTGAACTAAGTGAGGAGAATCTTAGTCTTCTTGTGAGAAAATTTGGAAGATTTCTAAAGAAAAAGGGACTTCAAAGAAGACCACCCTTTCCTCAAAAGAAAGCATATCACAAAGGAGAAGGATCCTCTACTCCTCCAAAATGCTACGAATGCGGAAAACCGGGACATATGAAAATGGAGTGTCCTACATATCTCAAGAAGACGGAGAAGTTTAAGAAAAGACCCTCCAAGGAAAAGAAAGGGAGAAGAGCATACATAGCTTGGGAGGACAATGACTTAAGCTCTTCCGACGATTCCGAAGATGAAGAAGCCCATCTTTGCCTCATGGCTCAAGGAGAAGAAGGTGGAGAAAGCGACACCGAGGTAACCTCTTCTAACCTAGAACCTCCACCTACTTATGATGAATTGCAAGATGTCTTTCAAGAATTGCATGATGAATCCTTGAGACTCACTAAAATGATTTTATCTTCAAATAAAACAATCTCCCTATTGACAAACAAAGTTTCTACTTTAACTAAGGAGATAAATGAACTTAAAATTGAAAATGAGACCTTAGGACTCATAGATGCTAATTCATCATGCATGACTTGTTCCTCACATGATAATGCATCCATATCATTACCTTGCTTGTCATGTAAAGCTTTTGAAAAAGAAATTGAGGACTTGAAAAACACTCTTGCAAAATTTACTATAGGAAGAGATAATTTGAACATGCTACTAAGCAAACAAAGGTGTGTTTTTCAAAAAGCCGGATTGGGATACAATCCAAATAATCATCAAAAATCCTACAATAATTTCTTTGTTCCATCTAAAACTTCAAGTACCCCCTTTATCAAATGTTTTCATTGTGGTAGGAAAGGGCATAGTGCATCCACTTGCAATGTTAGAAAGAATATAAATACTAAAGTTGGAATAAAAAGGGTTCGGGTTCCTAAAGGCACCATGCCTAACTCTAACACACAAGGACCCAAGACAATTTGGGTACCAAAAGATAAAACTTGAATGTGTGTTGTAGGTGTGCTTGAAGACCAAGAGCTCAAATTGGTATCTTGATAGTGGTTGCTCCAAGCACATGACCGGTGATAGGTCAAAGTTCTCCTCCCTTACTCTCAAGAAACATGGTCATGTCACATATGGTGACAACAACAAAGGGAAGATTCTTGGAATTGGCAAAGTTGGTAAGACTCCTTCATCATCTATTGATAATGTTTTACTTGTTGAAGGACTTAAACATAATTTGCTTAGTATTAGTCAATTATGTGATAAAGGCAATAGAGTTATATTTGATTCAAATTGTTGCATAATTGAGAGTAAGGATGATAAACATGTTAGGTTTGTTGGTCATAGGGTCAATAACATATATATGATTAGCCTTGATGACATTTCCTCAAATGATGCTAATTGCTTTATGACTAGAGAAAATGATTCATGGTTATGACATAGAAGAATTGCTCACATTCACATGGATCACTTAAACAAATTAGTTTCTAAAGAACTAGTAATTGGTCTTCCAAAGCTCAAATTTGAAAAAGATAAACTTTGTGATGCATGTCAAAAGGGAAAACAAGTAAAGGTCTCTTTTAAAGCTAAAAATGTGGTTTCAACTTCAAGACCTCTACAACTTTTGCACATGGATCTTTTTGGTCCCTCTAGAACTATGAGCTTTGGGGGGAATTACTATGCCTTAGTGATTGTGGACGATTTTTCTAGGTTTACATGGACATTGTTTTTATCTCACAAAAATGATGCTTTTCAATCATTCAAAAAGCTTGCTAAAGTTATCCAAAACGAAAAAAGTTTTTGTATTGCATCCATAAGAAGTGATCATGGTGGTGAATTTGAAAACCATGAATTTGAAACGTTTTGTGATGAACATGGCATTGAGCATAATTTTTCAGCCCCTAGAACACCACAACAAAATGGTGTTGTAGAAATAAAAAAACGATCTTTAGAAGAAATGGCAAGAACTATGCTCAATGAGGCCAACCTTCCTAAGTATTTTTGGGCGGATGCGGTTAACACCGCTTGTTATGTTATGAATAGGGCTCTAATAAGGCCAATTTTAAAGAAAACCCCCTATGAATTATACAAAGGAAGGAAACCAAATGTCTCACATTTTCATGTTTTTGGATGTAAATGTTTTGTTCTAAATAATGGAAAGGATAACTTGGGGAAGTTTGATGCAAAATCTAATGAGGGAATTTTTCTTGGTTATTCTATACATAGTAAGGCCTTTAGGGTTTATAACAAACGAACAATGACCATAGAAGAGTCCATACATGTTGCATTTGATGAGACTAACCCAAACGAGCCAAGAAAGGAGCTTGTTGATGATGTTGCAGAAAACCTTGCAAGAATTCACCTTGGAAATCAAGAAGAAGAAGTCAAGAAGCAAGAAGAAAGCCCATATGATTCCCCAAGACAAGAGGACTCTCAAATCATGGATCTTCCCAAGGAATGGAAAACATCAAGATATCATCCTCTTGACAAAGTGATAGGTGATGTATCAAAAGGGGTAATCACTCGTAACTCTCTTAGAGATGCATGTAATCATATGGTTTTTGTCTCTCAAGTTGAACCTAAAAACATAAATGAGGCCATTAATGATGAACATTGGATCTTGGCCATGCAAGATGAATTAAATCAATTTGAAAGGAATCAAGTTTGGGAATTAGTTCCAAGGCCCAATGATCATCCAATAATTGGCACCAAATGGGTTTTTAGGAACAAACTTGATGAAACGGGCTTAATAATAAGAAACAAGGCTAGGCTTGTAGCTAAGGGGTATAATCAAGAAGAAGGCATAGATTATGAAGAAACGTATGCTCCCGTAGCTAGACTAGAAGCCATTAGAATGTTACTTGCATATGCTTGCATCATGGATTTCAAACTCTTTCAAATGGATGTCAAAAGTGCCTTTTTAAATGGTTTCATACAAGAAGAAGTATATGTTGATCAACCTCCTGGTTTTGAAAACTTTGAACTGCCCAACCATGTTTTCAAACTTAAAAAGGCCTTGTATGGCTTAAAACAAGCTCCTAGAGCTTGGTATGAAAGGTTGAGCAAGTTCCTTTTAGAAAATGGTTTCTCTAGGGAAAGGTTGACACAACTCTTTTCATCAAACATAAAAAGCATGACATTTTACTTGTTCAAATATATGTTGATGATATTATATTTGGTGCTACTAATGACTCTCTTTGTAAAGAATTTGCCAATATCATGCAAAGTGAGTTTGAGATGTCCATGATGGGTGAGCTCAACTTCTTCCTTGGACTTCAAATCAAGCAAACAAGAAATGGGACTTTCATAAGTCAATCAAAATATTGCAAGGAGTTGCTCAAGAAGTTTGGAATGGAAGGAGCAAAGCAAATGGCTACACCAATGGGAACTTCCCGCTACTTGGACAAGGATGAAGGAGGTAAATCGGTAGAAATCACTAAGTATAGAGGTATAATTGGCTCACTCCTTTATCTTACCGCAAGTAGACCGGATATCATGTTTAGTGTATGCATGTGTGCTAGATTTCAAGCAAATCCTAAAGAATCACACCTAAGTGCTGTAAAACGTATTATGAAATATCTAATAGGCACTTCACAAATGGGATTATGGTACCCTAAGGGTGCTTCATGTTGTTTGGTTGGTTATTCCGATTCTGATTTTGCTGGATGCAAAATGGATAGGAAGAGCACTAGTGGGACATGCCACTTGCTTGGAAGATCACTAGTTTCTTGGCATAGCAAGAAGCAAAATAGTGTGGCATTGTCAATGCGTGAAGTGAATATGTTGCGGTGGAGTTGTTGTGCTCAAATCCTTTGGATGAAGCAACAACTTCTAGACTATGGTCTTGAGCTGGATCACATCCCCATAAGATGTGATAACACTAGTGCAATCAATCTATCTAAGAATCCCATTTTACACTCAAGAACAAAGCACATTGAAATAAGGCATCATTTCATAAGAGATCGTGTTCAAAAAGGTGATTGCATACTTGAATTTGTTGAAACAACTAAGCAATTAGCTAACATTTTCACTAAACCCCTAGCAAAAGAAGCATTTTTCTATATAAGAAATGAACTTGGCATATTAGATCAATCATGTATAAGCTGAATGCTTGCATAAATACATTGCCTTGCTGCATAAAAATGCAAATTGCTGCACAATCATGCTTTTTCCTGCATAATCATGTCCCTTTGCTGCATGATTTTTGATTTTTATTCCTATACTGACTTGAGCGTCGGAGTTTCCCCCTAAGTTGTTTTGCAGGTGCTTCTTCATGTTAAAGATCTCCAAGAAATGCAAAAACATGCAAAAGTAGTAATCTTGCATGATTAAATGTTTTGGATCAAAATCAATGTGAATTACATGCCTAAATAATGTTTGAAATTGATTCAGCATGCTTATGAATCAACTTGATTGTTTTAAAATTGATCCTTAGCTGTTTGAATCGCAAAAACTGAGTTTTAGTAGTATGGTAATCGATTACAAGACCCTTGTAATCGATTACAAAGGTTCTGACAAGCCAGTAATCGATTACACATAACTGGTAATCGATTACATCATTTCAGAACTCAGGTAATCGATTACACATATACTGAATCGATTACAAGGTTCCTGTATTTGTGTAATCGATTACACTTTGAAATGGTAATCGATTACAGAAAACAAGGTGTGTAATCGATTACACAACCCATGTAATCGATTACAAAGGGGTTTAAAAGGCTTCTGACGCGCGAAAGGTCACTCATTCTGAAATTCTCAACCTCTTCTTCTCCCCTGCTCTCACTCTGCTCTCATCTCCCAAATCCCCTTCTCACTCATTTCTCCACCAAATCACCCAAAATCTCCTCCCTCTCACTCGGAATCCCTCTCCCCCACCATAACCCAACCACCAAATCACCTCCAAATTCACCACATTTTCACTCAAATCTTCACCCACACCTTCGTTCTTCCTCTCCTTCGTCCCCCACGAGCCATAACCCTCCAAACACCATTCACACACCTCCAAACACCCCCAAACACTCACCCAATCTCGCTAAACTCATCCATGGCTGACCCATCCCACCGTTCTAAACGTGCAAGGACGGGGACCACTTGTTGGTGAGTCCTCTAGTGCTCCCCCACGCAACATTTCGGGGTTGGACCTCACCGGGCATTTCTCCACCACGAAGAAGGCGAGCTCTTCGGGAAGAACTTCCGGCTAAGGAAGCTCATCTCTCCGCGCTATCTTCCTCACTCCTTCAAGCACGAGTGAGCCTCTACAAAGTGCTTCCACCGCTTGAGAGGCTAGGATTGCTTGGATTCTTAAGCATTCGAAAAGCCATCTATCCCAACCCGGTAAGAGTGTTCTACGCCAATCCGAGGTATGAAGACCATTGCTTGATCTCTCGAAGTGAAGAAAACTCATATTAAAATCACTCGGGAAGAATGGTGTAGGTTGACCAAGCTCACCTATCTTTGGGACCAGCTTCTATGGTAACGAAAATGCACGGGGTGACGAGTTTGAGTACAAGAGCGCCTTGACATCCCCTCGATTCGCTCGGGCTACGTGCTTCCCAGAACAACAAGAGGGTGATGGCAACTGGTCGACCATGGAGAACAGGTACTCCATTACCTGGTTGTTCGAGGCCCGATTCCCGGAGGAGGGAATTATTCCCAGATACTACGTGATGACGTGGTGGTCTTGTGGGCCATGACCACTGATAGGCCAATCAACTGGGCCAATTACATCATTCAGCACATGCTGGATGTAAAGAAAAAGAAAAACTCTGCTCTCCCCTACGCTATGCTAGTCACTGCCATCCTGGAGCACTATCGCATCTCCCTGGCTGAGGAGTCCAAGGATACCAGCTCCAAGGGACCTCAATCTATTGGATTGCACACTGTGAAAAAGCTTCAGCTGTACAAGGTTGATGGGAGATGGCATTATCTGGCTCATGGGAGCTACGGGCACATCCCTCATGGTCCTGGATGATGATGATGATGATGAGGGACCGGCGGCTGCACGCACTCCAGCCTCCACCTCCGGTCACATTGGAGCTTCTTCCGCAAGAGATGCGAAGTTTGGCCACCACAGTGGATACCAGGCTGGACCGCATTGAGCAGAAGGTGGACCACCTCGAGCTTAGGATGGACTACTCCGATCAGGAGCTTGCTGCCATCCGATCGCATTTGGAGGGCACCAGACATGCTGCACCATCCACCTCCTCTGCTCCTCCTGCTGCTCCACTATCATTTGCTGATCCCTCTGCCGCTCCACCGCTTTGTTCTTGCTGAAAATGAGGAACTTCTTGGCTCCGAGGACGACCTTGACACCGGTGACGATGATGTTGACCTTGGTGATGTTGCTGCTGATGTAGAGAGCGATAGCGAGACCACTGATAGTGATCATAGACCTCTGCCATGATAGTGTTTTTTAGTTGTTCTGTTATTCTGATGTACATGATTGAAACATTATTTATAAAATCAGTTAGTTCATTGCTTAACATGCTTGATTATAATATACATTTGGCTATTGATTTACTTGGTTCCATTTGGATATGTTTGATTGATCTATTGGTTTGATTGTCTCTGGACTGATTTGGATTGATTACATTTCTACTATCTAAATTTTTTTTAGGAAATCATGACAAACAGAGGTAATGCTGTCCAAATTTCCACTTAAAAGTGTTTTTGATAATGCCAACGGGAGAGATTAGTGAATTGCATAAGTACGGGGAGTTTAATTTACGACTTTCACATGATTACATCACTAACCCTATATCATGCATGCATTACGGGGAGGATTGCGCTTAAATCTCTGATATACATATATATATGCAATTGTTTCTCTTTATTCCATTGATTCAGATTGTCATCATCAAAAAGGGGGAGAATGTGAATGCATGTGTCTCGAAGCATGTCAAATGGTTTTTGATGATAACAAAGTCAAAGATGAAGACCAAAGAGCAAATGAGAAAGCCAAGTATCAAAGGAAGAAATCAAGAGGCTTAGATATAGGCATAAAGTACATCAATGTTAAATGCTCCAAAGATACCTCAAATGGTTTTTCAAAAATGATTATTAATCAATATGGCTTTCAAAGATCAATTCCTAAAAGAGAACTTCTTTTATCACTGGATCATGCCAAACAATGCTACATTTTGTTTAATCCATGTTTTCTAAAGCTTAGGAATGATATAAAACAGTTTTAAGGCTTGAAAAATGAGTTTAAGGTATAGTGTAATCGATTACCAGAGTTTAGTAATCGATTACAAGCTAAACAGAAGCCTTGTAATCGATTACACCATTCCTGTAATCGATTACCAGAAAGTCAGAGAACGTGTAATCGATTACACCAAGTCATGTAATCGATTACCATGTTCCCAGAAAGCCAAGAACACGACCAAAAGGGCCATGTAATCGATTACACCATTTACATGTAATCGATTACCATAAAAATCGAGAACGTGTAATCGATTACACCAAGTCATGTAATCGATTACCATGTTCCCGAAAGCCAAGAACATGACCAAGAGGGCCATGTAATCGATTACATCAATATTGTAATCGATTACCATGAAGTCAGAGGGCGTGTAATCGATTACACAGTCATGTAATCGATTACCACAAGCCCAGAAAGCCAAGAACACGTTGTATTTTCCATGTAATCGATTACCAAAGGCTTGTAATCGATTACCAAGGTTCTGACATGCCCAACGGCTATATTGAATGCATTTAATGCTTGGCTTTAACCACCCCCAACGGCTCTTTTAATGAATGGGCTTTAAATACAATGGCTGGGGGCATCATTAAGGGTTGTTCTTGAACCTAAAAACATCATAGCAACACATCATACGAGAATCAAACTCTGAAATCCTTCTTGCTCTGTTTTTGTCCAATCTTTGAGATATCTTTGTGAGCATTATTAGAACTTCAATTTGTATCATCTACTCTAGTGAGAGCTTCTCAAATTCAATCTAAATTGCTGTATAAGATAGAGGGTGAGGCATCCCTCAATTTGTAAAGGGTGAGACATCTCTTTGGTTGAAGAGACTCAAGCTCAAGGGTGAGGCATCCCAAGGAGTTGAGGGCTCAAGTTTGTAAAGGTATTCAAGCACCTATTGAAGCTTGAGAATATAGTGGAAAATCTCAAGTTGTTGCTTGGGGACTGGACGTAGATCACAAGTGGATTGGTGATCGAACCAGGATAAACGATTGAGTTTGTTTTCTCTAAACCCTTCTCTTTATACTTGTGCATTGCTTATACTCATACTTGATTACTTCTCTCTTGGTTGGTTATTAAGCAATATACATTGTTCTTATCAATTCATTCATTTCAATTAGTCAATAGCTTCAACGAAAATCAATAATCAAGTGTTTTGCGAAAGAATTGCGAACTTGTTTTACAAACTCAATTCACCCCCCCTCTTGAGTATTGAAGCCACTTGGTAACATGTGCAAAAATTGAAATGAGAATTAAAGCACGTGGTCTGAGGCACGTGGTACCGGCAGGTCTTTTCGATCATTTTCTCTGAACCTGAGTTTAGCTCCATGGAGTAGGAAATCGAGTCTATTTGCACATGCATAATCTGAACATTTATATCTGTGTGATATAATATTTGAGGAATATTGATTATGATAATTGAACTGTTGAATAATACTGGATGATGATGATGATAAATAATGTGGATGGCATTATTGATATTATCGTATGATTTGAACTGATGATAGTTGGATAATGATTGAGGGCATTATTGTGTATATTGAATGATATTTGAACTGATATATGATTGGATGATGATAGCTGATTAATGTTGCATACATGATTGAAATTCTGGTATGATATACCTGGATGACATTGTTGTTTGTGTTATCTCTGTGCTGCCATATTGGTATTGCGTAGGTGATCTCACCTCTTTGTTTTATTGTTTGGTTGGGCTTGTGTTATTAAATGAATATATAATAGATGGAACGAGTTTTTGAGAAAGAACTGATGGATGCTCTGAGATTGGTGACAACGTTGAGAAGCGATCATTCAGGATGCGATGATGTGTAGTGTTGACAAGGAGTAGAGTTCTGATGCATCAAGTTGGATACAAGAGAAGGAACGAGTATGTTAAGTTTTATCGTTAGTGTTTTACCGTGCTATTTAAGTAGGACCCGTCATAGGGTTTGCTACTGTTAAAAGAGAGTCTGTAAGTTTTATATTTCTCTTTAAATTGTTTAAATATTAATTGGTGACAATATTGTATATTAATTAGTATAAATATATTTTTGGTATTACCTATGAACTTTGGTAAGTTTATGTTTCAGTAAAGAAAAAAAAATTTAAAACTCACCTTTTATAACTCAAACTTTGTGTGAACTTCTTTTCAGAATATGAGTCGGGAGTCAGACATGTGATACCCTAAGGAGGGTGTTACAGTTATTGTTTAATTGAAGTGAATAGATAAATGAGATCGAATAAATCACTAACAAATAAACAAGTCAAGATAGAAAGTATTCAAACAAAGTTAGATATCAAAGTCAATTCAAGCATATATAATTAAAGCACAAAGCAAAGAGATAGAGTTGAGAGAATCAAATACAAAGATTTATCCTGGTTCAGTCACCCCTTGTGACCTACGTTCAGTCCTCAACCGAATCACTCGAGATTTTCCACTAGACTTCAAGCTTGAATGGGTGCTTGAAAACTTTTACATATTGGAGCACTCAACAACACCTTGGGATACCTCACCCTTGTGCTTTGAGCCTCAAAATAAGGATACCTCACCTTTTACAACATTTGAGGGATATCTCACCTTCTTTTACACATTTGAAGGATATCTCACCTTCTTTTCAACAAGGAATACATCACCCTTTTTCACTAGAGGGATATATCACCCTCTTTACAGAATAAACAAAGTGTTTGAATGATAAAAACTCTCTCAAAGAAAAGATAATACAAATTGAAGCTCTATGGGTATCAAGGATTCACACGTTGAAGCTCAAAACAGAGTATATGATGAAAATGATGAAAAAACTCGTATTTAATACTCAATGATGTTTTTCAAAATATTTTCCAATTCATAATCAATGCATATACACTTTTATTTATAGCTCATAGCATTTAAGAGACGTTAGAAGTAGTTGGGGACATTAAATGCTCTCAAAAGAGTCGTTGGGAAAGTATTTTGTAATTGACCATAACCCGTTATGACATAACCATAATCAGTTATGGCTTGCCAAGATGATATCTTGGGCTTTTATCTAACCTCATAACCAATTATGATTTTTTCATAATCAGTTATGAAGTTTGTCATAACCAGTTATGAATTGTCATAACCTATTATGAGACTTGGCATAATTAGTTATGAAATTACTTAAAACATAAAGTGGACATTCTGTAATCATCATATAACCTATTATGGAGAATATGTAATCGGTTATGGACATTAGAAAACATAGAGCATGTCCTGACTTGTCATATAACAGGTTAGGAGAAAAACACATAATTGATTATGAGGCTTTAAAAACGTAGGAAAAGCCTCTGACTAAGTCCATAACCTATTATGGAGAATCCATAACCTATTATGAGTTGCTTAGAAACATAGGATTTTCAAAGAAATTTTTAACCAAGGATATCCAAAATCTTTCTAAACTTTAAGCATTTTACTCAATCTTAAACACAATTTTCACAAGATGAAAACATGATTATGCAAAGCCATTTTAAGAGGAGTTTTGAACCAAGAAATGAGTTTTTGTGTGAGTCCATTATACCTCTACATATGATCTAAGTCCTATTAGCTAATCTTGAAAAACCTTGAGACTTGCTCTTTTGCACATCATTGCTTTCTTGTTTGTTGAATATCAAAACCAAGACCATTGTCAGTCACAGTATCGTTATCCAAGATTGACTACTATGGTTCATTAAGGGAATATCTGTAGAAAAATATTTCAATACGACTGCAATTGATTCAAAAGCTCAAAAGAAAACGGACATTTTTGGATATTGACACTTCTAGTTTTCTTATATTGATTCTTTGAATGTGAATAATCCTCCTTTGAGTTGCTATTGTATTACAACCAATAAGAAAAGTAAATCTATCCACCCACCATCATTTAACACCATCGACATCCTAATCACAAACTCATTATTCTCCTAAAATTATATATCCTCCCACTACTCTCCAAAAATTGTTAAACGAATACAAACAAATACAAGCTTCTAGTGCCACCTACAAGGCTAGAGGTCTTTAGCCGATTTTTTCAACTACCCAACCTCAAGGATGTTGACCTCACAATTTCACTAGCATTTTTATCTTCATGGAAATCCTGCACAATGCCATTCATTGGAACCACCATTTCTTTTCACAAATTCCACTGCTTTCAGACTCTATCTTATTCCCCAGTTTTTCCACCATAGGCCTTCTTTCTCTAAGAAAAGTGACTTCATAAAAACTTACAAATTTCTTGTTCATAAGTGTAATGTTTTTCTCTTTCCTCTTATCATATTAACTTCCCTCCACCTCGTCATCATACGAGATGGAACCATCTTTGCTACTCAAGTTTTTTGTCATATCCACCACCTAGAAGTCTATATCATCATAGTATTCATCATCCTCACAACTAGAAGAAGATAAAAGTTAATCATCAAAGTCAATTCCCAAAATTGCTTTCGAGTACAAAATAAGTTATTTTTTGGCATATAATTCTTGAGATTTTTGGCAGAATAATCCATCAAAATTTTATGGCAAATCAATTGTAGAGGAAAAGTTCCATAAGGGCATCCAATACAACAGTTTTTTAGTGGCTTATTCGTTGGGATTTTTGGCAATTTAATACAAAGGCCATCGAAAATTACTTTCCTACAAGGCATTTATTGACAACTCATATCCACTGGAAAAATCGTTGAAAACTTACATTTTGTATAGATCATTTAACTTTTTTAGCAGATTTGGCTATTGGAAATTAACATTTCCTTGTAGTGCACAACAATTACATAAATGATAATTTATTCTGTTTGTAATTACTGAAGTTGACTTCTGAAACATTGATATCTTTATTCTAATTTAAGATTTGTACTTTTATGTTAATATTATATTAATTTTATGTGTTGTATCTTATCTGTATCATGTCTTATACTTTGTAAAATTTATAGTATTCACATATTAGTATCGTGTTGTATCCATGTTTCATATCTATAATCCATGGTTCTTAGGTTGAAGTGAGACAAGGAGCCCCAAAGCAACTAGGACGCTGTAAAAGCCACAAGATCATGAGGCAGGTAAAGCAAAGGAGTTAGCACATTTACTCTCTTTGGCTTTGCATATGGCGTGTAAGTTTTTCATAGATGACTTCATTGTATAACTATAAATCCAGGAGGATTCTACAATGGACCTCAAAAAGTTTGGTCTATTGATGGTCCATATATTATGATCAGTGATAACAAGTTAGTTGATTTTTATTATATTAATTTTATATTTTTTCCTATTCAATCCCTTCTCTTGCCTATGGATCTTTTTCGCCACACTGCTTGGTGCCACCATTGATAAGGATTTTGCTGCTTCTCCTCTCTCCTCCTTATTTTTGTCACTCCTTCAGAATGTGCACGTGTTTCCCTTAGAAAATGCATAGACACAACATCCCCAAGACAAACCCTCAAATTTGACCTCGCAACTTCATTCATCCTAATCTTTGGCTCCTCACAAGTGTCATCAGTAAGAGCTATGCAAATCATATCCCTCATTTTCTTGCCCTATAATACCAAATCACAAACCACACATAATTTTTTGTTAAACATATTAAAATAATAATATTTTTTTAAAAAGGAAAAAAATGAAACCCAATTTTTAGGAATTGAGTGAAAACACAAAGAAAGGTGAAAAAAAGTGACCTTGATGAGGAAAGTGTCTCCCCGAAAAAGCTAAGCTTTTCTATGGTTTTGGGGTGCATGAACACCATCTAGTTGTCATCATTGACGAGCTCGTCAATATTTTATCAATTCGTCAATTTATTTCGCACCAGAATCGTCGTCGAGAAGTCTTTCTTCCCAAATTTCTTAAGATAAGATTCCAAGTTTCCAACAACAACATCAAGTAAGTGTTTAATAATCCTCATCTTCCAAATCGAGGATCCCCTCCTCTTCTCTCACCTTCTTTGAGTGGCAGCTAGGTGTGTATTGAGAATAATACTTGTCATCGCCATAAAAAAAGTTGAGATAATCACAAGCATAAAAAGACCTTGAAGAGGAAGGGGAAGGCGGAAGCGACTTGGAGGTGGAGGAGGTGGTGACAGTCGGTAAGCGATGTGGCAAGAAAGATCCATAATGTAAAAGTGAGGAAGCGTTTCCTTACATCTTCAATCAGTTTTCGGTTAATCACAAGCGTAAAAAGACCTTGAAGGGGAAGGAGGAAGGTGGAAACGGCTTGATGGTGGAGGAGGCGGTGACAGTCGGTAAGCGATGTGGCAAGAAAGATCCATACCGTAAAAGTGAGGAAGCATTTCCTTATCTTTTCAATCAATTTTCGGCTAATCATCTCAATTGTTGATTTCTTAATTGATAAATCAACAATTAATTACTTCTGGTCCATCGATGGACCATATAATTTTAGGATCATTTAAGACAAACCCATAAATCTATTATTCTTTTTTGAAAAAAAAACATATTGATGAATAATACATGTATTCTTATTGGAAACCTTACATCCATCCCATGAATAAAAAATAAAAAATTATACAATAAGAAAAGGAAGAGAGAAAGAGAAAAAAAAAACTCTAGAAAATCATTCAAAATGGACTTATTTACTCAATTCTGAGGTCTTGAATTCACCATTGCGTTAAGCTTCCAAGAGTCAAAGGCAAAGTCCCAAACAATGCATTTCTACTTAAGGCGGTTGCTACTATACACCTTGCTTAGTTAGAGTTTATGGTACACCACTCAAAATAACTTATAGTGGTAGGTCAGCCGATTGAGTTTTTTTTTTCCAATAAAACTCTAAAACACACTAGAACCACCCCACATGCACCACCACCACCACCACCACCACCACTAGGACGGTGTGGCGCGGACGATGATGCGAAGGTGGGAGTGGACCCAGGTGGCATTCTCAGTTTGTGCTTGGTGCACGGTGGTGGTTTGTGGAGGGACGCAGTGGCTTGCGATGGTGGTTCGTGGATGCGGGTGAGACAGGCGGATTTGTGTGCTGGTTGGCAAATTTGGCACCGGATTGGCATCTCTGCATGGGATGGTGGTCATGGGTCGAGACAGAGGTACGCAATGGCTGGGCATGGAACAAGGCAATGGTTTCGGCCTTGACTCGCGGGTCGAGTCTTTAAAGCGAAATGGTTCGTGGAGAGCAGAGGCCGAGGTGATGGTGGGCGGGCACACACGTAGAGAGAGGTTAAAATCCAGAGGGTGTGGAGGCCGAGGTCTTGCGATGGTAGTTCGTGGACGCAGGTGAGACATACGGTGAAGGCTCGACGTAGGTGATGGTGGGTCTAGTTAGTGATTCGTGGTTAACGGCAGGGGAAGGAGGTAGAGTTGTGGTTCTGGGTTTTGGTTTCACCTTGGAGACACAAGTTTTCAAGTATGGTTCGCGGTGGTTACGTGGCAATGGTGGCGACCCATGGTGGTTGTTAGTGTTTCTAGGGTTGTGATCTTGGAGAATTTGTGGATGGTGGTCTGGGTTTTGGGTTTAGTTCGTGGCTGGGTCTGGTGCTAGTTAGTGAGGATACGGCTGGGTGGTTGGACAACAGTGAGTGGTCTAGTCTAAACGGCGACTGGCACGGTGGAGGTGACGACTAAGTTCATGGTGGTTCTAGGGTGGTGGATGAAGCTCATGGTGGTTCCGGGATGAAGTTTTCTGTTGGCTGAAACCTATTATGCAGGTAAAAGGTCATTAAACATGATCATTGATATATTTTAATCATAAACCAATGGTTATATTTTCAAGGTGTATGATGCACCATTCTTTGCAAGGTGTATATTAGACACCACCTTCTACTTAAATCAAAGATTAATAACTCACTTAGGCTATGTTTGGTGCACATAATAGTATAAAACATGATAGTATAAGACAATAAGATAAGGTCTAATAGTATAAATAAGCTGATAAGCTCTTATACTATCAAACATTTGATACAAACAATATAAACAACTTGATAGTATGTGTAACTATTTAATATGACTATCATACCCTTCACTTTCTTCACCATCTCCTCTACACTGGTCATGCTAGTCAACTACACATCACAAACAGTACCTCAATCTCGAACCTTCTAAAATAAAAAAATAAAAAAATCAAAAAAATCAAAAAAAAAAAAAAAAAAATCCCGGTCAAGGTACATTTTCAGTATCATCTTCAACTTTTGGCAAAAGAAAAAAAAAAAATGGTGGTATTCAACAATAAAATCAAATCATTTGTTCATTTTTATTTTTCGCTTTCTTTGCAAATCCATTTTTTTCTAAGAACAAAAAAATCAAAGCTTTGGTCTCGATTCTCACTTTTCAGAATCGTGTCCATCATCTTCAACAACCAATATCACACGGATCTGGGCTTTGGCCTCTGGTTCTTGGCCAAAACTTGTGGTGGCCTTTGCGAACTAGAATGGCGACTGCAGAACCGAATCGACGCACCCGCAAACCAACATCCACGATGACCCATCTCTAACCGAACGGCAACCCGCGAACCTCTTGAAGATCTTCAAAAGCACGACCTTCTTTTTCCAAGTCCTTCACCACGCGAACCAAAACGGCACACCCTTAAGTGAACCATGGATGTGCGACCACCCACGAACCGTAATTAAAGCTTCGCTCGTCGCGATCTTTTTTCAGCCACCTTGTCGAGATCTTGCAGCATAAACGTTGCCGGAATGGCCATCGCCATTTGCAACGGCCGGAAATTGATTGTAACAGTGCCTAAGAGCAAAGAGAGTTGAGAGTGTGTGTACACGCGTGGGTGAGGGAGAGAGAAAAAGAGCAGATGGAGTGAAAGAGAGAGAGGGGGCGCTGGAGAGGTTTAAAACGAAGAAAGATGAAGATGAAAGCTAAGGTGAGAAGAGATATCCTATCAAGTCTAATTAATGGGGTGGGAGAGTATATAGTAATCAGGTTAGAATAGGATAAAAAAGATTAACATAATTTAACTATACTATCAGGTTAAAACACCAAACAATTGATAAGACTTGATAGTTTTAGTTAATACTATCAAGTTCTCCTTATCCTGTCTACCAAATGCAGTATTGGTGCATTGAAAATATCTGGAATCTCCCCAATAAAATAGTTTCTAGCAAGAAAAAGTTTGCTTAGCTTGATGAGGTTGCCAATATCTAGTGGAAGCACACCTGTTAAACTGATCTTGACTGGAATATTAGGCCCAAAATGGACCAGGCCCAGCAGCCAAAAAAGGGCGCCACCTCAGCTGTATGGGAGTGTCCTATCCTTATGCATGTAGGGAATATTTCCTTATAAATGTCAACAATTGGTCAGCACACCAAATGAGGAAAGGTCCAAAAAGCTTTCTTAGATATTTTGCAAACCGGAGCAGTATAAGCACCCGCGAACTAACGAACTGCACACAATACAACGAAACGGCCACCCACCACCTCCTATAGCAATACGCCTCGTCGCAATCTTTTTCCAGCCACCTTGTTGAGATCCTGTAGCATAAATGTTGCCAGAATGGCCACCGCCATTTGCAATGGCCGGAAACTGATCGTGACAGTGCCCAAGAGCAAAGGGAGTTTAGAGTGTGTGTGCACGCATGGGTGAGGGAGAGAGAGAAAGAGCAGATGGAGTGAAAGAGAGAGAGAGGGGGAGAGGGGGGGCGTTGGAGAGGCTTGAAACGAAATAGAGAAAGATGAAGATGAGGGTAAGGTGGGAAGAGATATCCTATCAGGTCTAATCAGGGGGTGGGGGAGGATAAAGTAATCATGTTAGAATATGATAAAAAAAAGTTGACCTGATTTGACTATACTATCAGGTTAAAGCACCAAACAATTGATAAGACCTGATAATATTAGTTAATACTATCAGGTTCTCCTTATACTGTCTACCAAACACAACATTAGTACATTGAAAATATATGGAATCTCCCCCAATAAAATAGTTTCTAGCAAGAACAAGTTTCTTTAGCTTGATGAGGTTGTCAATATCTGGTGGAATCTCACTTGTTAAACTGATCTGGATTGGAATATTGGGCCCAAAATGGACCAAGCCCAGGAGCCAAAAAAGGGCACCACCTCAGCTACATGGGAGTGTCCTATCCTTATCCATGTAGGGAATATTTCCTCATAAATATCAACAATTGGTCAACACACTAAATGAGGAAAGGTCCATAAAGCTTTCTTAGATATTTTGCATGGCTCATGGAAGGACCATTCCACCCTTATAGCCACTTACTCCCCAAATCACTCCACTCTATAAATAGAAGGAAATGCCTCTAAGGTAATGATCATCTCCTTCACACTTTGCCTCCTTCTACATATTCTTACTTGAGCGTTGAGTGTCTTGCAAGTACATCACCTCCCTCACTCTACTGCGTCAAGGAGGCATTGTTGTAAGCTAATCTGTCCAAGGTTGAAACCACCCTTCCCTCACTCCACTGCATTGTCTTCTATCCAAGACTGAAACCATCTTCTTCACCTCGATACAGAACATAAACCATTTTCTAATAAAACTAGTTATTGAATGTTCTTGAGGACACCAATACTTGAAGGAATTTTTCCAATAAGACCTCTGTTTGATCTAACGAGACCCGTGTTTGTCGGATGACTATAGTAAGTCTATAGCCAATTCAGGTCCCAAACCCACACAATGACCTTCTTTTCAATGCCATAATATGGTCCTCACCCGAAACAGTTTTGAAAGCCAGTGAAGAATCATAAGAGTTTTTTTATCCATATGACTTTGTATAATATCTCATAATGTTTTTTTTTTTTTATAATCACTCTTTATTATTGTAGATTATTGTAGAGTGTGTGTTTTTGCTTTAAATACTCTTTTCTTTTGCTTGGAATTTACTGACAGGATAATCCTTCGTCCTTGTATCAAGTTTATATCTTAAATGATAACTTCTTTTCCTTTTGAAAAAAAGAAAAACAAAAACCATGGTGAAACAACAACAACAACAATACTTTGTCACATTGAAAGCAAAATTTCCTTGTGGTGATCAGAATTCAGATTATGGGGAAGTCCAACAAGGAGATGAGGAGCATTTAATTTTCCATC
Organism: Ormosia emarginata; assembly: GCA_029884605.1. Lineage (NCBI taxonomy): Eukaryota > Viridiplantae > Streptophyta > Magnoliopsida > Fabales > Fabaceae > Ormosia > Ormosia emarginata. Next base: position 2,726,148 of record JAQQTP010000058.1, on the reverse strand, counting down.
ACTGGTGAATAGTTGTACGTTGTTTAATGCCTTATGAACAAATGAATAAACCAGTCTTGAACAAAGAGAGCCTAGATTGGGTGCCAGAGCTTTGACATGGACCCAACCCCATCACTTTAAACAGCACAAGGTCCATTAAAAGCACTTTACCATTTCTACCAGCCTACCCATATTATCATCAAGTACATACACATCCCTATTGCTATAGGTCCATAGGTTACCCATATGTAATCCTCCACAATTCATTTTCATCTTATTAAGGTCATTACTAAATGTCTTGCCATGGAAATGAAAAGGTAGAAATGCTAACAATCTAATTTTTTAGACACTCAGAATATAATACTCAATTGATATGTTTTTTACATTTGATATACAATATATTTATTCTATTTTGAGATATAATACATTTCGACACCTATTCATATTTACATCAGCATACGATATCTATATGAAATGTCATATAACAAATATTCAAAAAACAATTTTCTAGATCCCAAAGCCTCATTCCAAATTCTCTATTTCCTCCTCCACCTTTACTTGCCAAATACAAATGTTCACAAAAACTGAAAGTGTAAAATACTACTACTGTCCATACAACATGATAGGCCTTATAAGTCAGTAAAGGAAAAAAAAATTGTAACATTTGCAGATGATTCTTCTTGTCTAGGTTCCTTTGAAAGCTCAACTTGCCCTTATATAGTACCAGAAGAAGCCAATCCTCAGTTGAAAGCTACCCACATTTTTTGCTACTAGCAGCAAAATGGTACTCGATGCACAAATTCAAATCAGCAAGGAAACGAAGGATTGGATTAGGCAACAAGTCCAAGTGGTTATATATTGAGTACCACTACTCACACTTTAATGTTAACTAGATTTTGCACACATACAATGTCCGTGATGGACAATGAATTAAATTAAAGAATAAATATAATTATAAATAAAATTAATAATATTAAATAAAATATATGCATTATAATTATATAAATCTATAAATATAATTATAATTATATTAGAAACATAGCAACAAACAACAACTATATTTTGTATTGCACAATTATATAGATAATATAGAGTATTAGAAAATTAATATGTAATGAAAGTAGGACAAGAGACAACTCACGTAATGAAGCAATCATTTTTATATATTATAATAAATAATAGATAAAATAAAAAGAAAGCAAAACAAGAAAACAAAGATTATATAAGAAGCATTCGTCAAAATTATTTTCAGTCACTTAGATTATATAAGAAGCCTTCGTCAAAATTGTTTGTAGATATATTGACGTGTAACACGGCTGCACATATATTAATTGATGATATGATATATGTCTGAAATATGAGAGTTACTGTGATTTAAAAATAACACTATCAACATAATTAGATATAGGAATCAGATAATAACTTTTCATGTTTGAAACCAATGGAAAACAATTCAAATTAATTTAAATTGAAGATTGAAGATATTCAGCATAGGTATCAATTATCAAATATCAAGTATAGCACATAATATAATATATATATTTTTAAAATTTAAGCTTATATTCATATTTAAAAATTTTATATTTGACAAAATTAGCTATAGGAAGCACACATTAACTTTCCATGTTTGAAACAAAAGGAAAACACTTCAAATTTATTTAAATTAAAGATATTCAGCACATGTATCAATTATAAAAAAAACTATATTGATTATAGCAAAATAAAATAAAATAAATTATAATTTAAACATGATATTGAGGATTGAAAATAACATAATCAATATAATTAAATATGGTTCTGTAGGTGTAAGTCTTTTTTACTTACACTCATTTTCAATCGTTAGATCACTTTCATAATGGTTGAGATTATTTCATTAAAAGTAACCATTAGATGAAAGTGAATCTAACAACCGAAAATGAGTGTCAAAAAGACTATTTATGAAATCACATAAAAACTTATCATATTTGAAAGAAATGGAAATCAATTCAAATTTGTTTAGATTAATAACAGTCAACAACCTTATTATCAATCAATCAATTATAACACAAATCAATTATTATAACACGTAATGTAAAACATTTCACCTAATACATTTCCATTTACATATTTGACAATAATTTTAACTTAGACAAAAAAAAAAGATATCAGTATGATTGAATTATTATTTTAAATTTTATTATTTGACAATTATTCTTCACCATTTTATTATTGGAAATGGATCCATTTTATTATTTATTTGACAATAACTGTCAAATAATAAAATTGCATTCATTTCTTTTTTGAGAAATAGATTGAAAATCAATCAATTTTTTTAGGACATTTAGATATGATATTTTCATCCATAAATAGAAGAAAAACCAATGTCATGTAAACAAAGAGAGTACCTAGTTGTAATAACTCCATTGACACTGATTCATAAACATAATACGGAATGTCACTATTACATCCAAAACGCCACTGAAACTTGATTAGTTTTAAAGCATGGCTGTTGAAACATAGCCACTAAAACAAATAGAAAACACTTCAAGTTTATTTAAATTGAAGATGTTCAGCATAAGTATAAATTATCAAAAATTATATTGATTATAACGAAAAAAATTAAAACAAATTATAATTTAAACATGATATCGAGGATTGGAAATAACATAATCAATTTAATTAAATATGAGAATCACATAAAAACTTACCATATTTGAAAGAAATAGAAATCAATTCAAATTTGTTTAGATTGATAGTAATAAGAAAATTTATTATCTATCAATCAATTATAACACAAATCAATTATTATAACAAAATCATAAAACATTTCACTTAATACAGTTTCATTTTCATATTTGACAATAATTTTATTTAGACAATAAAAAAAGAAATCAAGTATGATTGAATTATTATTTTAAATTTTATTATTTGACAATTATTCTTCACTATTTTATTATTGGAAATGAATTCATTTTATTATTAAAATAATAAAATAGATTCACCATTTTATTATTTGACAATAATTATTCACTGTTTTATTATTTGACAATAATTGTCAAATAATAAAATGCATTCTCTTTTTTTTAAAAGGATTGAAGCATTTGGATATGATATTTTCATCCATAAACAAAGGAAAAACCAATGTCATGTAGACACAGAGAGTATCTGGTTGTCGTAGCTACATCGACACTGATCCAAAAACGCAGTTTGGAACATCGCTACTGCATCCAAAATGTCACTAGAACTTAATTAGTTCCAAAGCATGGTCATTGAAACTTGGTTGCTGAAACAAAACATTGGATGAAAATGGACCAAGCATGACCACTGAAACATCGACAATTACATTGCCTCAATTTGAGTTACAATGGAGTTTTAAATCAAAGGGAAAAACAGCTTGGAGTCCTTAATTTAAGTTACAATGGAGTCTTCGATTTGAGTTATATCGACAAAGACATTGGCTCAATTTGAGTTAAAATGAAACTTTTGAGGAGATGAAGATGAAAGAAATAAAAAAAGGACACTTAGCAATGATTCTTTGGTTAGGCTTTTACATGCAAACAGCTCTGGCGGGTAAAGCTCTTGTGCAAAACTTTCTTGAACACATCTCTGATCCTTACCACAATAACTTATTGAGCTCACTCAACTTAATGGATATGAAAGAAAATACAGGTCAACTGGAATCTAGAAATATGAGATTAAGGATGGAAGAAAATGTTTGTAAATGATTAAAATCATTTAGTTTTATTTTTTTTATTTAATTTAGCTTTATTACAAAGACAATGCCTCAATTTAAGTTACAATAAAGTTTTAAATCAAAGGAAAAAACGACTTGGAGTTCTTGATTTGAGTTATAATGGAGTCTTCAATTTGAGTTACATTGACAAAGACACTAGTTCAATTTGAGTTAAAACGAAGCTTTTGAGGAGCTAAAGATGAAAGAAATAAAAAATGGACGCTTAACAATGATTGCCTGGTTAGGTTTTTACATGCAAGCAGCTCTGACAATTAAAGGTCATGTGCAAAACTTTCTTGAGCATATCTTCGATCCTTATCACAGTAACTTGTTGGGCTCACTCAACTTAATGGATATAAAAGAAAGTATAAGTCAACTGGAATCCAGAAATATGAGGTTAGGGATAGAAGAAAATGTTTGTAAATGATTAAAATTATTTTTTTTTTTATTTAATTTAGCTTTATTTTTGTTTGATTTATTATTTTTTTTATTAATTTATTATATATATTTTTAATCATTTTACATATAAAAAAATACTATATCAAATGACATGTGTGACAAAATTTTAATTATTATATTTGTTATATGTTAACAAATCAAAGTATTTAGTTGTTGATTTGGAAGACATTTGATAACTTTTCAGGACATGTATCTTTTTTTATATATTATATTAATTATATTGATTAATTAATTATTGATTATTATTAGTGTAACACCATTTCTTTTTTAGATAATAAAACAAAAAAAATACACATCTTAAAATATATTTCTTTATTTTTTTTCTTAAACAAGAGTGGTGTAATGAAAAGTGTGAAAAAAATGATATATAATATTCATTTTCCTTGTATAAATAGTGATAGAGAATATAACTATTATTTTTTATTTCTTTTACATTATTTTTTACATTATTTTTTTATTATTAATTATATTTTTTTATTTTTTTCATTTAATCATAATTATTAAAAAATAATATAAAAAATAATGTATAAAAAATAATATAATAATATCATATTTATAAACAATAATAACATAAGTCCAATTATGCAGTGTAAGATAATTGTGTACCTAAAGTCTCTTCGTACAACTATCATTATTGTGTAACTAAACATTAATGTTTTATATTCCATTTGTAGAGGGCCCCTCATAGTTTCTTGTTTGATCATGGCAAAACGTGTATTCTGGTGCTCGTGAGAAATTGAGAAGAGTAACGATATTTAGCTATCAAAATTCTTATATTATTTTTATATTTTGTTTATTTGGGTAAAGAAAGGTCAAAAAAGAGTATATTAGAATATGTATTTTATTATTTAAAAAAATAATATAAGAATGATGTAGAATTTTTTTATGTGTAAATATCATTATTGAATTGAGAATGAAAATTTCGGTTACCCTTGATGCAATTGTAACCTCAAATATACATGCCTGCTACCCTCCCGCTGAAAGAAGAAACTGGATAGTGGTGAATGGGAACAAACAAACATTAATGATTAAACAGACAAATTAAATGAGCTGAAGTGGCTAAGTTAAAATAATTACCTTATTGGCCAACTAACAAATTGAAAAGACTGTCAGCTTTTGATAGAACAAAATACAAAAGAAAAGTATAGGTTGCCGTAACACCTAAAAAGTTATAGCCCAGGTTGAACTCTAATTAATTAAAGACCTATATAAAAATTTAATAATAGACCCATAATCAATATTTCTTCCAGGAAAGTCCACCAAAAGCCATTAGGAACATAGCTCAAAAATCCCAAAGAGGCTATGGAATGGGAAGTCGCATTCATATCGCCATTGAGCAGTTTAGTTTTTGTATTAGATTCTAGCAATTTGATCTCTTGCTGACATGGTTTTACCCCATATGGAACATGGCTTGTTGACATCACTCCAACAGGGTAGCAAAGGTTGGGGTTGCTCCAGGCCCCAAAACGTCTTCCCATTTTTCCATAAAACTCCTTTGAGAATTCAAGCTCTCCTGTCAGATTGTTTCCACTAACATACAGTGCTTTGAGACAAGGAAGAGTTGATAGCTTTGGTGAAAGGTTCCCTGTGAGATTGTTGTCACTAAGGCCCAAAAATCTCAATCTCTTCAATTCTGACATAGACTCAGGAATTTCCCCTGTCAACCCCATGTTAGAGAGATCCAAAATGACCAAGTTCTGAAGGTTTTCCCACTTTCGGGTCCTGATATTTCCACCTATTGCATTGTTGGACAAAACCATTTCTTCTAAAGAATACATCTCTTGAAAACTCAAGGTCAACCCACCAGAGAATCTGTTATTCCTAAGGTCCATGAGTGTCAGATTCTTAAGATAAGCAAATTCTTTCAGCAGTTTCCCTTCCAAACGGTTGTGGCTCACATCAAGCTTCAAAAGTGCAGTTAAGCTTCCAAGTGTCAAAGGCAAAGTCCCAGATAATGAATTTCTACTTAAATCAAAGATTAATAACTCACTTAGTGCACTAAAAACATCTGGAATCTGCCCAGTAAAATAGTTCCCAGCAAGAACAAGCCTCTTCAACTTGATGAGGTTGCCAATATCTGGTGGAATTTCAACCGTTAAACTATTTCTAATAATACTAGTGACTGAAGGTTCTTGAGGACATCAAACTTGAAGGAATTTTTCCAATGAGACCTGTGTTTGACCTAAACTCAGGTGATTCTAAGCTGCCAGCCAGTTTCTCCCAGTTTCCATTGGGGATAGTAACTGGATGCCTGTGTTGTGATTGAAAACACTTGAAGAATGATAGAGCTTTTGTTGTGAAATATGTATTTTCAAAATATTAATAAATCCCACATTGACTTAGAAAATTTTTCGGAAGAAAAGTATATTTGTAAAGGCTTTGTCAAACCAAATAAGGTTTGGGCCATGAAAAAATTGTACACGCTTAAAAATTTAGGCTGGAAAAAATCATTAATTTGCCCCCATGATTGACTTGGTTGGTCATATCTGACTTGGTCTTTTGAAACGGGCAGATTTGCCATCTATAAATGTTGTTTTTGACACATACTATTTTCTAACTGTTTTTGACGCCCATTCTTTTCTACTTTTTTCTCTGCTTCTACACTCTCTTCTCCTTCTACATTTGGGTTATTTAATATTAAAATCTCTTGCACCTGGTAATCCACCATCTCCGTCAAAACTAACAGGAGGCGTTGATTTTAAAGTTTATCCGAAATAATCGTGACGATTGATAATCTTGCAGGACGGGTTGTTCGTTGCGAGATTTTAGGCAATAGTCAACAGCTTTTAGGTGCTTCAGCTCAAATAACTGTAGTCTAAATTCCAAAATTTTGGCACAACTTAGAGAATTGTCATGAATGGGTCCAATGTTCAACACAGTAACATGCCAAAACGCATTAAAGAGATCACAAGAGATCCCCTGCAGCAGAAAACAACACAAATTATAATTGAACAAAATAGTTGAAGATCATAATGTTCTGGAAAATTTATAACTTCTATCTTGAATTACGAAGAGTTCCAATTACATGGCTTAATGGGCAATGAATATAGTGGCTACTGCATGTAAGCTTTGACTAAGACCAGTAAAACTTAGAAAAAGGGGACAAGTAGTGAGAAACAATTGATTTTCATACTTTGAAAGGTATCATTGTGTAAAGAAGCTTCAAATAAGAATAGTTTTTGGATTAAGAATATAACTAACACAATTAAGCCAAGTGATTTTTTCCCCCTATGGCTTGCAGCAGAATGCACAAAAGCTAAAGTTCACCTGACAATTCATTTCTAAAAATACCAAAGCCTAATTTGTGTACCTAATAATGATTACCCTAAAATCTTCTAAGAAACATAAAAAGAATAACTTAGCTAGTGTTAGAAGCTTCACTGGTAATTGTGAAGAAATAGCTTCAGAGTGTTCATTTCAAGTTATGCTATGAATGTGTAAAGTCTCTTGAAATCATTAAATAAAATATATGATTGTTGTTATTATTCTAGTTGCCATATTGTTCTTTCTAAAAGTCATCAATAGACAAAGGCCTCATGAAACTTTTTCCAGCAATAATTTAAAAATGTCCAAGTCTTATCCCTAGCACAGTATAAAGGTAGTTGCTTGGAAATTTTGCAGCATGATGTACAGTTATGCAGATGGGTCAGAAGTACCTGAATAGGAGTCCAACCACAAGGATCAGGATAGAGATCTGAGCCATTCCACCAATCACCAACAAAGCCTTGAATGGTGGAGTATAGAGCATCCAGTTCTGTTTTCTCCATTGGAGCTACCTCAAAGTCTACTTGTACATAGCTCCTTGCACTCTGAGAGATGATGAAGAAAACAAAAATGCCACGACTAGAAACCTTGATGCTCTTCATGATGTTGTTATTAGGTCAAACCAGGAATATCAGGCTCAAGATAAAAACAAGATGGCTGAAGCAAAATTGATAAAAACAAACAAACACAAAACAGGAGCTGCTTGGCTTGAACTCTAGTGGTGCATAATATGGCTGATGTATTACACGGGAAATTCACATTTTACACATACAGACAATCTTCACCTAAATTTCAAGAAAAAGTGACAGACAGAGGAGAAGGAAGAACATCAGGGGACTTACTCACTGAACTTGGATATTAAGTTTATACAAAAAAATTTCATGAAAAGGTTTGGTTGTTGAAGGGAATTATGGAAGGTTAACGTGTGAGGCATTAGTTTTGTTGGAGGCTGGGTTGGGTTTGGAAGGGATGAAGATTGTGGTAGGGGACCATTACCATGCAAACATAAAAGGTGCATATAAATGCATGCAAGACAAATTAGGTTTTTTAATCTGTTATTGCATCGTTGTCTTGTTTTGTGCTGGTGGCCTGGTGGGTTTCTAATTAACAGCACTCTGAAATTGCAGGGGGAAAGAAGGGCAAGAGAGCACAGTGGTTTTGAAAGGCGAAGCTAACCACATTGCCTGATTGCAGTTGGGTCAAGACTTGAGATTGGACCATATTTGTACCCAAGATTCTCCATCAACCGTAGGGCCTTTGTTGATCCTCAAAATTTGAAGTCGTGGATATGAATTCATGTCCTCAGCAAAAGAAGAAAATTGGAAATAAATCAATAGTATTATGAATTCATTGCTTGCCATGCTTTTTCTGTAACATATTAAAAAAAAATTACAGTAATGTTACTTGGTATGAAAGGAATCACATGAATTTTGACTACAAAAGATAGGATGCATAACAATACATATGTGGTCAAAGTAAAAAGTGGATTTGAAAATAATTACTCACGTCTTTCATCCATTACCAACATGCCAACTTACATTCGTAAAACTTTTACGAAAATGTTTTCATACAAAACATCATTTTCCTAAAAAAAAAAAAACTATCATTAAGTATTCACACATAATTTTTAAAGAAACATTGTGTATACTGTATAATGTAGCATTATAATGCAGTACTAAACTTCTTTGCTTAAAATAACCCACATTAAGAGGGGCGTGCTAAACTTTAATGCTTAAAATAACCCACATTAAGAGGGGTTTTACCATCAATGTACCTCTATACTTCCACTCTGCAAATGAAATTTTAATAAGATAATGGCAGGATCATAGACGAACCAAGCCACCTACGTACCACTAATGGAGAAAAAAGAAGAGAAGAATCCAAATAACACAAACTTGATCACACATTAATCTAATTAATTATACATTAATCTAATTTATTATATAATAATTGAGTTAATTACACATTAATTAAAGTTGAGTGTGTATTTTAAGAAAAGTTGGATGCAAAAAAAAAATATGTTAAAAAATATGATAAAGAATATGTTCTTAACCTTTCTCTTTTCTCAATTATTAAAATGAGAAAGAAAGGATAAAAAATCACAAAAGGCCTTGGAATCATAACCAAGCTAATGGCCTATTTGCCTTCCTTTAGGGCCTAACGTTGGTTGACAAGTCTTTTTCTTTCCTACATTTTCTCTTGTTAACCTGTTGCTAGGGATGAGATCGAGGGACGAGGATTCTCTCATATTCTAACAGGAACATGATGAGATCATGTTCCTGATCTCACCATTTATTTTTTAAATTTTCTTTATCTCATCATTTACCATCTAAAATGAATAGTGAGATCAGGAACAAGATCTCATCTTGTTTCTATTGGAATAAGAAAGAATCTTGATTCGAGAATGAGTGAGATAGAATTGCATTACGAAGGATGAGACAAGTCCTAAATTAAGTTCACTAAATATAATGTAATTTTATTTTATTTTTTTAAATTTTTCCAAGAAGCAGCTTCTGTAAAAGTGATTCTCTGTAGAGGTGTTTGCAATTTAGCTTATTATCTTAAAGAAAGAGTCATCCAAATTGAAATATTCCATTTTTTATATATTAGGAATGGATTGATTTACTTCTAATTAAAAGATCAATTAAATCAAATCAATCTTGATCAGTTTAATTCAGTTAGGTGCAATGCAATCGAGTTTTGGTCAAACATTCTTTTTTTAAAAAAAAAAATCTCAACTTCATTATTTTTTATGATTTAATTAACAAATAAGTCAAAATTGAAATCTAAACAATAACTTATTAGTGAAAGATTTCAATTAAAAACAACAAAAAAGTTAAAATTTAATCATTTGATTTGGTTCGGTTTGATAAATAAAAATTAAACAAAATCAATTAATTTTCATAAATAAAATAGATAAATTATTCTGGATTGGGATTCAAGATCATGTCCCACGGATCGACCCAGCCCGCAATATGTTGGGATTTGTCGTTGATACCCTCAACTAGATTCGCTTATGAGACTTCAGCTCTATACATATTGGATCACGGTGCTGGATAGTAATGACATTATCATGCGGTATTTGTGTAATGGATAAACCGATGTCCGTTATATGTTATTTGATTCATGATCTTCTTGACAATAATAGGGTCCATAATTGTTCTTAGTTATCCATGATTGCAGTATTAACATTCCGATAATATATGGATCCTCAATAACTATATCTTTACGTATCTTTACCCTGTACTATTAGTTGGAAACGATCATCTCTCAATCTCTATAAATACTAGACATTGTCAATCATCTCTAATAGGAGTATATCATTGATCGCATAAACCCTACTTAGCACATACGGGTGCAAGGCCTTTGGGGTAGTTTTGGATATCAACCCTCCGATTCAACATGTTTTGCTAATCATACATTGGAAATCAAAGCGTATCTCATCTCAAACCTAATCTTCAATTCACCTACCATAAATAAAACTTAACACATTGATGCTTTGACTTTGATGATTTAATTAACAACAAATAAGTCTAGATATAAACAATAACTTGTTAGTCAAAAGATCTCAACAAAAAAATAACAAAAATTTTAAAATTTAATCAATTTATTTTCATAAATAAAATAAATAAATAAAAATTACATTAATTGGTTTGTTTCAATTCATATGATGGCACACAAAAAAAAGAAAAGAAAGATTAGTTTGCTTCAACTTTCAGTTATGTTTATTTGAACAAGGATCAATCTAAAGAAAGCAAGATTGCTTTTCGGTGGAGTTAGCATAACCATTAATAGATGGGTCCATTAATAGATTGGAATCTCACTCCACATCAACATTAAGCTCACTTTACTTAATGTCAATTAATTTTATGTTGGAATCTCACTCACATCAACATTGATCTTGACAAAATTTTCTAGAGGCTTTTTCTATTTTAATGGTCTTAGCTGTGAAATTACCTGTTGACTACTGAGAGAGAGATTGGAGCTGGGAAATTAACTGTTGACTAACTTGTGATGAAGGTCTTAGGTTTAGGTTCTTCCCCTGCCAAATATCATTCTTCATGAACCAATTGATTTTGGGTTGGAATCTCATATACATCAACATTGATCTTAACAAAATTTTCTAGAGTCTTTTTCCATTTTAACAGTTCCTTCCTCTGGACTCAGTAAATATCTTCATCTGCCCTATTAAGAGAGAGATTGGAGTTGGGAAATTACCTGTTGACTAACTTGTGATGAAGGTCTTGGGTTCTTCCCCTGTCAAATATCATTCCTCATGAGTCAATTAGTTTTAGGTTGAAATCTCACACACATCTACATTGATCTTGACAAAAATTTTTAGAGGCTTTTTCCATTTTAACAGTCCCTTCCTCTAGACCTAGTAAATATCTTCATCTGCCAGCTACTGAGAGAGAGATTGGAGTTGGGAAATTGCCAGTTGACTAACTTGTGATGAAGGTCTTAGGTTCTTCCCCTGCCAAATTACACATCATTTGCTCAAACTCTTTACAAAGCGAAATTGGGACTTTGAAACACGACATAGTGTATGTAGGGATGGATTGAGCTACTGTCTTTATTAGAACTTCTTTCCCGCCCTTAGTGAGGAGTTTTTCTTTCCAACCTTTTAGGCGTTTCCAGACTCGGTCTTTATATAAGCAATTGCAAGGCGTGATTCTTAGATCTCCCCACCGTAGTAGGCAAACCAAGGTATTTTTCTGAGTATGCAACATTCTGAATCTGACAAGAGACAAGAATCTAGTCTTCAAAGCCTGCTTCCACATTGGGACTAAAAAGAACAACCGACTTATCAAAATTCATCACTTGCCCAGAAGCCTCTCCATAAAGACCCAATATATTTAGAACAGAATTGACATTCTCCAACAAAGTGTTACAGAAAATGAGGCCATCATATGCGAAAAATAAATGGGAGACCAGTGGAGCAGCACGACAAATTCTTAAACCAGAGAATAGACACCTTTGCTCAGCATTATACAGAAGCGTAGATAATCCCTCTGCACATAAAACAAAAAGATACAAAGAGAGGGGATCACCTTGCCTAAGACCCCGTTGAGGTTTGAAGTGCTCACCAGGAATTCCATTGAAGAGAATAGAAAATGACACTATTCTTGCACACTGCATAATTCTAGAAATCCAGGTCTCTTCATGATGGCTTCCAAGAATTCTCATTCCACTCCGTCATAGGTCTTGCTTATATCAAGCTGCATAGTTAGATATCATTCTTTCCCTTGCTTCTTAGAGCATCGACAAGCTCATAAGCTATTAGGATGTTATCCATGATGTGTCTATTCTGCACAAAAGCACTTTGAAATTTTGAGATTACAGAAGGAAGAATGACTTTCAACCTGTTAGCCAAAAGCTTATTGATAATCTTATAAATCACATTACAGAGATAAATAGGTCTAAACTGCTTCATATTTTCTTGGGGAGAGAATTTTTGGGATTAAAACAATGAAAGTTTCATTAATTTCATCAATAAAATCCCCATTATTCAGAAAATGAAGAACTGCTTCAGTAACATCAGGGCCAACAATATTTCAATATTTTTGAAAAAATAAGACATACCATCAGGACCCAAGGACTTAGTTAGTGGCCCCATCTGAAAGAAAGCTTCTCTGACCTTAGGCATGGAAAGGAAAGAGTTCATATCAGGATATATCCTTTGATTCATTCCAGCAAGAGCTTCTTCAATCCTAGCCGGCTGAGATGTCGTAAAAAGATCTTGAAAATAATTTCGTGCCACCAATTCCACCTCTACCTACCTTGAATGCCAAATATCTTCATCATCCTTCAACCTGGATATCTTCTTCTTCTTCCTAGTTGAGGCCCTGTTGTGAAAAAAGATGGTGTTTCTATCACCTTCTTTCATCCACATGATTCTCGACCGTTGCGTCCACATAATCTCCTCTTTATGAAGAATCCTATTTAGTTCAGCCTTTAACAGTTTAAGCCAAATTTTCCTCACTTGCAGGAGCCACACTCAAGTTCTCAATGACCTTTTGAGTCTTCGCAATGTGTTTCCCCACATGACCAAACGATTATTTATTCCAAGTTTTGAGGAGCTCCCCCACACAACCAATTTTCTGAGCCACTGATGACACACCATGCAAGCCAGTAAAATCATTCCAACCTTGAGATATGACCCTAAGACAATCCTCATGTGTAGTCCACATTTTCTCAAAGCGTAATGGTTTCTCCTTCTTCTGTTCTCCTTCCTTACTTCCTTCACCACCCTCAGTATCTAAAAGAATGGGAGAATGATCTGAATGAGAGGAAAAATGGTGGAAAACCCATAGTTGCACCAGTCTTCTTGCTTATGCTTTGTCTTCACCCCCATCTTCCTCCTCCTTCTCACAGTCCTCCAAAGAGTGGCCAGGCAAACCGCATGCATAACAAAAATTTGGAAAGCGTTCATACTGAAAGAAGAATCACTGTGGTTTTGAAGATTCTAATTTCAGCATGATGCCTCTTCTGAGAGGTTTAGTGACATTGATCATGGCTCTTATTCGCAGATGGTCCCTATCACTCTTCCATCCCCATCAATCCCAATTAAAAACAACAAAAACCTTAAAACTGCATCTATCTTCTCGCCTATTTGGTTCCTAACAATAAAAATTAAACCAAATCAATTGATTTTCATAAATAAAATAGATAAATTGCATCGCGAATGTAATTGTGGTTGCATCAGCTATATTTTCTCATAATTATTTACAATATTGTAGTTTTAGTGACATCTGCAACCGCAACCATGACTGTAATTTAAAACTATGGTTCCTAGTTATGGCTTCTAGTGGTAGGTCCAAGACCCTCACCTAGAACGGCGAATTAGTGCATGAGAGCTGTGAAGGTCTGGTTTTTCCATCATACTCCTGCATGATCAATAAGTGTTTATCAAAAGACCAAGGTCTTCCATGCAGCACCCTGTCACGATCCTTCTTGCTTAAGAATTCAAAGAGCACAATATTCTCACCTATCCTCCTCTACTCTAGGTCTCTAACCCTCGCGCAAGCTTCCAAATACTTTCCATGTTTCTACCCAAAGCCCTATAGTTATGGGGACGTATTGAGATTAGGCTTGTTGTAATCAGAAACTTCTCAGTCTTACTCGAACTCCCACTCCTTCCTCAAGTGGCTTCAATCCCTGTCATTATGTGACAGACTCAGAAATTTTAGATAATATGTTTTTGTAGTTAAAATAAATATAAATGAATCTGAGCGAATAATATCTTATATCACAGTTAATCTGTAAAGATAAAAAAAAAGTGAGATAAAAATAATTATGTTCTGAGTATATTAATATCAAATTCATGTGTTGTTAAAAAATAAAAAATAACATTATATAAATATATTCATGTATCAAATTATGTGAGTAATGTTAAAAAATAATATTATATAAGTTTTACTTTTTATTATTATGAATTTATTAATTTATTTATAAATGAAAACAAAAATTACATATATAAAAAATAAAAAAAAATACAAATATATCTATGTAAGATCAAAAAAAAAATTCAAGATAAAGTAAAAATTCTTTGACATGTATACAATCTATCTCTAACACGAGTCCGTCGCTGTTATCAATGTCTCCTTTGACAACTTCAAATTCTTGCACCTACAAATCAGATCTTCAGCCATCGCACCCTACCACCTTCGCCTAGCAGTCTCCTACAAACAAAAAGAGGAGACGATCTCACAAAGGTGAGACAACACCTCCACACATATACCTAGCCCCCAAGGTTTCGTAACCCTAGCATACGTGATTTGCAGGAAGGACTTTTTCTTAAATTTTAACATGTAAATAAAGTTTATTTCACTTGTAAAATTTAACGTCTTTAATAGTGTAATAATCAACATAAATATGTTCTATATATCATTTTAGTGTTTTTATTTTAAACTTATAAAATACTTTCCCAGGATATATGTGTGTGTGTTCAGCTATAAAGATTAAGGTTTAATCGTTTAAGATTTGAGCAAATTGATTAAAAAAAACTCATTAAACGACTTTAATTTTAGGAAGAGAAACTAATATTTGACCAAAATGTCCTTAAATTTCTCTCGACAAAAATATTTATTGTGTTAGTAGAGATAATAATTAATAAGGATAAAATTAAAAACAAGCAATAAATGTTTTCTTGATTTTTTAAAAAGTGACAAATAATTTCGAACAAAATGAGTTTTAAAAAGTGACTATTATTTAGGAAAGTAGGGAGTATAATCTAAATAAATATATATATTAAAAGAGAAAATATTTAAGATTATAAAGAATATATGCATAATTAATTTATTCAAATAGAATCTAAAAAATATAAATTAAAAGAGAAAAAAACATTTTAAATTATCAAAATTATAAAGAAGATATGCATAATTAATTAAAAAGATAATTTAAATTCAAAATTTAAAAGAAAAAAATTATTCATAGAGAAAAAATAGTTTTAGAGATCAAGTCATACTCAAGATAATATATTCTAATTAGTTATATATAGGAGTAGATAATTAACATAAATATGTTCTATGTATCATTTTAGTGTTTTTATTTAAAATTTATAAAGCACTTTCCCAAGATTGTGTGTGTGTGTGAAATGTAAAACTCAAGTCATAAATTTTTTTCTATAAGATGTAAAACTCATGTCATAGATTTTCTCTTTTTTACAAACAATTGCTCATATAATTCCGAGTCAGAGATAATTATTAGATAAAATCATTTTCAAAGTGAGGATTCTATCACTAAAGTAAAGTTGAATACAAACTTTACTCACTCATTTTTCAAATTAATGGAGTATATTTATTAATTAGTTCTTATTGACTAACTATGTTTTTTTTTTTCACAAAAGGTTTAAACTGATTTTTTTCCTATGTATCTTATGTCTATATTATAATGCCTTTGACATGTTTAAACCAGTGTTTTAAAAATCAGTTTAATCAAACTGGTTAAATTGGTTAAACTGTTAAAAATTAGTAAAAAATTAAAAAAAATGGTAAAAGTTAATAAATTGACTAATTGAACTGTTTGATTGAATTAGCTGATTTTAAATTTTAAATTAATTTTCTTAAAAGAGAAAGAAAAAAGAAAAGGTCAATGATTCAATCAATTAAACTATAAGCCACTTTAAAAACATCGGTTTAAACTACCTTTAGGTTGATGACACGGCTCCCTTTGTGTACATTTTTTTTTGGTACTTTCCTGCAGTATCTCTCTATTCGGAAAGTGAAAAATTAACTGTCATCAGTAAGATCTTATTAATTCCATAAAGAATTATTTTTCAATCGTATATTTTTTATACACACATGAAATAAAAATCAAATTCCTGACTATATACTTTAAATGTCCAAGTCCATTATCACTTAGATCAATGCAAGTTGGTTTCCTTTGTGTACATTTGGTACAAGTTTCCTATTTTTTTAATTTTTCATGCTCTATTTATCTTGTGATTGGTTTTGCGTAACTTTTCAATTTAAGTCGTGGAATGTGAGAGGCGCTTCTAATTCTATTGTCTAAGCTTTCGAAAAGATACTACATTAGCCTTCTTTCACGACCAATCAGGAACTGAATGTCTCTTTTCAATTCAAAAATTTTGGGTTTAGATGGTTATACAGGAGTTGCCATTAATGAGGCTCTTCAACATTTTAGTGGTGCGTACATATTCTATTTTTTTTCATAATAATACGATGTTGACAGATAGGCAAGGTACCACCTTCAAATTGAACTGAGAAAGGCTCCCATAATTGGTTTTGCTCTAGTATTTAGGTAAATCTAGTTAAATATCAACCTTGTTATTGCTTTTAAGCAATAATACAAATAAGGATGAAAATGAGTCCCACAATCTCTTAAAAGTCTATGACTCAACTTTGTTTAAGATTTGTCATGACTTAATACGTTTAACAAGTCTAATTAAGATAAAAAAAATTTAAAAAATCTATTTAATTAAATAAATTAAATTTCAAGTCTTTGAAAAAAAAAATTAGACATAATAGTTTGACTTATTTAATTATATATATTATTATTTTATATATTATAATATTTTAATATTTATATAGTATAATTAATTTTATAAATAACATAATATTTTTTAAAACTTAAGTTCGTTA
This sequence comes from Ormosia emarginata, assembly GCA_029884605.1. Classification (NCBI taxonomy): domain Eukaryota; kingdom Viridiplantae; phylum Streptophyta; class Magnoliopsida; order Fabales; family Fabaceae; genus Ormosia; species Ormosia emarginata. The sequence continues at coordinate 2,708,631 of JAQQTP010000058.1, read as the reverse complement.
ACTTATTTTATTAATTTATTTAAAAATTTTATTATAAAATAAACTTTTAAATAATCTTTTAAATCAAATCATGCTTTAAAAAATAATTTATATTAAATAAATAGACTAAACGTAACTCTTATATTTGATAATTAATAAGTCAAGGTAATTTAAGACAAGAGCTGGCATGATTTGACATGTTCGATTTCTATCCCTAAGTATATAAATTCAGGATAAGATAATTGTTCTATGTGATTTTGGGACAATACCTCACAAAAGGCCACATGTACTAAGCTGCATGGAGTTACCTAGACAAGTCAGACATCAGAGGAGAGATGACGAAAGGATCTCTTGAAAGTCATGGAAAAATTGCAGGCCAAAATTTGCATTAGAATTACCCCGCTGTATATGATAATAGTTTTTTACATGCAAACTTTAGTTGAGTCATTACGCATACTCCAATCAATGTTTTGAAATATCATAACAATTGTCTTACTTTTTACCAATAATAGTACAGATGTTAATTTTGAACTTAATATGTAATAAAGATGAATTCATCTTGTACAATGGTATTTTTGGCTCATTACCTTAGATATAATTGAGCTAAAATTTCGTCATTTTAGGGTAAGAGAAACAGTTATTGATAATAAAGGAAGACACTCTAGATTGAAACAAAAGCATTAGAGTTAGAAATAAATCGAGCATAGTTCAAGCTAAGTTTAACTTAAGCTCTTGAGTTGCTTTAATTTAATAAGTCAATATCAAACATGAAATAATTTAATTTGAAAGCAGAGTGCAAAATTGTCTGTGGTTTCACTTAGAAGGACCTAACTTATTTATAATTATTCCACCTCTTTAATAAAGAGGGTGGTAGAATGTAGAGAAGTAACTAAATGTGTAGGGGATGAGGTTCTAGAATCATCTATTACTTAACTTTTAAAATATCTAAATATTTATAAAGCTTATAAAATATCTTTAAAAAATATCTATAATATTAACAATCAGTCTTCTAGAAGTTCTCTTATAACCTATTTGTTCTATTAAATGACTTATATTATACTTCATGGTCTAAGAAGCAGGAATACTTTTAAATGTTTGTTATATTAGTGCGAATTTGTACCCATATCATATTATAAGACACCATTAGATATTGTTGACATACATCTTATAATTTTTATTTTTTTATTTTTATGTCAATATGTCGCAATCATCTTGAAAGGAGTGTCATATCAAGAGAAGGCAACCAAAAAAAGTTAGAAGTCGATGACAATCACTTTATCCATTAAAATAGAATGGTGCAATTAGACACCTTAAAAGAAAATGGTCTACGTACTAAAGTTTAAGTTCAGAGGTTGATTACGAATATGAAAAGTATTAACACCTTACATCATCTATTCAATAAGTGATTACATATTTAATTTAATATTATCTGCTAAATTAATTAAGTTGGCCATAATTATTTATTTGTAAAAAAAAAGGTTTTATTATTTTTATTTTTTACATGTCTCATTTTGTCTATATATTATCAAGAGTGATAAATGACTATGATAAGAAATAGGTGGCTAAAAATCATTATTTTATAGAACAAATGTAAACCCTTATAACATGTGATAAGAAAGTGAACTAAAATTTTAACTTTTAAAGAAAATATTTTGAAAAATAATTTGTCATGTAAAAATTAGTTTAAAAAATATTCTTAACAAAATATGATTTATAAATTAAAGAGATCAAATTAATTTAAAAAAAATTTTTTTTGAAAAAATTTGATATTTTAAAACGGCTTTTCAAAAGGTTTTTTGTAAAATAAAATTCAATTCACCACAATCAAAAGTTGGGGATATATAAACTTGTTCACATCAATTTATTATTTTTACTAAAAAAAATTATTTATTTAATTGTTGAGATTAGATCTCGCCAACCCTTTTAGCAAAATCCAATGAAATGGCCTCAAGAGTATTAGGTAAAGTCTTAATGATCATACTTCGATCATCTCTTAATTTTTTCATTGTCAACCGAGTTTCAAGGTTTTAGTTTATTATATAAAATACAAAATAATATGTGTACAAGAATGATAAAAATAAAAAATTGATGCTTAAAATAAATTTTTTGTTGGAGATCATCTAAGGCCCTTACGATTCTGGCAAAACTTAAGAGATGCTCCTCACTTCTAAAAAGTCAAAACTTCACTGTCACTATGGCTTATTTTGGGTATTCCCTTGCTGGAGTCTCAATTCAAAATAAAAAGCAATTAAAAAGGATGAAAGAGATAAGACAACAAATAACAAAAGTAAGAAAAAGTTTGCAAATAAATGAAATAAAAAAAAATCAAAACGAAACAAAATAATACAACACAAGATAAAAGAAACAACTCTTATATTTTTAAGTCAAACAGTATATATACCAATTTTTACATCTTATTTAATATCATTCATTATACATATTTTTTTTCTATTATTTTCTCTCACTCAATCATATCTATTAAAAATGGTGTAATAGTACCTACACCTCTAAAAAGAGTGTAGGATGATTATTTTTCTAAAAGAAAAGAAGACTAACTAAAAAAAGTTAGCAAATTAACTTTGCAACAATCACATGGTCAAAGAAAACAATTTAATAATTAAACAACTAATTGAGAGGAGAAAATAAAGTGTTATAAAGATTTACAAAAACCAAAACTCAATTTCTATCATATGAAGCGTGAACATGAAACTAAAAAACTCACAACTTTTTGAACAGAAAATATTTTATTGTGCATCAAAATCACGCTTAGAATCTTAAATGATTTGGAATTGGATTTTATTTTGCTAAAAATCTCAACATATATTTTATCCCAAAATAAAATCTTTTCTTATTATATTTTTATTTTAAATTTGGATATATTTGGGTTCAAAAATTTCAATATCTTTTTCCCTTTTTACTTTTATATAATCAAAATCATATTTTCTCATTTATTGTAAAAGATTCAATCAATCAATTAATTTCTAATCAAATTAATTAAATAATTTCTCAATCAATCAACAATTTCTAGTTGTACCATTCTCCCTTAAGGAATAAAAAACACATGCTAAAAATAAAGTACAAAGAATCTAAACACTCCCACTGAGTTAGTAAATTATAAGTTTCGACCAAAAAAATTAGTTTAGACTTTAAGAATTTATTTTCGACTATAAAACTTTTTCTGTCTAAAGATTAATTTTTATTTAAATGTTAGACAAAATTGGTGCTGACACAATACAAACGAGATATCATAGAAATATTGTAAATTTCTAGTCTTCCATTGTATCTTAATAAGATGTGGTTGATTTTGCTACTGTTTATATTAATTAAACTTCTATGTCCAATGAGTTAAGTTTCAATTTGCAACTCAATAAAATTTCTTTTACTTTACATATATTTAGTTTACAAATAACATAGTTGGACAAAAATAAAATTATATACTAATGTGTTACCAAAAAAACAAAATACTAATATATATAAAGATTAACCTCGTAATGCATTATACTCAAATGGACCTCGTAAGCACAAGAAAATTGGGATTTTTTAACGAGCATAGCAAACCAAATATTTGGTTAGCATCCAATCCAATAGAATCTCCCCCTTTCAAAATCGGACGTGAAAGTTACCTCTTATCCAGCTCAAGTGGTTACACCACATATAGAAAGGGGTTCAACTTTCAAATTCTTCAAAACCTCTAATCTAAAATAAAAGGTTACTCTTTACTCAAGTTCTCAATAAAGGCCCGGCAATACTTCATTGATGCATTAACAAATATCAAACAAACAGAAGTTAACCTGAAGTAATATTTTACACGCCTAATCTGCTATTTAAAAGGAATGAGGACATATGTAATCTAATTGTCTATTGTTGATACCAAAGAGAAATAGAACTGCTTCCATCATGTTGTAAAAAATTTCAAGATCTTCTTTCCGATGGACACCTCACCAGGATGCTCCTCTTCTTCCTCCTCCTCCTCCTCCTCCTCCTCCTCCTCCTCATTATCATTTTCAACCTCATGGATTGTGCTTTTGTCTTCATCTCCATATTCCGGTGTACCATTTTCTTCCATGCGATTCACAGAGTTGGTTGCAGCACCATTGTCAACAACAACATCTTTTGGTACTTCAAACTGTAAACATATATGTATAATGAATAAAATAGAACATATATCTAAAAATCCCAATTGAAATCAATCATCGAAACAGGAAGGCTGTTTTACCCTAACAACTCTATCATCTGAGAATTCCACAGTTTTTACTGTTGAGACCTGCACCAGACACGTGGTTTGGACATTGTCATCAGCTACTACTGATGAAGTACCACAGACAACTTCAGGGCTTTTATCCACCTCCAGTTTACCACCGGCAGCTTCTTTCTCCACACTCTTTGTTCCATTGGATAAGCCCTGTGTTGCTGAAACCTTGCCTGCACTGCTCAAGAAAAGGCATGATATCAGAACAAAGAAAATTCTGACCAATGTACCCAAAAAAAAAAAAAATCTGACAACTACACTCAACAGACATGATGCATGATGATGCTTGGTGCTGAATATAGCAGCTACATACAGCCACATGTAATGCACTTGCAATAACACCCTTAACATCCAGCAATTAACTTTCCTACTATTATACGCACGTAAAATACTATTTATTATTGGGAAAGTATCCACCACACTGTAGCCATGCTGTTCCTTCCTCAGATGACCAAGCCAAAAACCAAAAAACAAAACAGAAAAACAAAAAAACAAAAACAAAAACCCAAAATTAATATTTCAAACGCCATCAGTCAAATAAATAATGTACGTGAACCCAAAATAAACAGATTAGCTAACTAAGATTCTGTGGCTTCAATTAAGATGTTTTTCATTTCAGTTATTCAAACACCTTCAGTCAAATAAATATTGTACCATCTGAACCCAAAATAACTAAACAAACTAGCTAACCAAGATTATGTGGCTTCAATTAAGATCTTTCTCATTTCAGTAAAACATTCCGAATAATCAACATTAAATCAACGATTTAAAAGTCTCTCTAACCTTTGACTATTAGCAAAGAGAACTTAAGTTAATTATCATACTACAGATCAGAAACTGCCATCTTGATAATAATTTTCATTAATATCTGAAAATTAGTGTGCTTCCGTCCATATATAAACATGATGATCAATCTTAAAGAAATTTACACCAGAATAGTTCATTTCATAACCACAATTTGACTCGGACAATATTACATCATGCTTGTTATTACAGAAATGTATAAATCACATTGACTAATCAATAATTAGCTGGAAAGATCAATTGATATAGGAAATGTTATGAAATAATATTACAAGATGAAGCAACCTTGGAAACCACAATGACAAAATCAAGCCAGCCAGTACAACAAATTTACACACCACAATTTTCTTTTAATCTTTTTCGGGCAGGGGGCAAGGGGAGGGGAAAAAAATGAAGGACGAGTCCTTCAGTGTGGAAGTCAACAAGAATCAATTTATTTCCAACATGTCACTCCTTTAGAATTAATACAAATCTAAATATCAATATCCAAAAGTATTCAAATCACATCCAAGAGAATTATCCCCAATAAATAGACGCAATCAGCGTAAAATATAATGTAAACTGTTATTGTCCCAGATGAGCCACTGAGACAAAAACTTACGTCTTATGCCGCCTGAGATTGTATCGCTTCTCCCCTGAAACTTGTACAGGTGGAGCAACCGTTTGCCTCTTCTTCCTGCGCCCACCAGCTGTAATACTATCTGAGTGTCCTTCACTATCACCAGCATTCTGCTCACTTTCTGTAATCCTAGAAGTTTGTGCACGTTGCCGCTTCCTTCCATTGTTACCAATGGCTTTCTCATTGCGAATGGAGTCTTCTCGACTGTCTTCTTTGATCCGATCAGTATTGAGAGACTGCAAACTCGCATTTTCTACTTCCTCTGAGGCTTTTCCTAGGAACTTCTTGGCCTCTTCAACTACAGCCTTCACTGAGCGTGTTCTAGCAATTCCAGATTTGCTATTCCTTCCAGCTCTACGCCGACCACGCTTTGGAACTGACTGCTGAGAATCATCTGGACCTCCATCTACCAAACTATTCATGTAGCTGAGATCATCTACGGATGGAGAGTATTCATCATCCACCTCTCTAATAGTGTTATCAAATTGGTAGTGTAGAGTATCCAAAGAGTAATGAGCTATTGCACCTGATAGCTGTCGTTCTTCAAGAATACCTCTAGCTCCTTCTATATTAGGAATAGATGCAGGGCCATCTACTTTTTCTGTATTAACCTGCACATCTGACGGAGGCGATGACCCAGCCATGTCTGAAGCACTAACAGCACCCGTTCTTTTACTTGGAGATAAATTGAAAATCTTTGATGTGCATTTGCGGAGCCAAGACACAGGCCTTGTAGATCCAGAATAGTTCAAGTCAGAAGCAGCTACATTGTCCTGGGAGTTCTTAAGAGACCCATCATTCAGAACAGGGGAGGTAGGTAAGGGAATAACCCCTCTTTCTTTACACTCCGGTAACTGAAGATCAGATATAACAAAGTCCCTAACAACTTCTCCACAGCCCTTGCAACTCCTTAGCTTCTCAACAAGTGCAAGAAAGTGATTTCTTTCAGCCACAAGGCGTTCACGTTCCTTCTTAACCTTCCTGCTGAGATTCATAAGCATTTCAGAATCTTCATGCATCTCACGTTGGCCTGATTTCAGCTGCTGCTTGTTTGACTCAAGTTCCTTCCTCTCATTCTCTAACCTAAGCTCCTCAGACTTCACTTCTTCCCATTCCTTCTCAGTAACATCCTTCAAGACATTAATATTATTAAGCTCTCTTTCCATCTCCTCCTGAAATTCTCTCTCTCTTTCCTTCAGGTCTTTCTCCATTTGCTCCTGCCTTTTCTGGATTTCATTCTCAAGATTCATTGTCTTCCATTCAAAATCTTGAAGCATCTGTGCCTTTTCATTCTTCACCTTTTCAGATAAAAGAAGTTCCTCTTGCTTCATTGAATCTCTAAATGATTCCTTCTCCAATTCAAGCTTCTCCAGCTCTTTCTTTATATGATCTTGCATATCTAGTTTCTCTCTTTTTAACCTTTCTTCTTCACTGTGCTGCAGTTTTCTTAATCTTCCTTTCTCCACATCAATTTCACGCTGCTCTCTACTAATTTCAGCTCTTTTCTCATCCAACACTTCCCACTCTTTCTCAAACCTCTGTCTCTCCTCCCTTAAGCTTTCAGCTTCCTTCATAAGAGAATCCTTCTGCAATCTGGTATGCTCTATCTCCTGTTTTAGTTCCAATTGCAAACGAGAATGCTCTAACCTCTCGTCTTCAGTAAGCTTCAAATTCTCACTCTCTTGGCATATTTGCAGCTCCTGCTGAGAAATTTCAGCTTTTATCTTCCCAAGTTCAACTTTTAAATTCTCCAGACTCTCCCCATCAGCAAGCAATTGTTGTTTTTCTTTCTCCAACTCTGTCTCTTTGATTTTCATAGTCTTTTCCTTCTCCTTCAAAGACTTTAACTTCGCTTCAAGTTCCTTATTTTGCTCCTTTATTCTCTCAGCCTTATTACTCAAAGCCTGCTCTTCTTTTCCAACCTTCTTTTCCCTATGGTTGACTTCAACTTCCCTCTGCTCCAAGGCTTCCTCCTTGCTGCTAAACTCCTCAATGAGGGATTTCCGCTTTTGTTCCATTTCCAGCTCAAACTGCTGCAACTTTAAATCCAGCATATCCTTTTGCTCACCAAGGAGCTTCTGGATCCCCTCCTGTAGGAACCACAGGTAAAACAGTCAGAATGCAACAAATTGATGCAAATTACTCAAGTCATTCAAGTAATGTACACATGTGCTCACAGAACACATTATATGTCACAGGACTATGGGTTTATATAGCAATTTCCTATTTTCAATTTCTTTCCCTGCTTCCACTTAGCAAAAATTTTCTGTTTGCAAAGTAGTCATTCCCAAAGTAAACTTTAAAAAAAAATATATTACCATATTTGACCTTAAAGGCACTCAGTTAAGACTTAAGCAAATGATTCACGATTTAAACTGTCCTATGCTAATATATAATGCCAAAACTTAGCTTTGGTGTTTGGTCTCTCACTATGATACAAACTTTATGCTTAAAAGTAGTAGGCTCTAATTAGTGGGATAGTTATTCTAATCTTTTTCTTTTCCTTTAAAAAAAATTAAAAAGAAATAAAATGGGTTGACAATCAGGTAGTTGGATAGTCATTCAAAATTTTAAAATTCAATTTTCATCATTAAATAGATAAAATAAAAGGGAGATGTCAAGATGCTAGTATTAACGCAATCAGCATTTCTGACATTACAGCCTGAGTTTTTAATTGTAGACTACTGTCAGCTTGGGACAGTGTAATATGATGCAGAAACTAAAAGAAATCATAGTCCTAAAAGCATTCACTCTTTCATAACAGTGTTTGCCCTATGCTCTTATAAAGAAATGTTGAAAGATCTTGTCATCCCACTTCATATCACAAGAACACTCTTACAGCTCAGCAAGGCCAAAAGCAGATGCATCATGTTTAGCATCTTTGAAATCTAAATATTTCAAGATCTCTTGACGTGTGTGTCTACCTGAGGATTTGTATAATTGTATATCTCTTTGGATTTCACTCCTATTCAAAATGGCTTAAGCAATTATAAATTGATGGATCACACAGTATTTCCATGCAGAAAACTTTGCATGCACAAAACAGTCTATTGTATTGTACAGTTACCAGGTGGCTGGACTCACTCTTTCTCTAGCACTAAGCTTTAGTTCCAGTGCATGTAATTCTTTCTCTTTCATCTCCAGCATGCTCTTTAAAGAATCAACTTTCTGCAACCATAATCACAGCACACAAATAATGAAAAGAGCCACATCAAAGCAAGTAGATGTTTACATGCAAGAAGAGAACACGAAAATCATCAAGACATAATAAGAAAGTACGGATCACACCTTCTCTTTCACATCTAGATCTGCTACTCTTCTACTTATCTCAGCTTCCTTTTCTTTCAATGAAGAATTAGATGAATCAATATTCTTTTCCATCACCTCTAGGTCTCTCTCTTTATGCTTCAAGTTCTTCTCAGTTTCAATTGCCTTCTCCTCTCTGTCACCAAGATTTCGCCTACCATCGCGTAGCATATCTTCTCTTTGACGTAGCTCCCTCTCCCACTCCTTCAAATCTTCCCTTTGTTTGTAGAATGTTGCCTCAAATGATTCTCGACTGCAATGGATGGTAAAGTACCAACTTAATGAATCGAGTCACGTAACAAAAGACATAACATAATACAATGACCAGAAACATTAATAAAATGTAGAGCATAGTGCATACTCAGTAGCTACTGATAAACACTCTTTCTGAATCAAACTTTCACGAACCTCCACCTCTCGCAATTTCATATCCAGCTCAGCACTTTTTCTGTTTACCTCAGCAAGCTTAGCTTCAGCATCATGCAGTTTCTTGTTAACCACGGACGACTTCTCTTCAATTCCATCAACCAATGCATCTGCTTCAGCAAACTTTGTCTGGGAGGAAGACAGGACTTGGGCATGCTCTTCTTGCATTGCACGCAAAGCTCTCTCAAGCTGCAATTGATCCATTTCCACAATATCACCATAAAATGAAAGAACATATAAAACAGATGTCTTACAGGTGGACAACCTTAACAACACATAAGGGCATTACATAAATATCTTACAAATCCTGTCTAAAATTGTTTTATCCATTTAACATATATATTAGTCAAAAAACTGGATTTAAAAAAAATAGTATAGTATTGAAAAACATGAAGAGCTATAAGGAAAAAGAACATTTCTCAAGGTGAGAAATTTGACATTCTTGCTCTTTTCATTCAAGTTCAACTCTTAAGATAGCAAAGGCATAGACAATGCAAATTGGGGGACAGGGCTTAGAGAAAGGAACAATAAAAGTCTGATGCTACTTTTCCATAATCACTGAGTCCTTTCAATCATGGTTATCAATTCGAGAGTCGAATCGTGAATCGGAAAGACTATTTTTCGAATCGTGAATCGAAACGTATCGTGAATCGTAAGATTCATAGTCAATTATTAATAACAATATAAAATGTATTTTTTACATAATAAAATATTATAAATATTTAAATATTAATATTTTAATGTCAAATAACTCATTAATATCAAATAATTTATTAATAAAATATAAATAAATGAATAAATTAATCTATTTTAAAAGATTGATATTAAATGTGTGCCTGGGTATTAGAGAAAATACAAACTGTATGTTTTAATTAGTGGACAACAACTTTTAACATTTTGTATTTTTATTTTTCTTTTAAACTAAATGTCATTTTGCATTCTCTCTCCCTGTTCATTTTCCTGCCTGTTCATTTTCCTGTTTTGCATTCTCTATCTCCCTTTTCATTTTCCCTTTCCCTTCTCGTTTTCCTCTGCACCGCTTCTTCTTTCTTCTTTCTATATGACACTTAATCCTCTCTCCCTTTTCATTTTCCCTTTCCCTTCTCGTTTTCCTCTGCACCGCTTCTTCTTTCTTCTTTCTATATGACACTTAATCTACTGGTAGCCATGGCAATGACGGCTACAGAGCCAAACAGCGGCTAGGAGCAGACGAACGGAGGCAATGACAGTTGGGCGTCATCGGAAAAGCCTCGTCGGAGGGCTCTGAGCAGGGAACGACCAGAAAACGAGAGACGCCGTGCAGAACATTGAGCAGTGGAAGAATCGCACAGTTCGCATCTAAATCGCGATTCCGACGATTCCTGCACGATTCAGCGATTCTCTGTGCGATTCTAGCACAAAAACGAAACACCCTACGATCTGAATCGCTGGGTTGATGAACCGCATCGAATCGCATGAATCGAATCCCGATTCATGCGATTCCGACTACCATGCTTTCAATAGACACAAGAACCAAATTATGGCAATTCTAGCTCTAAAAAGATCATATGCTCCTACCATCATACGGATATTATGCTGTGTACTGAGGCTACTGCCAAAACATTGAATATATATATATAGAGAGAGAGAGAGAGGAGGAGGAGGAGTCTTCATATTTGCAGTATTCTAAAAACATAACATCCAAAATTAGAATTAAATTCCCACAATTATGACAACAGTAATGGTATATAAAGTCAATGCTAATTAGTAATTATGCAGCTGGACCCCAGAAAGATACATCTTATATGATATTTGCAGGCCACACAATCAGAGAAGATACAAGTGTAACGTAGGACGGTCCTTTGATTGGTGATAACAGTCTTCCAACAAAATAGGTGGGCTAGATATGCATGAATAGTGGAGAGAGCTAATTCATGATGTTTGAAAAGGATTTATAGCTTTAAATTAGAGAACATGGATTTTAAGAATTTTCAAGGCAGTAGCTGTTTTGGTGAATCTGAAGCTAGGCTTATGGCTAAAAAGTAGTAAAAAGTTAGTGGAATCATTGTTGGACTAGCATGGCAAGTATCATTCAGATTTTCAATAAAGTAGAGATAAATAAAAAAAATAAATCAGGATACATTAAATAAGCCGTGAACACTAAAGCGTAAGAATGGTGACATAGCAATTTTTTAAAGTTTATAGTGAAGTTAATAAAGAGATCACAGTTAGAGTAGATAAATCTGGGTATGATAGAAAAATAGAGAGTAAAAGAAAGCCAAATCAGACTCATAAAGAGCTGTGAGGACGTTTAACAGAGTCAAGATTAAAATAGAGCAAATTGTAAAGTTTTCAATCAGGAAAGTTTGACCATTTAGCCAGTTCTCCTTCAAACAAATCTCAAATAAAGAAATAATCATCCAATAAAAGGAAAAAAATAATTGTAACACCATGAGAAGGACCAATTCGGCCACTTAGAAAGTAGCTTGACTATTTTATTTTTTCAGACAAACTACATAAAAAAGAGAGTCCAAACTAAAGTATGACAAGATTCCCTATATCTGAAATTCAATTATGCAACCCCTTCAGTGTATAAGTTTCAAATTTCAGGCAATCCAAGTATAATACATTGTCAATAATAAATGTCCAAATATATGTTTTCTGTAGAAAGAGCTCTACATATATCTTGAAAATCATAAACATTACCTTTCCACAATTGATATAAGATTGAAAATTCTGACAATGCAAAGAACAAATAGCCTGGCAAAGTTTGATCCCAAAAAAGTCTCAAGATTATACATATTCATAAACTGATAATGAACCTTTGCAACTTGATAAAGTTCTCTTTTCTTTTTAAAGTAATAAATGTAACATAATCAGTCAAAAGGGCTCTACTATCTTGTATAAGGTAAGAGTAAACTTAAGTGTCAATGTGAGATCTAGTTCAGATATGGCAAGAACGTTGCATTGACTATCATATCCTATGATGCATGGGTACTCCAAAATGGTTGTTGTACCCATACTGGGTACCCGGTACCAGTACTTATTGGGTACACATGGGTACTTACCCAATACACACATGATGAGTAGGTACCTAATATCACTCAGGTACAAGTCATTAGTCCATGCAAAATACCAAGTTTAGTTGCTAAGTTGTTTGTTTACCTATTAAATGAAACAAACTACTACTTCACTTCCTTTAAATCATGCTCCTTCTTCTTTATATATTTTTACTTAAATCAAATACTTTATGGAGTTCTGTTGAAACCTTGTAGTTAAAATATTATGAAGATTATATTTATCTTATGATTTAATTACTTTATTGTTTATATTTTTATATCTCTATAATAATATGTCTGTCGTACCCGTACCCTAGTTTTTAGAAATTTTACTGTACCACATACCAGTACCCGTACCGATACCGGTACTCATACCTGTATCCATGCTACTTAGATCATACCAAACATACAGAAATACATACGGTGGTGGCAATTAAGCGGTATGATATGCTTAACAAGTCTCATAAAATCCAAACAATTGAATAGAAAATCACTTGCTACCCATAATACATATACTTCTCATTTCAAGATGATTATAACAGACAGGATGGATCAGCTATTAATTTTTAGAAGATCACAAGTATAAGAATGCTAATAGTCAATTATCTGTAACTCAATATAGAAAACAAATAAAGACAAAAAATTAGAAAAGGGGGAAGAAGATGAAGTAAAATATATATATCACATTGTCAGAAAAATATGCATATATACTGCAAAGGGGAAAGTGAGTCAGAGAGTCAAAAGTTAAAGCCCAGCCTCATCCCTATGATCAGCTCTTCCAAAACTAACCAAAGTAAGAAGAAAGACAGCATAGACAGAAAGAAGAAGAGCAATGTAAGAAAGTAGAGACAAATTTAACACAATCATATTATTGAAGATAGAAATAAGTAGATAGAGCATACATCAGCCCCACACTGCTTCTCTGTGCTCAATGCTTTCCTCAAATTTTCCTCTCGCTTCTCAACTTCAGATAATGCAATTAAGTGTGCTGACTGTTCTCGTTTAAGAATCTCCTCAGTTTCAGCTAGTTCTTGCCTTAGCTGATCAAACTTCGAACTCCATTCTTTCTTCTCAATCAACAGAAGGCCCATGTTGTACTGGTAGTCAAAAAGCTATCCCAAAAAAAAAAAAAACATGAAAGGACAAAAAGAGTTCATCAATGGTCAATCATCACAAAGATAACAAATGGTTTCCACAAGGACATGCTTTTACATTAACATTCAAGAAAAACACAGCACTGGGAAAACCTGCAACCATGAAATCATTGTTATAAATTATAATGCAGAGGCAACCAAAGAGTTCGCTTGATTAGTCACTTAAATATATTCTTATGTTTTCTTTTATTTTATATTTAGTCTACAGTAATAATACTTGTTTAGCTTTCATTGCGAGACCATGACAACAATTGCATAACCAGTGGCTTTTAATGAGTTTGAATCACCCAAGTTTAGATGGAGGAATTAATTGAAATCAAGAGCCAGAATCACAAAGTCAATATAAACCTAGTATACAAAGACATGAATCACCGTATTCTTATTGCAGGAGTAAGATGTTTCTCAACCTTAAATTTATCATTTTACTCCAGCTTCAATCTTCAAAATTAAAATTTAAGTTTCTTTTTTCAGAGTAATTTATGTTTTCACTTTTAACTTTCTACCCAGCCCTGTCAAAAATCATTTAATATTAAGTCTGTTGACCTAGTAGCCAAATTTAAAGATAACATTGTGATAGAAACTGGATCAGAATTACATACAAAACATAGAAACAGATGGATGTATCTCCTCTCCTGACCCGAAATCATGGTGATATCATATCAGTGGGGTCTAGTAAGTGTATACAAGCATAGAACTCTAAGAAAATGAAAAGAAAACACAAGGATAACCCAGACATTTGAGAGGCCTGGTTCTCTCCCACCAATTCCCTTACTCACTCTTTTCTTACCCTCTCTCTCTTATCTCCTTACTATCTTCTGCTAATACTTTCATACCGGCAGAAGCTCTTTTGTAGATTTTCTATATACAAGAATATAGTTCCTTCCTAAATACTGTAAAGATCGTTGACAAAGGCTTGAGATTTTAAGCATCTAAGAAAATGTTAACTGTTTCTTTTCTTCCTGTTTTTGCTCAATAATTTCAACCATTTAGATGCAGAAGCAGAAAGTGCTTTGCCTTCTTTCTTCTTTCCACGATTTTAAAGGGCTTTTTGCCAGGCACCCAAACTCATTTACTCCTACAAGTTACAACTTCGTGGTAGTAAAATAAATTAAAAGAGTTCCTTTCTCTAAATCATAGTAGCATAAATATTCAACACATTAGTAAGTAACAGTAACTATAGATTAAAATAATCAATCATAAATACCAAGTGCCTATTGCCAGCACCAGGTAACCCATTATCTAATTTGCACAAATCTGTGAAAAAAAAATTAATAATATAAGCTTCATATTTAAAAGAAAAAACAGCATAATGATGATAAACTTAGCATAAACCCATTGAAACCCAGAAATCAGACGAACCCTAGAAAAGCAAATCAACAACGAAAAATTGCACAATCTTCAAACTAACCTCTCTTTCGAGCATCGAAACCTTCTCGAAGAGCGCTTCCTGGTCCTTCCTCTGCATCACGGCCTCATCCAGCAACCCAACCTCCTTGAACTTCTTCCAATCATCGACGTTCCCCGCGTCGAACCCCACCGCTACGGCCACCTCCTGGGTGGTTTCACTCAGAGAACCCAACGGCGGCGGCGGGTCATCGGCGACGGCTATCGCCTTGCCCTTGGCTGAGCGCGTGAGGTTGTGACTCGTGCCTCGGTGCGGCGTAAACGACGCCGCCGTAGGCCACGCCTTCCTCTGCGGCGTGAACATCACGCCGTCGTTGCAATCGAATATCACCGGAAAAAGTTGGAGTGGAAAGCCCTAGAATAGAACGCCGGTGAGAGGGTTTCGCCGGAAAAAAAAACGAGAGATAAATGAGATAAATTTTGGGCGTTTGAGAAATGTGAAATGTGAAATGTGAAATTTAGGAAAGGAAGGGATTTGGTTTTGGAATTTGGATTAAGTTTTGAGCGAGAAGAGCTCTCGTTGAAGAGAGAGTTTTATTTTGAACTTCAAGTTCGAATAGGGTGATGATTAATTTAGGATAGGTTAAGAGCATGTGTGGGAAAGAAATTTTTCCATAGCTTTTTTTATTTTTTCTTGAAAAAAGTTTTTTTTTTTTTTATAAGATTGTGAGTTGTTTGGAAAAAATGGGTAAAATTTATTTATTATATAAAATCTAAACAATAATTTAGAGTATATTTAGATTAGTTGTAAAAAAATTATTTTAATAATTAATTATGATAAAATAAATTTTATGTTTAAATATATTATTTAAAAAATAATTTTAATATATATATTTTGTTTTGATAGTATAAAAAATCAATTTTTTATAATAAAATCAAGATAAATATCTTAAATTTTGATTATTAAAACCAAGCTTCCAATTATAATCAACTTTTAGTGTAAAATCAAAAGTCTTTAAATTATAATCGATAGAATACTTTAGATGAATTTTCAAATATGTCCTTTTAACTTAAAAGCTTTTAATACAGTAATTATACTTTCAAAAATTTTAAAATAAATCCATACTTGTTAATAGTTTTAATATTTGTTAAATTATAAAAATTTATTTAAAAATTTAAATAAATTATAGAAACTTATTTAATTATACCGTTTGTTTGATAAGTTACTATAATTTATTTATATTTTCAAATAAGTTGTTATAATTTAGTATAAATTAATGAGCCTTAAAGATGGTTGGTGAGTAATGACTTACATAAAAAAGTTTTATTATATGAACTCGTTAAAGACCTATAAACTATGATGGGAGTACACGTCATTTTTTAAGTGTGTTTGTGTATTAGATATGTGTTTATTTTAAATATATTGAAATATTTGAATGATATATATATTTTATGTGTTTGAATGTGTTTGATTAAAAAAATTATTTTTTTTAATTTGGACACATCTTGAATACACTTAAACATGTCTCGGATACACTTAGATACATCTCGAAATATTTTTTGAAAAAATTTAATTTTTATGACAACACTCAGTTAGTAAGTCATAACTCACTCAAGTCCAATCACATGACTGATATCCCAAACTAATATTTTCACATACTAGTACTTTAAGTTTTATATTTTCACATGTCACTATTAGACTTTTAAGTTTTATCTTTTTACACACCACTATTTTTATATGCTCTTTCTACCTCTGCTCGTACCAAACCGTCCACTTTGTCGTTACTGAAGTTTGTCTCACACTAATATTCCCTCTAGTTAATTTTATGTACTTGAACATGATTAGTTTTATTAGGAGAAGTTAGTTTAAGAGATTTTTTAGAATATGTCAATAGAAATTATGTTCCATATTTTTTAAAAGGGGTTTACTAAGTAATAAATATTAACACATATGATATATATTAAAATATTATAAATCTTCAAACTTATAGAAATGATATTAAAGAATTATGAATTTTTTTCTTAAATTTTGTAATTATATATATATATGTCGTATTCATGTATGTGTCTTATAATTTTTTAAATTTAGTGTGTTATCGTATTCGTATCTGTATCGTATCTTGTGTCAATATCCATATACATACTTCATAACTTATAAACTATATAAACTACATAGTAATTTAACCTTTAGGATATAATAACTATATAAAGTTCAAAAAAATGGTAAATTCTAAATAACAACTTTCTACTGTAAAATTAGGGAAAATGTAAATACGCTCCTTCAAACCTTCAACTTTGAGTGAGTTCCATATACACCCCTTGAACAAAAGAAAGTAGCAATTTTATACTTCAACTTTGAATAAGATATAATTGCTTATGGCCTAGGTAATCTAAAGCTAATTTAGTTTAGTTGAGTTTTTAAAATTTGATCTAATATATTTTTTAGATTGGGTTTGAGTTATATTTTAGGTTGACTTATCCCAATTTGATATTATATAATATATTGAAACATAATTTTATGAAATTAGTAACAAAGTATAAATTTTTTTAACTTAAATTAATATATTTTGTATTGATATAATTTATTTCAAAATATATATTGTATAGTTTTTATTTAATACTTTTAAAATTTTATGACTTAATTATACGTAATACTTAAATTTCTATATTTTATCTAAATATCATATTAGTCCAATCCTAACCTAATCATTAATCAGACCATAATAAGGTCAAATCTAAGTCTAAAAATTAGATTCAATAGAAATATTGAGTTAGAATTGGATAAGTTAAACTTAGTCAACCCAACCTATGAGCACCACTAGTTAGTGACAATCAACTCCTTCCTTCAAATTCCGGTTAGATTTAACAAATTGTACTACCCATGTGCATTGCATCTGTTTTATTTTTGTGTAATTTATTAAAATCAATTAAATTATTATTTTTAAAAGGCTAAATTAAAGTTTTGGTCTTACAATTTATACTCATTTTTAATTTAATCCTTATATTTTTTTCAAATCAATCCTTATACTTACAAATGTTTTCAAAATTGTATTTGTCATTAATTTTCATTTTAACATCATTAATTTTATCCCAACCAAGCATCTTATGGAGAAAAAAAGAGTATCTAGAATAGTATTTATTGGACACAAGAGCGTTTACTAAGAATAATTAAGCAATTAATAAAATTAATAAATATTTTATTTGACATTTTACAAAGAAATGGAGTTTCTAAAGAAGTTCTTATTAAATAAAGAAATACTTAATTTATTAACTAATTAAGGGTATTATAACAGTGTCATAACAGAAATTAATTATGAAAATAATTTTAAAAACTTTTATAAGTGTGTTGATTTAAGAAAGAAAAAAAAACTATTGAAACTAAATTGAAAATAGCATAAATTATGGAACCAATACTTTAATTTAACTTTTTTTTAAAAAAAAGAAATGAATATGAGTACAAGTTATGGAAACCCATAATTGAACTTGCATATGAAAACTGAGCCCAAAGCATCATACACCAAGCTTCCCGATTCGGACGGTTCGAAGGATGAGGATGAATGGTAAGAAAGGGAGCTGATGGGGGTACATTGATGTAGGAATGAAAGTTTGGTCACTGTGATCAAAGCTCCAGTAATGGACACCGTTTATGAGATTGAGTTGGTGACTAAGTTGAAAGCGGCGAACGCTAGCCCCGATAAAGGCACCTGGCTTTTGAATAGGAATTGGGTATTGCCCCAAAGTATCCTCCATTTTTTTTCTCTTTGTAGTTTTTGAATGGAAGATTTTTGTTATAGGTTGGTAATTATATTGTGATTTAACGAATTTGAGGTAGTTTTGAGGTTTTACCATGTATTTGGAATCTTTAAAATGAAAGAATTCACTGTACTAAAGCTTGATTGAAAAGCCATATTAGTCTTCATCTCCTACTCCACTACTAGGGTATTCATGGAACGAATTTATCTTGATTCGAACCTGATTTGATAATTTTATTAGGTTAATTCGTTAGACTCTAATCTGACATGATCATAGCTTAACAAATGATCAAATTAAGATTAGGTTGACCCGATAATAAAATAAATTATACAAATATAGACATTTATAGACATTTGTATAGTTAAGTCATAAGATTTTAGATATAGTAAACTAAAAGTATGTGGTATTTTACAATATGTATTTCAAAATAGTTCATATTAACATAAATATATTATAATGTTATAAAAGTATTAATTTAAGTTAAAAAATATTATTATTTATCATTAATTGTCAAAAAAAGTATAAGTTTTAAAGTATTCTATAACACCAGGTCAGGTTTGGACAACCTGAAACATTACCCTAACCTGACCCAAAAATACATCGGATTGAATTCATAAAACTCAAACCTGTCCAAATTAATTTCGGAACGAGACGCATCATTAGGACTGTAACCCTTTTTGAGGAGGGAACGTCACACCATAAAGGATAATGCGGAAATAAAAACATAAAATAAATTAAGACCTGATTCATTTATGTAATATATGAGTCTGTTCATTTATAAACGTATACTAATTTGGCGAATTCTTTTTTTTTATTGTAAGAAAATGATAAAACGTAATTACAGAAGAATCAACATCAGAAATGAAGCATACATCATACATACATATATACTTATACCATCATTGTTTAATTACATCAATAAATATACAAAATAAGCAAAAGCTTTTACCTACCCCAAAAGTACAGTCCACCAAAAGAGAAAATATCAGGCCCTCAAAAAGATTTGCAAATAACCATCAGTGGCTATTAACAGCATCAGCCCCTAAAACTAACAAGAAGGAACCGTGGCTGGATCCTCCTCGGGGTCTTCATCGTGAGAGGAAACACTCATCGGAGCAACTGAGTTACAAGCGGGGGCTCGTGTGGAGGATAAAAACAAATCCTCACATGGAGTGTAGTAAAGATCACTCCACATATCACAAACGGGTAAGTAAAACTCTAAATAAACATTTACAGTGAAAGTAAAAATAGGTGGGTCATAATGACCCCAAGCCAGTGACGTCGTCGCATCTCCATGGTAGACGCAACGATCCGTACGCAGGTTGATATGCCAGCAATCCAGACCTCCATGAAAAGTCAGCTTAACGTAACCCAAAAAGCCATGTGGTCGAGATGTCATGCTTCAAAACAGGTACTAATCAAAATCGGGCCAAAAGCTGGGGAACTCGTGCACTTCCCATTCTTCACCAACGTCTTCAAAGAAACATATAAATATACAGAATAGCAGAAGCACAGAAAAGAGGTGAGACATCATACATTCAATACCAATTATGATAGTAAAGAAACAGAATGGCGCAGGACGCCCACATAGCATAACAAGAATAATAATTTATGTCAAGATTCAAATAATAAATAGATTACCAATTCCAGGCAGTTATACATCAATAAACAATAGTTCCATCAACATATAAAGGAATAAATGTCAAATGTTATGTTGACTCACTATGCACGTGTACATGGTACAAAAATCCAATATTCGGTACTATAATTCCTACTTCATAGAGCTAAACACAAACATCGGAGAGAATAATCAAGGAGACATGTTAGTATCTCGTTAACCATAAAATCAAGTGCTTTCTAGAAAAATTCATACTTTGCGCATCAAGGCTTTATACAGCGGCATTCTCACAGGATCGCGATATAGGACAATGTCTCGGTCCGGATCGTCGGTGCGTTTGCATCGGTCTATCCCACGGTTCAGAGGAGCTACCAACTGTCCGTTCATGGAACACCCGCACCCCAACGCCTCCAAGGTCAACGATATGACCTACACTAGTCTACTCGCACCCGCACTAAGATGTGCTTCAATCTCCTAGGCATACAACCTTACAACAGAGTCCATCAGACTTTCACAATGCATGATGACTCAATGCATATTCATGTATATTCAACAATTGATATACTCATCCATAACATATCACAAGTTAGTCAAGTTAAACATCAATAATTCCTTGGTCCCACTCATGGACCCACAATAATATAGTATCAAGTTTTCAAAAATGGTGAAACACTCTTTAAGGTTCATTATGGAATTTCACTTTAGCTTAATAATTTTACGAAATCTTTCTCTAGAGGAATTCTCTTAATTAATCAAGTTCTTTACTTTAGATTTATTATAACATCTTCATTATTGAAGTCCTAGCATCATTTCATATTTACCTAGTTGATTATGCTTTAGGCGCCTAGGTGTCATGTCTTCAGCGCCTAGGTGTCATGTCTTCAGCGCCTGAGCACTGGTTGAGTACCTGGGCGCTCAACACGCAGTGCCTGAACGCTCACTGAGCTGCGTTATTGAAAATTCTTCTGGGTGTTGAGCGCTTAAGCGTCCAAACTCCAGCGCCTGAGGGCCAGTTGAGCACCTGGACACTCACTGCACAGCGCCTGAGCGCTCGTGCATCAGCAAGAATTCTGCAGAACTCATTTCTGCAGAATCTTGATCCCATTTTAAGGTTTCTCATCAATTTCAAACAATCCAATACATGGTTCATAGTCGTTGAGGTACAAAAATGAAAATCAATAGATTCATAGTCATCAAAACACACAATGAAAATTCATAGATTCATACAACTCAAATAACAACAAAATCATAAAAATAATACAACCAAGAGAGTAATCCCACATGGTTTCCCTCATCAATAACATCAAACAAACGTTTCCTCACCACCAAGATAGGTTGAAGAGGATTATCTCCCTCTTACCTATTGAAGACAACTCAAGAAAGCAAGCTCTTTTGTTCTTGAATTTCGTCTTCCACCTTCAAGAAAGCCCTAGGGTGAACAACTTTCACAATGCTCACTCAAACCATGAAAAGGGGAGTCCTTGATCACATAGTTGACTAAGAAAAATGAAAAAGAGAAGAAAAGAGAAGAAAGTTAAGAACTTTACCTCAAAAGCTTCAAGCTTGGGCTTCAATGGTGGAAAATGGAAGATGAAGAACTAGAGGATGACCACCAAGAAGAAATGTCTTAGGATGATGAGAGGAAGCAAGAAATGGATTTTGTTTAGCAAACAAATGGAGATGGTCTCCAATGGTGGTGTGGTGCCATGGAGGAAGAAGAAGAGAAGAGAAGAGAAGAGTTTGAGAGAAAAGAGAAAAGAGAAAAGAGAGAAAATAGAGAGAAAAAGTATCTTAGAAATTTTTGAAAGTTGAAATGAATGTGATAAAGGGAGAAACAAATTTTGGCTCCCCTAAAATTGCTTTTTCCGTGGAACAAGAGAGAGAGAGAGAAAGGAGGGAAATAGCTTCTTGCATTGATTGGGAAATTTCTAGGAAGTTTCCTTGAGAAGCTTTGGTTTGATTTTTGCAAAAAGTCAACTTGATTAGATATAAAGCAGATTTCTAGATAAGATGATAAAGATTTTTACTACAAGTTATTACTCAACGGACAATTGTTACAGTTAACAGCAATCAGTATTTATTGTCTAACGGGTAATAAATTTGTACAATAATTTTTATTTATCAAATAAAAATCTTAAAAAACGCAAACTTCGTTAACTGTGTCCGGCCTCGGGTTTAGTAAGATCCCCCGTCGACGTTTCTACAGTTCAAGGTTTACCAGTTTTGGGAAAAATATTCCATTTTCTCGGCTCTGCTTAGTGTGCACGCAAAATGAAGAATATATTAAAATATTCAACGTTTCCGGAAAAATCCACCAAAATTTACAAATATTATAAAATGACTATTTATCATGAAATTATCAATTTTCGGAGCGTTACAAAGATGATCACCTTTTAAACACCCTTGTCCACTAGTGTCACTACCAAAGCCCTTTTCCCTTCCACCATTTTTATTTTATGAGTTTTCCATATTCATTTTTTTTAATTTAAATGATTTAATTGATTTTAATGAGTTACTAGAAAAAAAAAAGATCATATGAAATGCACATAGGTAGTATGATATGTTAAATCTAACGAAAATTTGGATGAAATAATTGATTGTTGTTCAAGGTTGAAATATCAAACTGCTTCTTTCTTTTGTTCAAGGTGTGTATATAGAACCCAACCATAGTTGAAGGGGTGTATTTACAATTTTTTTCTCTTTAAAAATCTAAGTATGTAGGAATTTTTTTTTATACATAAAAGATTAGAGTGAGTAGAGCTTTCAATCTCCTCATTTTAAGATTCGGGCAAATCATCCACCTCATTAAGGATTTATAGCGAGATTGGGTTTATAATAAGATTATAGATCCACTGCCAATAGAGGATTCCTAAATTCAAACATAAGTCATGCAATTGTCATGAGTAGAGAATCGACTAGATGAGCCAACCCATTAGCAAGTATGTGTGAATTAAGTCTTAATATTTGAAAATATATAAATGATTATGCAGAAAAATATCATTTATTAAACAAATTATAAAAATACTTGATAAAAGAGTAAACCCTATTTTCATCCTCC
Source organism: Ormosia emarginata (assembly GCA_029884605.1). Classification (NCBI taxonomy): domain Eukaryota; kingdom Viridiplantae; phylum Streptophyta; class Magnoliopsida; order Fabales; family Fabaceae; genus Ormosia; species Ormosia emarginata. The sequence continues at coordinate 2,685,283 of JAQQTP010000058.1, read as the reverse complement.
AAATATACAAGTATTATCACTTTAGTCTTTAAAAAATTGTTACTAATTTATTCTTTTAATTATACAAGGTATCATCAAATTGATCCATTTTTGTTTGACTGAGAAAAATGAGTGTACGGAACCCTAATTTAATAACTAATTTAACGATATTTTAAATGATTAAAGGAGTCTATTGATAGGATTTTGTATTATTGAATGACTAAATTAATGCCAAAAATTTTTGGCCAACCAAACTATTGACACTTTACATTATTGAATGACTAAATTAATAAAAAATATATTTCAATGATAAAATTAATCATGCTTATATCTTTGAAAAACAAAAATAAAGATTTATTCTTGATAAAATTATGAGATGACTTGTGTAAACTCCTTCATAAGTTTGTTCCAATAACAAAATTTAGTTTATTACCTTGCAAATGATTTAGAACTAATACTTAAATTAGATTTGTGTCCATTTTTTTATTCTAAAACTAATGCTATGTCAACACGCAGTACGAATAGGAGAATACTTACTATATCATTGCATCAAAAGCTTACAGGTCATTATCAAATTCATACTATCAATCATATATACATACATCAATACTGGTTGTAGATAGGCATCACTAAACTATATCATAAGGTCGTATTACATAACATTTGGCCTATAGCCCTTCAAAAAAGTGATGCCTTTAGTCAGTTAGGCAAGTTAGTCATAGTGTTTACACAAGAGTAAAATTACGTATATCTCTAATAGCTTTAATATATTCCCCTGCCTAGGGAACCAGTATCCATGCTTAATGGCTCTAGATAATAATCATGAAGCGTCTTGTGCTAGTTTGAAATCACCATGAATAAAGTGAGAATTTAAAACTTTTAGTAGAAAATGAACAATTAGAAAAACTTTGATAAAACACATGATGAGTTTCAATTGTATAAAGTCACAGAAAACCATTTAACAACCAAATATGATAAAATAAGATAGATTCAAGCAGCACATCTAGATTATAATAACATGACTAAATAAATGTTAAATAAATCACTCAATGCAGTTTTACATGCGAACATCATTAGGCAAGCTCTTAACATATGATATCATTTATGCTTTAATTTTCTTTCCTTAATATGTTTGTTTGTCTTACATCTTAGTTGAAGGTCTTCTCTTTCTTAGGAAATTCTCTATCTCTAGTGTTACTTTTGATATCGCGATAACAAAGCAAGACATTCCTTCACTCACCAAGGCAAGTAACATAAAAAGATCTTGCATCTATCACTCTATCTTATTGGCAGTTAGGTGTAATGTTTTAAGTGTCTTCCCTTTTTAATTATTTGCTTGCCATTACACACAAATACATGCAATATAAAATACCAAATATGTCATAAAATAAAATTCATCATATGCAACCCTACAATATACTTTAAATAAATCATGACATAAAATTCACAAAACTTAGAGTTATCAAATTTAAATCTCAATTCTTCAAATGATCAACTTTAATTTAAGAATATTTTATTAATTCTTTTAAAAGTCCTCATTATAGATCTCATCATAGTTTTTATCATAGTCTTCATCAAAGTCCATTGTTTTATACAAGTCTCGATAGTATATTCATTGCACAATAATCCTGTCATTGCAATGATCAATGCAAAGGATATAAATTTGTCTCCCATGCCAAGGTAACATTAGCACAATGTGTGAAAGTCCATGTAGATCAATAATATTTATTTAACTTAAGTTTGGGTAATATTTTAATTTTTATAAATTATAATATTAGTTCAATGAAAGTGTCAATATTCGAATCATAATCATCAATATAATATATAAAAAGAGAGTTTTAATTTGTAGAATTCTCTCAAGAGAGAGCTCTAAGTTATGTCACCAATATTATTTAAATTTGAATTTCATTGGTATTATATTATATTATATATATATATATATAAAAGCTTTTTTCAGATATTTCTTTATAGAATAAAAATATTTTTTATGACGTCAAACTATACTATAATATACAGATATAAAGCCAATGGAGTTATAGTGATCGCAGCCCCTAAAACTCAACATTTTTTTCAATAATTTTTGAAAATTTTAAAATATTCTCAAAATGTTATATAAACTTGATACTTGATGCCCTAAAAAACAAAATAAATATTTGAAGCATGTTGTGAATTTTATATATCGCATATGATCACTTATAAAAATTATAAATATTTTTTATAGTAATAAAATAATAATCATATATTATTTTTAATATTTTATTTTTTTAATCTCATGCATCACATGGGTGCTATTCTAGTAATTCTAAATTTTGTCAAGCATCATGAGAATTTTAAAGTCATAACACAAACACGAATCGCATTAAGTTTTTACAATCTAACCATAACTCTTTCAATATTACATGGGAACAACTAAATTAGTATGAAAATGATATTTTAATAATATGCACAAAATATTAAAGTTAGAAATTAATCAATCTTATAACTGAAAATTACTAGAAAAGCATAGAATCATACCTATTATCAACTAACTATAAACACACTTTGTGCTATGATTTTAATTTTAAGAAAAAAGGAAAGTTCATTTCCTATCTTTTCCTTGAAGACTTTTACCTTCTTTCTTCCTTCATCTCTCTTTCCTTCTTTCTTTCTCTTTTCTTCTCTCTTTTCTTCTCTCTTTTCATTTCCTTTTCTCTTTCCTCCTTTTCCTCTTTCTCTTGATTTCTTACTTTGTTGTTTCTTTCATTTTTTTCTTTTATCGCAACATCCACCTATTTATAGTTATTTTGAATGACTTATTATAATTTTCATGGGTTCACGTTACACATGTTGAATGAGGTGCATGTTGCACCTATTTTAATTTTTTTTAAAGGTATGCCATGATTAACTTAGTTAGATATTTATCTAGGTAATATTATACTTAGAAATATTTACTTTTATAATCATGATTTTTAACAAATATCTAACCTTTTTTTATTTTAAATAATACTAATAATAATATCTTCTTAATTATATCTTTCTTATTACTAAGATTAATACTAGATTTTATTTTAATAAATTCCTATTTATAATTTCATAATTTCTATATTATTATTTCTAATTTAATGCTACATATTTTTTAAACTTATTCTTACCAATTTATCTAGAAAGTAAATATCTAAGATTTCAATTTGTATTAATTTTATCTAATCCTTTGTTTTAGTAATAACTATTGCAAAATAAAATGTTTAAGTTAAAGAAATTAAGAATTACTCTGCACAAAAATATTTTATGAAAAGTGGAATGTTATAACTTGTACATAACACTAAAAAATATTTATTAAGAAACATGTTTTTTTTTCTTATTGTATTAATTTTCTCATAAATTTAATTTTAATTAATTAAAATATTACTAGAGGTTAAAATGTCTTTTTTTTTCTTCTTTTAAATTTTCTACCTTTTACTCATTTGTAATTTACATTAAAAGCTATGTCGTGTTTTACCTGCCGTTAATTAATTGTTTGCTTAAGGGGTAATATTTTTTGCACAAAATGTAAAATTTAAAGAGTTATTTAAAGTACAAAAAAATAGAGTTATTTGCACATTTTCAAGCCCAAAGTTTATGGGCATTTTGGTCAAAGCAAAAGAGTGTGAATTGTAATTTATGATTATAATTATAATTATAATTATAATTATAATAACTATAATTAATATTTATTTTTGTTAGTTTAGTTTTAATTTCTTGAAAATAAATATGATTGTCCATTTATAACTGTGGTTTTTTTCAAATATATCCATACTATTATACCTATATTATTATATAAAAGGAATTTCCACCTTTAGTATTTAATTTCTGTTTTTCTATAACTATCATTTTTAATACTCATTCAATAATTTAAAGAAAATATGGAAAAGGAAAAAAAAACTAAATCATTCTTATTCTGCAATTACAATTGTTTTCGAATACTTCTCAACCACTCACTATATAATCATACTTGGTTTACTTTAAATATATTTTATATTATTTTTTCTATCTTAACAAATTATATATAAAATACAAATTGACAGACACATATTACCAATTAATATGCTAGTATAATTATACTAAAAATAGTATGTTTTTAATTTTTAAAGTAAAATAAAAACATTGATGATATGTTTATATGTTCGTCAAGAAATAGAAATGAATAATTAAAGGAAAAATAAATAAAATATAATGAGATAACTTAAAGGAAAATTGAAGAGAATGGAAGATTAAGCAATAATTTCTTTTACCTTTCTTCATATATTTAACTAAATTAAAACTTGTGTGTGCATGAAATTATAAAAAAATAAAATAATAACAATAAATATAATTAAATTCTTTTGATAAACTAATATAATTAAAATTATTATTGTAATAAAATTATAAACTTTTTATAATTTTATTGAGGGGATCATGTGCAAAAAAGTATTTGCTTACCTCTCAATAACTTTAGTTTATGAAACATAGATACATCGTTTTTGAAGCGTGTCCGTGTGTTAAACATGTGTCTATGTTGGACACATAGGAACGCTCGTACAACACATGTGTCTTGTGTGTCTAAATGTATCTGATTAAAAAAATTATTTTTTTAGGCTTAGACACGTTTTGGATACACTTGAACACATCTAGGGCACAACTTGGACATAACTCATTAATATTTTTTTAGAAAAAAATTAGTTTTCATAACTAACATCTAATTAGTAAGTCCGTAACTCACTCAAGTTCAATCACATGACTGACGTCCCAAACCATTATTTTCTCTTACTAGTATTTTAAGTTTTATATTTTACACACCACAATTTTCATCTGATCCTTCTACCTCTACTCGTACGAAGTCGTTCACTTCTTCGTCACTGAAGCTTGCCTCAGACCACCATCCCTTGTAGTTAATTTTTTTGGATGCACATGTACATATGGATAGTTCTATTATGAGAAGTTAGTTTACGAGATTTTTTTAAAAATGTCTATAGAAATTATGTTCCATATTTTTTGAGAGGAGTTTACTAGGTAGCAAATATTAACAAATATGTCATATATTAAGATATTATAAATCTTTAAACTTATAGAAATGATATTAATGAATTATGAATCTTTTTCTTAAATTTTGCAATTATATATTCATAACTTAAGTTCTTTAATTTACTTTGATATTAATATATATATATATATATATATATATATATATATATATATATAATAAATCGATCCACGTCCTATAATTTTTTAAATTAATATGTCTTCGTATTCATATTTATATCTTATCATGTATCCATATCCATATATGTGTTTAATAGACTTTAGTTATTGATGGCCAACGGCCATCTAACATAGTTTCACACTTCCCCGTTATGCTACAAGATATCGTTGAGCTGAGCATAATAGAAACTAGATTTTGTACCAATGCAATGGACGGATAAATTATAATTAAAATGATAAAATAAATATAATTTAAATAAAAAATTATTAAATAAAATATATATAGTAATTTATCAAAAAATATTTATTAGTTAAATTTAAAAATACATATTATTTTCATAAAAGATTTTACTCTAATATAAATACTAAAGAATTTAAATATAAAATAATATAAAACAACCTATATGCCTAAAAATTATAATATAAACAAAAATCTTTGTCTTTTAAATGCAAAATTTAATCCAATAATTTTATAAAATAAATATTTCAATTTATGTTTACGTAATTTGAAAAGAGTAAATCAAGAGATAAGTAATCAAGAATTCAATCGAAAATACACTTGTGGAGAAGAGAAGTTCTTGTATCATAAGCAAGTATAGTCTGAAAATTAAAATGTGTGACAAAATTTTATAAAACTAAAAAAAATGTTCATGTAAATTTTTATTTTCGGTTAGTTTAATTTTTTTTTTCATTCCATTTGTATTTTTTGTTCTTTTTTTTGCCTATGTAATTTTTAATATTATTTTTCCTTTTTCAAAGAATTTACATTAGCATTCTAGTTTATTAAATTTTTAGTGTTTGAATATGTGTCATTACTCATTTATGTGTGCAAACATGTCAGCGTTGTATTGCAAAAAAATAAAAATAAAAAAATACATGACATGCAAATAAGAACTATTTGACACATGGTAAAAAATTAGAGCATGTCTTGCCAAAATTAAATTAAATTTTTATTCAGATTTTTGTAATTTTAGATTAAAAACCTTATAGAATATTAGTCATATAATTTATGAAACCTAAGCACATAAGTAAACACTCATCATAAAGATATTAAATTTGACTAAAATATTGAAACATAAAAGTAAACACAAATTTATTTCTATACCCCAACTCAGAGTCTTAAACATAGTTGCCCTTGAATGTAAGTGTATTGCTATGAAGTTGAAATAGTAAATGGCATAAATGTAAAATAAAATGTTTAGTATTAATATAGTAATTAAATTAGTAATAAAAAAACAAATTTCTTTAAAAATTTAACTTTTTCCATGATATGCATAATCTGGTAGTTGACTCTTTTAATTCAAAATCATATATTATAATAGTGAACTATTAAAATTAAAATATATTTATATAAATTGATTACACGCTATCAATCATATTAGTCCTAAAATTAGAGTTGTATAAATTGGTTGACCTAATTAAATAATTTTAGAAAGTGAATATTTTATGATAAAGTCCTTAAATATAAATGGCTAATTGATTTGAGTTTTTTTAATATGTTAATAGCTATTAATGACTATTATTAAAATTTGTTGTCATATTTACGAAATGACTAAACCCAAGTCTTATTTTTTGAGAAAAAAAAAAAAGATTGAATGTAATAAATTTTAACTCAAAAAAAAAATTTGATATCAATTATATGAGAATTGTTTTAAAATTGATTTTATTAAATAATTAAAATTAATTATTTAAAATTATTATATAGTAATTACATAACCAAATTATAAATAGTAACAATTAAAAAATTGAATTATATTAAATAATTAAAAGAATTTAATAATACGTAATAATTTATATATGCATGATCTTAACCAAATTAAGAATTTTTTGCCTCCAATCTTTATGGCATTTCCAATCCAATCATATTTTGGTTGGAATCGTAGTCCAAAGGAAATGGTCTCCGAGTCTCGAAATCAAGTAGTTCCTAGAAGCTTTTAATGCATCTGGGAATGATACTTGTGTTGTAGTGTTATAACTTCATATCATATTATCTTCCTTATGACATGAATATGTTTCCATAGTTTCTCCTCGTTGAATACAACCTGCAAATGTTAAAGTACATTTTTGACAACTAAGTACAAACATGACTATTTACCAAAAGGTACTCAAATATCATCTGAAGAAAATGCAACAACATTGAAGATGAAAATAATATATAAAACAAAAATCTAGTGCAACAGCTTGAATCCTGACTACTTTCGTTGCTTACCAATAGATCATCAATTCACCAAGCATCAATTTTTGACAGATGCAAAAGTCATGAAGCAACTCTGGTATATGACATTGGCAACATAAGCTATATGACATAAAATTATATGACATATGTAAAAGTCATGAAGCAACTCTAAGATTTTGTATCCATGAAATAGGCGTGACTAATAGGTGTGACTAACCAGTAAGTAGATTTTATATCCAAGTAGCTTATGAACTTTGTGCTTCCTGCATGAAAATTAGAACATAGGGTTGACATTAGTATCGTAAAATTGAAATGAATGTCTTTTTACATATAAAAAAAAACAATGAGAAAATAAAAAAAAAGAGCAAAATAGCTACAACAATTTTCTTGTACTAAACATGCCTATTGAAGTGTAACATGACTGCAAATATATAGATCAATGGTAAGAAGGTTACTCTAATTTGAAAATATCACAATGAATATAATTAGATATAGTAATCAAATAAAAATTTTTCATGTATAAAATCAATTGAAATCAATTCAAATAGGAAAGGAATTTCAATTAGAATAATTAAATAAATTTATTTTAAGAATTCAGATTATGGATAATAATTTTAAGTTTATGGATTAGTTAATTTTGGTTAGTCACTTTAAGATTCTCATTCAACAGTTATATAAAATAAAAACTAAATCAAATCACTTAACATATTAAAACTCAAAATTTTCGTCTTCAATTAATCGTTGAATCCAAAATTATTTGATTTGAAAATAACACAATAAATATAATTAGATATAATACTTTGCTACAAGATATCGTTGAGCTGAGCATAAAAGAAATTATAATATTTGACCATCCAACACTGTAGTTTCACATGTCCTCATTATGCTACAATATATCGTTTAGCTGACCATAATAGAAATTATAATTGTCAAAATAATACAACTATCATTATTTTGATAAGAAAGAACTTGAGGTAACGTTGACCTTATTTAGTTAGTTTTTATTATTTTTACTAGAAAAAATGCATTTTTTTTAAAGCAAGAAAGAGTGTATTTCATTAAGACTGACTCAATCTGTACCCAAAAAAAAAAATATTTAAGAGTGACTCATAATGTCTAAAATAAAATAGCTAAGCTACAAACGAAATTTAGGCCTCTTCAATTCGGATTGTCAAAGGCAAATTGAACTAAGCCATCAACTACTCTATTCCCTCCCTTTTTCACACGAACATCCGTACATGATCTAAAGTGAAAAGGACAAGTAAAGCACTCTTCCAAAACCAAATCCAAATAGTTGATAGGATATTCTCCTTTTGATAGAGCTCTCAATTTAAAAATTCAGGGTAACATAAAGGAGACAAAACCAAAAGTAGTCATATCCAATTTATCATGTATCATATAGTTTATATAAAAAGACATTGTATCAAGATATCTTTCTGTGAAAATTACATGAAATAATAGTATAATTTACTCTTAATTGATCAAATGTATACCTATGCGTCAATAGGAAAATCTTAACTCTAACTTATTTTTTTCAAATTCATCATTTAACTAATAAATATTTTAAATTCATCTTCTAACTTTTAAAAATTTAACAATTGTAACCTTTTGCTTAACTCCGTTAACCCCATCTGTATTTGTGGTAGAAAATGACCTACTTGACATCTGACATAACTTAAAAAATACAAGTGACACCTAATATGGCAATTCCTATTTTTGGTTAGGGTTTCTGTTTCTACTTCACCCTCATTTCAAGTTAGGGTTTCTGTTTTTGCTTCATCTTCTTCTTTCCACCCACCATTGCAATTCCTCTAGTTCTGTTTCATTACCAATGTGATTCCTCTATTTCTTTCAACCCTGGTTCTTCTTCCTACTTCATTTGCTTCATTTCCACCCAATACATTCTGAATGTAGTTCTTCCCTGACTGACAACATAAGAGGTCAATGGGCTCCATTTTGCAAGTGTAGGGAGAAGACCATGGTTCACACTGCATGAACAAATGCCAACTTTTGAAGTAGATTTTGGAGCTGTAGGAAATTGCAAGTAAGTGAATTCATTCCTGTTTAGTTCATCTTGGTGGTGGGTTTTTTTAATTTCCTCAATTTGTATCTCTGACTTTTTATGCACCATTAGCTTTATTTCCAGAAAGCTATGAAAGGTTCTGGTTGTGATTGGAGTATGCTTTCCCACTTCTTGCTCTCGAACCTCCACCAATTTATACCTTAAAGCTTGGATTCTTTCTCTGACACTTGCTCTCATAATTTTGTTCTCGAATTTTAGCCTTTCCCACCAAATTTTCCCTCCTAAATGAACTACCTTTGGTATATAACACTATTGTCTGCTTTTTTTTCCTTATTAGACATCACAAAACAACTTCGTTTTGACCCTTAATTAACCATTAATACGAGCTAAAGTTGACATGTCAATTAGGACGCATTCTAGGATTGTTCCGTTAATGGAACTCATGGAGTTAGGCAAAAGGTTGAATTTGTTAGGTTTTCAAAAGTTAGAGGACGAATTTAGAACATTTATTAATTAAAGAACAAATTTAAAAACAGAAAATAAGTTTGAGGATGAAAGTATGATTTTTGCTTACTCATAAAACATTTTGGGAGCATCCATGCTCCAAAAGCTCCAAGCATCTAGAGCCATTGATTTTGATTTGAAAAATTGATCAACAGTCCAAAATAATTACCCAGTACTTGCACAATAGGTAAGACTTCAAAGGTATTAACCAAGTTCAAATCATTAATCGCCATATTCCACACAAAAATCACCCTTTATTTATCTCAAGTTCACTACTTATTTGGTTATCTCGTGAATTAATTTTATTTATGATCTAGCGACCTATGAGTGATGAAAAATTGTGATTTAAGTTTATTATGTGGTGATTTAGGCTCAAGTCATTAATCATCACTTCTCACACAAGAATCACCTTTTATTTTTCCTTTGGTTACTACTTAGTAGCTTTCATACGTATTAATTCATGATCTAGTGACCCATGATCTAGTGACTTATGAGTGGTATAAAATAGTGATTTAAGTTTATATGTAGTGATTTAAACTCAAGTAATTAATCATCACTTCTTACACATGAATCACCATTTATTTTTTCTTTTGTCACCACATTGTAGCTTTCATGTGTATTATTTCATGATCTGGTGACCCATGATCTAGTGACATATGAAAAATAAAAAATAGTGATTTAAATTTATTATATGGTGATTTAAGCTTAAGTCATTAATTATCACTTCTTACACAAAAATTATTATTTACTTTCTCCCTTAGTCACTACTTATTTTCTTCTAAACCATAACTAATTTTTTTTAAAAAAAATGAAAATTGATCAACTATTACCGGTTGACTTTTTGTGAGCATCCATACTCCAAAGCCAATTATGATTATAGCAAACGTTGCCATGTCAATATTGTTGAATTAGGAAGCATTGTTATGTTACCCATATATTAATTTATACATGTATATGTTCAAGGTAAACAAAAAATTTCAAGATGTATTTAAAGAAATGCAAATACCTAAGGAAGATTTCCAATATGTAATTAATGAAATACAAATACCTATCAACTTTGTTTTTTTTCTAGTTTCACTCACAACTTAAACGAAGATTAAAAGAATAGTAATACTACTTACCATGAAAAGATTTTATACAAATTGTATTATAAAAATTGTTGGGACCGAGATTACGGCGGGACGATGAAAAATAATAATTTTAAAAAATGAAGAGTCGCCAACAATTTTATTTAAATTAAAAAAAATTAGATTTTTTTTAAAAATAAATTGATCTTTGAAATCAAGTTGAGTTCGAGAATTAATTGTGCACAAGAAATTGTGAAAACTAAATACCACAATATCTCTGTACATCTGTCCTAAGATAGTTCCTCTAATTTAATTGTGCAAATCAATTAATAACCTTAGCAAGATTTGTTTTACCCCTTTTATCAGACAAAGAAAACTAATTTATAAAAAAAATATTTTGGCTTGACTTTTCGACCTACGTATTCTCCAAGTGCAATGAGAAATTCAAAACCAACGTAATTATCTAAAAAATGATTATGAGTTAGTTGATTTAAATTTTGAAAAGATTTCTCAAAATAATCTATACAATAAATCCTTACAATATCAATCAACACTGAAGAAAGCATAGTGCTATACAATCAATGTTGATGGTTGTTTGCGTGGACTAGAAATGATTTTTTTTTAAACAAACTTTATTTAACAAAAACATATGTCAAGATAACAATAATACTCCAAAATTAACACAAGTCATGTCATTGAGCAACGTAAATATAATACAAAGAAGTAAAATGATTCTTAACGATTCAAATAAGAAAATTCAAATTTTTTCATTTAATATTTTTGTATCCCTTTTTTTAGTTTACTATTCCTAACCCACCTTATTTGATAACTTTATCATGTTAAATTTTGTTGTTCATATTTATAGATAATTTCTTTTTATACTAGCTTTTATAATTTTTTTCTTTTCTTCTTTATTTTTTTTTTTAAGAGAAAAACAACTTATCTCAAGAACTAATCTTGACTATACATAGTTAACATTAATTTGAACAGAGCTTTGTAGCCCACCCCCATCTAATGATTATTATTTATTATTTTTTACCAAATTAATAATAATGTTTTTAAAACTGGATCAGTTATTGAGCCGATGAAAGCATTGGTTCATAGCTCACTTATTCAACTATAATTGAACTGGTTGAACTAGTGCAACCGTAATTGAACCGTGGTTGAATTAGTGATATCTAAATTTTTTTTTAAATTTTATATATATTAAATAATAAATTAAGATATTATTAATTAACAATCTTTCATAATTAAATAATATAAGATTCTTTTTTTTAACAAAAATATGACGCTTTCTAAGCTAAAATTCCAGCCTTAAGAAGGCGACCCAAACTATAACAAGTTTTTTTAATTATATTTCTGAGGAAGCCTAATCCAACAACATCGCAAGTCCCTATACCCAAGTATTACAATTAGGTTTCCAACTAATAGGTTTTCATTAAATTTCTCCTGCCACTTGGCTTCTTCCTAACAACCACCAATAAACACGATGTTTGGACTCCATGAACACGATGCCACCAAGAAAAACACGTAGGCCACCAAGATTCAGTGGCAACACACACATGCCATCCCGACGTAGCTGCGAAGATGACACGAGCACTCCATGGTGAGCTGCGCAGAGAACAATGTGGCAACCTACAACCTTTCTCACGATGGTGACAAAACTCGTTGTAGCAGGAAGCAACTCCTAGAGGGTGTGGTTGTGGGGGTGTGACTAAGATGTTGAGATAACACAAAACAACATCGTTTTGGCTAAACCGTTCAAACCAGTGAACCACCGGTTCTGACTAGTTTTCCCAAATTTTTTTATCGATTCTTCTGATTTTCTTCGATTTTCTTTATCACCGGCTCTATGGTTGAAATGGACTAGACATATGGCCAGTTCACCAGTTTTCCCATTGAACCGGCCAATTCGGTATGGTTTTTAAATCATTGATTATAACAAGCATTAGTCAAAAAGTCAGCTTCATTTTTTTTAAAAAAAGGAGATTTCTATTCTCAAGAACAGAGAAACGAACAAAAGAAAGGAGATGCTCACAGTGGAGTGCAGAGCGGTGGAGTTCTCTGCAGTAATTAAGTCTGGGTCACTTAGAGATGCGAGCTCGATGCGTGTCGTCTCAGGCGAGCTGGTTGATGGTGACTCATGGCGGAGTGATTTAGTGTTTTGAGGTTAAGACGTGGTGGTGGCCGATAGCTTATGCATGGGCTACTGGGATCACGCACGGTGGAGGACGACAAAGGAAATGATGGCGGAGCGGACTTAGTAAGAAGGAAGAGGTTCTCTGTGTTAGGTAGTTTGATATGGTGGGGATCAACGGTGGCTTGGGGTGGATGTTGGCAGCAATTACTATGGGTTCCAGGTTCTGGTATGGTGGCTTTGGTTCTTGATGGTTGGTGGTATAGGTTATGCAATGGTGGCTTAATTGGAACAAGGTGGTTTGGCTATGGAGGTTTGGGGTTTGATATTTGCTAGTTTATGTTGCAGATGGTGGTAAAGGTTGTGTGGTGGTGGCTACCATAGAAGTTTGTTATGCATTAGTGTTTTGATTCTGTGAAGGGGCTATTTTCTAGGTTTGTGTATGGTTATGGATAGGTGTTTCTATAGATTTTGATTTGTGGCTTTGTTGCTCAAGGTGCAAGGTGGTGTTGGAATTTCTGTTTTGGGAACTTTTGGAATAGGTAAATGAAAGATGTAAATGGACATGGAGGTCGTTATATGTTATAGTGTTTGTTGTTTGTTAGGATGAGTAAAATGTGAGTGGTGTAGGTGCGTGCTGTGACATAGTAGGATGTAATCTAAAATAACAGGGGGATATATATTTGGGATTGTATTCATAAGATAGCATGACTATATCAATAACGTAAAAGCAAAGACATATACTCCATAAATATTATGGACCATAAGGAGAATGTAAAAGCAAATGGGCTTACCTTATTGACAAACCAGAGAAAAAACCCCTTCTAGTTTTTCTTTCACCTTTCTCTTTGTTCTCCCTTAAGAAATCCTCAAAAAGCTTCTTAATACTCTAAGTCTCTCACTTTTTTTCTTATATTTATATAGCCTTGCCTTTTCACCTTTTCCCCTTCCAGCTCTTTCTCTTTTTCTCCTTTTAGTGCCAATGGTAGTGCAGGTGTGGTGAGTACGTGAGGTAGAATGGAGCAACTGTTGTGTAATGGTGCCAAAAAAAAGTGGGAACAAAGAAACCTTGTTCCAACTGTAGTGGTGTGTGTGTCATATATATGCATAGGATGTATGGTATAAAAGGAAATAAACACAAACAAAGCAAAAAAAAAGGAGGGGGGACTTTGGTTGCCACTCAATGGTAAATGCCGACATTAGTGCAACAAATATTTGGGGTTATTTAGGCGAAGAAGTTGGTGGATTTGATAAACTTGGCATAACAATGAAAGATATGTACAATTATGTTTGAACGAAAAAGTCAAAATTGATTGAAGCAGGAGATGCCCAATCATTATAATAGTTTGTTAATTTTATTCAATCTTGATTTATTTATATACAGGAAAACAAAAAGAAGGTGCTGGCCAGAATGTTGATGTATCTTTGAATTTATCAACACAAGCTTCTTTGAAGCAACCAAATGAGCTATCTTTAAGTTGGGATTTGAATTATGCAAGCATGTCATTCACAAGTTTGTTACAGTCATTTAATCCTATGAATTAGGAATCTTGTGCTTACAATTGGATACCACTAAGTGGCAACTTATAGGGGAGGAAACCACTTTTTAGAATTTTTTTACTTCTGGATATAAGGGACCATATTTTTTGTTGGGTCTTTATAAGGGACCATCTTTTTTGTTGGGTCTTTGTAGTATATTCATCTTGTATTTTTTTTAAAATGGGTCCTATTTCTATTGTTATTATTGAAGACACTGTCAAATCCTATTTCTAATGGAAGATACTATGCTTATATATATATATATATATATATATATATATATATATATATATATAGGTTTTGGTTTCTATTAAATTTTACAGGTTCTTGATAATTATTCATTCAACTTTTCTTTCTTATTAGACATTCTAGCTAACTTTTGTATTGTATTTTTACCTGTTTTGGTATAGGATATTGATCAAGTATAATATTTTCTAGAATGCCTTCATTTACACTATGTTAAAGTTTGCAATATATGATCCTCTTTTGACGTAAATGTTATGCCATTTACTCTAGTCTTTCCCTCTTCTTTTACTTCAATTGGCTATAAACATTAGCTTGATGAATTACACTCACATAATGTTGTTTGTCCATGTCTATTTCATAACAAACCAGTGTTAATTTTGATATAACAATTAAAAAACAAAGTTTGGCAAGTGCCAAAGTTAGATAGTCTAGGAATAGTCTTTTGCTATAAAACTAGCAATTGGGAGAAAACATTTAATATTTCAAGTTCACCATAAATGATGTTACATACTCATTCACCATTTCATGAAATAACTTTATACATCTCATACTTAACTTAAACATCAAGACTTTCGTTCTCTATTTCCTAATGCTTGAATCCAAGTATAATTCTTGGGTCTACTGCTAGCTTAAGGCTAATGACCATGCAGCTCCACGACCATCCCAATTTGATATGCAATATGTTTTTTATGAAATGTAGAATGAAAACTTATTATACTTCCAAAAAATGGTAAATGAAAGTACACTCACAAAAAGAATATGCCAAATTAAGAATTTTAAGCCATTGTACAAAAAACAAGTTACACGAAAGAATGCCAATAATGAGACTTTTGTGCAGAGTCTCTTATTGAGATACACAAGAACTTGGATGCCTAAAACCTAATACAATTGGCATCTAATTTGTGGTAAAATTGTAGTCTCATATAAGATGCATCACACATGCATATATCAAACTAGTTTTACCAAGCAAAGCAATGAAATGCACGATAATTCCTAAAACAAAATTGCCTTCTTTCAACCAAGTATAAAATCTTAAACTAGGCAATTTACAGTTTAAGAGTCTTCTTTTTTCAGCAAATTGAATAGGAAAATGCAAGTATATTCAACCCTATCAAAAGACATTATTAAGAAGATTCATCATTGACCTACCCCCATGAGTAGCTGCTAAGTAGAAATATCCCTTCTAATGCAATAACACAATTGAACAGAAAATATCAAACAAGATTTATCTGCATCTGTCAGAACTCAGAAGTCACAAAAAATCCTAGGTTCTGTACGAAAAATGAAAGTGAAAGAACCATTAGACAAAATATGACATAGAGTTAATCATATTACCTAATTTTAATAGCATACTCATTAGTCATACAACACAACTAACTAATTTGAATTAGTAAGGAAAACTGTAGACAAGCAATTCTTTTTTTTATTAATCTCTTGAATGAAATTATAAACATAATAAAGAACATAGGTCTACAACTACTAGCAAAATACCATGCTCAATATATTTGCATTACCAAATTAAGAAAATTGCTCAAGGAAACAACATATAGCAAGTTAATGTGCAGAGCTCATTAAAGATTAGGGTGTATCAAAGTGACATATAGGTCAAAGATCTTGTCCAATTTTAGAATCTATCACTTTAACAGTATAAATTTGATTGCTCTAAGCCTACAAGACTGCTAATGTATATAGTTCAATTTCAAATCTATTAAAGTGATCAAGCCAACTAAACAACAAAAAATGACACATAGCTTTGCTGAAAACGAATCATCAAACTTGACTTAGAATTTAAAAATTTAATTCCATCCAATAACACATTATTGCAAGTAAACTCCTATTTCTTTCTTGAAATTAAAAAGTAAACATGTTAACAAGTAAGAGCAGATAACTCACCCATTGGCATCACTAACATCCCTTGAAATTTTCATTTTTTTGGTAGTCCCTTTATACAAATCCTCCAAACTACATAGCAATGTTTTCTCTATGGCTGCATCTTTCCTTAGCATTTGCCCAGAGCCCACTCCAACACCACTCTTAAACTGAGCAAAAATATCATTACCAAATATGCCTCCCCTGGAAAAGCCAGAGGTACCAGCATGGCCACCCATGTCTTCCACCAAAGGGAGTGGAAAACTCGAAAAACTATAAAAATATATCATCTGCGCTTCTAGGGTTGAACCAGGATATCGTCGGACCACTATTGCTCCCGCTAGGGAAACCATCGGCACCCGGTGGCGGTGCTTGCCTCTTCAACCCCTCCTCACCATACTGGTCATACATCGCTCTCTTAAATGAAAGAATTAGGAGAAAAGGGGAAGAAGTAGGGCAACGAGGGGAAAGAAAAAAATTGAGCCAAACCAAAATTATGCTCGGTTTAAGCCAAAGGCCAAAAGTTGTGATGGGTTGTGAGTGAGTCCCATTTTTATGTGCTGTCATTCTATTATGGGGTGTATGTAAGAATGGCGTGTTACATTTGTGTATAAACAAGAATTTCTCTAGGTTAAAATAGGGTGAGGTGAATACAAAGTTAGAAACCCGGCTTGTATATGTTTTGCACTTTTAGTGAGCCAAAATTAGTGCCTTTTGGCCTTTTGGGTCTTCATTTGTTTCAATACAAAAATACTCACCAAAGATGATCAAGCAGAGGACTTGAACACAGGGGAGAAGACTCAAACCAAGGGAGACACATACTCTGCCTCACCGGAATCGTGGAGAAGTTTACCGGAGACACCAACATCGGTCACCGAAGACGTAGATCCAATCGGTTGCATGACGATGTGAAGGGAAAAGCTTCATGAATATTGAAGGATGGAAGCCTAACATTGGGTTTACTCTATTTTTTTTAAATTTTTCTTTAAAAAAATTCAAAAAAAGAACCGATCGGTTTTACTAAACCATTAGGTTGACTAACTTTTACTGGTTTTACTGGAGTCATGGCTGGTCCACGATCCGACCTGTCTAGTTGAACCAGTTCTTAAAACATTGCATAGACTAGTATATCATCAAAAGTAATTTAGACAATGTTGAAAGATTATGTAACATGAATGTTAATCAATTGTAATAGGAAATTAATTCTTTAATAAATGAGCAGTACAAAAACATATATTTCCAACTATTAACGATACATTTGAAATGGAAGAATAGATTTAGAGCACAATATTTTTTGTCTTCAAACTCTCAACTCAGCAAATATGATAGCATGATTTGATAAGCAAATATGATAGCATGATTTGATAATCAAATTCAATAATAGAATGCATTAAATTGTCAATATATTAGTGTAACAAACTAACTAACCATAACGATCCAGTGTTGACACGTACAGTTAACAAACTAAATCCTTTATAGCATTAAATTATCAGGCATTAATTTTTTTTCTTGGGACAAGAAATGCCATAGAATCGTCAAATGTGTAAACTCATATGACATATGTACGTATATACTCGATTTAATTAGAGCTAGATGCCATAACTTTTTTCCGCACGACAGAGTCCAATCCCACATGACATATTCAATCCTAGCTTCTCTTTTATATATAATATTAGATATTAGATTAGATTAGATTTGTCTTAATGGTGTAGATGGGTTCACTTTTTCTTATGAAGTGAATTCCTCACTTCAGATGAGCCATATTCCAAATTATTACAATGGATTGAGATTAAGGTAAAGGTTATAAGTTTAAGTCATAATAAGGATTCCTAAATTAAAAAAAAAGTTATTCTAGTATATAAATTTGCCTTTCCATCTTTGAAATAATTA
Organism: Ormosia emarginata; assembly: GCA_029884605.1. Classification (NCBI taxonomy): domain Eukaryota; kingdom Viridiplantae; phylum Streptophyta; class Magnoliopsida; order Fabales; family Fabaceae; genus Ormosia; species Ormosia emarginata. Next base: position 2,666,657 of record JAQQTP010000058.1, on the reverse strand, counting down.
TTGCTCCATGTTGCACAATAGCTGTTAAAAGTTATTTTAAATTACATTTATTAAAGGGTAAAATTATTTTTAGAAATAAATATGGATAAAGGCAAAATTTTGAACATAATAACTACATAAATAAATCTTTTAGCATGATAAATATGTTTATTTAATTGAACTTCACACAAATCCTTTACAAAATTTCTCCCCAAACTGCATGGCTATATATGTTCATTTCCATCTTCAAAAGTGATTCCTACCAAGTTGCCTATCTTCTACAGGAAATGTTTATAATAGTATTTGATAGATAACTTATGCAGTCTTACCCAATCAACAATTTTGATTACGTTGGCATTGTAAAGGTCTACTACTTTCTAATAGTAAGGTAAGGATTAATTGTCATTTATGGTCTTCCTTATCAAGACAAAACCATAATCAATCTCCAAATAAAATTTACTCAAAAAATAGTCAGTTCTCAAATTGATGAAGTGTCTATCTCTTGCCTAAACACCTTCTAGCTTCTTCCTTAAAAAGTTAAGGATTAGCAATCCTTTTGAAATTTCAAAATTGAATGGATTTGATCATATACATATGTAAGGAAGCAATAAAAAAAGAAAGAAGTACTTATCTTGTTTCTTTTATCACTTAGGAATTGTGCAAGATCAAAGTCCCACAGTTTTGAATAGGAGAAAGCAGTGAGAAATCATTTTTATGACTTTGACTCTCTTACTCTAATCGTTGCTTCTCTTTTTGTTACTTTAAAAGTAGCTGCTACAACTTTAGCCACTCGAATTTTCGATATTCCTTTTCATTTCTCAATAAATGAATGACATCCATAAAAAAGATTTTAGGCATATCTATTTCTTTATATTTTGACTTTTATGGAGTTTCTTTCTTTGCTATAGTTGATAAAAAAAACCATTGTTTTGGATGCTATATATGTAGAAATGATTGGTTTGCCTAGTATTCCATGAAGGAAGAAAGTGCTGAAGAAGAAATACCATACCTACCCAGTCATAGATGAAAGTACCACTTTTTATTTCATTAGATAGAAATAGGTTATGAACCCCTCAGATGTAGGTGTACTTGACATTAAAGGCTCCCTTTCAAGATGAAACTACAGGTAGAGTAGGTCAATTAGTTAAACAAACAATCTCCCATTTCTCTTGATGCTTTCCCCCACAACAACATCTTAACTACTCAAGCGTGGAGAAGGTTATCTTTATTCCAAGGGACACATAGGGAGTAAAGAACTTTAAAAACAAGGAAGTCACTTTTAAGCACAACTTCGACTTATTAACTATGCTCGATTATGCTTACCAAAAACTATTGGAATAGATTTGTAATTAATCTTAACACAAAGTCCAACTATATATTTCCTAACAATTTAACAATAAGAGATTTTTGTCCTGGTTTGCTAAGTTATGTCTTATCAATAGTAAGGGCAACCTTTTTGGTCTATCCCAAGGGAGACTTTAACTTCATTTATCTTCCTTCTATCTCTTCCCAATAAATTTTATTCTTTGTCATCTTTTTGTATTAGTTGCATCCTTATCTAAGTTTGACATGTTCTCATTGTTTACTAAAATAGCCATATAAACATCGGCAAAGCTTGAATATAAGGTTAGAGAGAAGGGGTGATAAAGTTTTTAACAGGTTAACATTATATTTTGTCAAAAAAACTAAAACTTAGAGAAAATTCTCAGGATTTCAAAACATTTGGGGGACTATGGCTTTATGTGGATGAATGTAATTTCACCTTTTCATATAAAATTTCTCGTGCTTAGACCCCCAATGACCTAACTCCTTCCATCATCTAGTCTTCCTCTAGTGATGCATTAGAATTGTGCTCTAATGAAACACCTCATTCCTTCATCCTTTTTTTTTTCTTTTGCTTCTATGCAAGATATTTGCTTCTTATGAAGAGAGTTATTGTTATTATCCTTCTTCTCCAATGATAAGACTACATTGTCATAATTAATTTAATTTGAACAAAAGACAACTCAACTATGTGACAACTTAATCATTGAAACCTCAAAACATCGATCATGTTAATCTCCGCGTTAGTTGCTGTCAGTTAAACTTAACGAACATGCACGCATGACACGTTAAGTGCCAAGTTGGACACTGACGTGGCTTCCTATGTTGTCTAAAATGACGTAGTTTCAATTGTCCATGAAGAAACAAAGTTTTCAACCCTAAAACATTGTTGTTTTGGACCAAAATTCTCAAGATCAACTTTCCCAACCCTAAACCCTCAAATGGCACAAGATCGACAGTAACTTGAAGATCCAAATCGCTTCAAAACCCAAATCGCTTCTAAGCCACAAACTGATGGCAACTTGAACATCCAATCCAAAATATAGGAGGTGCACCTCCAGAATTGTTAGCATTACCAGAGGACATATGCCAAGCCACATGATCATGTTCTGAAGATGCAGGCACAAGCATGGACTGCTCAGTACTGTTTCTTGGAAAGATTCCTAAATTAAGTTCTTCTTGTACTGCTCTTTCTCCAGAGTTAAAAGTAGAAGAATTGTCATCTCTAGAATTTGCAGCTCCATTACAAGGAAAATGATGCATGCACAACGCAAGTGACTAGTTTTGAGAAGCACCATAACGAGTTGGAGATTTGAATTTTTCAAAAGGAGGAGAATTTTTTGTTAAGATATAATTATGCAGAAGCATTAAAAGCACACCGTAGAAGATCTTGATATGGAAATGAGTTTACTCCGAGGCCTTCATCTGCTTACAACATTTATTTGTGGAGGTTCATCATCTAATGAAGGAAATAGTGGCATGTATGATGGTTTCAATAACCTTTAAATGAATAAAACAAACATGTGACATTAGTAAAGTAAGCAGTGAAGACCAAAAAATCAACTTATGCACATCAAAGTCTCAAGTTTTGTGATTAAGAAACTTAGATTATTGTCCAATAAATTTATGCAATTATTAGTGCGATAAAAACATAATTGCAAAAGTTGGAAATAGAATCATAAAATTTGATCATATAACACAAACATGATTTAACAAAGTTCAAAAGACAAAAAAGACTACACACCAATCATAGTCATTCTTTTCACCATCTGCATTAAGCAAGTCACTGGTTTCTCCTCGACCAGGAATGGATATCCTAAGCTTGATATCAGAAAAATATCTCAACTTTGTAGCTACAAATTAAAATCCAAGACAAAAGGTTGAAATGCATGAGTGTCACCCAAATGGAGCAACCAAAAAACAGATACATTTTCTTCTTAGGATGATAGTAAAGAAAATTAAAGAATGAGTCTTCCAAGTCATCCGACGACTGAAGCAAAATATTCTTTCTTTCTTTGGGCGACATTTCATTGAACAAAGTAAGATCATCCTCTATATAGTTTATTGGTTTCTTATTCAATTCATAATTAGCCAAAAAATTACAGCAACATGTCTTTTTGGACAGCTTTTGGATAAATGATACCATGCTTTAATGTCTATGAAGAATTTGTTTGTCCATTGCATTCTGCCATTATCTCTGCATCTAATTTTTAACTATTGTTGCTACGGATGACAAAAAGATTTTGGAGGTTGAATTTGATTATTCAAAGGCAGTATAGTTAAATAAAAAAACTATAAACACCAATTTCACCAATTGGTGCTGCATTCAATTATTATTAGATAAAGATAATTACAACAACCTAAGTTGGAGATTATTTTGCATTGTTTTGTTATCCTATGTTGCTGAAATATTATGTGAACATTTTTTGCTAGATTCCATTTAGAAGATTAGGCTTGCAATATGTTCATTATTGATCCACATCTTTAGGAAGTTTATTTTATATTAAGTTGTTTGTTGTACAATATGTCATTATTAATTCACATCTTTAGGAAGTATGATTTATTTGTTGTACTTCTAGGTTGCACTAGGTGATATGGCTAAGTTTCTAATTACTAAATATGATGTTGATAAGTTGCCAGAAGGAAAACTGAGGTTTTTGTTTCTCCAATTTCTTAATTGTCAGTATTTTGTTTAGTTAACTGACATTAGCTAATGGAATCATCTAATTCAATGGCTAAATCTAAATTGATCAATTGATTTATATGTCTCTATGTAATGTCAGTCAATGTAACAAGTTTTCGTGGATCCTGGCTGGCTTGGTGTTTGCCACTCACCAACTGAATGTTTCTATAACTTACAAATATTGTATATAACTCATTGTATGCTATACTAGTTGAGTTTATATTCTATGCAATCTCATACTACAACACAAAAGGAGTAGAGGGAACTACACCAAATTTTCCAAAAGCTCAGACACTAAAGGATGGGCTCATAGTTCCCTTAGGAAAGACAAAAAAAAATTAGGTATAAAGGTATGCATTAGAAGTTAAATTTAATTTTCATCAGTAGAGAAGTTTATTGGTGATTTCTATGACCGGATACTTCACATCTAATCACTTTGTGTTGCATAGATCTATTTGTACAATGAGTACATTGTTTATAATGTGGAGCATATTAGGATGCGCTATGTTGTTCACATAAATTTCAATTTTATTTAAGTTAGTGGCCAGACATGATTACTATGTTATTATATTATATGTATCTTTCATCATTTTTTGGTTAGCCAAGCCAATCAACAATGAGGATCTGTGTAAAGTATTTTTACTAAGAAAAGTGAAAAGATTTGCACTGTGTTTTACCCATTGTGATTAAGAAAAATGAAGTTAAAGGCTTAGTGCTTTCGTCTCTTTGTGATAACTGATAATATTGTAAGGCAAAAGAAATAAATGGAAAGTAGGATGAGAGACAATTAACAGGGGTAAGAAATGTCAACAAAAACACTAGTACTCCAGTAGTGACAAACATTCATATGCAATAAAATCCAAAACCAATATTGAAGATATTGCTCTCCCTGAAAGGCTGAAACCCTAGAACATTTGCCAGTAGCAAATCCCAATTCAAAAGGTACCTAATTCAAGCCCCAAAATTCAAACTTGACTAAGCCACCATTAAAGTTCAAAGCACATAGCAAAACCGACCATTAGAAAGTAGCAGTTGAACTTGACTCACCAAATTCCCAAGTCAAATTGCTTCAAACACAGTGTACCCTTAAGATCCCAATTTCAAATATTTAAAAAAAAACATAGCTTAAATAGCAATTACAATAAGATGAATGTTGTTTCAGACACTCAGATCTTCAGCATTCATGGCTTCTTATAAGCGACCAAAAAGTATAGATCAGAACCAATGTGATCCAATAGTTCACACCAACGCTAAAATATTCTATTATTCTCTCTCCTCATATAATTTTTTTTCTTTTTAGTTATGAAAAAATAAGAATTTTTGGAGTGAAATTGCTTAGTAACTATGTCGTTTTGAATTAAGAAGCCATATCAGTATCTAACTTGACACTTAACATGCCACATGTGGATGTCCATCAAGTTTAACTAATGGCAACTAACGTGATGACTAACGTGACCAACACTTTGAGGTTTTGAGGATTAAGTTATCAATTTTTTAAAGTCAGGGATGAATATAACCGGTGCATATAATTTCAGGGACTAAAGTGGAGGTTTACTCTTATATTTTATAAAAAAAAACTAAAACTTAAAGAAAATTCTCACAATTTCAAAACATTAGGAGGACTGTGACTCTATGTGGATGAATGTAATTTTGCCTTTTCATATAAAATTTCTTGTGCTTAGACCCCCAATGACCTCAACTCCTTCCATCATCTAGTCTTCCTCTAGCGGTGCATTAGAATTGCCCTCTAAAAAAATACCTCCTTCCTTCATCACCTTTTTTTTTTCTTTTGCTTATATGCAAGATATTTGCTTCTTATGAAGAGAGTTCTTGTTATTATTATTCTTCTCCAATGATAAAACTATGTAGTCAATATTAATTTAATTTGAACAAAAGACAATTCAACTATGTGACAACGAGATTAAATAATAAAACTTTAAATACAAAATGATTAATTTGAAACCAATGTTGTATTAGATTTCTTTCAAACTAGTTTTGCTTAACGACTATAATAAAAATAACTTCTATTTTTTAAAAAAATTTTAATTAATTGCCAATTATACAATATTTTAAAATGATTATGTAGTAACAAGCTTTACTATAAAAGGTAATTACCAAATATACAATACTTTAAATTGATGAAATTGTAATTAGCTTTGTTGTAAAAGGTAGGTTTTAGAAGGTAGTGAATCTCATTGAAAAAGCAAGAATAAATTATTTAGGTTTTCAATTGCCAATTACTGAGTTTGTAAAATTGCATTATCTAAAGTTCTTTGCTTTCACTTTAACCTACCTTATATTTCTTCACACTAGGTGAGATCTCCTTTGCAATAAAAAGAAAGAAGAAATAAGTTCTTTTCAATAAAGTATGGTTTTTAAATTGGTTGATTCATAAAATAAAATGTTTTCAAGTTAATTATTAATTATTAGTGTTTTCTTTTTATCACATTTATCCTTTTAGTTTAGTAGAAAGATGGATAATCCTTAAAATCATTATCATTGGCTTCAAGGATAATACATTATTTTACGAGTCTTATTAAAAATATATATTAAGCCAATGAATATGCTACTCAAAAAAATATTGGTAGACATTTTTTGCGAAAGCTTTGGTCAAAATGTGAATGTTGAGAAAACAAGGATTTGTTTCTCGAAAAATGTCAATTATAATAGAACTAGAGAAATCTATGATGCTTTTGGCTTTCAGTTAACTAATGATTTGGGAAAGTATTTTGGGGCTCCTCTTCTCTACATAAGGACATGCAAATGCACATTTAGTTATATTACTAATGAGCTCATGTAACAACTGCATAGTTAGAAAGAAAATCCTCTCTCCTTTGCTAGTAGGTTGATGTTGTGCAAATCCATGGTGGTAGCTATTCCTTCATACTCTATGCAAACTACCCTGTTGCCCTCTTTGGTTTATGATGAGATTGATAAATGTTGTAGAAATTTCTTATGGGGATTCACTGAGGAGAAAAGGAAAATTAGCTTGGTTTATTGGGACACAGTGTGCTTGCCTAAACCCATAGAGGGTCTTAGACTAAGACATGCTAGAGATATAAATCTTGCTTTTATGGCTAAGGTGGGCTGGGGTCTCATATATAAAAAAAGATGAATTGTGGGTCTTGGTGTTGAGACATAAATATAAATATGGTAGTGATTTGATTCCTATTGTGCAGTATTGTCAAAATGCTTCAAATTTGTGGTTGGGGATTTCAAAGGCTTGGAATTTTGTTGAGGACGATCTCATTTAGCATGTCAATAATGAGAAAATGGTTAATTTTTGGAAGGATGAATGGGTTCATTTTATTGGACTTCTGGAGCCAGAGACTTTTCATTAACTTTCAACTTCTGAACTTTTTAGAAAAATGGTAGATTATGTATTTATAAATGGTGCTTGGAATTGGGAAGCTTTTCTGATCTCATTCATACTCATATTTGTGAGCAAATAAAGAGTATCAGACCTCTAAATACCATGAATGGTGAGGACAATCCAACTTGGGCTCTTAATAACGATGGGGATTTCTCTTTAAAATCTACTTATAACATGATCTCTGGCAACCATATTCTTGTGGAACATTCTCTGAATAGGAAAATATGGTCTTGGCATAGGTTGGAAAGGATCTGGTCATTCATGTGGCTCTTAGCATTGGATGGGTTGCTCACCAATGATAGGAGGTTTCTTAGGCACCTGGCTAACAATCCCTTATGTCATAGGTGTTACTTAAACTTCGTTGAAATTGGTCTTCATGTAGTTAAGGATTGTGTCAGTATTGAGATGTTTTGGAGGAGGTTGCTTGGTGATGCTCTTTAGCCCTTCTTTTTCCAGCAAGATTTGGATGAATGATTATCAGATAATCTCAGTAGCAAGAGGTTGATACTTGGGAAAGAATGGTGTTTTCTTTTTGGGGTTGCCATTCACTTTCTTCGGCAACATAGAAATAAAATGACCTTTAACCATTCTAATACACTTAACAGGGATCTCCCCTTTCACTCTTGGCTAAAGGTGAAAAGTTATTTGTTACCATCAATATCTGTTCTACAATCTATCCTATGCATTCTAAAATTGTTCAGTGGTGCACGTGGGATTTTCTTTATGTTGGTTGGATTTGTCTTAACTCTAATGGCTCAGTTATAGCTTGCAATAATGCTGCCAGTGGTGGCTTAATCCAGGACACTTTTGGTGGTTATTGGGGGGGGGGTTCTCAGCAAATCTAAGAACCACTTCAATCACTGTTGCCGAGGTTTTGGGTGCTCTCCATGATTTAGCTCTTTCCTGAGATCTTGGGTGCAGACAAGTGAGAGTAAATATTGACTCTGAAGTTGTGTTGGATCTTATTAAATTGTTCCTCTCTTCTCCATCCAGCTTATGCTCTTATGCGTGATATGAAGTCTCTGATTGCTAGAGATTGTTGGTGATCTTTTCCTATATTTTCAGAGAGTCCAATCAAGCTGTAGAGTTACTTGCTCATCATGGTCAATTGTTGATTTTGGTGCTCATTATTTTTTGTCTCCATTTCCTTGTATCTTTCAGGTCCTGCGTGACGATTTGGCTAGTATTGCTTACTAGTGTGGTATGCTATAGTCTTTTACCTCTTTTGCCTTGAGTGGCTTGATCACCTTGTATCTCACTAAAAAAATAATATTAAACTAATGAATATGTTATTATTGAATGTTTTCAAAATAATTAATGAACCTCCAATAACAATCTTTGTGGACAAGGGATAGAGATGTGGTATGACTTTAAGCATAATAAGTAGATTAGGAATTAAGTGACTATTAGGATTAGGGGGAACCCAACAACTTAGGGAGATCTACATCTAATAAGCTAAGCGAAGAACCGTATAAGTGGGTCTGACACAACATCTTAACCTAAAATCTTAAGACATTAGGTCCATGAGTCTTTTTCACTTATATAGTCTTCATTTTCTCCATCCTTTTTCAATGTGAAACCTCTTCACTCATATCTCACTTATACTTGAATTTCCAACAATCTCTGCCTCAAGCATGAGTCTTTCACATGTTAGAGAGATCTCCCTAACTTATTGAGCTCCTCTTAACCCTAACAGTGATTTCATCACTACTTTTTAAAAGGAAACTAACAAGTGAAATAGTAATTATAATAGAATTTGGCACGATTATCAAAACTAGGGTTTTGAATTACTTATTTCATTATGTAATCAATAGTATAACCATCATATTAGCTCGTATTTATTCAAAATTACTATTATTGTAATATTATTGCAGAATGAATACAAACACTTTTTAAAATATTGATCAAAATGAATAATCAACAACCTGATTTAGATCACGTGCAAATAGACATATTATATAAGGATATGAGTGCCATAATTTTTTGAAATTGAGAGACCTACATGATATCTACATATTTTTCTTTAAATACACTTGTGTCTTAACTATAGAGGATCTTGAAAATTTACATTTGTGTCATCAAAAATAAATTTTAAGTATTTTTTAATTACTTTTGATGCATTAAGAAGTCACTTTTCTATAGAAACACTACAATAGGGCGTGAGAGTTAAAAAGTACCAAGTAGTAGTCTAAAACTATCATGTACCCTATAACTTAGGATACATGTTACAATTTACATTTTGAACCATTGATTTATATGTAAAAAATTTTAAAGGCTAATATTAAAGATTGGAAACCTATAGAACCAATTGTTAATTTGTTTGAATGTAAAAAGTGTAGCTCATTGACCTCTTTCAAGTCACCGCTCTCTGCCACCCCGATGTTCTTGACGCAATTCGCTCTGGCACAGATCACGACACCACCTTCTAGAAGTTCTTCGTCTGCAACCTTGCTGGAGAAACCACCATTGACGCCCTTCGTGGCGAGTTAAGAAGTGACATGGATAAGGTTCTATTGGGACCAACTAAGTGGATTAGACTCAGATTCCTAAAGTGTGCAGGGACGAGGTGATGAAATGTTGCTATGTGGTTCATAGGATTCCTACGTGAGGTTATGCGCTAACAATGGCAAGAAATCAATATGTCATTAAAAGTTGTAAACTTTTTTGGATGCCATTTGATGGGATTATGAAGTGAAGGAAAGTAAAATTGAAAAAGTGAGGAACCTTTCTTCAATTTGGAATAAGTATACAAACTTCCTTTCATGGGAGTTGCCATGAATAGAAGGAAGATGAAGTGGGGTATTATATAGAAGGGCTATTTTTTTGGATATTTCTTTTTCTGTGGGACAATTGTAATTTTGTTTCATCGCCTTATACATAATATTAACTTATGACTTATCTAAACCTATCTTTTAAGTCACATATGAGATGAAAGTAGCTCTATTTTTTTGGGTACGAGAAGGTTCATGAAATCAGAGATGGTGGAAGGAGTGTGGGTGGGGGTAGGGGTGCAGGTGCGGGTGGGAGAGATTTTGATGGGTTTGTTGAGTGAAAAGTTAAGATTGGGTGCAGGAAGGTTCGCGGAGATGGCGGAAGGGTAGGGTGTAGTAGTTGCGATAAGGTGAAGTGTATAATAAAAAATAAAAAATAAAAAAAATTATTATTACAAATAAAATCAATGAATGTATTATGCATCAAAATATAGTAGGACACATGATAGCATTGACTCTAAAACTAGTAACGCCAAATTTGGATCAAAGGCACAAACCCTGTGAATTAGATTCTCCTTAGGGTATGTTTGGGAGTGAAAGTTAGAAGGGAAAGGGAAGGAAGGGAGAGGTTTGAAGTTGGGAAACCCTTGTTTGGGAGTTGAGGGAAGGGAAAAGGGGGTTATCAGAAACCCTCCAAAGCCTCTCTTTTCAGTTCCCCCAAATTGGGGGGTTTTGATATAAAATTACCCATTTATCCTTCATCCCAAATTCCCAACCTACCCCACCTCACCGTCACAGCTGCTCCTCCCTCGAAGGGCTCACGGGGAGACGGCGGTGGAAGGTCACGGAGGTGACGGCGCACGGATGCGACGGCGGATCCGAGCATAGGAGGACCGCGGGTCGCAGATCTGGGCAACGGCAGGCGCGGGTCGCGGATCTAGGCGACGGCAGGCGCGGGTCGCAGATCTAGGCGACGGCAAGCGCAGGTCACAGATCTAGGCAACGGCAGGCGCAGATCCGGTGCTGTACAGGCCGCGAGGAGCAGTGCGGGGTCTGGGCTTTCCAGGGTGCGACGGCGCGATGAGCGGCTGGTCACGCGGCTGAACTGCTTCTGTCGGACGGCGATCTGGTCAGATCTGGGCTCGGGCTCGTGAGAGGCGCTCGTCACGCTGGTAGCGGCTGGTCGGAACGTGCGGCTTGGCGGCGGCGGTGGTAGCTTCTGAAAATGGAAGAGGAGATGGAGGTGGTAGCTTCTGTTTTGGATAAAATGGTAAAAAACATATCATAAATCTCTCATTTTCTTTCCCTCGTATATTTCGCACTCCCAATTAAAGGAAGGATAAACTTCTCATTTTTCTTCCCTTCTCTTCCCTTTAAACCCTTTTCCTTCCTTTCCCTCAAAATTGCCAAACATAGCCTTAATGTCTATGATAAAGAGTAAAGATCGACATGAATAAAATAAATAAACAAATAAATAAATAAAAAAAGACTGACAAGTCCAAAGTTTCTGCCGTGTCCTCTTATTATTGGTTTCCATTCGAAGTAAAATAAATTTACCCGAAAAAAGCCAAATATTATAAGATAAATTACATCATCACATTACAGCAGCAGAAACCGATTAAAGCCTTCAAAAACGAAGGGCACTCTTTTATTCCACCCAAGCCCCAAACCAAAACCCTAATCGACGAGCGTGCGATTATGGCGTTAGAGAGCGCTTCTCGATCGAGTTCCGCAGCCGATTCCTACATTGGCAGCTTGATAAGCTTGACCTCCAAGAGTGAGATCAGATACGAAGGTGTTCTTTACAACATCAACACCGAAGAGTCCAGTATTGGCCTCAGAAACGGTTTTCTTCTGATACCCACTTTTTTTTCTTGAAGGAATTTTCATTGATCCTATCTGGGTTTTGTTTGTTTTCAGCTGAATTTGGTTCCTTTGATTTCAGATCTTTGAATTCTGTGCCAAGATTTGATTTTTATGTTTCTTTTATTATTATTATTTTTTGGGGGTTAATTTTGAAGAGTGGGCTTTGTCAAAGGGCTATGGGTTCCTCTTACAGGGAAATAATTGTTGTGAACTTGTGATTGTTTGATATTTTGCATTCAGTAATATTTGGGTTACATGTGTTACTGTTAGCTTGTGTGCCTTGAACTGGAATTCGATTTGAAAAGCGTGTTATCTGCTGCCCATCAGTGTCGTTTTAGTGTTTTGGAAGCTTTGTCATTAATCTGTCTAGGTTGGAGAATCTGAATTGTGCTTCTTTCATTGTTGCAGGTGATTCTCACTGGTCAAGGGTTTTTTAATTTCTGAGTTTGTTATTTGCTCTGTGTTTCTTGAATGTACGGCTTTCTGTCGTGTTCTGGATTAATGACCGAGACTGAAAGCCGTATAATCAATTGTACGGTGTTTTCGTTACCGATTAATGATCGCGACAGAAAGCCGTACAATCAACAAACGCAAACAGCAAATAACAAACTCAAAATTTAAAAAACCCTTGAAGTCATTGACTAGTGAGAATCACATGCAACACTGAAAGAAGCACATTCAGATACTCTGACCGAGATATATTAATGACAAAGCTTCCAAAACACTCAAACCACACTGAATGGAATGGGAAGTATTGCAGTAATCATTAAAGAATGGAGATACATATTTTTCTCTCCTCTGTTTGGATAATTAACCTTAGTGAGAAAATAATAGTTGGCATATGTATCGGTATTTCTATAAAGAAAAAACAATTGGCATACTTATTTTCAGGAATACAAAAGGAAAGAGCCTCTATAGAATTTTACTATTTTAAGTATTTTTTTGAACTTGTTTCCTTTTGTCGTTAGTGGTTAAAATTGGGAGTTCATAACATTTTCTATTCCCAGTGCTTTCCGCTCACTTTCAGAAGGAAAAACAAGTTAAGAAAAAAAACAAAGAAATAACTTCCTCCCTAGGAAATACCTCTTTCCCTTGGTTTTCTTTGTTATGGTCCAGTTGCAAGGTATGGGACTTGAGTCCCCCATGACTGTTGAAAGGAAAAAACCACTTCAAGCATATTTGAGTAGAGATTCAAAGGCTTTGCTGTTTACTTACATTGTAAATGGTCAGGACTGTTTTTTTTTATAGAATAAATGGTCAGGACTGTTGGTCATTAGCTTTAATATGTGCAAATTTTCTTGTAACCATGTGGATTATTGCAGCTTTGAATTTTATCATCTTGTTTCTATAGTTTTTTTTATAAAACTTGTTTCTATAATTATATGCTGCCAAAGACTTCTTCATATGGTGTTTACTATCACCAGCTGGGTTGATGGAGTGATACTTTTGTTTTTGTGGGGCAGTGCGATCTTTTGGAACAGAAGGAAGGAAAAAGGATGGTCAACAAATTCCTCCAGGTGACAAGGTTTATGAGTATATACTGTTCCGCGGATCTGACATCAAGGTACCATGCATGGAACATATACAAGCACCTTTTTTAAATAGTTAATGTACTGGTGCCTGATTTTGTTGAATGTATTTTGGAAAGAAAGGCATGCCACTTCAATGATTTTTTTTTAAAAATTTTTTTTTGGGACCACTTGGTCCTAGCATCATTGAAATACTGGGTTATTTATGCCTATTTATGGAGTTCATCTTTGTCCCCAACCTTTTGTAGAAGCTTTTTGGTTCTAGTAATTGCTAACGAGTCACATTAGTATCATTAGATATTTTGGAAGCAGGGAGAAGGAACATTATGAGGCTGATCCAGATTTTCTTATGCCTTTTTAGGTTATTGTTATTGCACGACAAAGGCTTTGTTTAGATTTTATTGCATGCAGGCTTTGAATGATTGATGTCCTTGTTATATGAAACAGATCAGCTTAGACATTTGTTATAATTTTTTCTGCAGGATTTACAGGTTAAATCTTCACCACCTGTCCAGCCTACTCCACAAATCAACAATGACCCAGCTATTATTCAGGTTGATGAGAGGCTTTTTGTCTGAATAATGAATCAAATTAAATTAATCACATTCTAACTATATGGAATTGGATTTGCAGTCTCACTATACTCGCCCAGTCACCACATCTACAAGTTTGCCTTCTGCTGTGACTGGGTCTTTGACTGATCTTAGTTCTCATGCTACACAACTTGGACTCCCTGGCTCAAACTTTCAAGGGCCCTTGCCTTTGTATCAACCTGGAGGGAACATAGGGTCATGGGGAGCTTCTCCACCTGCCCCAAATGCAAATGGTGGTGGGCTTGCTGTGCCGATGTATTGGCAAGGATATTATGGTGCCCCAAATGGGCTTCCTCATTTACATCAACAATCTTTGCTTCGACCACCACCTGGTTTATCAATTCCTTCATCTATGCAGCAGCCAATGCAGTATCCCAATTTTAGTCTCTCTTTACCGACTGGATCTTCTAACTTGCCCGAATTGCCATCATCTTTACTACCTGTGAGTACTAGTACCCCAAGTGTAACATCTGCTTCTTTACCACCATCAAATCTGTCATCAAATTTGCCTCCTGCACCTTCTGCTACACTGGCTTCTGAAACTTTGCCAGTATCAGTAACAAACAAGGCACCAAATGTTTCACTTCCAGCAGTCACGCTAGCTACTAACTTACCATCACTGACTCCTTTGACCAATTCTGGTCCAGATATAAATGCTATAGTGCCACCAATCTCCAGCAAACCAAATGCAATTTCAGGTTCAAGCTTGCCATATCAAACTGTATCCCAGTTGTCTCCTGCAATTGGTGGATCATCAAATTCTATCCGTACAGAAACACCAGCCCCTTCTCTGGTAACCCCAGGTCAATTATTGCAGCCTGGACCAACTCTAGTTTCTTCAGCTCAGCCTTCACAAACACCTCATAAGGATGTTGAAGTGGTTCAGGTATCATCAACATCATCTCCTGAGCCATCTCAGCCAGTTTCTGCTGAAACTCAACCACCAATACTGCCATTGCCAGTAACTTCCCGATCCAATCACAGGGTATCCTTCTTCTCTTGATTTTATGCATGAAGAGACACACACACACATTTTGGTTTTGCACGTGTTTGTATGGTTGTGTATGATGGTAGTCTGTTGGAGTCTGGAGTCTTGTAAATTAACTGGAATATCTTCTCTCCATCTACATATTAAGCTTCACTTTGATCTTCAATTGGTAGATGTTCACTGCCTGTCCTGTAAGCTAGGCTTTGAACAAATCAGGAATATGTGGAAATTGTGCTCTGTATTTTAGATAGTCTGCATACTCTTATTTTCCCCCACTCCCATTTCTTTCTCTCATTGTTCTTTTGGAGAGAATCTAAAGTAGGATATGGTCTGGTTTGTCCATGGTTTTAATTGGCAAACTGCCATATATGAATTATGATGATTAATGAGCCTCTCTCAATTTGTTTCTGTTTTACTTGTATCAAATACATTTAGCACTATGTGATTCATATCTAGACTGCAAGTATGGGTATTTTATTATATTAGCTTATCATTTTATCGTCTAGTCTTTTGATTGAGAAGGACTTTTGACTTTTGGTTGCACTGTTTTAAGCCTGGTGGAGCTCCTATCCAAACTCATCATGGCTATGGTTACAGGGGACGTGGAAGAGGAAGAGGAACTGGGGTAATGATCTGTTTTTCTTTTATTTTTTTGGGTGGGGTGGGGGACGGGGTTATTATTTTTGAGTTTCAGAGTTCACAGACCTTTTCACTTGTTATAATATCAAAATAATGAAATATGCTCAAAGTATCTCTTGATGTGTGGTCTTTAGTGGGTAAGATATGCTTATTTTGAATGGTTATTGAGCACATAGTTACCAGAAACGCAGTACATGGATTTCCCACTTCTTGGCCTTATATTATAAGACTTTCTTTATGGCGAATCTAGTACGCGGTATGGCAAATCCAGTATGTGATTCACAAGGATGTTGAGTGAATCTGGTAACTATGATTGAGCAATCAATATGAGCTAAATAAATCTGCCAGAAGGGTTTTCTGTCATTAATTTGCAATTTTTTTTATTGGTATCTTTAAGCTTGTAATAATCCAGTTGAGGTTTTGAAAGATTGAATTATGCTTGGCAGGGTTTACGTCCAGTCACAAAATTCACTGAAGATTTTGATTTCATGGCAATGAATGAGAAGTTCAAAAAGGATGAAGTATGGGGTCATCTTGGTAAAAGCAACAAGTCTCATTCAAAAGAGAAAGATGGGGAAGAAAATGCCTTTGATGAAGATTACAGTCAACATGAAGAGAATGACGATCTATCAAATTTTGAGGCTAAGGTAATGTTATCTTGTGTGCAACTGGATGTGCATTCGGTTATTATGGATATGTATTTTTGTTGTCAGTCTTTCTGTCTTTGACTCTACTTTTTGTGGATTTTACAGCCTGTTTATAACAAGGATGATTTCTTCGACTCGCTCTCTTCCAACGCGCTTGATCATGCTTCACAGAATGGAAGGACTAGATATTCTGAACAAATTAAGATTGATACTGAGGTAATTTCTGTCATGTTTTGATTTCATACTTGGGGACAATGTTCAATTCATTTGCTGATTTGTGGTGCAGACATTTGGTGATTTTTTGAGGTACCGTGGTGGTGGTCGAGGAGGCCGTGGTGGACGTTTTTCGCGAGGTGGTTATTATGGAAGGGGGGGTTATGGCTATTCTGGAAGAGGAAGGGGACGCGGCATGCCCAGTCGCAGTACTTAGGTGGCAGTTAGTGTTTTGTTATGGTGCAGAACAAGAGCCCGGGCAGCCTCCCATTAAAGCACTGTAATTAATTATCTTAGGGACTATGTTTCAATGTTATGTTTTTTCTGTTTATGTTTCACAGAAATAAGTAGGACAATTTTTCTTGTCATTTTACCCTCTTGTTACTCCTCTGCCAAAGGCACTTGGTTTGGTTGGAAGATGTTTGTACACCATTTTATTTGGCTTATTTATATCAACAAGGCAGAAGTTTAGACTAATTTATTGCAGTATATTGATGCATTATTTATTTGGATGTTTTTTTATTAATGAAACGAAACGGAATAAGTAAAAATAGATCAAAAAGGAAAAGGAAGAAATGAAACATATTTATTATTTTTTTTTTGTTTGAAAGTTTTATTAAAAGAACAAAACATGTTTTTTTTATTTTATCTTAATTTTAAAAAGAATAAAAGTTGAACATATGAAAAAAAAAAAAAATTTTTTATGTGTTTTAATTTTTTTGTGTATTTTAAAATTTTAAAATAAGAAATTATTTTTTTTTTTTTTTTTTTTTCTTCTCATTATTTATCATTTATATATAGTGTAAGGGACTTTGTTTGGTGGAAAGAAGTTTGTATACCATTTTATTTGGCTTATTTATATCAACAAGGCAAGAAGTTTAGACTAATTTATTGCAGTATATTGTTAATGCATGTAAGCTATTAGCGAGTCGTCCATCTCTATATTATTTCATTTGCATTTACAATGCAAGTTGATGTGATCGAAGTCAGATTTGTGTTGGGATGGCAATTGAATTGATATCTCTCAAAATTTAACTATATTCATATCCTAAATGGAAATCGCATTTAGTCAGTCTGTTTGGTATATCAAAAAATTCATGCGTGAATTTATAAGATTATATTGAATATCAATCCTTTAATTTTTTTACCACATTTTTAAGGATATACCAAACTAACCATACTGTTATTGTATTTTAAATGACATTTAAAATATTTAATGTCGAATTCAAGAGGTTGCGTTAGTAATTAAGGAGGTGCACTTGAGATATGGGCCTTTTGATATTTTGAATGGAGTAATGGATATGGATAAATACTTAGAACATGTTATTTATTTTTTGGTGAACCAAGCATGTTATTTACAGACCCAAAAAAAATATGTTATTTATTAAAAACAAAATACAATATCACTCAATACAAAGAAGAGTTAAAAAGGAATTAGTTCAATAAGTGGGGTATAAAGATAAATTCATATGAATACATATATATATGTCAACTTGTGTTTGATTTTTTAAAAACTTAGAATAATCTAATGGTTACAACAATCTCAACCATTAGATGAAAGTTAAATAACTAATTGAAAATGAGTGTAAAAGAAAAAAGATTTACACTGGTATAAACGGATCCCCCCTTCTATATATATATATATATATGTTTGTGTTTGTTTGTTAAAAACTTAGAATAAAAACAACACTCGCAGAAATAGGAGTGTAATCGAGATAGGTTGGGTCGGTTCTTGAGAAAAAATAAATTTAAACTAATCAAAATTAATTGATTTAGTTGATTTAATTTTTTTATTTTTTAATAATTAAATTTAAATCAAATTAAACTAAATATTTACATATTAATTTAGTTTAGATGATCGGGACATCTGCTATACTAAGTCTTCACATTGCTGTTGAAACGGTCTATCAAATCAAATGTATAATGCATACCTTTCCTGGATGACTTTTTGATACTTTTTGACCCCGATAAAAAGTTGCCAGGGGAGTGGCCTTGAAATTATGTTTTACCTTTTCAACTCTGCTTCTTTTTCCTCCTGTGTTGAGGAATACAGAGTTAAGGCATGCCATTTATGCATATTTATGGATGAAAATAGCAATGTTCAGCTTACAACCTAAGATCATCTATTCTATAAAATTAAGTATCATTGGGCTGGTTATCTTTTAAACGATTATCTCTGATGCACTATAAATATATGCAGACACACTTAAGTGATGACATGGGCAGGAATATAGGAAATGCCAGTCATTTCTAGAGAAACAAAGCAGTGTATGAAAGTACCTTCAATTTTGATTGAAGACATGTCATTTCTACCTCTTTTACATTAGATTTTTCCTCTATTTTTCTTGAAGACTGGTTAAAAAACAAGAGGTGAAAGAGCATAATTTGGTCAGTAGAAATAATCAATACTTTCAAAATCTAATGAGCAGTACCCCCCCAAAAAAAGAAGAAGAAGAAATAAGCAATAAAAGGGGTTTGGCCTATATTTTCTCTACATTATCAACATTTTACTTCGATGCTATAAAGGGGAAAAAGCATGTGGAGTCCAACCAGGAAATCTAGAAGCCTTCTATGATTGGTGTTAAAAAAGAAATTCTGTATGCAATTAGATGCAGTTAAATAATAAACAAAATATTGGGGCATAAGTTGATAGCTGATAATATTGGATAACAGAACAACCTTAAGTCAAAATTTGAGAAAGACAATGATAAGTAAAAGTAGATTTCATCAAATCTGAAAGTAGCAGGTAGTTCCAATTCAATACAAAACAAGGTTGGTTTTCACATTTATGTTTTATAGGCTAAATTTCAATAAAGGAGAAATTTCAATTAAAGTCACAAGAGATATGTTGGACAAATCAAGTTATAACTAAATTTGAATCACATTAAATAACAATAACTTTATATGCTTCCTCATTTATTCAACATTTTTATCTAAAGTTTCTTCGGTTGGAATTCTCTCAAGGAAAATTACAAACAAAGACACGACATTATCTGATGACTGATGATAGTCATAAGCTCGCAACCTTATTCACAATCTTGTTGAGATGCATTAATAGTATGAAAGAGATAAACAAAAATAGGCTATGCACAATATCAAAGAAACTGGTGCAAAAGAAAACACATTATCAGTGCAGATTCAAAAAATTTGGCAGCTTCAATATGACAATATGCATCACTCTCCCAATACTCAAATGGGGTTTTGAAAAGGAAGCGTTTTTTGCCTTCCCCACAAGACCCAATTGAACAATGGAAATAGAGATGTTTTCCCAGAAACTAACAACTGAAGAAATAAATGTGTGGCCTTTGGTGGTTTGCACAATTGCAGAGATGGAAATTTTGCAGCAAACTAAAGGGAACTTCAAACCCCTTTTTCTTCTACCCATTTACTCTTTTTCTTTTAACATGACCCAAAAGGTTTCGTCGTCCGGGGTATCCAGTATTTCTTTATGCCAGATCTTGCTGACCTCATCAACCCATATCTCGAATAAATCAACACATTCAATTTCTTTGTCATTCAGTTGACCTATTTCCCTCTCAAATGACTGAGTATGACTGATCCACCCCGCTGGGTTCCAATATAAACTAAATGTCAGCTCTCCGTCGCTCTCCAACCAGAAATGATGAGTACCACCAACTGCTATCAACTTAAAAAACTTTTCTTTAAAATCCTTGTAACTCTCCATGTACAGAAAAAAGATTGTCCTTCGTTACCGAGATTGAACCGAGAGCCAAAATGGCTGAGGAGCGTGGGCGCCATGGATAGAATATCACGTATGGAAGTAGAAAAAAGCCCATCCTAGCTTTGCAACCCCACCAGCCAGGATATTATTTCAAAAGCCATAATATTCGTCTAACCATTAGGGTGAATCTAAGTAGGGGCAATATGAAGAGTCCAGAGGATGACAGTGTGGAAGTCGTTAAAAAGAAGCTGAAGTCCAAATCTCATAAATAAGTTCTCATATAGATACATGAAGTATTCCCCCGCTTGTCAGGTCTAACACACTTGTTCGTTTCCCGGGGACAAAATTCATAATTCGTGATCCCTTTCACGCCTCTCGGTAAGCTCCAGGTAATCCTTCAGTTCGTCCAACTTTGCCCCAAACTAATAACGAGTTGTTCGTTCAAAAGCATCATCAACAACCTAAGGATATGACAACCTCGGATCTCAGCGAATATGAATCGCCTCCTCTAGAGCCTATTGGTTCTCTGGTTCCTGAGCTTCTGGGATCGGGGCCGGCGCTTCTACTTTTACTGCTCTTGTCTTGGTCATTTGAATTCCTCGAAGACACACATAAGCCGAGGATCATAACCAGTAAAGTTTGAAGATCCAAACATGGTGATGGGCAAACAGAGAAAACTGATCGCACCCACGCATTGGCCTTTACACCCACCAAGGCTAAAGCTTCAAAAGGACACCTTTGTCGTACACAGTGTAATGAATGAGGTGCTCCATAGAGGCAACACCGTTGAACGAAATGGGAAATAATGTTCCCACCTTTATTCGTAATGAGAAAGGAGAAGTGCACTCCATTAAAAGAGTACGCAACTACTCACGAAGCAAGAATAAATACAAATTGAGTCAATGGGAAGGGAATACCTTTAAGAAAGTAGAAGAAAACAGAAGAAATCAAGTCTCTGAAACGCCAAAGTATCAGAACCACATTTTGCCGCCATAAAAGCACGTCGGAAATCTCCTCAGGCCACCTATTTCAAATGAGAAATAGCAAAATGAAATAAAGAAAGACTAAAACCCTATCTATAAATACTACAGTTAAGAGGTAATTCTGTCTGAGTAGTCCAGATTTGAAAGGATACTCATTATGGCATGCAAAGCACTATACAGGTCCGCTCAACCATAGCGCGCCACGTGGCCCTCATAGCTGTCATGACAGTTAAGAGGACGGTTACCCAGTAGACCAAGAGACACGTAACCTGAGTATATAAGAGTCCAGAAATATCGTTTGGACCTCAGACAAGACTAAGGTATTCACTCAACGAGGAAAAGTCAGTCAGAGAACCGAACACCCCAGAGACAAGTATTTAAACTTGGCACTTTGTAACATCCCAAAAATCATGTTAGGCTTGTAATTAGTTACAAAGGTAATATATTACTTGTTTAACATGTCTCTGAAGTTTTGTGACAAACTGAGTTCGTTTATGCACTTAGTTGCAACACAAAAGTTGAAAAATAGCTTAAAATGACTCAGATAATAGCATAAGTTGCTAAGTTGAAAGAAATAAACATAGATAGTTTATTTCTAGGTCACAAATAAGCCAAGTAAGATGTGGTAAAAGTTTCAAGAGAATCAGAGTCAGTTTGGTATTTTTAAGCATACAGGTTGTGGATTTGAATACTGAATGACTTGCAGCAGATATAGCAAATCATGAAAATTGTAAAACAACAATCTAGATGAATCTTATGATTTATTCTAAAGTTGTTGGAAGCTGAGAAACTTGAATTAGCACAATTCGGATATCCTTAGCAGATATAAGTTTCAGTGTAGAAACTTAAGTTAATCTTTTCCCGTATTTTCCTTCACGTCCCACCCCCTATTTATCTCTTCTCCCTCGGCAGAGAACCAAAAAATAGAGAAAGAAAAGAAAAAAAAGGGAGAAAAGGGAGGAGAAAGGGAAGAAGCGAAGAAGGAGAGGAAGAAGATCAAGGATCAAGCTTCAAGATCAAGAGTCTTCAAGAGGTAGGGGTTTAGAACTTCCACACATCTATTTTCTCTATATTCTCTATGTATGCATATTAACAACCTAATATGCTAAATTGAGTTCTAGATGAGTTTGATGTATTTGGTTTGCATGGATATGTTTCTTAGATCAATTATGACTTGTTCATGTCATAAACTGAATTTAGAAACCTAGAAATATTCATTTAAACCATTGATGCCCATTTTGGGGTTTAGGGTCAAGCATACATGATTTTGGTTCTACAATCCAAATCAAGAGGTTTAGAATGGTGATTGATGTTTCCTAAGTGTTAATGAACTAGTAAGGAACTTAAAATCACATAGAAAATGATCTTGAATGATTGGAAGTGAGAATTATTCCAAAGGAACCATTTTCGGATTCTGCAGAAGTCTGCAAAATCCAGTGAGCAGTCATCGATGTTTGCTGCATAACTCGAGCTGTAGATATCGGAATCACTCGATTCTGGTGCCATTAGAAAGCTAACACATAAGGCTTCATGTGGTAAAAAATTCAAAATTATTGAGCAAGTCAATCAATACCAGTTTTAGTTTGAATCCAAGGCAGATTCTGCAAAAAAAGCATTCTAGCAGTTAGTAAATCAGATTGCATAATTTCTTGCTCCAATGTTGTATGGACATAAAACTGGTGCCATTTGAAAGCTAAGACATAAGGCTTCATGTGGTAAAAATTTCAGAATTTTCCCACGTGTAGTTTGTTCCCAATTTCAATTTAAAGTTAGGTCAGAAATGGGTAAATCAGAGAATGTTCTGTTTTGGCCTCTGCAAAAGGTTGCATAACTTTTGCTACACTTAGCCAAATGAAGCAAGGTTTATGGCATTGGAAAGATATGAGAAAGAGCTATATACTCATAAAATCTCAGAATTTTAGAAGTTATGATGCATGTTTGGTGCAATCTTGAAAATCAGCCTTTTTAGGCAAGATTTGAGGTGTTTTTGAGAAAGTTGGACACTGGATTTGTTTAGTAGCACCTTAGGCAACTTATTGTTGCATTAGATATCACTTAAGATGTGATGAGATGGTGCAATGAAAATAAGTATGCTAGTAGGCATAATAGTATTCACTCTAATAGAGAATTAGAAAGGTGTGAACCTTAGAATATCCAAGAGAAGTATATTTAAAGTTGTATGAACGCTCTCATAAAGGTAGAGCTAGTAATGTAAGCACAAAGATCAGGTGGTGGTTATGCAAGAGTTAGGCATAACACCACATTATGCACAGACATTCATACATTTATACATTTGCATTTCTAAGAAAAGTTAAGGCAAGGAAAATTGAGAAAAAGGTTAGTTCACAGTTCAGAAAATGGGTTAAGGAGGTAACATATTCCCTCCCCACTGTAAAGAGGAATAACATATTCATGACATTCATGACATTGTATTCACAGAAAGAGAGATGGTAGGTTATAGGAGGTTATATATTCCCTCCCTACCATAAAGATGAATAGTAAGTTCATGACATTGTAAATCTCTGAGATGGAGATTCATGACATTATTTATGGCATTGCACTTACACCATCACATATTCTTGTTTGAGCATAATCATACATCATATTCTGCATCATAATATCATTGCATTACTTGAGGTGTGATTATTATTGTGTTTGGTGATTCCTTGTGTTTGTGCGTGGTTGCTCAATGTTATTGTTCCATTGTATGGGTGGTGGTTCAATATCATTGATTATTACCTTCTGATCATGCATTGACAGTTGTATGGGCAACTGTCTTATCTTATAAAGAGGAATTAGTTCAGAGTTATGGTTAGACTGAGAACATTACATAAAGAGAGAATGTGTATGTTCCTAGAATAAATAATAGAAATGTGAAGGATTATACAGACTTATGTACGATGTTATGACTGAGTGAGAATTAAAGATGTAATTGCTAGTTAAATTTATGTTTATTTCAGATATTTATGGGTTGTATGATGTTATACGACTGCTGGTATTGGTACACTTATACTGAGAATTATGAATTCTCACCCCGTGTGTTCCATGTAAATCCAGGTTGAAGATTCAAAGACAATGGGAAGATAAAGCATGAAGACTAGTATAGTTACTTTCATGATAAGTAGATAGATTTTATATTTTCACGCATATGAGATTAAGGATGTAAAAGAAAATCAGGTATGTAATAGTGAAAAGTTATATATATAAGTGGATATTGTTTCCACAAGGCTTTCCATGATGATTTATTTGTATAAATATTATGGATTAGTTTATGAATAAGTTAGAAGTAGTATAACTAATACTGTTTATCCAGGTATATGTCAGGTATACTAGGATTTCAGTATTAGGATGTTACACACTTCGCCGATCTCGGCTAAGTTCCAAGCTGGGGGCTACCTAGCATATTACATCAAGATGAACGTCAGACTTACCCTGGAAAAAGATAAACATCACGGAAGGTAAAAGAGAAAAAAGAAGAGTTCAAAGTAAAAGAAATTTTATTGAATATTCTCATTCCAAACATCATCATACATCAAGAACAAAGGAAACATCAAAGAACATAGGAAAAAGAAAATATTGAGACATGAAATTTATAAGAAAAGAACAGCCACCAAAGAGTCTGGAAGAAGGAGCAAACATCATCACTAGCATCTTGGATCATGTCACATCCACATTTCCTCCAGAACCAACACCGATCTCTTACCTGTGAAGCGACCTCTTGAAAAAGTGGATTGACTTTGAAAAATTTTGGCAAACCGAAACAGAGCACTACCAGATCTCAAAACTTCTGCCAAATTCTTCTTCCCTACCTCCTTCACAATGATAATAAAGACCGGAGTGTACTCTCCTTTGTTGGACGGGACACAGTTTTTCATGAAGAGATCATTCCACTGGAACCCTATCTAGTTTCATAATTGTAACACCCTGAATTTCCTATCTCTTAAACAATAATTTTGACAGTTAACAGAATTTTACTGTTTGGTAATTTCTGTGCACTGTAAAATTATTTTGATTATTCTGTCAGCGTATTTGATCGTTTTGAATGATTTACTCCGTGTCAGGAAAATAATAATTTTCGGGCCGGAGAAAATCTTTAAATATTTATTTCTTTTGATTGTTAATTATTTTTAATAATCTGACTTGATTTTCATACGTTTTCTAATATTTGTGATTTTTGTGGATGATTATGAATTTTTTTGACTATATGTGGGCTCAGGTGGTCCTATGTGGGCCCAGGTGACCTTATGTGGGCCCAGGTGAGTCCCGCAAAGTAAAAATTTTTCTACGCATAGAAAAATTTGTACTGTTTAGACGGAGACAGGGGATCTTACTAAACCTGAATCTGGAAACAGTTTTAGAAATTTTCTTGTATTGTGTTTTCTACTGTATTTAATTATCAGACGATAAAAATACAGTAAAAATATTATTAGTAGGGTTATAACAGATATAAAAATAAATATTATACTACCTAGTCAACATTAATGACTTGGACATCCATTATTAATTTAATCAATGGCTAAGAAATAAACTTAATGAAGAAGCATTGGATATTAACCATTGATCTAATCAATGATAGAGATTTAATCTAGACAAGCTTAATAAGGAAGACTTCAATATCAACCGTAGATTTAATCAACGGTGTAGAATTGGTCATATAAAGTGGCTATGACCATTTATAACCATTGGATTTAGAATTGATCAAGGGTGGAGATTTAGTCTTAAAAAGTGACAAAGACCATTTATGACCATTGGATGAAGAATTAATCAAGGGTGGAGATTTGGTCTTCTAAAATGGTTAAGACTAATTATGACCCTTGGATTAAAAGTTTGAAGGAGTAATCTTGACCCTTAATTTTGGAGACACATCTAATGGTTAGAATTTAAAGGAGAAAGATCCAATGGCCTAGATTAAGTCTTCTAAATCAAAAGTCTACCTAAATCCTAACCATTGAATTAATCAATGGCTAGAAATGCTTCAAATAATGGCATGAAAAGATGACAATTATATGAATGCATAATGGAAGGGGGGACGGTTTTGGTCTGAATTTGGAAGCTTTGAAGACCATTATTAGCTATCTTGGACATTATTGATCATTATTGATCATTCTTGATCATCTTTGTCTCCTCCAAAAGCAAAAACTCATCAAACTTTTCTCTCCACCTCTCCTCCAAGCAAGTTTCGGCCAAGCACCTTAGAAGCATCTTCCATCACTCTTTAATTTCAAACAATCATATTTCTTGAATCCTTACCTTATTCTAAGTAACTTTCATGTTGGAGACTTTCTCTAAATCATTCATCTTCAAGGAGTTTCTTCAAGATCAAAGTTATGAGGTATTTATGGTGAAGTGTAAGGAAACTTCATTTCTTCTCTTCTTTTTCATGATCTAAACCATGTTTGATCCATGGTTCATCTTAATCAAGTTTAGTATACTAATTTTTATGTATTTTGTTTTGTATTTGAGAAGCCCTTGGTGGTGAAGAACTTGGAAAAAGAAGTAAAACAAAGAGTTTTTGAGGATCTTCAAGAGGTAAGAGGGAGATCCATCTCACCAACCAAGCATGGTGGTGAGAGATGGTTATATATTTGATGGATGTTGAATCCATGTGAGGATTCATATCCATGGTCTTGTAATTTATTTGTGGGTGTTTATGTGCTTTAATTATTTGTCTACGCTTGGTATGCTTTGCATGATTTTATGGCTTTGATGGTATGCTTATAATATGCATGATAAGTATATGGCATGCTTGTGGAATTTATGATGGAATATGTATATGTATGCCATGATATGAATATGGAAAGAAAATAAATTTTTGGCTCCAATGGCCAAGGAAGAGTGGTCACGGTTTTGACACTCATGATTTGGGTTTATGTTGAAAATTTTCAAGAACAAGGAAAATTAATTTTTGGGTCCTTAGAACAATTAGAATTTCGGCCAAGACACCTCAACATAGGTGTTTATAACTTAATATTTTCATGGAAGAATAAAATTGGATTGATTTGAAAAACATGAAAAATGAACAAAGGATATGTTTTTCAAGAGAACAAGAACATGGTTTTGAAGGATTTTTATTAATTTATTTTGTGTAAAAAGATCCTAAGTGTTTTTCTAAACATGAGTTTTGAATGAAACGGGTAAACGTTGATTTTAAGGATTTGAAAAAAAGTGAACAAGAATTTGCAAAGAAAGTGAAAATGAATTTGAATAAATGGGTTTAGTTTTTATGACCATGAATCACACGGTTTTGAAAACAAAATTTTAATGGTTTTGTTTGTGTAAAAATATCAATTTAGAAGAAAAAATATTTGATGATTCCAATAGTCGTAATTATCCACATTTTAGAAGGTTTGTAATCCTGATTTTATAAAATAAAGTAATTTTCAAAGTAGAAATACAGTTTAGTTTAATACAAGGATTTTGGAAAGGGAATCAAAGTGTTTTATCACTTGAGAAAATTTTGTAAACGAAAGACAGAGAGGTTGAAAATGTTTTAACTTCAATTTATTTTGAAGAGAATTGATTTTAAAATTAATTTGAGAAAAATGGAGAATATAATGGTGATTTGAGAATTTACTAACGTATAACTTATTTTCAAGTTTTGGAGTACGTTAGGAAAATTTAAGATTTTGAAACATTGATTTATATCAATGGAAAAGTGATTTTGTGAATTATATTCAAAAGAATTTCTTGAGTAAAGAATCGTGGAAAAAGATTTTCTTGAGTAATAAAATATATTAAATGAAGTATAAAGTTATATTATTTTGAGAAAAGTTGAAAAAGAATTTTTAAAGGTTAAGAAATATTTTCTGTAATGAAATTGTGGTGAAAAATTATTTGCGTAGCTTAAAAATGATTTGAAATGTAGTAAAATATTTTTACGCAATTTGAAAAATGTGTTGAAAAATGATATTGATTTATTTAAGTCCAAAATAATGTTTGGAATATTAAGGAATATTTTACGTGATTGTAAAATGTTGAAAAATATTTTACGTATCTTAAAACAATTTGAAATACAGTGAAATAATTCTACGCGATTTGGAATACGTTAAAATATTTCTACACGATTTGAATTACGTTTAAATATTTTTACGTGATTTGAACTACTGTTGAAAGATCACTACGTGATTGAAAATTAATAGAATATTTTTACGTGATTGTGAAAATGACGGAAAATCGTGATGTGATTTGGAAAGTGTTTTAAATATTTTGAGAATGATGAAAAATGATTTACGCAACTTAAAAGAATGATTTTTAAGATACGCAATTTTGAAACAGTGAAAAAATACTATACAATTTGAGAAACGTATATTTTTACGCGATTGAGAAAAACGTTAAAAAATTAGTACGTGGTTTAAAAGTCTGTGAATGTAGATTCTGACATTTTTTGAAAATGTAACAAAAATGTTACAAAATTTTGTAAACGTAACAGTAATGTTACGGTATTGTGAAAACGTAATAAAATAATTTTGGAATTTTAAAACGTAGCAAAAGTGTTACGGTATTTTGAAAATGCAACAGAAGTGTTGTGGAATTGTGAAAACGTAACAGAAATGTTACACGATTGTAAAAACACGACAAAAGTGTTTTATAACTATGAAAACATGATAATGTGATTTTGTTATTGAAAAATGTAGTATGATTACTGTAAAACCAATGTATGGACACTGTTTGTGAAAACAATGAGCTTTCCCTGTTATTGGCACATGGTGCATTTTAGATGCATTGAAAAAAAAAAATAAACGTTGAGACATATGATTTAATTGAACAAACGAATTTGAAAAGAATGGCCCTTGTGGTTGGACTTGCACTGATATATTAGTGCATTGTATAAACTATATCTGAGAAATTATGAGATATACCTGTGATTGGTATTATACCTGTGATTGGTATTTGGTGCATTATACATGCATTAGAATGGTCCGATGAGGACTAGATATGGTGATTGCCAGGAGAAACACACCTCTTGAGTGGGTGCGATATGCGTAGTGTAAGTCACTTGTTGACCTTGGGGGCATCGGGGTGCGGGTTGCTTACACGGGTGATTGGTCGCGCTTCTTCCCGTAGGTTAGACCGATGCAACACACCGATGATCCTGATCGAGACACTATTCTTAATCAAGATCTGATAAAGATCATGCGTGTATGTCCTAGATGTGCAAAAATTGAAATGAGAATTAAAGCACGTGGTCCGAGGCACGTGATACCCGTGTCTTTTCGATCATTTTCTCGACCGAGTTTAGCTCCATGGAGTAGGAAATCGAGTTTTGTGTACATGCATACGCATAATCAACATTTATATCTCATGTGATATATTAATTGAGGAATATTGGCTATGACAATTGTTTTGAATACTTGGATGATGATGATGATAATCATGTTGATGACATTATTGTGATTATTGTGTGATGATATATCTAAATAATATGTTGTTTGTGTTATCTCTGTGCTGTCATGTTAGTATTGGTGTAGGTGATCTCACCTCTTTGTTATGTTGTCTTATTGTGTTTGTATTGTTAAAATTAAAAAGTAGAAAGAATGAGTTGTCTTAGACATAACGGGCGATGGATACTATGAGATTGGTGACAACAATAAGGAGTGGACATTCAGGACTCGAAGGTGTGCAGTGTTGACAAAGGAACAAATGTCTGATGCATCAAGATGGATAGAAAAAGGAATAAGTATGTTAAAGTTTCTCGTTAGTGTTATACCGTGCTATTAAGTAGAACCTGTCATAGGGTTACTACTGTTAGTTAAAAAAAAAGAGTCTGTAAGTTTTATATTTCTTGAATAATTGTTAAATATTAAGTGGTACTTGTTATATGAGTTTAAATCAGTTTAAATATATTTTTCAGTATTATTTATAAATTTCAGTAAGTTTATTTTTCTGTAAGTAAGAAATTTTAAAATCCATCTTTTATAACTGAAACTTTGTGCGAACTTCTTTTTGATTATGAGTCGGGAGTAGGAAATGTGATGCCCTAAGGAGAGTGTTACAATAATCACCTAAATCTGCTTCAAATCACAGAGTAATCTCAATAGTCCCCCTGCTTATCCAAATGCTCTTAGAGGATTTGCCGGAAATGAAGGGGATTAAAAGATCTATTTCTCCAAGTGCCTCTGTAACATCCTAATACTGAAATCCTAGTATACCTAACATATACCTGGATAAACAGTATTAGTTATGCTACTTCTAATTTATTCATAAATTAATCCATAACACTTATACAAATAAATCATCATGGAGAGCCTTGTGGAAACAATATCCACTTATATACATAACTTTTCACTATTACATACCTGATTTTCTTTTACATTCTTAATCTCATATATATGGAAATAAAAAATCTATCTACTCAAAATAAAATCTTAATATACTATTCTTCATTCTTCATCTTTTCTGAGTTCTTGAATCTACAACCTGGATTTACATGAAACACACGGGGTGAGAATTCATAATTCTCAGTATAAGTGTACTAATACCAGCTGTCGTATAATATCATGCAACCCATAAATATCTGAAATGAAACTTTAACTATCAATTAAATCATTATTCCTTACTCAATCATAACATCATAAATAAATCAGTATAATCCTTCGAATTTCTATTCTTTACTCTAGGAATATACATATTCTCTCTTTATGTAATGTTCCCAGTCTAACCATAACTTTGAACTAATTCCTCTTTACAAGATAAGACAGTTGCCCATACAACTGTCAGTGTATGTTCAGAAGGTAATAATCAATGATATTGAGCCACCGCCCATACAATGAAACAATAACATTGAGCAACCACACACAAACACAAGGAATCACTAAACACAATAATAATCACACGTCAAGTAATGCAATGACATTATGATGCAAAATACGAGGTATGATTATGCTCAAATAAGAATATGTGATGGTGTAAGTGTAATATCATAAATAATGTCATGAATCTCCATCTCAGAGATTTACAATGTCATGAACTTACTATTCCTCTTTATGATAGGGAGGGAATATATAACCTCCTATAATCTACCATTTCTCTTTTTGTGAATACAATGTCATAAATATCATGAATATGCTATTCCTCTTTACAGTGGGGAGGGAATATGTTACCTCCTTAACCCACTTCCTTCTTTACTAATTAGTTCCTTATCTTCACTTTCCTTTCTATAGTGGGGAAGGAATCTGTTACCTCCTTAACCCACCATTCTGATTTATTTCTGTGCTATGTATGAGTATGCATGCATAATGTAGTGTTATGCCTAACTCTTGTATAACCACTACATAATCTCTATACTTGCACTACTAGCCCTACCTCTATGAGAGCATTCATACAACTTTAATATACTTCTCTTGGATATTCTAAGGTTCACACCTTTCTAATTCTCTACTAGAGTGAATATTATTATGCCTACTAGCATACTTATTTTTATTGCACCATCTCATCACATCTTAAGTGATATCTAATGCAATACTAAGTTGCCTAAGGTGCTACTAAAAATTCTAGTGTCCAACTTTCTCAAAAATACCTCAAATCTTGCCTAGAAAGGCTGATTTTCAAGATTGTACTAAACATGCATCATAACTTCTAAAATTCTGAAATTTTAGGAGTACATAGCTCTTTTTCATATCTTTCCAATGCCACAAACCTTGCTTCATTTGGCTAAGTGTAGCCAAAGTTATGCAACATTTTGCAGAGGCCAAAATAGAACATTATCTGATTTATCCATTTCTAACCTAACTTTAAATTGAAACTGGGAACAAACTACATGTGGGAAAATTTTGAAATTTTTATCACATGAAGCCTTATGTCTTAGCTTTCAAATGGCACCGGTTTCATATCCATACGACATCGGAGCAAGAAGTTATGCAATCTGGTTTACTGACTGCCAGAATGCTTTTTTTTTTTACAGAATTTGCCTTGGATTCAAACCGAAATTGGTATTGATTGGCTTGCTCAATAATTCTGAAATTTTTACCACATAAAGCCTTATATGTTAGCTTTCAAATGGCACCGGAATCAAGTGATTCCGATATCTATAGCTCGAGTTATGCTACAAACATCGTTGACTGCTCACTGGATTTTGCAGACTTCTGCAGAATCCGAAAATGGTTCCTTTGGAGCAATTCTCTCTTCCAATCATTCAAGATCATTTTCTATGTGATTTTAAGTTCCTAATTAGTTCATTAACACTTAGGAAACATCAATCACCATTCTAAACCTCTTGATTTGGATTCTTGAACCAAAATCATGCATACTTGACCCTAAACCCCAAAATAGGCATCAATGGTTTAAATGAATATTTCTAGGTTTCTAAATTCAGTTTATGTCATGAACAAGTCATAATTGATCTAAGAAACATATCCATACAAACCAAACACATCAAACTCATCTAGAACTCAATTTAGCATATTAGGTTGTTAATATGCATATATAGAGAATATAGAGAAAATAGATGTGTGGAAGTTCTAAACCCCTACCTCTTGAAGACTCTTGATCTTGAAGCTTGATCCTTGATCTTCTTCCTCTCCTTCTTCCCTTCTTCCCCTTTCTCCTTCTTCTCCTCCCCTTTCTCCCTTTTCTTTCTTTTCTTTCTTTGCTTTTCGGTTCTCTGCCGAGGGAGAAGGGAGAAATAGGGGGTGAGATATGAAGGAAATTAAGGGAAAAGATTAACTTAAGTTTCTACACTGAAACTTATAGCTGCTAAGGACATTTGAATTATGCTAATTCAAGTTTCACAGCTTCCAACAACTTTAGAATAAATCATAGGATTCATCTAAATTGTTGTTTTACCATTTTCATGATTTTCTATATCTGTTTCTAGTCATTCGATATTAAAATGCACAACCAGTATGCCTAAAAATACCAAACTGACTCTGATTCTCTTGAAACTTTTACCGCATCTTACTTGGCTTATTTGTGACCTAGAAATAAACTCTCTATGTTTATTTCTTTCAACTTAGCAACTTATGCTATTATCTGAGTCATTTTAAGCTACTTTTCAACTTTTATGTTGCAATTAAGTGCATAAACGAACTCAATTTGTCACAAAACTTCAGAGACATGTTAAACAAGTATATTACCTTTGTAACTAATTACAAGCCTAACATGATTTTCGAAATGTTATAGCCTCCGTCCAACATGACATGTATCACAGATCTCCCTAATGACATAGTGTAGATCAAACATATCCTCGTACGCTAGGAGAGAGAGATATTTGTCGTTAATACACTGAAAAAGAAAGATATTTAGTGGAAGAATCGTTTACGAAGGTAATAAAAAACTTTCAGAAACTTGGGGAAGAATAAAAAGAAAGTCTCCGCAAGAGGCAAAGTTATCCAGGAATGTGCAGAGAAGGAAGGAGAAACCATTCTACGAGAAAAGATCATTTCCAGGTAGAAACATATAAGAGAATGCCAACGTCAAATACAAATATTTCTTATTTATAAAGGGAATGAAACATTCTGATTGGCTCCTAGGATGGAGAACCTTTCATTTCATAAAATATGCATTTAATGCTCTCTCTTTCCTATTAGTTACGAGAGCAACGAGTGGTTGGGAAACACCATGAAGCTGACGTCCACCATTAAAGGGTCTTTAATTCACAATAAGGTTAAAACAACAGTTTCCAAAAAGTTCAAGTTACAAAGGACATTACTGAAAAAGAGAAGATCTCGTGAATCATTCACGGGGGCAACTGGAATTAAACCTCAGACTAAGGAATGGAAATGTCGGCAAGGACTCATCGCAGTTTTCGACCACATTCCAACCTCGAAGGTATTTTACGTTTGATTATGAACCTCGAAATCAATGTGAGACATCGCGAAACTTGGCATCAAAAGCTAGGGCTTAGTTCACCGCGTGTCTAGTGACCCTAATGAAACTTGACACTCAGATTCTATTTAAGCGCCAAGTTTGGAGCAACTGTTCTGAACCGTGATCCAGGATTTCATCCAATAGGATTAACCCGACACACATGCTACCGAACTCCCCCATCAATACCCTGGTCGGAGCTTTAAGACTACAAAACACGATATTGGACCACTAAGATTAGAGGTGTCAAAATAGGTCAAGCCCAATGGACCGACCCGAATAGCTTGACAAAATGGATGAATTGGGCTAGCAAAATGCTAGCTCAAAACTTACATAGCCCGAATGGGCCGGGCTAGCCCGTTATTTTAACACTACATAAGGCTAAATAGGCTGGGCTGGGCTAGTAAAATACCAGCCCGAAACTTACATGGTCCGAACAGGTTGCATCAGTATACCCATTTTTGAAGAAATTCATTTTTAACTTTCAAAAGACCTTTGTGACTCATTATTAAAGCTGTCAAAATTGACAAAACCTGATGAGCTGACTCAAATAACACGACAAAATGAGCGGACTGAACTAGTAAAAGTGAACATAAAATTTTAAATAGTCCGAATTAATCCGGCCCAAATGAGTCGGGTTACAATGGGTCGGGTCGACCAGACTCATTAACATTACATAAGGACATGCTGAGATAACAAAATGCTAACAACTTGTGTTTCTAGTAACCTGTTTTCTGTCTTTACTCCAATATCTACGGTGAACGATTCGAATGGAGATCGGAGATTGAGAGTAATCAAGATTCAGACCACTGAACCCATTGATCTTTGGCGATGCCACCTCAATGCAGTTGATGACAATGTTGCTGTAGCTAGAGTGGGTCTTCTTCTCCTTCGCGTGATGGTGGTCTGCGACGATGTTCTCCTCCACATGGTGGTGGTCGACAATGAGGTTCCGGCAGAACATCATGTGTTCTTGCTGTGGTGTTTCCAAAATTGAAGTTCGAAGTCCACGGAGTTCAAGAGAGAGGAGATAAGGAATTTCATATTTCTCTCTCTGGATGTGGCATTTTAAATTCCCTTATTTTAGTTTTAAAAAACCCAATAAAAATACCCTTCATTTTCAAAATTCTTTCACTTAATATCCAAACAAGACATTTTATATCAAATCATTTTACTCCATAAATACATTAACTCCATAAATTTTTTATAACTATGGTACAAAAATGCAAATAATGCACTTCTTTAAGTGGCAGTCATATTAATGGTCTTGCATTTGCAAAGTTAATCAACCACGTTAAAATTTAGATTATTTTAAGGATAAGGTTTTGAAACATTAGCTACACAACAATTAACTACTTAAGGAAAATACTAAGAAATGTATAACAAATATCAAGAAAGAAGACTCACTTGCATAAAAAATGCATATGCATTATCAACAAAAATCAATAAACCAGTATTTGATTTATTACCCAAATCAAACAATTGATGTATTTTTGGAACACACTGTAACCCTAGTGCATTTACATCAGCTCCATTGATCATCATATAATCCTTTTCCTGCACAAAATTTTATAATTCATACAAAAGGAAAACTTACTCTTTATCAAGGAAAATAAATTCTAAGCTTATGTTTGGAAGTTTTTTAAAAAATGGAATGGAGTGACTTATAATAGAATGAAATAGAAAAGTAAGGAATGAAATGGAAGATAACATATCACTTCATTACTTGAATGTTTAGTAAGTTTACTGAGGAAAATGAGTGAAGTGCTCAAATCATTCATTTCTTGAGCCCCAAATTGGGGGACAAAAATTAGAGGCTTTGAGTAGCAAGGGGTGGACTCCTTAACCGTCCCTTATCATTCCACCCATTCTTTTAAAATAAATTACAAACACATTTTCATTAAGTTTTTTCACTCGATTTCATGTTATTTCCTACCTTACCATCCTCACAAACATAGCCTAAGGAGGATGACAAGAGAGACAATGACAAGGAATTGAAAGACTAATCTTATTAAAAGTGTGTTTGGAATAATTTAAAAGGAATGAATGGAATGGCAAAGAGGAAGTCCTTCCTTGCTATTCAAAGCTTCAATTTTTTGTCCCCCCAAATTGAGTGGTCAAAGAGGGAATGCCATGAATTTATCTCTACTCCTTCATTAAACTTATTAAATAATCAAATAATAGAGTGTCATATTTTATTTCATTCTACTATTTACCTTTATATTTTAAAGACTCACCATCTCATGAGGTGTGAAGAGTTTGAATAAAAATTTTGTTTAGTATCTTCACTCACAAACATTATTTCATTTTTCAGTTGTTAACAGGCAATAATTTGAGATAGGGTGAAGTTTGAAGAAAAATTACTGTTATGTCTAGTAAAATTTTACCCCCTCTTAAATTAAAGATATCAAAGAAAAAATAGAGACCCTAACTACAAGGTTTAAGTATAATGATTCTATAATAAGTTTCTTCTCACCAAATTATTATAAAGTTAACCCTATGATTCCAACACCCATAAAATCAAAAAATGAAAGAAATTTTGTATTATTTTTTTCCAAAATAAAAGAACTAATTACTTAAAACCAATGTTGAAACCCAATTTTAAATTTAAAAATAATATACGAGGAGCAAAACAACATAAATGATTGAGCAAAGATGCTTCTCTACTTTTATGGTTTAACATATTAAGAAAAAATGTAATTTAATAATTATATTAATAAATAAAAAATTAATTTCAATCTATATCTCTCAAATTGAGATGGAAGAAAATTAGTAGAATTGAATGAAATATGTGAAAATAAGTTTGCCCAAATGGTTTAATATGTTAAGTTTTAATGATGACAAATACAAGACAAAAAGAATGATACTTATGCTTGATAGATGTGCTTTATAGATGACAAATGCATTACAAAAGGATATTAATTATGTTACATAAATGTGCTTAAAGAGATATATTGTCTCATGCATATGAAGATAGTAAGTTATGAATTTGGACTAACTATGCTTGTGTTAAGTGAATAATACTTTGTAGGTTAGTTCAAGTATCAAGAGTGAACATTGCAACAACAAAGTAAAAGATCACAACTATGCTCAACTCAAGAAGAATGAGAATGATAAAGATGTTCCAAGCAATTTACAAGATTTGAAGAGAAGAAATTTGTGGAAACTTGGATTACATCAAGAAGCCTAAGGACTAGAATTGATATATTTTTCTTTTAGGTTTTCTCCTATGTAAAGATAGATGTTTTACAAGAAAAGAGCTTAAATATGTTTTTAAGTCTTTAAAAATGGTTCTTACATGTTTAAATGTCCAACAAACTATTTTTGGAAAGTTAATCTTGGTGGTAGTTCACACATTTGAAAAATAGCCAAATTTGTATTTTACAAAACTAACATTTGGTTACTATTTTGATCATAACTTTCAAACTACTTTGAGTTTTATTATGAAACTTATTGCATATGAAAATAAACTCAAATATCTTTCCAATGAGTGGTCATTTGCTTTAAACGGATAAGAAATGAAGAAGTTATGACCATTTAAAGTCAGTTTTCAAAAACAGTCAAGTTTGAGTTTTGAAAAACTGATCTTTGATCAATCTTTTGATCATAACTCTCAAAATACTTTGAGTTTTGTTGTGAAACTTATTTCATTTGAAAATAAACTCAAAGGTCTTTCCAATGACTGATCATTTGCTTTAATCAGATAAGAAATGAAGTATTTATGACATTTTAAAGTCAGCTTTCAAAACCAGAAATGTTGTAATCGATTACACAAGTCCTGTAATCGATTACAACGTTGACAGAAGCCATGTAATCGATTACCAGAAGTGTGTAATCGATTACCAAGTGCCCGAAAAAGTTTCTAACAGTTATAAATGGCTAGTTTTCATAAAAAAATCATTTCTAAACACTACCAACGACTATTTTATCACTTGGGCTCTATATATAAGTGTTATATGAAGCTTATACACCTCTTGAACACTTGATTTGATCCTTGAATCATCAAAATCATATTTTGAGCTCTTTATTGCAAAATCCTTTTATTCATTTGTTCTTCAATTTGTATTATTCACTCTTGAGAGAGTTTTTTATCATCCATACTTTGTTCTTCAAGTTGTATATCTACTCTTGTGAGAGTTTCTATTCTTTCTATTCACCTTGAAATCATTGTAAGAGGGTAAGGTATCCCTCAAGAGAGAAAAGAGTGAGGTATCCCTTGTAGTGAGGCTCAAACACAAAGGGTGAGGTATCTCAAAGGTGTTGTGAGTATTCTTGATTGTAAAGGTCATCAAGCACATGTGAAGCTTGAAGAATTAGAGGCTCTAGCACAAGGGTGAGGTATCCCAAGGTGTGAGGAGTGCTCTTATTTGTACAAAGGTTTTCTTAGCACCCGTGAAGTCTATGAGATAGTGAAGAAAATCTCAAGTTAAGCTTTGGGACTGGATGTAGGCCTCAAGTGGTTGGTGACTGAACCAAGATAAATTATTGAGTTTGATTTTCTATTCCCTACACTCTTTAATTTCAGTATTTAGTGTAGTATATTTATCTATTGCATATCTTGTCATCTTGGTGATTTGATTCTATAAACTTGATATTTAACTTATTTGCTTAATTCATCATATATCTCAAGTTGTATTTGAGTAATTTATAATAGTTGTACCTTTGTTGTGCATATTCCGCTGCATTTATTACTTGAGTGATTCAAAATGCTTAATTTCTCAAAGTTGCATTAAAATTTGTAATCACCCAATTTACCCCCCTCTTGGGTGATGGTTGTCATGAGTAACAAAATGTACTTGATCCTAAAATAATGGTAACATTGTCAATCATTGGCGAACCACATAATGCATCTTTTGTGGCTTGGACAACAACTCCATGGACTCTTCCAAGTAATCTAGTTCTTTGCGTCAATGCTAATTTTACCTATGCGAAGTTCAGTTAACTTCGTAGCAAAAATAGAATAATGTGGAACTTGTAACCAGTGAAAGGCTATTTATTTAATTTTCTTGTATTTTAGATTAATACTAGAACATAAGTTTTTATCAAAGAACTAGAATATAATATAAGTTGAAAACTCGAAAAGTTTTATAATCCAATACAAAATTTTCCTTTCATTTTCAGCTGAGAATTCAATGCTATGACACGAAATAGTTCTTACTTCTCATGATTATCGAAGCTAGTAAGAATTGCTGATAGGATAACATCTATGGGGCTTTGACCAAAGGCAAATCCATTATATCAGGGGATAACATTCCTATAAGTTGGGCCTACCCTTTTAATTATTGCAGCGTTATTATTTGCAAAAAAATATGATTAAAAAAAAACAACAATGTTGACTAAAAAATTACTACAAAGACAACGATAAGTTCTCACTATGTAGATAAGCTCTTTTCCCCCCCCCCCCCCCCCATTTTTGTGTGACTGTAATAGATAAGCTTAATATAACGTTGAAGATGAAAAGTTGAAAAATAGTTTAGAGTAATGATACAAATGCAAAATTTATTTTTATGAATGAGCCTGTTGTCAGGATTCTTTATACCAAAACCCTATTAAGGAGTGAATAAACTGGTGGGTTGGCTATTGTCCAAATCCTTATTTTTTGATGTGCGTAATTTAATGTGATTAGATTTTCTTTATCCCTTCAAACTTCAAAAACAAAGATAAAGTTAGCTGATAAGGTCAGTGCCTTTTGGAGAAATTATTGTATATTACTAAGAGCATAATAAATTAATACTTCAAGATTTAGGATAATGACTTAAAATTTTTGTAACTGTATTTAAAATTAAATGCAAATATTTGTCTTAGAGTATGAATTTATTGTGCTTTAAAAATATATAATAATAATTAAATGTATTAAACAAATCTGTTAATTAATAGTGTGTGAATAACTTAAGACACTTAAATTAAGTGTTCTAAATTTATACAAATTTTTTTTTATTTAATCAATCAAGTATAACTCAATTGATTATTGGACTACACAATGAACTGGGTGCGTTTAATATGGATCTTACAGTCAAAGGTTTATTAATAGACCTTACAATATAAGACGTTAGATCTGTATGAATGACTATTTAGATAACACTAAAAGTTAAAAATTAACATTAATCATTATAAATAATAAAATTTCTTGGGATAAGAAATTGCAAAGAACACCTTTAATTTGCACTTACCACTACCGATGGTCCTATGTGGCCGTTGTTGAAGATTGGAGCTCCACCCGGCCAGAACTAGAACCAAAAATGCCGGTTGGAGTTCTAGAGCTCCACCAGACCCATAACCAATCTTGAAAATTGGTTGCATTCAATAAACTGAAAACCAAGCAATATGAGTGAGTTTAATAAACCAAAACTAGTGATTTGGAGTTCTAGAGCTCTATGGGTGCATTTAAGGTCTTGAAACCCAAGCAATATGGGTGCATTTAATTTTTCGAGCCACCATCCCCACGCTGCCTCACTGTGCACAACCTTCATTGCCTGACATCATCGTCATTCTGCTGTTAACCCTCCTCGCGCCACCTACGCCAACCACCGTCTGTTCTGCTGGTGGGGGTGAGCTTCCCTTTCTTCCTTTCATTTCATTTTCTAAAACTAGAAAC
The DNA here is from genome assembly GCA_029884605.1 of Ormosia emarginata. NCBI lineage: Eukaryota > Viridiplantae > Streptophyta > Magnoliopsida > Fabales > Fabaceae > Ormosia > Ormosia emarginata. The sequence continues at coordinate 2,626,052 of JAQQTP010000058.1, read as the reverse complement.
CTTTTTCTGGGTGGTGAAGCTTGGTCATCAGATCTGGGTCAAACCTACCTCCTCAACTTATTCCTCCAACCTAAAGACTCTGCCAATCCTGATTCTTAACTCGCCCAAAATCATTCTGCATTTTGATTGAACATATCTGAACCTCCTCAACATATTGAACATATCTGAAGATCCAATTTCCAATGTTGAGTTTTTTTGGGTTGGGATTTTCATTTTTCATTATTTATTAATTAATTAATTTCCTTTTAGTTGATCACTCATCACTGGTGAATGGAACCAAAACCAAAACCCTGCTCCCTTCCATTCCCGTCACCCACTCTCAGCTCACAGTCACAGTCACAGTCACAGGGTTTGGCAATTGGCGGCTGTCTTGTTTGTGCGGTGGCATGGAGGAAGTGTGCGAAGGCAAAGACTTCTCATTCCCGAAGCAGGAGGAGAAGATTCTAGAATTCTGGTCCCAAGTGAAGGCATTCGACACCCAACTAGCTCGCCCCAAGGACAAACCACACTACATCTTCTACGACGGTCCACCCTTCGCGACGGGTCTCCCTCACTACGGCCACATCCTCGCCGGAACCATCAAGGACGTCGTCACCCGTTACCAATCCATGAGGGGCCACCACGTCACCCGCCGCTTCGGCTGGGACTGCCATGGCCTCCCCGTCGAGAACGAGATCGATAAGAAGCTCGGCATCAAGAAGAGAGAAGATGTTCTCAAAATGGGGATCGATATGTACAACGAGGAGTGCAGGAGCATCGTCACTCGCTACGTGCAGGAGTGGGAGAAGGTGGTTACCCGCACAGGACGCTGGATTGATTTCAAAAACGATTACAAGACCATGGACCTTAACTTCATGCAGTCCGTTTGGTGAGTCTTTGCCCAGCTCTATGCCAAGGACTTTGTCTATAAAGGATTTAAGGTACGGCATTGGTTTCTGAATCCAATCTTCATGTAATAATTGATTTGATCTGAATTCTGATGGGATATACTTTTCTTACGTGCTATTCCTTATTTCATTTTATTATTCTTGTAGGTCATGCCCTATAGCACCGGCTGCCAAACTCCACTCTCTAATTTTGAGGCCGGTCAGAATTATAAGGTTTCTGATTTCACACTCCTGGTTATCTTCTCTTATGTTTGGTTTGATTTGATAATGGCAATTGGAATTGCCTTGCTTATTATTTTATATGTTGTTGTTTGTTGAACTGTTTTATTTACTGTGATGAAAATGTTGTAATTTTGTTATTGTCATTGCTGCCTAGCTATAAGTGCTATCTTCAGCCTGTTCATACAAGGCAGCTTATTGCTGTTGTAAAGATACTTGTTCTCACTACAGATGTAAAAGTAAATATTTGCTCACATCTAATCGCTTTCTTTAATGTGGATACTGGATACATGCACGTGATCAAGTGGTCTGGAGTTTCTCGTTTTTATTAAAAAAATATTGCATAAAATTATGTTGGCTTATATGCATTGTTTAGGCTTTAAGCCTAATGTGCTTTAGTATGTGGGGCCGTGGTGGGGGATGTTGGAGACAAAGAAGCCACTGCTCATTGGATTCAACAGCTTTGACATTGTTGATTGAATAACTGGTTCTTTGGCAGTTATAATTTTAAGACTTAGTCCAACTGTTTTTTTCTATTGGTTAACTTAATATTTGCTGCAATTCTTTTATACTTTAAACTATATTGGCGCAGGATGTACCTGATCCTGAAATAATGGTGACATTTCCTGTCATTGGCGATCCACATAATACATCTTTTGTGGCTTGGATCTATGAAGCACAGATACGGACACGGGACACGACACGGACACGGATATAGGGACACACTAACTTCAAAAATTGTAGGACACGGACACCGGCATATATATATATATATATATATATATATATATATATATATATATAATTTCAAAATTTTAGAAATTTTTTTTCATAATTCATTAATATCATTTCTATAAATTTGAAGATTTATAATATTTTAATATATGTCATATATGTTAATATTTACTATCTAGTAAGCCCTCCTAAAAAATATGGAACATAATTTCTATTGAGATAATCTAAAAAATTTCTTAAACTAACTTCTCCTAATAGAACTAATCATGTACAAATACATGTGTATAAAAAAAATAACTACAGGGAATATTGGTGTGAGGCAAGCTTCGGTGTGATGAAGTGGATGACTTGATATGAGCAGAGGTAGAAGGAGCAAATGAAAATAAGTCTTATGTGAAAAGATAAAACTTAAAAGTCTAATAGTGGCGTATGAAAAGATAAAACTTAAAATACTAATATGTGAAAATAGTGGCTTGGGACGTCAGTCATGTGAGTTTGAGTGAGTTACAAGCTTACTAATTGAACGTTAGTAATGAAAATTAAGTTTTTTTTTTAAAATATTAATGGGTCGTGTTCAAGTCATGTCCTAGTCGTGTCTGAGAAGTGTCCGAGACGTATCTAAATTGAAAAAATAATATTTTTTAATCGGACACATTTGGACACACATGACACGTGTGTCGTACGGGTGTCTTCATGTGTCTGACACGGACACGTGTCCGACATGCAGACACGCCTCATAATCGGCGTGTCCGTGCTTCATAGGCTTGGACAACAACTCCATGGACTCTTCCAAGTAATCTAGCTCTTTGCGTCAATGCTAATTTCACCTATGTGAAGGTCAGTTATCTTTGTAGCACAGATAGAATAATGTGTGGAACTTGTAACCAGTCAAAGGCTGTTTATTTGGATTTTCTTGTATTTTAGAATAATACTAGAACATAAGTATTTATCAAAGAAAAAGAATAGAATATAAGTTGATCACTTGAAAAGTTCAAGTTTGGCTAGTATTTTGCCTCCAATATTAGTAAAACTATATAACAGCCAAAATTACAATTCCTCTGTTTGATTGGTAGGAAAATTTTGATTACAATGTTTCATTATGTCTTGACTCTTGAATGATTAGCTGTTCTTTGCCTCCTTTCTCTCTAATAAAATTTTCTTTTGATTTTGTTAAAAAATATCTTGCATGACGAAGAACTTTCATGTAAAAGGGTAAACAAAAAGGTGGCAAACAGAAGTGGGCAAATCATTACAGTGGGTGGTGCATATTGTTTATTTGTATTTATTTATTTTTGGGGTCTTTCTGCAATAATTGAAAAGACGTGTGTGTGAGGGAAAGAGAGAGAGAGAGAGAGAGAGAGAGAGAGAGAGAGGGGGGGGGGGGAGATAAAATGAACCACATTTGGATTGAGCACTTACAACTTTTGATGAGATGATAGCCTTTTGAGAGAAGTGACATCCTTTTTTCCATTTCTCCCTTTAGATTAGAGGGGAAGAACTCCATGAGAAGTCAGCTTTGTGTGGTTGGGTCCTGCTATTGTTGAAAATCTGAGAATGTTAAGAAAGTGCAAAACATTAACTGTATAGTTCAATTAAGTTATGATCTTTAAGAACAAGTCATGTTGCTGATTCTTTGCCCAATTCATTGATGCCCCTATTCCATGCATTTTAGCCACAGGATTTCTATACTGCTTTCACCCTCTTCGTTTTCTTGCCCCTGCTTTTTTTTTTTTCTATAGTTGTTTGTTTCTTGACATCTAATTTGTGGAGCAAATAAAATCAGGTTCGCAATAAGTATTCAGGTAAAGTTTATATCGTTGCTGAATCTCGTCTGTCAGTGCTCCCTAAGGAGAAACCCAAAGAAGCTGTCAGTAATGGTTCAATTGATGTCCCCAAAAAAGCAAATGCAAAGACCAAGGAATCTTCAAGTGGAAAAGCAGAAAATGTTTAGGATTTTTTTGAAGTGCTGGAGAAAGTCTTAGGGTCTTTGCTAGTGGGAATGAAGTGAGCAGTTCTTCCTTCTACATTAATCTTTTATATTAGTTTTACTCAAAATAAATCACGTTTGTATTTTCCGTTTTGAGACTTATCTAATGACAACGTTCCTTATGGGTTTTGTTTAGTATTGAAATTCAAAGGGATAACATGTTTTGCAGGTATGAATCATTATTTGATTACTTTACGGAGTTATCTAATGCTGCTTTTAGAGTTGTTGCCGACAATTATGTTACTGATGATAGTGGTACTGGCATTGTCCATTGTGCCCCTGCTTTTGGTGAAGATGATTTCCGTGTTTGCATTGATAATCAAATTATTAGTAAGGTTTGTACTTTTATGCACTTAAAATTGTAGAAAGCTTGAGTTTTGGTTTTTCCATGAAACACTCCTCTCAGAGAGGCATGGGTCTATGCTGTGTGGTGTTGGAACTGACCTGAGATTGTAAAATCATTGCCATGGAGTGAGTATGTATTCATCATATATATGTCTTTTTTTCTTTCTTTCTCTCTCTCTCTTTTTCTTTAAATCTATCCTGTTTTACTGGGATTACTGCCTCTTGGTGATTGCAAAACACGGTGTATATGCAGTTGAAAAATACTGCAAATGGTGAACCCCCACTCACAAAAATAAAATTAGAAGAATAAAGGGGAGTACTTTGGTAATATTTGCACATAAGAATTTGTGCTATGGCCACTGTGGTTCCAAAATTGAAGAGATATAATTGATTTCCTTTTTTATTTGTTGTCTTGTTATTTTCATGTTTTTTTTCTTTGAGAGTAGTTAGATGGTTTTTTTTTTTTGAACTTGGACATACTTTTTAACTTGAGTTGAGTTGAGCCAAAGGAAAAAAGGTTGAGTTATAACTTATAAGCGATTTATAATCTCTCATAATGCCATAGGACACTATATGTGAGTATCTGTGCACTTATGTAATTGACAACGACTTCTTAATGAATAGTGGCCCAAACAGTAGTCCAAGACTTAAGCTTGCCCTTCCTTTCATGTGCCTTTCCAGATGATGCTTTTTGTTAGTAAAATTTCTCTGTTTTTCCCGTCGACACTGGGAATTGTCTTTCTATACTTGTAGAATCCGCATTTTCATTTTTATTCTGTTATATTTGTTTATTTGTCAATTGTCAGTTGTTTATTGTTGGCTACCTTCCCAATACAATTACTCAGGTGTTGAGTTGGTCTGTAGGATAACCTAACTGTAGGTGTTGATGATGATGGCTGCTTTACTGATAAAATTACTGACTTTAGTGGCCGCTATATCAAAGATGCTGACAAAGATATCATTGAAGCTGTAAAGGTATGTTCCATCTATCTAAAATCATGAGAACATGACGAGCGCCGAACTCAGTCAAAATTATAACCGAAGTTATTAACTAAGTTTGCATAAGATAGTGAACAACACCTGATCGTCTCCTCAAGGATCGTAAATGCAATTTTATCAAATTAAGTTAAGTTAGAAAGGGGGTTTTTGATTGATTGTTCAAGGATTACAACGACAAGATCTGAAGAAAAATAACAATTAAAAGAATCGATTCAAATCTATCCGAGATTGGGTGGATTCAATCATGACCTTTCAACAAACACCGAAATACATTTGAATGGTTAACTTGGATCTAACCGAGATCTCTCGTCGATCCAGAATCATACTTGGAATCGTCCCTTGTAAATTCAATTAATGAAGTGATAAACACAAATCTGCAATCGCACCATTCATGTAAATATATGTCAATTTAAGCGGTACCGAATTCAATTAACCAGACAAATCAAGAACTAACCTCTTCAATTACGTGATTAGTTTAGATCAATCAGTTCTAAGTTTCATCACAAATCTCAATCTTTAGTTATGTGATTAATTCAGATCAATCAGGTAAATTTCATCACAATACTTAATCTTAAACTAAGATCAAATCGATCAAACATAAACAGAATTCCATTCATGCGTTTCAAGATCAAGAGAATTTGAAGAAGAAGAGAAGAAGAATTCAAATATAAATCAAATACATTACATAACCAAGTGTCTCAAGAATCCAAGCCACAATCTCTTCAAGAATCCGAATTGACTAAGTGACTTAATTTCTCACATTACAATCTGATGAAGGAAAAATATATAAGAACTATGAAAGCTATCTCAACACCAAGTGTGTGTTGTCCCTAGAGCTCTCAACATGCTTCCTTTTATAGAGGATTCGAGTAGTAGTAGATGGGTAGATGAGATTAGTAGGTGGATGAGTAGGTGGATGAGTAGGTGGATGAGTAGGTGGGTGAGTAGGTGGATGAGTAGGTGGATGAGTAGGTGGATGAGTAGGTGGATGAGTAGGTGAGCTACCTTGTCTCCTAAATTCTTTATTGCTGAACTCATTGATTTCGTCATTTCTGGCTGCAAGTGGTCTTCATGAAAGTTCTGGAGGAAATTGTCTGAGCTTTCCAATGGCTCTTAAACACCCAAAAAGTGCCTACAAAATTGAATATGACTCAATTACTATAATCGTTCGGGACCGTTCAAGACCTCTTTTGACTTTCAGACCAATATCTCCATCAAGGAGCCGAATCAAGTTTTGTCTTGACATGAAAGTTATACATATGGATCTTAACTTTCGATTAAATTTTCAAATTTCATTTTATACTGCCAAACTTAATTATGTTACTGAGTTCTTCTGTTTTTCTTATCTTCTACACAAATCCAGTATTTTGATTTCCATGCCCAATTAGCTCCACTAGATGTCTGAAATTGACTTTGAAATTTTCTTCATTAAAGTTGTAGAGCTATCTTATCTTTCTACAAGGTAAAATTCATAATTATCGACATTTAAAAACTCAAGATATGGCTAAAATACGTAAACAATAGTAAGACCCGAATAATCTTTGAAAAAATCAATTAAGTCCGATTCGAGTTCAAACTTACAAAACATAATCAAATTCATCAATTAAGATACATGAAGAGTGTAAATAACTAAACATAAGAGTTTCTTAATGAATAAAATATGTGATTATCAAATTCCCCACACTTAGCTTTTTTGACTCCTGGGCAAAAACATATAAAACTAAAGTTAGAAGACAAAGACAAACGACACAAACTTAAAAGCCTAAAAACTTTAAAGGACTCAATAAGCAAGAAGAAAACAAAGAAATTCAAGAGATCAAAGCATAAATGAGGTAACATTTCTTTACATCTCAAACCAACAAGCAACGAAACTTCCATCAGAAAAGAATGAATTAAGAATGATAGATCCTCACAAGATTCCTCTTAATCTCTCAAGTGTTTAAAAGTAGGTATTTCACTCAATTCAACCCATGTAAAATTACACTACTGTAAAAGCTTCCTGCTTATCTTCTACTTCTCCACTACTCAAAAAAATGGCAGATGCACACACAAATCATGAGGACTTTATTCAAGGTTGTAGTGAGGTCGAGGAAACGAAGAGGATAAAATGGATATGAGAGGATAAATACAAAGAGAATAAAAGCGAATGAAATGAGTTCAAATGACAAGATAAAGTTTCATCCCAACTCTAATGTATATCCCTTTACATATTCATTTCCCAATCATTTTCTTTTTTTTATATATTTTATTTATTTATTTTATTTTATTTTATTTTATTTTATTTTTTTTGCACTCTTTCCTTTTTTCAACAACCATTTTGTACACACACCCCACACTTGTTCAAAAACTCATCCATTAACTAAGCTAATGTTCTTTTATTTCCTAAGGTAAAGTAGAACACGATTTTTCATTTAAGACATAATGAGATAGAAACAAGGAATGGTCAATAAGCTCAAAGGGGTTAAGCGAAAGGAAAATATACTGAGGTTGACAGGGAATCGAGAAATTTTCAAGAAGTCAAAAAGTGCTTGATATCATATTGGAAACAAGGTTGGCTATTTGGTTAAACTAGTTAATTAAGAAAGAGGGCCTCAATCGTGTTCAATGCGCAAAGTGAAATGTAGCTTCAAAAAGAATTAAAGCAAGTTCTAGAGTGATCATTAACACGAGTGAAAATCACACAAGAAAGAAAGAGAATGACATAAATGTTGAATCCATCCATTAGGCTCAAAATCTCACAAGGTATGCATCCATCAAACTCAATTCATCAATTCAATCATCCATCACCAAGCATATTAGTTCAAGAAGGGAGAAAAGTTATTCAATCATGCAATGAGCCCTTTTTTTTTATTTTTTATTTTTTAACAAAAAGAAACATGCTAAAATCTCTCCCCACACTTAATATAGACATTGTCCTCAATGTGAAAGTGATAAATAAAACGGAAAGAAAAGAAAGCAACACAACCTAATGAGGGGCGAGATAATGGCAAGCGTAGAAAGATGCGTAAGAATCAAAGTAGAATGAACCCGAAAACTCACAAAACAAATGAGTAAAATGTAAAACCAAAATAACATGACCGGAATAATATAAAATTAAAGAGGAAATGCGGGTCTTTTAGAGTCATTGATTCCCAAGATCAGAATACTTTTGTTCATCTCTCAAGAGATTCCTCAATTAAGAAGTTCATGATGTCTGAAATGCCACAATAATGCGTCTCAAGAGTCAATAAGGTATAACTTACTAACTCCTTACTCACCATTATTCAAAGTGAAGTATGTTTTTATCTTCTCGATTAAAAAACCATCCCCAAAGATCTTGAAAACAAATCTAGTTGGGTTGCCTCCCAATAAGCGCTTGTTTAACGTCATTAGCTCGACGTTAGGACACTTCTTCGTGATCTTTATAATGTGGATGGTAAAAGCCCATCACTTTCACTTCCACATTTTTCAGCTTGAGATGGTGTCCATTGGTCTTATTAAGTGAGGTTGGTGAAAAGACTCTACCAGGATCCCATTGGTTGAAACGTGATGACCAAGTTATGGTTGACACAACATGATAGCTTTCACTAGGGTCCCATTGGTTGAAGTGTAATGACCAAGTTAAGCTTGAAGCATGAGGGCTCCCATTGGGCTCCCATTGGTCTTTCTTAATTTCCTTGACTTCACCAATGGCATGCAACATGTGTAATTTTGCAATCCTGTTTTCATTGATAATCTTGGACCATGGCCTAAAAACAAAATCCACTTCAAGAATTCTAGCATCTGCTTTCCTCCTTCTTTGAAAATTCCTCAATGGCCTTCAACTCCACCTCCCTATGTGTTGTAGACTCTGCAACTACATTGTTGATAGACCCTTCTATATCATTAGATCCTCGTAAAACGTAATCATTAGTTTTCAAATATGCAGAAATTTCAATTACACACAATACATTTTATATCACCATCATGATCAAGACATGAGTTGCAATTGATAAAATCATCAAAACCAATTAAATCGGAAATTCAAAGACACAACTCATCATGAGTTTCCTCAACTAAGTCTGCATGTAAATCAATATGAAAATTAGAATGCAAGGAGTTAGGAATTGTTTGGGAAAAAGTTGGTCGACTCTTGACATCTCGTCATTAACAGCCGTGGTTGTCAACCGGTCAATTTGGGTTGTTAAATCTGAATAGTGGCGGTGAAATTCTGCTTTGGAACTCAATTTGGGTTTTCATCAAGTCCTCCCATGAAGGCTCAAGTTTTGTGGTTGATGGACTTGTTATCTATTGGAATGGTACAAAATATTGAAATGATTGTTCTTTGTAGTGATGCTTGTATTGCCATATCTCGGATCCTGATAGTATTCCCACTAGTGTTGTATGTGTTGAAGAAGGGGTCATAACTCATCAAATTTTGGAACTGGTTCATCGGAAAATAACCAGCATCAGTAACAAATTGATCTGGAAAAACAGAACTACCATAGCGAAGTGTAGGACATGCATATGTAGGGTGAGATGAACAAAAACAAATGTTACACACAAGTGTAGCTTCCTGCATAGGTGATTGTTGTCTCACTACTATATGTCTTACCAAAGAAGTCAACTCCTCAAGTTTTGACTCCATTATGCATGGTCCATTGTATCCTTAAAATGCAACAGAATGCAACAAAATGATAATGAAAGAAAAAGAAAAAAAAATTAAAAAGAAAGAGTTAGTATGGGATCAACACTCAAAATATGCAAAAATAAATCTAGTTAATGTATCTAAACATTTTTAAAATTTATGGGAGCAACACAGGACAAAATCTACATAAAATGAAACTAGAAAATGCAATAAAAAATAATAAAAAATTAAAAAAGTGGTCTAAATGATAGAATTTGAAAAACCAGGGGTGACCTCACAAATTGTTTTCCTTCAACCGACCAAGTTTCACTCATTCTCGTGGGCATGTTTCAGATTCGAAAATTGCAATACTTACCCGTAATCACCTGTTTTCCGTCTTTCCTAAATCGAAAAAATTCAAAAGCTAAGATAAAAACGTTAGTATGGTATGAACAATGTTAGTAAATGAAAAATAACTGTTAGAATAGGTAAGAAAGAACAAAAATTAGTAAGGTTACTCAAAATGAAAAGATTACACCTACGAGTTCCCAAGAATCATGCGTAAAAATTTTGACGAAGGCGCAAACTCAAATAAAATTATAACCAAGTTATTAACTAAGTTTGCGTATAGTGAACAACACCGATCGTCTCTCAAGGATCGTAAATGCATTTTTATCAAATTAAGTTAAGTTAGAAAGGGGGGGTTTTGATTGTTCAAGGATTACAATGACAAGATCTGAAGAAAAATAACAATTAAAAGAATAAATTCATAAATCTATCCGAGATTGGGTGGATTCAATCATGACCTTTCAACAAACACCGAAATACATTTGAATGGTTAACTTGGATCTAACCGAGATCTCTGCGTCATCATATCCGAAATTCATACTTTAGACAATCGTCAATTCAATTGACAAGTGATAAACACAAATCTGCAATCGCACCATTCATGTAAATATATGTCAATTTAAGCCGAATTCAATTAACCTAGGCACAAATCAAGAAACCTAACCTCTTCAATTACGTGATTAGTTTAGATCAATCAGTTAAGTTTCATCACAAATCTCAATCTTCGGTTATGTGATTAATTCAGATCAATCAGCTTAAATTTCATCACAATACTTAATCTTAAACTAAGATCAAATCGATCAAACATAAACAGAATTACCATTCATGCATTCAAGATCAAGAGAAACGAAGAAGAAGAGAGAAGAGAAATTCAAATATAAATCAAATACATTACATAACCAAGGTCTCAAGAATCCAAGCCACAATCTCTTCAAGAAATTCCGAATTGACTAGAAGTGACTTAAATTCTCCATTACAATGAAGGAAAAATATATAAGAACCATGAAAAGCTATCTCTAACACCAAGTGTGTGTTATCCCTAGAGCTCTCAACATGTTTCCTTTTATAGAGGATTCAGAGTAGTAGTAGATGGGTAGATGAGATTAGTAGGTGGATGAGTAGGTGGATGAGTAGGTGGATGAGTAGGTGAGCTACCTTGTCTCCTAAATTCTTTATTCTTGAACTCATTGATTTCGTCATTTACGAAGTGGTGGTCTTCATGAAAGTTCTGTGAAATTGTCTAAGCTTTCCAATGGCTCTGAAACACCCAAAAATTAGTCCCACCCAAGATATGACTCAATTACTCACAGACTCGTTGTTCAGGACCAGTTTCAAGCACCTCTGTTTTGACTTTCGACCCAATATCTCCATCAAGGAGCTCGAATCAAGTTTTGTGCTTGACATGAAAGTTATACATATGGGTCTTAACTTTCAGATTACAAATTTTCAGCCCATTTTATATGCCCAAACTCGAATTATGTTCTGATTCTTACTACACACTCTTCGGGTTCCAGTCACAAATCCCGTATTCTGATTTTCATGCCCAATTAGCTCCACTAGATGTCTGAAATTGACTTTGAGCTCTTCATTAAAGTTGTAGAGCTCTCTCTTATCTTTCCTACAAGGTAAAATTCATAATTATCGACATTTAGAACTCAAGATATGGCTAAAATACGTAAAAAGCAGTGTAAGACCCGAATAATGCTGAAAAAATCAATTAAGTCCGATTCGAGTTCAAACTTACAAAACATAATCAAATTCAGTCAATTAAGTACACTGAAGAGTGTAAATAACTAAACATAAGGATTTCTTAATGAATAAAATATGTGATTATCAGAACACATTATTTATTTGTAATGATTTATGATATTGTTTATTTTAAATATCGGTTAGGATTCTTGTGTGACTCAGTGAATGCCATTTTTGTTTACAAATAGATTGGTAATTACAATTATATGTGAGAATTAATATTTGTTTAGAAGAATCCTGGACAGAAATGCCTATTCATTTTGGCTTCAACAAGAAAACCATGTTTGGAGGAAGGGCAAAAGAAGAAAGAAAATAAAAAAGCTTGACCTTTTGGCTGAGATTAGATATTGGTGAATAAGATAAACTGAACGCAGAAAACAGGAGTGCATCTATGCATCAAAGCTTGTTCATCCCTTCTGCTTGTCTGGTAAAGGAACCCCTTGGAACTCCCTTGTGATGTACCCCAATCCGAAGTCAAGAATATAAACTTATCTCATAACCTAGGCAAAGATTGAAAGTTCTGCTTAAAGATGCAGTTAGGAGTATAGAAAACTATCAAGGAAATTCTTATGAGTTAAAAAGTGTTGATCCTAAAATCAAGGGTGATTAATTGGGGATTCATTCTAGGTGATTGCTTGGATCTTGATTGAGGGATTGTTGATTGACATAATATGCTTTAGTATTCCTCTAGCCTCTAGCACTCTAATATAATTTGAGGTGCAGGCTGGTGGAAATTATCATACATCGTGCTTCAATCTACCGCTTTCTATATTAGCAGCATAAATTTCACACCTCCACAAGACCATGCTCTCTGTCTGTTTATCCTGCCAGAACCTCTGAAGCTAATCAACAAATTTGCACCAAATTCTGAGAAGAAACCCTACTGTCCAAAAATTCCAAAAAAGCTTATTCTAATTGTAGTTGGCTACTCGGCAATCTAGGAACAAATGACCAATGGTTGTATATCAGGGGTTGGAAAATAGCTGGATAAAGGCATATCTTGGGTGTAAAATCTCTTAAATGCTGCCTCATTCTTTTTGTTTTTGTTTTTTCTTTCTGGCTGCATTGGGAATAGAAACTATGGAGGACTTGCTATGAATTTTTTTTAAAGGAACTTTTCCCCTCTTTCCTTTCTGTTAGTGAAAGATTGCCTAAGTTTTGAAGTATCAATGATAAAGCTTGAGACCATTTGATAGAAGTCAATTTTATGTATTGGCGTGAATATTTCTTCTTCAAACTTTGTTTTGGTTGGATTCCTCTACTAATTATTGTTTTTTTCCCCTTTTCATCTTTCCTTAGGCAAAGGGTAGACTGGTTAAGTTTGGAACCTTTACACATTCTTATCCATTCTGCTGGAGATCCGGTACTCCTCTTATTTACAGAGCTGTTCCTAGCTGGGAAGTGTGTTTGACGAATATTTTCCTTTTGCTTGACTGTTTTGTGGAGCTATAGGAGTCAATTTTGCTTGCTGGACCTAATTTCACTTGTTCAATTATAATAAAATGTTATCTTTTTAGTTGCTATGCTTTATGTTTAATTTTCTAATTGCACCAGTATTCATCTATGTTTATTTTCCTTATGAGCCTGTTTTTTTGTTGTAATTTATCCAAATAAAAATGTGCTGTTTCATTGTAGGTTTGTTAGAGTGGAGTTGTTGAAAGAGAAATTGTTGGAAAATAATAAGCAGACTTACTGGGTCCCTGATTTTGTCAAGGTATATAGTGTCTTGCTTACCACTTGATTTTTTTCCCCTTTGAATTGCTTAGTTATTATTTGATCTTGTTTCTTTTCTCCCCTTTTGCTTTTGAAAGGAGGTCAACGTGGGTAGGAAGGAATTGTTGAGAGGCCTTTGTTTATTGTCATAAATTGGAATTCGGAATTGAACTATAAATAATATTCAATCTGTGGTTTTGTTATATATTTCTTATGTTCCTGTGAGTTGCAGGATAAGCGATTTCACAATTGGCTGGAAAATGCCAGGGATTGGGCAATTAGTCGTAGTAGATTTTGGGGGACCCCTCTCCCTATATGGATTAGTGAGGATGAAAAGGAAGTAGTCGTCATGGATTCTGTTGCAAAACTTGAAAAGCTTTCAGGTGTAAAGGTTAGAGTTTTTTGTTAGCCTTTTTGAAATTGCATATGTACGTTCCTGACATTGCTGATTGATTTTGTTTTTCATGAATTCACGCACATAATTTGACTTTTATATTATGCTTATTTCAGCATATTTGATGACATTTAAGTGATGTTTTTTGTATCTTACTTTATATTAGTTCCTATAATTATTATATTTTCTCTGAAATGCTGCTGAATTACTGCTCCGCTGGAATCTTAGAATATCGTAGCAGAATAATGATGAGTAGATATGTACTTGCAGCATATTGTTTAATTAATTTTACCTTACTTGCGTCATGGAAATATTTCACGTGCCTTGCGTAATCATTTGGAAAACTGATGTGGTTCCCACTTATATCATGTACTGTTTTTTTTTTAAATGACTTTCTCTTCTCCGTGGGTAAGCATATTTGGTTTTCTTGGCTAGATGGACCATGACCGTCACTTATTTGTTGGCCTGAATGCTGATAGTGATAAGCATTGAGTCATTGACTGTGTAAACTAGTTTTACCACAGAGTTACAGACCTTTTTTTCTCTTTGGTTTGAAAACTTTTTTCTGATTTTCTCATGGGTGCCTGTATGCTTCAGAATTCTTGTGATTGAGCCATACTGTTAGAGTATGTGTTGGACGGTGGTCTATGTGGATGGTGTTTCCACGATTTTTTGTGTAAATATTATTTTTAGTGTTTTATTAATTTGCTGCTTATTTTCTAGGAGCTATTTATTAATGTACAGCAGTTGCCTCTATATATAATCTTCATTGTAGATTCTGTTTAAAAAAGAGAAATAATATACAATATTCATATTCTTCATATTCTAAGATGGTATCAGAGCAGTTCCGATCCAGAACTGTCTCTGTTTTCCGCTGAGCCTTTTTTCGGTTGGCCTTCATTACCAGCTAATCTCGGTTTTTTGGCCTTCATTGCCCTTTTCTTTTGGCCTGCATTGCCCCCAAACAGTATCAAACAGTGTCCAATAGTGCCGAACAGCACCCAACAGTACCAAACAGTGCCCAACAGTACCAAAAGAGTACCAATCAGTGCTGAAACAGTACCAAACAGTGACATAACAGTACCTAACAGTGTTCAACAGTTCCAAACAGTGACGAAACAATACCAAACAGTGTTCAACAGTGACGAAACGTGTGCCAAACAGTACTGTTTGATTATGTCCTTTTTTTTGTCTCTTACGATGTCCACCGAAGGTGAGGTTTCAAATGTCTCTCTATACAGCCTTGAAAAGCTCTTAGGTACTTGTTCTTTGACTTATTCGGGTAAGTTACCTTTTTTCGTTGGATTCAATGTCTTGGGTACAATTTTTACCAACTCCTGGATTATGGATTCAGGAGCCACAAACCATATGACCAACAACCCCACTATATTTTCCACCTATTCTCCATGCCCAAGCAGTAAGAAAATATCAACAGCTGATGGTTCCTTGATCACTGTAGCCGGTATAGGAGAGGTCCAACTAAGCCCCCTAGTGACCTTAAAAAATGTCCTTCATGTCCCTAAATTGTCTACAAATTTGGTTTCTGTTCAGAAATTAATTAAAGATTTATCTTGCAAAGTGATTTTTTACAATGATCATTCTGTTTTTCAGGACAAGGATTCGGGGAAGATGATTGGACGTGCTAGGGAACAGGATGACCTCTATCTCCTTGAAACACCTTGTCAGGTAAACACGACCACGAGTGGACTTGGACACCCATATTCTTTTACCTCTGAACTTCTTTCAACTAAAAAAGACAAAATTTGGCTTGTTCACCGTAGATTAGGCCATCCATCCTTTCTTATTGTTAAGAGCCTTTTTCCTTCTTTGTGTAAAGGTCTTGATATTGAACAATTTCATTGTGAAGTATGTGAACTTGCCAAACATAAGTGTGTCAGTTTTCTAATTAGTAATACAAGAAGTTTTGTTCCTTTTTCTCTTATTCACAGTGATGTTTGGGGTCCCTCTTCCATTTCCACAGTCTCTGGGGCAAGATGGTTTGTGTCTTTTATTGATGACTGTACACGTGTTACTTGGATTTTTCTGCTCAAACACAAGTCTGATATTAGTACTGTTCTCCCAAATTTTTGTTCCATGATTAAAAATCAATTTGGGGTGGGTATTAAACGATTCAGGTCCGATAATGCTAAGGACTACTTTAATCAGACTCTTTTGCATTTTTTCCAAAAAGAAGGAATAATCCATGAATCATCCTGTGTTCATACCCCAAAACAAAATGGGTTAGCAGAGCGGAAAAACGGTCATCTTCTTGAAAAAACCCGAGCCTTATTGTTTCAGAGAAATGTCCCCAAGTCCTTCTGGGGGGAAGCTGTTCTGACTTCTACTTATCTTATAAATCGCTTGCCCACTAAAGTCTTGGGGTTCAAGAGTCCTATGGATGTCCTCTCCACTCTCTATCCTGATCTACAGACTTCCAATAATCTTGTCCCTAAAATTTTTGGATGTGTATCTTTTGTCCATATTCACAGTCCAAACAGGGGGAAACTTGATCCAAGGGCTCTAAAGTGTATTTTTTTGGGCTATTCTTCGACCCAGAAAGGGTACAAGTGTTATCACCCTCCATCCAAAAAGTTCTATGTCTCCAGGGATGTTACATTCAGTGAAGAAGAGCCCTATTTTTCTCATCCTTATCTTCAGGGGGAGAAGTCAATGAAGGAAGATAAGGAAGATTTCCTGCTTGACTTGTCCTTACTTCTTGTGTCTAAAGATCCTTCTCATAACCTTCCTGTTGTCCCTAATCCTCCTCCTGATGTCACTGTTGAACCTGTGTCTGAACCTGTGTCCAAAACCATTCTTGACCCAGTGGCTGAGTCTACTCTTGAGAATGTAAGGTATGGCAAAGGCAAGGTGTTCACAAGAAGGAAGATGGCTGTTCCTGAACCTGTGTAGGCCCAAGAGTCCAACTCGGAGCCTTCGAATGAGGTAATAGTATCTATAGAGAATAGAAAGTATGAATAATATTTCATGTATATTGTGTACAGGGAAGGTTACAATATATAGACTAATGCTATTAATTGCTATCCTAAAAATAAGGGAGAAAAATCAGCCCTAATAAAACAAGAATAAAAAACATATCTATACAAATCTGATATTAATGCTAATATATTACAACACTCCCCCCTCAAGTGGTGAGTGAATATCTATCATTCCCAGCTTGCAAGTAAGACTTTGAAATCGTTCAGTGGGAAGCCCCTTGGTGAAAACATCTGCTAATTGGTGCTCTGAAGGGACGTATTCTGTAGTTATAAGGCCATCATCTAATTTTTCCTTGATAAAATGGCGGTCAATCTCTATATGCTTTGTCCGATCATGTTGAACTGGGTTGTGAGCAATGCTGATTGCCGACTTGTTATCACACAGTAACCTCATAGGAGCTTCATACTTTATTCGGAGATCATCGAGTATGATTCTCATCCATAACAGTTCACAAATTCCTTGTGCCATAGCTCGAAATTCAGCCTCTGCACTTGACCTTGCAACTACATTCTGTTTCTTACTTCTCCAAGTCACCAAGTTTCCTCCTAAAAACATGCAGTAACTGTGGTAGACCGCTTTGTCGATAAGCGACCGGCATAATCCGCATCTGTATAGGTTTCAATGGTCAATGTTTGTTCTTTCCGAAATAGAAGTCCTCTTCCTGGGCTTGTCTTCAAATACTGTAGAATTCGATTCACAGCTAACATATGTCTCTCACGAGGATCATGCATGAACTGGCTAACAACACTGACAGCATAGGCTATGTCTAGTGCAGGTGTGGGACAAATATATCAGTTTTCTCACAAGTCTCTGATATTGTGCCTTATCCACCCTTGGGCTTTCCTCATTGTTTCCGATCCTGTGGTTTTGTCAATAGGTGCCCCTGTTGTTTTGCAACCTAGCTTACTGTTTCCTTAAGAAGATCCAAGACATATTTCCTTTGGGAAATAAAGATGCCTTGTTTGGAGTAGGCAACTTCTATCCCAAGAAAGTACTTGACTTTCCTAAGTCCTTCATTTCAAACGTGCAGCTGCACTAGTTTTTCTTTTAGGACTGTTTCTCAACCTCATCATCACCGGTAATGATCATGTCATCAACATAAACCAGAAGAAGTGTAAGCTTGCCTTCTTTGGAATGTTTTATAAAGAGGGTATGATCTCCTTAGCTCTGCCTATAACCTAAGGACACCATAGCGAGTGGTGAACCTCCCAAACCAAGCACGAGGAGACCGCTTGAGTCCATATAAGGCCTTCCTTAATTTGCACACCATATTCCCTCCATCGGTAGGTCCATATCCCGGTGGGATGTCCATATATACTTCCTCTTCCAAATTCCCATGGAGAAAAGCATTTTTAACATCAAATTGGTGCAAGTCCCATCCAAAGTGTGTCTTTGCCAAGGAGAGAATGATCCTGACTGTGTTCATCTTTGCTACTTTGGAGTAAATGTTTCCTCATAATCAATCCCATATGTCCGAGTGTACCCTTTTGCAACCAGCCTTGCTTTATCTTAGGTCTAGAGTACCATCAGACCAGATATTTCACTTGTGTAAATCCATCTCGCACCCAACTATCCTTTTGTCCTTCGGCTTCTCAACAATTTCCCAGGTCTCATTCTTGTTTAAGGCACTCATTTCTTCATGCATGGCTTGAACCCAATTCTTATCCATTAATGCTTCTTGTCTTGAAGTGGGGATTACGTAGAATCAATTCTTTGAAATAAAACTCGATCTTTGTCTTGATAGGTTTTTAGTGGACACAAACCGAGATATAGGGTATTTTGCACAAGTTCTTCGGCTTTTCTTAAGGCTATTGGCAAGTCATCATGGTTAGGTTCACAAATATCATGTAAAGAACTATTCAAAGGCTCGAGAATCGGGAATGCTTACCTCCTGGTTCGGGACGCGGAAGTTCTTTGTTGGACCAAGTTGGGTTTTTTCCGATAATACACCTGCTTGTATCGATCTATAGGGACAGATACTGATTCTTTAGGTGTCTCTGAAGTACCAGAAGATGATGCCACATCCTTCATCAGAGGAGGGACCGATGACTCAATAGATTCAGCCAGAAGAGGAACAACAGATGACTCAAGAGACTCAGCTTCTTGACCACTCTCCCCTGAAGCTGAGGACGAAGGTGAAAAGACTCGGATTCATGAAAAGTGACATCCATGGAGACATAGACACGACGACTTTGAGGATGATAACATTTGTATCCCTTTTTGTCAGGTGCATACCCTATGAAGATACATTTGACAGCCCTAGGATCCAACTTACCACGATATTGACTATAGATATGAACAAAGGCAACACAACCAAAGACACGACACAGGAGATTCTTCATGGTAGGAACGGAAGGGAAGAAGGAAGTCATGTGTTGCACAGGACTAAGACCATCCAAGACACGGGATGGCAATCTGTTTATCAAGTATGCGGCAGTTAAGACAGCTTCCCCCCAATAAGACTTAGGGACAGACATTTGGAAAAGAAGAGCCCTTGCAATTTCTAGGAGATGACGGTTCTTCCTTTCTGCAACCCCATTTTGTTGGGGGGTATCAACACAAGTTAACTCATGTAACACACCATGTTCTTTATTGAATTTTGTGAAATGTTGATTCACATATTCCTTGCCATTATCAGAGCGGAACCGTTTGATAGATTTTCCAAACTGGGTTTGAACCATACGATAGAAATTCAAGAAAAATTGAAACACTTCAGATTTATCCTTCATAAGAAATATCCATGTGACCCTAGTGCAGTCATCAATAAATGAAACAAACCATTTTGCACCAGATATATTAGAATTAGAGGAAGGTCCCTACACATCAGAATGGATAAGATCAAAAGGTTCAATACTTTTATTATTACTTGGAGAAAAAGTTGTGCGATGGTGTTTCACAAACTGACAAACATCAAAAAGACTCAACAGACTCATTTTTAAACAAATGTGGAAATAACGACCTAAGAAGACTGAAAGGAGGATGACCAAGGCGTTTGTGGTGAAGCCATATCTGAGATGCAGCGGAATCGGAACTTGTCTCATGACGGGATGTGGACACCGTCTGACTGGTACTACCATGAGTCCGATGTAGAACATATAACCCTCCCTGTTCCTTAGCAACCCCAATCGTCCTCCCCGTGGTAAGATCCTGAAACACACAATGAGAGGAAAAGAAGGTCACTGTACAGTTTAAATCTCTGGTAAGCTTATGAATAGAAATAAGGTTATTGGACAAATGAGGTACATGAAGCACATTATGTAAAGGAAGGGAAGGTTGAAGTGAAACAGTACCACATCCTGAAACAGGGACATGGGATCCACTAGCAACCGTGATGTGATGCTTACCAGATAATTTAGAGTAAGTGGAAAAATATGAGGGATGAGGGGTCATATGATCAGTAGCACCAGAGTCAATAATCCAGAGATCCTCAGATACAGTACTAGAAACATTAAAGGAGAAGGAACTTAAATTCTTACCAGTCATGGTTAGAGAACAAGTGCCAGAAGGCTTACTCATAGAATCCAAGAGAGTGCGCAAACGATCCATCTCGGCTTTACTAAGCGTCGGAATTGCCTCCCCAGAAGGTGGTGCAGATCCCTCTTCACCCTCAATAACCAAGTCAGACACAGTTTGATTAACTTGCCTGCCTTTGAACCCCCCAAAGCGTGCAAGAACCTTGTCTCTTCCATGGAGTTTAAAACAAGTGTCCTTAGTGTGACCAGACTTTTTGCAATGAGGACACCAACGCGCTCGTCACGTTTGGCGATGACTTCCACGAAGATGATCCGGGCTTTTCGGATGATAACCCACCAATAGGACCTTTGCTTGGTGGCCAAAGCGGAACCATCACTTTGAATTACCCTTATTCAACATGACACTCGACGACTCTCTTCCCCCCTAACCGTGTAGAACACCTCGGAGAAAGAAGGAAGCTTGTCCTTTCCTAAAATCGAACCCGAATAGGATCATACTCGAGAATTCAACCCAGAGAGAAACTTAAAGACCCGTCCACGCTCAATAAACTTGGTTAAAGTAGCAGCATCCTCAGTGCATTTCATCTTTAAATCCTGGTTTTGATCCAGCTCAATCCGTAAACCATTCAGAGTACCATAATAATCAGTGACAGAAAGAGAGCCCTGCTGGGTATTAAAAATTGTGTTTTCTAATTCATAACACGCAGCAATATCTTGTTTCATAGAATAGGTTTGACTCAAACTATCCCAAATTTCACGTGCAAAAGTAAAAAACATACAATTCTTACTGATATCTGGTGTCATAGAGTTCCATAGCCAAGTCATAAGCAAAGAATCTTCATCATCCCAGATTCCAAACTGTGGGTCATCTGTCCTCGGAGGATCCCCGACAATATGTGACAACTTCCGACGACCCTTGAGAGTGGTGCGAATAACTTTGGGCCCATTGAAGATAGTTCTTACCATTGAGGTGATAAGAAGAGTGTAAACCGGAAGATCATGTGGATTCGGTCTTTGCAACGGCAACGGGAGGCGGTGGAACGACAACCGGAGGCGGCGTAGTGTTGGTGGAGGACCGGGTGTCTCATCGTAGACATTCGGTTGGACCCGAAAATAGGCGAAAAAAAGAACAGGAGGAGCCGACGAGCGAACGGTGGTGGTTGCGCGGTGAAAGGCGGTGTGGAGGGCGGCGCGTGGCTCCCACGCGCGTACGTGCGCGGCGGCGCGTTGTCGTGAGTGGCGGCGCGTGAGTGGGTGGTTTAGGGTGGGCTTTTGTGGGGTGGCCGGAAAACTACCGACAAGCAGTCCGGTGAGGGTGGTGAGACAAAAAACAGCGGCGGCGGGTGGCGGGTGGTGGTTTTAGGCCTCGGGCAACAGTGGCGGGTAACAGTGGTGGGTGGCGGTGGCGGTTTTAGGTCTCGGGCAGCAATAAGGCTGCAATAGGAGACAAAAAAGGGAAAGGCAAGCCCTAGGAACGACCTAGGCTGCGATACCATATAGAGAATAGAAAGTATGAATAATATTTCATGTATATTGTGTACGGGGAAGGTTACAATATATAGACTAATGCTATTAATTGCTATCCTAAAAATAAGGGAGAAAAATCAGCCCTAATAAAACAAGAATAAAAAACATATCTATACAAATATGATATTAATGCTAATATATTACAACAGTATCTAACCCTTTATTGCAAGATAAATCTGAATTTCATATGGATAGTAGTGACCAAATTCTTCCGATAGCCATCAGGAAAGGAACTAGAGAGTGTACAAAACGGCACTATACCCCCTTTCACACTTCTTGTCCTTTGAGAATTTTTCATCATCCCATAAAACCTTCCTTATAAGCCTAAATACCATTGCCATCCCTACCACCCTACCCGAGGCCTTGTCCAATGAAAAATGAAAACAAGCCATGAATGAGGAGATGGAGGCATTGGAAAAGAATAAAACCTGGGAGCTAGTACAATTATTAGCTGAAAAGAAAATTGTGGGCTGTAAATGGGTGTATACTGTGAAATATAGAGCAGATGGATCCATAGAGAGGTATAAGGCACGATTAGTTGCCAAATGGTATACCCAAACTTATGGAATTGATTACCAGGAGACTTTTGCACCAGTTACAAAGATGAACACAGTTCGAGTATTATTGACATTGGCAGTTAATTATGGTTGGGATTTACAGCAGTTTGATGTCAAGAATGCTTTCTTACATGGAAATCTCGAAGAAGTCTACATGGAGGTCCCACCAGGATATGGGAGGAATTTGCATGCTAATACTGTGTGTAAGCTGAAAAAGGCCTTATATGGCCTCAAGCAATCACCACGAGCGTGGTTTGGAAGGTTTGCTAGAATTATGTTGGCTATGAGGTACAAACAAAGCCAAGGGGATCACACACTTTTTGTTAAACACTCTCCTTCCTTAGGAAGTCACAACTCTCTTGGTGTATGTTGATGACATAATAGTAACGGAGATGATGTTAAGGAGAAACATATTTTGAGTCAATGCTTAGCCAAAGAGCTGGAAATTAAAGCATTAGGGAGGTTAAAATACTTTCTTGGAATTGAGGTTGCTCATTCTAGGAAAGGTATATTCATCTCTCAACAAAAGTATGTTATGGATCTCCTAAAAGAAACGGGTCATACAACATGCAAACCAGCAAGTACTCCTATAGACTCCAATATGAAACTTGGACAGGCAGAGGAAGATGCTGCAGTTGATAGAGAAATGTATCAGCGTCTGGTGGGAAGACTTATTTATCTATCCCACACACGGCCAAATATAGCATATGCAGTTAGTGTGATCAGCCAATTCATGCACAGTCCAAAAGAATCTCATTTGCGAGTAGCATATCGAGTATTACAGTACCTTAAGGGAACACCAGGAAAAGGCATTCTATTTAAGAGAAATGGAGGTGTGGTACTTGAGGCATACACTGATGCGGATTATGCTGGATCACCAGTGGACAGAAGATCGACTACAGGATATTGCACTTTTCTTGGTGGAAATCTGATGACTTGGAGAAGTAAAAAACAGAATGTGGTAGCACGATCTAGTGCGGAGGCAGAATTCAGAGCTATGGCTCAAGGTGTGTGTGAATACAATGGTTAAAAATTATTCTTGAAGATCTGAAGATCAAGTGGGATGGTCCGATGAGACATTATTGTGATAATAAGTCTGCAATCAACATAGCTCATAATCCGGTACAGCATGATCGAACGAAACATATTGAGGTTGACAGACATTTTATCAAAGAAAAACTAGAGAGTGGTTTAACTTGTACACCTTGTGTGTCTACACAAGGTCAGCTTGCTGATGTACTCACAAAAGGGTTGAATAGTCCAACATTTCAAACTATTATATCCAAGCTGGGAATGGAGAATGCATATTCACTAGCTTGAGGGGGAGTGTTGGACGGTGGTCTATGTGGACGGTGTTCCCACGATTTTTTGTATAGATATTGTTTTTAGTGTTTTATTAATTTGCTGCTTATTTTCTAGGAACTAGTTATTAATGTACAACAGTTGCCTCTATATATAATCTTCATTGTACATTTTGTTTAAAAAAGAGAAATAATATACAATATTCATATTCTTCATATTCTAAGAGTTTGTTATGCATGTTATGCTTACATGTACAGTTAGTTTAACAACTGTTACATTTTGTTAGTTACAGTTAGCTTAGCCTACAAGTAGATTAGTCTCTATACAGATTCGAGGGTTGTGATCTGTTTCAGATCTTAGGTTGGTTAATTCTGTTACATTTTCAGATGAAAGTTCTCTCTCTCTTCTCTCTACATTTTTCTTCACTTTCTTGCATTTTCTCACTGATTCTCAGCACTCATGAACTCTAATACATACTGCCATAGCATACAATGAATATCAATTTCTTGTATTGTGTAAGGATGCAATCATATCAGTTTTGGTCTGTTAACTGGATCATGTTTTATCCAAGTAAAATGATAAAAATAACCATAATAATTGAATCATGGGTGTGCCCTTGTTGTTTCATATAGAAAGAAGGAATGTGAATGTATGAATATTATTCCTTGAATCAATTGTGTACAGAGAAGGTTACAATATATAGGCTAATGTCATTGATTGCTATCCTAAAAACAAGGGAGAAAAATAAGCCCTAATAAAAACAAGAATAAAAAACATATTTGTACAAATCTGATATTAATGCTGATATATTACAACACTCCCCCTCAAGCTGGTGAGTGAATATCTATCATTCCCAGCTTGCAAGTAAGACCTTGAAATCGCTTTGTGGGAAGCCCCTTGGTGAAAACATCTGCTAATTGGTGCTCTGAAGGGACGTACTCTGTAGTTATAAGGCCATCGTCTAATTTTTCCTTGATAAAATGGCGATCAATCTCTATATGCTTTGTCCGATCATGTTGAACCGGGTTGTGAGCAATGCTGATTGCAGACTTATTATCACACAGTAACCTCATAGGAGCTTCGTACTTTATTCTGAGATCATCTAGTATGATTCTCATCCATAGCAGTTCACAAATTTCTTGTGCCATAGTTCGAGATTCAGCCTCTGCACTTGACCTTGCAACAACATTCTATTTCTTACTTCTCCAAGTCACCAAGTTTCCTCCTAAAAACATGCAGTAACTTGAGGTAGACCACCTGTCTACAACTGACCTGGCATAATCTGCATCTGTATAGGTTTCAATGGTCAATTTTTGTTCTCTCCGAAATAGAAGTCCTCTTCCCGGGTTGTCTTCAAATACTGGAGAATTCTATTCACAGCTAGCATATGTCACTCACGAGGATCATGCATGAACTGGCTAACCACACTGACAACATAGGCTATGTCTGGTCTGGTGTGAGACAAATATATCAGTTTTCCCACAAGTCTCTGATATTGTGCCTTATCCACCCTTGGGCTCTCTTCATTGTTTCTAATCCTGTGATTTTGTTCAATAGGTGCCCCTGTGGTTTTGCAACCTAGCTTATCTGTTTCCTTAAGAAGATTCAGGACATATTTCCTCTGAGAAATAAAGATGCCTTGTTTGGAATAGGCAACCTCTATCCCAAGGAAGTACTTCAGCTTCCCCAAGTCCTTCATTTCAAACTGAGCAGCTAGTTTTTCTTTTAGGACCTGTTTCTCAACCTCATCATCACCGGCATTGATCATATCATCAATATAAACCAAAAGAAGTGTAAGCTTGCCTGCTTTGGAATGTTTTATAGAGAGGGTATGATCTCCCTGGCTCTGCCTATAACCTAAGGACACCATAGCATTGGTGAACCTCCCAAACCAAGCACGAGGAGACTGCTTGAGTCCATATAAGGTCTTCCTTAACTTGCACACCATATTCCCTCTACCGGTAGGTTCATATCCTGGTGGGATGTCCATATATACTTCCTCTTCCAAATTCCCATGGAGAAAAGCATTTTTAACATCAAATTGGTGCAAGTCCCATCCAAAGTGTGCTGCCAAGGAGAGAATGATCCTGACTGTGTTCATCTTTGCTACTGGGGCAAATGTTTCCTCATAATCAATCCCATATGTCTGAGTGTACCCTTTTGCAACTAGCCTTGTTTTGTACCGGTTTAGAGTACCATCAGATCGATATTTCACTGTGTAAATTCATTTGCACCCAACTATCCTTTTGTCCTTCGGGTTCTCAACAATTTCCCAGGTTTCATTCTTGTTCAAAGCACTCATTTCTTCATGCATGGCTTGAACCAAATTCTTATCCATTAATGCTTCTTGTACTGAAGTGGAGACTCTGGTAGAATCAATTGCTGAAATAAAACTCCAATGATGTACTGATAGGTTTTTAGTGGACACAAACTGAGATATAGGGTATTTTGCACAAGTTCTTCTGGCTTTTCTTAAGGCTATTGGCAAGTCATCAGGGTTAGGTTCACAAATATTATGTAAAGGACTATTCAAAGGTTTAGAATCAGGAATGCTTACCTCTGGTTCGGGCGATTGAAGCTGCTGTTGGACCAGGTTGGGTTTTTTCTGATAATACACCTGCTTGTATCGATCTATAGGAACATATATTGATTCTTTAGGTGTCTCTGAAGTATCAGAAGATGATGTCACATCCTTCATAAGAGGAGGGACAGATGACTCAATAGATTCAGTCAGAAGAGGTACAAAAGATGACCCAAGGGACTCAGCTTCTTGACCACTCTCCCCCTGAAGCTGAAGATAAAGGTGAAAAGACTTGGATTCATGAAAAGTGACATCCATGGAGACATAGACACGACGACTTTGAGGATGATAACATTTGTACGCCTTTTTGTTTGGTGCATACCCTATGAAGATACATTTGATAGCCCTAGGATCCAACTTACCACAATATTGACTATGGACATGAACAAAGGCAACACAACCAAAGACACGACACGAGATTCTTCATGGTAGGAACGAAAGGGAAGAAGGAAGTCATGAGTTGCACAGGACTAAGACCATTCAAGACACGGGAGGGCAATCTGTTCATCAAGTATGCGGCAATTAAGACAGCTTCCCCCCAATAAGACTTAGGGACAGACATTTGGAATAGAAGTGCTCTTGCAATTTCTAGGAGATGACGGTTCTTCCTTTCTGCAACCCCATTTTGTTGGGGGGTATCAACACAAGTTAACTCATGTAACACATCATGTTCTTTATGGAATGTTGTGAAACGTTGATTCACATATTCCTTGCCATTATCAGAGCATACCCTTTTTATAGATTTTCCAAACTGGGTTTGAACCATACGATAGAAATTCAAGAATATTTGAAACACTTCAGATTTATCTTTCATAAGAAATATCCATGTGACTCTAGTGCAGTCATCAATAAAAGAAACAAATCATTTTGTACTAGATATATTAGAATTAGAGGAAGGTCCCCACACATTAGAATGAATAAGATCAAAAAGTTCAATACTTTTATTACTACTTGGAGAAAAAGTTGTGCGATGGTGTTTCGTAAACTAACAAACATCACAAAGAAAAGACTCAACAGACTCATTTTCAAACAATTGTGGAAATAACAACCTAAGAAGACTGAAAGGAGGATGACCAAGGCGTTTGTGGTGAAGCCATATCTGAGATGCAGCGGAATCTGAACTTGTCTCATGGCTGGATGTGGACACCGTCTGACTGGTACTACCATGAGTTCGATGTAGAACATATAACCCTCCCTGTTCCTTAGTAACCCCAATCGTCCTCCCCGTGGTAAGATCCTGAAACACACAATGAGAGGGAAAGAAGGTCACTGTACAGTTTAAATCTCTGGTGAGCTTATGAATAGAAATAAGGTTATTTGACAAATGAGGGACATGGAGCACATTATGTAAAGGAAGGGAAGGTTGAAGTGAAATAGTACCACATCCTGAAACAGGGACATGGGATCCACTAGCTACCGTGATGTGATGCTTACCAGATAATTAAGAGTAAGTGGAAAAATATGAGGGATGAGGGGTCATATGATCAGTAGCACTAGAGTCAATAATCCAGAGATCCTCATATACAGTACTAGAAACATTAAAGGAGAATGAACTTAAATTCTTACCAGTCATGGTTAGAGAACAAGTGCCAGAAGGCTTACTCATAGAATCCAAGAGAGTGCGCAAACGATCCATCTCGGCTTTACTAAGCGCCGGAATTGCCTCCCCAAAAGGTGGTGCAGATACCTCTTCACCCTCAATAACCAAGTCGGACACAGTTTGATTAACTTGCCTTTGTTGACTGCCTTTAAAACCCCCAGAGCATGCAAGAACCTTGTCTCTGCCATGGAGTTTAAAACAAGTGTCCTTAGTGTGACTAGACTTCTTGCAATAAGGACATCAGCGCTCGTCACGTTTGGCAGATGACTTCCAAGAGGATGATGCAGGCTTTTCAGATGATACCCCACCAATAGGACCTTTGCCGGTGGCCAAAGCAGAACCATCACTTGAATTACCTTTATTCAACATGACAACTCGACGACTCTCTTCTCCCCTAACTGTGTAGAACACCTCAGAGAGAGAAGGAAGCTTGTCCTTTCCTAAAACCTGAACCCGAATAGGATCATACTCAGAATTCAACCCAGAGAGAAACTTAAAGACCCATCCACACTCAATAAACTTGGTTAAAGTAGTAGCATCCTCAGTGCATTTCATCTTTAAATCCTGGTTTTGATCTAGCTCAATCCATAGACCATTCAGAGTACCATAATAATCAGTGACAGAAAGAGAGTCTTGTTGGGTATTAAAAATTGTGTTTTCTAATTCATAACACGCAACAATATCTTGTTTCATAGAATAGGTTTGACTCAAACTATCCCAAATTTCACGTGCAGAAGTAAAAAACATACAATTCTTACTGATATCTGGTGTCATAGAGTTCCATAGCCAAGTCATAATCAAAGAATCTTCATCATCCCAAATTCCAAACTGTGGGTCATCTGCCTTCGGAGGATCCCCGACAATGTGTGACAACTTCCGACGACCCTTGAGAGTGGTGCGAATAACCTGGGCCCATTGGAGATAGTTCTTACCATTGAGGTGATAAGAAGAGTGTAAAACTGGAAGATCATTTGGATTCAGTGCTGCAACGGCAACCAGAGGCGGTGGAACGACAACCGGAGGCGGCGTAGTGATGGTGGAGGACTGGTTGTCTATTATAGACATTCTGGTTGGACTCGAAAACAGTCAGAAAGGAACGGCGAGGAGCTGACGATCAGAACGGAGGGGGTCGCGCGGTGAACGACTGCGCGTGGCTCTCACGCGCGTACAGTGCGGCGGCGCGTGGTGGCTCGTGGGTGGGTGGTTTGGGGTGGGCTTTTCTGATGTGGCCGGAAAAACACCGACAAGCAGTCCGGCGAGGGTGGTGAGACAAAAAACGACGGCGGCGGGTGGTGGTTTTACGTCTCAGGTAGCAATAAGGCTGCAATAGGAGACTGCTCAACGAAAGGAAAAAACAAAGGCAAGCCCTGGGAACAACCTAGGCTGTTGATACCATATAGAAAGAAGGAATGTGAATGTATGAATATTATTCCTTAAATCAATTGTGTACAGAGAAGGTTACAATATATAGGCTAATGTCATTGATTGCTATCCTAAAAATAAGGGAGAAAAATCAGCCCTAATAAAAACAAAAATAAAAAACATATCTGTACAAATCTGATATTAATGCTGATATATTACAACATTTCACATGATAATTTTATATCATGTATGGTCAGCTTATGTTTGTGTCTGGCTTGGCAGCTTCACTTAATTGCTTATTTGTGTTAATTCTTCAACCATGCATATATTTCTCACACATAGTATACTACTTGGCCAATGATGAGTATCACTAATCTGATTGTAATGCCTTGTACAGGTGTTTGATCTACATCGTCACAACATTGATCATATTACAATTAAAACTGACAGTGGTCATGTGCTTCGATGCGTTGATGATGTAAAATGCCGACTCATAGGTTTCCAGTAATGTTGTTATTAATTTGTGCCATACTCTCTTTCTCATGGTTTTGTAGTCTATAGTCATTCTTTCAAGTGGTTATAATTGGGATGCTATCTAGCATTGCCCAAGTTGTCCCAAGGATATAATGTCCTACCTCCTATGTAAAATAATAAAGTAAAGCCCTTTTTAGTCCTCCAAAGATACAAGTTTCGAGCTGGTTTTCTCATGGTAGAGATATTGTACTTTGTTATAGATTAATTGTTTTATCTTTCAGGTGTTTGACTGCTGGTTTGAGAGTGGATCCATGCCTTATGCATATATCCATTATCCTTTTGAGAATGTCGAGCTATTTGAGAAGAATTTTCCTGGCCATTTTGTGGCTGAAGGGCTGGATCAAACCCGTGGTTGGTCAGTTTCTTGCTTTTCAAATGCATCTGGTTTATGATAGAGGCCTGTTCATTGTTACTGGGTTGTAGATTCATATCTTGTTTTTAAATGTCATTCTCAATATCTATTTCATTTTGGTTAAGATTCTTTGAATTTAAGCTTCTAATGACATGATTGGGTTGTTATGCTTATTTCCTCGTTACGCTGCATCATTTATTGGTTTGATCTTTCCAAATTAGATTGCTTTAATTTAAATAATCTGTTAGCACTAATAAAGTAAGTACGTTTTTTTCTAGATTTTGTGACAAAGATATAAATTATTTCATATTTCAACCTCCCCTTTTAGGGCTAAAGTACTTTTTGCTACCGTATCGTCCCTTCTATGTTTAGTCAAGGAAACATGGTTGTGTATTTTAGTTTTCTGCTTTTCCAATTTGCAGGTTTTATACTCCTATGGTGCTGTCTACTGCATTATTTGATAAGCCTGCCTTTAGGAATTTGATTTGCAATGGACTTGTCCTGGCTGAAGATGGGAAGATGAGTAAAAGCTTGAAAAATTAGCCTTCACCAATGGAAGTCATTAATGATTATGGGGCGGTAAGAAAGTTTTCAAAGTTCATTCTTTTTTATTTCATTTCATATTTTTTTTTTTATTTGGGATGTGACGTGTAATGATAAGATGTGTGTTTTTCTTGCTTTTCTAATTATGGGCAAATGACTGAAGTATATAGTTTGATTTATATTATGAAAGCGCTGTTATGATATATCCTTGTCTTTTGGATAGGATGCATTGCGATTATACCTTATAAACTCTCCTGTTGTGCGTGCTGAGACACTGCGTTTCAAGAAGGAAGGAGTTTATGGTGTTGTCAGTATCATCCAGTTGTGTTTACTTTTGATTATTTTCTTTTTTAGTCTTTTAATTAATTTCATCTAATTAAGTGCACTTTATTCGATTATACTGTTCTACCGGTGTTTTAATTTTATGGTGTTGATCTGTCCCAGGTTAGGGATGTTTTCCTCCCGTGGTATAATGCATATAGGTTCCTTGTTCAAAATGTGAAGAGGCTTGAAGTTGAGGGGCTTGCACCTTTTGTCCCCATTGATCATGCTACACTTCAGAAGTCATCCAATGTTCTTGATCAGTGGATCAACTCAGCCACACAGAGCCTTGTTCATTTTGTCCGCCAAGAAATGGATAGTTACCGCCTTTACACGGTCAGTAACGCTTCTGCAATGAGCTTTTTGTATGTAATGACCATTTCCTTTTTAAAACTATTACTTTATGAGCTTTAAAATAGTTTAATGGTAAAAGTATTTAATTTGCTCTTTTGCTATGGTTATATAATTATTTTTAGCAATTTTACATCCATTTTTTTTATATTTTTTAATTTTATCTTATCTGACCAGTGGTCAAACCTGTTGAACTGATTAGATTGTGAACTGGTGGCTTTGCCAATTTGATTACCAGTCTGGATTTCAAGACATTACTTTTACATTCAAATTTCTTTTCTTCTAAATGGCACCAATCGGCACTTGGCATGATCAAAGTTGTTGCTTGTGCATTTGAGGTTTACTGCCACTGTTGTTTATATTCTGACACCACCACTGTTTGTTAGTTGCATATGTATTTTCTTGTCATATTTATTATAACAAAAAGTGACCTTGTAGGTGGTTCCTTACCTTCTAAAATTTCTTGATAACCTTACAAATATATATGTGCGGTTCAACCGTAAGAGACTTAAAGGTCGTACTGGAGAAGAAGACTGCCGGACAGCACTCTCAACTCTTTACAATGTATGTTTACTATATCTTTTATGTATACCATGGTTATAAAATTTCCCGAGTGCCCCATTTATCCTGTAATCTGATCTTTTTGGCTCTCCTAATGGTCCTTTAAGTGATGGTTCCTTATTTTTTCAGGTGCTTTTGTTGTCCTGCAAAGTTATGGCTCCTTTTACACCTTTCTTCACTGAGGTACTCTATCAAAATATGCGAAAAGCTTGTAATGGATCAGAGGAAAGCATACATTATTGCAGCTTTCCTGAGGAAGAAGGCAAGGTATACATCTTAATCAATTGAATATTCTGTAATTCATGTAGACTCTAAAAATTGCATCTTGCTGTTTCGTCTCAATCTAGTTCTTGCTTTAGCTGTCTTTGAGACATTGCAAGCAAACACCTAATATACTATCTTCCCTTATTTTGCCGCATGATTTTGTCAGAGGGGAGAACGGATTGAGCAGAGCGTTTCAAGGATGATGACAATAATTGAACTGGCTCGAAACATTCGTGAGCGTCATAACAAACCTCTTAAGACTCCACTCAGGTATATTAGTATTCATTGGTGCATACATTGAAATATGTCTGTATGTGCTTTATCTTCTTTTTTGGTTTCATTTGAGGAATTTAATCTATTTTTTTGCTACTGTAGGGAGATGGTGATAGTTCCTCCTGATGCGAACTTCCTTGATGACATAGCTGGAAAGTTGAGGGAGGTACATGCATGATGTTATAAGTCGTTATAGTTTACTTTTACTCTTTGCGCTATTTTAGTATTTATTCAGGTAACCAAGAGGCCCTACCCATAAAATTAAAGGCAATAGGCATGATGCCTTGAATTGCCATGGAAAAGTAATGAGTGAAAGGCAACGGACATAAGGCCCGGGAAAGAAGGGCAATGAGCATAAGGCTCTTGCTTGCCTTGGAAACTTAAAAGCAATGGGTGCATGTATCCGAAAAGTTAAAGGCAATGAGCATAAGACCCTGACTTGTCATGTAAAAACGATGAGTGAAAAGCAACAGACATAAGGCTAAAAAAAGAAGGGCAATGAGCATAAGGTTTTGGCTTGCCATGTAAACTTAAAAGCAATGGTTGTGGGGACCTGAAAAGGTTGCAGGCAATGGGTACGGGGACCCGAAAACGTAAAGGTAGTGGGTACGAGGTCTCGGAGACTAAAGATAGTGGGTACGGGGACCCGGAAATGTAAAGACAATGGGTACGAGGACCCAGAAATTAAAGATAGTGGGTACGGGGACCCGGAAACTAAAAAAACAATGGGTGCAAGGATCTAGAAATTAAAAGGCAATGAGCATAAGGACCTAACTTGCTGTGAAAACCTAAAAACGTTGGGTGCGAGGACCCAGAAATTAAAGGCAATGGGCATATGGTCCTGGCTTGCCATGGAAGCTAAAAGCGATGGGTGCGGGGACCCAGAAATTAAAGGCAATAGGCATAAGGCCCTGACTTGCTGTGGAAGCTAAAAACAATGGGTGCAGGGATCGAGAAATTAAAAGGCAATGGGCGTAAGGCCCTGGTTTGCCGCAGAAGCTAAAAGCAATGGGTGCAGGGACCTAGAAATTAAAGGTAATAAGCATAAGACCCTGACTTGCCGCGGAAGCTAAAAGTAATGAGTGTGGGGACCCAGGAAGAAAAAGGCAATGGGCATAAGGCCCTGTCTTGCCGGGAAAGCTAAAAGCAATGGGTGTGGGGACCTAGAAATTAAAGGCAATAGGCATGAGGTCCTGACTTGCTGTGGAAGCTAAAAACAATGGGTGCAGGGATCAAGAAATTAAAAGGCAATGGGCATAAGGCCCTGGTTTGCCGCAGAAGCTAAAAGCAATGGGTGTGGGGACCTAGAAAGAAAACGACAATGATTTGACCTTAGTAGGTTATGACTGAAAACAGTAAGTTGGACCTTAGGCCCGAAAGAGAATTTTCATGGACAATGGGTGCAGGGATCGAGAAATTAAAAGGCAATGGGCATAAGGCCCTGGTTTGCCGCAGAAGCTAAAAGCAATAGGTGCGGGGACCTAGAAATTAAAGGTAATAAGCATAAGACCCTGACTTGCTGCGGAAGCTAAAAGTAATGAGTGTGGGGACCCAGGAAGAAAAAGGCAATGGGCATAAGGCCCTGCCTTGCCGGGAAAGCTAAAAGCAATGGGTGTGGGGACCTAGAAAGAAAACGGCAATGATTTGACCTTAGTAGGTTATGACTGAAAACAGTAAGTTGGACCTTATGCCCGAAAGAGAATTTTCATGGACAAATTTGAATCAACTCCTTTACTTTTCATTTATCCTAAATGAGAAGCAAAAGGGGGCAGTTGTTGATATCCAAATTTATCCATACCTTTTTTTAATGCTTGTAATGATTTTATTTGAGCTCAATTTTGTTTTAATCTCATCCCTTGATTTTGGCCCATTTCATTTAAAGGTTGTTGGGCCCTTTAGCCCAATGGGAAACCAATCCAGAAAAAAAAAAGAAAAGAAAAGAAAAAGGGACGAAGTCAACCGTTCTATCCCAAAATGAAAAAAAAAAAAAAACATTGTTCTGTCACTTTAGAAGGCAGAAACGCAGTTGAGAGCATGAGGAGTTTTACACTAAATTGGGTTTATTAGATTAAACAACACAATGAACAAAATGGTTTCAAATAAGCAAACAGCAGATTAGAAGAAAGCCAGCTGTAGCTTCTCTCCTTCCAGCCATCAGATCATGTTTTAACATAAGATTAGGCATGGAAAAAAATGAAACAAAGAGGAAGAAAATTAGAAATAAGGACAGAATCATGAATAAGGAAATGGTGGCAAAGTTGACTTGGTGTATTTCTCCATAAAACCAAAGGAGCTTCAGCTAGCTGGAAAAAAAAACACAAAAAAGAAGACTGAGTTCCTTGTCTCTGCAAGTTCAACAGAGAAAAAGTGAAGAAGAAACGAATAGCAAAAAATATTCCGTTTGTTGCTCTTGTGGTGCACGAGAAGGAGGGTGAGTGGAGCTGTGGAAGAAGAGAGGCTAAAGCAAAGTTTAGAGGAGTTTGCTCATCACTGTAAGGGCCCACTCTTCTTTTCCTTTTTTCTCATAAAACTCCTGTTGATGCATATGAATGGACTTTAAGCTTGTTTTTTATTTGCTCTGTAAACTACGCTCTGTTTATTGTATTCTAATAAGATGTATCAGTTGCACACAAGTACCATATAAAACACTCCTATGATATACTGATATCAGTCATAATATTCCATGAGTAGTACACCCATACATTCTAAGATAAACTCAGGAATAGTGGAACATTACCAGAAACATAAAAAAGGGAAAAAGAGAAAACTTTTGTGATACATGCAAAACTTCATCCATTCAAGACGGCCATGACCTCACCTCACTCTCAGACATTAACTCCAAGGGGCTCATAAGCATCACCTTGAGCCACACTCAAGCAAAACCAAAACAGATGCTCAATAACCATCTAAACACCATGCCATACCACAAAATCTCAAAACCAAAAGAAAGAACATAAACAGAAAACAGATAAACCACCACAAATTTGAAGCCAAACCTGTGTCTTTCCCACAACCATCACCCTGAAACAGCCACTGTTTTGCCATTCATGACCATCATCAGCCCCAACCTTGCCCAAACAGAAGGTTCCCAAACCCATTTGAACTCTCCAGAAACCAAGCCAACCAGAACCACCAGATAAGACCCTAACCTTGCTGAAACTCGCGAGCAGCCACCCCCAAAACAGAACCACCCGCGACCACCACGCACCACCCACGTGCCACCACGACCCCCAGATGGACCCAGAAACCACGAGCTCCACCAAACCCAGCACCTCACCACAGACTCGAACTACCGCGTCGCCGTCGCAGCGCCAACAATCTCCACTTATGGCCATGCCATCGTGCACGTTGTGAACGAAGGGGAGGAGGCTTAGCTTTTCACCTTCTCATTTTGCCTCTCGTTTCTTTTCTCCCCTTTTTGAATGGCTGAAGGTTGTTGCTACTGACCGTTTAACCTCAAGTCACAAACAAAGGCGAAAGTGAGATGGGACTTTGGATTTAGGGAGATTAACTCTGAAAATACACAAATCCAAGCTCAGGGAATTCAATTTAGTGAATGAATTCCATTTAACAGGGATAAAAGTTCAGGTAGAGAGAGTTGTTTGAGAAAGAGAGGTTGATTGAATATTCTTGTTATTCATTCCTGACACCAGAGTGTGCTATATACACGGTTAGTTACAAAACCCATAAAGGGCAAATGAGCTGTAACAACCATTTCCTACACCTATTTGTGCCAACTCAGCACATTGCAAATAAAAGCAAATATTCTTAAAAGAAAAGCAACATAATAGGAGAGGTAAAATAAGGTAAAAGTAAGGCTAAGTTACAGCTAAATGAAATATCATCAAATGCTGTAACAATACCCTCCCCTTCAAGCACATCCTTGTCCTCAAGGATGGAAGGATGGAAATTGTTTGAGTAGGTCATAGTAGAACTCCCAAGTGGCCTGGTTAGCTGGTAAATCTTTCCATTTAACAAGGACCTTGGTAGCAGCAACACGGTCCCTTTTTACCATCTTTCTGTCCAAAATGACATCAGGTTCCTTCTTTTTGAAAGGCAGAGGAGATGATGGCAAGGACTGGACATTAGCAGAAGTAGGGTTACGGCAGATCTTTAGCTGGGAAACATGAAATACATTGTGGATCTCAGAGTTGGGTGGCAGTTCCAACTGATAGGCAACAAAACCGATGGTGTCCAGTACTTTGAAAGGTCCATAGAACTTTGGGAGTAGCTTATGATAGGAAGAGTTGCGGATGGTGAGCTGCCTGTAGGGCTGCAGCTTCAAGTAAACATAGTCCCCAGGTGAGAACACCCTGTCACTGCGGTGCTTGTTAACCTGCTGAGACATTCTGTTATGAGCCCGGAGAAGGTGGAACCTGAGCATAAGGATAACTGCTTCTCTTTTGCTCAAAGTCCTCTCAACAACAGGGTTTGTCGCTTCACCAGGAAGGAATGGCAAATGGATAGGAGGGGCTTGACCATACACCACATCATATGGTGTGGTGTGAATGGAAGAGTGGAAATTTGTGTTGTACCACCATTCAGCAAGAGATAACCACTTGAACCAAGAAAAAGGTTTCTCAGAGCACATACATCTAAGGTAAGTTTCCAGGCACTTGTTAACAATCTCAGTTTGAGGGTGGTATGCAGTGGATTTGTTAACTGAAACCCCTTGTAGTTGAAACAACTCATTTCATACTTTGCTAAGGAAAATGGGATCTCTGTCATAAGTAATAGTGCTAGGCCAACCATGTAATTTGAATACATTATCAAGAAACAGTTGTGCTACATCTAAGGCAGTGTAAGGGTGAGATAAAGCTAGGAAGTGGCCATATTTACTCAATCTGTCCACCACTACCAATATCACCTGTAAGCCTTCAATGAAATCCATACTAATATCATCCCACACCCTATTGGGAATTGGCAAGGGCTGTAAGAGGCCAGGAGAAGCAGCTAAATCGGGCTTGCATTTCTGACAAACATCACAGTTTCGGATATAATGTTGAATGTCCTTGGCCATACCTTTCCAAAAGAAAAGAGATTTGATTCGGGCAGTGTGACATCTCTGCCGGAGTGACCACCAGTGGGAGAATCATGTAACCACTGTAAAATAAGCAGTTTGATATCTGGACTAGCCCCAATTACTAATTTTCCTTTCCTCCTTAGCTCACCATTATGCCATGAGTATTTAGGATGCTTCCTTGGATCGTGGGAGATGTCATCAATGAGTTGTTGGATGGCAGGATCAGATTGCCAGCAAGCTTTAATGCTGTCTAGTAACCTTTCACTTGCATTATTTAGCAGAAGTGGAAGTAGTTCAGCCCCCTCCTTCCTAGACAATGCATCAGCTACCAAATTGGTAGGGCTCTCCTTATAGTGGATGTCAAAATCAAATCCCATTAGTTTAGCCATCCAGATTTGTTGAAAAGGTGTATTGAGCCTCTGTTCCATCATAAATTTGATACTCTTCTGATCTCTCTTGATGATAAAATGACCATGTGCAAGATATGCCCTCCATTTTTGAACTGCATAGACAATGGCAAGAAGTTCCCTCTCATAAATGGACATAGCACGTTGTTTAGGACCCAATGCCTTGTTGATGTAAGCAATAGGGTGTTTGTCTTGCATCAATATAACACCAATACCATAACCAGAAGCATCGATTTCTACCACAAATGTTTTTGAGAAATTGGGAAGAACTAGAACAGGAGCTGAAGTTAGCGCTTGTTGGAGGCAATGGAATGCAGTTCGAGATTTAGTTGACCACTGGAAGCAATCTTTCTTGAGCATATCAGTCAAAGGTTTGGCAATTTTGCCAAAATTCTGCACAAATCTTCTGTAGTAACCTGCTAACCCGAGGAAAGCTCTAAATTGTTTGATATTTGAGGGTTGAGGCCACTCTGCTACTACCTGAACTTTAGAAGGATCCATTGAAACACCCTCTTTAGATATGAAATGAACCAAGTATTCCACCCTTGAAGTTGCAAAAGTGCACTTACCTTTCTTAAGGAACAATTTCTGGTCCCTTAGAACTTGAAAAACTGCTCTGAGATGCTCAACATGGGCTGCAATTGTGGGACTGTATATCAGTATATCATCAAAGAAGATAATGACAAATCTTCTGAGGAAAGAGTGGAAGAGATAGTTTATGAGTTCCTGGAAAGAAGCCGGAGCATTAGTGAGCCCAAATGGCATCACTAAGTACTCAAAATGCCCTGCATGTGTCTTGAATGCAGTTTTGTACTCCTCTCCTTCTACCATTCTGACTTGGTGATAACTAGAGCGCAAGTCCAGTTTAGAATATATAGCCGAACCACCTAACTCATCCATTAGGTCCTCAGTGAGTGGGATAGGGAATCTATCCTTAACAGTTTGCTGATTGAGCTTGCGGTAATCCACACAAAGTCTCCAAGAAGCATCTTTTTTCTTAACCAGGACAACCGGGGAAGCATATGGACTGTTGCTGTGCTGAATAATCCCTTGATTGAGCATTTCTTCCACCAATTTATCCACAATATCTTTCTGAATGATAGAGTATCTATAAGGTCTCAGATTGAATGGCATAGACCCATCTTTTAATGGAATTCTGTGATCAAAACCCTGTCTTCTAGGTGGTAAATGTGTTGGTTCCTTAAAAATGTCCTGGAATTCTTGAATAAGATCGCCAATAGCAGCTAGCAATCCAGAACTGTGATTTTCCACTGACATAAGAGTACATGAGGGAACTGCAATGTTGTTTTCTGTTTTGCTTAGGTGTAGGAATCACAACTGAGCTCCTTGCTGGATAGGCCGAGAAAATGTTTTGTTGGTGATTAACTTGATGCTGACAGGTTTGGCACCTCTAAGAACAAACCTACTTCCTTCTATAGAGAATTCCATCTGCAATTTGGTAAAATCCCAAATAATTGGCCCAAGTGTGGATAGCCATTGCACACCCAAAACCAAGTCACAACACCCTAAGGGTAATACCATCACATCGGATGTAAACACAGATTGTTGCAACCACCAAGAAAAACCCTTATAGATATAGAGAGCCTCCAATCTAGTGCCATTAGCAACAGTGACTGCTAAAGGAGTAATTGCCTCTAGCTTACAGCCCAGTTTTTTTGCTAAAAAAAGTTATGTGTACTACCACTATCAATAAGAATTTGTAACATTTTCTTATTATGGAAACCACTCACCCTCATGGTCTGATATGTGGAAGCACCTGAGAGAGCATTCATGGACTCTTGAGGTCTGTCCACTTGATTGGAGTTCACAGTTAACACCCCACCTTCTTCAATTATCTCAATTTCTTCATCCATTGGCTCTTCTTCATCCAATTCCATTACCAACATTTGAGACTTCTTATGTTTCAGTTGATGACCTGGTGTAAAGGGCTCATCACAAAACATACGAAGTCCCTTAGCTCTTCTTTCAGCCATTTCTGCTGCATTATAGGTCCTAGGGGTCTTGCTCATGGTTGTATCATTTGAGTAAGAGGAACTGGGACCATGGTTGAATTTGTTTGTGTTAGAGAATGAGGTTGCTGTATTGGGTCGAGTTGTGGTTTTGGTATATGTCCAGTTTGTTTTAGAAGATTCATGTAATTTAGCTAAATTGGCAGCATGTGCTATAGTTGTAGGGCTAAACATCCTCACATGCATTTGGGTATTATGCTCTAACCCAGCTAAAAATATGCTCAAGGAATGTTCAGGGGGAAGAGTTATCTGGGTCAATGCAAGCTCAAATTCATCTATGTATTCTTGAACCTTGCCCTTTTGTTTAACTTGTATTAAAGTTGAGGGAGGATCTTCATACACATTACCAAACCTTATAGAGATGTCAGAAATATATTGGGGCCAGCTTGGGTAGATGTTAAAGTTTGATCGCATATAGTTTAAGTGCCACTGTAGTGCACAACCTTCAAGATGGATAGAAGCGAGTCTGACCTTAGATTCGGGTGCTATGTTATCCAACGAAAAGAACTGCTCATATTTATACAACCACTTCTTGACCTTCGATCCGTCAAACTTGGGGAATTTAATTTTGGAGGTCCTCGTGGAATAGTGGTGTTCTGATGGGGTCGATTGTCCCCGCTGATTCCCGTTGATTCCTTGATTTTCCATTCTCACCCCTGTTTGAACCATTTCAGTGTTAACCTGGAGATTCTCAGCTTGATGATGAGTCGATTGCTGGATGAACATGTTCTTGAGCTCCATCATGCATGCGGTCACTTGATCGAGCTTCGATTGCATCTCAGCATTTGATTCATTGATTTCGTTGATTTTCCGAGTAAGAGTTCGTTCCACCTCTTGAATTGTGTGTTGATTTCTAGTTGCATCAGCCATGGTGAAGCCTCAGGATGAAGCTTTGATACCAGTTGAGATGGGACTTTGGATTTAGGGAGATTAACTCCGAAAATACACAAATCCAAGCTCAAGGAATTCAATTTAGTGAATGAATTCCGTTGAACAGGGATAAAAGTTCAAGTAGAGAGAGTTGTTTGAGAAAGAGAGGTTGATTGAATATTCTTGTTATTCATTCCTGACCCTAGAGTGTGCTATATACACGGTTAGTTACAAAACCCATAAAGGGCAAATGAGCTGTAACAACCATTTCCTACACTTATTTGTGCCAACTCAGCACATTGCAAATAAAAGCAAATATTCTTAAAAGAAAAGCAGCATAATAGGAAAGGTAACACAAGGTAAAAGTAAGGCTAAGTTACAGCTAAATGAAATATCATCAAATGCTGTAACAGAAAGTGGAAAAAACCCAGCAACACCCACGGTTTGGAAATAAATTGGGCCAAGCAAATAACCCAAGACCAAGCAATTTTAAGTGGTTAGGATGTTAATATGTTATTGACTCTTCATGTTGATTTGGGTTGATAAATAACTTGGGCCAGCATCTCTAAAAGAGGGAAAGAATGGTTTGCTTTGTCTCTGGGCTTGGTTATTGTTGTTGGACCAAGTTGAGAAATAAAATTGGAAAAGAAAATGAAAATAGGATAGAAAGGATGAAAGTAAATAGAAGAACAGAACAAATAAGTAAACTAGGGAAGTTAATAATTTAGAGAGGAAAATTCCGTATCAAAAGAAATGAAAAAGAATAGTGGCTTCTAATGTTTTGCTTTCCCTTTAGATTTAGTTTATTTTCCATTGATGATTTGGATTTGATATGTTTATTATGTTTCCGCTATTGTCATCCATGTTTGCATAAAATAAACCCTAAATATGAGATGACATTCCGACGATAGAATAATCAAGATTAGCCGCGATAATGGCAATATCTTGACTTTCTTGAGGTGAGGAGTAGTTTCATGGTTTTGCCAGGAGCGCTGACGAGGTTATAATAATCTCCAATAAAAATAATCTTATGCCATATTATTCCTTGTAATAATATCATTATACATTTGTATTTGTGTTTTAATTTAACTCGCTCTTTTGTGGCATTAATGTCTAAATCAAACAATTTAAAATTGGCTGACGACGGAAAAATTGGGAGAGGGTTGGAGTACCGATCAAATATGCTCTTCCCAATACTCTTGAGGCCTTTATATTGGATCTTTCCATAAGCGATGGTGAGGTCTAATTCCCACATTAAAACTAAAATATTTTCGCAAACTAAAATTTCAACATTTTTATAAACCAAAATAAAAATCCTCAAATAAAAGCGAATAATTTCACATAGTCTCAACATTATGATTGTGGTTAATTCAAAAATCCTTTTTGTCACTTTCAAAAATAATTTTTATTTTTATTATTTTCTTTTCAAAGTTCCTTTTAAATCATTTTATTCAAAATATCCCATCAAAAATAAATATTTTGAAATTTTTTTTTCGTGCGAAATTAACACACTTTTAATTCACCACTTTCATATAATATGTTTTAGGCCTAGAATTTGTTCCAAAATAATGGCTATTTAGCCACCCATTCTATGTCTTAGTCATTTATCATCTTTGATAAACATGCTGATAAATGGGACATGTCAAAATAAAAATAAAAACAATTCTTTTCTTTTTAATAATAAAGGACCAATTTAATTAATCTTGCAAATAACACTAGATTAAATAGGTAACCGTTCTTATAACGGATGGCGTAGGGTTCTAATACATTCCTTATTCGTAGTCAACTCTCGAACCTTGAACTCTGAAACGTAGACCATCTTTTAGGTGTCCAATTGCACCATTCCATTTAATGGATAAAGCAATTGGTGCAATTTGGTGGTGACTCCTAACACCCCAAAAACTCTTCATCTTATTTTCGCGACGCCCTTCGGGACAGTTGTGACAACTAGCGACTCCACTGGGGATTGGAGGGTTAAGCCTTGTTTTAATCTCATGTTATATGCTCTTTGATTATGTTGGTCCATTTTGTTTCGTTTGTTTATCTGCTTCATGTTGCTGTGCATTTTGTTTGCATTACATGCATTGTACTTATGCATTGTGAATAAATTTGTTTGCATGTTCCCTCATATACACTTGCACACACAAGCTCTATACCTGAGCTCAGTACCTTGTAGGCTTAGATAGAAGGCGAAGTAGTGTTGCTTTGAGAGACCTTTGGTCTTCGAACAAGAACATGAAAACCCTTCACTCAAATTGAACTTTTTCCGCTTGTAACCTATCATGGGTGAGGATTGAAGACTCTTGCTAGCCAAAGTGTTGGCAACAACAAGGGCTATTTGGGGACTTTTTGTCCGATAGGGATCTAGAACCAAAGCTATCACCATGGTCCATAGAACCCATCCTTCAGGACAAGTACCAAGCTTAGGCAATCCTTTTCCTATGACACATGAGGGAATTCTGTCTGTCTTTTATTCTTGTCTCACTCCTTTAAATAAATGCCATTTATAATTTATTTTATAGACACTAACTCCCTTTTTGTTGTTTTCATTTGTCTTGCATTTGCATACGTGGTCCAATCTTGTAAAGATATCGGTAAACCTCGAACATGGAGCGGGAAAAGTGTGTCCAATGTCCGAGGTTGCAGAGAGTATATGGGCTGTCAGGGAAGAGTCTGCAAGGGTTCAAGCAAAGGAAGGAAACAACTTGCACCACAGGGATGCTCCTTTACCACCCCTAATGGGAAGCCATGACTTTGAGCAAAATGACATAAAGATGCTTTGTAATGTGTGGTATAGTATGGAAAGATAGGAAGAGTTCAATGACAAGTATGGAGATATTGCAACTCTTATGTTCATCACCCTCGATACCCAAATGTTGAAAGCCATGCTTCGCTTTTGGGACCCCTCATATCGGTGCTTTACTTTTCAACAGTTCAACCTGGTACAAACAATTGAGGAGTATGCTGGGCTTCTCAATAAAGATAATATGCTCAAGGACAAAGTATACTCACACGACCCTAAGAAGACGCCAAAAAGGACACTGTCCAAATTGATAGGAATTCAAGCGAATGAATTGGATAAGTACATGAGGGATGTAGGACGGAGTCTGGATTCTGAGTTTTTGCTTAGGATTGTTGAAGCTCAGGTTGATCAAAGTCTTGGTCTAGTAACACTGGCCTTAGCTATTTACGGGTTATTAATGTTCCTAAGAGTGAAGAATC
The DNA here is from genome assembly GCA_029884605.1 of Ormosia emarginata. Taxonomy (NCBI): domain Eukaryota; kingdom Viridiplantae; phylum Streptophyta; class Magnoliopsida; order Fabales; family Fabaceae; genus Ormosia; species Ormosia emarginata. Next base: position 2,581,941 of record JAQQTP010000058.1, on the reverse strand, counting down.
AAATAGATGGACAGGTGATCAAATTGTTTGAGCAGATCGAGCACGAGGTACACCCGGCCCCACCAATTTTAGCATAGACAATTCGATCCTTGAATTACTGTCGAGTTCATCAGAAGGGAAGGTTTTGGGGATGTGCATCATTGCTAGCAGTATGGATGCTTAGTCATCTATCAACCTTGAAATGCTTCGATCATTCGGAAATTGATCTTAAACAATTTGTCATACCTAAGCACCCACTCTCGCTGTATTGCCGTAATGATTGGCCTCCCCAAACTCCGACGATGAGACAATAAATCAAATTTTTCATGGAAATGAAGGAAGTAGTCTGGAGAGCCAAGTGGCTTCCTCTCACATATACCATATACAGATGTGGGAGTAAACCTTGGGTTCTGCTTATTGGCTCATGGGGAGTAGTTAGCTATGCTCCAACAATGGTTTGAAGGCAGATGACATCCCTGCAATTCATTCATATGACTTATGGGCTGTCAAAATATGAATTCTCATAAGGTGATGAAGGAATCGTTCATAAGATCAAAGAGGTCATCGAAGATTGAAAGGATGCAAGAAGTGTGAAGCCCGGTCTCCCCTTGTCTGAAACGACAATAGAGTACCCAATTTGGCAGGCTAATAGGAAGAAAGGGTTTTTTGCTCCTAAAGTACAAGGCCCGGAGCCACCAATGCACCAGTTTAATGAACCCATTGACTACCACGCTGAAGCAGAGGGGCAGTATGAAATTATTTATCAGCAGTGGGCTGCTGAAAGGAAATCCTTAAAAACTCAACTTAACATTGCAAGAAAGAGAATCCAGAGTCAAGAACAGTTTTTCCCTCATCAATCTCCTTAGAGGCTGTTTAAATGTCCAACTATGATGACCCTTGAGGTGTGCATTAGATGTGATGGTGACCTGGTTATTCGTCATATTCTTTTCTTTTTCACGACATTATTGGGAGTTCATTGTGCTTCTAATACTTTTCAAGTCATTAGCAATTCTCAATGCTCTAATAGCAATATCACACATTTCACATTCCAATATATGTTTATTAGAAAAATGCATACTGAGTCAATAAGAGGCAAAGGTGAAAACATGACAATATTGCATCGAAATGGAAATGGTAAAAGGAAAGTAATATTGTAGTTATCAAGGTAAAATTTGCAGAGAGATGATGAGGGCAAAGATCTTCAGTTCTTCCAGTGAAACCCTTTAATGTAATCAATGTCAATCCTCTGCTTACCCGATTTTGATCACCCATTTGACTGCCCCAGTATGGACACTTGGTTTGTTCTAGTGCCGAGATTTGGTCCACCCTAGTGTGGAGACTTAGTTGTTCAGATCTCACTCCCTTTGTCATATCAAGCACTATTGCCATTTCATTTTGGACCTTTGTTGTCAATTGACTAGTTTGCATTTTGTTGTCATAAATATTCTTTTTATTTAATGTCTTCTTTCATGTTAACATTTAGAGTGATTATTGCTTGTTACTTTTTGTTTAATTGTTTTGTCTCAGTTTTGATGATATCTTTTCCTCATGTTTATTTGTATCGTCTTTCCTTCAGTATTTTTTATGTTTGTCTGAAAAAAGGGACTGGTTGTATTGTTCAATCTGTTTTATTTATTTAATTATTTATTTTTGGCCCTTTGGCTCAAACAAATTGTGCTATGATATTTATGATTCTATTTGCGTTACAGTATGTGTTGGAGGAACTCAATATACGGTCACTAGTTCCATGTAATGATACTTTAAAGTATGCATCTTTACGTGCTGAACCTGACTTTAGGATTGCATTTCATATGACTACCTGGGAACTTTGTCTTCTATTTATGTCATAATGTTTCATATTACCATTCTTTTTTTTCATATATCTTTTTGATTTGCAGCATTTTAGGTAAGAGACTGGGAAAATCTATGGGTGTTGTTGCCAAAGAAATCAAAGCAATGTCCCAGGAAAATATTTTGGCTTTTGAGAGTGCTGGAGAAGTCGTCATTGCTAATCACTGTTTGAAGCTGACTGATATTAAGGTGCTAATCTTGTATATAGAGCAGGGAATCGAATGTTATGTTATTTGATGTCAACAGGAATTGCAAATATATATGCAGAGATGTACTCCGACATAAATCTCAGTTATTTAAAACAGAAAGAAAACCTTATCTGATTCTAATCCTTATCCTGATCTGAATTATCTTAGATGTTTATTCTAAGCTGAAACAAATAAATCCTAATCCTAATCAGTCCTTATCCAAACAGACTTCTATTCTCTTTCCATTAAATGGAACCCATTTAAAATGGTTTGCATGCTTTAGTTTTAGCACCTAGATGAGGGAGGCCTTATTGAAGTTAGTAAAGGTTTAGTATTCCCAGAGATAGGAGCCTAGCATTTTGGTATGTTCACCATCAAATTTATTTTCCTTTTCTGATATTTGAGTGGATATTTTCTTGAGAGCTTCAGTATCATGTTTGATTTCCTTTAAAAAAAACCTATCAATAACATTCTCTTTCAAATGAGATATTCTTACTGTCAAAATCATTTAAAAAATAAATAAATAAATTAGTGGGTAAAGAAAATCTGAGTAAATAATTCCAATTGGTTTTGACTATGGATTCAGGAAGTTGACCTCAAATAATTTCTATTGGTTTTCTTTTTGCTTTTCTTTTTAAGTTGTCTACCTAAACCATATAACGTGACTTTCAGATGTAGTTGAGCCTTAAATTTATATAGAGCACCTGAACTGGTTATTCTTTTCTAGAAAGCATAAAATGAATCATGGGTTTCCTCTGGAAGTGGTGGAGACTGATAAACTTGTACCTTATGTTCTTTGTTTTTATTCAGGTTCTTCGTGATTTTAAGCGACCTGATGGTATGACAGAGAAGGAGATTGATGCTGCAGGAGATGGTGAGAACCTTTACTACCCGATCTTGGCTCACTTTGCTGCAGTTATGAAAAGGCTAATGTTAAAATGGGCTGATTGCTGGCATGTAGTAATCTTTCAATTGATAAATTATGAATTTATTCTGATTTATCCTTGACCAAAACCTGTCTTTCGTTTTAGGTGATGTTTTAGTGATATTGGACTTGCGTCCAGATGAGTCATTGTTTGAGGCTGGTGCTGCTCGTGAGGTAAAGTACTTACCATGCAAGAAACATCCAGTCTAACTATGTACTTGATCTTCACAAGTGCATGTATGGAATGGAAGGAGTTCCAATCTATGGACTTGATCTCAATAAAGCACACGGATGCAACTCTTTTGCTTATTTCATTTTGGCAAAAAGGGTATTTTAGTTCCTTATCTTTTATTTATTTTTTCAAATTGGTCCCATATCAATTTTGTTTTTGTCAATTTGGTCTCTTATCTTGCAAATCGTTTACAATGTGGTCCTTCCGTTAAGGTTTCGTCACCTTCATAACGGAAGTGATGATGTGTTACTAACGTTGATGACGTGGCTGTGATGTGACGATGACGTGGTTATCACCAATTGGTGACACATCATCACTTCTGTTAAGGGATAACGGAACCCTAATAAAAGGACTACATTGAAAACAATTTATAAGATAAGAGATCAAATTGACAAAAAAAAATGATATGGGACCAAATTGAAAGAAGAAATAACAATAAGGGACCAAAATGTCTATTTTGCCTTCCATTTTTCTAGAAATCTTAATGGTAACAGTGACAATGACCATCTCACTTGGTGGCATAATTTAGTACTCTCTACTGGAAAGCGCTACAGCCATTTAGCCACCAAAGCAAAGTGTTTAGAAACTACTGCCCCTTCATTCTTAGGCCTGCAATAGACCTTGTCCTTAGGTCTTTGGCGGTTGATTTTTGCCACTTTAGAGGTTTCAGTAACAAGAGGGAAAAGTTTTGAGGGATACACCATACTTTCCAATTTCCATATTTTGGTGCATATGGATGGAGAGGAATGTTGGATTATCAAGATCTTGAAGTCTCCTATTCTTTGGAACAGATTGCCATTTGCCCTGCCTTTGTGAAAGGCAGTAGAGCTTCTTTCTTCTTTCTTTTTTTCTTTTTTTCTTTTTTATAGAAGGAGAAATTATATTAGAAAAGAGAAGGAAAGTACAATGAAAGCTTTATTGGTTGTTGTTTAATTTTTCCTTTGTACGTCGCTTAGAAATTTTTGTATACTTGCTAATCTTTCTTCTTTAAGGCCTAAAATTAAGTTCAATTTATTAATTTATTGTGGATGGAATTGTCCCCTGCAGATTGTTAACAGAATTCAGAAGTTACGGAAGAAAGTTGCTCTTGAACCAACTGATATGTGGAGGTTTACTTCGAATCATTGGATGAAGATAAGTCAATCTCTCAAAGAGTTTTGCCCTCCCAGGTATATTTAAGAGTTAATAACTGGCTTTGACTTACATTGTGGTTTTTTGCAGGATATTGCGTGTGTTTTTTTATGTAATAGCGTAGTAGACAATTATTTGAGCAGAAAAGGATGCATATACTTACGAAAATTACTGTGTATGTTTGACCAAAACACAAAAGTGTAATAAAACTATCTTGCAGAAATGAAAGTAGTGATGATCAAGGGCACAATTAAAGAAATTGGTGTGTCGGGTTAGATACTTTTTCTCACAAATTTCTATCATATCAACCCACAAACATTCTTAATAAAAAATTTTATATAAACTAACTTGTAGTCTACTATTTAAATATAGACCGAATTTAAATAGATTAAAATGTTTAAATAATTTTATGACAAATTTTTTGTTAAAGAAGCCACTTTTCTCCAAAATAGTAAATACTTGTCATCCACAACTCGGATAAAAGTTATATGCCTAAGTTGCATTATGTGTTTGTGCTGCTGGGTAATAGTTGAACCATCTTTGTTTTTGAGGACAACTTATTGGTCAGTATCTAATGTACACTTAATTTCCTGTGGAAAGTTTGTAATACTGTTTGTTTTTTCATGTATATTTGCAGGAATCCTACATCAGGGATGCTATTGGTTCTCAGTTGCTTCCATATTCTTTGATGCCTGCGCATGCAGTAAGTTATTTATATTGTTTACTTGATTTAAATATCCCATAGTTTGTCCTCTTTTTACCGTCAAGGCTTCAAGAGGGATAAATGTCAAATAAACTTGAGGGGATTGTCTTGCTTTACAAGTCACAGAGCATTGTGTCTTGGGTTAAAGCCACTTAATCTTAAAATTCTTTGTACAACTGCAGGTTGTCCTTGGTGAAGAGAGGTTTCATGGGATTTCCAGCATGTCATTTGGTATCACTTTGGCAAGACCTGCACTTATGTTTAACTCAAAAGCCATTCTTTCACTGTTCACAGGTTTGTTTTCTATGTCGGTCAAGCTCATATGCACACAGCAAAACAAACAGTTCTGTTCCTTGATGCCGTTCTCATCATTCCTCATGATCTTGAACCTTGGTTGCTCCAACTTATTGTTTTTCTGTTGCTACAGGTGATACGAAATTTGCACATAATCTGCAAACTTACCTGCTATCTAGAGATAATTCAAATTTGAAGTCCGAATTTCAAAATGGAAATGGAAAGGTTTGATTAAGCCCCCTTTTGTTTTGTTTTGGGTAAAAATGTGCACATTCATTTGTCTCCCATTGTTGCAGAAAATTGTTTACTCCATTGAACAACAACCTGCTGTAGAAGTGGTTCTTGGTGAGCATGTGTTTCTTACTGTGGGCGACTACTATCTTGCTGGAAAAGCTGACTAATGTGGTCTTCAAGAGTTCTCCTTTTGATCTTTTATCCAGTTGATGTGCTATCCGTCTGCAAGATTAGTAACAGTGAGCAGATACAGTGGCCTGCCTAATTATAACGTCTAGGCAATTGGTAGTCATTATTCTTTTTTCTGTATAGAGAACCTCAGTTATTTTGAGAGAAATAGAAGTGGCATCATGCGACTCTAGATAATATAATGTCAATTTTGTTAGACTTATTCCCATGATTGGTTTATTTTGACTTCTGCGTGTGACTGTACTGTTTTTCTATAGTAACCGATGTCTCCATCTCGTTCTCCAAAAGGCAATTGTGATATGATGGTCGGTTGAATACTGATATGGGTAGGCATATATGTCAAAGTATTGGACAAGGTTGAAGTGAATTATATTAGCGGTACGAAAAAACTTAGTAGGAATAGCTAAAATATCCAATCATTCTTGATTGAGTAATATAAGAGTGGCAGTTTGCATGATCATCAGATTCTTCGAAGGCCGGTCCTAGATATTAATCAGGTGGATTTGTGCCGGCATGCTTTTAATTCTCGAAACGCGTTTAAGATAAATGGTTAATATAATTAATTAGTAATTTTGTGCATTTTCAGTATTTTAAATTTAATCTTTAAAAAAAATTAATGCTAAATTTTTAAGACTTGAATATGACATCGATGTGGAAGTCATGCCTTCTTCGCTACCTAAAGATTTTATTAAAAAATTAAGCTGAAGATTTTTTACTCAGTCTTTTTATTCTTGATCAGACCAGTCTACAACGCATTTGTTTCCAAAACTTCTCCACATGGAATGGAAGAGGTGATCGAGTATGGGGGAATGGCAGATAGATTAAACCTCGATGAGAAACAAAATATACTAAAATCATACTTTTTTCAAGTTTTGAAAATTTATCTCAAATAAAGTTGCATGAAAAAATAATTACTGAAAGGCAATAACACATACGCGAATGAATCATGCAAAACGAAGGTATGTAACAATAGGGGTTACAATTCCATGAGATGTATTCTTCCTTTATATTCCTTCCTTTCTTCTGCTAAGCAAGACACTTCCCCTGGAGTTGGGGAATAATTATAGCATACCTTGCCATTTTTTTTTTTTCCATACTTGTGAACTTTTATATTGACAAGGAAAAGCCCTCACTTTTTTTGCACACCATGTACATACACATGATGATTCACCTATAAAAAATTAGTGATTATCATGTATTATATGATAACTAATATATTAATCGATGTGTAAATAACTAATGATTAAATCATCACAAAATATACATTAATCATAAGTTATTTACACATTAACAATCAATTATTTGTATGTTAATTAATATTCTTAATTATCACATAATACATATCAAGTAAGAGTTATTTACATATAAATCATTTAATGTGTAAATGATATGAAAAAAAAGTGTACAAATAACACAACTGAATTACAAATAAGATATATTAAACTGAAGGAATCGCAAAGTGATAACTACATGTGGTTTCTAAGACAAGATCTAAATAAGACACCCAGTTGATATTTCCACTGAAACAGCCCTTCCTATTTGTGGGAAGGACAGATTCATCATAAATATTCCAGATTAGTCCCGTGTTGAACCACACAAATAGTTAGACAACATACATGGTTAGTGGTAATACATAACAAGGATAATAGTTAGACAACACCCAGTTGACATTTTTCCCAATTTCTCATTAGAACACCAATTTATCATTCAAAAAGGATAATGAAACCTAAAAGGAATGTCTAAAAGCAACAGTGAAATCAACAAGAGAAATGATACATAACAAAACCCTCACAAAACAATAAATGAGTCACTGAGAAATTTTGCCTCGGTGTAAAGCAATGGATGAGTCACTTCTCACTTATTTATTGTTTTATGAGGTTTGTGAGGGTTGTCTGTGTATGTATCATTTCTCAATCAATAATACCCAGAATCTCTCATAATATTTGTAAGTGAAAGTCCCTAAAAAAGATTGTGTGGCAAACAATACTAAGACATCCAATTGGACAATTTTATCCCACAACGAATGAGAAGCCAAAGCACTATAATCATTTCAATGTTCAGGTTTTGGAGCTATCCCTAAGTGCAAGCAAGTAGAGCCACTGGTTTAATTAAAAGCCAAATAACAACCAAGATCATAATTAAAGATAAAAGAGAAGTTATTAACACGTGAGGCTAGAGAAGCTTTTAGAAGATCTGAATTGACACAGTCTGAGTAGGAATCCCTGAGGAAATGAAGGAACAATGGTGGCAAGATATAAAATGTATTTTTTATTAAATTTAAAAGAACAAATATACTTCTTTTCAGTCTCATAAAGGTTCAATTATATATATATATATATAAATGGTCTGGAACAATTTGTTATACCATGCACATGTGAGTATTCATTTTTATATAAGTTAATGATAAATTCTCTAGGCATGCAGTAGGCCTCTAGCAGTAATAAATGGACTGGACTAGAAACAACTAGACTAGCAATAAATTTTAAAACATAAACCAATCCAAAGGAAGCTATTAGTTCTAGGACTAGCTGATATCCCACCAACTTGAGGGACCACCAATGAAATTCTTTGAGACTCCATCCCTCTTGTTACTTTGTACTTGTCCTGATGATGTGGCTTCACATTCCATAACATTTACCTCATCTTTCAGCTTCAACTGGTCTAAATGACTACCATCGTTATCACTATCTAATTGATTTTGTTTTTTCCCTAACCTGGCAGCAGTACCACATACATCCAAGGCAACTGATGAAGAATGACGCTTAATCTTCCAAAGTGCCTTTTCATTGTTGTGTATTTCAACCTACAGCAGTTTGGACAACAGAAACGAATTAACAAAAAGATATACATTTTATAGGCGATATGGCAATTGAAATAGATGTACTTAGCAGGAAAATTTTCACAATGGCATCTAGACAAAGTTTCACATATAAGATATTAGAACACACAGGTCACTGCAATCTTCAAAGAGAGTAGAGGTCAACTCATACCATAGTCCTTCCTATAATTATAAATTTATAACTAAACCAACCTGCAGGATTTTTAAGCAGGATTGAAGATGTTATATCAAAATTAATTGAGATTATTTTACATCTTTAATTATTTTGCACCACTGGAGTTTAGCACCTAGCACAAAACGGGTCATGATATTAACTAAATAAGTTAACTGTTCAGACGCATTAAAAGTAATTCAGGTCGTAGAAGCTTAAGCATATAAAAAGGAGAACTCACTGCATCCTTTATCTTGGCTGTAATATCAGCAGCTTTAACATGAGCAAGTTTCAAGCAATGCATGATAACCCACTGAGAGACTCCCTCCCCACCAGCCTTTTGAATGGCACAAACATCCCCATTTGAATTAAGTGTAGTAGTCATCCGTCCGGTCATTACAGACTCTTCATGATGTGTTGGATCTATCACCTAGAGAGAAAGATATAACATCAGTGAGGACCTCATATATGGAACCAAGCTGAAGAAAAAGATGCATAATTAAGAGAGAATAAAGAAATCCATACCACAAGATTTTCATTACTGAAAAATCCAAAGGTCACAGCTATAGGAAGATGATGAATAATCAAAGGATGAGGCTCACGCACCTGTCATGTGATTTAAACAACAAATGGAAAACAAAAAGTGATATGTAAAACTAGTATTTAGTGATGAATCATGAGGCATTGGCCTCCTCGAGTGAATGAACTATTCTGTCTGCAGTAACTCAAACATCCCCAGTCCACTAACTGTAACAGAGGGTTAGTTCACTTCATAACACTGAATCCTATAGCACTAACAAAAACAAAAACAAAAACAAAATAGGAAGAGTGTGTGTGTGTGTGTGTGTATGTGTAACAGAAACAGTACATGTTAGTTAGTTGTTAAATTGAGTTGAGGAAGGTAAGCTAAGCTAACCTCAGGAGAATGCAGTAGAACTTGCTGACCATCTTGTCCCCCTAAGGAGCATTCAGGCCTCCGGAATGTCAAGAGAGCAGACAAGGCAGCGATATTGGCAGCATCAACAAGGTTCCTACTAATTCACAACACAAGTAAGTAACAATGAAATGAGTTGTACATTTGTACAACTACATAGTACATATCATAAGGATAATAAGAATCAGGCTCACCCTCCATTGTCGAGTATATGGATATCAATGCGAATGGCCCAGACGAGCTTGGCAGAGAGTACACAGAGGGATTCAGTGTCGACAGCTCTGCTTTCCCTCAAGCCGCGGTCAATGATGCGTCCTAATTCAACGGCGGATTCGGCAGGACGGCCTGGCTCGAAGGAAGGATCGGCCATGGAGGAGAACTCGGTGAAGATGGAAAGGGTGCCTTCATTGGGCCTGTCTCTGTAAGGCTGAACCAGTTGGGCTGTCACGAAAGCCATGACGTGGGTGTGGCCCAGTTGCACCTCCGCAGACCCATCGTCCCTGCCGAACTTTATGCTCAGCTTCCGGTAGTCGAAGGGCCGACGACCGTCCACTCGAAGCTCCGAAACCAGAGCGCTCTCTATCACTCTCTTCTCGTTTATCGTCATTCGCTGCTCCATTTTTCTTTTTCTTTTTCTTTTGTTATACAAAGGCAAAGAGATTTTTAGGTTTTACTATGTGTTTAGATGTTTTTTCATTAACGGAACGGAACGGAATAGGTGGAGATGGATTGGAAAGGAAAGAAATGGAATGGAACATAGTTTCCTCTCTCTTTGTTTGGAAGATTCATTAACAGAACGGAACGGAACATGTGTTTCCTTTATTCCACCTCAATTTTAGAGAGAACAAAATTTAGTCATTTGAGGGGAAGTAGAGGGAAATGATTTCTCCTGTATTTCGTTCCTTCCTATGCATTTTAAAACTCTCAAATATAAAAAATTAATTCCGTTCCCCCCATTTCCTTTCTGTTTCTCTCTTTACTTGGCATCCAAACATAGCGTTAGAGAAGAGAGCGATCCGGCTTCTCTCCAGCACTTCTCTCTCCACCAATATCCTCCGGCAATGATCTGGACCCCTCATTTCATCCAATGGTCACCATTAAAAAGCATCAATTTAACATTAAAAAATATTTTAATGCTGAATTGTAAAAAAAAAAAAACTATATCAGCATTTCTGATAATTCCCTTCACACCCTTCACTAGCCATCACCGCCCCTTGCCCACCACCTTCTGTAAACTTGTATGCACCTTCTGTTAACTTGTATGTGCCGAATGGAACTTTGGGTCTCGCCCTTTTCCCATTATAATGTTACAAGTTTTTGTTTCTTAAGATTGATATTTCCATTTAGAGAAACAACTTGGAGAGGAGGACTTGCATTCTTCCATGGCCATCTGAATGCACTCAACACATGATAGTTAATTAATTAAACTTCTAAACTGGAAAAAGCCTCAGTTATGTAGTTACCATGGATTTGTTTATGCTATTTTCTAGGATTCTTATTACATTGATATATAGTTGAAAGTCATTATTGTAATGTCATTTCATTTTTTAAAATCCATACGCATCAAATTTGAACAACTATGTCATTGCATCAGCAACAATGAATTGAGCAAGTTTTACCTTAACTGTTATAGAGACTTCACACCTTTTTTGTTTAGTTTTAGAACTGTGCTTTCAACTCCACTTGTGTAATGGTCTGTTATAAATTTATTTGAATCGTGAAAATCAATTCTAAGTTTATTGTTCATATATAAAAAAAAGGATCAACTGATTCTATTATGAAAGAATCCACTTTTGTTTTTTTAATCCAAAATCAGAGTAATTTCTGCTTTGTACAAAGAAATGTGCACAAACTTTGTATAAACCTGATAATATTACTTGTAGTTCGATGAAAGCATAAATTGTAAGCTTTTGTTTGTGATCAATACTTGTAGATCTATCTTATTTCTCTATTTGGATATTGCCCTGATTTGCAGCATCACTGTCTTGATGATATCCTTATGTTATCTGTTGAAGCTGGAAAATAGTTGTCAAAATATGCAAAGGGATTTGGCATCACTGCTGCACTCCTAGTTTCATTTGTTTCTTTTGTTTTTGTGTTTTAGTTGTTTTAGTTTTTTCAGCTCTTAGGGTGCCTTATCCTCACTCCTGGTTTACTTACTTCTCTTCTCTTTAATAATACTTATTTTTCTATAAAAATTAGATAAATATTTGACATTTTTTTCCTTGATTTATGTGCTATGTTTGCAGGGGTTTCTTGGCAAGGTGGCCCTATAATTTTGTTGCAGGTTGAAAGAGAGTATGGAGTTTGGGATTTATATGCATTAGTTGATTTTATTTTTCATAATTTGAAAGATATTCATAGTCCTGCTAGGATTTCCAGAATTGGCAATAAAAATCACAATTGTCTCTAGATTCTTGTTTTACCTTACTGCTCTTGTGCTTCTTTACTTTAGGTAAAGGTAAATCTTAGTTTTGGTGGGAGTGGACTGCTGTTACCAGGTTGTGAATATGTCAGTTCCTCTGGATTTTTCTCTTCTAATTTCTCACTTCTAATTAATTTGAGACACTGTTGAGTGAATAACATATTTTTAGTTATTAGGTGTGCTTTTTGTTTGCCTTAAAATTTTAGGATTGGGGCTTGGTGGAGAACTTCCTCACACCTATCCATGTAGCTTGCATTTACCTGGTCTATGTTTGATTAATAGAAAACTTGTGTTGGCATAAACAAAAAAATTGGTGGAGAATCTTTTGTGAGATTTCGAGTATGAAGTTCAGGTTCCATATCTATTGTATAGAAATCCTGCTCAAGAAGTTAATGGTATCTGGTTCTATAATGCACGCGAATGTGAAGAGGTTGCAAATCTTTTCAGCAGGTATTTTTCTTATTATGGATGCAATTGTGCAGATGCTCAGTGTGTAGGAGGCACTGTTGATGTGATGTGTGAATAATCAATTTGTTACTTGTGAGACTTTTTCTAATAATCTTTCCTGCTACCACACGCCTATATTAGGGTCATTGCAACGTTTGAATGATAATTGTTATAAGAATTTGGTTTTTTCTTTCTCCTTTTCCCTTTGGGTAAATTACATTTTTATCTCACTATAGGTTTTGTCCAAACCAATTTTGGTGCACCAAGTTTAAAACCTTACATTTTAGCCCCTTCATGTTTCAAAAACATACACTTTACCCCCTTTGAAGATTTAGAAACAGTGCAACTGTTAATTTAGTTAAAACTTAAAACTAACAATAGAAAAGTCATCTTCCATCCCTGTGATCATTTTGTTTTTGCCGAAAATCTGCTAATAGAGTACACAGCAATTTCGGATGCTCATTTTCTACTGTACAGTACCAGAATTTATAGAACTTTTAGATATGTGGTAGTTTTTTGAATTTCTTCATTTTTCATATATTGACCCATTGGAATATCTTGTTTCTGCATTGTCAGGAAGGAAGATATGGGAAAATGGACTCGGGAATCTGATTGTGATGAGCAATGCTTTTCTTCTGCAACCATTCAGAGCAACAACCATTTTGGAACATCATCAGCTGAAGTGTAAACTATAGGAATGTACAATAAATTTGTACACCTCATTATTTCATGTGTTTTTTAAAAGGAGACAAAAAGTGAAAAAGGATACTAGGAACTGTTATCTGGTTATTGACTTGATGACTTCCACATTGTTGATTCTTTTTTCTTTTTTGGCAGACAAGTTCACAGTTTTGTCTTTTCTTCAGGCTCTTGAGGATTTTGTTATCAAGTCGTTAGAGCCTGATGAGTCCAGGCAAGATGATCAGGATTTAAGATCTCAATCTTGTAACAGTCAAGACCCTATGGATGAATCTCGGTAGCGTGGCTCTTTCAGTATCTTTCTGTTTTTGTATAGATGATATAAGAAACCTTTGTTTTTTTTCATAAACATATATTTCTGCTTGAAAAGGAATGTTTAAATGCAGCGAGAAAAGGTGCAAGGTGTTTCCGTTGCATCTGAATTGCTTTTAACCATCAAATTAATAATCTATTACTCACAGATTGAACAGGACATCTATTGCTTATAATCTGCCAAGATATTTGCCCATAGCAGAGTATCTAGGGAAAAAAGGATTCTCAAATAGAAAAGTATGCATTGTTCCTTAATTCTGGCCATAGCAGAGACAAAGACATTCTAACTCTGAATATACCATCAAAATGGTTACAACTTACAAGAAACGTACAAAATAGATGACACGTGCAGTTTAATAGCAGAAGGGATATAAAAAATCGTAAGAACATCTGGTTTTAGTAAAATATATGTACATACAAAAACCTAATATCTTCTATTATGGCTCCTAATGCAACCTAACATGTCTCCCAACATAGGGTACCTAACAAGGGGAAAAAGATAAAGAAATGTACTTCATCTCTAAATAGGTCCTTATCATAGTTGTCCCAGTTGGATCTGAAAGCAGATGTATGACTAGACACATTCTCAAGTTATTTGGCGCTATTATGAACATGTAGAATGCAAATAAGACAAGGTCTGCAGAGGAGAAAGAGGAGCCAAGAAATCCTTGGCACATCCTGCGAGGAAAAAACATTTAAATCATTCCATACTTAAGCAATTTCTAATTTCTATCACAAAAAAATGGAAGGAAAAATGAAAGAATAAGCAATGTGGTCATGTTTGTATCGTGAAATAGCAAACTGGTTTGTCTACTACCAACAAGAAGTAAATTAAATATTAATCTTTATGCCACAGGGACAAGGTCAACATTACATACATTTTTAGAAACTCTAATCCTTGATGAATTTAGCACAAACAATGAGGAACTTTAATCAACTGCAAGCCTTTTTCGTAATAATTAGAGAAAAAAAATAAAAAAAAGAAGGCCTTGACTTCATAATCAAGTTATGACATAGAAGTTGTTAAGAGGATCTCTATCTGAAGTTATGCAGGATCTCTATCTGGAAACATAGTGATGAATGACTCTACTTTGGCAACTGCTTCTTTATTGGTAAAGTAGCGGTAAAGTCCATCGGAAGACAATATCAGGAACTTGTCATTTGGGCTGAGCCTGTGATGGTGGAGTGAAGGGGAACAAGTGATGTATGGGGAGTCCCCTATGTAGTTCACTTTGAAAGTCTCCAACATTGCATGATTTTGTTAAGGCTGCAAAATGGACCAAGAGGTTCATGCCATGGTTAGCAAATAATTAAGGCACACAGAAATGAATGAAATCCATCAATTAACCAAGACTAAAAATTCTTAGCATTGCCGAAATTTGAAAAATTGTGATCCTTTGTAGCGTTCGGGATGCTACAAAAATAAAGACAATTAAATGTTAAATGTGACATAATTGAATCTTAACAAAGTTGACATGTCTTCTGATTACTTCTGAGAAATATACTCAATAATTTAATTCAATATAAAAGTAAATAAATAGGAACCTGAAACTAGCATAGTATTTTTTTTTGTTTTTATTTAATATTTTGCAGTAATGTAAGCAATTCGGCATAGACTATCAAATTACCTGCTTAAGGAACCCAGCCCCAAAAGCCCTTGTGACACTCAAGTAACCTTTCACCCGGCCTTTTGTTACTGCAGAAGGGTTATCTGGGTGCTCCCTCCTGATTCTGTGAACCTCCTGCAATTCAGAAAGGTCTCACAAACTAAGTCATATGAACTTGTAAGTCCAATATCTTTATTGTTAAGAAAACAAAGTTGCACAATCTACCTCTTCCACGTGAGTGCTATGCTCCATGATGAGCTGAAGGGAATTCCCAGTCTGAGTAGCTAAGACAGCACGACTATCTCCCACATTCATCAGATAAACATCTTCACCCTTCATCAACATTACCGAAACATAAGAACCCATCATAGCCAACACAAAGCCTCTTATGCCAATATCTTTACTCCAATATCTGGTAACATGTATGTTTGTTCCTTTTTTTCAGGTGTTTCACCTCTGCCCTTCTATTTTCAAATAAAAAATAATAATTTTTTGAAAGTTAAAATGTTTATTAGAATGTGATATATTAACATTAGCTGTATCTTTTCTCCGATAAGTTTCCACATTTTAGGATATCAAATTTTACAATAATTTTTTGTCTCTTCTTTACCTTAAAACAAAATATATTATTGCAAAATAAAATATGATGATTTTGAACAAGTTATTCAACTTCATGAGTCACACAGAAACTTTTACTAAAGTTTAATTATTTAGTTCTATCAGAATTTGAATGACTTAATAGGGAGTAGCTCATGATTTCCCTTAAACTCTACTTTGTCAATTCCCATGAGACTTCATAGTTTATGTTTGCATTCAAAATTTTGCATATCTTTGGATGCCACCTTGACCATTCTTTATTATGCATTTTTCCTTCCTTTTTCTGTTTAATGGGTAACAAAATGTTCATAATGCCTGAGCTATAGAAAAAGAGGTTGTCATTGAAGTGAGTCATAACTAATTCAATGTTATGGACAATGCAATATGTACATTTCAATCCCTTCCCACTATTGCGAAGAAACAATATGTAATTTCACTCAAAAGTGTCTCAAATTAATTTTCAAATAATTAAATGAATGAATAATTCTGTGGATCAACTAACTATCTCTAATCTATTTTGGGACAGCAAGGAATAGGAATAGGAAAATAGAGAGAGTTGGGTCCTAGAATGAAGGGGAATGCTAATGAGTGGCAGCAATTGAATGGAGGTAAAGGGATGGTGGAGCGGGCATCACCCCCTCACCCATGATCTAAACCCTTATTTAAAACTAAATTTGAAGGCGACAAAGACAAACACAAGCACCGGAAAGAAGAAACAAAGATACAAATTACGATGACTTTGAGTTGTAAATTACTTTGACTATATAAAGCTTATCCTCAGCCAAAATGTACAAGGAATCAAGGAATTTCCACAGATCAATATCTAGCAACAAGTCAGCACCAAAGAACCCCACTCAAAGTTTAGATATTTCTCTCTATTTTGTTTCTCTCCCTTTGCTGATCAGAATATACCTTTGCATCAATAATCAATAATAGTTACATATTTGGTTTCTTGCCGTTAGAAACTGTGTCTCTTCTCCTTTTTCATTTTACATTAGACTTCCTTTTAGTTTGACCTGTTAGACAGCGGAATGCTTGCCAAAGTAGAGTTTGACGTCCGAGATCACCCAAAAATTACTCTTAATGGTAACTACAAAAATGTATTGTATGCAAAAAAGAAAAATAAAATTCTTGTGTGTGTGTGTATAGTATCTTCTATTTTCCTTATTCTTCCACATCCATACAAGGAACTAGACACTCCCCTCGTCTTTGATGTATTCTTGCATGTGCGCGAAGCATAGATGTAAAAAAACACTGATCAATATGTATCATAGTCTGAACAATCAAGGAGTGCACAAACATTAATTAGCACTTATCTTTTTCCTTCATGATTAATTATTACACAACAACAACAACAACAACAACCAAGCCTTTTCCCACTAGGTGGGAGTCAATTTCACAATGGATCGACACGCTTATTGTGTGTCTGTCGTGAACCAAACATATTATTAACACGTATTCTTGCATGAAGAAAAAGTATTCTTGCTTCATTTCTTTAAGTCGTTAAAAGGTAACAATATGTCTGCATATAAAATTTTATCACATAAATGTTATTCATGTTTAATGGTTGCTCTATTGTGAAGTTTTTGAAAACATTGAGCTAAACGGGACCAAACAAGGATGCTATGCAGCACGTGTTATGCTCATAAATTTTAATAATTAAAGAAAATTAAAATACTCAGTTTATCAGATAATATTCTATTTTATGGAGAATTTTACACATCACATGGTTGGCTCCATGATTATAGTAAACTAGAAATGATGACATAATGAAGAGAGGGTTGTTCTTTACCATCCCGTGTTCTCGGCCAGACATGCCTTGTTCCTTTTTAATAGAAGAGGCAGAGAAATCTGCTACGTGACTCACATGAGAACTATGTGTCCTTAAGTCTGGATTCTTCCTAGATGAGTCAGATATCTTATGCAATGAGGATGGTCCTGCTGCACTGCCGTGCATCATTGAAGTAGAATGTGCATAGCCATTCTGTAGAGATACTCCGGTTGGCTCAATCTTATGGTGAGACCCACCATCCTCCTGGGATTTATATTTAAGACGGGACGTTTTACTGTTTGACTTGCCCTGCCAATTTTAAAGTATCCATGAGAGTTGAACAAAATTGTAAATAATAATAATAATGACAATGGATATTTCCACAAATATACCTGCACAGATATATTCCCCTGAGCATTGTACTGAATGTAAATGACACTTCTAAACACGGCATTAAATGTAAATAATAACGTAGAAAGCAATCTTTAATAGGAAAGCCTTTTGGATGTACATATTTTAATATAGTCTCCACCAAACTAAATATTTGCCAGAGAAAACCAGGTCTGACCACAATCAACTAGAAAGATAGCCTACATGGTTACATGGTCGTTACAAAGTTTCAAGATACATGAGCCTTCTGTTTTGCATATATTACATGGGAAAGACACTCATTTGTGACTGCATAATTTGATGTTAGTGTCAAATAAATATAACCAACACAATAAATAAACTAGCCACCTATATAATTTGATGTTAGTTTTCAACATGTGATGGCCTATCTGTTAATTGCAGGCAGTGAAGTACACAACAGGTTAAACACCAGAGCATTTTTGCTGAAGCATATTTTACGAATTCAAGAAGCTGGATCATTGTGACTTGATGAATATAGAATAATATAGTTTTCGTCCCTGTTATCATGCAGAGTGATGTTTCATACTTATTTCCTCTGGGGAGATGTTTAGTCCTACCATGTTTAGTCCAATCCTATTTCCACCAAGGAAAGTGGTACTAAAGAGACCAAAAAAGGATTAAGACAATCAAATCTACTTAACTAGAGAAGGGTGTATATTTTGTCATATGTAACATAAAAAGTGACAATAAGACTGTTTATGGATTAATAAGTATCTTCAATATCATGGGAAATAAAACTTAGAATACCTTATTGCTTCCTTATCTCGACGCTTGGCATCAAACTCCTTGCTTGGTGGAAACTTTGGTAAACTTGATGGATCACAAGGTGGGGGATTCGTAGTGAAGAACTGGCAAATATCCAACATGAACAGTAATAAGGTAAGTAGGATATCCAAAACAGTTCTTACAAAAAGAACATCATCAGTTTGAAAGACTTCATTATAGTGAAAAAAACTAAAAGAATAAAAGAGGGAGTTAAAAAAAAAAAGGCAATTGGGGCATATAGACAAATTCAATCTTCTGGAAGTGATTGTCCTATAAGAAAAACACTTCATGATAAATTTAATCACAGGAAATTGGATTTCATAAATTTCACATAATGAACGTAGACAAGCATACTATTTGTTCAAAATTAATATAAGGTTAAGCATAATGGAGGTAAACAAAGTAATTCTTGCCATTGAATCCTCAATCCGAGAAGCCACAATCTAGAATAAATCATGTTGTTTCTTTTAGCTTTGTATTGTGATATTTCAAAAAGTCCCACATTGCTTGGTCTTTAAAGTTTTAAAGAGTTTATAAGGTAACTTATGTTTTGAGCTTGGTTAGATAAGCTTGTGAGAGGAATGGGTTCGCGCGCACAAGTTGAGCCTCGATTGGGCCAAGTCAATGCAAATCATCCGATTTGCCCCCCCTGCGCGCACAATAAAGAGGCCTATGTGGGGCGGCCACGTGCCTACGTGAGCTGGCCACATTCTTACGTGAGGCGGACCCGAGGTGGGAAACATTCAAATGTTCAAACGTTTAATAGGTTTTATAATCAGTTACACAAAACCGTATTTGATGCCTTTTTAATTTAAAACGTTTTCAACCCTAACAGATACTCTCTTAATTTCAAACGTTATCAACCCTAACAGTTTCTCTCTTAAATTCAAACGTTTTCAACCCTAACATACACTCTGCTTTTTCTTTCTCTGCTTCTTCTTCCTAAGTTCCACCGAAAATTTTCTCTTGCTTTACATTCCCTCGGCTACCACCGGACGAGCCTGTTGAATCCTGGGAGATTCGCGCACCCGTGCGATAAATCCTTGAGGACAGTGTATTCTCACACGCCTCAGGCTACTCTTCTTTTTGTATTTTTCGGAGTTGTCACCACGGTCAAACTTACAAATCACACTACTAATTTTAAACAGCTGAATTAAAAGCAATATTGGATTTGCTTGATGGACACTGAGGAGGAACAGGTGCTGGGTAAAATTGGATATCATACTTGATAAACCAGGCAATTATTTAACCAAACTTTTGAACATGATCAGGACATCACTAGCATTGGCATCTGCGGTTGTCTAATAAAATTGTTTTTATAATAATAGATAAAAGATCATAAGAACCAGAGGTCTATGATGGTCAATAATTTCGCACTGTAGAGGCAAACAAAAGTAATCAAGAGTTTCAATTTTAATATGCACAATTGGTTTTTTATGTTGATGACAAGCAGCAACTTCAGGAAAGTTAACGTCTCTGGATTTAAGCATGTCATGATAATAGAATTAAAATTGCCTTGCAGAGGATGTTTGAAAAAAGGATAAAAGACTGTTCAGAATTACCTCACTCTTAAGTGCGGAAGTTGCAGATCCTCGATCTTGTGGTTCTATTGCAAGGAGCTTATCAACAAGAGCCAATGCTGGAGAAGAAAAATTTATAAATGTTTCTGCAATATTGCGTTTGTAAGGGTGTTGTGGTTTAAACCTTGTTGCATGGGGAAATTTTGTTCTCTGCTAATAGTCTTTAGATGGGGAACCACAAAGCTTAAAAATCTTGTGCATTTGTTCCACCTGGAGGTATTAAATGATTGTCAATATTCAATTACAATTCATTGCCTGTGCTTAGAAGTTAGAAGTAATGGAAATTCCATGTGTGACCTTCTGCATCAATGAAATTATTTCAAGAATGTACAATCTGTACAGTTTTAGTACTCTGATTTTACTCAAACATATATAAACTAAAAACAAACACTAAATGAGTAAAACTAACATGAGTAGCATGCACCATCTAGTCAGAAGATGTTAAATAAGAAGACAGAAGTAGACAGAATTTAGATAAATGGTAAATTTTCGGTATAACGACTAATTCTACAACTGTATTACTAAATGTCTAAGCATGCAAGTTATGTTGGAAACTTTTCAGTATAGCAGACTTTGTATTACTAAACAGCCAATGGTATTATGCAAAGTTTTAATCAACCTACAACAGTATCTCATGCTCATATTCTGGCTAAAGATTGTTCAAAACTTCAACAACCTAGCTTTCAGGTAGTAAAAATAACGTGTATGTTGGTACTAAAAGGTGCATAATATCCAAGAATCATATTGGTCAATGAAAAATACCTCTGTTCTTCCAGGCATAATAGGCTTCCCTACCAGCAATTCAGCTAGAGAGAAATATGGTTGTTAGAAGATGGTCGTTGTTGTAAGAAAATTATGATTTTAGAGGTTGAAGAATTCCTCCCCTGTTGACCAATGTTTGACCGATTTGCGCAAGTGGAGAATATGTCTCACCTTTACATCAAATGGTGAATTTTATTACACCAATTGAATCAAATTGAAAAGAGAAGCAAAATTGTGACTGGGTTGTGGTCGAAAAATGCCGCTATAATGGTGAGTGGCATGCACATGCTGTTTAGAGCGAGTGGGAGGCCAAGAAAATCATGTTTTTGGCCATTTTTTTGAACAACTTTGGATTATATATCTCATTTTAAAGTTTATTATTTACAAGCTTTCGAATTGTATATAATTTGCTTATGTTCGACATCCAAACAGAATTGTCGATAAGTTGAGAATTGTCAATGTTGACATGTTAAAAAATCATCGATGGATTAAAAAGTTGTCAACACATTAAAAGTTGTTGATGCGGTAGGTTAACATATTGAAAGTTGTCAACACGTTAAAAATTGTCGACGTGTTGAAAGCATTATTTTAAAAGCCGAACCGGATCGACTGATTCAACTAGTTGAGCTAGGAACTAGTTGTGTCAGCAGTTCAGTTAAGACTAAAAATCATTTGAGTCATCAAACTACTTTTAAATAGCTAGAACTGGATAAAATCGGACTAAATGACTGCTCAGACTAGAGCGAATTTTCAATAACTAGCTGGTCATGTTGTCATCGTCTGTCCAACCATAATGCATTATCCTTGAGTCGCACTCATCTCTGTTGTCTAGCCGCGCACGTCGAATACTGTCTTAGTGCCAGTGGTGCTGCTGGGCATTTCAGTCTGGCAAAGGAACATGGTTGTCTATGATTGCTCTCAAAAGTCACAGCCAGAGCTTACCACTCAATGGCCAACGACGTAGGACTCTTTTCATATTGAAGTTAGGGTTTTAATGTGAAAGAAATATAATAGTGAGACAACTAGATTTAACCTGTAAAGCCCATATTTATGGATATGACCACTACTGTGTCTAGTCCAATAGACATGACATTGTGCATTCCATGCATTTTCATGCTTACATTTCTTTTTATGACTTTCATGCTTACATTATTACATATTTTGTATATTGCGTTTCCATGTACGTACGTACATATGTATATACATATGTACATACATATACATATATACATATGTATATATATGTATGTACGTACATGTGTACGTATGTATATGTGCATGTCTGTATATGTGTGTGTGTGTGCGTGTGTGTGTAAAATTATCCTCCAATTCAACCATTGGTTTAATCAGTTGAACCAATCAAATCTTGACCTGAAAGTTGTACTGGTTTCATCTCTGGTTCAGTTATTGAAACATTGGTTGGAAGACGTCAACATGATTTGAGTATGTTATATTTTTTATTATGACATGTTTTCATGCTTAATATTATAAATCGCATATAATATTTTCTCATATTAATAAATAATTATTCTTGTCATATGAATATGTTATGCTTTGATTTCCATAATTTGAATAATTGTGATTAATTATTCTTAGATTTTGATTTATGTTCATATGCTTGCATCAGAAATATATATGTAATCCTAGTGAGAGTCCTTAAATTGGTAGACAAGGGGCTCGTTTAAGGATTATATGGACGTTTGTTCGAGTGGGAGTTCTTAAATTGATGGATCAAAGGCTCATTTAAGAATTATAATGAATTGATGTTGTGTGCATCATTGAATTAGAAAACTGGTGGTATAGTTAGGTGACAAATGATGAAAGTAAGACAAATGTAGACTTTCGGTCATGAACCTAATTATATACTGTTTTTGGTCTGATTGCAATGTGCAGCAAACATGGATATTATGTATGTGTTGAAATGTGCTACGCCTATATATGCAAATAAGTTTGAGATACGACTTCTAAGAACATCATTGTTGAGCTTAATAAATGTGATAAGCTGAATGGGTATAATTATGATATATGGCATCGTAAGGTTCAATACATTCTTGAGGAACGTGATGTTTTGAAGATTTTGAACCATGTTATGATTGAGCTAGAGTGTGGAAGCATGCAACAACACATGAGAGATCTTAAGGCTTTTCAAGTAGAGAAATAAAAAGACAATGTTGCTCACATAATGTTGTTGAACAACTTGATTGATGATCTCATGTGAAAGTATGAGGCTTACCCCACAACTCATGTAACACCCCAAAATTTACTATTTTACAGTAATGTCTGAATTATACTATTTTGTGATTTCTGTATGCTGTAAATTTATTTTGACTGTTTCGTGATTGTTTTTGATCTTTGTGTGTCATTTACTCCAAGTCAGGAAAATAATAATTTTTGGATAGGGAAAAATATTTATCTGATTATTCGGAGTTGGGGGATCTTATTAAACTCAATTCCGAGTGATATGTGTACTGATATTTTAATTTTTAGAATTTATCTATGAAATAAAAATATTTTATACTTTAATATTATTTTATTATCTGCTGGACAGTACCTACTGACTTAAAAGTAGTAGCTTCTGCCCACTGGACAATAGGAACCGGAAAAGTCTTTGTGACTTACAACTTAGTAAACCTAGTCAATGTTAGTGGCTTGATTTTTTCTAAGCCAATAGGATCCAGTCAACAATAATAGTTGGACTAGTTAGCTTAGAAACTAGAAAGCCTAACTAAGTTAGTCTAGATTATATGTAGTAACTAAATGGAATGAAACTTAGTTTGCTATTCTTTATAGATTTTTGTTACAAGACTTTCTAGTACATTCTAGAAGCTTGTTAGTCAAACCTAAGTAATTAGGAAATCTAACTAAGTTAGCTTGATTTAATTAGAAGCAATGAAATTAGAAACTAGGTTAGCTTAAGCTTAACTAAGCAACTAAATGAACCAAACTTGGTTTGCTTTTCCCTTTAGCATTTCACGGCCAAGACACCTTCAAGGAAGGTTCAAGGCTTAAATTTTTAAAGCCTATCACCTAAGATAAATATCTAGCATTCATAGTTATCTACTTAGTAAAAATATCAAACAAAAACTTACAATTTTCTCCTTGCACCTCCACGACTAGCACATAAGGAGATAGGATCTCATTTTATTTCATCTTCATTATTTCTATCACGCAAATCTATTCTCTCTTTTCTCTCTCTTCCAAGAGCCAAAAACTCCATTGCTTTCCTTCACGATCTCCACACCATAACCTAACCTGCACTGTTCTATAATTTTATTCAACACCACTTCTTAAACCTAAACATCATTCTAAACATTTTTCATGTTATAAGTTTCATCAAAATCAATCATCTAGTGCTTGAAAATCAAGTTTGAAGTTTCTACTCTACAAGGTAAAAATCATTGTTTCTTGTTTCTAAATTGATTCATGAAGTTCTAAGCCATGATTGATCCATGGTTTACCTTTTTCAAGCTTTGCTTGTGACTTTAGTTTGGTTCAAAGTTTGTTAGGGATTTCTTTGGAGCTACACGAAATCTATAGGATCAAGCAAGAAGGATTTTTGTCTTCCTTAAGGTAAGAGAGAGATTTAATATCATCAACCATGTCTTAGTGGTGAGAAAATAGATTTATTTATGGTGAAGAATCCATAAAGATTCATTCACTTGATTGTTTAAAGCTTTTCTTATTTGTGATGACTTTTGATGCAAGCATGTTTATAGCTTTGATTATATGTTTTAGTGAAGATATGATAGTTATTGCATGTAGTAGGATGTAAACAACATGATAAGGAATTGCACGAGGGTTCGAAAGAACTCATGAGGCTCACGGCCTACACCACCACAAAGAGGACAAAGTGTTCTAAATTATTTTTCTGCTCATAGATTAAGTGATTTAATAATAATAAATTGGATTAAGAATTTTTACAATGAAGTAGATGATAGAAAATAATTAAAGATGATTTATAAAATATATAGTGATTTTCGCCCAACATGCCTACTCATGATATTTTTGATCCAAAATTATTTCCTAAGCACGAAACTATGTAAATTAATGAGAACTTAATTTAATGAATTTTTAGGGAATAAAATGAAGTGAATTTATTTTAGAGCTTAATTAGGGAAATTTAAGTAAGGACGAGAAATAAAATAAATGCTTGAAAAGTACTAATGTATAGCTCACCTAGTGAGTTTTGAAGCGGATTAGCAAGTTTCGAGCTGTAAATACTGATTATGTCCAAGAAGGGTAATTTTTAAAGGAAACAGTAGAAAATATTTCTTAGAGAATTTCTATTAAAGAAATATTGTAAATAGGACTAAAAATAGATATATAATGGAGAAAGTTTCAAAATTTAATTTAGAAAGTAAAGAAATATTTTACGCAGTTGAAAAATATTATAAATATCTTACACATATTTAAAATAATAATTTCTAAACTACGCGATTAAGAAAATAATTTAAAATCACTATACAATTGAGAAAATGATTTAAAAACGCTACACGATTACAAAAACGTTAAAAATATTCAAAATAGAAAAAAAAAAAAAGTTTGTGACTGCAAAAGGTTTTGTGACTACTGACTGCAAAATGCATATGAAAATTAATGGATATTAATAAGGGCAGACACCTCAAACAGCCTAAAGTAATACCTGCATAAGACTAATTAAATCCGCATCCAATACAAGAATTTAGATGGGGAAAAAGTATAACATGAATTCACGAAAAATGAAAAATACAACCATAAAACCACCATATATGTGGGTTTTTGTTTTTGTGTTTTTTTATCAATTTGAACCTCATCCATTATTGTCACTTCGTTATACTTCTACTGAGATTTAGGCCACTTCACTTTTTTTTTTTGTTTATATTAATCATATATATTTTTCTATCTGAAAAGTGCTAACACATTTGAGATTTGTTGAGAAATTTATTGTTTTTAATTCTTATATTTTTTTTGTCTTTTATGATTTTTTTTCTCGTCTTTTGGATGTAAGATTAATCATCGCTTGAGACTATCTCTCCCACGGATTCAAATTTTTGACATTATAAACTTTTTTCAATTAATAAACTCAAACTTGTTTATCACTTATGCCACCCCTCCTAAATAAATTCTTATTACATATATTTACACTACTAAATATGTATTTCCCCTCTATGTTACATGGCCAAACATATATAAACATGCAAGTAAGTTCTTATATAATTTTCTATATATTAACTTCACATCACTTCTCATACTTCACATATAATTAGTCTCAAAATGGCAGGTATTGTACTTTACATGTAAGTAGGTTATGCATAGAAAACGAATTTTTTTTTTCTTCTATTCGATAAGTGAGATATTAATTTTTTAAAATATGATTAGATGTTTAAATGAAAACTCCTTCTAACAATATTATTTTCATACACATACATAAAAAAACAATTTTATTCAACAAGAAATGGTGTAATATATTACGTTAAATTTCCGTAAACATATATTGGTCAATGACACACTCTTATTTTTTTTTGGGGGGCATGAATGACACACTTATTCATAGCTTTTATTCTCAATACCCTTTCTTTCTTAGCATATATATTGAACACAACAATCTCAAACTACTTGCATGTAGCAACCAGGACTTTTCTTGGAGGAAGTGAAGGCCTTCTACCATGAAGCAAAGCCAAGTTATCAAAGAAGAGAACATCTCCCTTCTCCCACTTGAATTGTATGCTCTCTTCTTCAATGATCTCTCCACACCTTTTCACTACCTTTTCTGGAATCTCTGTTCCATCTGCCAGCGTGGCCGAGCTAAGCTCCTTCCCATGCATGCCTACTAGTGTGTTAAACCACATTCTTCTTCCTTTCCTTCCTTCAAATACCTTTGTTAAACTTCTTGGTCCTAGTATTGTCTTCACCCCACCATTTGGTAGCCACTCCATGTCCATTCCTAGAGCGTTTGCCCTGCAACAATTTCATCAAAACATGTAAAGTTCCATGTGGCAAGCCACAAATGATGGCATAGAGATTTTCACTAGATTCTCTGTAAGTGTTAATGCATAAGACTGCAGTATTAGACACATACATAGTTAACTTAAATGACCATTAATGCAGTGCAGCTTCTTAATTTATTTATTACTTCTTGCGCTTTATTTTAAGCATCGTTTTGGTGAAAAAATATTAGTTCATTATAAGTGACGTTTTCGCATATACTAATAAAGTATTAATTGTTATTTTTTAACTTTGTTGTTATAGTTTAAAATTTTCAAGTCTCAACTACTCATGAAAATTATATGAATATGATAAGGTAGAGTAATTAATTGCTAGTAAAATAGACATTGAATAAGGGTAGTTTAATAAAAAAAATTCTCATAATTAAGGCTTGGTTTTATATTTCTTAATTCTTGTGCTTTGAACCAAAATGACACTTAAAAAAATGCATAGCGGAGAGAGGATCTTTTTGTTTCAACTAGATTCATGCTGCTGCTTTATTTATATGATAATAACACCAGAAGTAAAAACGAAGACCACTAAATGGACGTACAAAACTCTGCTTCTCCAGCAATGAGGGGCATGCAAAAGTCAAAACCAACTAAAATTTTGAAATGAATGCAATTTGGCTTAGAGAATATCAACTTCACTTCCTAAATTTAAAAGACCTGAATATGTGAATAGTGTCATAACCCCTTATTGAGAAGTACCACAGGCACTTGATAGACTCAATTATAACAACATGCATGTACAAAACTAGTGGATGTTGTATGTAGGCGTTTGAAGGTAAAATACCTTTTCTCAGCTTCTTTGGGATCTGAGGTTCCAAAGGCATCCTCCCACCCTCTACCTCTCATGGAGGAGGTATCATTCTGAGTACTACGAGCTGTGAATGAGTACTTCAACCCCTTCTCCTCCATCTCCTCCACCCATTCTGGGAACTCCTCCAGCATCCTTTCTGTCACTCTGAAGCTTGGAACAAAAGGGGTCTCTCCTCCTTCAGGAGGTGGTATCTCACAAAAGAGTATCACTTTCTTGGGGCATTCCTTAATCTGGTTATTTAAATCCCCCATTTTATAAACAGCATAGGGAAAGTTAAAACTCCACAGTGTCCACAGGAAATGCAAATAATTGACCAAATTTTACTTGTAAATATTTTTTATTATTATTGAAAGTGTAGTTTTGATTGTTTTGGAAAGATATGCAAGTTGCAAGATGATGTAAGAAGCTGCATTAAAAAATAGATATTGACGTATGTTGTTGGAGACCAGTTCAAATATATACATTAATAAATCAATATGTTTAATTTACATCACATCATCACTTTCTGCCCCAAATAGTGTGTGCAAATGCACAAGCGATATGACATAATCTGAATATATTAATATCATGAATAGAAGGATATCCAGAGAATCTTGTCATTCATTGTCCATTAGTGGCTTGAATTTTATTCTTAAGTTTTTCTAGTGAGCTCATATCTATGCTGACTTTGTTTCTACCTGGTCAATTGTGCATCAGTTTTTACGAAAGAATCAAACAGATTGATGCTCAAATTAACTGATGGAATTCATTCCTGAGCATCTCAAATTCAGTGAAAGCTTCTCTAAAATGCTGCAACGCATATTGATCTCAAATTCTGTTCTTTTTATCCTTCTGTTAGATCAAATGCAGCCTAAGCAACTAGCAGGTAAAGCAGGTCATAAGATTTTTTAATAGGATTTTCCAGTGATAACTGAATTGAGAATTACCAAGAACACAGAAAATAAAACAGAAGAGAATCACTTTTGGAAAAGTTTATTTGATATGGTTCTTTTATCCTTGGACAGCAGAACTGCCTATATCAGAAAACTAGTTAAATGGCATCTCATAGTGCTAATATGAACATGATAATTGACTTACCAAAACCATTTCATGGTGATAGTATATGAACTCTGAGAGGGGCCCTTCATTGGCAGTCCATACTCTTTTGTAAATATGTGTGCGAGGTGCTGGTCCAACATAACGAATGTCTTCCCATCCAAAGATTTCAATGATTTCATTGAAGTCTTCAGCTTTCTTGACATCAAAACCTCGAAGGAGAACAGCACTGTTATTGATGATCATTTGCTCAAACCAATCTTTGTCGTTCTTCAGAGCCAAGAGCAAGGATTCCAAGTCACTCTTGTTTGGCTCCGGAGGTTGTAGCACCAAGGGCATGGTTTCCCCATCTACTATTTTTTCTCCTTCACATTTCCCCACCTTGAAGGCTTTGCAAGAAAATTCCATCTTTCTGCTTCCTTTCTCTACCTCTCTGATATCAAATGTTTGTATATGTTAAATAGTTTTACTTATGTGGGTTTACCTTGAATAGGCATACATATATATAGTAGTGGTTGGAGTTGAAAATTGCTATGCTATAATGACATGAGGCTGGCTTTGTCATCGGCCTATAAAGATTCTTCTTGTCATTATCTAGCTGTTTGTATGTTATTGTAGAAACTTAAGCAGATCAATTTCTTGTTTCTTACAAACTGTAAAAGTGTCTTTACTTACAGTTGGCATTTTTTAAGGACATTTTAGGGAAGGGGATTAAACTATCCTTATTTGTTTTTGGTTCCAATCGTATACAACTAGGCCAAAGTTTACGAAACTGCTAAATGCCACAAGGAATCTATAAACTATTTGAATGGTAATGACAAAATTTAGGTGAAACAACAAAACAAATTTGATGTGAATAATTATAATCCCGAAAGATTCTTGTAAATCCCAACAAACAAAGTTCATAGTAATTATCCCTAAACATTGCTTAAGAAACTCAGAATGTGGGTGTGAATGTGTGTTGAAGCCAAGTAATCTTATGCTTTGATTGTGTAGAAGTTTGTCATCAATTGACTCAATCTAGAAACATTATTTTCAATAATTTATTAATTGGATTTTGGAAGTAACAAGGTTAATTAGATGCATTATCAGATGAAATTTCTTGTTCTACAACAAGGAGTTATCTTCTACCAGGTCTATGGCAAAGCAAACTCCTATTTACCTAGGGGTATAAATCTC
Organism: Ormosia emarginata; assembly: GCA_029884605.1. Classification (NCBI taxonomy): domain Eukaryota; kingdom Viridiplantae; phylum Streptophyta; class Magnoliopsida; order Fabales; family Fabaceae; genus Ormosia; species Ormosia emarginata. Next base: position 2,551,915 of record JAQQTP010000058.1, on the reverse strand, counting down.
ACATATAATGAGCTAATTCGTTGATCTGCAGACTGTAAAAGTCCAGCAAATATTATAATGAAAAACATCATAACTATATTTGACTGCTGAACTTCTGGCCTTTATAGAATATGCAATATGACAGTCTAATTAGTTTGAATGTTTCATTAGTCACCACTTCCACCTTGCATATGATATGAAGTCACAACTTCACATTCATGTACACTTGTCATGTTAAAAAAAAAAGGGTCTGACCACCAATTTTCACTTTATTTGGAACTTCTGACTCTATATATGTTATCTTCTGTTTGAAGACTGCCGTCTGTACTTATGTGCTAGAGTCTAACATCAGCTCAGAAACTTAAAGCCAGAAGCACGAGATAACTGAATAATCCAACTTATTATAGGTGCATATTTTAAATTCAGAAAAAGAACAACAGATATGAGCAAAGGGTAATGACAACATCCGCAATTCGTTTAATGATAAAAGTACTTATGCAAGCAACAATTAGGCTCCGATGGTCCAATTTGCAAGCTACCATTTGCTGAAGCCTCACAAACTAGAGCAAAGACTCATTGCTTAACTTTGTAAACAAGAAGTTTTGTTTTGTATAGTATTACAATTACAATTACAATTACAATACAATGTTGTGCATCTCGAGTTGAACATGTCATTCACCTTTTTACCATAGTAAGATTTCTAGCTATAATCTACATATGGCATGTTGCGGGCTGAGCTATAAAAAACGGATAATGTCTTACCTTTTTTTTCTTTGAACTACTATTTTTATGCTAGTGCTGATTGCAGGCAATGCACCTCCTTTGATGTATTTTTATTGGAAAAAGATGATCTCATACCTCTTTTAGAGGTGTGGGTACTGTTTATACCTTTTTTAAGGATGTGCGATTGAGAGAGAAAGTGATAAGAAAAAATAAGTATGATAAATAATATTAAATAAAGTATGAAAAGATGTGTATATACTGTTTGTGGTAAGAATATAAGAGTTGATTTTTATTCTATTTCATCAATAGAAAAAACACAATAAATGGCAGATTCTGGTTACTTGGACCCATCTTTTGAGGGAACCTTCCTTAACATGATTCTTTCTGATAACATGATTTTTCATTGAGTTGCTTTGCTTCCCACTATTATATTAGCGCTCCGTTGCTTCTGCATTTTGAAAGATCAGAAAGAAAGCTGCACGCAATTATTTGAACTAGGATAATTTAGAAAGATAGTTTTCACTTTTCAGGGATAAAAATATAGTCAATAAGCAAAGTTGTTAAATTATATGTGGATTTGCTAAAAAATGACTCGGCACAAATCTAAAACCAAATTTAATAATGCGCAAAAAAAAAAAATCACACATAGGATTTTTTTTTTTAAGATAAAGAAAATTCATTATGATCTATTTAAGTTAGGAAACTTTTATAATGCACCTGCCAAATTTTTTAGCATGGATGCTCTTAATATTTGACCTATAATCACCTGTTTTAAGCATTTTATTAAAATGTCCCTATTTCTTTTTGTTATTTACTTTTAAACCTCTTATTTTTAAAGCTTGGGTAGGCAGATTTGCAAAAGAAGATGAAGTTTTCTTTTTCTACTGTGTTTATTGTTACAGAGGAGAAAGAAAATATGAGAAGAGGAGAGAATGTATATTCATGTCTCAAGGTTGTCTCTTACTGTGAGAAATCATGATATGTTTGCATATACCGATCCTGAGTACATGGCATCCGACATCTTGACTGTAAAATCAAATGTATTTTCATTTGGTATAGTTCTATTAAAAGTAATGAGCGCAAAGCAGGCACGAGATTTGTGTTTGGATCGTGTGAATAAACCCAATTATTCACTGGAGTCAAATGCAGAAAAAATAGTTGATCCATTTCTTAAGTCTAAAATTGCTCCAAATTGTTCACTGGAGTCAAAAGCAGGCACGAGATTTGCAAAAGAAGATGGAGTTTTTTTTTTTTTTTTTTATGAATCCAGACTACCATGAATTTACCGTGTTATTATTGTTACAGAGGAGAAGAAAATATGGGAAGAGAGAGAATGTATACTTTCTGTAATTCTTGAGATGTAAATAGCAATAATTAAGTATTTAAAAGATAAGTAATATAAACCTTTTTAATAGGTATCAAGTGATAAATTTTAGTCGTTGATGTAAAATCTTTTTAAATCAATGGCTATGACATAATGGAGCATGGATGCTCTCAACTTATTTAGGAGTATTATAATTTTTTCCTTCAAGTTAAGTGGAGAGAATGGAAAAAAATATTTTAAGCATAATAATTTGTAATCACAAAGTATCTATTAAATTCAAAGAACTGCAAGACAATTAGTGATGCTTTATAGTAGTATAGATAAGGCATAAAGTGTTAAAAAGGGCAATAATAATAATAATAATAATAATAATAATAATAATAATAATAATAATAATAACAATAAGTTTAGCATTAATGAAAATGCTAAAGTGAATGTTAGGATATATAAGAAAATATAAAATTAGGAATGAATATATTTTAAAAAAAATTGTAATAGCAATTATTAAAGAAAAGATGAAAAAACTGTCTAAATTGATTTAATCAAGTTACAAGAATATTGATAGAGACAGAGATTTGAGTGAGGAAAATGCTAATTTTTTCATATCAATTAATCTCAAATTTAAAACATATCCAAAATATACAATGAGTTATAGAATTATATTGATAAGATGCTAATGAGGTTATTATAATTGAAACCTTGAAAACGATTTCGATGAGGGAGAGATACTATTCTTATCCCAGAATAGTCGTTCATGTATCAGTATCAATGAGACAATTATATGTACTAGAGTAGTTAAGAATAGAAGTCTCTCCTTATATATATATATAGAATAACTAAAATGAACTAAACATACTTATTATGTCAAACCTATATACAGGACCTATAAATAAAACTCACATATGAACATTGCTTTAACAACAATGAGTCCAATAACAATACTAATCACAATTTAAACTAAACAAAATGCTCTAATAATTTTGACATCTAATTAATCTGGATTTTTTAAAATTATAATATAATTTATGCTAGTCCATATAAAAAAATTCTAACATTCTCTCACTTGGATAACATAAGTCATATTACATTATTTCAATAAGAAAAAAATTCTGCAGATTAATCAAATAATATGCGACAACAATGTGATGTCAAAATTGAGTCAATACTCTCAACAACTGGTCCAAAATAAGACTACAAACATATTAACAATGCAGAAAATATACTCGAAAGAATACTAATATCATACATGTAAGATACTTATATCCCAGTAACTCAATAAAAATATGATATGTGGGTAATGGAAAAACACATCAAAATTGTATGTCAATATGTGATCAATGTATGTTTCTCAACAAAATGGCCAAAACATCCACCCAATATGTTTTCTGATATTTAACAAACATCTCAGCACAATAATAAAATGAGACTGGGTCTAAAATGTCTCCACAATATGCCATAATACAAACAAATAAAACTACGCAAATAATAATAATAATACTAACAATATTATATGGCAACAATAATAATAGCAATATAATTATTTAAAGTCTCGAGATATAATAATAAAATGATGTTACAATAAAATCACAAAACAAACTCCCACTAATCCAAAACATCAAAAGACCTCACTATACCCATACATGTTACATGATCAACAAAAACTTTAACAGTTAAACCTTTAGTTAGAGGATCTACAACCATAAGTTCTGTGGGGATATGCTTGACACGAGTCAGAAACTCCTGAATCTTCTCTCTAACAAACATGTATTTTGTGTCAAAATGCTCTTAGCGCTTAGAGCTTTTATTGATTTGAGAGAAACACACTACGACAGAGATATCACAATAGATAGTAAGAGGCATGGAAATGCTCTCCACCACACGAAACTCAGTAATCAAATTCTTCAACAATAGCGCTTGACACGTAGTCTCATAACAAGTCATATACTTTGTCTCCATAGTGGAAGTAGTTGTAAATGTCTATTTAATATTTTTCTAAGAAACAAGTCCTCCTGCTAACATCAAGATACACCCTGATGTGGACTTGTGGTCATCTGGACAACCACCATAATTAGAATCAGAATAGCTTATCATCTCAAGGTGATCCGATCTCCTATATGTGAGCATATAATCTTTGGTACCTTGTAGATACCTCATAACTCATTTTGTAGCCTGCCAATGAGCCACGATGGGTTTGCTCAAGTATCTCCTAAGTACACTAACAACAAAAGCAATATTAGAACATGTACAAACTTGAGCATACATAAGGCTACCAACAATAGAAGAATATGAGATCTTCTCTATTTCAGCAACATCCTTATCATTTTGAGGACACTGGGTATTAGAAAGTATTTCACCCTTTTGAATGGGTGCAACACAAGGATTACAAGATTTTATATTACATCTATTCATAAGCCTTTCAATATTAGCTTTTTGAGACAAATCAAGAATACCACAAGATCTGTTACAGTGAATTTCAATGCGTAGTACAAAAGAGACATCACCAATATCTTTCATATCAAAATGCGTTGTCAACATATGCTTAGTCTCATTTAGAAAAACATCATTACTAGCCAACAATATATCATCAACATATAAAACAATAATGATTCTAGAAGAGTATAATGACTAAGCATACATCTCACCATATCCATAAGAGTATGATTTCACTTTTTTGTAACTCTATTTTGTTGCAGAGTGTCAGACATAGTGTACTGTGCCTCAATATTACAGTCTTGTAAGAACCTAACAAAATGTCCAGGATTTCTACCAGCTTCATCATACCTACCATAGTACTCATCACCCCTATCAGACCTCACACATTTGATTTGCTTACTAAATTTCAATTCAACAATGGCCTTGAATGCTTTAAAGACATCTAAAAAGTCAGATTTCTTAAGCAACAAATCAATCCACCAATATCTACAGAAGTCATCAATAAATGTGATAAAGTACCTAAAACTACCCATAGAAATAGGAGTAATAGGCCCATAAATATCTGTATAAATTAACTGTAGTATTCCTTCACTCTTGGTAACCCTACTTTTTTTTGCTTCAGCTGTAAGTTTTCCTTTTATACAATCAATACTAGTATCAAAATCAAATAAGTCATCATGAAAAATATTCTCCTTGATCAACATCTTCATTCTCTCCCTAGAGATGTGTCCTAAACGTTTATTCCACAACATTGAAGAGTTTTTAGTAACTTTATCACGATTGTTCCTAACAACATCATTGATATCTGAATGTCATTGATTAACAGAAAGGGAATCAACATCCAACATGTATAGACTATTAGATAAGACTCCAGAACCAACAAGAGTAGAATCATAATATAAATAAACCTTTTCATTACTAAAATGAAAAGAGTAGCCACAACTATTCAAAATAGAAACTAAAACAAAATTCCTCCCCATAAAAGGCACATAAACTGTATCTTTCAAAACTAAAACATGTCTAATACATAACTTTAAAGAAATCATTCTTATATGTTCTACTTTGACTATAGCTCCATTTCCTATTGTGATCATTAACTCCTTTTCACTTGGTCTCTTCCTGCTTTTAAATTCCTGCAATGAGCTTGTAACATGAATAGTTGCACCAATATCTAACCACAATGTATTTGAAGGAACATTAACTAGATTTGATTCAAAACACACAAGATCTAAGGGGTTACCTTTTTTTTTCTTAAGTCAACTCTTGAACTTCAAACAATCAGACTGCTTATGCCCATTTATGTAACAGAACTTACAATTTTCATTAAACTGATATTTGGGCTTAACACCAAAAGACTCACCAGGACCAGAATGTGTCTCAAATGATGGCCCAGAAGGATATCTAGGCTTATCATTCACCTTTTTCTTAACTTGGGGTTTATTATTCTTTCTTTTAGCAAATTTCTTCTACTTGTCACAATTCTTATGGGAAGCAAATTGAACACTATGGACATTGTCCCTTGTTTATGGTCTGCTTCTCTTTAGTAAGAACATATATAAGCTCATCAATAATTCACTCCTCCTTTTGAGCATTATAAGTAGTCCTTAAAACATCATAACTAGCCGGAAGAGACTCAAACATCTGCCAAACCAGGAAGTCTTCTCCTAATTCCACTTTCATAGATCTCAACTTGTTGTACCAATTCACAAGCTTCAAGATGTATTCATGAACACTACTCATACCATCATATGTAGTCTTTCCCAACAAATAGAGGTAGTAGGCATTTTCAGTTTTATCAAACTTCTTGAATTTCTCACCAACAAACTTGAGAAACTTCTTAGCATTATTTGTTTCAGAAATGCTCTCGTTACTGGTCTTATCCATGTTATACTTCATAATCATTAAATAGACTTTATTATATTGAACCCACTTTTTATGTTTTATCCTATCTGCAGCGGAAGATGCATCTGTGGATCTTTAAGGTTCATCTTCAGTGAGAGCAACATCAACACTAGAGATAACAAGGAACAATTTCATAGAATCCATAGAGTCCTCATAATTAGCCTCATTCTATTTTGTTAAAGCATTCATTTGCATTGATAAAACTGGAAAAACGATCCATTAAAGGGGGGTTTTTGGCATGCATATCAACATGTACAATATTTGAGCAAATAATCATAATGAAACTCTCTCATGCAACTGCAATCCCGCCTAAGGGTCCTGAATCACAACACATAAGCAGACTCCCACGGACATCAAAATCATGTCCCTAAAGCTAGTACCGAGAGATTACTGATAACCATAAGGACATAACCTTAATGCCTTTAACAAATCATCAAAAATCATAATAATGAAGACAAATCGATAGGGTAAGTGCATCATTAACACAATCTCTAATGCAACATTACTAACAAAATATCAATAAAACAACACCTCAACATAATTGGTCCCGCGAAGACGAGCTCACAATCATGCAAAGTGTCCCTAAAACAGTACCACAATACTTTAAATAGAAACTCTTATAATCAAATTGCATAAATAACAACAAAATAAATAGTTTTCAAAACATTACATATTAATTTATGCAAAAAATAATACCTAAAATTATTTCAATGACCAAACAACATCAACTCTGAGAGTGCACAATATATATTATGCCCATCAACTTCACAATAATACACAAAAATTTTCAAAGACAAAAGAGGAAAGTACCATATACTTTTAACAATTTTAAACTCTAGAAATTTTGGAATAAAAAATAAATAGACATGAAAAAATAATTAAAATTCACCAAAAAATCAAATCAGGGCGCGTGGAGAGCAACCCCAAAAAATAGAATTGAAAAATCGTGCTTGGAATTGCCTCACGCACCTACACAAGCTGAGATTGTGCGTGGGTAAAGGGAGACAATTGTGTCTTCCTTACTCGTTTTCTTGGTAACGAGTCGCGTGACCCATTCTACCCAGAAATAGGCTGCGATCAAAGTCTTGCTCTATTCTTAACCAAAATTAGTGATTCTAGTGTTATTCGATTTGGGAAACAACGATCTTGAAAACCCCTAAGTTTAATTTTTGAAACAATTCCAAAACTATTCGAAGAACACAGAGAACAAAAAAAATTGGGGTTTTCGGTGTTTTTATGATTTCATCTTCAATTCTCTATAAAAAAAAAAAAACAACGATTCTAGTGTCATTAGATTTGAAAAATCAAGATCTACAAAACCCCTAAATTGATTTTTGAAAATAGTTCACAAAAAAATGGGCTATGAACATAATCCAAATAAAAAAAATCACAAATTTATTTTGGGAAATTCTCACTGATTCCTTTACCATTTAACACTTTGTTTATGTCTATAGATTCCCTAAATCTCAATCTACAAAAACTCTAAGTTTATTTTTGAAATCGATCTAAAAAATTTGAATTAAACATCACATACGTTAGAATTTCTAGTTTCTTCAATTTTAAACCTCATATGATTTTAGGTAAACTATAAAACTAATAGCCATAATTAAGATTAAAACCGCACTGATATCAGTTGTTAATTCTTCCGGATCAATTAATCCAAAATTTATGACATATCCAAAATATGTAAGTTATAGGGATACCTTGAAAAGATGTTAATGAGGTTGCCATGATTGAAACCTTAAAAGCGATTTCAATGAGATAAATATATTATTCCTATCCCACAATAGTCATTCAAACGTCGGTATCAATGAGGCAATTGTATACACTAGAGTGGTTAGGAATAGAAGCATCTTACTATATATATAGACTAACTAAAATGAGTTAAACCTATCTATTATGGCAAGCTCATATACATGACCCAAAAACAAAACCCACATATAAGTAGTATTTTAACAATAACAAGCTAAATAACAATACTGATCATAATTTGGGCTAAACAAAATGCTTTAATAATTTTGACATCTAATTAATTTAGGTTTTATAAAATTATAATATGATTTATGCTAGTCCATATAAAAAATCATAATAGAAAATGTATTAAATAAAAGATAATAGGATAAAATAGGGTAAAGAAAGAATTAAGTGGTGACTAAAAAATATCTTGTTATAAATTATTTGGATTTTATTTTGATATACTTTCCTTGTAAAAAAAAAATACTATCATTAAATCATAATAACATATTATTAAAAGAGTTTTAAGTATACTCTTACTATGATGAATTGCACAAAGCTCAACGCTCCCCAAATGATGAGGAAATAAAATATGCCTTGTTTGGTATTGAGAATTAATCAAATTATAAGGCCCCGAGACTAGATAAGCTTAATGTTATTTTCTTCAAGAGCCATGGATTTATTGGGTGTCTCCATATACGACTTTGTCAAGGAAGTATTCAATAATCCTAATAAAATTAGGGAGGTGAACCAAACTATACTCACTTTGATTCCAAAAGTGGAGAATCATGAGCTAGTGTTTCAATTTCGCCCCATCTCACTATGTAACATAATCTATAAGGTGGTGACAAAAGTTTTGGCTAGTCGCATTCGTTCTATTATGCCAGACCTCATTACTCCCACCCAATGCTGCTTTGTCTCGGGGAGGCATAGCACTAATAATGTAGTCATTTTTCAAGAGATTGTTCTTACTATGGGGACTATAAAGGGGAATAGGGGCTTTATGACCATCAAACTTGACTTGGAGAAAGCATATTATAAACTCAGTTGAAGTTTATTTGTGAGACGTTTCAAGACATTGGATTTAGTGAGCTTTTTGTTAACCTAGTGCTTCATTGTATTTATTCTTCCATTATGAACTTGAAATGGAATGATAGTTTCACGGATTAGTTTTTTCCCTCTCAAGGAATTAGGCAAGGTGATCCTATTTTGCCTTAACTCTTTGTTTTATGTGTTGAACGTCTTGGCTAACACACTGAGGATGCTAAAGCGGTTGGGGTATGGAGGCGTATTACCTTGGGACATGGTGGCTTGAGATTAATCCCATATATTCTTTGTTGATGATCTAGTATTGGTGGCAGAGGCTTCAATTTCACAAGTAGAGATCATTAATAGGATTTTAGGCTCCTGCTCTAACTCAGGTTAAAAAGTAAGTCTCTTGAAGTCCAAAGTCTTTTTCTCTCGAAATGTAGGGCATAACAAGGTTACTAAACTTAGTAACCAACTTGGCATTCCTATGACTAGTGACTTGGGGAAGTATCTAGGTGTACCACTACTACATCAAAGAGATGCTAGATCGGATTATCATTTTTTGGTTGATAGGGTGAAACAATGTCTTGTTGGTTCAAAAATAAACTCCTTGTCTATTGTAGGGAGAATTACATGGCCCAATCGACTCTAATGACCTTACTTGGGTATATTATGTAGACAATGACATTCCACTGAGTGTGTGTGATGAGAATGAAAAAAATTGTTAAAGTTTCAGTTGGGGAGATTTAGTTGACAGGAGAAAGTGCCACGTTGTCTCGTGAGATAATGTTTGTCAACCTAAAAACCTTAGGGGACTAGGGCTTCGATCTCTACATACTTTGAATAATTCTTACCTAAAGAAGCTTGTATGGTGTAACACCCTTGTGGGGATGCCACATATATAAAGAAAAATAAATAAAATTTACCCAAGTTGTAAAACATTTATTACGTACTAATACGGGTTGTAAAATAATTCCTGTTAAACCGAATATTATTAAATAAAATAACTCGGAAACATAAAATAAACAAAATAACATCACTCATAATATACATATGGTCCAAGTTATAAGTTATACAAATAATTCACAACTACAAATACAAATATTTAAACAGAAACAGTAAAGAGAAACAGTAAAAAGTCAATATATACATACGCAGACGTGCCCAAAAAGACACATCATAAACATTTAATCCTCTGATGGATCACTCTCAGGAAACTCATCAGAAGATAAATATCCAGGATGCCTCGACACTCGGCGAAAACGAGACCGCGCAGTCGATACGATAGTCATCTCACTAGGCTCAGTGGACACACCACCCCAATGACGCCTAAGAGATAAAGGCAACTCTAAGTGCAGAAACACATTAGTCGTCATCACTGGCTCTCCATTAAACGTAAGTCGTATGGACACAGTCAACCGTCCCACGTAAGTCACAGAGTCTCTGTCTCCCCGCAGATGCCAAGCTAACGATCCACCGTGAAACTCGAGTGTCACAAAACCCAAAAATCCAGATACCCAAACAAATCGGTCCAATGGATATGGATGATCGAGATGGTTCTTGGTCGTCAGACCGGTCTTCGACTTAACTCCTCTTCCTCCTCAGGATACAAAATCTCAAGAGGTTGTTCCTCTTCCTCAAACTCTTTACCACGTAAAATAAATATATAGAAAACACATGCAATAAAGAGGTAAGACAATCTAAAATCATCACAAACATGGCAAATAAGAAAACGACAAATAACAGATATACAGTTCATGCAATATGAAAAGCTATAACAATAATTAATAACAGGATAGTATCACAACAACACATAATATCACGGATAAAATAATATCATAGATAAAATAATATCACAGATAAAATAATATCACAGATGAAATAAAATAAGAAATATACCAATTATCATAATGATAACCAAATAAAATAAACAGATAAAATAAAATAATATCCAAGATATAAGCATATACAATATGACACGATCCTACTCCATGGAGCTAAACACATACAGATATCGAAAGAGAATGACCCGCAAAATCTATTAGTACCACTCTGCTGCTAACCAAACTATTCCGCGGTCTCACGCGTTGCGTCTATAGCCCCACGTCACATGGAATCCATCATCCAAGGCATGGTGTAGTTCACGGTCTCACGTTGTGGCACTACAGTAATGTACTATTAGACTTTACGAAATTTCGATTAAAAGTAGTGTGTGTCGAGTCCATTAGTGTGCTATCGGTTACCACATTCCTTGGCAAAGCGACCGACCGGTCATTCATATATGGATCCCGTACACTAACGTCTCTAAGTTCATAAAGACAATGAACCACACTACGTTTATCGCATCGACAACACGATGTGATTCACCTCACAACCAATCCACCAAAAATTAGCATAAACTCAATATATGAAAAATTACCGAGAATACCCTCAATAAAATATATCCTCAAAGATAAAAAGATACCTTGTAAGTCCCACCGACAAATCTTGTTCCAAAGCCTCGACGGGTTCACCTCATAGCCGACAAAGAAAAAAATACAGAAAATACTGTTTTGGTCAATCGCATAGAAATTTTATCGCGTTTTGACAATCTCGTCGTTTTTATAAACGTTTTTAAATTGCGTAAATATATTTTACTATTTTTTTTTTAAAATTGCGTAGAGTTTTTAATACATTTTCTCAATCGCGTAAGATTTTTAAATCATTTTCTTGTCCAAATCCCTTAAAATTACTGTTTAAATAAACAGAAATAATAAATAATACGTTTAAACTACGTAAAATATTTTTCATACCGTATACTATCTTTTGGACATCTTTTCTATCTTAATTGCCCATTTTTACTAAAAATTGACAGTATTTTGTTTAGAAAATTATAATAATGATTTTCTAATTTTTCCGTAAAATTCTCATTTACTTAATTTTTAACCGTATAATTTAAACCTTTTGAAAACCACTAACATGCTTCAAAATACAGTATGAGCTATATGTTAGAAATTTTCAAAAGTTACTGTATTTCTTTTCTAACAATAAAATCAATAGTTTTAGTTGATTAAACTTAATTCAATTCAATTTATTTCTTCAAAACTCATTTTAGAAAAATTCTTTTTAACATATATTGCATCTTTATACTTGAAAATGGTTTGGAATTGATTTTAGAAATCATGAATTCTTGGTTTGGCATGTTGGCCGAAATATAAATTTGGGTCATTTGATTTCTAAATTCATTTTCCTTGATCTAAACAATTCTATCTCTTGTTAATTTTCCTAGGTTAATTAAATTACACTTTAGGAAAATAATGAGAACATTTTGGTTCTCCTTTTGGGTCAATGGCCGTGAGCCTTGGTGTTGTGTTCTTTGGAACACTCATGCATACCTTAGCATGTTATTCACATCCTATACATTACCATGCATTTCTAACACATACAAATTATCAAAGCTTGTAGACATGCAATTTAAAGCTTGTAGACATGCAACATCATACAAATTATTACAAACATCAAATAAGAAAGCTACTAACAAACACAAACAAAGGAATCCTTATGGATTCTACAATCACAACAATCAATAAACCTCCATCTTCTTACCACCACCCATGGATGATAAGATTAGTCTTCCTCTTACCTTAAATGAAGACAAAAATATTCTTTCACTCCTCTTCTAGGTTTCGGTTTTCTCCTTTAAATCAACTAACAAACTTAAACAAAACTACAAGTTACTAACCACAAAAGAGAGCTTAAACCATGGAGAAATCATGACTTAGAACTTTGAAAAAGAGTTTAGAAATGGAAAACAAGAAATTTCACCTTCTAGGTAAAATTTTCCAAATAAGTTTCCAAGCTTCAAATGGAAGATTTTGCAAGAACTCTCAACTAGAGATGTTCTTAGGATTGTGTTTAGGTTTAGAAAACTTGGTTGGATAAAATTTTGGGTGGTTGGATGGTGTAGAATAGAGCTTGGCCGAAACTAGCTTCAAGGAAGCTTCAATGGTGTTTAGGGTTTTTGGAAGAGAGAGAAGAGAGAAAATTGCATTAAGACAAAGTGATTATGGCCTTCCAAAAGCCATATGGCCGTGGACTTCAAAGCCATGCAAGGTGTCATGGGTTTGGCTTCATCCAAGCCTTAGAATGAATCAAAGGTCAAGATTAAAACTTGGTTAGCAAGCTTGTCTCCCATTGGTTAAGTTTAGCATAGTCATCTAACCTAGTCACATGCTTAGTCACTAATTAGCTTAGTCACCACACTTAGTCATCATGTTCTAGAGAATTCCTTCACTAATGATGCTTAATTACGCTACTAAGTTAACTGCTTAAACGTGGGTCCCGCAAAACATTTCCTGTCCACTATCATTTTATTATACTGACTAATAAAATAATATTATAATAATACAAAATTATTTTATTTGACAGTTAAATCCTAAAAATTAAAAGATTAACAACAGTATCATTCAGAATCGGGTTTAGTAAGATCCCCCAGTTCTGAATAATTAAAATAAGATTTTCCCGGCCCGGAAAAATATTATTTTCCTGTCCCGGAGCAAATCGCACAAAAAGTCCAAATAAAATCACAGACAGTAATATTAAGCACTGTAACATATAGAAAAATTAAAAACAAGATAATCGGGACGTAACGGTCATTTTTCTATTTTTCCCCACGACGAAGCAAATCATCCAAAACGTTCAAATAAAATTACAGACAGTATTAATTATCTGTATATCTCCCAGAAAAATTAAAACAGTAGCTTGAGAAAATTTTTATTTTATCGTCTCGAAGTAAATTACATAAAACGATCAAATAAAATTTTAGCTTGTAAAACATATTTGTATTTCATACAGAAAAGCAAGAAACAGTAAAATAGGGACACAACAGTCATTTACACAAAAGCTTGAAAAACAGCAAACAGAACATTCAGGACATTTTTCTAAAAATTAGGGTGTTACATATGGGGCATGCTTAGGAACCCGAACGCTCTGTGGGTCCAAGTTTTTCGAGCTAGATATCATTGTAGTAACCAAATGTCCGTCAAAACATTGAGAGCTCTAGCACATGGAGGGGGATTGCAAAGAATTAGGAAATGGTGGAGAATAATATACTTTGGGTCCTTGGGAATGGTAATATAACACGATTCTGGTTAGATGTATGGGTTCCAAATGGTGGCCCTCTCAAGAAGAGAGTTTCTAAGGAAATCTCAGAGTGAGTTATAAATCACCCCCGTATCCTTATACTTTCATTATCATAACTGGAAACGGAAATTGATCTCCCAATATCTACCATATGATGTTTTCAACTAAATAGTAGGGGTAAAACCTCTAAATCAGTCTTTAAGTCTTGATATCCTAGCTTGCAAATCGTCTTCAGATGGAATTTTTTCTCTCAAATCAACATATCATATGCTTACTCATGTAGAGGATCACATAGGTCATAGTGCTTTATGCTTCAAGAAGGTGTGGTCTTGGTCGGGTCCTCAACGTCTACGTGCCTTCTTGTGGCTCATGGACAATTACTCACAAATGAGGAACGATATAGGTTGAGGATTATTGACGTTGATCTTTGCCCTAGTTGTGGTTAGGCATCAGAAACAATCATGCACGTTGTTCATGGTTGTGAGCATGTTGTCAAAGTGTGGTCCTACCTAATCAAGCCCCAAGTTTGGAGCTCATTTTTCGGCATAATGTTGCATGATTGTCTATCTTCGAACTTGGTAAACAATTAGGGGAATATAGAGGATGTTGATTGGCAAGTGTTGTTTGCTGTTGTTGCATGGCTTATTTGGAAAGACCATAATGAATATGTGTTCTCTCTCATATTATGCAAAGTCCTTCTAAGTCAGTACAACATATTCTTAACTACACAAATGTGATTCTGGAAAGCCATATACATAATCCTTTGCTGATGGGTTTGGAAAACCTGAAGACAGAGAGGTTGGTTTCCTAGTATTTTCCACCAAATGGTTTTTAAAAACTAGATGTAGATGGATCAGTTCATCAAAGGTCCCTCCAAGATGTTTGTGGAGGCTTGCTACATGATGATGCAGGCAAATTTGTGAAAGGATTCTATTGCAACATGGGTGTTTGTTTGAGTATTAAGGTTGAGTGAACTCTAAGGTTTATATTATGACCTTAATCTTACGAGTAGAATGTGGTTACAAAAGGTTATGATAATATGGATTTGGAGGTGACAGTGAATCTCATATTGAAGGGTGTTCAGGCACCCATCATTGTGATTCACTTGTCTAAAAGATTCGAGTTCTTCTCCATGAAGATTAGGTGGTACTGTTTGCTCATTTGCTTAGAGAAAGTAATATGTGTGCATATTTCCTTGTCAGACTAGATCACTTAAGTTTATTCTCTTGTATTGTTAGATGCCCCTCCTCAACCTCTTATTAGCCTCCTGTAGTATGACTTTATTAGATTCTCATCCTCAATTATGTGTGTAGTTTTGTTTTCTTTTTAGGCCGATAGGCCTCGTTGATAATTAAAAAAAAACTTGATTTCGTTATAACCATTCCATCCATTAATACATTATACGTGTAATGAAATCCACCTAATTAAAAATAAAACATTTTTAATTAGTATTTATTCTTAACCGTTGAAATGCTCCTTATAAAGGATGTTATAGGAAAACTTGAAAAATGAGCAGCTGAAAGATAAAGCATAGAATAACAACTCATTTTATTTTAGTAGAATTTAGTTTTAATTTTATCTCTTGTTATCTTCAGTTATGTTTATTTTCTTTTATTTTTATTTTATCTTATTATTATCTTATGTAATTTATTTGCTTATATAATAAATACTTTGACCTAACTCTCATTAAGTTCAACTGGCCTTTATTCAAAAGGTTTTCATGATATCAGAGCATATCATGACTAACACCTCTAACTTAAGAATGACAAACACTTCCATCACCTCCATCAGTGGTTGAACGTCAGCGTCAATGTGACAAACTTGTTCACGCATGGTTAACAAGGAAGGTGGTGAAATGCCCATACCGATGTGACAAACTTGTCCGTGCATAGTTAACAGTGAAGGTAGTGAATGTCGGCGCCGATCTTATAGACTTGTTCGTGCATTGTTAACAAGTTGATTCACAAAGACTATTTCATTAGCTAACGCCATATGTAACACCAAAAGTTTTGATAACTTTATCAATGGAGGAAATCTAGTGCCCCTCCCTATGATCTCTTCCCTTAAACGTGTATCTCACTTGGTAAAAGGTTCAACCACTTTCACACTTGACACATATCTAATCATTTTGTTTAAACATAACTTACAAGTCCTTTTAGCAATAAATGTGAAAACTTTACATGAGGTAAGCTCCTATGTGCCTATCAAGATCAAGGAGGAGTTTTTCACCAATCTCACCTAGACCCACCAATCTCCACCATATCAGTACCACCTTATCAGCTAAGGGAATTTTTCACCAAACCATATGTAAACTTGGCCTTTGTAAAACAGCATCCTATCCATTTTGAAGGGGTGATAGAACCTATAATAACAACCAATCTTATTTTAGTAGAATTTAGCTTTAATTTTACTATTTTTTTTTTATCTTTCGTTATATTTATCTTATTTTATTTTTATATTATCTGATCGTTGTCTTCAATTATTTATCTTCTTTTATTTTTATCTTATTTTATCATCCATGTTTATACTAGTTTATTACACATTTTACATTTTATATTTTAAATTTCAAATGTTCTGTCTCACATTTTTGTTTCACTCTTAATTTCTCCTATTAAATATTAACAATTTTTTAAGGTAATTAAATATTAACAATTTAAGAAAAAAGCTGTCAATCACAATACAAGTTATTACTAATTAAAAAAAGAGAATATTTTTTATGGAGTTATTAACATTAATTGAAGAGACAAAAAGTGAAATAAGAAAAGAGGATAGAAATTTTGATTCCCAAAATTAGTGGTGCGTATGCGTTATGCCAAAGTCTACGCCATATACATTTGCATATATTATTATATGAACATTTATGTTTGTCTGTCACTTTTTCTTCGTTTTTTTTTTCTCCCTTTTTTTTCTAATGTTTGTCTATCACTTTTTATATTATATATTTATATATCTAATATAAGAGATATTTATTATTTTTTGGTACAAATGTTTTTTTTTTATCTTTGGTCAATTGCTTATGTAATTTCAAGCCAATAATAATGGTTAGATAAAATCTTTCTTAAAGTGACAACTTTAAGATTCGAACCCCTAAGATTACAAGTAAATTTCGACCGAGGGTGGTGATGCAAATGTTTTTTACTATTATACTTATGCATAGAAAAGTCTTGTTATAAATTATTTTTTGGTGAAATCATGAGGCATCATAATAGTTTTGACTCATTTGAACCACTCATAACATTAATTCCTGTTCAATCGAGGGAGTACGAGATTTATGCAGTATCTACATAAAAGTTGTTTACTTAGAATTTAAACTTGTGTCATCGTCTTAAGGGAATATTGAGAAGAATTTACCACCTAAGCTAGCTAGCATCTTGTCTTAACATTTTCTTAATTACTTAAAATAAAAAGTATTACATGAATAATTTGAAACATTTAATATATTGAGAACCTTAAAATATTATATATTTCCTTCTTTAAATAATTAAGAGAATTATTAAGATGTTTTATTAACCCACAAAGGGTGGGTTGAGGTGGTTAGCAACCTCAACCTCCTAGGACGATGACGTGAGTTCAAATCTTAGGGAAACAACTCTTGTTGAGAAACTACATAACTCTCTTGCTTTCGCAAAAAAAAAAAGAAAATTATCAAGATAATTAATAAGTATTACAAAAACTAAAGACTTTAGTGCACCCTAAAGAGAAAATATTGTCTCTTGTACGCTCTTGTTTTACAGTCGACCAAAGTTCTTACTTTTATATTTTGAGTTTATTGATATTTAGGCTTTAAGTTTATGTAATGTAGTTTTATTGAAATTTTCAAGTGTTATTGATACATGTAAAATACACTAAGAGCAAGTGCACTATATCGTCAAGTAATATAGGACTTGAGTCATACTTATCGATCCTACGAGGAATAAATGATAATTACTAGATTCATAGAACTCTTAGTTATCCAGACAATCGAAAGTGTATGAAATTCAAAATAAAATTGGAAAACAAATAAAGAAGAAAAACAATGAACAATCAAGCAAAATAGAGAGAAATCAATGAGAGAGAAATCAATGAGAGAGAAACTATGGCGCAAGGTTCACTTGAATCCAATTATTCAAATTTTCTTTCAATTATGATGTAATGTAATTCTTTTGTCAATATTATCTTATTTGCTATTGAATCCCAATGGTCATGGATGAAACAATATTCTATTCCTAATTTAATTCACGTATTTGATCATTTAGTTGAATTAATCAAGAATGTATTAAGCTCAAATTCAAGAGAGGAACTAACATATCGTTAATTTCATTGGTAGAATAAATTGATGTTTGGTCATTCACCAATCTAATCATATGCTTACCATATAGATCCACTCACTGAATGCGGATGGTCACCGGTCAAACAATAAATTAACATATGCCAAAAGTGATCAAGTTATGACAAGAATGCAAGTAATATGATAGACCCTAAAAGAAATTACCTTAATCAAATTAGAAATCAAACCCAAATAATAAGGAAAACAAGATCCCCCATAGCCCTAACTATGAGTTTAGCTACTCATGTTTAATACAAACAATCTCATATCAAGATACAAACCCATGAAAAGAAAACCCAAAGAAAGGAGAGAAAACTATAGGGAAAGAGAAATCAAAACTCCTTTTACGATGATTATGATTTTCAAGCCTTCAAGAATGTCGTCCTCTTTTCGTAGCTGTCCTCCAAGAATTCGTGACAATTCTATCTTCTAAACTGCCTCTCAAAGTCTTCCGTCGCAAAGGTCTCTTTTAGGTTCAAGGATTTGTTTCTATTTATAATGATTTGGGGTAAAACTGCCTATTTTATGCTCCAAGAGAACACACACGGATGTGTCTCCCTTCGACACAACCATGTCTCTTGAAAACAACGTAACTGGACTTTAAGTGAGATATGATCGTGTGACCAAGAGACACAGTCGTGTCTCAAAGTCAGAAGTTTCAATTAAGTTAGATAGGATCGTGTCCTTTGAGCTGTGTAACTTCAACGTTGGGGGAGACACAACCATGTGACTAAGAGATATGACCGTGTCTCAAGTCAGAAGCTTTCTTCAAGTTAGACAAGTTCGTGTCTAACTCCTAAATTGCTCTGAGTTGACACAAGGTCATGTCTAAGCCAAAATAATCATCTTTTACTGTAAAAACGAGATATCTACGTCTGCTTTTACTCTAAATGTGTCAAATTTCTCTTAATCTGAAAAAATGAAGATAATTGATAAAAATTTATCTAAAATTCATCAATAATCATAAGCAATTCACCATAATATATCTAATACAAGACTATAAAATATATACTTATCAGTTATATTTATAATGATTTAGATAAATTAATAGAACAAAATTATGTTAGTAGTAAATTTTTAATAGGATATGCGGGTATGAATAAATTTCTTAGAAAAAAGTAATTTCTTAATATGAATACCAAAATTCTTCTCAATTAATGTAATAAAAAATTGTCATAAACTTAAAAGATTATTATTTTTTATTTCTTAGAGTATCTCTCCACCTGATAAATGAGAGACTAATTTGTCAGAGTACGGTTAGACATCTAAGCATTCTTCTTAATTAAAGTAATAAAAAATTGTCACAAACTTAAAAGATCTTTTTTTGTTGTTGTTGAGAGTATCTCCCCACTTGATAGATAAGAGACTAATCTGTCAGAGTACGGTCAGACTAATCTCCCAACAATGTTATTTTTATATACATAAATTTCGAGATTGAACTTAGCACAACATAATTAAACGACCCGAATTCATTCTACTCAAACCAACACATGAAGGTAACTTAAAAAGATCTTTAACAAGTATTTGTTTAGATCCTAAATTTTATCTTATTATCCAAATAATATAAATAATTTTTAAGAAAATAATAGTGCTCTTCGTAACATTTGGGATATAGTCCACAACTCTTTGTATATAGTCCACAACTCTTTCTATCATGCATCCTACAAGATAGGGTGCATGACACACCTTGAATCACATCCATTAAATTTGAATTAAAAAGAAATCAATGGTCCTTGTTGGTTATTAGAGACTAGGGAAGCTGATTTTTTCGTATTTCGAAAATGGCCTCCAAAAAAATAGTCCGTGACTACATAAGCTTCTTAATGAAGTCAAAGGCAAAGAGGGTCTCCGAGAAGCCGAGGGCATAGTAGTCCTTGTTGGAGTTGGTGGTGATGGTGGAGTTGGTCATGAAGATTGTACACCTGTTGGTTGCAAGGTTGAGGACATTACCTGGTGTGCAGGCATAGAGGGTGAACGACGAATTGGTGGAACAGTGGTGGCTGGCGCGATGGATCTAGAGTAGAACAGTGGTGGCTCACGGTGGTGCGTGGATCTTGGCAGGTGGGGTGACTCGTTTGAATTTGGTGGTTTGCGGTGGTGCAAGTTGACGCAGTGAATGATGATGGTGAGACAGGGCTCGAGGTTTATGGTGGCTGTTGGCAGGCTAGTTCACAATGGCAACTTCAGGGGTGGTGGTTGTCAGTGGTGGTGCTCGCAGGTTGCCACAAATATGGTGACAATGGTCAAAGGTATTGGGCCCCGATTGGTTTGTAGTGAGGGGAATTTGGTGATTTTTTAGGTGGTAGGAGGTAATACAAGGTCATGGTTAGACACAAAGGACGTGGTGGAGCAACATGGTGGTTGCGAGTAGATCTTGGCGAAGGGAAAACTTGTAGCAAGCAGAGACGGTGGATCCAGTAGCGATGACCGACTGTTTGGCTCGAATCTAGATGTTTAGCTCGGATTTGGATGGACAATGCATGACAAGGTTCTGCCATGGAGGTGGTTCTAACGGCGATTCGTGGTGGTGATGAGTTAGACGTCGATGGCGAGGTGGTCTGATATCAAGGCCATAAGGCATCGCTAAGATGAGGGTTTGCAGAGGAGGTAACAGTTGGGCGGATGGGTTGATGGCACAAAGTTACCGAAGGTAAGATGGTTAAAGGTGGTAGTAGGGGCAGTGTTGGTTGTGAGATCCAGCCGTAATGACATTGGCCATCGAGAATGTGACGACAAGCACCAAAAAATTGGGAAAGAAAGAGCAAATTTAGTTAATATTATTTTTACAAAAACAAAAAATAGACCAACTTAGTTGACTAACCTATTATTACAGGTTAAGTCAACGGTGCACCATGCACCCAAACTTAACAAGGTGCATGGTATAGCATCCACCCTAGGGCACTGCTAACTTTACGTGCAAATATTGGTTCTTCACGCTATTAAAAAGTTAACATTGTGTAAGCCTATATGCGCTGATAATTGTAGGCCTGTACAACATGTAAACTAACCACTATGTAGGCCTATCCTGCATTCTAATGGCTATGTTCTTAGCAATGAAAAAATAATATGCGATTTAAATACTCTAAAATAATCTCTAAATTTTAGTCAGTATTTACGCATTTAAGTTTGGATTTTTTTAGGACACACATTAAGAAATAGGGAAAATTATATTGACTTTATATGAGGTTTAATATAATTATATTTGATATTATTTTTATTTGTATTTCTACGATGACTTCCACTATAGGAGAAGTAAGTGCAATAATCAATGAGAGATCAATATAATAACAATAAATCTTAAAGATGTCAGTGTAATGATAATATAAACTTTAAGAAAGATTAATATAATTTCTAAAACAAGAAGGGTGTCAGATGTAATTAAGCTAAACTTTAAGGGAAGTCATTGTAATTTTTCTTAAAAATATAAAATAAAAATTATTAAATAAAAAGTAAAAATAATTATTATCTTAAAATTTAAAAAATATTTAATTTTTTTTCTATAAGTAATAATAAATAATAAATATTATTTTTTATCTTTAACATCTGTTGTTAGGGTAGAGGTTAAAAAAACTCTTTAAGTTTTAAGTTTGAAAAATAATTCAGGAACTTAAATTCAAAATATGTTAATTTATTGTATATTAAAAATATATTTTTAATAAATTTATGAAATAATTATAAATATAAGTGTGCCAAAACTTGGTGTACAAAAACTATACTAACAAACAATAATTCTTCTAGTGCAAACATAGTTACTCTGAATTTTCAAACCCAATAATTTCATTTGTCAACTAGGGCAAGCAAAATTACATATAATCTCTACTTATAATGCCTTTCGTGGCCTTTGCTCCTTTCTAGCTTAATCTATCCCACTATCGTTATTTTTAATTCAGTCTTTATCTTTACTGAGAATTTATTTTCTATTCAGGTAATTATTTTCTCCCAACATGATCAATTTTCAAAATAGTGGAATTTATTATTAATTAACATTATATATTTTTTAATATACGATAGATGATAATTTTTGTAAAAAAATAAATTTCTTCTTTCCATGAGGTTTAAACATTAAATATTTAAGATAGAATGCTTAATGTCTCCTTATATACAATTTTTATCTATTTATATTAAAAATTCTTAGTTAACGAATGTCCTCAAACACAGTTTAAAAAGCATTTAATATTTTCCATTAACAATATTATTTAATGAATAAAAAATCCTAATTACTTCCAAAAATATTAAATACTTTTTAGATTTTAAATATATTAAACACTTTTAATTTTTTATTACTTTTCATTTTAATTCCTTGATTAGTGATTTTAGCCCATTTGTTAACAACACAACATAGAAAATGTAAACATACTCAAATTTTCATCAGTTTAATTTTAATTAATTTTTTTTACATTATTATTAACTCATGTATTGTTAGAATTATTAAAAATAGTTTAAAATTTTACACTTTTAGGATTTGTTTGGTATGTAAAATAGGATAAGGCCTGATTGAATTATGTCTAATAGTATAAATCTTGATAAAATTGTAATATTATCTAGTGTTTGGCGTGACATTATATATATAAGATACTGTGTTATATAAGATAATATTATCATGTGTTTGCTGATGCACTGTATAATACTAGATATGATAAAAAAATTAACACTTTTAACAAAAATACCCTTTAATAAACAAAATATATTATATTCATCTGAATTTATTATGTTATACTAATTTTTGGAGAAATAAAAGATAAGAAACAAAGCTAGCATCACAATATGCAACTGGTGACCCAAACATAGCCCTTGAAGTAAAACTGGTCCCTACAACAAAAGAGGCAGCGACAGCGGAAGCAGAAGACTGAAAGGTAGGTGCAAAGTGCAATCTAGAGCTAAAGTTTTGGTTTTTCCTCCATAGATCTAGAAGTATAGCTATTCCCGCCATTATTGGAACTTCCAATGCAAATCAACAAGTCACAAAACAAGGTATCTCATACAATAAACCATTACCTGGTCCGTTCGAGTGGCGATCGTGGTGGAGGGGTTAAGGTGGCGGTGAATGATGGCTGAGTGATGGTCGCAGACCTCACAGTTTATCGCACCTCTATTAATTTGTCCGTTCGTGGTGCTCGAGTCTTTCAATTCGTTAACTCGCGGTTTGTCGCGCCTTCGTCAGTCTGTGCGCGGGGTGGTGGTTGTTGTCGAACTGGCAATGGCTGGTGCTCTTCCACGAAGGATTGGTGTTCGAGTGATAGAATTGTAAATGAAATATTTTCAGATGAGCTTATCCATCAAAACTTAATCAGACATAATCTCACCATTGAATGTTTGATTAAGTTATACGTTATTTTAATGTATAAGATGGATATGCTGGATAAGATTATACAATACTATGGTCATACCAAACAACTGATAAAGTTATAATGTATTGTATAAACTTATCGTATCAAGTCTTATATATTGTGTCAAACGTGCCATTAGTTTTTATTTTATACGATGCATAACACATGACCTCTACAAATTATGCAAAATCCTATTCATTTATATTGGCTTGATTTTTAATATCTAATTCAATACAAGATAATATATCAGAATGAAGTCGATATCAATAGGGGTGAACTAATAATTAAGAGTTTTGATAAGTTTAAACGTGCGCGTTTAAATCAAGCCAAGTTCACCCCAAATGTGCACCTTTAATATATCAATAAAGGTGCACTCTCAATTGGTTATCACATAGTGGAATTAATTAATTCCTCTAAAATTACAAAGCCGATTGGGAGTGCACCTTTAAAATCAATCAGCAAGGGACGTGGCTTATGCAAGAGCTCATAATACCTTTGCTATGAAGAAAAAAAAAGAATAATGATTCTTTTATTTTTTTTTTGATATGAGAAAAATAATGATTTTTATATTTAAGAATTAATATTTTTTCACACCTTAGTACCAACACATCTCCATACAACCAAACAAAATAGGTTAGGTCTCTTTGAGGGGTTTACAATTTACTTTAGTGGGAAAAATATAAATAATAATAGTTAATGAGGAAATTATGTGAGTTAATTTTAACGTCGTAATTTATTATACATATACGTTTATTTTATATTGATCTCAACCATTAATCTTTTTTATCAATGGTTATAACTTCTCAATCAATGGTTATAACTTCTCAGTTCCATGCCCCATAAGATATGGGTACGACCATTAAAACTGTTGGGAAATCTCAACACCATTTCCCTCATCTATGAACTCAAAATAGGCACTAAGCAAAATATAAAATGAGTGTAATAACACCAAAAATTTTTAGCATGAAAAACTTTCTCAATGTGAGTAAGGAAAAATCATGGGACACGTAGGCCTCTTAAATCTCCACTATAACAATAATAGGAATACAAACTTCACTATTAGGTAAATCTCTAAAAAAAACTCTTTAAGAGGATCTCTCTGTTTTTTTCCCATTATTTTTCTCTCTGTGAGGAGGATGTGTTGTTTGCTTGCTGCTTCACCTCTCTGATTCAATTGTGCTTTTTTGCTCTTTATTTATAGGAAGAAAACAGGGCACTACACTTCGCTGGAATTGAGTTGGTAGCATGGCCACCGAAAGACCAAAGAATATGGGTGGTCTGCCAATGTTGTTTGCCATAGAGTGGCCTTGGATGGACTTAGGGTCCACGTGACCCTATAATTCTCCCCCTCCAACCAAAGGGGAAATATCCTTGGATTAGTTCGGGGTTGATGTTAAGCCTGCAGCTTCTTGACAAAATTCTAACTTCTCTTTTGGTAGAGCTTTTGTCATCATATCTGTTTCGTTGTCATTGGTGTGGATTTTCTCAACTTGCAGCAATTTACTTTCCAACACATCACGAATCCAGTGATACCTTACGTCGATGTGTTTCGATCTTGAATGAAATATCGAGTTCTTGCTGAGATAAATTGCGCTTTGACTGTCGCAATAGAGAACATAACTTTCTTGATTCTGGCCTAACTCTTATAGGAACTTCTTCATGCACAGGACCTCCTTACAACCTTCAATGATTGCGATGTATTCTACTTCTGTGGTGCTCAAAGCAATGCATTTTTGTAGTCGTTATTGCCATGAGACAGCTCCCTCTGCAAAAGTAATTAAATACCCAGATGTAGACTTTCTTGAATCTACATCCCCTATCATATCTGCATCTGTATACCCAATGAGCATCAAATTTCCATTGCCAAAACACAAGCATCTTTGGCAGTTTCTTTCAAATACCTTAGTATCCATTTCACAGCATTCCAATGGTCATTTCTTGGATTCGATAGGAATCTACTTACAATTCCTACTACATAAACAATGTCTGGTCTTGTGCAAACCATTGTATACATAAGGCTACCCATAACAGAAGAATAGGGCACCTTGCTTATTTCTTCTTTTTCTTCTTCATTCCTTGGACATTGTATCTTATTGAGTTTGAAATGACTAGGTAATGGAACTTGTAGAGGTTTGACATTATACATGTTGAACCTTTCAAGAACTTTCTTGATATAGTCTTTTTGTGACATCCATAGCATCCTTCTAGAACGATCTCTAGTGATCTTTATTCCAAGAATCTTTTTTGCTGCACCCAGATCTTTCATGGCAAAGGTTTTGCTTAATGCCTTCTTGAGAGCACCTATCTTTATCTTATCTTTCCCAACAATCAACATATCATTAACATACAACAGAAGTATAATGGATTCACCATTCTCGTAGTTCTTCACAAACACACAGTGATCTGCAGACGTCTTTTTGAAATTATGTTAGGCCATGAAGAGATTGAACTTCTTGTACCATTATCTTAGAGCTTACTTCAGACTATAGAGACTTTTCTTCAAACGGCACACAAGATGTTCTTTGCTTGGTTCTGCGAAACCTTCTGGTTGCTCTATATAAATTTCTTCATGTAAGAATGTTGTTTTAACATCAAGCATTTCTACCTCCAAGTCTAGTTTTATAGTTAGACCAATGATTGCTATGATGGATGTCATCTTCACCACTGGTGAGAATATTTCTTCAAAATCTATGTCTTTCTTTTGATGGCATCCCTTCACAATAATTCATGCTTTATAACTAGGGTTTGGGTTGTTCTCTTCGGTCTTGAGTTTGAATACCCATTTATTTTTCAATGCCCTTCTTCCTTCTGTTAATTTCACAAGATCATATGTCTGATTCTCCTTTAGGGACTGAATTTATTCTTCCATGACTTGCATCCATTTCTCCTTATCGTCTGTCTCAATGGCTTCCATGAAGCTTTGAGGTTCTACTTCATCAGTGGGATTGACATATTCATCAGAGATATACTTTCTTGATGGTTGTTTGATTCTTGTTGATCGTCTTACTTGAGGTTCTTGTTCTGTCTGATCAGTCACCATCATTTGTTCTCCCTACATTGTCTGAATTTGTTCTATCTGGTCAGGTTGTTTTGTTTGATAAGGTTACTCTATCTGATGGGGTTGTGTTGTCTAATCAGGTTCATCATTCTTTTGAGGAATCTCTCCTCTGATAACTACACAAAGTGAAGTTATTTGTGCCCTATATCTGAGCTATAAAGAGTGCTAAAGTCCTTGTATTCATGCATATTTGGAAGGTTTTATACTTATATTTGCTATATTCAATTCTGATACATTTCCAGTATATTTATGAGCAAACAATGCATATTTGATAGGTGATTGAGTGAATTTATATTTGTTACTGATTTGGTGCTTTCTCTATCACAGGAAGGGCTCCAAACAAGATGATATGTGGATCATTTAAGCTGAAATGGGAAGAGAAAGCCAAATTAACATCTCAGCATACAACGCCGCGGCGTGGCATGTTAATGCTGCGGTATGACATTCCCTGCATCTAAAGTCAGGGGCTTCAAAGAATTGAACGCCACGACGCAAGGATTTAATGTCGCGGCGTACGTGACCTAATTTGACACGCGCCGCGGTGTAGGCATGTTAATGCCGCGGCGTGCCTCTGTTTTGCTGAGTCTATAAATAGATTTTGTCATATTTTGTAAAGGGGAGTTTGGAGAGCTCTGTAGATAGTTTTAGGTTTTAGAGGAGCTACGACTTTGTTCTTCATTTCTGGGCTGATTGGAGGCCTAGGGAGGCTAGGTTGGAAGTCTTCTTCCTTAAGAAAGAGGATTTAAGGTTCAAGGATCTCATCAATGGCATCGTTTCTCTTCTCCCTGAGTTTTCTTCTTCTCCCTTATCTTTTGAGCACTGTTTTGCTCTGTAAATTCGTGTTCAATGGATTAGAAGCTGTATTTAGGAAATACTTTGAATCTTTATATGATTATTGATGTTTATGTATGAATTTGAGCTTCTATTGATGTTTAGCTTTGTTCTTCCATGCCTGTGCTTAATGCTTGCTTCTGTTTGATCAACAATTGCATGATCTTAATTAATGCAAATGAACTAGACATAAGGATTTGTGGAGATGGACATGGTATGGTTGATGCATATTCGACAAGTTCAATTGGCTTGGATGAGTTGATTGCTAACGGGATAGAAATATACCTTTTAGCCATGTATTAACGTGTGTTTGAGAATAGATTATTCATTAGTGGAGTTTACACTAGTCCTCATGCTACCATAAGAACCATAGTGGATTAGGTAAATGACACCAGGATTGATCGACCTAGACATAGGCTTTTGACTAAATCAGATTCTCAAGCTAAACTAACTAAGCATTGATGTTACTTGTAAGGATTGCATATCATTAGTATGAAGTAGGAAGTGAAGAAGGATTCCCTAGATTTCTATACCTCTATGTTATTGCTTTGGTAGTTTAGATTTAGATTAATTGTCTTTCTTTATTTTATATGTCCTTGACTAGAATCTAGCTGAGCTATTGGTTGCTACTTAGTAATGGAAACCTTGTCCTCGTCGGAAAGAACTTTTACTTCGTATCTGTATTACTTGAACGACCCATGCACTTGCGATACACAAATGGTCTAACATCCTCCTGAATTATGTATCACAATGGTCTTTGGCTTCTTAGATTGCTGAATGTCCTGGATCGTCTGGTCTTCATAGAATACCACATCTCTATTTCGAACAATCTTCTTGTTTGCAGGATTCCATAATCTGAAACCAAGTTCATCTCTTGGTGAACCAAGGTATATGCACTCCTTCGTCTTAGCATCAAGCTTTGCTCTTTCATCTTTAGGAATGTGGACAAATGCCCTATTCTCAAAGACTCTCAAGTGACTGTAGGAGGCTTTCTTTCCAGACTATACTTCATCTGGTATCTCTCAATGTAAAGGTCTTGAAGGATACAGATTTATCAAATCAACTATAGTTCTTACCGCTTCACCCCAAAATGACTTAGGAAGTTTTACTTGAGAAAGCATGCTTCTAACTTTCTCTGCAATCGTTCTGTTCATCCTTTCAGCTACTCCATCCATCTGAGGAGTCTTGGGAGGTACCTTCTCATGTCTTATCCCATGAGCTTTACAGTATGCTTCAAATGGGCCTCTATATTCTCTGCCGTTATCAGTTCTCAAGCATTTCAACTTTCTTCCAGATGCTTGTTCTACAGAAGCATAGAATTCCTTAAAAGTTTGAAGAACTTAATCTTTCGTCTTCAATGGATATACCCACACCTTCTTAGAGTGATCATCAATGAAGGTAACAAAGTATTGAGCACCACTAAGGGACCTTTCAGACGTTGAGCAAACGTCTGAATGAACAAGATCTAGAATCTGTTTTCTCCTTCTTGCATCATCTGATCTTTGGAAAGATACTCTGTATTGTTTAGCTGCTAGACAGTCTTCACAGGATTCAAGTGGCTGCCCCTTTATGTTTGGAAGATGATCTTTTGCGAGAATCTCCAAAACTTTCTTGCTCATTTGGCCTAGTCATCTGTGCCACAATTCTTTGGTTGCGTATTGAGCAACATTGGTCTCCCTCTTGTATATCTTTCCTTGCATGATGTACAAGGAGCCTTCCTTCTTTCCACAAGCAATAATCATGTTTTCTCTGCTGAACTTCCATCTACCAGTACCAAATTGATTTATCATCCTATCTTTATCTAACTTTCCTATTGAGAGAAGGTTCAGACATATGTCTGGAACATGTTTTACCTCCTTCATCATCAGTTTGTTTCTATTCTCAATAATCAGAGTTACTTCACCAATGCCAACAATCTTGCTTGTGACATGATTTCCCATCTTCACCGTACCAAAGTCTCCTTTTTAGTATGATGAGAAGAATTCTTCATGAGGAGTTACGTGGAAGGATGCTCCAGAATCAATTATCCAAATGCAATCATTAGACGCAATATTTAGATAATTTTCCTCTCCGACAATTTCTCATAATTCAAGGCCACTGCAGCAGTAGTTCCTTCTTCCTTCTTCTTTGGGTCTATCTGGTCAGGATGGACTGTTCCAGCTTGTTGATCTTTCTTCAAGAGTCTGCACTCAGACTTCTTCTTGCCTGGTTTGCCACAATAATAACAATTTAGTCTAGTGCGAGATTTAGATCTACCTTGTGATTTTTCACAACTTTTTTTTTTCACGATTCTTACTCATTCCTCTATTTTTAATAAGGTTGGCTTCAAACTAGTTGTTCAAGCCTTTTTCCCTCCGTCTTGACTCTTCATTTAGCAAACTATCTGTAACAGAATCTATGCTAAACTTTCCGTTTAGAGCAGAATTGCTGATAGTGACAACTAGAGTGTCCTAACTCTCAGGCAGAGAACTGAGGAGTAGAAAAGTCTGTAACTCATCATCTATCTTCATTTCTGCCTTCGT
Organism: Ormosia emarginata; assembly: GCA_029884605.1. NCBI lineage: Eukaryota > Viridiplantae > Streptophyta > Magnoliopsida > Fabales > Fabaceae > Ormosia > Ormosia emarginata. The sequence goes on along the minus strand of JAQQTP010000058.1, from coordinate 2,521,626 downwards.
CAATTAATTCACAATACCTTTAAAGGTGTTCAGATGTTCGATCATGTTTTGACCGTCCATGTACTCCAACTTTACCAACCGTTTGACAAGGTGAGCTTTGTTTCTGGGCGTCTTCTTTTGAATTAACGATTCAAGTTTCGTTCACAATTCATACACATTTGTATAAGTTGATACATGCTCGAACAAACTGCGATCAATGTATTTGCGGATCATAGCTACTGCTTTCTGATTCAAGAGCTCCCAATCTTTGTCGATCTTCCCTTCCGGTTTATCCTTTTGGGTAATTGGCTCATACAAATCCTTGCAGTATAAGTGGTATTCTATCATCAGCTTCAAATAAGAGTAATTTTCAGCAGTTAGCTAAAACATATCTCCATCATGAGTGACAGAACCCTCCATATTGAATTACATAGGATAATAGCTCCCCCAACCAGACGAGCTCTGATAAAATTTTCAGTTGACAATGATCCCAATAAAATTTTTTCTGATGTGGAAGATCAGTCAATGCTGCAACCACAGAGCATACTAAGAATTTTTTATGGGATTAACAACTAGGCGAGCTCTGATACCACTATTGGGAAATGTCAGTATCATTTCCCTCCTCTATGAACTCAAAATAGACACTAAGCGAAATGTAAAATGAGTGTAATAGCACTAAAAATTTTTAGCGTGAAAAACCTTCTCAGTGTGAGTAAGGAAAAATCATGGGACCTGTAGGCCTCTTAAATATCCACTATAATAATAATAGGAATACAAATTTCACCCTTAGGTAGATCTCTTAAAAAAAACTCTTTGGGAAGATCTCTCTATTTTTCTCTCACTATTTTTCTTTCTATGAGGAGGATGTGTTGTTTGCTTGCTGCTTCACCTCTTTGATTCAATTGTGCTTCTTCACTCTCTATTTATAGGAAGAAAACGGGGCACTACACTTCGCCAGAATTGAGTTGGCAACATGGTCACTGAAAGACCAAAGAATGTGGGTGATCTGCCAATGTTGTTTGCCACAGAATGACTTTGGCTAGACTTAGGGTCCACGTAACCCTACAAAAACAAGTGCTTTAAGCCTCATATTTTTTTAAAGTTATACAAATTATATTTATAAATTTTAAAAAGCTAATATATATATATATATATAATAATAATAATAATAATAATAATAATAATAATAATAATAATAATAATAATAATAATGGTGAATGTATTTATCTATACAGTTACTTATAATTTTATTTAATATAATTAATAAAAGGTGACATATAATGCATATTTGAATTAGCTTATTATTTTTTAAATAACTTATAATTAAAAGCTTATGACTTTTGAAAAAAACAAGAATATTTTCTCCAAAATAATCAAAATGAAACATGTCATATTTGTACTCTCTTAAAATCTTACTTAATGCTTAGTTAAGATCTTTTATTGTCTTTTTTTTTTTCTTTTCTATTAGGTAACTATCACCTAAATAATTATCATGTAATCTTATTTTTTTTCTCTCACTCATTTATCTATTCTTACAAATTCTTTAAAAATTTTAACATCTACTCTCTCATTTTTTTTTCTTATATGCTTTACCTTTCTTCTCAATAAAACTCTCATCACCTTTTTTTCCCAATAACACTCTCATCTTGGTTGCTCTTATATATTTGACTTCAAGACACAAAACTATTTTTCTAGAAGCAATTTCAATCAAGTGAAGTAATTACGCGAAGTGATATCGAAGTGATATTTTATATACTCAACTTCAATAATAGGCACTATTGATTATACAAATTTAATTTACAATTTTCATTTCAAAAGTATAAAAAATAAATTTTTAATAAAAATTACATTATGTTTAACAAGTAAAAAAAAAAAAAATCATCATTGGCTACCAAATGTGTTTTGAGCCACCCTTGCCTTTCCCCTTAAAGTGAACCCAAAGTCAAATCCAAACAAAATAAAATGATAATTACATAAACTTATACTAAAGTATAGTTATTTTTTTTCTTTTCGAACTATATAATAATCTATTCTATCTCTGTATAAAAACAGGGTCCAATCTCTGCCATGTTTTATTCCGCTCAAATCTATCTCATCATCACTTCCCCTTTTAATTACAATTCTAACTGTCGATTTTTCTTTTGTTTAAATGATAGATATTAAGTTTATGAGAGACTTTTTATTCTTTTTAATTTCTCACCAACACTATTCTTACTTCAGTCTTACAATTTTTTATGTTTTTGATAAAGATAATTTTTGACACACATCAAATGTATTCACATTACTTCATATTTGGAGTATGTGATATATATATATATATATATATATATATATATATAAAAATAAATGAGATAAGATGAATTATAATCAATTATAAAAATTTTATAAATATAAAATAATATGTATATAAATATATATATGTGATATTATTTTTTCAATAATACATGCAGTGCATATGGAATTCAATCCATTTATATAAATACTCCTTTTGTTTATTTTTAATTATTTTTTAAAGTTTTTACACAAGAGTTATAATTATTATTAAATAATCTCAAATTAAGTGAAATATAAGTTAACATGATTAAATTGTTTTTTTCACTTCATTAAATATGTGTAAAAAATTATAAAAATTAATTAATATGTATAATTATTAAGTTTAATAGAGATAATAATGGATGGAATAAAATTAAAAAGATAATTAATATATCTTTAAAATTTTTAAATAACAAGTAAATTGAGATAAAATAATTTTTTTTAAAAATAAATAAATAAAAAAAAACGGAGAAAGTATTAAATAAAATTTAACTCCTTAATCGTTCGGCAGTATCAAAGGATAACAACACTTTCCATACAAAGAAGTCACTTTACCACTTCATATGTACTGAGACTGAGACTGAGACTCACCCAACTCACTTCATATGGCTACTGTCTCTCTCTCACTTCTCTTTCCACTGCTCTTCTTTGCAAGGGTTTCAGGGCTTGCAGTAGCAATGCTTGTCCTCTTCTGGGCTCTTGCCTTCAAGTCTAGCTTCCTCCCTTCCTCCCTTTCCCAACAAGACTTCATCTATGCAGTATATATATATATATATATATGCTCTCTTCTTTCTTTCCTGATCTCTCTGCATTCCCTTCTACATTCACAGAAAAAAAGGTAGCTTTTCAAGTAGCTAAAGGAACTTCATTTTTTCCCATTCTTACTGCAGGTTCTTCATCCTCTGCTCATGGTAATTGGGTTTATTCTACTAAGTGGAGAAGGTAGCTATAGTACTAGTTTGAGGAACCCATTAATGGGATACCATAGAGTAAAAAACATATATAACATTAATGGCCATTGAGGTGTGTGTGTGTGTGTTTTGCAGCTATTTTGGTGCACAGATCGTTGCCTGGGTCTAGGGGCTTGAAGAAATTGGTGCATTTGTGCCTTCAAGGGATGGCTCTAGCATCTGGGATCTTTGGGATTTGGACTAAATTCCAGGGAAAGGATGGGATTGTGGCAAATTTCTATAGCCTACATTCATGGATGGGTTTGATTTGTGTGTCCCTGTTTGGAGTTCAGGTATACTTCTTCATGCTAGCTAATTTCTTTAGATTTTGTTGTTGTTTTTATTTTTCTTAAATTTGAATTTTGATTCACTGATTTTTTTAATTATTATCCAATTTTGTCTTAATAACATTTATTCATCAGGATATATAAACTTTTTTAATAGTATAAAGGATAAAAATTAAATTCTTTTTGTATCAATTTTTTGGGTTTTAGTTGGTGAAATAATTTTAGCAAGTTTTCTCAAAATAATTTAATGATGTCACTATGTTATACGCACTTTAAGAGGTGCAGGATGAATGGATGATGATGCCATTGTGGTCCTCCTCTCATTCGAAAAGAAAGGTAGCCATATTATTATTGCGTTAATGTATAGTTTTTTCACTTTTCTTTTATAAATTATGACAATGCACAAATCTCACTACATAACTTTATCATCTGAATGGCGAAGAGGCTCGAGCGGTGAATTAATGGCCGGCCTTTTCAAATTATTTTTTGGGCAAAACAAGTTCGTTAGAGGAGGTCCCACCTGAAATAATAATTTTGTTAAAATTTTGAACAAGTGGTATGTATTATTTGTTTTATATTAATATTTGTTTATATTTATTTGTTTATATTTTTATATTTATATTTATATTTTAATTAATAAAAAATATATATATATTGATTTGTCAAAATATTAATAAATATTACTATAATTTCCTTTACATGAATAATTCATATTAATTAAACTCTAAAATTTGTTGGTGTTGTTTTTAACATATGAATTCTAATATGACGATGCTTTTTGAATTGAATATTCTTATTACTTTACAAGTGAAATTATTTTATTATAAAATATAATTACTTTAAATAATAACCATTATTTTTTATTGATAAGTAATTGTTATTTATAACGAGTGCTGATTATGATAAAAAAAGGATATTATTTAATACTTGAAAAATATTAAAATAATCGTTCCACTTAATTGTGTGTAACGTGCAAGTAACGTATACTCACATTAATTAACTTACTGATAAAATTATAGCCAAAATCCGATATGAATTCAATTTTTAGAAAGACTACACATATGAACGTAGTTTGGGAAATATGTCTGTCATCGTTGTCAAGCAATTATGAATTGCATTTGATTTACATTCCCCAGGTGGGCTGGAATAGAGTCTAACTGGCTTAATTTTTTGGTAGGAAGCCGAATGGGGGTTTTTTGGAAGATAACAACACACAACATAGGATTTATTTTATTCATTCATGTACTTAGGTCTGATTTCGAATTAAAATATTTCCATGGAAAAAAAAGAATTAAAATATTTCTAAGGTTTAGTTGAAAAAAAAATTACTCACAAGAAAGGTGAATATATATATATTTTTTTATTTTTGGAATGTAAAAATATATCATTGTTCACCACTCATAATTTATCTCTCTATCCTTATGACCACCACTAGTCCACTACCACCACCACAACCAGTCTCATCATCTGAAATGTCATCACTAGCCCAATATGATTATGGATGTTCATAAACTTTTCTCATCGAAGTTAGCTAAGAGTATTTTGGATAATGCGTAGGATTCTAAAAAATGTTATATTCAAGCCAAACTTATAAATAATATTATTGAGAATTTCATGAAATATTCTTGAAAGTACTTTTAGTGAATCAAATACTTTTAACACAGTTTACAAGAATCCCATTTTTTAAAATAACATTACGTGATTCTAAAATGTAGACATAATTCTGAGCACCGCCCCTTTAAGCATTTGATTTCAAGATGAAAAAAACAAAAATTGATCAGAGAAATGAGGACTAAAACTAAAGTTTTGTAAGCTTTCCTTTCGTGAAAACAATAATCTTTAGCATTGTATTATTACTCTGTCGGATCCTTTTAATTAAGTAACTTTGTTAGGGGTAATAACATTTTTGAGTAGGTTTGTAATGTTTTGAAAAACACTAGAGTTTTGTGTAAGTTTTTTTAATTAATGAGATGATTGTATAATAGTTTTTTTTTGTCATAAAACTACTACAAAGTTAAAGTAATAAACTTTAATTTATTTTTAACATCCAAATGGAAGTGATTATATTTATATTCACTAGACAACACTATCTGATCCCTTTTATTTCTTGCCCATATGCAGTGGTTGATAGGCTTCTTGAACTTTTGGCACCGAGGAGAGGTGCGCACGGTGAGGATAAGGATCTTACCTTGGCATGTATTCGTTGGCCTATACACTTATGCATTGGCAGTAGCTACAGCAGAAACTGGACTGCTGGAGAAGTTAACATTATTACAAACAAAGAGAAATGTATCCAAACACAGCACTGAGTCCATGGTGGTTAATAGCTTAGGGCTGGGTCTTGCCCTACTTAGTGGCTTTGTTATTTTGGCTGCTGTTTCACCTAAGTACCAAACCCTTCAAACCAAACTTTTGTACTCAGATACCAGGTGTTTGTCTTCTTAATAAAAAGCATTAAACTGGCTGGTGTCTTCAGTACTAACACTAAAATGTTAAATCTTTTGCCTTTTATGACCATTAAATTCGTATGTTCATTTGAGTTAGATTCGGAGCTGTTTGAATTTTGAAGGAAATATGAGTTTATTGGGGGAAATATGTAATAGGTTTAGCCCATAATAAGGTTAAGCTCTTGCAGTCTGATCACAATTATTCCTTCAAATGAGCTTTTCACGGAAACTAACAAAAAGGGAATTGAAACATACTCATCAGTGGGTTCTAGAAGATTAGCATAAGAACAAACCTTTGAAGCTATGTTGTATGTTGTTTGGGTTCGAGTTTGTAAATCATGGTTTGAGACCCAATGAAAAAATAATTTTGTTTTTCTCTATTATCTTCACTTTCATTGAAATTATGGTTTGCGACTAAAATCATGTTTAAAAACAACTTCACCAAAATTTTACCAAAATAAGTATGTATTTAGATTAGAGTTGATAAACTTAAATCTGATTAAAAATGTATTTGTAAACTTAAATTTGATTAAAAGTAAGTTTGCAGTAACATAATTTATGTTTGATAATTTTTATCTCAAAAGTGAATTTGATAAAATAAATATAAGAGATAAAATTCATCAACTGATAAAATTATAACTCAAAAATAAAAAAATCTTATTTTTAGACAAACATAAGTTAGATAACAAAACTCAATTCAAATAGTGTAAGCAAAAGAAAAAAACTAAACAAAATTACACATCCTTTAAGAAGCTTCAACTGAGTTTAGAATTGTAAACTGAAAACCAAACATGAACTAAAACTGTTTCCACTCTCTAAACTGGGATTTAAGACAGGAAAATGCCTAACAAGACATGTTATAAAAAGTTTAAACTATATACTATTATTATATATAAAACAAAACCCTATTTTAGTCTATGAAATATATATCTTTTATCAATTTAATCTCTAAAACTTAAAACTCATAAATTTTTTTATTCCTCAATTCATTATTTTATTTGAGTTTAACAAGCTAATTTCAAAAGTTAATTTGTAACGTTAAAAAGTAATATAACATGTCTAAAATAGCTAATTAAGTCAAAATGACATCGTTTGACCAAAACATTTCTCAAAACAGATATGCAAATATGACATTGTTTTATCCTAATGGACAGAATTGGATATGTCATATTATCTTTAACGTTACAAACAAAATTTTAAAGTTGAGAATATTATACTTAAATAGATGGAGAGATGAAAAATTGGAGATTTCTACGTATATATCTTGAAAGTCATGACTTAAATTCTATTAGCTTATTTTAAAACTAATTTCCAATTAATTATTTTAAGACATAGGCATGGCATATTTAAAAGTTTAAATTTATTAACCTATTTAAAAATTGACTTATTAATTTATTTAATCACCTTAATATAAAGTAAATTTTTAAATAAATTTTAAAAAAATAAAAATAAAACCGATATCAAGTAATAGACCAAACTAAGTTCAAAAACTAGACAAAGTGTGACTTAACTCCCTTCCTTCATGCCTAGCCAAAATAACCATTTGACAATTCAACCTACTTTTTTTAAGTTTTGGCTAAAATGCAAATAACCCATGTGCATAAAATTTTGTGTGATTTCAAGCTTATTAATACCATTCTCTAAAATCTAAACTCATTAAATTATGCATTTTGACTAGAAATTTTTTGCATATAACCTAGGAGGGTTGATATAAACTAATTATAGTTCAATGAATTCAAATAATAAAGTTGAAGAGTTTCGTTTTACGGAAAAAAAAAAATAAAAGTTAAAGAGTTTCAAAACACTAGTGTTGCTTGTATTTTATCCAAAACTTTTCACTTTTCACTTTTCACTTTTCACTTTTCAATAATAAATTAATAATAATAAAAATCCAATCAATAATAATAATAATAAAACTTTGTTAAAAGCGCCATAAAAGTACTCTTTAATAATAATAAATTTTATTTTTCATACCAAACTTTTTATTTTGAATTCTTTATTAATTAAAGGATTAATAGTAGTAATAATAATAATAATAATAATAATAATAATAAAATGACAGACTTTATCCTTACGGGGTCAGAGGCACTGGCATAGTAGGTAGTGGGGAACTAGATTCGATGTTGTGTCTAGCTTCCAGTTTCAACCCATCTGTCAATCCAAACCAATTCAAAACGTTTCAGAGTTCTTCTGCCTTGATTGCATCTTCTTCCTCATTTCACAATCCAACTCTAACCCTAATTCTGATTTTCTCTGACTAAAAATGTGTTCTGCTACTTCCTCCCCTTCCTTCCTCTTCCTCCCAACCAACACACCCTCTTCTCTTTCCCATCGCTCCATTTTCAACCCTAGTCCAACCCCATTCCTCTGTTTCCTCCGACCCACCATTCTCCGTCGCACTCGCCATCTCTCCGTTTCCCTCGCCCACACCAACAATCTCGCCCTCTCCTGGTTTTCTCCGCCCTACAATCCCGCCGACGATTTCGGCGGTTGGGCCGTTGTCGAGTATCCGCCCCAGCGCAAAACCACCACGAAAGGTGTGTTTCCTCGAAAGCCAATTTTAGGGTTTTAAATTGCGATTGCGGTTGTAATATTAAGGTTTTGACTTTTGAAGGTCTCCGCAAGTAATTGCAGCCGCATTTTTTCAGTACTTGTCTGCAATATCTGTAATCACAGTACAACTGTAAATGTGACTGACTACTGTAATGGCAATTTAAAACCATGTCAATTTTGGTATTATTACGGGTAAAGTGAGTAAGTAATGATGTATCTATATTTAATATACAATGTATTGAAATCTTAACCCACTAATAATTCAAGGATAGATACACTCTTGTTTACTTACTTTACACATAATTTACTGTAGAGGAGCCTTATCCTTATTAGAGGAGTGAATTTGATGGAAAAAAGGTATGAACTTGTTAACTTTTGTGCAGCATTTCCTTCGTATGTGATAGTGGGCATTGGTACTTCGCTGGCTGTTCTGGCTGCTTTGTTTGCTAGCTTCTCGCTATCAAGGAAAGGTAAGCTATTAAGGGCTTTTGTATTTTAAGTTTAAGGTTGTATTGTTCTTGCTACGTTTTAACTTTTAACCCTGGCTTTGCATTTTGAATATTTTATTTTATTTTTAATCAGCAATTTGTGGTAAAAGATATGAGTGTATTCAATTTGTTTGTTGTAGTATTGATGATTGGGGCTGTGTTTTTTTGTTGCATGTATGGTCTCGTATGCTAAGATGTTGCTTAAGTATTGTTGTGTTTGGTACGATGTGTATGTAGGTGTTAAGATTCATTTGAGAAGTCCATTGCAAGTTTTGCAAGAAATATGGAGTCCTGTCAAAACTCAAGATGGTCAAAACAAGACTGCAGAGTTTGATGCGTCTGACAGGAGCAATTTGATGTCCGAGGCGACCCCAGAGGCTGTACCTCTTGCCATTACGAAAACTGTTACATCTGGTAAGTACAGGGTGCCAATTACAATTATATGATTATATTTCTCTTTAATGTGATGATCTTTATCAGGATCTAAGCATAGGTCACAAATAGTGTTTTGCTATCTATTTTTTTATGAACATGCAATTTTAATTGGTCCAATATTGCAAACTTAAGATATTTTACAATGCTTTCATAGTTTAATATTTTGTCCTTAAGCATAAGTTGGAGTATCTGCTGTCTGCTCTATTGTATTTATGATATCACCTCTGATGATTTCCTCAAATGTCCTCATTTTTTTAACTCTTCTTGTCATATCAGCAGCTGTAGGAAAGCCCGAACGTGTTACAATCCCAGTTTCTGTGGATTCTACACAAGAAGAAGCATTGTCAGTTTTGAAGACACTGAAGGTTGGTTTCTAGAAGCATGGTTTTCATGAATCAGAGAGACTAGTAGTATCCACCTACATTGTGTTAATGGTCTATACAACTGCAAGATTACTTCACCTTTTTTAATTGAAACATTATTAATGGGAAACTTGGAAGTATTTGACCTGATGGTTCAGTTATGTCTGAAAACCATCTTAACTAGAAATATGTTTTCAAATGTTTAAATTATTTCTTAGAAATGTGAAGCTTATCCCTATACCTTATTTAGTTCAATGTACTACTACTGCCAGTTTGCAAAAACTACTTCACTTATTTTGTTATGATTTTGGTTATGCTGCTTTAGTTTTTAGTGAATGTAGACTTCTACTCTTCACCAAAGAAAAATTAAGCAAGACCTGAGGGAAAGATCCAGAGAAATGTTTATGTGGATAGCATACACACAGATAATATGGTGTAGTTATAAATGATAAATGATAAGGGAACTTCCTGATTTAGAGTTACAATTATGCTATGGTATACTTAAATTTTTGCTGCTTACCTGGAATATGCTCTTGTATTATGTTGTCTTGCTTTTGTGTGTTTCATTAGTTATAAATTTTTGTGTTTTTCATTATGTAGCACTGAAACCATGTGCTATTGTTTGGAACCTTGGCTAGAGTTATAGGCTTGAAAATTGTGGTTTTTGCTGATTTCTCTAGATAATTGAAGATGATGTGGAGGCTAATGAATTGTGTACCAGAAGAGAATTTGCTAGATGGCTAGTTAAATTGAATTCTTCTCTGGAAAGGTTAGTTCCTGATGCATGCACGTAACTTTGCAGTCGGGAAATGATTTAGAGCTGAAACATGTAGCTTGTCCTGGCTTCATTTAAACAAAGATTTCTTTGTCTTCTAGGAATCCTAGACACAGGATTGCTCCAATAGTATCACTTTCGGGGTCTATTACTGCATTTGATGATATCAGTGTGGAAGACCCAGATTTTGGATCCATTCAAGGTAAAATATGATGGAACTTTACTCCAACCAAAAAATTATGTTTCTTACTGGCAGATATTTAAATGTTTACTTCTAAATTTGAGGTTAAAGCCTTAGCAGAAGCTGGTGTGATACCCAGCAAATTATCTTGGAAGAATAGTTCCAATTCCAGTGAATCTAATGGTCAAGAAAACATAAATTTTTTTCCTGATAGGTAAATTTGTCCCTTATCCCTCTTCTGCACTTCACAATCAAATTTCAATCAACTGAATCAAAGATATGCACACTGCAGATTCATCTCACGAGAAGATGTAATAGACTGGAGAGCTCAGGTGGAGTATGAATTTTTCTCTGGGGTAATTGACCAGGTAAGCCGTTTTCAAAATAGTAATATTTGTATAGTTTTGAATATACATGATGAGAGACTTCATCTGTCTGTCCGCTCTTAAAACCTGACTTGTTTACAGTCCAGATATCAATTAAAAAAGCGGGCTATATGGATGTGAAGGAGATCACTTCCCCAGCAGTTTATGTTGACATGTTGGCAGGGGATAGGAGTATACTCAGAAAAGTTTTTGGTATCACCTCTCAGCCTTTTACCTTTATGTATTGATGTTAATTTTGTTTTCTCTCTCATTGACAATGATACAATTAAACTTGTCAAGCATATCAAATTTTCTTACACAGTTCGATATACCTGCAAATATGCTTTTGTGTTTATATCTTTCTCATTTGTAAGGGTTGTAAAACTTAGATAATTGAGATCTATCCTAGACGACCAGAAATTATTCTTTTCATTGAAAACTGTAGTAAATTCCAGTTGGGTTATTGTAGTGTTTTGCCTGTTAATGGAAAACAAATGAGCAATAGGTCTTGAGGTGCAGATTGTTGATATCAAATGTAGAAGAATGTAGAACAGTAGAAGCATAACCAAATGAGAGAAACAAAATTGAACTTATGTAGTATTTTCACTATTCACTTTATGCTTATACCATGACCAATAGGCCAAGCTAATGAATGAATAGTGAGACTTGTTATATATTTTATATTTAAGGTGAGGATTATGGCTATGTATCTATGAATGCCGCTATGAAGAATGATCATATGAGGAATCTACCGTGAACTTACTTTTACAGGACAGAGCAAGCGATTTCAGCCAAGCAAACCTTCAACAAAAGCACAAGCAACAGTGGCTTTGACAAGTTGCAGGATGAAGGAAGCAATTTCTGCTGAACTTTCAAGAGTAGAAGCTGAGAATTCTGCCAGACAAGCTGAGGCAGAAGAGATCAGGTCTGAGTTGCTTAGCCGAGGAGACATTCAGAGGTTTTGGGATGAGATGCTAGGTGAAGAGAAAAATCGTGGTTTTGATGTAGAGAGGCTTTATCTCGATGCAGTAAACAATTTGGGAGAAGAGAAGATTAATCAAGATGACATATATGCTGAGTATTTAAAAGAAAAGGCAGCAATGGATTGTCAGAAGCAGCTATTGCTTAGTGTAAAGAAAGATGTTGATGATATATCAGAAAAGCTTGCATCGGAGAGAGTCATATATGTAGATGAGAAGCATATTGTACATAAGTTGCTTAGAGATTTAGAGTCCAAGCATGAAGTAATACTTGACACCAAATCCACACTGGAAGCTGAGAAAGAAGCTCTTCAGATTCTTAGGTAATTTATGACTTACGCTTCTTACCCCTCTTTTGGTGTGTTTACTCTTGTTTATGTTTGGTACTCCTTGATTTAGTGTCTAGTCAGGTATCTAATTGGTTACTAATTTGATTTATGACTTTCCAAATTACAATCTCAAAACTGGGAGGCTTGTAAAGCCTTAGAAAGTTGGGAGGTTTGGGACTTGGTAATTTTGTGTCCAAACACATTGCTGTGGCAGCTAAATGGTTATGGCGCTTTCTTTTGGAGGTCAATTCATTATGGCACCAAGTAATTTGAAGTTAGTATGGTGTACTTGATCTAAAATGGTGGGAAGCCAAACTAGCAATCACTGCTACTCATGTGAGTCCTTGGAAATTTATTTCCCAAACATAATTCTATCAGACTACTCATTTCTTTGGGATTGGTTGATGTTTCTCGTTTCAGATCTTGGGAGGATAATTGGGTGGGGACTGTTCCTTTTTTACAGCCATCCCTCCCGTCTATAACCTCCCTACCTTGCATAATCCACCTCTAATTCCATTCAAGATCATATCTTATCTCGGGAATTCCACTTTTGTAGAAACTTGTCTAATAGAGAAGGTAGTGTGATACATACAATTTTCTTTTTACTACAACAACCACCACAACCACATCCAAGCATTATCTCACTAAGTGAGGTCAGCTACATGAGTCAATTGACATCATTAGGTTCTATAAAAACCCAAAATCTCAATAAAACCATTTAAAGTGAGGTCCTTTTTAATTATTTCTTCTATATATAAACAGACACTTGACGTAAGTTTTTTTGACTTACACTCATTTTCACAGATTCACTTTCATCAATGGTTACTTTTAACGAAATAATCTCAAATTAGAAAAAGATCTAACGATTGAAAATACACTTGAACACGACATATATATATATATATATATATATATAAAATTGCAAAATTTAAAAAAAAGATTCATAATTCATTAATATTATTTTTATAAGTTTGAAGATTTATAATATCTTCATATATATCATATGTGTTAATATTTGCTACTTAATAAGTCTCTCCCAAAAATTATGAAGCATAAATTTTATTGACATGTTCTAAAAAATCTTCTAAATTAATTTCTCCTAATAGAACTAACTATGTACAAGTACATGTGCATAAAAAAAAAAAATTAACTAGAGGGAATATTGGTGTGAGGCAAGCTTCGATGACGACGAAGTAGACGGCTTGATACGAGCAGAGGTAGAAGGAGCAGATGAAAATATTTGTGTGTGAAAAGGAAAAACTTAAAAGTCTAATAGTGACGTGTGAAAAGATAAAACTTAAAATACTAGTATGTGAAAATAGTGATTTGGGACATCACTCATGTGATTGGATTTGGGTGAGTTACGAGCTTACTAGTTGAACGTTACTTATGGAAATTAATTTTTTTTTAAAAAAATATTAATGAGTCGTATCCAAGCCGTATCTTAGATGTGTTTAAATGTGTTCGAGATGTGTCCAAGCGTATCAAAACTAAAAAATATAATCTTTTTAATCGAACACATTCGTACACGCAGGATATATGTGTCGTACGAGTGTTTCCATGTGTCTTACACAGACACGTGTCCGACACTTGGACACGCCTAAAAACGTGTCCTTGTTTCATAGTTTCTTCTAAAGTTTTCCTTGGTTCTCCTTGTGCAATTTAATTGTTTGCTTTTGGGGGCAATCATGTTCTAGATTAGTAGTATTTCTTCTAATTTAGTAAGTTACATCTTGTCTTTTGGTGCAATTATGCATAAGCATAAAAATTGTGGAGTGATGCTGGTGCAGAATTTTTGAAGGACATGATTCAGGTTTCTGGCAATAAAATTGTAGTTAACATGTCTAAATGGTACTTGGTTGGTCCTCTTGTATTCAAAACATAGCATGCGGCATTATAAAATTATGATTAGATGTTCATATTACTTTCAGCCAAGTGAACCTGCTAGAACTTGTGACTGTATTTTGAGTTGGGTGTGAGTCTCATGAAGTGAGCAAATGTTGCAGATCTTGGGTGGAGGACGAGGCAAGAAGAAGCCATGCTCGGGCAGCTGTTCTTGAAGAGGTTGGGCGAAGATGGAAATGGGATGACCAAGCTTGAATGGGGGCCAGGACTTAAATTATTATATTTTTGTTTGCTAAAAGCATAAATTCTTTAGCTTATCAAATTTACATACGGAATTTCTGAATGTTTTGTTGTGCTCCGAAGTTCTTTGTAAACTATCAATATGCAAATGGTGTGGGGGATTTCAGTTTAGGCCATTGTTTTTAGAGTAAACATTTATTTTGGTCCTCCACATTTCTCTTCTTTCTCAATTTAGTCCTCCTTAGATTAATTTTTCTAATTAAGGACCCGTCAGTTTAAATTTTTTTCAATGTTGTCCTTTTATCCAATTATTACTAATTTTGAACTATTTTAAATTGTTTTATTATTTTTTATAATTTTTTAAAATATAAAATGACACATTATAATTTTAACATCTTTTATTAACAATATTAGTGGTTATTAGATAGAAGGATACTAACTAATTATCAAATTTTTTCTCATTAGGTGAGATTAGTTACATGAATTATTTATGTCATAAAGATTCGATAATATTTTACGTTAGTTGTTGATTGTCTAATACAACTGTTTTTTCATTCGGGCTTGGGACCAGTTATGTAAGAATTTATAACAAAGTTCAGCATAGGTAAAATTAAATAGAAGAATAGAAGGATAATATTAAAAAAAATTAACTCCTTAATTGAAAAAATTAATCGAAGAAGAATTAAATTGATGAAAAAGTTATACACGGAAGACCAAAATGAGTGTTTGCTCTTGTTTTTAGCATGGATGTTGCAGTCCTTGTATATAGCTTCTCTTAGCTATTCCATAGACGGTTGTTCACTGTAATATTATCAAATAGATGATGTGCTTGACAAGATTTCCAGCTAATCTCGTTTTATCTTTTTTTTTTTTTTTTTAAAGTTCTAAGTGGTTCCTGTGTTATATTACGTTTTGGAAGCTTTACGAAATTTCCTTTCAGCTAAAATGTCATATATTACTAGCTTATAACTGATAACAGATTTCCCTAAATGGAATAATTCCAGATGCTGGAAATCGTTTATTGGAGATATTGAGGGTCATTCCAGTGAAGCCTAGTTCTTTCGTGTGTTCTTGCAGTTATTATTATTATTTTTTCTATTGGTTAAATTGTGATCAATAACACGAAGGTTAATTTGTTCTCTGGTTTTCTTTCAAGTTTTGTAATGCTTTGACTGGCTATAAACAACACACTGGGCTTTACCTAAAGCCTGTGTTGATTTTGATTGATATATGATATACTTTACCTAAACCTGTCATGGTTTTTTTTTTGACTGGCTAAACCTGTCATGTCATGATTTTGATTTATTTATTACAAACTTAACGTGATTTACATGATTTTAATTGATTTATGATAGACTTTACCAATGTAAAAATTGTCTTTCTTTTTTTTTTTTAAAAAAAAATATTTTCTTATTTTTGGTGTATTAAAGCGACTCAACCAAACAGTAACATGACAAAGTCGATAAATTTACAATCTTAATTAATTCTAAATAAAAATTTCAGTCTTTATACTCGATGTACCGTGTAAGTAAGAATCTTAATACTGAAGGACTGCTAATACTTTCAAAGTAACCTTATGGCCTATTTATTACAACCTTATGGCCTATGTTCGAGAATCACACAGGTTATGGATGATATTTTGGCCACTTCTGGGTCAGTAGAGCCCACGAAATTAACGTGAAAGAGTATGACAACCCCCGCACCCCCCTAATACGATTCTCAATATTAATAATATACTTTTTGGACATTTTTTTAATATTTATTTTATTATTAGTTTCATCTCATATACTTAAAATAAATATTAAGAGAAGAATGTTAATAATACTTTTTTTAGATCAATAATAAAATAAATATTAAAAAATATATTTAAAATAATATGTTATTCTTCATTATACATATGCAAAATATAGAAGAAAATATCATGAAATTATTTTCTTTCATTTTAGTGTGTATATATCGATAGGTCCACACAACAACAAAATCCTAGGTCCAATGACTTATGTATGATGGGATAATCTCCTGCCCACTTGTCTTTTGGTTTATGGTTCTACTTGTCATATTATCCTCTATTTGGATTATCATCTACTTATTTATTGTATAAATTTAGCCTATATTTATTTGGAGAATTTTCCTGTCAATATTTTTGCCTTTTCTTTTGATAAATGGGCAAGAAAGAGCCAAATATGGGATTGTAGCCAGAGAGGAGGAAATCTAGTGGCCAAGCTTACCACCAAGAAGTTAAACTCCTTCAAAAACATGATTCCTGAATCCTAATTATGTACTAGGTGACCCATTGAGCACTTACCAACATAAAAAGTTTAGAGAAATGCCAAAAAGACTACTAACTAGTGATGTGGGTCTGGACTCAAAATAATGCAATAAACGTTTTGACTTTTGCTATTTTTTTTCTTTCTTGCCCATAGCTTCCATATGCTTCAGTCCACTGAGTAAAGTTCAGGCTTTACTTTACTTAATCATATCTAGCATCTATATATATTAACTTTTGCATCTTCAATTTTGTGAAAACAGCTTACCGTTGTGCTGGACCTACTTGTCCAGAAAACTTCTATCCTCACTAATCAGACAAATTGGAACCCCTTGATCAAAAGATTTTTTGTGGGTCCTCTGCCAAGTGCAAGAATCATAAAAATTCAAGTAATTATATCATGTTATGTTTAATATTGAATTATGCTACCTCTATATTCTTATTCTTAAATTACATTTTTTTTGTTAGTTACTAAATAACAACCCTTTTTTGACAGATACACACTAAATAACAACTTATATCTACTTCCAACTGTCATGGATCACACCTAACATATATACTTCACATAATTGTAGTTGGTTGGTTCAAATATGTAGGAAGATTTTGGTTGGATATAAGATCAGGATCACCTCCTTAAGGAACAAGAGAGTGTCCTGTTCCCATCCACACTTTCCATTGATTTTTTTTTTTTCTCTCTCCCTCCATCCCACAGTTCCTAGCCCCACAGGACACTCTCCTGTTGAGGTGATCCTGATCCTTGGATATAAACTATACGAATGTTGAATTAGCAGGAGAAAGAAAAGCCAACATGCAACTGCTACATTAAATGAGGGAGAAGAGAGAATCCATTTTCTCATCATCTTCCTTTTTTCGTCTCGCTTAAACGACCAGGACGTTAGAATTAACCTTAAAATAAGGCATAAGAAAGCAATGAAGGAACAAAGCCACTAAGGAACATGTCTTTGTTCTAATTTTATGTCACTGGTCCTTTTCAATCTTGTTCCTCTGTCTAGTTTTAACTGTAGATAGTCCTTTGAGCAAATCGTGGTAACATATTAATATATATATTATACCCGCCCAAAATGTGAATTTGTCAATCTCTTTGGACAAAGGTTAGCCTCTAGTTATTGGTGGCTGCTGTTTCTCTCAGAAAGTTTCATAAACCTGATAAGATGATAAAGCCAATTGTGTGGAAATACCACTGATTCTGCATATAAATAAAGTTTCCTAACATGGGTTTTGCTTAGTTGTTGTGCCTGTATTTCTCTTTTCTATCTTCTGCCCCAGTTGTGGATTCTGAGTCACTCTGGTTGCACTTTCCAAGGCTCTAATGGTTTGAACAATCGGTTATGGAGGTTTTGGGAAATGGGTGGAGGGTGGTTCTGGAAATGGGTTGCATATTAGAAGGAATGCAAAGTTAGGACATTTCTATCACCTAAAGCTTCATGATAGTCAGGTTAGGACTCGTAGTTGCTGCTTCAATCGCAGCCTTTACAGTTAAGCAGCTGAATGTCGGAAGCTCGAAATCAGGTACTTGTGCTTATTCACTAGTCTTTTTTGACAATTTTTCTTTTTATTCATTTCATTTGTCAAGATACAAAAGATGATTCTACTTGATTCATATTGATGGCTAATCCTATCAAGTTGACCCTTTATGTTAAACTTCATCCTCATTTTGGCTCAGAACAAGGTGAAGCGAGGTTTAAAAAGCATGAAGATGAGGGCACAGAAGAAGAGCATGTCACAAGTTTTACTGATGCTCTCAACAAGAAGGATGTGAGTTGAGTTCATTAAGCTGAATTTTATCAAATTTTAATGTTTTTCATGGCTATGAGGGTTTCTTTTGCAAATTTTTTATGTCTGTCATCTTCATATCAATTAGGCAAATGGGAACTTTCCTTTACCTTTGTTATCTGATTTGACACTTGTTTGATGTGTTGCAGAGGAAGGAGGAAGAGGAGGAAGAGGAGGTTAAATTAATTAACAGCATTATTAATCGAGCTAATGATTTTGAAGATGATATTCTACCTGAATTTGAAGATCTTCTTTCTGGGGAGATTGAGTTTCCATTATCTACTGATAAGGCTGAGGAAAACAAAGTTTATGAAATTGAGATGGCAAACAATGCCAGTGAACAAGAACGGTTGCGACAGCTAGTGAAGGAATTGGAGGAGAGGGAAGTGAAATTTGAAGGAGAATTGCTTGAGTACTATGGTTTGAAGGAGCAGGAATCAGACATTGTGGAGTTACAAAGGCAGCTGAAAATTAAGACGGTAGAAATAGATATGCTTAATATTACCATTAATTCCTTGCAGGCAGAGAGGAAGAAGCTTCAAGAAGAGCTCACACATGGAGCTTCAGCCAAAAGAGAACTTGAGATGGCCAGAAACAAGATCAAGGAGCTACAAAGGCAGATACAGCTTGAGGCTAACCAAACAAAAGGCCAATTATTGTTGCTTAAACAACAAGTTTCTAGTCTACAGGTGAAAGAAGAAGAGGCTGCCAGAAAGGATTCTGAAATTGAAAAGAAATTGAATGCTGTGAACGACTTGGAGGTTGAAGTAGTGGAGCTTAAGAGAAAAAACAAAGAACTTCAACATGAGAAGCGAGAGTTAACTGTTAAACTCAATGCTGCTGAATCTAGAGTAACTGAGCTCTCCAATATGACACAGGTCAGAGTCCTCATGTAGACATCTTTCCTTCAACATTGAGTTGAACAGATACATGAAACCAATTTTTAAGAATTTCTCATAATTGAAACAGCACATACTTTTGAAGTTTTGAATCCCCAGTTTTTAAATCAATGATTTGGCATCACTTTTTAGTCCTCCTTAAACTGAATATTTAACAACTCAATAACTAAGAAATGATAGTTGAAAACTTCAGTGAATATCAATTATAAACTGCCAAATTAAACATTAACCTACATAGTATTTATCTAATACCAAAATGAAATTGATTATGAAATGTCTGTAGCTTTTTTAGTTAGCGCTCATATCTTCCTTATGCAATGCTTTAGACTATGTTGCTCAATGTTATGTTTACTATTTAATGGCCATATAACAATTTAGAAGCAAATTCTTTTGAAAAGCTATATAAATTAGTTGCTATCCTGTTTGACAAAATGATGTGAAGGTTGTATACATCTTTCATGGTAGTGATGAATTAACATGATTTAGATGTGTATTTGTACTTGTGATGAGTGCAATTCATTTTCAAGAGGCTTTGTCTTGAACTGCAGAATGAAATGGTTGCCAAGGCAAAAGAGGAGGTCAGTAACCTGAGGCATGCAAATGAAGACCTGCTAAAGCAAGTGGAAGGACTTCAGATGAATCGGTTCGGTGAAGTCGAAGAGCTTGTATACCTTCGTTGGGTCAATGCATGCCTGAGGTATGAGCTCAGGAATCACCAGGCACCTCCAGGAAAATTATCAGCCCGTGATCTCAACAAGAGCCTTAGCCCGAAATCACAAGAGAAGGCTAAGCAGCTGATGTTAGAATATGCTGGATCAGAACGTGGGCAAGGAGATACAGATCTTGATAGCAACTTCTCCCATCCTTCTTCACCAGGAAGTGAAGATTTTGACAATGCTTCTATTGATAGCTCTACTAGCAAACATAGTAGTCTTAGCAAGAAAACTAGCTTAATCCAAAAGTTGAAGAAATGGGGTAAAAGCAAAGATGATTCTAGTGCTCTTTCATCACCAGCCAGATCTCTTTCAGGAGGTTCTCCAAGAAGGATGAGTATGAGTGTTAGAGCTAGGGGTCCACTGGAAACCTTGATGCTAAGGAATGCTGGTGATAGTGTAGCCATCACTACCTTTGGGCAGATGGATCAGGAACCTACTGATTCTCCTGAAACTCCAACTACTGACATAAGAAAAGTTCCATCCAGTGACTCCCTAAATTCTGTTGCTACTTCATTCCAATTGATGTCTAAGTCAGTTGATGGGTCTCTGGATGAAAAATATCCTGCATATAAAGACCGCCATAAATTGGCCTTAGCAAGGGAGAAACAAATTAAAGAAAAGGCTGAGAAAGCAAGAGTGCAGAAGTTTGGTGACTATTTAAATTTGAATATGACCAAGGCTGAAAGAGATAGATCTATATCTTTGCCACCAAAACTTACTCAAATAAAGGAGAAGACATTTGTTTCTGGTAGTCCAAATGATCAATCTGATGATGGTAAGAATGTTGATAATCAAACCATTAGCAAGATGAAGCTTGCTCACATTGAGAAAAGGCCTACCAGGGTGCCTAGACCACCTCCTAAACCATCTAGTGGTGCTCCTGTTAGCACAAATTCAAATCCTTCCAATGGAGTACCATCTGCTCCACCCATTCCTCCTCCTCCTCCTCCAGGTGCTCCACCACCTCCACCACCAGGTGGACCACCTCCCCCACCTCCTACCCCAGGAAGCCTATCAAGAGGAGCAATGGATGGTGACAAAGTTCACAGAGCTCCACAGCTAGTTGAATTTTATCAAACATTGATGAAACGAGAGGCAAAGAAGGATACTTCATCACTGTTAGCTTCTTCAACAAGTAATGCATCTGATGCCAGGAGCAACATGATTGGGGAAATTGAGAATAGATCATCATTCCTCTTAGCTGTATGTTAAAATTTCCATCTATTTTGTTATTTCCTCATTTATGCATTTGAGTCATAACACATTTTTTCAAAAATAATTCTTTTTATGGATTTAGGTGAAAGCTGATGTAGAAACACAAGGTGATTTCGTCATGTCCTTGGCAACTGAAGTTCGTGCAGCCTCCTTCTCAGATATTGAAGACGTGGTTGCCTTTGTGAACTGGCTAGATGAGGAACTTTCCTTCCTGGTATGCCTTTAAGTGTCATTGCTGCATCATTCAAAGACAATCATGCTACTAAAACTATTTCATGTAAAATTCATGAATGTGTGAAAATTGCGGTCTGCAGCGCATTGAATTTTCCCAAGAATTGGCCGCAATATTGTGTTTTTACACATTTAAAACCATGTGTGTGACACATCAGCAATAGCATTAAAAATGTAGTTGTACCTTTGTTCTCTTTTTAACACATTCCCTTTTGGGGAAACCTCTTTATTTTCTTTTCTGAAAAAATTGCATTCCAATTTTAGAACTTTTATCATTCACTGTTAACCTCATTTTCCCACATTTGTGTTAAAAAAGAACTTCATTTTCCACTTTTTGTAACTTTATGTTCAATGACCACTGTATACTTATTCATCTCATTTATTCCTTATGTAAGGTTGATGAACGAGCTGTCCTCAAGCACTTTGATTGGCCCGATGGGAAAGCAGATGCACTAAGGGAGGCAGCTTTTGAATATCAGGATCTGATGAAACTGGAGAAGCAAGTCTCCACATTCACTGATGATCCCAAACTCTCATGTGAAGCTGCTCTGAAGAAAATGTATTCATTGCTTGAAAAGTATGCATCTTTTTCTGCTATAGATTTGCTTTCCATGAATACTAGCTTAGGATGGCGACCATCGTTGAATAGCTTCTTCAGAGCTCAATCAAACAATCCTCGTAGATAAAGCTATTTAAATCATTTTCTCATATCTACTTTAAAGGGGCATTTGGTTTAACTGTAAAAATTTAATTATTTCAATAATTGATTATTGTATAAAAGCTTATTGTTATAATCGATTATAATAGAATCAATTTTATGTATAGATATATTAGCTGAAAAAAGATTTTAAGTTGATCTGTTTTGTTTAGATGGTATTAAAAAAATCGTTTTTATACATTAAATTATTAAAATAAGTATAAAATAAAAAAAAATTATTTAATTGAAAACAAAATGATATTTATTTTTAGCTTCAACATTATGAATTTTTTTTTTATAATACATTAAATTTTGTGTAAAAAATGAAATTGATTTTACAAATATGTTAGAACACTGTTACAACAACATTTTTTAAAAAAAAAACTGTTTGGTTGGGGAATAATCCCAACCAAACATGCACTAAGGCTGTAGATTCAGAATTTTCAAGTCACAAAAATATTGAACATGATCAATACTCGTTTAGTTTGAATGTTTTGCCTGTGTACATGTTTCTTATACTTCTCTATAACTATATCATCACTCTTTTTTATCAACTCATATCTTCTGTTTTTTATTTCCAGAGTGGAGCAAAGCGTATATGCACTCTTGCGAACAAGAGATATGGCTATTTCACGGTACAGGGAATTTGGAATCCCAGTAAACTGGCTATTAGATTCAGGAGTTGTGGGCAAGGTATGCTTCTAAACTAATAGAACCAGTTTGTGTTTTAGTTCACACAAGAGCTTAGTTCATCGAAGTTGTGGTTTCTTGCTATAGCTGTTGAGCATGTATGCTATACTCATTTGAGGGGGGAAAAATCATGATATATAAGTGAAAGTGTCCATCAGCTTAAGGTTGTATCTAGGTGGATAGATCCTTTTGAAGAGATTTTTAATTTACAGTCACAACTCTCACAAGTGCATGCCCTGCTTTGCTATAATTATGACCTTGCATGGATGATGTAGCTCATATGGTCACTTAGTGGTAACCTTGCCATTGCAGATCAAGCTTTCTTCTGTGCAACTGGCAAAGAAGTATATGAAACGTGTTGCATCTGAACTTGATATACTATCTGGACCTGAGAAGGAACCAGCTAGAGAGTTTTTGATTTTGCAAGGAGTGCGTTTTGCTTTCCGTGTTCATCAGGTAATTTTGGTCACTTGTTTTTAGTTGTCATGATGATGACATATATCATTCTTCAACATCCCTTTGACTAAGGTCTTCAGCACTAGGATTTTGCATAGGTAAACTCCGCTAGCTGAAGTAGAACAAATTTTTTCCAACTTATTTTTTATGGTTGAAAAGCCTATAATTCATGGTTGAAAAATCTAGTTTCATATGGCTGTTTGAAAAAAAAAAAAAAAAGATTGTAATGTGAAAAGCATTAGAAATACAGAGAATAATATACTAATGATGGTGTGGAACTCTTTTCAGTTTGCAGGAGGTTTTGATGCAGAGAGCATGAAGGCTTTTGAAGACCTAAGGAGCCGCATCCATGCTCCTCAAGCAAGTGAAGATAATAAAGCAGAGACATAGTATATCCATCATCACAAGATATATATATTTTTCCCAGTAGTCGCTTCTCTTATATATTGTTGCCTTTTCAGCTGTATATTTCATTTTGCTTGGTCAATTACATAGCCTATACATACTGGATGCTATACAAAGATAAAAGAATCATATTGTAATTGTAACTTTCAAATTCATGATAATCCTTGCCTACTTGCATGATTTTTCCTAGAGCAAGAAAAGAAATTCAACTGAGCAATATTTAATACTTCCATCAAATGTTCAGATCTTAGTAGCAATTCAACCAATTCTAGGTGAGATTATTTAAATCAGACAGTTGGAGACCTATAATTACAGATATATTTTTCAAAGGAGAGAATGAACAAGTGACATAAATTTCCTACACTCGCATGAACCAAAGGCATTCTCCAAATATATCTAATGACCAAGACTGGAAATGAGTTAAGCTGAAACAAGTTAGTCAATGCTCAAGCACGACTCAAAGAAATAAGCCCACTTTCTTGGCTTGACCTCAGCTCACTGAAGCTAGGTGTGAAATTTTCTAAGATTTCACTTAAGAAGACTTCACCTATTTATAGTTTCTCCACCTCCTTAACAGAGAATAATAGAGGGTAGAGATATAATCCAATATGTGATGAGAATGATGTTATAAAACCATCCTCCACATAACTTCTAAGATTTTTAAATATTTACAAGTCCTATAAAATATCCACATAACTTCTAAGATTTTTAAATATTTGTAAGTCTTATAAAATATCTCTAAAAAATATCTATTATTTACGAAGTCTTCAAAATGTTTGACATATTAGTGTTGATACAAGGATGTATATTCTCAAACACCATCAGATACTGTTATCCTAAATCTTATAATTTTTTTAAAAAAACATTTTATGCCAATAGATATCGTAAGAATATAATAATTTTTTGTCTCAATAGGTTACACATCCTCAACAATGTGTTGGTTGCCATTTCTTTTTTATTTTTTTAGGCATATATTTAAAATAATGTAGACAAACGAAATATAAGATCAAATGCTAATATATAAAATTTTTTAGTCATTGAATTGTTAACGAACTAAGTCACATGTAAGCTCACGAACTAACTCGACTCATTGCTAACCCTATTGATGACTAGTAGTAATGTGCTACGCGTATTCCTTGGCATAATCATTGCCGAAAGCTAATCATGCAAAATGTGGAGTAAGAAGAATCGCCTATACTGGAGGCAGAGGTAGCTCACTCATAAAAGGTGAAACGGAAAAAAATAATAGGGTTACAACAATGCAATAACAAGACTTCTGTCCACGAATTTGGCTCCGCCAACCTTTCCTTGAATTTCTGGAGGCAGAGGAATGACACGTCTTTGGTCTCCTGCTTCTACCAACAGCTCAGATCCTCCCCTATACTGCATTTATTTTTTTTTAAAGAAAACTACAATCAGCACCTTGTTTATTCTCAAAAGTTCAGCATATCAAAGCAACAATATATAGAACTATAAAATCTAACATAATGCACAAATTTGCACCATGCAGAGAAGCGCAGTATTTGTAATAGAAAGAGAAGCACAAAATAACTCCGTATGACAAGTGTCAAATACAAACATCCAATTCTACAATTGAATTCAAACAATCAAGTTCAGCCAGACAAAAAAGTAGAAGTACCAGAAAAAAATTGATGTCTAAGGAAATGTGCACAGTTCAATAAGTAATTCCATCATCTATTAACTTGCAAGTTTCATAATTCATCTACCAGGAAGTTGATCAAAACTATTACAAATAATAAGATACTCTTCTCATCATACACAAGGTCCCTGTTTGGATAGAAAAAAAAGGGTGCGTTCATAATGATGACTTGAGACATTGCCATATTTGATTTAATTTTTATGCCCAAGAGTATAACATTCACTTCATTTCTCAAATTCTTTTAAAAGGAGTGCCATCAAGATCACTGCTAAAAAAGAATTTATAAAACTTAAAGGATATTACATACTTGGTATAGCTTGATCTCTGATTTGTCAAAACCTGGCATGAAGAGAGTAACCGATTTTCTTTTTATATCAAATTTAACTGATAATGTCACATTACTGCATTGACTTGCTAGCAAAGTAAGAAGATGCCTAGCATCTTCATTGACGGTGTCCAGTAGAACTCTGCTCCAATCTATTGGACTATTCATTGACAAACTTGAAATGAAAGCAGAAGGCAAGGGTGAAAAATCTTTCATTGCTCTTTCTAATGATTCTAGATTTTCTTGCTGAGAGGTGATTCCAAAAGTGCCAGAAACCTGAGCACCAGCCTGGATTGTACAACCCCAATATCGTAATGCAGAATTGATAGAGGTTGGATTGTTTGGATCCATCACAAGGAAGCAACCAAATCTCTGTGGGTTTGAGAAGGCAGAAGATCCTCTCTGGGCAACACATAATCAACATAGAACCTTATGGTTTTGTGCTAAGGTGTGATTATATTCAACAATATTTACTCTTACCTCCAGCAGTTGATCCAAAGTGTCCCATATTTCTGAACTCATTCTCCCATTAAAAAAATATCTGCTGCTACTTATTCTCATGGCCTCATCCACAAGTCTCAGGAGTGAAGGAGCAGCCAATCTCCCAAGGTCAGTTTTCTCAGCCAGGTTGCGTAGATATTTCAAGTACAATCTACAAAATCACAATATCAAATCAAAGATAATGATGAGGTGTGCATGTGTGTGTGAGAGAGTGACAATTACAAACCTTGCTTTACTGCTTGCACCTATGATTCGCAGGGTTTCCTCACTGCTGATACCATCATATATTATTAGATCAAATTTATTTTGTTGACTCTTTGAAGCGATAGTCCCCAAAAATCCTACAAGCCTTTCAAGTGCAAGTACCAAAAAGATTGAGTCCATCCCAGGCAGGATGCCAAGCTCTTCTCCAACAATCTATTATATTATAAGACAGAGATAAGAGGAAGACAGGGTCCCAATATAAAAATTAGATCAAGGGAATATATGTCCATCATAAATAGATAAAACATAATAGTAGAAAACATATTACGTACCCACCCCTCCAAGTGTGTCTTGTGTCATATTAAGCTGTGCATCTGCTTGCTTCAGAAGTTTTAGAGGTTCAAGAAGCATCTGCACTTATAGAGCAATACTCATAGTCCGTAGACACCAAAACCAAAAGTACACAAGGTGACATATATAGAGGGAGGGAAAGGAAAAACGACACACACTTTGGTTGTTTCCAACCTAACAGCTGAAAGATTCTTGCTGCATACGACATGGGAAGTTCCAATCTTACAGTTGAGGAGATAGTCAGCAGTGGTGTCTTGGCCATGTATCACTAAACATGTGTTTAATCCAGCCATTGCATAATGCTGAAATAACAGGAACACAAGAAAAAAAAAAAAGAGATTAACTACTTTTCTACTGTTGAACTTGGATGATAGGCTTCTATAAGAAATAGGAAAATGTGACGAAAAGGAAATGAAAAAGTTACTTAGAAATTAGGTTCCTTTATTGTCCAAGTCCATAATCAACTTCATTAATGACCTGATTCTAAGGTCCAAATATAGCATAGATGTGTTATTTTCAAAAGATAAAGAGCCAATTAGACAGGTCTGTCACTGCAAAGTCCTAGTGTAGACTGACATTTACCCCAATCATAGAAGTTAAAAATTAAATTTAAAATCCCAGCTTCATTAACAAGCATAAATGGTACAGGAAGAACTCTTCCTTGTCCCCATTTAATAATAAAGGCATCAGCATTGCAAATATATTGTACCTTGAGTCTTTTCCTTATAAAATACCAAGCTATGTTTTGCCATGACTTCTCTTAAATCCAAGCTTGTATTTGTCATGCTCTAGCATGCTCAATATATCCAAATTCTAATATTCGGTATTATACAGGACACCATACAAGCACCACCATATACAATAACAATTTAGCAGTTCAAACCAAAAAGAAAAGCACATGAATACATTCATCTAGCAATCAATCAAAGTGCAATGTTCAATCTCAAAGATGCCAAGTGCCAACTGTTCAGATAAATTAAACACTAATTGTGTGCTTGGCTGAATAGGTGTAAAATAGACAACGGGTTGAGATTGGAGTAAGATAGAAATGTTTTGATTTTCACTGTTAGCTACTTGGTAGAGCAATGAAAGCAGAAAATGTGATAAAATCATTTTCTCCCCTCTTGCTTGGTAACAAGTAACAACTACTTCACCCTTGCATATATAAATAAATAAATTAAAAAAAGTAAAAAAAAAATTGACAGAAAAAAAAAGTAAATTCAGGTAATAGAAAAAGAAAAAGTAAATTAAGCAAATGTACAAGATCATTTTCATCTCTCTCTCTCTCTCTCTCTCTCTCTCTTTTTTTTTTTTGAATAATGCTACTCAACTCAACCAATCACACCCTAAAATTATTAAAAAATTAAAAACTTGGTACATTCATCCTAAAATTTTCAACAACTCATCCAATCACACCCTAAAATTATTTTTTAAACAAAATTGGAAATCTCAGAAAATTTTTAATTTTTCTTTTCTTCAATTTCACTAATGCCATGCAGAGAGAGATGTGTATTTGTAAATGAAGCTGAAACCCTATAAAAAATGGTACCTGAGCGGCGAAGATAGCCGCGGTGGTTTTGCCAGAGCCACCTTTGCCGAGAAAAGTGAGCAATTTTGTTGCTGATTGCGTGGGACCAGCCTCCGAAGAAGACGCCATGGCCAAAGGCGGTTGTGGTCGAAGAGGAGTTGAACGTGAAGTGTGCACTCCAAGAAGAAGAAGCGGAAACGAGGCAGATGAAACCATGCCCATCGCTGCTGATTTTCTCAATTATCAATTGTCGTTTATTTAATTAATTCTTTTGCAATTTAAACCTTTCAATTTTTGTTTCCCTAATTTGGAGATAAAAAAAAAATAGCTTGAGATGTTTTTTTATTAAATTTATTAAATATTAAAATAATAGAGTGAGATATTTTCTTTTATTTCAATCCTTACATTTTCCACTTTATTTCATTATTAATCACTATTTTTTTTTATTAAATGTGTGTTTGATTCAATTATAAAATTTTTAATTATTTTAATAATTATTATAATACAATCAATTTTATGATTAGATATATTAGTTAAAAAATAATTTTAAAATAATTTATTTTATTTAATAATATAAAAAAATTAATTTTATGTTTTATTATTTAAAAGATGTATAATAATTTAAAAATTATTTAATTATGAACAAAATAGTATTTATATTTCAAAATTTTTAAAATAATTTATAATCTAAAATCATAAGTTCTAAACTTTAAACTTATGAAAAAAAATTATTATAATGTATTAAATTTTATATAAAAATTAAAACAAAAATTACCAAACATGCGATAAATAGTAAAAAAAATTATAAAAAATCATTAGCACAATAATAATTTTTGTGACAAACATGCTCTAAATCATTTCCTAAATTAAAGTTGCTTCCTATACTGTGTTCCATCGAAGACAATCTAATTTCTTAGCAATTAATCTCGTCCATCATAAATAGTGTTTTAAAAATCTTGAAGATAGTTGAAGTATAAATTGGTCATGTTTTCAATTTAACTATAAATTTAATTAGTTAAACTAATCAAATTATGACTCAAAAATTTTATCAATTTAATCTCTAATTTAATTTTTAAAACATTAATCATAATTGTTACTAGCCGCTTCAATCTTACTTAAGTGGTCGTCCTTTTCATGACTGCAAAGAAGGATAAGAATCGCATATAATCTCAACCATTAAAAATCATTTTTTATGATAAAATATTGAACAAAAAGCAAAACTTAATGGATGTCAATCGTTAGATGACAGCTGCACCATCATGCATTTCTTTTCTAACTGTAGGTGATCCCAGTCCTTGCCAAGAATAAGTAAGGGTCATTTTAATATGGTCCCTGTGAAATAGGGATCATAGATGATCCTTATAGTTTAAGTCATTGGATATGAGTTAAAAGAGATCAAAGGCACAAAATTGTCACCGATTACCTATTGAATAGGTAAGTAGCTTAAAGGTTACAATTGCAAAATAGTCTCGGAATAAAAATGAAATTATGTGGGAAGGTATTTGCAAAAAAGTCCATATATACAGCAAATTGGAAACCCCCATCAACCAAAATTCCATGTCATCGGACTGCCACCGTCTTCAACCCACCCATCAAACACTTGGACCCATCACCATAAAACCACCATCGAACTTGACCTTGCTCCGGTGGTGGCGAGTTCTGCAATGGAACATTGCGGTTGACGGTGGATTTGGGCAGAGGTTTGGAGGTACGACGCGGATGGTGGTTCGGTTGGCTAGTTTTGTTCCAGGTTTGACTCACGGGTCGCAGTGAGGCGGATCTGGTTTGAGGTGGCGGCTAGGTTGTTGTTGTTCGCGAATCTATTGTTCGAGGTGGTTCCTTTTATGGTCTGACGGCGGCGCGAGGTTGGTGGTAGATTTGGCTATGGTGGCTCGCAGATCTGGAGGTGCGGCTTATGGGTGGCAAATCTAGTGGTTCGTGAGTTCTGGGTGGTTGGGAGTCACGGTTTCTAGTTGGTGCTTTAGGTGGTTAGGTTTTCGGGTGAGGGGAGAGGACAACAATGTAGCAGTGGATTTGGGTGGTTGGTGCACGGCGGAGGTGAACAATGTCTGTGGCTTGGTCAAGCATGGTGGCTCCCTTCGCTGGCGGTGGAAAAAGTTGCAGCAACGCATGGTGGCTTGGATCTGGGTTTTGATTTAGTGGAAGATGGTTGGGTTTATGTGGGTAATGCATAGATAAGAGCCATTGTGGTGGCAGTTCGGCTGAGGCAAGGATCGCCAATCGAAGATGGGGCACACCTTTCTGGTTGTTAAGTTAGGTCACTGGAATTGTCACATGCACTCGCCGGAGTTGATGCTGTGTCGCTAGCCAAAGCTAGTGCTGCGTCACTAGTCGGAGCTCCCTCAGCTCACCTCTAAGCTCTGGTTCAATCACAATAAACCTTAAGGGCTTGTGGTGGAAATATCAATCTTTTCCATTAACTTGCATCATCTTGTTTAAAAACCTAAGCTTTATTCCTAGCTACATTTTTTTAAAAAAAGGTGTAAAAGAAGCTACCAAAAATCAACATAAAACCTGAGCTTTATTCCTAAGCTCTATTCTTTGCCTGATTAAGACTAAACTTACAGGTGGAGAATTTATGAAGCTGAAATTGAAACTTGGTTACTCAAATGGGTTCGGTGTTGATTCTCAGGATAGGAGGGGTGGTATTGGCTTATTATGGAGAGATGATATTGATCTTAATATAAAATCTTACTGCATGCAATTTATTGACGCACGGTTTGGAGGTACGACGCGGATGGTGGTTCGGTTGGCTAGTTTTGTTCCAGGTTTGACTCACGGGTCGCAGTGAGGCGGATCTGGTTTGAGGTGGCGGCTAGGTTGTTGTTGTTCGTGAATCTATTGTTCGAGGTGGTTCCTTTTATGGTCTGACGGCGGCGCGAGGTTGGTGGTAGATTTGGCTATGGTGGCTCGCAGATCTGGAGGTGCGGCTTATGGGTGGCAAATCTAGTGGTTCGTGAGTTCTGGGTGGTTGGGAGTCACGGTTTCTAGTTGGTGCTTTAGGTGGTTAGGTTTTCGGGTGAGGGGAGAGGACAACAATGTAGCAGTGGATTTGGGTGGTTGGTGCACGGCGGAGGTGAACAATGTCTGTGGCTTGGTCAAGCATGGTGGCTCCCTTCGCTGGCGGTGGAAAAAGTTGCAGCAACACATGGTGGCTTGGATCTGGGTTTTGATTTGGGTGGAAGATGGTTGGGTTTATGTGGGTAATGCATAGAGAAGAGCCATTGTGGTGGCAGTTCGGTTGAGGCAGGGATCGTCAATCGAAGTGGGGCACACCTTTCTAGTTGTTAAGTTAGGTCACTGGAATTGTCACATGCACTCGCCGGAGCTGATGCTGCGTCGCTGGCCAAAATTGGTGCTGCGTCGCTAACCAGAGCTCCCTCAGCTCACCTCTAAGCTCTGGTTCAAGCACAATAAACCTTAAGAGCTTGTGGTAGAAATATCAATCTTTTCCATTAACTTGCATCATCTTGTTTAAAAACCTGAGCTCTATTCCTAACTACATTTTTAGAAAAAAGGGTGTAAAAGAAGCTACCAAAAATCAACATAAAACCTGAGCTTTATTCTTTGCCTAATTAAGACTAAACTTACAGGTGGAGAATTTATGAAGCTGAAATTGAAACTTGGTTACTCAAATGGGTTCGGTGTTGATTATCAGGATAGGAGGGGTGGTATTGGCTTATTATGGAGAGATGATATTGATCTTAATATAAAATCTTACTGCATGCAATTTATTGACGCATGATGCTTAACTTGGCAAGTGTACTAAGTCACATAAGTAATAAAGTGATGAGTTAAGAGCATCGCACCATAAAGATTGTTCCATTTTTTTGCTAAATACTAACTAATCATTCCTTAATATTTATCCAAGCTACACAATAATTGGAGAACTGATAACTCCATAAAATGTAGTTATTTATACCTTATATTTGTGCTTTCTTGATTGTTTAATCCTTGTTATCATGCATATATGGAAGATTTTATGCTTATATTCCTTGAATTCAATTTTGATATCTTCCTATATGATCTTGAGCAAATCTAGTATAATTCTTCAAGTGATTATGTGAATTTGATATTGTTATTAATTTAGTAATTTTTCTATTGTAGGAAGGGCTTTAATCAAGCAGAAATTTAGAGGAATTGGACTAATATTGGAAGAGAAAGCCAAATGTGAGTTTAAGCATCTCACATCGCGGCGCAGACATATAAATGTCGCGGCGTGGTGTATTTAGGCATGTAGCATACTGAAACCTGAGGCTTGAACGTCATGACGCAAAAAAGTGAATGTTTCGGTGTGATGACCTAAATTGACATACGCCGCAATGCCAGATGGTTCACACCGCGACGTGACAGTGTAAAATTAGCCTATAAATACTGTTTTATCATATTTTAGAAAGGGGCTTTTTTCATTTTGAAACACAAGTGCTATGGTTTGTTGTTGAAGTTGAAGGGAAGCTAAAGAGACCAAAGTTGGAGGCCATTTTCTTCCAGAAAGAGGATTCAAGCATTAAAGACCACTCCTAAGAGCTTCCATCTTTTATTCTTTTTATCTTTCTCTCTTCTATTGCATGACAATGATTATTTGTGATAGATTTTTGTTTGTCATGAGTAGCTAAGGTGTGTATAGGGATTTCTTTGAATCTTTCTATAAATATTGATGATTTTGTAACCCTTTGAGTTAATATAGATGATTTGGGTTTGTTTAATAATATTTTTCTTAATGCTCTTGAGTGTTTAGCCAACATTTAATATGTTTTGATTAAATCTTTTGAACTAGACATAGAGATTTAGGTTTAAGATCATTGATATGATTAATGTATGTTTAATTTCATTCTAATGGTGAAATAAGTTAATTAGCTAATGGGATAGACATATACCTATTGATCATGCATAGCTATTTTTGAGAATCGTTCTTAATGAGTGGAGTTTGCACTAGATCTCATGGAAATATAGTTAACTAGGTAAATGAAGCATGGTTAAATGACCTAGACATAGGCTTTTAACTAAGTTAGTTTCTCAAGCTAACAAATCCCGTCTCATTTATGTTGCTTAAGATGATTGCATATCATCAATTGAAGTAGAGGGTGAAGAAGGATTCCCTATTCTCTAATCAATATCTTTTAATTCTGATTTACTGCATTTAAGTCTTTACAATTAATCTACAGAACCCTTTATAATTTGAATGTTCCTGGATAGTATTAAGTAAGTTATTGGTTAATATTTGACTCTTGAGATTGACATATATCGTCATGGGAACAATATCTGACTCTTTAGTATATTATTTGTGCGACTCGTACACTTGCAGTAAGTAAAAGAATGAACAAGAACCAAATGAACAAAGAGAACAAGCCAAATAACAAATAAAAAACAAACAAACAAACAAATAAACAAACACTAAGTAAAAGATTGAGAAAGCATAAAATTAAGGGTCTAAGAGTTCATTATCCCTTACTATTTCATTTGAAACCAAGTAACCTCCATTACAAAATATCAATGAATTAATATTATTAGTCAAGGCACTCAATTGTTTATAAGCCTATCCCTAGGTGAAATAAACATGTTTCACTTGCTTAGAACACTATATTTCTATTTGAATTGGTCCAATATTCACTTATTAAGATTAAGCCTCAAACAATAACTACGTATGACTAAGAAGTATATTCTTATCCTAATAACAAATCACTTTACTCATATAATTAGATAAAAATGAATATGCATTATCCAAATCAAAGGTCAAACACCTAATTCGTTATTCCTAATTCCTTAGGGTTCCCACATCAAATACTTGGTGGCTAATCAAATGCAAACATTAAGAAAAGAGATGGATAAACAAAACTATTTCATTAATAAAAAGCAAGAAGAATCACAAGAGATCCAAATTACATAACAAGTTCAAATGCAATCATATAAGAGGATTAGAACCTTATTATATTCAAATTCATATAAACTAGATTTAGAAACGTGAAGAGAAACAAGAAAATCATGAGAAAAGGTGAAGAATGAACTAGATTGTGATCTTGAAGCACTTTGATCTTCAACCTACTCTTGATCTCCTCTAAATCCTAAGCTTTTCTCTTTATAAATCCTCCCCAAACTCAGAGCCTATCTCTTTAAAAATAAGAAAAACTAGAAAAATGGCAAAATACTCTAAAAAAGTTGCACAAAACGCTATTTAAATGTATTACTCAGAATAAGGACGTGTTTGACACTTAGGTCTGATCTTGTCTGGTCACAATAGCTGAAAAATCTAAGAGTTCCAAGCTTAAGTATGGATCATGATATCTTCTCCTTGCTTCCATGCTTCTTTTGACCCTCCAAACCTTAGAATTAGACTATCAAAGTTATAGGGCTTTGTCTTAGCGTTTCAATACCATTGGAAGCATCCCAAAACAAGGTTCAAGCTCTAGTTATGATCAAAATACTACCTCAGGGTCAAGATGCCAATTCACCAGTTCGGTCCTAACTTCCATCAAACTTTAACTACTCAACCAGATGAAATCAAGAAAAATTGTCAACAAGAAAGTTGTAGATATTTGTCTTAACTTTTCAATAACTTAAATCTTGTTCCATTTGGAGGTATACATCTTCAAATCCATTTCATTTAGTCTAGCAAGATTAGTATGACACTAAACTTGACTTCCACATCTTCTTGACTTAGCTTAGTTCCCTTCATTATTGGCACACCTTTGGGTAATGAACCTACATTGCAAGATCAAAATACACTCCAATAAGACTCCAATCATGAATGATACATAACTAAACCAATTTAACTCCATATCAAGTCTAATCAACACTAAAGCACATGAAATTTAAGATATTCAAATAAGCTCACAAACTTTGTCAAATTCTAAAGAAATCAAGGACTTAACATATATTTAAATACAAAACTAGGACATGATAACTCTATTATTATACCCCCCAAACCTAAGATTTTGCTAGTCCTTGAGTAAACTAAGGTAAAACTAGGAATCCACATTAAGTTCACAAGAGCAGAGGTGTCACAATCACTTAAATAAATTTGAAACTCAATAATACCAAGGTTCAAAAGTCATTGACATCCTCAAGGATCAATCCATGACTTCAATTGAAAGCAATTCACATATAAACCCTAGCTCACATGCTTTCACTCCAAAATACCCTCCATGTATACATGTCAATCTAGTATCACATATGCACAATCCCTTCTTAATCATAGCATACATATGAAAATAAGATTATAAACATGTATTTGTAAATCAACTTATGCACCATAAGATTGTTATTCTCTCTCTCCACTTAACTTAGGTAATACTACTTCAAGAATCATTTGTACTTGTACACCCTTCTCAATTTTTCATTTCTTTTTTCTCAACTTTTCTTTGATCGAGGTATAAGTTGTACATAATTCAGGCTAATGGTCATGCATCTCGTCGACACATCACTAACTCTTATCAAAGGGTTTAGAATTGTGGTCGTGAACCTCTTCCACATATCTAAACCTTTTATCCCCTATTATCCATCTCTCATTCTTTATGCATCATTTGTCTTTTGGGTGGCCATACCTTGATTCAACTTATTTTCAACTCAATCATTTCCCTTAGAAGATGTTAGGAAAGATATTATTATGTCAAGAGAGATTTAAGAAATCATAAGGATATACAAGCTTCATTGTGTATGCATTTTATAATCTTCCTCTAGATATGTAATACCAATCCTAATCTAATATTCTACATATGCTCTAATGAGAATTCATGCATACACAAGTGGAATAAAGGGTTCAACATGCAAGAAGAGAGTCCATCAACCAAAGTTATTTCATGATCTATTCAATCATTAGATGGTCATTTCAGACACTTAGCTTATTAAAATTCAAATTGTTTCATGGTTGGACAAGGAAAATTTTCACGCCATCGTGAAAAGATAAGCTTCCTGACCCAAAACCACAAGTAACAAAACTAAACACATGAGCAATAAACCACAAACATCAACAGTATAATGCAAAGGAGCAATAGCTCTAATTAAGCATCATATGAAAAATGAAGAGTCATAACATTCAAAATAATGACTATCCCCCAAACCTAAGAGAAGTAGTGTTCTTAAGTTCAACACATAAGCAACTAAAATGAAAATAAAGGGAATGAAGAACAAGAACAAGGAGAGGGGACTCCTTGATTTGATGATCATAGAGGCTAGAGAGATCGAGAAAGCGCCTTTCTCTTATGTATTTTATGCGCCAAGAAATCCATATCCAAGGTTCCAAGAGACCTACAATAAGAACTCAGGAGATTTTTTTTTTATATTTATGATTTTTTTTTGTTGGCCAACACTATAAATATCTCTATACAAATGCTCCAAACTCAGGAAGACACTTAAGTCGACTCACGACAACACTAACTAACTACAAAACCATACATCTCAATCAAAAGTATCATAAATGAATATTATATGTACAAGGAGAAGTTCAATCAAATATTTAACATACATTTGCACAAGAATAATGTAAATACAAGAAAAATTAATCACTGCAAACCTATAAAAGATAAAAAGAGAAGAAAAATGACTTGCTACATCTTTGGACACCTTTACATTATTACTACATTGTGACATGGTATCAGAGTTGAGGTAGTTCTGAAAAATCAAAGTCCTACCCACATATTCCTTATTGATCACCTCTTCATTGTGGGTTTAAGGGATAGAAACATTAAGCGTGAGAGGAGTATTATCCTCCTCCAAAAAATAGTCATCCCTTCTTTCTTGAACCTCATCTAAATCTTTGTTTGTTTGTCCTAACAGTTCAATATCTTCATTCATATCATCCTCATTATGCACATTTAATTCAAAAGGGGTGAAGGAATGAACATAATTAGGTCCCTTATTAGATTATAATATATCATCAAACACACTTTGTCCCTTAAAAGTAGAGATGACTTGGCAGTGATGCTCTTTAATTCCCACCTTATCAGAGAGCATCATATCCATCTCATTTAGATAGCCTTATATCCTCTTCATACAATCAATGTTTTCACTAAGCATTGGAGAGTAGTCAAGTTCATTTATCCTTTGAATACTTTCCTCCACCCGTTGCTAGGTAGGTTCAAATGCTGCTTTAGGCCTCTCCCATTAATAATCATTGCTTGTTGCTAATAACAATGTATTTTATTCATTTTATAACCCTCTCACTAGGCTTTTTAAGGTTCAATTTAGTTTAATTCAGTTGATTTTGTCATATTTTATGAAATTAAGGTTAATTGGATCATTGAAGAAATTATTGCTTGAATTATCATTAATTTGGGTGATTGCATTCTTAAGTAAAGTGGCCACAATTTGAGTTATAATTATCTGATTAATGTGATTTTGGTCTTGTTGGAAAGTTTAGATAAATCTCTAATAACTATTCAATTGATAGCAAGAGCCACATTGATAGCAATATATTTCATTCATTGTATAATTTTTTCACTTGGCTTTTTCAATACACTGACTATAATTTGAGTTACAAATATCCGATGGATGTGATTTTGGTCTTGTTTTAAAGTTAAGACAAATTTCTACAACTTTCATGAAGGCCTCAAGACTTGAAACACATGTTTGGATAACTCAAATTGGAGTTGAAGCAAAATCTAGCGTTTTGAACTTGACAGCTTGACCTCTATGCACTCATTAAGCTATATCTCGGGCTATAGGAGTTCAATAATTTTGAAATTTTGAAAGTGGAAGGTTAAGACCCATATCTACAACTTTTATGCAGAACACAAAATTCAGTTCGGATTCCTTGAAGGTGATATTGGGCTTGGAAGTCAAAACAGAAGTGTTGGATTTGGGCCTGACCCATGTGCAGTAATTGGGCCATATCTTGGGCTGTGGTTGTTGGATTTGGCTAAACTTGGTGTTTCTGGAAAGCTAAGAAAATTTCCTAGAACTTTCATGAAGATCACTTGATGAAATTCTGATGCATGCCATGAGCTAAGAGCAAAGACATTTCGGAGCCAAGAAAGTCCATAATTTCAGCTCATTCATCATCTATTTTGATTTTACTTCTCATCATCAAACAACTCCATTGTCTTCTTGCACTTCTTAAACTCTATAAAAGGAGGCAAAGACTAATCATTTAAGGGTGTTAGCTTAGCTTAGAGTTTAGTTTATGCTATTGTGTTATTAGTTTTCCTTTGTGTAGTTTTCTATTATTCTTAATTGAAGTTATGTTCATCATCTTCTTCTCTCTTTCTTTCTTCTTGTCTATGAGTAACTAAATCTTCATCTTGCTTAGGTGAAAGAGTGAAGCTCTTAGTAATGAAATAAGGTTAGATTATTCTACTTCTTATGCTTGAATGATATATTTTTATGTGATCTTTATATGTGTTGTATGTTGTTTCTGATTAATTTAGAAACTCTTCTTGTATAATGAATATCTTGATTCATTGTAGACAAGACGTTGGCACAATGGATGCTTGAGACCATTTACAAGTATTAGTAGATAATTATTGGTACCATAATATGATTACATGTTTAATCTAAATTGAACTTCGAGTGTTAAATCTTCCGATTGGAACCTTCATTATGTATGATTTCAATTGAGTTATAAAAAGAAATAATCTTGTCTTTAATTTATTACAAAGAGTGGATCTCCTAACCCAAGCAAATCATTTTCATTTGTGAACAACTTATATCATATTTAGTATTGTGACAAATCTTCTCCGTACCTCAAACAATTTTCTCTTCATCAATTCCCTGTGGATCGACCTCAGACTCCCGAGAATTTACTACTTGAAACAACCTGCACTTGGGTTTGAAACTTTTAATTATCCCATCAAGTTTTTGGCGCCGTTGTCAGGAACTTGATTTGAAGTTCTAATATATTGAGGTTCTCTTTCTGTAAGTAAACTTCATCAACAGGTATATTTTTTCTCTACTCTTTTCATTTTTATTTATTTATTTATTTACTAATTTACTAACTAAGTTACTAATTAACTTACTACTTACTAACTTATTAACTAACTTTTATATTTATGTCATTTATTTTTATTTTTTAATTTTTTTTTTATTTATTTACGTCATTTATTTACGTTTTTTCATTTTTTATTTATTTTTATTTTTTTATTTTATTTTATTTATTTACGCTTTCTGCTTTTATTTTTTTTTTTATTTTTATGCTTACTAACTTTCTAACTTTTAATTTACGCCATTTATTTTTTGTTCTCTAACTTTTAATTTACGTCATTTATTTTTTCGCTTCTCTAACTTTTTAATTTTTGTCATTTATTATTGCTTTCTACGTAATGAAATAATCTTTCTTCTTCTCTTCCCTTTCATCGGCTTTGGTGGGACTCTCTCTCTCCGATTTTCATATTTTAAATTTACTTTCTGCACTTTATTTTCTGTATTTTATTTTTTGCACTTTATTTTTTGTATTTTAGTTTCTATATATTATTAACTCTCTAACTATCTAACTTTTTATTTTATCAGTTATTTAACTTTTTACTTGTTAATATTTATTTAGTGGCTGGTTTATACCACATCTTTCTTAATATTTAACGGCTAGTTTATACCGCCTACTTATCCATTATTTTTATTTTATGTCACTTATTTATACTTAACTGGTATCGTGATTCAAATTCTGGTCGTTTGGTTAAAATTAATCCTGGTACTTTATATATTAATTTGTTTGAATCACAATCACACACAATTGACATAATGACTGAAATTGAAGGTGCACATGTTGAACATGAAAATCAAACACAACAAGCTAAAAATGAAAGTATACATGATGAACAGGAAAATCAATCGTTGCGAACTATGCGTGCATATTTGCAACCACCTCGAAATTCTAGTCCATCATGTTTTATCTTTCCACTCACTGCTAATAATTTTAGATTTAAACCAAGTATGATTTTTTTACTTCCTAATTTCCATGATTTAGAATCTGAAAGCCCTTATTTACATCTAAAAGAATTTGAGAAAGTCTGTATTGCTTTCAATGATCAAAATTGCACTGAAGAGATTGTTAAGCTTAAATTGTTTCTTTTTTCTTTGAAAGATAAAACTAAAACTTGGCTTAACTCTTTGAAACGAAGATCAATTGGCACATGGCAAGAAATGCAAAGTGAGTTTTTAAAGAAATTTTTTCTAACACATAAAATCAATGCTTTGAAAAGACAAATCCAAAAGTTTTCCCAAAATTCAAATTAAGCGTATTTTCAAAGTTGGGAATGTTTTAAAGATTTGATAAATTCTTGTCCACATAATGGTTTTGAAAAATGGCGGACTATAAGCTTCTTTTATGAAGGTTTAATACCTGAAACTAAACAATTTGTGGAAACAATGTGTAATGGCGAGTTTCTTGATAAAGAACTCGAAGAAGCTTTAGATTATTTAAACCATTTGGCTGAAAATTCTCAATCTTGGCATGGTACTAATCCTTCTGAAAATTCAATTAGATATAACCTTACAAATGCTGGTAAAGGAAAATATCATCTTAGTCAAGAAGAAGATCTAAATGCAAGGTACGCTGGTTTGGCAAGAAAGGTTGAATCCATGGAATTAGGCAAAGTAAAAGAAGTCAAATCTATGAAAAATAAAGAAATTTGTGGCATTTGTGATGAATTAGGACACTCGACAAATGAATGTCCTAATATTCCTGTTTTTAAAGAAGTTGTGCATGAGCACGTAAATGCAATGAATAATTTTAAAAACCCATTCACCTATTCTTTTTCAAATTCTTACAATCCAGGATGGAGAAATCACCTGAACTTCAGTTGGAGGAATAATAATCAAGCACAATTTATGAAACTACCGCCTCTTCAAGAACAACAGGATTCTCAAAATTCTCAAGGATATACACCTTATGTCCCACCATATAGGAAAAATCTTGAAGGAACATTGAATGCATTCATAGAAAAGCAAGAGGCCATCAATAAACAAAACACTCAAACCATGATTGACATAAAAGACACTCTTTCCAAACTTACTTCTGCACTAACCATTCACGAGAAAGGAAAATTTCCTTCTCAACCTCAACCGAATCCCAAAGGTCAATATAGTCCAAATGAGGGCAGTTCAAAAAACTAACAAATAAATCAGGTCAATTCTGTGATAACTCTTAGGAGTGAAAAAGTTGTTGAAAAAGAAATTTCTGATCCTTGTGAGAAAGATGGTGAATCAATTCCCTAAGATAAGGAAAAGGTTGATAAGTCATCTGCTCAAAATGAGACCAAACTCTCGCTCCTCCACCCCCATTTCCTCAAGCATTAAGCAAACCAAAGAAATTGGACTACCAAACTGAAATTTTTGAAATTTTTAAACAAGTGAAGGTCAATATTCCATTGTTAGATGCTATCACAAATTTTTGAAAGACTTATGCACTGTTAAAAGGAAATTAAATGTGAAAAAGAATGTCTTTTTGATCGAACAGGTAAGTTCTATTATTCAAAGCAATAATGTTTTGAAACATAAAGACCTTGGTATTCCTACGGTTTCATGCATTATTGGAGAACATAAAATTGAACAAGCTTTACTTGATCTTGGTACTAGTGTTAATTTGCTTCCATATTCAATTTATCAACAACTCAATCTAGGTGAGTTAAAACCAACTTCTGTAACTCTTCTACTTGCTGATAGATCAATTAAAATTTCAAAAGGAATAATGAGACATGTGTTGGTACAAGTTGATAAATTCATTTATCCTGTGGATTTTATTGTCTTGGAAAGTGAACCTATGGTTAATTGTTCCAAGTCAATTCCTGTTATTTTAGGTTGTCCATTTTTAGCAACATCCAATGCTTTGATAAATTACAGAAATGGATTGATGAAGCTAACATTTGGAAACATGACACTTGAGCTTAATGTTTTCAACATATGCAAGCAACCACATGAAGTCAATGATGAAAATAAGGAAGCTGACGGGATTAAAGCTATTGTAGATGATCATCTTCTAAAAGGGAGTTCTTTTGACCCATTAGAAGTTTGTTTAATTAATTCATTTGATTTATCTACGCAAGTAGATGATGATATTTCTGAAATATGTTTTTTGTTGATTGTACACAGGCACTGGAATATAAAGGATGGAAGCCGAGATTCGAAGAGCTACAACCTATGAATGCTAATATTCAAGAAAAAGTACCCACACCGGAACTAAAGTCATTACCTGCTGGGTTGAAGTACACATTTTTGGGAGAAGACCAAAGCTTTCCAATTGTAATTTCATTAATCCTTACTGAAGAACAAAAAAGTATGTTGATAGAAGTGCTTAAAAGGCATAAAAGTGCAATTGGATGGACATTAACAGATATAAAAGACATTAATCCATTAATTTGTACACATAGAATACATTTAGAGCATAATGCTAAAACATCACAACAACCTCAAAGAAGATTAAATCCACACATGAAAGAGGTAGTTAGGGCTGAAGTTCTTAAATTACTTGATGTTGGAATTATTTACCCTATTTTCGATAGCCAGTGGGTAAGCCATACACAAGTTGTGCCTAAGAAATCTAGAATAACAGTGGTTGAAAATGAAAAAGGTGAGTTAATACCTACGCGAGTTTCATCTAGTTAGCGTATGTGTATTGATTTTAGAAAATTGAATACAGGGACTAGGAAAGATCATTTCCCCTTACCATTTCTTGATCAAATTCTAGAAAGTAGTAGGACATCCCTACTATTATTTTCTTGATGGTTATTCGGGGCATAATCAAATACCAATTGCATTAGAGGATCAAGAAAAGACTACTTTTACATGCCCTTTTGGCACTTTTGCATATAGAAGAATGTTTTTGATCTTTGTAATGCTCCGGCAACTTTTCAAAGATGCATACTAAGTATTTTTAGTAACATGGTTAAGCATTATTTAGAGGTTTTCATGGATGATCTGATAGTGTTTAGAAATTCTTTTGAAAATTATCTTGATAATTTGGATAAAGTTCTTAAAAGATATGAAGGAAAATGATTTATTTTAAATTGGGAAAAATGTCATTATATGGTTACTTCAGGAATCATGTTAGGTCATGTGATATCTTCTGAAAGAATTGAAGTTGATAAGGCCAAAGTTGAATTAACTGCTCATTTGTCTTCCCCAAAAATAATCAGAGAAGTTCGTTCCTTTTTATGACATGCAGGATTTTATCAAAAATTCATTAAGGACTTTAGTGTCATATCTAGACCATTATACAATCTTCTGATAAAAAATGCACCATTTGATTGGACTCAAGAATGCCAAAAATCTTTTGAAAAATTAATTGGTCTTCTAACATCGGCTCCTATCATGCAATCCCCTGACTGGTCTTTGCCTTTTGAATTAATGTGTGATGCAAGTGATTTTGTTGTTGGCGCTGTTTTAGGCCAAAGAAAGGAAGGTAAGCCTCATATGATTTGTTATGCAAGTAGAACTTTAAATAGTACACAAATGAATTATACCACTATTGAAAAAGAACTGCTTGCTGTAATTTTTGCATTGAACAAATTTTGAGCTCATTTAATTGGTTCTTCTACTGTTGTTTTCACTGATCATACTGCTGTTAGATATTTAATGTCTAAGCAGGATGCCAAACCTAGGTTGATACAGTGGATCTTGTTGCTTCAAGAATTCAACATCACAATAAAAGATAAGAAAAGAGCCGAAAGTGTTGTCGCAGATCATTTGTCCAGACTTATAACAGGCTCACCTTTTGATAGCATACCTATCAATGATTCTTTTCCTGATGAGTTTTTATTTTCTATCAGTTCCATGCCTTGGTTTGCGAACATAATTAATTTTCTTGTAACAGGAAAGATGCCGCCTCAGTGGTCACATCAAGATAGAAAAAAGTTTTTGACTTAGGTGAAAATTTTTTATTGGGATGACCTATATTTGTTCAAATATTCTCCTGATCAAATCTTTCGGAGATGTGTACCTGACAATGAGGTAGGTAGTGTCATTAAATTTAGTCACTCAGAAGCATGTGGAGGTCATTTTTCTTCAAAGAAAACAACTGCGAAAATCTTACAGTGTGAATTTTATTGGCCCACTTTATTTAAAGACAGTTATACCTTTTGCAAAAGTTGCGAAAATTGTCAAAAATTAGGGTCTATTTCTAAAAGAAATATGATGCCTCTGAACCCTATCCTTATCATTAAAATTTTTGATTGTTGGGAAATTGATTTCATGGGTCCATTTCCATCCTCATTTGGATTTGTGTATATTTTGGTTGCAGTTGATTATGTCTCAACATGGATTAAGGCGATTCTATGTCGACAAAATAATCATAAAACTGTTCTCAAATTTTTAAAAGAAAATGTCTTAAGTCGATTTGAAATCCCTCGAGCTATCATCAGTGATGGGGGAACACATTTTTGCAATAAACCATTTGAATTTTTAATGAAGAAATATGGTATTACCCATAAAGTTACCACCCCTTATCACCCTCAGACAAGTGGACAA
The DNA here is from genome assembly GCA_029884605.1 of Ormosia emarginata. Classification (NCBI taxonomy): domain Eukaryota; kingdom Viridiplantae; phylum Streptophyta; class Magnoliopsida; order Fabales; family Fabaceae; genus Ormosia; species Ormosia emarginata. The sequence continues at coordinate 2,476,749 of JAQQTP010000058.1, read as the reverse complement.
GTAGATTTAGCAAATTGAGAAATTAAACAAATTTTGAGAAAAATGATTAACCCAAATCATAAAGATTGGTCTTTAAGACTAAATCATGCACTTTGGGCTTACCGTACTGCTTTTAAAACATCTTTAGGCATGTCACCCTATCGGTTAGTCTATGGAAAACCTTGTCACTTGCTTGTAGAACTAGAACATAAAGCATTTTAGGCCATTAAAGCTTTCAATTTAAATCTTGATGATGCGTGTAGGTTACGCAAATTGCAAATAAATGAACTTGAAGAATTGAGAAATAATGCATATGAAAACTTAAAAATTTATAAAAAAAGAACAAAAGCTTTTCATGACAAATCTATTTTGAGAAAATCTTTTGAAATTGGTCAACAAGTTTACTTTATAATTCTTATCTTCACCTATTCCCTGGAAAATTAAGATCTAGGTGGACTGGTCCTTTTATTGTCAAACATATATACCCTTATGGGGCCATAGACATTGAGAATCCTAGGAATGGTAATGTGTTTAAGGTCAATGGACAAAGACTTAAACCATTTCTGGAAAATCAAGCTGTTGAGGTAGAATTCATTTCCATTTCTGATCCTTGTTATAAGAAAAATTTACTCTAATTTTGTGGCTTTATTTTGTTTTGTAGTTCTTTAACTCCCCTGTTAAATGGCGGATGACAGTACTCCGTGACTCTCAAGTCGATTTTCTTTCTTTCAGTTTCCCAAAATAACTTATTCCTTCTCCTTCAAAATGGATATCATTATCTCAAACCTGAGAAAACATTTTCCTTCTCTTCCTCAAAATGCTCTAACAAAAATTTACAAAGCTAGATGTGAAAGATTAAGATTGTTAATGCACAAAGGTATACCAGAAGATGTACGTTGGATAATCGAAGCAAAGGTCCGATTAGCAGGTGAGTCTTTAATTTCATTTGACTCATACATGCCAGGTCTTGGTAGAAGTTCATATTCTAAAAGGAAAAGAGCAAAAAGATTATAAGTCTGTCACATATGTGTACGATGGAATTATAACAAGCGATGTTATTCTTTGGGGATGATTTCTGCAAACAGAGAAGATAAAATTTTCTTTATTAAGAATGAACTGAGTAAGGAGTCATTAGATGATATCTTATTGACTCTTGATACGCATTCTTGTGGTCTTGTGCATTGCGAACTTCTTAACTTGTGGAATCTCTTCAAGGATGAACAAAAGCAATACAGTCTTGGGAATCTGACTCTAAAAGACCCTATTTGCCAATTTATAAGAAAATTAGATGGGAAGTTTATCCTTGACTCATAGAAGGTGTTTAAGCTGTTTCTGAACGTGAAACCAGAGGCAGATGTGAGCCACATCCACAACAACATGTACATATTTTCTTCTTCTTCTTCATCATCTTCTTAAAAAAAAAAAAAAAAAAAAAAAAAAAAAAAAAAAAATAATGTATACATCTTGGGTTTGACTTTGGTAACACAAAACGTGAATGGGGAAATGCATGCATCCTGATCCAGCCTTCTTAATTGAAAAACAAAGTAGGTAGATTGTATCCCACATGTGAGGTAGCCAGTCACATTATGACCACTTGTCCCTTTTGGGAGCCCTATGTTGCGGTATTCTTGAATGAGTCTAATAGTGGTCAATAATGCTTTGGCACAAAGCCGAAAGAGCAGACTACCTCCATCCCAATCTCAAGTGAGTATACACTCATCTTTCATCAGGTTTCTAATAACTTGAAAAAAAAAGGGGCGAAACTACAGTTGTACTTGGTCTTTAATTAGATTAGGAGCCCCAGACGGATGCCCGTCCTATCATAGACTCAGAAGGAGACCTTCACATGCCAGTATGTAATAAAGTTCGTGTGCCATGCTCTGTAGAGAGCCGTGTGCTACATTCCCAGTTCTTGGAACCAAGGCTCTGTAGCGCTGATGGATAGAAAGAAGCGTCTCATCTTTACAGTGAACAAAAACTATTAACTGAGCTGTATACTTACTTTAATTAGTAGGTCTCTATGGCGAGTTCTGACTGGCTACGGTCAGGTAACATCTTCTTTGAATACATACCTTTAATTAGGTTTGTAGGAAGATAAAGGGTTGTTATTCCGTAAGCAGGACGGAAAGGATTCAAAGGTTCTTGTTGTCGGTTCGGCAATCCTTGTGGAATTCATATGTTGCACTAGTGACACGCAACTCAAATATATGCCACTATTGCATTCATGACGTGCAATATAAAGATATGCCATGAAAACTGTACATACAGGTATATCCTTATTTATTATTATATTTCTTTTATCTTTGTATGATTTTATTGTATTTTGGTTTTTGGACAGACGATCCTTTGAGCAGGGTCCTTGAGGGGTTTCTAGACTTCTTTACCCTGATGGTTTTCTTGAAGTTAAAAAAAATAAAATAAAAAGTTAAAAAAAAAAAAAAAAAAAAGTTAAAAAAAAAACAAAAAATAAACAAAAAAAAAAGATTCCGTGTTTCTTAATTTCAAACTTTTCTGACAACAGCCAACCTACCCTTATAGGTGTTATTATTACTCTTTCCATTCTTTTCCTTATTTAAATACTTTATTTTCTCCACTTTCCTCCAACTCATAAACATTCAAAGGAAGGAAGAGTATAGAAATGGGACCATCTGTTCGTAACCTTAAAAATGTCTGTGTTTTTTGTGGGTCAAGTTATGGGAAGGGTTTAGAGTTTGTAAATGCAGCAAACATTCTTGGTCGAACACTTGTTACAAGAAATATTCATGTTGTATATGGGAGAGGTTACCGTGGGTTAATGGGGGCTGTATCACTTGCTGCTTTTATAGGAGACAGTCAGGTTTTAGGTGTCATTCCTAGACCTTTAGCTCAAAATAACATCACTGGAAAAATTGTTGGAGAAGAAATTCAGGTATCATCTATGCATAGACGATTGAAACAAATGCTTGACAACTCTGATGCATTTATTGCCTTACAAGGTGGTTTTAGTACTTTGGAATAAATTTTTCAAATTGTCTCTTGGGCCGAAATGAACATCCACCATAAACCCATTAGTTTGTTGAATGTTAATAATTTCTTTGATCTTTTGTTATTTTTTCTTGATAAAGTTGTGGAACAGAAATTTATCACTCCTTCGGCAAGAAAACTTCTTATCTCTACCTCCACTATTGATGAGCTGATTGATAAATTAGAAGCTTTTGTTTATGAACTTGATAAAGTCCTAGCTTAGATAGATTGGTCGTCAGGAAGCAGTGAGAGAAGCAGCAAGAAAAAAAAGCCAGATCTGACACTTCATCTTTAATGGGTTTGATTTTATTTATCGTACTTTTTTTCTGTTTAAATTTGTGTCAGATTTTTCCAACAGGTACTATCTTCTATCCTTTACTTATCTATATTTTAACATTGCGGACAATGTTGTGATCTGGTTGGGGGAAGGATAGTTAAAAAAAAAGTATGGAAGTATGATATGATTGTCATGAATTTACTAAACCAATGAATAATGGCGGAGTAAGGAGTAATTTTACTCCTGAGATGCATTTAAATTGGGAAATATGTTTAGTGAGATGACTATCAGAAACCTACAACAAAACCAATTAAGCATGGCAGAGTAAGGAGTAAATTTTACCTCAGAGGTAATTTTACTCTTGAGACGCATCTTAGTTGAGGAAATAATTATTTTAGAAGTACCAAAAAGCATATCTTGGGTCATGGCATACATTTTCTTCTTTCTTAAAAATCACATGCTTGGATATGAATGTTGAATTGATGGATTGAGAATTGTAGAAATATGCCTTGTGAGATTTTGAGCCTATTGATGAATGGATTGAACGTTTGTACTATTCTCTTCTTTCTTGTGTGATTTTCACTCGTGAAATTATTACTCTACAACTTGCTTTGATTCTTTTTGAGGCTACATTTTCACATGCATACATAAATATGATTGAGGCATTTAAAAAATAGCTACTTTGACCAAATAGTCATCCTTGTATATTTTCCCTTGTGTAACCCCTTTGAGCTTATTTGATCATTTCTTATTGTTTTTTTTTTGCTCATTACGTGCCTTTAAAGATTAAAAAAAAAGAAAGAGAAAACTATGTTCTTACCTGACCTTAGGGAATAAGAGAACATTGACCTTGTTCTTAAACAAGTGTGGGGATGTGTGTGCAAAATGTTAAAAAAAAAAAGAAAAAAAAGAAAAGAAAGAGTTGACCACCTAATATACTATGTGATATATCTATACCTAGAATAAAGATGGATGCTTGGAAACAATAGGAAAAGAAGGAGAAGGTTCATGCCTAACAATGAATTTAACTCAACAATTTGGGATTGATCTTCAACAAAACATTAGTCAAATATTGGTCATTGTCCTTATTGATGAATGTTCTCAAATATCTTTTCCACTCTAATTGTATCATAATCCTCTTTTATTCTCTTTGGTATTTATCTTCTCATATCCATAATATCTCTTCTCCTTTACTATGACCCCGTTACAACCTTAAATAAAGTCCTCTTGATTTTTGTGTGCATGTGTTCTGAGTAGTGAAAAAGTAGAAGATAAGCAAGCTTATGGTAGTGCAATTTTTCATGGTTAAAATTGAGTGAAATACTTACCTTTTTAATACTTGAAAGATTGAGAGTGAATCCTGTGAGGATCTTTCATTCTTGATTCGTTCTTTTTAACTAAAGTTTCCTTACTTGTTGGTTTGAGATGTGAAGAAATATTACTTCAAAAATGCTTTGATCCCTTGAATGACTAGTTGCTCTTCTTGTTTCATTAAATCTTTTAGAGTTTTTAGTTTTTGAGTCAGTGTTGTTTTTCTTTGTTCCTTAGTTTTTTTTCTTATGTGTTTTGCCCTAGAGTGCAAAAGTTTAGTGTAGAGGAATTTGATAATAATGTATTTTATTCATTTTATAATCCTCTCACTAGGCTTCTTAAGGTTCAATTTGGCTTAATTAAGTTAATTTTGTCACATTTTATGAAATTAAGCTTAATTGGATCATTGAAGAAATTATTGCTTGAATTATCATTAATTTGGGTGATTGCATTCTTAAGTAAAGTGGCCACAATTTGAGTCACAATTATCTAATTAATATGATTTTGGTCTTGTTGGAAAGTTTAGATAAATCTCTAATAAGTATTCACTTGATAGCAAGAGTCACATTGATAGCAATATATTTCATTCATTGTATAACCTCATCACTTGATTTTTTCAGTAAACTAGCTATAATTTGAGTTACAAATATCCGGTGGATATGATTTTGGTCTTATTTTAAAGCTAAGACAAATTTCTACAACTTTCATGAAGGCCTCAAGACTTGAAACACACGTTTGGATAACTCAAATTGGAGTTGAAGCAAAATCTAGCGTTTTGAACTTGACAACTTGACCTCTATGCACTCATTAGACTATATCTTGGGCTATAGGAGTTCAATAATTCTGAAATTTTGACAGTGGAAGGTTAAGACCCATATCTAAAACTTTCATGAAGAACACAAAATTCAGTTCATATTCCTTGAAGGTGATATTGGGCTTGGAAGTCAGAATAGAGGTGCTGGATTTGGGCCTGACCCATGAGCAGTAATTGGGCCATATCTCGGGCTGTGTTTGTTGGATTTGGCTAAACTTGGTGTCTCTGGAAATCTGAGACAATTTCCTAGAACTTTCATGAAGACCACTTGATGAAATTCTAATGCATGCAATAAGCTAAGAGCAGAGACATTTCAGAGCCAAGAAAGTCCATAATTTCAGCTCATTCATCATCTATTTTGATTTTACTTCTCATCATGAAACAACTCCATTGTCTTCTTGCACTCCTTGAACTCTATAAAAGGAGGCAAAGGCTGATCATTTAAGAGTGTTAGCTTAGCTTAGAGTTTAGTTTATGCTATTGTGTTATTAGTTTTCCTTTGTGTAGTTTTCTATTGTTCTTAATTGAAGTTATGTTCATTATCTTCTTCTCTCTTTCTTTCTTCTTGTCTATGAGTAACTAACTCTTCATCTTGCATGAGTGAAAAAGTGAAGCTCTTGGTAATGAAATAAGGTTAGATTATTCTACTTCTTATGCTTGAATGATATATTTTTATGTGATCTTTATATGTGTTGTATGTTGTTTCCGATTAATTTAGAAACTCTTCTTGTATAATGAATATCTTGATTCATTGTAGACAAGACGTTGGCACAGTGGATGCTTGAGACCATTTACAAGTATTAGTAGATAATTATTAGAACCATAATATGATTACATGTTTAATCTAAATTGAACTTCGAATGTTAAATCTTCTGATTGGAACCTTCGTTATGTATGATTTCAATTGAGTTATAAAAAGAAATAATCTTGTCTTTAATTTATCACCAAGAGTGCATCTCCTAACCCAAGCAAATCTTTTTCATTTGTGAACAATTTATATCATCTTTAGTATTGTGGCAAATCTTCTCCGTATCTCAAATAATTTTCTCTTCATCAATTTCCTGTGGATCGACCTCGGACTCCCGAGAATTTACTACTTGAAACAACCTGTACTTGGGTTTAAAACTTTTAATTATCCCATCAACTGCCTAAGTAGAGAAATAAGGTGGTTGATCATAGCCATGGATAGGAGGATAAAATTAATTTTGATTGTCAAAATATTGAAAGTTTATGTTATCTTGACTGCATGAAGAATTAGAATAATTGTGGCAATTAAGAATAAATAACTCATCATATAGGCAGAAACACGTAAGATGCATGGGACTTGAACAAATGTCACAATAATTGCACTCTAGATTATATGGACATAAACATGAAGGATGAATGGAACTTTAATACACTTCACATTTATTGCAACACCCTACTGGGGATGTCACATTTCCAAACAATAATAATAAAACTTTTACCCAAGTTATAAGTTATTTCGTAATATATAATAATATAGGTTGTAAAAATATATATATTTTTAAAACATTATATTATAAAATAAAATAAACAGAACATAAAATAAAACAAACTATTATAATACACACCATGATTATACATATGATTTTGTTTTTAATAGGTACAAACAATTTACATATTACAAACTATTTAATTAAAAATAGTAAACTGACTGGTTTAAAGCAAACCATAAACTAGCCCAAGCATAATACTAAAAGTTCTGATCCTCCGAAGAATCCTCCTCAAGAAGATCATCGGAAGACAGAATTATTCTTGTAACACCATACTATGCTGAAATCAATCCATATGATATGGATGATCTCGAGGTTGCCTTCTTCGAACTGGTCATTGGGTTGCTGCTCCTCGTTGTATTGACAATCCAGCAGTTGCTCCTCTTCTACTTCCTCAACGACTTTACGGAACATAAATAATAATACAGAAAATATATACAAAGAGGTGAGATAATCTACATCATTACCAACATAGCAGTAAAGAAAACGACAATACAAATGACTATAACAGTTAATATAACAATTCATATTATCCCATATGTAAAATATCATAAATCAAATTTTAACTATTCACACAGTGATGCAGATTAAATATGTCATGTACTCAGACTCGTTCCTACTCCATGGAGTTAAACACAAACATCAGAGAGAATGATTCGGTAGACATGTCCGCACATCAGGCTGCCCCAACCAACTATTACACAGTCAAATACGTCGTGTAAATAGCACACTGTCAAACACGTCGTGTGAATGGTACACAGTCAAATACGTCATGTACGTCCAGGCATAGTATCAGAAAGTCCCCAATAGATGCTGATTAAGAATAGTATTTGTCGAGATCGGTAGTGTGTATTATCAGTTACCACTGCCTAGAGGAGCTACCAACTGTCCACATGTGGAATCTACTGCACACTAATGCCTCCAAGCTCTCCACATGAACACACTACGCCTATCACACCCGCAACACGGTGTAATTCATCTCGTCAGTCAATTATCAATTTCAACCAAATTGACATACCACCCTTTGTATGTAATGATCCATAATTACAAAAATACCCTCAATATTACCATGAAGCATAATTATATAAATATCCTCATCATCATCATAATTACAAAAATGCCCTTAGTATCAATAATTCCAAAAACAGTATGTCTCCATTTGACAGTACTATTTCCCAACATGTCCGGGTCCACCACTTTGGCCCGACAGTAAAAATTACTATTCTTATTAGTCGCGTAAACATTTTATGGCATTTTTCAATCGCGTAAATATTTTTCAACGTTTTCTCAATCGCGTAGTTTAAAATCCACTATTTTAAATACGTGCAAGCTATTTCTACTGTTTTTTATTGTATAAAATATTTCTTGACGTTTCAAATTACATTTTTAAACTTTCCAAAACTAAAAATATTATTTAGACATTATTTTCCATTTTTCTTACAAAAATTACTCTAAGTAATAATTACTGACGTTTTTCTCAAAAATTCGATTTTAATAAATTCTTCTACAGTTAATTTTATTATTTAACTACGTAAAATATTTCCTTACTTTCTAAATGCCGTTTTGAAACATTCTTCAATACTTGCTCATTTTTAATCAATTTTGACAGCATTTTATTTAGAAAATCCACTAAGTGATATTTTCTACGTTTTCCTTTTAAAAAAAAATCCTTTATTTAATTATAATCATAAAATACACTTTAAAAATTGCTAACATACTTTAAAAACTCAAAGGTAAGTATTTTTCGAGTGTCTAAAATTTATTTCTTTTCTATACTAGACTTCTAATAAAAATTTGTTTACTTATTTGGTTCTTGAAAATCCATTGTAAATAAATGCTTTTTAGGTTAACTAACTAGTCTACACATAGAAAATAAATTTTTGATTAATTATACATTAAAAATCATTTTTGACCGAATTCCACCATTCTTTGTACAAATCATCTTTAAATTATTTTTCATCCTCTAAATTATTGTAAAATCCATTAACTTAATCAAATTAATTAAGTCATCCTTTCAAAAATGGTTGAGAACATTTTGGTTCTCTTTTTCATAATAAAAACTATGAGCTCTTCATCATGTGTTCTTTGGAACACTAATGCAAATCTCAACATATTATTCACATCTCTCAATAGATATCATATATCTTTGAACACATACCATATATTAAAGTAACCATAAAACACATGCCAAAATATCAAAGCTATAGATATGCTTGCATGCATAATAAATCACAAATAGAAAAGACAATAAACATGCACACAAAATTAATCACAAATAGAAAAGACAACAAACAACCAAGTGAATGAATCCTTATGGATTCTTCACCACAATTACATCCATTTTCTCACCACCACACATGGTTGATGAGATTAAATCTCCTTCTTACTTATATGGAAGACAAGATCTCCTTGGACTCCTCCTTAGAAATTTTGTGCAGCTTCAACAAAAATCCTAACAAGCTTAACAAATTATAAAGTCAAACTATGGTTGAAAAAGATAAACCATGGATCAATCATGACTTAGAACATCAAAAATCAAATTAGAAACAAGAAACAAGAGTTTTCACCTTATAGGAAAGAAACTTCAAAGTGATTTTCTAAGCTCCAAATGGATGATTTTGTGAAAACTCACAACTAGAGATGTTATTAGAATATGGTTTAGGTTTAGGAAATTGTGTTGGATGAAATTTTTGATGAGTGGAAGTGTTAGAGAAGCTTGATGGCCGAATGGTGTGCAGAAGGAGACTTAGGAGTTTTCTTTGAGTTCTTTCGTAGAAAGAGAAATGAATGAATGGTTAGAATGATTGAATGAATTATTATGAAGTGAATAATAGTCTTCTTCCATTATGCATGGCCATAGAGCTCAATCAAAGAGCTAGCCACCTTTGTTGACAATTCTAAGCTCCTAATGGCCTTTAGATGGATTCAAGGGTGAATGTTCAAGCTTCTAGCAACTCCATGATTGCATACTTAGAGCATATGGCCGAAATATGCATAGGAAATTCAATCAAAATTTGATTGATTTCATAAACCTATTTATGTTTAAGTCCTTCTAGTTAGGTTTAATTAAAAGTTAGTTAGATTCCTTTGTATTTTAATTAATCATTTATTTACTTAGAGTCCCTAATCTTCTACTTAATTATACTAGTACATTGCCTAACTAAAATTTGATGAAAAACTAATTAGGTTTAATCCATTTAATTATCACTTAAACCCTTTAGATTAGCTTAATTAGGTTTTTGACTAATTATTCTATTAAGTTAGGTTTTAAACTAACTAATCTACTAAATCTAACCAGTTTATGGATTTTCAACCTTTTGGTTTAGAAGTTTACAAGCCATTTACGTTAATAAACTTTTCCTAAAAGTGGGTCTCACAAACCCAAACGTGGGTCCCACAAAACAAATATGGGTCCCACAGACTTTTCTGGATGATAAATATTTTTATTATACAAAAAAAATTTAAAAATTATAAGATTGATATACGTATTATTCGGAATTGGGTTTAGTAAGATCCCCCAGCTCCAAATAATTAAACAAAATTTTTCCCGACCCGAAAATTATTATTTTCTTGACTCAGAGTAAATCACACAAAACAATCAAATACAGTTACGAAACAGTCAAATTAATTTTATAACACACAGAAAATAGTACAATTAGGGCAAAAACACAATTAACTAAAAATTGGGGTGTTACATTTATAGTCCTCCATTTAAGCACAAAGGTGTACAAAGCAAAACAAAACAATGAAAGAAAAGCTCAAATTAAAGAAAGAAGAGAATATAAAATGAGTAACTACATACAAAATAAGAAAAATAACACTTGGAGTAAAAAAAATAAGCTTGATATTAATATTAACACAAAACTTGCAACAAAATCTCTGACAACGTCACCAAAAACTATATGCTTAATTTGAAAGTGTTCCAAGTTGTATAAGTAATAAAGAGATAAGTTAAGAGTATCGTCCAATAGAGATTGTTCTAATTTTGTGCTAAATACTAACAAATCACTCCTAAATCTTTATCCAAGCAACACAATAATTGGAGAACCAAATGAACAAAGAGAACAATCCAAATAACAAATAAAAAACAAAAAAGCAAATAAACACTAGGTAAAAGATTGAGAAAGCAAAGAATTAAAAGGTCTAAGGGTCCATTATCCTTTACTACATCACTTGAATCTAAGCAACCTCCGTTACAAAATATCAATGAATAGGTATTATTAGTCAAGGTACTCAATTTGATTATAAGCCTATCTCTAGGTCAAATAAACATGCTTCGCTTGTCTAAAATACTATATTCTTATGTGAATTAGTCCAAGATTCACTCATTAAGACTAAAGCTCAAACAATGACTATGCATGACTAAGAGGTATACACTTATTCTAGTAGCAAATCACTTCAACCGCACAATTAGATGAAAATGAACATGTATTATCTAAATCTAAGGTCAAACACTTAATTCCCTATTCTTAGTTCCTTAGAGTTCCCACATGAAACACTTGGTGGCCAATCAAATGCAAGCATTAAAAAAAGAGATGGATAAACAAAATTATTTCATTAATAAAGAGCAAGAAGAATTACAAGAGATCTAAACTACATAACAAGTTCAAATGCAATCATAGAAGAGGATTAGAAGAACCTTATCATATTCAAATCCATATAAACTAAATCAAGAAACATGAAGATAAGTAAGAAAATCAAGAGAAAAAGGGAAAAATTAACTAGATTGTGATCTTGAAACCTTTAATCTTCAACTCACTCTTGATCTCCTCCAAATCCCAAGCTTTTCTCTCTATAAATTCTCCCTAAACTCATAGTCTCTATCTCTAAAACTAAGAAAAACTAGAAAAGTGGCCAAAGACTCGAAAAAAGTAGCACAAACTGCTATTTAAGTGTGTTACTCGGAATAGAGACGTGTTCCACACTTAGGCGTGGTCCTGTTTGGTCAAAATAGTTGAAAAATATGCGAGTTCCATGCCTAGGTATGGGTCCTGATATGTTCTCCTTGCTTCCATGCTTCTTTTGACTCTCCAAACCTAGGAATTAGATTGTGGACTTTTCATCAAAGTTGTAGGATTTTTTTCTTAGTGTTCCAATGTCAATAGGAAGCATTCCAAAACAAGGTCTCTAAATTTAGTTATGATCAAAATATTGCCTAAGGGTCAAAATGTCAATTCACCAGTTTGACCCTAAATTCCATCCAACTTTAAATACTAAACCCGGTGGAATCAAGAAATATGATCAACAAGAAAATTATAGATATTTCTCTTAGCTTTTTAATGACTCCAATCTTGTTCCATTTGGAGGTATACATCTTCAAATCCACTTCATTTAGTCTATCAAGGTCGACATAACACTAAACTTGACTTCAACATCTTCTTGGCTTGGCTTGATTCCATAATTCTTGGCACACCTTCGGGTAATAAATCTACATTCTAAGATCAAAATACACCCTAACAAGACTCCAATCATGAAAGGTATATAACTAAACCAATTTAACTCCAAATCAAGTATAATCAACACTAAAGCACATGAAATTCAAGATATTCAGATAAACTCACAAACTTGGCCAATTTTTATAAAAATCAAGGACTTAACATACATTTTAGCACAAAACTAGGACATAGTAACTCTATTTCATAGAGATGTCAATGCTAGACTTAAGTTCCCATGGGAGGAAGAACCTTGGCATTTTACGGGTTTCTATGGGCACCCAATGGCTTTTGATTGACATATTTCAAAGGACTTGTTAAAGGGCCTTCAAACTAATAAAGATATTGCATTGCTAGTGGGAGGTGATCTTAATGAAGTACTTGATAAATCTTAGAAGACGAGTACACCCAAATCAGAGTCACAAATTTATGGTTTCAAGGATGCAATGGAATATTTCTATTTAACTAATCTTGGACTTGCTAGGTACAAATTCACAAGGAAGAATGGTCATATGGGAGAGGATAACGTGCAGGTATGTATAGACCATTTTCTTGCTAACTCGGGTTGGCTCCTTAAACATCCAAATGTGCAGGTCCAACACCTTATCTCCTCTCACTCAGATCATGTGCCAATTTTGATTGAGTTAGAGGGGGAGGCAAACCAAGTGAAGAAGTAGAGAGGGAGGAAACCATTTCGATTGAGAAGATATGGATGTAGGACCCTAGTTGTGAAAGAATTATAGCTCAAAAGTGGAATCATCATGGGAATTCTTCTAGGAGACAACCAATCTATGAGAAAATCAATGATTTGGGAAAAACACTAACCAACCAGGATTGGACAACCTTTGGGAATGTTAATAAGCAGATAGACAATCTATAGGGAACAATACAGGAGCTTCTAAAGAAACCACAAATTGAGGGGTTGGTTAATATGTTAAAGGATGCAAGGGATAACCTCAACGAAGTTTTACATATGGAAGAGGTAATGTGGAGACAAAGGTCTCTTGTTCAATAGCTCCAAGAAGGGGACTTGAATACAAAGTTCTTTCATGGTAGAGCTTCTACGCGAAAAAAAGAAGAACAATATTATAGAGCTTAGTGATGAGAATGATATTTGGCAGAGAGAGGCTCAAGCTATTGAGAAAATAGTGAACAATTATTTCATGAGTATATTTGCTTCGTCTGATTCGGAAAGGGTGGAAGAAGCTCTGAGTGGGAGATTTAATTGCCTTGATGCAGAAAAAATGTCTTTTCTTTTTCTCCTTTTTCATTTGTTTTGAGGTGAAAAAAGGCTCTTTTTCAAATGTGTCCAACAAAGTCACCTAGTCTAGATAGGATGCAAACACTTTTTTCTCCAGAAATATTTGCATATTGTAGGAGAGGAGGTAACTAATATGGTGCTTAATTTCCTAAATGGTGTTGAGTTTTGTAATGATTTGAATCAAGCTTTTATTGTGTTAATCCCCAAAGTTTGTAACCTGGAGATTATGACTCAATTTCACCTTATTTCTTTATGTAATGTGATCTACAAAATTATAAGCAAAACTCTGGCTAACATATTAAAGGTGGTCCTTCTTTTTTAAGGTGGTCCATGCAAAAAAAGTGAGAAGATAGAAATTCTTAAGAAAAATGCAACACAATTCAACCCCCTTCTTGTACTTTCAACTTCAGGTTGTTGTTGATAAGATTTTTAAAATGGCTCATTTTATTCCTTGTAATAAAAATGCTGATGTTTCCCATGTTACTAAGTTGTTCTTTAGGGAGATTGTGTGATTACAAGATTTGCCTTCTTCTATTATTTCTGATCGGGATGTAAAGTTTACAAGTTATTTTTTGAAAACCTTGTGGAAATTAGTTGGCACTAATATAAAATTCTTTTATGCTTTTCATGGTCAAACTGAGATAGTTAACCATAGTCTAGGTGATTTACTAAGGTGCCTTGTAGGAGATAAACATGGTACTTGAGACTTAATGTTGCCTATTGCTGAGTTTGCTTATAGTGGTTTTGTTAATAGGTCTACCAGTAGGAGCCCGTTTGAGATTGTCCATCGTTTGTCTCCTGGCCACCCATTGCTCTTGTGTCTTTTCCTATTGATGTCAAACCTTCTGATACAACTGAGACTTTTGCCTCTCACATTCATGATGTACATATTGATATTAGGCATAGGCTTGAATTGAGTAATGATAATTACAAACTTGTTACTGATTACGAGTGCTTATGGCTTAGCCCGGCCAGACCCAAAGCTAATTTGGTCGGGTTAGGTTCTTGAAATTAGACTTGATGTAATTTTTTGGTCTGGTTTGGGCCACACTTTAAGTCGGCCCAACCCGGCCTGATGTCATCTAATATTTTAAAACTTATAATTTTATGAAATTAGTAACAAATTATAAGACTTATTGATTTAAATTAATAATTTTGCATTGATATAATTTGTTTCAAAATATATTTAGTAAAATATCCCATAGTTTTTGTTTCATACTTTTAGATTTTATGACTTAACTATACATAATATTCAAATTTGTAAATTTTATATAAATGTTAGGTTGAACCGATTCTGGTCTAGTCACTAATCAGTCCATGTTTAGGTCGGGTCTAGGTCTTAAAAGCTTGGCCTAATGAAAATATCGGGTCAGGCTCGGGTTAAGTTAAACCCAGCCCATGAGAACCCTTACTACTGATGTGCATCATCAAGTTCAGGATTTTAATGTAGGTGACTATGTTATGGCACACATTCGCCATGAGCATTACCCTAATGAACACTTCAAAAGGATCGATGCTAGAGCTAAATGACCTTACCAAATTCTCCGTAAGCTTAGACCTAATGCATATTTACTTGATTTACCTGTTGATTTGACAATAAATCTTATTTTTAATGTAGAGGATTTGTTACTTTATCGAGGCATCTTTGAGCCTCATTTTATTATCTCATACTATTTTTGCAGGTTGTATTTCTCAGGTTCCTCCAGTTCCTTTTATTCCACCACAGTATGATGAGATTGATGTTGTGATCGATGATGAAGTTGTTGATCATATCTTGGATGATAAGTTTGTTGGTTTTTATTCCACTCCATTTTGCTGTTATCTTTTGAAGTGGAATAACCTACCTACCAGTGAGCTACATGGTTTTTTGTGGATGATCTTCACCTCCTAGATCCTGCTCTTTTGGAGGAATACTTGATTTCTACCTCTCCGGAGGATAGTCCTATCGGTGGGGGGAATGATGTATTATCTATTATAGATTTTCTATTATTTTAACTTGAGATTTTATTTTGTTAGTTAAGGATTTTACTAAGGATTTTAGTTGTAATGAGATTCTATCAAATCCCAAATCATATCTTTAGTTATTTGTATTTAATTTATATTTGGTTTGTTTTGTTTGAGGGTTATGAATACCTTTCCTATGTACTTAGAAGACGTCGATTATTATTAATTATTGAATTCAGTTTGGACTATATTCCTACTTTGAGACTGAGTCTCTTGACATCGAGTGCCTTTGAAACCACGATGGTTCTTTGTTCTTTTGGTCCTTTGGTTTTACATCAAAATCACTCCTATGAGGGAATGTTGGAGAGTGAAGGTCCGTGTGGTTCATATGTTGTACCTTCTAAGTTTTAATAATTCTCAAACCATCAATAGTATCGAGATGGTTTTCATGGATGCGTTTGTAAGCTTTTTGGGTATTTATTGTGTTATTTTATTTGAATTATTTACGGTTTGAAATTTTTGGTTATCGATTTTGTCATATCAAGGTTGTAAAATTCATGCATTTGTTAGGAAGACTTTAATTTACAAGTTCAAGCCTCTTCTTGTTGAAGGGGAAGTGTATATCATTGCTCACATTGGAGTGTGTGGTAATGCTGGATATTTTCACACTATCAAACATAACTATCGTCTCAATTTTCAAATGAGAACTATTGTTATGCCATCTAAAAATGAAATTATCCCTTTCTATGGCTTGAACATGATTCCATTTGATGATATTTTCCAAATAGATGGATAGCCTCCTTTTTAAGTTTGTAATATGGATTTCAAACTTTTACATTTAATTGTGGTAATAATTTATTTTGTTGTTTATTTTTAATGTTACTTAATGTATTGTTTTGTTGTTATTATGTTTGTATTAGATTTTATTGGTTTGCTAATGGCAGTTAGGTGTGAAAAAGAATATTAGAAAGATAGAAAAAAACTAAGTTGATAGTCATTGAGCTCGTTGTTAACAGGTATTGAGTTATTTTTACAACATTTATTGGTGATATTTTATCAAGAAGTCAAATAGCAATATCATAGTTATCCCTTTGAGCTTGCAATGTCAAAATCAAGTGTGCCCTCATTGGAACTTATATAGATGAACTAAACTCATTTATTGCCACCAGTGATATCTTTTAATCTATTATAGTTGTGCAATTGGCGAAAGTCAAGACTTTTAAGGGTTTTTTAATATGATCCCTTAGATATTTTATAGATGTTTTTAATTTTTTTGACTCTATGATTAATTACTATCTAAATTTGATTAGTCTTTAAGCATGGCAGTTCTCCAAAATATGATGTTTGCAACTAGGTTATTATTCAACCCTGGCATGCCATAAGTTGTTGAGTTCAATAATAGATTAGTAGTATGTGAGCAATGTTTTATTCTTGATATAAATTACTTATTATAATTTAAGTCTTTCCCATTAATTAACAATATTTTTCAAATGACTATATTGTTCATTTGTGATTGTAGGTTGCCTCAACCAAATGATGACAATTCCCACAGTTCTCCAATCAATCAAATGCTTCATATTATTCAAGGAGCAAGATTTCCTCAAGATTACTCCTAGGAAATCAATTGAGCAATTGAAAGACTATAAAGATGTGTGTTAACTACTTAATTTATTGTTTGTTACTATTATATTTTTTATTAATATATATAAGTTATTAACTTAAATCTCTTAGATAATAATTATAGGATGAGTTTATATGATATCTGCTACTATTAAGTATGTCATCAATGTTTTTGATTGGTGGTACATTGCATGCAAATGTAGCAAATCTGATACCCCTGACCTAGGCATGTACTATTGTGACCATTGTTACTACCATATTGTGAACATTATTCCAAGGTTATTGTACTATTTTTGTATTTGATTTTTCATTATACATTGTTTTTAATTATATGCTATTTGATCTAATTAATTTGGTATTCTCTATTCATATATTAGATCAAACTGAGGGTGATGGACGAAACATATAGTGCAACCTTTGTGTTATTTGATTGTGATGCCTTTGTTGTCATGAAAAAATTGTGTTATGATATTGTTGAGTTCATTCAAAAGGTATTCATTCAAATTTTTTATTTGTGATTTTTGAACTCATTCAACTAATCATGATGCATTTTTTGTGCTATCTAATTTATTGTTTTTGTATGCTAAATGTTCTTATTTAATTTTTATTTTGAAACAGAATGGAGGATAAATTCCTTGTCCTCTAGAATTTGATCTTTTGATAGAGAAAACATTTCTAATTGAGGCTGAGGTCAAGTCATCGACAACCACCCATCTTGAACCTTCTTTCAAGATTACAAAGTTGTGTACTAATGCTTCAATTATTTCCAATTTCAAAGATTCCGATCCTTTATTCTATGGGATAGAGGTTAACACATTTCCATGTTTATGAATTTTGTTTTAATATGCGTTGTTTAATTTTTAGGTTTTAAACCATTTGTTATTGTGTCTTTGTTTATACTTTTAAGCCTAAGATAACTATTGGGTTATCTGTTGGTGATGCTAATCTCAATGTTGACTTGAAGATATTCAATCTTTTCTTGCTACAGTTTTGAAAGTTGGATTTAACTTTGATGCACTGTCAATGTAAAAATTTTTTACGTTGTCATCCATTCATGCACTATTACGTCATTAAAAATCTTTGACTGTAATAATAACTACCTCAAAAGTCAAACATATGGTAGTATATAATTAGTTAATAGTATAAAAAAACTTTACATTAACAGTGCATCACAATTAAATTCTTAAAATTTTATATGATTTTATTGATTATCCATTATCCATGTCTTTAATTATGAACATTTAATATTTAATTTATTAAATTGATTTTTTTTATCTTCCTACTTTGCAAGACATGATATACCAGTTTTGTGATGGAAGTGTTTGTTTGGATGCTCAAGCTAAGTACAATTCTAATAATCTTACTCTTGCCCTTGCTAAAAGGGCTTATGATGAAAGTGTTCATTTTCCAAGTGGTAATTTGTTTACTACCAAGTTGAAGGATGTGAAGATAGAAAATCATTCAGATGCAATTTCGTCACTATCTAAAATTGATTTATTTAATGTCAACAAAGTAATTTATTTAAAGGAAAAACTAACGTAGTGCCTTCATTATAATTACATAAAATAGCCTAATCTATGCGCATTTTCGGTTTACCCATTATAATCCTAGCCCAACATGTACCTATTTGTTTGACCTAGGATTTCTTTCTTACCCTTACAACTTATAATCTCCCTTCCCCAGGACAAAGAGCTATTCTTTGTATTTCTTCTTCAACCGATCTGGTTGGGATCTTCCTCCTCTAATCTCTGCATTTGCGTCTTCCTTGGTCCCTAAAGGTAATAATCTACTCCAAATTCTTTTCTTATTCTTCCATTTATGTATTCACAGAGTCTCTTGTTTCTAACTGTAACACCTGAAAATTATTTGTTTCATGATAAATAGTCATTTTATAATATTTGTGATTTTTGTGAATTTTTGTGAATTTTTGTGGATTTTTTCAGAAACATTAATTATTTTAATATATTTCTCGATTTACATGCACGTTGAGCAAAGCTGGAAAAATAAAATATTTTTCCCGAGGCTGAAAGACCTTGAACTGTGGAAATATCGATAAAAAATCTTACTAAACCTGAGGTGGACACAGTTTACGAGATTACATTTTTCGAGATTTTTATCCAATAAATAAAAATTACAGTATATTTTATTATCCGTTGGATAATGAATGCTGATTTTTGTTAATTGTAATATTTGTCCATTGAATAATAACTTGTAATATAATGTTTGTCATCTTTTCAAGAGTGTCAACTTCATGTCACATCATGTTGATTTTTGCAAAAAGCTAACAAAGCTTCTCAAGGAAGCTTTGCCCAAGCTTCTAGAAGAACCTTCCTTCCCCTCTCCCTTAATGACTCCACGACAATGTGGAGGTAAATGTGACAAAATTGTCACATTTCCACTAATAACAAATATCCTTTCTTTTTTCAAAAATCCCTAAAAACTTTTCTATCACTTTCTCTCTCCATTTTCTCTTCTCTCACTTTTCTCTCAAACCTTTCTTCACCATTTTCTCTTCTCTTCCACGACATCCCTACACAATTTCCCCCCATGGATGTTTGATTTCAAGCAACCATTTTGCTTGAATCTACTTTTCCTTTGAAGATCTTCCTTTCTTGTTGAAGTCATTATCTAAAAAGTTCACTTTTTCCTCTCTATTTTCTCCTCTCTTCCATGGCCAAGGAGCACCATTTTTGGCCATCCACAATTTCTTGCTCAACCAACCTTGTTTCCTACCTCTTCTCATCATCTTGAACCTTTTCTCTTTTGTGACCATCACCTAGATTTACCATTTTCATCTCTTTCCATAAAGCTCTAAAGTTTGAAGCTTTGAGGTAAAAGTTCATGACTTTTCTATTTTATCTTCTCATTTTCGTGATCCTTGGTCACCTTGGTGATCAAGGGTTCCTTTTCCAAGCTTTGATTGTTGATTTTTTGTGAGTTTAAATATCCTAGGGTTTTGTGGTGGTGGAGGACGAATTTTAAGTGCAAAAAGGAGCTTGCTTTCTTGTTTATTTCCTTGGGTAAGAGGGAGATCTTCCACCTCAACCTATCTTGGTAGTTAAGGAGCATATTTATGTGTTGGTTGTACGGAATCCATGTTAGGGTTACTCTCTTTTTTGTGTGAATTTGATAACTTTGTATTAATTTGATCTTGTATGATTTTATTAGTGGCATTATGTATATTGATGACCTTGGATTGATTTTGATGAATTGGAATCATGGATGAAATCAAGGGCTTTTGCCCTCCTTGTTGTGGCTCACAGCCAAATTTCCTTCAATGGGGTGTTCATGGTTAAAATTTTATAACAAGTTGAGGAATTGACTAATCAAATGATTAACAACTAATGAAGTAAATGAAAATTTAAATCCATACCTTCCTTAGAGCCCACGACCTCTTAAGAAAAATAATGACAAAATGTTATGTTCAATGAAAACTTAATTAATTAGATAATTAGAGGCTAATTAGGGATTCATAAAATGAAAAGAACAAAGAATAGAATTTTATTCTATAACTTAGAACAGATTTGACCAAGGGAAGAACATGAGTGTGAGTGAGATGTTAGGTAACTTAAATTAAAAATTTTCCTAAGTGGATCAGGTTTAAAATTGAGTAAAGAACTTATTTAATTTGAGTAATAAAGATTGGATAAAAATACAAGAGAATTCCTCTAGGGAAAGACTTTATAGGAAACCTTGGATTAAAGTGAAATTCCATAATAAACCTTAAAGGTGTGTTCCATACTTGAAAACTTGATAATGTATTGTTGTGGGTCCATAAGTGGAACCAAGAATTTGTTGATAATGAAATTGGCCACTCGTGGCATGATTATGGAAAAGTATACGATTATTGAATATATATGAATATGCATTGAGTCATCATGCATCGTAAAAACTCCAGTGGACTTTGTTGTAAGGCTTTATGCCTAGGAGATTGAATCACACCTTCGTGCGGGTACAAATAGACTAGTGTAGGTTACTCGTTGACCTTGGGGCCGTCAGGGTGCGGGTATCTCACAATGGGCAGTTGGTTGCTCCTCTGTACCGTGGGATAGACCAATGCAAACACACCGACTATCTGGACCGAGACACTATCCTATATTATGATCTTGTGAAGAGTGTCTTGTATGAGCCATGTTGCACAATTTTATTAAGATTAAAGCACTTCATTTGAGGCCGATGATATACAGACATGTCTCCTCGATCATTCTCTCCGACATTGTATTTAGCTCCATGGAGTAGGGTTTTGGTACTTCGTGCATATACATGGTCAGTCATCATATTTATCTGGCTTGCATTTATATAGTTGTGAAACTGTTTCTTTTATGATGCTATGACTGCCTGAATTATTAAATTGTTTATTATTTGATCTTGATGTTGTTTACTATTTTATTGTACTGTTTGGCATTATGTGTCGTTTATGCTTCTTTACCGCCATAACTAGTAATGATACTGGGTATCTCACCTCTTTACTTTGTTACTCTGTTTATATATATTTGTGTTTTTGTAAAGACCAAGGTGTGGACGAGGCTGAGTTTCCTGGATTTTGGTCAAACTAGTTTCCCGTTACTCTATTTATATATATATGTGTTTCCGGAAAGACCAAGGCATGGACGAGCCTGAGTTTCCTCGATTTTGGTTAAACTAGTTTCCCATTCGTGATTGTAATGCCCGGCCGACCCGCAATCGCCCAAGAACCCCTTCACAGGCTCGCTAGACATCCCGATTTGAACGAGGCTTTTTCCCGGGGTATACCATATTGAGGTTAACCGTGAGAGACGTGGAGATAGAATCCTAGGCACGTGGATTCCCAAGTAAAAGCAAATCAACCGGGTGAGAGCAATTCCTTCGCTCTTGGTCATTTTGTTCCTAAGGGCTGTAGGATTGACCCGAGCCTTGTGTACAATACCGAGTATTGTCTCTAGCATGGGGTCGTTATGATCCCCATGTTTTCTCTTTCGACTTTCATGTTTGGTTGGAGTTCTACATGTCTGTGTGAGAGGTGTGGGATGAGCGAGTGTATACTCCACGCGAGGATTCAAATTCGTTTTTGTCCTCCGCACGAGCTTCTGTTCGTAGGTCAGCTGCTCCTATAAGGATTTCTTCTTCTGAGGAAGATCTTGAGGAGGACCCATCTGAGGCGACCCATCTGAGGCTCCTTCTTAGTTGTTCATGGAGGCATGACTCTTTTTGATAGTCTTTTTGGGTGGCTGGCTGTATATCGTTTTGGGGGCCTAATGTTTTGTCTTTTTGGTGGGCTGTAATATGTATATTTCTTTTGGGGCATGTAAAGCTTTTGCTTCCTTTGTTTTAACTGTGGATGTATTTAAACACATATGATATATATATATATATATATATATATATATATATATATATATATATATATAATGTATAAATGTATAGTTAGTCATCATGTTAATTTCTTATAATTATGTTTTATTCTCTTACAAAAAAAAAAAAAGAATTCGCTAAATTATTATATGCTTAAAAATGAACAAGTTATTATCTACATTTAAATGAACTAGGTCTTAGTTTTATATTCCGTTTTTCGTTCATGGTTTGGTGTGACGGTCTTTCTCCAAAAAGGGGCATCACACTAACACCCAATTAATCAATTTTGACAATAACTTTCAACCCGCCATTGGGGTTTGCTTGAAACGTTTATATTGCTTATATTTTTAATTGAACTAGTCATTCAACCTATATATGTAGAGGCAGCATAACTCCTTGATATCGTTCTTGTTCTTCATTTTTTTTTATTTTAATTCTACGTGATATTTAAAATCTCTTTCTATAAAAAAATAAAATGACATTTTTTATTTTAATCTATTTATTTAAATAAAAAAATTATCACCATTTTACATCATTAATTGGGCTATGATCTTTTTATTTTTTTGACAGGCCCAGTTTTATCACCATAAGTACATAAAATAACCCAATCTATGGGCATTTCGGGTTTACCCATTACAATCCTAGCCTATTGTGTACCTATTTGTTTGATCTAAGGTTTCTTTCTCATCCTTACAACTTATAATCTTTCCTGCTTAAGACAAAGATCAGTTCTTTGTCTTCAACACTTATTTCTTCTTCAATCGATCTGATTGGGATCTTCCTCCTCTATTCTCTGCATTTGCATCTCTCTTGGTCCACGAAGGTAATGTTCTACACCAAATTCTTTCCTTATTCCTCCATTTATGTATTCATAGTGTCTCTTATTTCTAACACCCAATTTCTCCATTTTGACAATAATGTTCAACTCGTTATTGGGATTTGCTTGAAACGTTTATACTACTTATATTTTTAATTGAACCAGCCATTCAACCCATACGTAGAGGTAGAATGACTCCTTGCATCCATTCAACTTTTGTGCTTCATTTCAATTTTTTTGGTTAAATCTTAATTCTATGTAGTATTTCCTTATTAGTTTGTTTTATAATGAACTTAAAACTACAACTTAGTTTTCCTTTTGTTTAGGGATTTCTTTATGGAAATTTATTTTGAAAATTTGGTGATAAATTATTTTCATGATCAATAACAAGTTTCATATGCCAAATTATAATTTAGTTCTATATCTGTATTTATTTATTAAAAATAGGCAAAATTGATGCAATTGCTTCCTCCTCCCATCATTGTTGGGGGCTTGTATTTATATAGGCTATGTATGATTAGGTTAAGGTATTATTTCAATTCCATCTTTGAAAAATAAATACCTTTTAGACTTTCATTCATATGCTTAATATAATAACTTCATTATTTTATCATGTTTTCTTGCCTTATGGTGTTGTTCCCTTTAGTTTAACTTTTCAATATAGCTCATGGTTAGAAGCTTTTGTATCCATCACTTATCCCTATTGGGGTAACCATCTGGGGGAGTCAATCAATAAGATTACAACATGGAACACAAGGACATAAGAATTTAACATGATTTGACAAGTCACATGCATACGTTTACTCCAGAGGATAAAAACATCTTCACGATGAGAGCAAAACAATACAAGAATAATCTTGGAGTTAAAAACCTAACGCATACCCTACCCAAATCCCCTTATACACCTTCTCTCGTAACATGAAGAACCCTTTGTTACTTTTTTTCTCTCAATCTCACCACACACCAAGGCCATTTGTTCTATTTATAGCAAAATCTCTTTGGTTTCCAAGACTCCATAGTTTCTAAGTTCCCTATATCCTAATAGATTTGCCAAATCTTGTCCAGATTCTATCATATCCATAATTTTGATTTCCTAAATCTCCAAGGACATACTTGCTAAGGATAAACATAAATTAAATCAAATATTATCTTATCAAGATACATGAGCTTAAATCCCAACAAATCTCCACCTTGGTGAATGTCCTGCCACCTTGAAAATTTATTACAGCTCCACCTTGATCCAAGTTATCTAGTCATGTGTCAACCTTCATGAACACCATGAAGAATCCTTATTTTTCAAAAGCCACAAATAAGTACCATTGGCCGCTATACGCGTATCAGTTACATCTAACCCGAACCAAACATAAACCATGACTCCACCTAATTCAAAGGCCTCAGCCAATAAACATGTGTAGCTGCATAATTCGTCATCTTCAGGCTTCCCCTCCACTGAAGCCTTTCATGAGTATTAAACAATCAACGATCTTTCCATGAGCACACCATGTCCATATTTTCTAAGAGCCACGTATCTCCAACGTGTTGTCATTCTTCACTAAACTAAGCCGTGTCTTGACCACTGTGTTACCACTCGTTACCAAGAGCCACATCATACATGTTACCACTCTTCACCACTCACCGAGTAATGTCTCCACACGTGTTAGCGCTCATCATCAGGAAGGCCACCTGCTCATACCACAACTCATCAACTACTGCTTCTCCAATACTCGTCATAGTCGATCTGAACCATCGGCTCTCATCCCATCTAATCCAAACTGTTGGCTCTGATACCACCTGTTGGACATCATCAAAGAAAGTCAATTAACAAGATGACAACATGGAACACAAGGACACAATAA
This sequence comes from Ormosia emarginata, assembly GCA_029884605.1. NCBI lineage: Eukaryota > Viridiplantae > Streptophyta > Magnoliopsida > Fabales > Fabaceae > Ormosia > Ormosia emarginata. The sequence continues at coordinate 2,451,590 of JAQQTP010000058.1, read as the reverse complement.
TTTAATATGGTTCAGCAGTCACATGCCTACATCAACCCTAGAGGATAAAAGCATCTTTACTATGAGAGCAAAATAGCATAAGAATAATTATGGAGTTAAGACCCTAACCGAAACTCGACCCAAAGCCTCTTATGCATCTTTTCTCATAACTAGAAGAGCCCCTCTGTCACTTGTTCTCTCTTAGTCTCACCACACACCTATGTCATTGGTTCTATTTATAGCAAAACCTAATTGGTCTCAAAGCAAACCCCTTGGTCTCCTAGACTCCTTTGTTTCCAAGTTTCGCAAATCCTAATAGATTTTCCAAATCTTATCTAGATTCTATCATATCCTTAATTTATATTTCTTAAATCTTCAAGGATATACTTGCTAAGGATAAACTTAAAAAAAATCAATCCTTACCTTATCTAGATACATGAACCAAAATCCTAACAAATCTCTACCTTGGCAAATGTCTTGTCACCTTAGGAATTTATTATAGCTCCACCTTGATCCAAGTTGCCTAGTCATGTGTCAACCTTTATGAATGCCATGAAGAACCCTTATTACTCAAAAACTATAAATAATTTCCATTGGCTTCTATACGCGTTCTAGTTACACATAACTCGAATCAATCATAAACAATGACTCCACCTAATTCGAACACCTCAGCCGATGAACATGTAAAGCCCCACAATCTATCATCTTCATACTCCCCTCCACAGAAGCCTTTCATAAGTATTAAATAGTCAGCAGTCTTTCCTTAAGCACACCATGTTAACTTTTTCCAAGAGCCACATATCTCTAACACATTACCATTCTTCACCAAACTAAGCCACATCTTGACCACTATGTTATCGCTCGTCAGTCGGACCTTTATTCAAGAGCAACATCATACATGTTACTACTCTTCACCACTCACCGAATCACGTCTAAGTTTAACATAGTTTGACATCACGCATGGATAAAAGAATTTAACGTGGTTCGATAAGTCACATGCCTACATCCACCCCAGAGGATAAAAGCATTTTTACTATGAAAACAAACAGTATAAAAATAATCATAGAGTTAAAAACTTAAGCCATTCTTAATCCAAAGCCTCTTGTACACCATTTCTTGTAATTAGAAGAACCTCTTTGTCACTTGTTCTATCTCAATCTTACCACACACCTAGGTCATTGGTTCCATTTATAGCAAAACCTCATTGGTCTCAAAGACTCCTTAGTTTCTAAGTTTTCCAAATTTTAATAGATTTACCAATTCTTGTCCAGATTCTATCATATTCTTAATGTGGATTTCCTAAATCTCCAAGAATATACTTGCTAAGGATAAACATAAATAAAATCAATCCTTATTTTATCAATATATATGAGCCAAAATCCTAAGAAATCTCGACCTTAGCAAATGTTCCATCACCTTAGAAATTTATTACAACTCGACCTTGATCTAAGATGCCTAGTCATATATCAACCTTTATGAACACCGTGAAGAACCTGTATTATTCAAAAATCACAAATAAGTACCATTGGCCAATATCATTGGATTGTTGCTCCTCTTGTTGTGGTGATGTTTGCTCACTTTTCTTTCTTTTGTTCTTCCACTTTGTCCTTCAAGTAAGTATTAGTCAAAATCTCTACAACATCATCAACATCACCTTTTCCGAGTCCAATAGGATTAGTCTTATTAAATGCAACATATATAGAGTCTTCTATAGTCATAGTTATTTTATTATAAACTCTAAAAGCCTTACAACTAAGAGAATAACCAAGAAATATACCCTCATCAGATTTTGCATCAAACTTACCCAAGATATCTTTCCCATTGTTCAAAATAAAACATTTGCATCCAAAAACATGAAGATGAGAAATGTTTGGTTTCCTTCCTTTGTATAATTCACAGAGGGATTTCTTTAGGATTGGCTTTATTAGGACCTTACTCATTACATAACAAGCGGTACTTATCGCATCTACCCAAAAATACTTAGGAAGATTTGTTTCATTGAGCATAATTTTAGCCAATTCTTCCAAAGATCTACTTTTCTTTTCAACTACTCCATTTTGTTGTGGAGTTCTAGGGGCTGAGAAATTATCCTCAATGTCATTTTCATTACAAAAACATTTCAAACTCTTAATTTTCAAATTCTCTACCGTGATCACTTCTAAAGGATGCAATGCTACAATTTTTCTCATTTTGAATAACTTTGATAAGTTTTTTAAATGCATTAAAATCATCACTCTTGTGAGCAAGAAAAAATGTCTATATGTAAAAGTTGTAAAGGTATAGAGGTAGAAATAACATTTTTAGCTTTGAAAGAGACCTTTACTTGTTTTTCCTTTTGACAAGAATCACAAAGTTTATCTTTTTAAAAAATGAGATTAAGTAGTCTAATTACTAATTCTTTTGAAACTAATTTATTTAGATGATCCATGTGAATGTTAGTAATTCTTCTATGTCAAAGCCATGAGTCACTTTCCTTACTCATATAGCATTTAGCATCTTGAGAGGTTATATTATCTTGGTTAATCATATAGATATTATCCACCCTATGACCAACAAATTTAACTTGCTTGTCATCCTTACTTTCAATTATGCAGCAATTAGAGTCAAAGATAACTTTATTTCCCTTGTCACATAATTGACTTATGCAAAGCAAGTTATGTTTAAGTCTTTCTACATATAAAACATTATCAATTGAGATAGACGGGTTTTTACTAACTTTTCTAAATCCAAGGATTCTTCTTCTATTGTTGTCTATATATGTGATATGTCTATGTTTCTTGGGAGCAAAAGAGGAAAACTTGGATCCATCACCAGTCATGTGCTTGGAGCGGGCACGATCAAGGTACCAATTTGAACAATTGGCCTTCAAGCACACCTACAAAACATGTTCAAGTTTTGGTTTTAGGTATCTAAACTTTTTTGGGTCCTTGTGTATTAGTTTTGGGTAAAGAGGCCTTTGGGACCAACATATGTATTCTTCCTATTGCTTCATGTGGATGCACTATGACCTTTTCTTCCACGATGAAAACATGTAACAAAAATACTACTTGACACACTTGAAGAAACGACGAAGTTTTTATAAAACTCTTGTTATTTCTTAGGATTATAACTTAATCTAGCCTTGTCAAACATATATCTTTGTTTCTCAAGTAAAATATTCAAGTTATCTATTCCCAAGGTAAACTTAGTAAGGGTATTTTTCAAATCTTCAACTTCTTTTTTCCAAAGATAAACATGAATGATATGAAGAAGATGAAGAGGAAACATCTTTTTTAGAAGAACAAGTAGAGCATGATGAATTAACATCAATTAATCTAATAGTCTCATTTTCTAACTTCAACTCTTCAATTTCTTTGTTTAAAGAAGAAATTTGATTTTCAAGAGAGAAAATTATTTTCTTTGAAGATGAAACTATTTTTGCAAGTCTTATGAATTCTTCATGCAATTCCTCAAAGACATCTTGCAATTTCTCATAAGAAGATTGAGATTCATGAGTTTGAGATCCTACCTCTAAGCCATTTTTTGCCATGAGACAAAGGTTGACTACTTCATCATCTGGTTCATCTGAAGAGTCCATGTCATTGTCTTCCCATACAATGCATGTTCTTCTTCCTTTCTTCTTTTTGTTTGGCCTTCTCTCAAAATTCTCTCCCTTATTTTGATTTATAGGACAATCCATCTTCATGTGCCCTAGTTTTCTATGTTCCAAGCAAGTGGAATGAGCTAGAGTTGAACTTTCACCCTTCTCAGAATTTTTCTTTGGAGAAAAGGGTGGCTTTCTTATATTTTCCTTCTTCTTTAAAAAATTTTCAAACCTTCTAACAAAAAGGTTGAATGTTTCTTCATTCTTCTCCAACTCCTCTAGCTTATATTCATCATCATCTTTATCATTGTGGGATGAGGAGGCCTTAAGAGCTAGCATTTTGTTATTCTTATCAATATCTTCATTTTGGTAAAGCCTTAACAATTTCATCTCATGTTCTTGAAGCTTCCCAAAGAGTATTGGAAGGGTCATGGTGGTAAGATTTCTTGATTCAGCTATAGCAGTCACCTTGGGCTTCCATTCCCCACTCAAACATCTCAAGACTTTTTTAATCAAATCTTTACTGGGAAATATTTTTTCCTAATTAGGCAAGATTATTAACAATATGAGTAAATCTCTTTTGCATATCTTGTATACTTTCTCCTTGATTCATTCTAAATAACACATATTCGTGTGTGAGTGTGTTAATTCTTGCTCTCTTCACCTCACTAGTTCCCTCATGGGTAACTTAAAGAGCATCTCATATTTCTTGTAAAGTTTTGCAATTAGAAATTTAGAAATACTCATCATACCCTAGAGCACTGGTGATGATGTTCTTAGCTCTAACATTGTATTAAACTTTCTTTTTGTCCTCATCGGCCCATTCAGCCTTTGGCTTTGTGACTTCTCTACCTCCAACCATCTTGGTAGGAACAAAATGACCATTTTCAATAGCATCCCAAATATCAAGATTAATAGCTTCAATAAAAAAATTTATTCATTCTTTCCAATAGGTATATCTGATCCCATTAAAAGCAAGGGCCCATTAATTGAGCCACCTTCAAGTAAAACACTTTGAAAAGAAACAATCATTCATCTTGAAGTTATTAAGCTCTTTAAACAAGAGTTAATCTCTGATACCATTTGTTAATAAGTGGCTTCATAACTCAAGAGGAGGTAAATTGAGTTTTTCAAATTATTTTGCAAACAAGCCCTTTTTAATTTTTGTTAAAGTTATTTTCTTATATGGTGAGTGAATTTATAACAACAAAAGGATCTCACACAAATTTTTAAAGAAAGTGAATTAGTAGAAGGAGAAGCAACAAGTATGCCAAGCTAATAAACAAACTTGAAAGTAAAGAGATAAGGGTAGAGAAAGAGTGCAAACAAGATTTATGTTCTTAGCTCTTGTGATCTACGTCTAGTCCTTAGGATCATCTACCTAGGAGTTTCCACTATTCTTCAAGCTTCAATAGGTACTTGAGAAACCCTTACAGGCTTTGAGCTCTTCTTACACTTCTAGGATCATCCACCTTTATGTGTAGAAGTCTCTTTGTTTCCTAGAAGGATTTTCCACCCATACAAGTATTCACAATAATGATTGAAAAGAGTAAACTCTCTCAAAAAGTAGATTATACAACTTAAAGCACTATAAAGCTTTGAAAGATATCTCAAAAAGGCTTTAAAACAGAGCAATAGAGTAGAAAGAATTAAAACTCAAATTTAACATTTGGGAGTAGGTTGTTAGATGTTCAAAGATGGCATTAAGTGTCCCAAGACTTATATTTATAGCCCATCAATGAAATAGAGTCGTTAGAAAGAGTTAGTGAAGCATTTAATGCACTAAAACTAGTCATTGCTAGTTTTAAAAGTGTGTAATCGATTAAAATGGTATGGTAATCTATTACCATGCTTTAAAATATGTTCTGGGATCATTGTAACACTTGTTAATTAATTACCATGCTTTTGTAATGGGTTTTAGAAGGTTCATAATAGATTATGAAATTCTTGTTCGTAATCTATTACAAGCACTTTGACTTGCTTGTAATGGATTACCTACTGTCGATAATGGATTATGAAGCTCTTGTAATAGATTACAACCATTCTAAAACCAAATTTTGAGCACAAACAATCTTTGTAATGATTTCGATCAAACAAAATTTGGATTTTTAAAAGATTCAAACAAGATTTTCATAACCCAAGTTTAAAACATGATGATCTTTTCAAAACCAATTTGAGCTTATTGAGATATCAAAGAGCACTTCTCACAAATAAGATCCTAAGTCCTACAAATCTATTGCCTTGAAGCTTCCCTTGGACTTGGTCTTTGTCATTGTTTTGTTATCATCAAAACCTTCATGAAATAAGCATTCACACCTTACTAGTAAAAAAGGCAAGGCACGAACATCATAGACAGTTCTTCTGGTGGAGCTGAGTAGATGTTTGAGAATTGTTGACACTTGTCACATTTCTGGACGTGTTTCACACTATCAACCTCCATGCTAGGTCAGTAGTAGCCAGCTCACAGCGCCTTTCGGGCTAGAGATTTTCCTCCAAGATGCTGTCCACATCTTTCCTCATGGATTTCGGCCAAAATATACTTAGCATCTTTTGGCCAAGATATTTGAGGAAGGGGTAAAAGAACCCATGGAAGTACAACTGATTGTCATATAGGGTATACCACGCTGCTGTCCATACTAATTTTTTGTCCTCCTAATGATCTTCGAGCAAGGTCCTATCTCGGAGATAGGTGACAATTAGTATGATCTATGTTTTATTTTCTTTCAGTAGGAGGACTTCAGAGTCTGTAATACTAGGTGCTAGTAACTTTTCCTGGATCGCGAACTTGTTATTGTCGAGGCTTTTCATGCTGGCAAGCTTTAATAAGATGTCTGCTCTTGTGTTTTGTTCCTTGGGAATATGATCTACTTTGATGCTAGCAAAATTCTCCAGGAGCTTCTTTACCTTAGCTAAGTATTTCTATAAGAGAGATTCCTTAGCCTAGTAATCACCTCAGATTTGTTAAGTTGCCAAGTATGTATCACTGTAGAGCACTATATTGGTGGCCCCCATTTCCTTGGCCATGGTGATGCCCGCGACACATGCCTTATATTCATCTCAGTTGTTTGAAGTCAAAAACTCGAATCTTAAGGAATGCTCTAGGGTGAGTTTGGCCTCATTTTCTATGATGACCCCGACACCGCTTCTTTTGGGATTCGAGGAGCCATTTATATAAATGGTCTGAGAATTCTCTTTGGGATGGTAGGCATTCGTTGTAAGCTGCACTAGAAAGTCAGATAACACTTGGATCTTTATGGCTTGTCTTAGCTTGTAGGTTATCTCGAATTCAGAAAGCTTCACGAACTATGGGACCATTCTTCCAATGAGGTTTGGTTTATGTAACACTTGACGAATTGGTTGTTCTGTTCTTATGACCACATAATGGCATTGGAAATATTAGCGCACTTGTCTAGCCGCAGTGAGTAGTGCTAGGGCCAGTTTCTCAATCCTTTTATACTGGAGTTCAAGGACTTGCAACATTTTGCTCACAAAATAGATTACCCTTTGACCTTAGGGGGTTTCCCTTATCAAGACCGAACTAAATGCTTCATTGTTGATGGAGAGATAGACATACAAGGTTTCACCAGGCTATGGCCTCATCAAGATAGGAGGTGTTGCCAACATGTTTTTAATTCTTGGCACACGACCTCGCGCTCTGGGGTACACTCAAAATCTTTCCCTTTTTTGAGGAGTTTGAAAAAGGGGAGAGACTTGTGAGTAACCTTGGCTAAGAAACCACTAAGGGTTGCTATCCATTCTTTTAGTTGTTGTACTTTCTTCATGGATTGTGGACTGCACATATTAAAAACTGCCTAGCATTTCTCTGGGTTGACTTTAATGCTGCAGTTTGTCGACAAAAATTCTAAGAACTTATCGGCCTGCACTCCAAAGGCACATTTCTCCTTATTCAACCTCATATTATGTTTCTGGATTTGGGCAAATACTTCTTCCAAATCTTTGACATGGTTCTCAGACTCTGACATCTTGACAATATCATGTCATCAATATAGACCTCGAGCATCTTACTAATCTATTATTTGAAAACTTTATTCACCATTCATAGTAAGTTGCACTTGCATTCTTTAAACCGAAAAGCATAACCTAGTAACAATAGCTTCTCATTTCGATTATGAACGTAGTTTTCTTTTCGTCCTCCGGGTGCATAGGGATTTGGTTATCTATGGAATATGCATCCATAAATGATAGAAGTCGAAACTTGGATGAATCATCTACCAGCTTGTCTATGTTGGGAAGCATATAAACGTCCTTAGGGCACGCCTTATTTAGGTTTGGGTAGTCAATAACATGCACTATTTCCTATTAGTCTTCTTCACTAAGACTACATTGGATAACCAAGTTGTGTAGGAAAATCCCCTAATAAACTCGATATCCAATAGTTCCTTTACTTGTTTTTGAATGACCTTTTGCCTTTCTGGTCTTACTTTCATATTTTGTTGTGTGACCGTCTTGGCATCATTTTAATTGGAAAGTCGGTGAGAAATGAAGTTGGGGTCTAGGCTTGGCATGTCGAAAGTTTAAGTCTAGAGGTCTTTGTTTTTCTAAAGGAATGTTATTAACTGGGACTTCTCTTCTTGATTTAATTGAGCTCCAATCTTAGTGACTTGATCTAGCTTGACACCAATCTGGAGGGACTCAAGTTCTCCTTCTAGTTAAGGGCGAGTATCTCAGATCTCTTTGCATACATCTAATTCAGTCAAGAGGACGTTGATAGAGTCCGTAGTGACTGAAACAGATTTGTTGCGCTGGTCTATTCTTCGTGGTCCTTTTGAGATTTTAAGGCTCTCGTTATAGCACCTTCGACCCGTTGCTTGGTCTCCTTTGATTGTGACAATCTTTTCATGTTGGTCAAGGAATTTCATGGCCAAATAGGGATGGATATCATTGCCCCAAAAGCATTGAAAAAAGGGTAACCTAGGATCACGTTGTAGGTAGAAGGGCAATTTACCACGATGAGCTTGACTTTGGGTGTTTTAAACAGTGGGTCCTTACCCATGGTCAGGTGAGTCTCAACATATCCAACTGGGGTGATTTTGTCTCCTATAAGACCAATCAACTCACCAGTATACGAGATCAAATTCTTCTTTGAGAGTCCCAATTTTTCGAACAGATCTAGGAACATAATGTCAGTCGAACTCCCTTGCTCATCAAATATACACCAAACCTTAACATTGGTGATTATCCCAGATATCACCATATGGTCATCATGATATGGAATTATGCCTCCATAATCTTCTTCAGAAAAATAAATTGATGAGGCTTTCCATGAGTTGCTCCCCGGTTTAGAGATCGGATGAGAGGCCATGCTTAGCATAGCCTAGAGGGCTTTTTTCCTTACATTATTGGATTCGCCTATACTTGCGAAGCCCCTCAAAATTGTGTTGATTGTCCAGATTACTTCTGTATGTCGATGAACATCATTCTGAATAGGAGGATCCCTAGGTTGTGCCCTATCTTGGTTTTGGGCATTATCCCGAGATGGACCTTTTCTGCATTTTCATTCCTTTCTAGTGATTGTTTTCTCTGATACGGGGATGGACTTCTCTGGGGTTTGTAACTCATTTTCCTATAATTTATGTTTCCCCTCGGGGTTCCATTCTGGGATTGGCAAACATATTGGCCCAAGCAGCCATCTCAGATCAAGGATTCAGTGGCATCCTGAAGGTGGACGCAGCCTTTAGTGGTATGCTCATATCCTTCGTGGAATATGTAGTGCTTTGACTTGTCTTTCTAGGCATGCTTCCTCAATGGAGGAGGTTTTTGGATATCTCTGAACTCTATGTTCATCATCTTTTGGTAGATTTCGGTCTAGGGTGCATTAAGGGGGTATAGTCTTTATGCTTCCCATTTGGTGGTGGTTTGGAGTTTTGAGGTTGTGAGAGAGTTGGGGTCAGTTTGGGTTTTGCTTCCTCACCTTTATCAACATGTTTCCTAGCGCGGATACGTCTTCCGCGTTGATATACTTGTTTTCTCTCGCCCTAAACTTATCCATCGTCTGAGGTTCTTTCTTAGTAAGGGACGTGAAGAATGGACCAGAATGGAGATCTTCCCTTAAGTAATGTAGGGCAAGTCTCTCGTCCCAATCACAGATATTTAAGAATTTCTTTTGAACCAAGCTATATGATCCTAGAGTGACTCTTATTTTCCTTGTTTGACATAAGAGAGACATGAAATGGATTTTAAGAATTTCTTTTGAACCAAGCTATATGATCTTTTATTTTCCTTGGTGGTAAAGTTTTAGCATCGAAAATCTCTCAAGGACAAGTATTCCTAGTAGTCTGTGAACTTCAGAGTCAGGGTCGTAAACCATCTCAATGCGACTTTCTTAAAGGAGAGGGGGAAAACACGGCACATGAGTGAATCATCGTCTCCAACAAATAGTATAGCGAAGATGTGGGCATCAAAATGCTCTTAGGAATCTGTGGTCCCATCATAGGCTTCAATATTAGTTGGATACTTGAAATGTCTAGGGATCTAGTAGGCCATCAAATCATCAGAAAAGGCCATCAAACCATCCTTCGTTGCCTGATCTCTTATTCTCTGACATTTTATGTCTCTTGATTTCCAGCCCTTCGTCCGGGTTTCGTTATCTTGGAATTTTTCAGATCACGCTCCCCGTCGCTAGCTAGTCCTTGTCGCAGGCTAGTCCCTTTCTATTGTTTTGGTGTGGCACCATCTCACTTTCTCTTTCTACATGGACCGATCTCTCCAATTCGTGAATACCTTCGTCCTGGAGTTGGATAAAGGAGATTAGTTCACGTCGTGATAATCCAGGAGGAATCGACTTGTCTTGATAGGATTGAACGCCTTCATTATTCTCCCTCACACCTAGGCATTGTAAAGCTTATAACCATGGTCTTGCTTCTCTTGAAAAGGCTCCGCACGATCCAAGTAGCTACATGAGCAGAACGCATCGTGAAGAAGAGGAAGGCTTCTCGCTGGAAAGAGAAGTTTCTTCTCCATCACACTTGGGTTTTGGTTGGGTAGGGATTGGATCTTGAGTAGCAGCAGAGCCACAATGGTGACTGGTGGTTAGCTGATTTTGTGCAATAGAGGCACGGTTCTGTCTGGTGGTTACCATGGTGAAGGTGGTGGGATTCGAAGTTTATCGTTCCCCATAGACGGCGCTAATGTTCTGAATTGGTTTCAGATATTCACCTGAATATCACTGAGATAGGTGGTTTCCTCCGTAGCATGGCGACGACGATAGTGATGCGAGGGGTTGGTACTTGTAAAAGATACTCTGACACTCAAATTATACCGTGCACAAAGTGGATAGTGTTTAAATGTTCAGATCTATACCTTGGTGGCTTTGCCTAGTATTTATAGGTGATGTCATGGAGGAAAAATTCCTTTAAAATGGGTAATTAATGATAATGAATGCCATTAGTGAGGATCCTTAATTACAAAATAGGAATCAGTTAGAGCAATTATCTCTTTGTAACTGTAATTCCTTGAAAATCATGATTTGAGGGAGGGATTTCCTCCTCGTTTACTAAGCGTTGTTGTGGCTAGTGATACGTGCGTTGTGGGATAGGATCCGTCCTAAACTAGTTGGGTTGCTCCTGGTTGAGTTAACCCAGAACCCAATCCAAAACACAAACAATGCTTCATGAATTAAAAAAATGATTAAACAGTTCTCATGTGTTTTGATACATGAGCAACTCCTGCAATCCTATAAGAGAGTGATATATGTTTGTTAATCCGATGATCGTCAACCTACTTATTAAGTTCTCACTTTTTCTCTCCTATTTTTATATTATAACTTATATATATATATATAAAAGACTATTATCCAACATTTAAATAAAAAAAATATACAAGAAAATAGGGATATGTATAATTTTTTTTTTTGAAAAAAACCTTATGATGAGTAGCCTTGCTTAACTCGTACTTTATTAATAAAAACATGTAAATGATATGTTAAATCATTATTTTAGATTTAAGTATGTGTTTGGATTATTTTATTTTTTCAAAATAATTTATAATTAAAAATTTATAATTTTTTAAATAAATAATTATTTCTCAAATTTTAAGCATTACCAAACATGCTATGAAAGGGATTTTTTTTTCTAAGACTTATTTGTTTGGTTTTTTTTTTTAAAGGAAGGTGGAGAGGATACAGTATATTCCTTGATGATATGAAGATTTTCCCACCACCACTATTTCCACAGGAATTTGGACATTGCGACTTATTCAGTTGGTGGATTCATGTCCTGGTACTGGTACCCACCAGTGGCAGCTCTCGTAAGATTTAGGAGAGGTGATATTTCAGTTTTAAAAGTGCAATTGGGATTACATGCACTTCACGAAAACCCAAAAAGTGAAGGAATATTAGCAAGAACCAATTCTTCTGTGTGCTCTTCTTGACATTGAAATCATGATTACAATATGCAGAAAATCTTCAGAATGGATAATCTAATAAACTGATTAATATAATACTTATATACAGGTATAATTGGAATTAGATCGAGTAGGACATGAAGAAGATTTCCTTTTCACTTTCTTTTTAAGTGGTGCTGTCTGATATTGACAATGCATAATTCATTGATATGATGAGGGACAAGAAAAGGCAGTTATACTTAATCAACACACATTACACCAAACATATAATAGTCTGTACTCAGATAGTACTGTTTCTTCGTTTATTAATTATTGCTGATAAACAAAATCAACGAAATGATATTAGACAATTTAAAATTCGTTAATTAGATGTCTATATTTCATAAAATTTAAATTATTATTCTTTGTATATATAGTTATTCAGTCTACTACCTGCCATGCACTTCAAAATTTCTTTCTCATGTTCATAATATTGAAATGTTTTGGATGTTTAAAAAGTAAACCAAACACTTTTCTTGAAAATCTGCAATATATTCTCGGAACCATTGTCCATTGTACATAATTTGTATGTGTAAATTAAGCTGGTTATTCCATGTGCTCGAACAGCAATCGAAAGGAACATAACCTACATATATTAGGGTCCGAGTTGGTGTAAAATATTTTATGCCACACATCACGCATCATCTCAAAAAATATATTTTGGCACTTAAAATATTTGTTGATATACAAATAAGTCTTTATAAAGATACTTATAAATAACTCTTCAACAATAAATTTGATAAGATTTGAATAGCGACTAACTTAGTTAACACAGTCTGTCATTACCAATTGCACCAACCGTTTATTAACTTAAGCAAGCAGATTTTATTACTTTTTTATTTGACAAATTTGGTCAATATATATAAATCAATGAATTCAAGTTTTAAATTAAGAATTGCATGTCTTTTTTTTTTTCAGAAAGTTGGCAACGGACTTTAATGAAACATTTTAATTATTAAAGGAAACAAATAATTAAAAATACACAAACAAAGAAAAGTGTGAAAATGGAAATGAAGAACTTTTTAAGGGATGTTTGGTTTGATTTTATTTTTTCATTTTTAATTGATATATTTTCATTATAATTATAAAAATGTTACCTTATTTTTATTCTGTTTTCTAAATTTAAAATTCTTTGAAGAAAATGGTAAAAATAAATATTTTTGAAAATAGGAACAAAATAAAAACAACGTTAAATTTTTATAATTATAATAAAAATATATCAACTAAAAAAGAACTTGAAAGCAAACCAAACGTCATCTTATTATTTCATGTACTGTTGGGTTTCATACTAGCAGAAATTGATCTATAACAATGGATTTTATGAATTGGAAAAAAAAAAAAAATAACTAAGTTATTCATGACGTATTTAGGTAGAGAGCTATAATAAAGTTTTAGGTTACGTTTGGTAACAAACAAATAATTCCATAGAATAAGAATTGGAATAAGAATAAGAACAATGAATTAGAATAAGAATTTTATTTTAATTTTATAGTTTAATACAATTAAAAATAAAATAAAATAAAATATCATAAAAAGTGATTCAGTAATTTGGTATGTGGAATACAATATAGAATAGAATTCAAATTGATTTAAATGACATAAATATCTCAAATAAAATAAATATGAAAATTTAACTTTTTTTTCATATTATATATATAATGCAAATATCTATTTTTAAAGCAATATTTAAGATTAATTTTTAAACAACTTTAATAAAATAAATATTGATAATATGTTTTCTACTTTTTAATGATTTTTTCTTATAACTAATATGTTAGTTATGATTATAAGCATTATTATATTGGTACAATATTAATTTTAAGATAAAACTTCAATAAAAAAGATTGAAAAATTATCCAACTTATTATAAAAATAACTAATAGTTTTATGATAATCTTAAATGAAAATTATAATACAAAGAAAGCACCAAGGTTAGATATTTAAAAGACTGAAAATTTACAACACAGAGAATATATGTCTTTTTATTATTGCTAAAAATTTACAGCAAATGAATACTTTGTAAATTATAATAAACGTTAAGTTTGTCATTTTATAAATTAGTTAAGGGTGTATTAAGAAAAATATATGGAATTCTATTCTAAAAAAATGTACAATCGCAATCTCATATTTTTTTAGAGAATAAAATTTTATGAATTTGTAAAATGAGATTTAAAATAAAAATGCTATTTCATATTTCTTTTCTATCGACAAATATAAAAATACTATGATTTTAAATATAGAATCGCATTCCATTCCTTCGTACCAAATGTAACCTTGTGGGATTTGAAGGATTGTAAGTCAAGCTGTTGATATATCTAGAGAAATCAAATGAGGGGAAAGAAAAAAGCTAATGTGGGTTCTGAAGGAAGAAATAGTGACTAATAAACTTCAATTTATCTATTGGCCAAAAATAAAGAAAGAAAAAACAGAATTAGATTATAAATGATGAATATATTTAGGAAAAAGAAAATAAATCATTTTAAATAAAAAGGAAACAAAGACCTAAAAAAGAAAGAGAAAAATAAAGAGAAATTCTTAAGTGCTTCAATAATAAGACATTTCTCTTATTTTAAACTATTGAATAAGTATCGGGTCATACTTATGAGTCATTATTATCTCTTATTTAAATTATATTTTTAATTATACTTCAATAATAACATTAAAAATATAGTTTAAGTGAGAAAAAAAATAAATCACAAATCTGGTGTGGCATTCATTCATTGGTCTAGAGTAAAGAAAATATCTTAATCCAAAAACATTCTAATAATCTCTCAAAGAAGACCCTTTAAGCTTTCATTAATAATTGATTTTTATTTTAATTAGGGTATCATAATGATGGGCTTCCACGAATCCGCAAAGAAGTACAAAAAGGGGAAAACATTTACCCGGAAGTAACACATAAGTAAAACTATTAACAGAATAATGGTATTTGAAGAAATTTATTGGGTTGGATACAAAATGATGAATAAAATTTGGGGAGAAGAAAAGTGAAACAAATGCAAAACACATATTGGTTTCATTTCATTCATTGATTATATATCATGGATGAATGTACCAAAATATGTCCTACGTGGCAACAACTAGGGCTGTGATCACGTGCAGTAACATAGTGCTTTTATATATTATAATCGTCAAAGAAAACACTATGCTTTTACACTAACCAAACTTATTAATATATATCATTATTATGCTCCAACTAAAAATCTTCTTTCCAATTTGTGCCGTGCCGTATCAGCCACTCATGTCATGTTTCTTTAAGATCACTCACAAAAATTCATATATTCATTTTCTTGATCTCATGAATCATTACATGGAAGAACAAGCAAATAATGGTAACGGTAATCACCAAAATCAAATGCAATATTCATTTTTGTAACTCACAAACAAATGAACTTAATACATGTACAATATTCTCAAGGTGGAAATATCATATTATACACAATAAAAAGGTCAATTAATTCTGATTTCTGGTTTCAATATCAATAAGCAGGCCATAAAAAGTGAAAAAGGCAAAAGAAAGTTAACAAAACAAAAAGGATTTAGTAGCATCATTCAGGTTATAAGCTTTCCACTAACCATTCCTTTTGTCTCTAAACTCTTTTTGGTTCAACTGAAATACCATCAATGGTGTAATGGGTTTGGACCTGTTGGCACACGACGCTTCTCAACACCATAACGTGAATCAATCTCTGTCTCTGATGGGTCTGGCTGCACTGCCATTCCCGGTGATTGTTTATGATGATGCTTAAAGAAAGGAGAGAAGTCAAATTTGCTAGCTAGAACTTTTCTGCTGATCAAGGGGTGGTGAGAGGGTAATGAGAAACTAACTTGTATGATTTGTTTTTTGTTGATCTTGGACTTGAGATTATAACACTGATGAAAGAGTAACAAGATCAGGGACAGCCACAGAAGAATGAGAAGTACTTGAGGGATTTTGAAGGCCATGGTGGAAGAGGAGGAGAAGGCAAAGGGTTGAGAAGGGGAAGCATGGAGCAGTGAGATAAGGAGGAAACTCTAAGATAGAATGATAGATAAAGAAGATTTTAGCGATGGAGTTTTTACAAGTTGGATTTGGTGCACTCAAGGCTCAAGATATGAGAAATGGTGGGGGGAGGGGTTGAAATGTGTGTGAATTGGCCTTTCATGTGAAACCTGACTGCATTAGAGTTTAGAGTACCTCTTTTTTATGGTATATTGTTAATGAAGAGAGTGAGGAATGAGAGGAAGGTAGACCCTTTTCCCAATGGAAGTTCCTTAGAAATAAAGAAAAAAAATTTAGGATGATGATGTACCAGTTGTCAAACCTGGAATTATGTATGATTATGCTTATTATTAATCCCTTGAATATCCTAGATGCATTGGGAAAATGTACAAGATCACTTTCACTGTCTTTCTCTTACTTCAGACAAAAAAGAAAAAGAAAATAAAAGAAAAGAAAAGAGATGATTGGGTGCAAGGAAAGATCCATGCTGGTTTTGAGTGAATTGCAACTAAATTAAAAGGGTGGGGAATGTGCAATCCATATTTTCTATCGGCAAAGCAATGTAAGAACTATTTGACAAAGGTAAGGGTGCAATTTTAACTGTTGCAGAAAAGTGAAGGACAAAGTAATAGATGAAGCATATGAAAAGTGAATTTGAGATCATTATTTTCCCTTTCGCTTTTGTTTTATTTTCCCTATATTTTTTATAATGTAGAGGTTTTGCTTGTTAAGGAGAAAATATCAGGCACTCAAAGTACATTACCTTTCCCTTGTAAGTTCACATTTTCGGTCAAATTAAATTCAAGCATTAAAACCCATGTTATTGGATATTATAATTTATAATCGATATTTTTAATAAAAATGGTATTAATGATAGGTTACTCTAATATATTGGTCAGTGTGCCAGTAATATGTTTAGGATTTGGAAATGCATGCAGAAGTCCATCAAAAAGGGTACTCACTCAAAGAATTTCCTAAGGGATTTGAACCCATGCATTTGGGAGTATAGAGTCTTAATTATCCAGATCTCTTATATCAGTTGAACCAACCCACGTTGAAAATGCTAGATATTTTTTAGCCACAATAATAAATTTCATGTATTCACGTTTAACTTTAGTATATGACATGTATATAAAATAAATTAGATATAAGGTACTTTACATCAAAGAAAAATCACATCATCAAGAACGCACAATAAAAAAAATAGTTAAAAATCGTTGTCGTCATATAGGAGAGAAATCACCTTCTTTATCTACATACACAAAAAACTTTTGTGGTCTTAGTGAAATCGTCATAATACATATAAGACGAGCAAAGTCTTTCATTACATTTATAATATAAGTTAACATATCTTAATAGAAAACTCATCACAAACCTCACAAGCCTAAAACAATACTATTCTCATATGTCTAAATATTTATAAAATTCCAATAATGAAATAATTACAAGAGTCAAATTAATAGATGTTTTATAATATTTGACAATTAATTAATCCGAATCTTAAGAAATTAGTGACTATGTTAATTTATATAAGATTAAAAACATCCCTTCATAATCATTTTTAAGACAACAAATTTTCTTCTTTAAATCATATAAAAAAATTATTTTTATATATATTAAATTATCAAAAGAAATATAAGTTGATTGAAAAAAATATTTAATTGAGGTAAAAGTACTATTTATCTCTCAAAACTTTTAGAATAATCTAAATAATCTAAAATCAATAATCAAATTATAGATTTTAGAAAAAAAAAAGTTGTTTTATAAAAAAATAATCAACAACTTTTTATGCTTCAACCCGAACATTTTTGCTTTTAGAAAAACAACTTAATTTGAGTAAGAACTGTTCTCCTGAATAATTAATCAATTACAAACATGCACCGGACCAGATATATATGCCTTGCTTATTTGGAAAAAAAAATATTTAAATTAATCCTGGCTCACATGCGCATATTAATTAAGTAGCCGTGGTTAATCAATAACCAAATATATATAAAATGTATTTACTGAATGAAGTGTTTATTATAAAATATAAGATGAGTGAATTTATATCATTAAATCTTATATAAAAAATTAAAATTAAAATATAAATATATATAATTTTTATAAGTAATTACATAATTTTAAATAAATTTTAATTTTAATTATTTATATATAATTATATAATTAAAATTTACTTATTTCACTTTCCCATGATGAAAACTCATCTGATTATATCTAAAAGACTTATTTAATGATTATATTATTAACAATGTATATAAAATATAATATAGTTAACATCTATTAAAGTATCCACACAGGGAAGAAGTTTCTCACTAATTATAAATATCTTCAATTCACCAAAAGAAATTATATTGATTAGTTAAAAAATGAATTTAATTTTAATGTGCTATGCATATAAAGAAAATCCTATATATAATATATTTATTATTGGAAATGATGATGAATTCCTTCACGATAAGGTTACTTTAAAAACTACGGGTGATTTTGTTGGGTCGAGTTGTGAAGATATTTAAGTCCAAACCAATGAAACAAGCACACAGGTTTGTCTAGTTTAAATTTGAAAAAATTTTCTTGAACTATTTGACCTAAACCAATTTGACTAATTCTTTATTTGGATTATAAGTAATGAAGAAAAAAAAAATAAAGAGAAGAATAAAAATAATTTTTTTAATTTAAAAGTTTAAAATAAATAAAAAGTAGAAAAAAATATATAAAAAAAATATTTTCATCTCTTTTTTTAAAGATCAAATTTTTATTCTTTCAAAATTAAAGTGAAACAATTTTCATTCTTTTTTTATTAATCTTTTAAATAAATAAAATAACTATATTTCAGTCTTTTCTTTTATTTTCTAGTTTATACTTATTTATTTCATTCTAATTTATTAATAAAAAAATATAAATACAATATAAATCTAAGTTGATTCACTTCAAGTCATCCGGTTATTACTCTTTCTTTTCAAGCAAGTATAATAAATTTATATATATATATATATATATATATAACCATACATCTAGTGTAAATATGTAAAACACTTACACTTCTGCTCTTCTACATCAAAACCATATTCTCTCTCTCTCTTCTGCTCTCTCTCTCTCTCTCTCTCTCTCTCTCTCTGAAGTGAGAAGTAGCCTCCATAGATCTCCCCCAATTAGACCCCAAACCACCACCCACCACAATATGCAACTGACCTCCTGCCGCACCACCAAGGACCGCCACAGCAAGGTCAATGATTGCAACCTCAGCATCAGCATGCCACCTCACTACGCCTCTCGTATATTGTAGCGCACCTACGAGCTTAGCGTCTTTGCACGAAGGGCGAAGGCACCAGATCTGTGAAGGGGGAAACGTCACCATTGGCAACTGGGTAGCAGAGGGTCGCTGTCAATGAAGCACCAAAAGGCAGAAGCAGTTGGATGAGGAAGAAAAGGGAGCAAGGTCTTATGGAAGAAAAGGGATCAAGAATTTGAAAGAAAATGGAGAAATTTCTCTCATTTTCATGTACTATCCAAAACGCACAGCTCAGTTTCAGAAACAATTTTAGATCTGCAAACTATTATTATTATTATTATTGGATACTTTCATTATTTTATTTTTGTAGAGTTAGGCATTTAATTTTTTTAACACATATGAGGAAGAATTTGAGTTAATTATGAAATTAATAATAAAATTAAAGTAGTATACACCATTAGTATAAAGAATTTTATACAGTTATCTACTAATATTTTAACGCTTGTGATTTTATTTTAATTACAAAGAAAAAAATATAACAATAAATACTAATTTAACAAAATATCAATTAATGTTAATGTAAAATTTATTTACACTGATAATGCATATCAATTAAACTCTTTTAGCTTCATATATATTAAATCAAAAGTTCAAATCTTAAAAATATAATGTTAGGAGGGCTTCTTAATTGTGATAATACGTGAAAAATTAGTCTTATAGCAATGCCAATAAAGATAATAACTTAGATTTTGAATTACTTAAAGAATTATTAATAATACTTATTAATCCCAAGTCAATTTTATCATATTTATATAGATGCATTAACCTTTTAAGTTGGTAGAAGATCAACGTTTTTAGTAGGGATGATCATAGATCCACGTAGACACGTGAACTCTATTAACCTAACCTGATCCAATGGAAAAGTTTCGGGTGAGATTGAGTACGTGGGTTAATTCGGGTGAAATGAGTTGAAACGTGAACAACAATGCTACACAGCCAAAATGCTATCCCCGAATTTAGGTGCCAGAATGATGTGGCAAAACACTTAAGTCAGTTAAGTGTGAGATGGCACGCCTTTTGTTTTAATTGTTTATCATTATTTCTAATTAAAATTTTATAGATTAAAAACTAAAATAGGTTAAGGAAAAGAAGGAAGCATCGTCATCAATGACAAGTAGTGTTTAGTGATGGCAAAGCCTTTCTCTTCCAAATCAATATAGAAAAAAACTCAGGTGAAGTTTGTGTTATCCGTACTTTTTATTTCACTTTGTCTTTCATCTTTTATTATTCAACTCGTCTTTTATCATATTTATTTTTTTCTATTCCTTAAAAAGAAGACATACAGATTAACTAATATTTTTATCATAAATACACGCACACATACATACCTCAATATTTTTTTCACACATCATTTAATATCGTTATCATATTTATTTTTTTTTATCACTTTTTTTATATATTACAAACTAGTTAATTAAAAACAATCTTTTGGTTTAAAGAAACCATAAACTAACCCAAGATAACACTAAAAGTTTTGATCCTCAGAAGAATCCTCATCGGAAGATTATCGGAAGACGTAAATACTCTGGTAATCACATCCTTAAAAAGAATGTAATATATACAAAGAGGTGAGACAATCTACATCATTACTAGCGTAATTAACAATACTTTACATTAATATTACAATTCATATTATCACACATCTTTTTAGAGATGTAAGATCATCTTTTTCCTTTATTATTTCCCCTCTAATCTCCCTTGCATTTAGATTCTACACAATCCCACTCTCTGAGTGTAGAATCTTGGTTGTACACCATGGTACACACGAACAACTTATACTTTCTTATGTTTCTCCATTGAACTCTAGGACCAGGGCTATGAACTCTAGCCACATAAGGCACAAGTGCATGAAGAGTGTGCCTCAAATTATCGTTTACCACTTGGATTGTTGTACCATTCTTCAACTCGGCTCACCTTTTCAGATGGTTGAGCTAGGTAAGTATTTTCAAGGTCAAAAATTTATTTCTTTTATACACTAGATTTCTAATAAAAATTTGGGTTCTTGACCATCCTAGTCAATAAACTAGCACTTAGAAAATAATAAGAAGATAAGCTCATAATAGTAATAGGCCTGGAGGGGTACGGATCAAACCAACCTAAAACTGTTGAGGACATCCGACTGATGTGTCAACATGTCAAGTTTCATCTTTACCAACGGTCACTTCCCGACCAATGAAATCACTACCAACGGCTACGAAATGATCACTTAAATGATTATTTGTAACGAATCCCAAAGCCTTTGAATGTCTTAAACGGCAGGAATCTGAGTGGTTGAGGTTCATGTCATCTATATAAACCGACCTGGTGGTCTAAGTCAGGCATGTTCCATTTTTCTACCTAAACGCTCATTGACTTAACACACGCCATATAAAAGTGAATAATAAAATACATACCAAATATCAAAGCTATAAAACACAACCAAAGACGATTAATAAATCACAAATAAAAAAGCAACAAATCACAAATAGAGAAGATAATTAAACAATTAAGTGAATGAATCCTTAATTCTTCACAAATTTAAATCTTATAATGCGTAGAGAACTCTCCTTAAAAATTTGCATGATAAAAATCCAACAACCTTTAAACAAATTATAAAGTCATAAACTATGTTCAATCAAATTTAAAACAAGAATTTTTACCTTAAGTTTCACGATCATATTGTTAGCCGACCTTAATTCCCCAGGTCTCGCTGTCACTTATTCCATAGGTAACTAGCGAGTCCCTTCTCTCCAATAAAATTGAGGCATATTCATGCCAAGGAGAGAGGTATGAACAACCTCCAGAAGTTGTCTATTCTTTCTCTCTGCTAATCCATTTTGATACAAGGTGTAAGTACAAGAGGTTTGATGACGAATCTCATGTTGGCTCAGAAACCTGCCAAAGGATACATCTACAAATTCATTACCATTGTCTGATTGTAAAACATGAATCTCTTTTTGGTATTGAGTTCCCACCATGTTATGAAATTCCTAAAATGTTTTATATACATCACTCTTTTGGTGAAGTAGTGACACCCAAGTCATTCTAGTGCATTCATTAATAAATGTAACAAACATAGTGAGCCTTATAAAGAGAGAGGATCTTTGCAGGACCCCAAACATCATAATGAATAACTACAAAAGTTTCTGAACTTTTATTCAAACTTGGTAAATAAGGAACACGATGGCTCTTAGCCATTTCACAAGTGTTGCCATGAAAATCCAAATCATTCAAACTAGAAAAAAAGATGTGGTTATAGTCTTTTAAGATAACCAAAGGAAAGATGTCCTAGTGTTCGATGCCATAACCATATAGTTGCTCATGCTTTGTCTTTGTTACTAGTTTGATTTGCTTATTGCATTAAAGCCACTAGTCCACCGTGTCACTACACGTTGAGACAATCATCCACCACATAGTCGATCATTGCATGTGCAATCATCCACCATTGTTGTGGCGTTTATGATTCGTCATCTTCATTCTAATCTTGTTTGGTGTCGTGGCAATTCATCCAAATTTGCATTTGCATCTTTGTTCTTCCTCTTTGCTGATCTTATTCAATGCCTTTGCGAGTTGTCATCTTCCTTTGTGTGGTTTGGATTTGGAGCGTGAATTTAATTGGGTCTGGCATGAGATTTTCTCTGTGTCGTTAAAATCTTCAAACAGATTAATTAAAAAAAGAAAAAGAAAAGATGTGAACGAATTAAAGAGTCAACCTGTTAACTTTCAGACTTTATAGGGTTAGGTTAGGAGTACCTAAAACCCCAACCCTTTTAACAAAAGGGTCAATCCTTCTCAACCGACTTATGATATGCTCGTCACATACTAAGTTAGATCAACTCGTATACCCATCTCTACTTGCTCTTGTTATCTCTATCACTTAGCTACCTGTGATATCACAACCACGACCACCTACATCTCCAACACAATTAGCACAACAAAATATTGATTTAATAAGTTATATCCATTTAATTTTAAAATTATTCCAGCAATATTATATTTTTTAAAATTAACCAATACACTTAAGTAATAATGTTAAAGTTGAAATACAGTTTCATTTTCTTATTTATATATGTGTGTAACCTAAATATGAATTTTATGATTACAAACAAATTCTAATTCTATTAGAATTGAAATTAAGATTATCATAATTCAAACTTAAATTTACATTCTATTATCTAATGAAACTTAAATCAATTCTTATGAAGAAAGTAATACTTGTACAAACTTTATTTTTATAAACTTCTTACAAACTCGAAGGCATGTCATTAGATAATATTTTAGTCTTACCGTAATATTTTTTTTAAATGATCGAGATAAATCTACTTTAAAGTGTGTGAAGAGTTAATGAGAATAAAGCGTTTGCAATTATCATAACTCTTCTCATAAAAATTTCAACCAAACAATTTGTACTTACTTCAACAAGGGTAGTGCAGGCCTCTTCAGCAGAAAAATTTTCTTTTGTCTCTCTCCTAATGCAAGGTTCAACAAGTCTGAGCTAAATGCTAGTAGAAGATTGTTTTTCCATTTCCATAAAGAATACCTCAACTTTGAGGCTATCACTTGCCTTTTTTTTTTTTACGAGTATCACATTTCTTATTATAAGTGTACAAGTAATTGAACTCTTCATGTTTTTAGGAGAGGGGATTCCACTACAAATACTTGAAAACGTTTAAAAAAAAAAACTTTTTACTTGAGTACACAGAATTTTTTTTTTCTACTGAATACACCAAATTTAACATTTACAGTTAATACGAAGTTCATTGTAGTAATTTGGTAATATGAAAATTTTCAACTATGATGTAAAATGTAAAGCTGGGTTATAGCAGGTTTCATGAGATGGCCTTCGAGTCTTGAATCCGGGTGGCTTTACATTCTTTAGTTGTGAAACTTATCCCCATTTGGGTATAAACATTCACTCTAATCACAAGATACTTTTCGTGAGATTTGAATCCTTACATTTCTATTGAAGTCTACTCACACCAAATTCAATATGCAAACTAAGCCATATCTCGTAATTGTAATTCTAGTAACATGGCGCCACTGATAGCTAGCAAGTGGCCAACCAATAAGAAACAACCTATCATTGACGTGACAATGGAATATTGCTCCAAGGGCCTATCATCTTCACAAAAAGACTATTACAACGATCATTATTAACATTAACATTACTACCAACACTATCTTAACCCATAACTCATAAGTCATAATCATCAATGTCAACGAAGTTAACATAACAATAATAGTAGCTTGGTACTTGAATGTGAGAATAATGATATTATGACACATCGCTTTTAACACAAACATCTTTGTTTACTATCTTAATTTTAGATTAAGACAATACATATAGTAAAATCAAAAGAATAATTACATCACATTAATAAGCTTCCTCATAAATGTCCTAGCAATTCATATTCCTTCCTTGTTTATGGTACAATATACTCGTGATCATTATTGTGAGCGAATGATTTCATTACAAGAGAGGCACACTTAAAGGTTAAAACCCAGCAATTATTTACATCGTAGCTCCAGCTTCCTTTAATTTTTCTCTTCCCCTCAAATATCATAAGATTTTCTTGGCTACATAGCACATAAGATTTTCTCTTGCCTTGAAGTTCTTCACATTCCATTCATAATAATCCAAATCCAAACAAAACAAAATTTCCAAAAAGATAAAAATAAATATGTAGCAAAAATAAATCACTGTTATTTTTTAAAAAAACATAAAAAAAAACCGGTTCGGTTTAGCGCAAGGCGCATCCATGACGCGAGAACCCGAGCCGTGACTTGTCCCTATCGAATTCAAACAAGTAACCTTGTTGCATCAGATTCCCTATCACCGAAAACCCGGAACCCGGTTTCACGGGTTGGATCGCCAGGCACATGACCCGATCCTCAGCCTCGATAAAATAGTTTCTCGCCAGCGGCGACAACATCGATTTACCGGCGAGCCTGAAGCTCAGCTTCGGAAACCTCGGCCTCGCCACACTGGAAATGTTCACGCACAGGTCGAACGGCAAAGCCGAATCCTTCACCACCGGAAGCCTCACGCGCCGCCGGAACACCGCCAGGACCTGGCGATACGCCGGTTCCACCAAGAACGTCAGCGTTGTGCCGGAGTCCACGACGGTGCCGCCGTTACCCTGCTCGTCGAGGGCCCAAACGGAAGGGCTGATCGGTAATTTCGCGCCGTCGACGGTTACGCTGTCGATGGCAACGTAGTAAAATGTGGGAGAGAGAGGGTTTGTTAGCAACGGCGTGTAACTGAAGAGCTCACGCGAAACGCTGTCGTTTTGGGAGCCGCCGATGGTTAGGTAACTCTTCGGAGGCGGGGATATGGTGTAGTCGAGTAGACAGTAAGAGAATTTGTTCCCGAACTTTTTACCCAATTGCGAACTAAACGATATGGATCCACGACCCAAACCCATTACGCCTTGTGCTCCGTCAAAGCTTGCACCGGTCACGCTCGGGCCGGAGATTCGAAACCCGCACCCGAATGCGAGTTTTTCGATTTTCGTTTCCCTTCCGGAGCTTGTGTTGAACGTCGTCGTTTCCTTCGAGAAGAAACCGCTTGTTATGGACCCGTCCGCGTAGGAATACTCGTAGCGGCACGGGCTGTGGATCCGGGTACGGTTACAGGGTCCTTCGGGTTTCGGGTGGGGAACGAGTCCACACGGTGAGTCATAGCAGTGGTGGGAAGAGAACGTTTTGGACTGTCGGGCGAGGAATGTGGATCCGGGTCGGTGGTTGGAGCATTTTCGGCAGGCGGAGCACTTGACCCATATGAGGTCGCTGCCGGTATCGGCGACGAGAAGGACACTCTGCGGCGGCGACCCGATTCGGAGATCCGCGAAGTACTGGCCCGACCCGGTGGAGGCGCCTGATATGAGCGGGGATTTTAGGGTGCGGCGGCCGTGCAAGGCTGAGAATAGGGCGGAGAGGCGGTGGGTGTCAGCTGAGAGAAGCTGAGCTGGCGATGGGAATGGATTTTTCTGCAGCAACGGTAGCTTCAGGTATTCTGTGGAGTTGCTAGAATGGATGAAATTGAAGAAGAAGAAGAAAAAGAGGAAGAGGGAGAGAGAGTAAAATGACGCCATTGAAGCACGGAGGAAGTGAATGAGAGTGTTGAAGTTGAAGGAGTGATGATGAATAACAAGATGGTCACTACGCGTTTTGGGGTTGTGGAGGATGTACTTTATACGTACTTGTTTGGGTGTATTTCTGTATGTATTTCATTTCATCAAGTAGGTTTAGTTATATATGAGTTCCGTTTGAATTGAACATTTAACGTGTGTTACAATGTAAGTTTAAAATCTTTGAACGGCGCAAAATTTTTGTTTTTGCATTATCTCATAATTATTCATATGATATACAAAAAAGAGAAAATTACACTCGTGCTACATGATGTGGCAGACGGGTATTGTATTCGTGGTGTTAAAAAACTATTTTCTTAATTATACGGTTGTGAATACTTTGCTTTTTAGGTTTGAGAGCATTTTTCGATGCATGATGTGTGTTTGTCTATATGCCAAATTTTCATCCAATGGTTTTCAGCCACGCTGCATTTCCAGCTGTTTATAACTTTTCTTCTTTCTTACAATGTTGTGTGATCTTTTCTGTCTTTTTAACAGAACTGCATGAATAGTGCTCGTTGATCATGTTGTCTTTTCTATCCTTTTAATGATACTGTCTTATTGATTAACATTCACTATCAATCATAAGACAAATGTATTTTGTCTTGATTCAACATTATGTCAAGGAAAAACAAAAATGTTCAAAGAAAAAAAAAACCTTGTATTTCAGTGCGATTCAATCAGAACCAGTTGTCACAGCCACACCCTTGCCACAGCTATACTATGTGGCCTTTTGATTTTGAAGGATACTATAGATTAATAATTTTGATATTTTTATTATAAATAATATGAATATCTTTTTTATATTTAATTTAATATTATTTATTATATTTATTTTTATTTTATTATTTTTTAATTATACATTCTTAAAAAAATATTTTATAATTACACTTAAAAAAAAAATATAAGACCATTATTATTTATATATTAATTTCAAGCCCTAATTTACTACTGTATATCCCTCTCTCCCTTCTGATTCTTTAACCTTTTTTTATATAAGATCTATTTTCTGTATGTGTTCTACCAAAATTTTCAATTTTATTATACTTAATTTGTGTTTAAGTTTGAACTTTCAGTTCAGTTAATTTTAAGCTTAATTAAGACAATTTCTTTATTATATTTAAATGACTCAATTAGGGCACACCTCGATCTATAGAAAAGCTTAACAAGTGCATAAATGCATTTTGCACGTAGTGCTTATGTTTATTGTTCGTGTATTATTATGTACAGTAAGTATATAGTTATAAAAATCGGATCAGGTTCTATTGATGAATAGCTTGTTTGTTTTAGATGATTAACGGGAGTTTGACATAAGTAAAGAAAACTAATTGTTTACAAAAGTGCATTTGAGAAAAAAATTTGTTTAGTTTGCGTCAATATAAATCTACAACAAACATACAACAAATGATCGGGTCACAATGTCAATAGTCATTCGTTAGTCAATAGATTTGACTACACATTAATCAGATAAAATAATATAAAAAAAGTATAAAAGATCAATTTTTATTTATTTTTTACTATCACAAATACTTTAACCGAACTAATTAAGTGATTAAATTATCAATTTTTCGATTCAATTGATTAAGTATATGAGATTTTAATTTAAAATCAATTAATATTAAGTAAAATAACTTAATAGATATATAAATTATATCTAAAATATTAAGATAAATAATGTGAAACTTTTAACATAACCAATTTAACTCTTATAACTATAGATATTGTCAAGATTCACTATGAAATGTTCATTGTTATCTCTGTTTCTTTTGTATTATTAACTCTTCTTGGGAATAATTTCTAATAATCACCTCAACTATTTCTTAATGTGACCTTCAAGTTTGTACTCTTATCTAAATATGATGTATGTTTGGTTGCAGTATTTATGGGACTAGTTGAGTCATGTTTAATTTGACTTGAATTTAATTTGATATTTTGTTTGGACTAATTTTTTGAACTTGAACTTATATTGGTCATGACTCGATTAATGATTGAGTTAAGACCTAATATTTATTCAAATTATATAAATTTGGATATTTTACAGTATAAATTTTAAAATAAATTATATTAAATATAAATATATTATTATATTATACAAAATATATTAATTTAAGTAAAAAATTATTATTTATTACTAATTGTAAAAAATTATAATTTTTAAATTTATCTCAGAGTTAAGTCAATTTGAATTTAAACTCATCTAAACTCATCCAAATTAACTTTGTGTCGATACAAATTATCAAGCCAATTCGAATTTTCAATACCCTTAATTGTCATTATTAATTTATTAGTTCTACTTGCTCCAGAAAGTGAAGGTTAAGGGATGATTTTATTATATCTTTGATACTCTACTTCATTGATGTTAAAGACGTTTTAAACCTTCATTTCTTTACTGAAAAATGACTTGATTACAAAATATTTATTTTACTATTTATATTTATAATATTCAAATATTAAATTAATACTGAAGAAGAGAAATTTGACTTTTTCTTTCTTTTTTTTTTTATAACTGCAAGTTTTTTTTTTCTCAAAACAATTAAAACTGAACAAAAAAAGGATAAAGAAAAAGTTTCCTAGATTTTTTTTATACTTTATTTTATGAACCAAATCTAACTACAGACATTAATTTATGCTCGGATTTCTAATGAATAAGTTTTTTAATATAATTAACTACACATTAGGCATGGGATGGGAGCACGTGAGACAAGCATGTATCTGCAGATCAAACTATAATTTGGGATCAAACTATAGTTCAAAATAATGCCTAGTCTTGCATGGTACCATATTATAAAACTGATTAAAGTAAACGCATTAATCAGTTAATAATTTCACATTCCGACAATAGTAATAAAATTAATAGACGACCAAGATACACAGAAAAATACTCAAATATCAATATTTGCATTTATGTGCAATATTCTATCTGGGTTTAATAAAAAAGTATTGAATAACATCATTCAAATATCAATAAAAATATAGTATGTGCGCTTGTGATTGCAAACAGCTCCTGGTTACTAGCATCAAAAGGAGAGGAGGACGGATCAAGTGCAAGCCGGTGGCACATGCACCAACAAAAAAGAGCACTAAAATATTTCTTTTATTAGATCTTTTTGCTGGCTATAGAGCACTAAAGTATTATTTTCTCAAAAATACTGAACTTGAGATCTTTAATTGGTCATTGGATGCTCAGGTTCACGTGTTGCATGGTGGTTAAGATTCAATTACTTAAATTTTTTTGTCTTCAGGGCTTGGGAACTTTGTCCCTGATCTTATTCAAGCTATTATGTGAATCTAACTAGGATTAGCTTGCTGGCATCTTTTGCATTTGTTTATGTTTAACAATAATGATAATTAGAACCCACTCGACATCGTTCATTAAAAATATTAGGCATTTTTGTTTGGTGTGGAAATCTTTGCATTCTATTATATATAAACTAGTAATAAGGATAAATTATTCTAATAATGTTAATTATAGAGACTTTTTATTGAATGAAGGTTATTCACACGATTGTAACTTACGCACAACAAAAAATAGTCTTATCTGCATCTTTCAACTAATTGAGGCAACCCGTGTTGGCAATCTTAGCAATTTTAATTGCACGAGTTTTTGGCTTAACTTTAAAGCTGCAAAATAATAATAATACTATATTTTTATTGTTATTAAAAATCTTCTCTCAACTTTCTATCAAAAGCGAGAATCAGTGAAGAATTTGACGTAGTCCTAATCTCATAATTTCGCAGCGTTAAACTATGTTTGGAAGGATGGTAATAGAGGGAATGACAAGGAATAGAATGTCAAAATTAACTTAATAAAAGTGTATTTGTGTGTTATTTTAAAAAAGAGAATGAAATAAGATCAAGAAGTCCTTCCATTACCACTTAAAACCTCAAAATTTTGTCCCCCCAAATTAGAGGTCATGGAAGGAATGACATAAATATTCTACTCTCATCCTTCATTAAACATCCAAATAATAGAATAACATATTCTATTATATTTCATTCCTTACTTTTTCATTCCATTTCATTATGAGTTACTTCCTTCCATTCTCTTAAAAACTCTCAAACTAGTCATAGGATTTTCTAAAGTTTAGTTGACAACATGTAGTATTTATGTTTTCTCAATCTAGTTTTTTTGGCGTGATCCTTGATGTGCCGAATGCTTCTTGTATCCCATCGTGTAGATCACCTTGATCATACGATAGACAACGATAAGGTAGAAAGAGATGAAAGAAGTAAAGGCGAGGATGTGATAGTAGCGAACGAGGATAAAACCCTAATTATTTTCAATGATGATGATGTTAGCGAAGGTATAGGAGGCTACAAGACTAGTCTGATCGAAGGTATGTCACCAACAAATCAATAAACAGAAACAACATATAGAGTGCTCCAACTAATTTCTGGAATAACTCTAAGAGATTTAGAGTGAAGGAGATAGGAGAAAAGTTGTTTGTTCTATTTTGAAGAAAAGTTAGCCGTGCAAAGGGTGCTCCAAGGTAACCAGTGGATATATCCAGATTCTTGGATATATCGAGACTCCTGGTTGTTAATGCAGAAGTGGAAGAGAGGTTGTGATCCAAAGCATATGGACTTCAATAAAGCAACAATATGGGTGCAAATAAGGGGGCTTCCGCCATTGTCATCAGAGGGCTACAAAATATGGAGTTTTATAGGAGACGTTGAAGATACAAATCCATTTGAAATACTAGAACTGAATAAGGTGATAGTCCAGGCGCTAGTCCAGATGGATATAACCACACCTTTGAAGAAAGGAGTGAATATGAGGAGAAAAAAAGATAGTACCTTCTTGGTAGATTTGAGGTATGAAAGACTTTCACAAGTTTATTACTACTATGGTCATATTGGACATGAGGAACAATTTTGTGGAAAAATATTAACAAATGAAGAACAATGTGCACAAAACTCTACAAGGTTAGGGTCTTCAATAAGAGATGCGAGTGCAAGAAGAAGGATAACAAATGTGCACCCAAAGATGAATATTATGGAAAGAAGAATAGGAAAAAGAAGGATGAGGAAGAACAAAGCAAAACAGAATAGTTTAGAAATACTATTAGCTAGATTATCAAAACCAATAGTATCATGCGATAACAAGGTGAATGGCTCAAAAGTCAATGCTTAAGAAATAGTCAGCAACACAATAAAAAAGCTAGCGAGAGGAAGAAAAGAGTCAGCTAGGCTTTAGTTAATGATAATGAAGGACATGGAAAGGGCCTGGGGAGGGAAGAAAAATAGTCACAAATTATACTAGAAAACTATGTGTCATTGGAAAAGTTATGTGATGAAGGCATTATGCTATTTAGGAACTCTATGGGTGTAGATATGCACGGACATTATGGGGGGAGGAATTTGAGAAACTCGTAAAAAAGCATTCAACCTAAGCCACCATCCAGTGGGAATGGTCAAAAGAAATGGAGGAAAACTAGTGATGACAAAGGAAAAAAAATCATATAAATGAGAATATTCCAAAAACTGGGAGCAATGCTAAAAGAAAATTAGATGTCACATATAATATAGAGGTAAAGGGAAGGAAATTGGAGCTGACAAGAATGAGTACTTCACTATCGACAGGTGCTACAATGTAGCCTTTCTAAACACAATGAGTTGCCTAAGTTGGAACTGTCATGGGCTTAGGAACTCACGCTCAATCTTAGCTTTTATAAAGCTCACCATCTCAAGGTCCCAACCTTGTTTTCCTCATGAAAACAATGAAAAAGCACATGAAATAAAAAACATGAGAAATATTAATAGTTTTTAAAATGTGGTAGTAGTTGACTATAAAGGGAGTATAAGAGATAGAGCATGAGGATTGACCTACTTTTGGAAGAATGAGCTAACATGGAAATCTTCTCTGTGCCCCCTTCATCATATAGATATGACTATAAAAGGGGAATATGGAGAGAAATGAAGAGTAACTAGTATTATGGTTATCCAGAAACCCAAAAAGAAAAACTTAAGTAGCAGTTGTTGCATGACCTTGATCACATATTTCCAATGCCTTGGGTGTGCTTTGGGGATTTCAATCAAATGTTGACCTAAGATGAAAATATGGGTGACAACCATACAAATACCACTCAATTAAATCGTTTTTATGAATGCCTTCAATTGTGTGATATATATGATTTAGGCTTTAATAGAACTTGTTTTTATGTGGTCTAACCATCAACAAAAGAAAGACAACATACATGACAAGCTTGATAGATGTGTATCATATACTTAATAGAGAAGCCTCTTTCCAGCATCCTTGGTTCATCACTTGCCAAGATATTGTTCAAATCACTCCCCTATAATTCCCCACCTAGATAATAACTATACTTAGAGGAAGCCAAGAACTAAGGTCTATAGGTGTGAGGAAATGTGGTTTAAGGAGTAATGGTCTGCATTGCAAGTGACTGATCTATGGAGAGGTGTTGATCTGAATGTTATCACCAAGATTTCCAAGTGTATCGAAGGCATAAAGAGCTAGGGATGTAGCAGATTTAGAGATATACCAAAGAAAATAAAATAGGTGCAACAATCTTTAAAAATAACGTAAACTACCAAATGTGAAAGTTATTGAGGATATTAAAAAAAGGGAATAAGAGCTTTATGTTTTGTTAGAACGTGAAGAAGTTTAGTGGGATCAAAGATATAAAGCAAATTAGCTTACTCATGGGGACATGAACACACATTCTTTTCATGCAAAAACCTAACAACATAAGTAGAGAAACTGGGCAAGCAAAAAAAAATGATGATGAGGTGATATTTACAGAGGAGGGGGATATAGTTCAAGTTATGACTAGTTTTTTCCAAGATTTATTTGAAGTTGGGTCAATTTGTAATATAGATGAAGAAACTTTTGTGGTGAAGGGGAGAGTAATAGATGATTTGCACTTTATTAATGAGTAAGAATTTACCAATGAGAAATTATTCCAAGCCTTCAAGAAAATGCACCCAACAAAAGTCCTAAGTCCAGATGGAATGTCCACAATTTTTCACCTAAAGTTATGACACATAATTGGTGATGTGTTGGATACAATTTTGGGAATTCTCAAATAAGGGAGTTGATCCAAGCTCTTTGAATCATACTTTTCTTTGCTTAATCCCAAAGGTAAAAAGTCTACTCATACTAAAGATTTTGTGCATATATCCTGGTGTG
Organism: Ormosia emarginata; assembly: GCA_029884605.1. NCBI lineage: Eukaryota > Viridiplantae > Streptophyta > Magnoliopsida > Fabales > Fabaceae > Ormosia > Ormosia emarginata. The sequence goes on along the minus strand of JAQQTP010000058.1, from coordinate 2,418,095 downwards.
ATGTCATCTTCAAACTCATCACAAAAACTATGGCCAATTGACTTAAATTAGTCCATCTCAATCTCTTTAGAGAGTTTCAAAGTGCTTTTGTCCTCAGAAGATTGATTAATACTCTCACAACTTTAAACATTTTTCACTGTATGATGAAAAAGGAATCTTGCCAAAAAAATATATATGGGGTTCAAATTGGATATGTCAAAAGCTTATGACAGGGTATAGTGGCAATTCCTTGATCAGGTCTTTCTAGTATGGGGTTCCCTCGTCATTCGGTTGAGCCTATTTCAAGATTTCACCATAATTTCTTTTTATGTTCTCCTCAATGAGATTCCCCTAAGTTACTTTCAAGCCAGGGGGAGGCCTAAGACAAAGTGATTAACTATCACCACACTTAAAAACTTAAGAATTATAGGAGCATCATGGGATTAAAATAGCAAGAAGGTTTCTTGAAATATTCCACCTATTTTTTCTTTTTTTTTTTAATTTTAGTTTTTATAGATGATTGTAGGGGTCTTCAAACTGAAACCCAAACTGAAAAATGAACTGAAAAACGGAAATCTAATCAAAACCAAATAAATTTAGTTCTTTTTAGTTTTATTTTTTTAAAACTGATTGGATTAGATCGATTTTTGGATTTAATTTTCAAAACTGATTTAATCCAATCCAACTCAAACTAATTAACATTATATAATATATTTATTTGTTATTGAGTTTATATTTTAACTTATAATAATTCTAATTTCTCACACATTTCTCTCACTTTATATGATCAAATATTATTTTAGGCAAGTGAAATGAGTTATTTCTATTTTTTTATCTGCTTTATTTCTTGTTTTTTATTTTTAATAGGTGAGATTGGTTTTAACTCACAACATCTAAGGCTTAAATTTTTTTTGGTCAAAAACCGATTAAACCGATCCAATTCAAACTAATGTAAATAACATTATTTGGATTGGTTGGCGTTTTGACTCAAAATTGATCCAAATCGAACCACGAACACTCCTAGATGATAGCACTATGTTTACTAGTAGACTTATGGACAACTCAAACTTTGCAAATAAGATCTCTCTCTCAGTCGAAAAGTACCAACAAACAGTCAAATGGAGATTCAAAGATGGTTAAATATAATGGTAGTGTAGAGTCATTACAAATACTTGGGAATTCCTACCATATCTGTCAGCATGAGTTGTACATATGTTGTAATTGTTAGAATGATTTTGTAATTAATCTTAAGAATTTAGTTAATGACTAATCTTGTGTATTAAAGGTAGGAATATTTGATTTTCCTTAGGGATTATTTCTTGTTTTATAGGATGTAATTGTATGTATATATTGTCTCTGCTTGTAGAAGAAATACATATCAGAATTACTTATAGAAACCATTCTCTGATATGGTATCAAAGCTATTATGATCTTGAAAAAACTCTAAGCTAAATTGGACCATGTATCCCAAAGCCCACACTCGAAAATCACCACTGGAGTTCCCTTTTTTTCTTTCCTCCCATCTGCTATTTCTAGTTCATCTAAAACTAAATGGGAGATCCTAATTCCAATTTCAATCCCAACCCCATTGTTTCAACTGTACCACATAACCCTACCACCATACCATAGAATCCAACCACCGTAGCAACCAACCCACCACCTTCAATTATTGTCCACCAAGACAATTATGTGTTTTCGAATAGTATCACACTAGATGAGACTAATTACTCATTATAGTCTCAACTCATGGAAATATGTATTGGTGCTCGCAACATAGTTGGATATCACATTGGATAAGCCAAAAATCCTACACTCGAAGATCCTAATCTTGGTACATGGATTACTGAAAATCACAAATTGAAAAACTGGCTTATTGACTCAATGAGTCCGTCACTGATGCAGTGATTTATTCACCCTCCCATAGCATATGAGATCTGGGAGGCTGTATTGAAAAGTTTTATGATAAATAAGATGAAACCTGCTTCTTTGAATTGAATTAGTGATCTTATTCAACCAAACAACATGGTAAACTATTATCAACATATTACAATGAAATTGTTGCTATTTTCCAAGAAATTGATCATAGGACTGTCTCTCAAGAAGGAACCATTGAAGAGGTGGTCCAATTGCATTATGTGATGGCTAGGCTTTGAGTTCATATTTTTCTAAGTAGCATCGACTCTAAATTTGATTAGGTTCATGGAGAAATCTTACGAAAAGACCCAAAACTTAATTTGGAGAGCATATATGCATATGTAAGATGAGAATATCAACAAAGACAGACAATGGGAGGCTCTCGTCTAATCTCTGAGAGCTTCGTTATGTTGGCCAACCAAACTCAACAAAGACCATAGGTTGGCTCTTCAAATAATAGAAATAATCAGTCAACTGGAAAGTTTGGTGGACTAGTATGTGCTAACAATGGTGAAACAGGCTATTTAAAATATCAATGTTATGAAATCATTGGCTACCTTGAGTGGCGGGACTTCACAAAGAAACCTAGAAAGAAGATTGCAGGGAAAGCTATGGTGACCTTTTATGGAGGAAAACCAATTAGCGCCTACAGCAAATATTGCCCACCTAGGTATTGTTGGTAAGGCATCTATGTTCTATGCTACTTCTAAGAATAATACTTGGATTATTGATATAAGTGCATAGGGACTTCGATCAGTTATAATCATTTTTTCATTTTCTTTAATTTGTTATCTCCACTGTTAATAGTAGTACCTCTCTTATTATTAGAGAAGGATGTGTAATCTTATTCGAAAATCTCATGATTGACAAAAAAATGGGGGACCAAAATTCAATCAAGCAAATCAAACTAGTAACAAAGACAAAGCATGAGCAACTATATGGCTATGACACTGAAGACTAGGACGTTTTTCCTTTGGTTATCTTAAAAGACTACAACCACATCTTTTATGAACATGTAGTGACACGATGGACTAGTGACTTTAATACAATGGAATGGTGGCTTGGAATTAGCAATGGTAGCGTGTAGTGGTGGCTCTTACCAATGGCATGATGGTCTCCTTATTCAGGTTAAGGTTTATTTTATGAGTTGTGTGTCAAACTTTTGTTTTGTTGTGTTTAGAGAGGCTAGATCAAGAAGTTGGAGTGTTTTGGAGTTAAAGAATTGGAGTGTTTGTCTTGGGTTATACATATATGGGTCTAAGAACCAGATTAGGTTTAAAGAGTTATAAAGGAAAATGTTGCGAAAAACTTGCTTAGAATTTAAAGATGAGAAATTTTTAAAATAAAGTTACAAGGGTCACGGGTTAGCTTGCAAGTAAGTGGGGCCTAACATGCTTAACTCATAAGTTAAACAGATAGTTACACTCATGTTTAAACTGACTTATAATATGATTAATCCTAATCTGCATAGGTCATGAGTTAAACGAGCTAGCCCGTGAGACTGGGGTCAAATATCTTGTTCTATGAGCAAGTTTACTAAAACTTTTTAAAACTTGTTTATTTTAGTTATTTGTTTTTACAAAATTAATACAATTTGATTTGATATTTTTAATCATATTTTCAATTCATTATGATTAGGTTTGATGTTTCGAATAAAACTTAACCATGCCCTATCCCAAGAGCAATGTCAGTGGTGGTGGCATTAGTAATACTGTAATAGTGTTATGAAGAAGAAGGTAGAGGTAACAATGTTATTCTTCATTACGATGAAATTGGGTATGGTAGTATTGTTGAAAACTTTCTAGTATAAGTTTTATGAATATATGATTTTTTTTAAAAAAAAAACAATTAAGAAATTAGAGGCTATTACATTCTTCTAAGGTGAAAGCATATGACAGGCTCAATGAAAACTATAACAGTACTTATAGATTGTTTATCAAGAAAGATTACTAATAACGGAAATAAAACATAATCCTTATTAGTGAAAGGCTTCTTTTTTAACAAGTTGAACAAGGATAATGTTGTTTGTAGAATATTAGATTTAATTTTTTGTGTATTACTAAATTTATTTCTAAATCAATGTCACATTTATGCATAAATTTACGACAAATGTTTGTTTTACACGTGAAATCCCGCACTTGACCTACACCACTAATGATGATCGAGTTATTGATAAATAATGTGTATCGATTAGTTAACAAATTAATAACCTATTTTTCTAAGCAAAAAAAGAAAAAGAAAAAAAAGAAATGAGTTCTTAGTCTGTTAACCAATCAATACATGTTGTTAACCAATAATTGACTCTTAATTAATGGTGAATGGAAGGTGTATTATTTTAGGTATAAAAATAGCATAACTTTAAATTTACATGATATGTAATAAATTTCTATATTAAACTATCAATTATCACATTTTGTCATATGTATATGGCATATACCAAGTCTCCATAAACCTTAACTCTATATTACCGTGTGTATAATTAATTATTGCATTGTGTACAATTCTAGTTAGTTAGGTCTATTAGCTTAGCTTGCAATAAAGTTGGTTATTGCACAATTAGTCCTGCTAGAGGCGATTGTAACTATCTCGAGTGCTATATATACCACATGATATAATACAATTCGTCATCTGGTTCATTTTTCAATCACCAATATTAGATTCAATATGGTATCAATATTGTAAATCAATGCTTCTTTGACCATTCTTCATTCTTCAAGCTTGTTTTCATTGTCTTTTTGGCTCAATTGCTCAAATTTTTGTCATTGATGATTCTTCAAGTCCTTTCTTTCTTCATCATGCTGACAACCTAGGCTTGATCATGGTCTCTTAAGCATTGATGGCTGACAACTATAACTCATGGAGGCACTGCATGAAAAAGGTTTTCGGTGCCAAAAACAAATTTGGTTTGTTAATGGATTGATTCTACACATTGATGGCAATGATCCACATCATCTTGCTTCCTAGTAGCGCAACAATCATATTGTGATCTTATGGCTTCTGAATTTTGTCTCTAAGGAGATAACTGCTAACATAATCTACTTTGAGTCTGTAGGTGAGATTTAGTGCAATCTGGGATCAATCTCAACAAAAAAATAGGCCAAGAGTCTTTTAACACAAGAAAAATTTAATGAGTCTGACTCAAGGTTTAGACCTTGTTAATCAATATTTCACCAAATCGAAGATAATTAGAAAGAGCTCAGTGATTGTAACCCAATTTGTAGTTGCTCATAAGGTGGTGTTAAAACCCTGCTTGATCATGTGCAAATGGATGATGTTTTGTCATTTCTAATAGGTCTCAATGACTCTATGTCATAGGTTTGTGGTCAAATACTCTTAATAGAACCAATACCTCATATTAACAAAGTTTTCTCGTTGATCTTCTTAGAGGAGAAATAACGCAAAGTTGGTTCTGCAATTTCTCAAAGTATTGATCCACAACTTGCCTTTATTGTCAAATCTATGAACTTTAATATGGATCTTGATGCTAAAGCTAAGCCTACAAAGAACAAGAGACCTCTATGTACCCATTCCGGTGCACTTGGTCACACTATGGATAAGTGTTATCGACTCCATGGTTATCCACTCGGATACAAACCATGATCAAGATTAGTTGGTTTAACATCTGTTGTGAATCAAATGTTTGGTTCCATTATTGCAACTCAGTCTGGAGAATTTTCCCTCCTACTGACCATAACCCAATACTGGTAATTATTGTCCATGCTCTCATCCTAATTGCCATGGGCTTCTAAGCTAGCTGTGGAGAAAAGTGATCTTTTATTGAATCCTGTAGGTAATGTCCTATTTGTACTTTCTTCTAGTTTCATTCAGAATTTGAATTGTTAGGTCCTAGACTCAGGTTCTACCAATAACTCTTCTTGAATAATCCAAAATTCTTGTCACATCCTTAGACACTATCCAAATCTTAGATACTTTTATTCTTGACGATGTTTACTATATTCCTAATTTTCATGTTAATCTGGATTCTGTTAGTGCTTTATTACATCATTCCAATCTCACTATTCTTTTCAATTCTAATTTTTGTATAATATATCTTGACGATAATTGACAAGGGTGACTTTGTTGATGGATTTTATATCTTCAAATCTCATCTTCCATCATTACTAATTTGTTGTACCCTTTGCATCTTGTTTGAATAATTGTAATGCTTTTGTATGTTGTGCAAATAAAGTTTTTGTCAATGTTTGGCACACTAAGCTAGGTCGCATATCTCATAAACGACTTTAGCTTATTCATAATAAAATTCCTTTTATTATTTCCAAGACATGTAACTATCATGATTATTCTGTTTATGCTCTATCCAAATAAAGAATACTATCATTTTGTGTCTAACAATCACTTATCCTTTACTCCTTTTAACTTGATTCATTGTGACATATCTAATACCTCTAATTCGTACACGATTTACTTGGGCATATCTAATAAAGCACAAGTCTGAAGCCTTCAAGATGGTACCTCATTTTTTCTCTCTAGTGGAAACTTAATTTGGCAAAGTCATAAAAAAGTTTCAGTCAGATAATGCAAAAGAATTTGTACTAACTGATTACCTCTGGCAAAAAAAGGGGTTATACATCAATTTTCTTCTGTAGAGAGGCCCCAATAGAATTATATGGTTAAGACAAAGCACCAACATTTGTTAAATGTTGTCAGATCTATGTTTTTTTCAATCTAACGTATCGTTGGTGTTTTAGGGAGATTGTATTGCATTTGCTACATTTCTAACAAATTGAATTCCTTCTCTTCTTATTAAGTATTAGTCCCAAGATCATATGTTGTATAATAAGGATCCAAATTATCTAGCCTTGAGAGTTTTTGGTTACCTATGCTTTGCATCATCTTTTCCTTCCACTGGAAATAAGTTCTCTCGTAAAGTTGTTCCTTCTGTTTTTGTTGGCTATCCAATAGGCTACAAAGGTTATAAACTCTACAATCTCCAAACCAAAACCTTTTTCATTTTGAGAGAGGTAGTGTTTCATGAAACTATATTCCCTTTCCAAGCCTTACCACAACCCAACCCATTATAGACCCCTTCCTTGATATAGTGGTTTTTCTCCCTATGCTTGACATGGCTTTAATCCCTCATACCACCATGCCTTGTCCAAAATTTCTACTTGATATTCAACCAATTGCTATAACAAAACTTGGACACACTTTTCTTCTTAATCAATATGTTGACTCATTTCTTACTATTAGAAAATCCAATAAACACACTAGACTACCTTCTTACATGCAACACTACACTTAGGGATGGCAACGGGGCAGAGCGGGGCGGGGGGTTGCCCCCGCCCCGCGAATAATATCTGCCCCCGTCTCCGCCCCGCCTCCGCACGGGTACCCGTTTATTAATCTCCCGCGGGTAATTTGTTCCTCCTCGGATATCTGTGGGTACCCAATAAATTTAGAAAAAATAAAATAAAATTCAAAAAATAAAAAAAAAATAATATTTTGGTAATATTTAAATAATAATAAGATTGTTTTAATAATTTTGTATATGGATATTTTGATAATTTTATTTGCGGGTACCCGCGGGTATGGGGGGAACCACCCCCGCCGCTGCCCCGTTTATTAAACAGGAGATAATATAAACGAGTATTTATACCCGCGGGAGAAATTAGACGGGTATTACATGTCCTCATCATGGGTATTACCCGTGGGTACCCTCCCCCGCGAGTAAAATTGCCATCCCTAACTACACTTGCAATGTTCATTCATTTCTTCACATGATTTTCAACCATATCTCATACGACAGACTCTCCCATTTATATAAGTAGTTCATCATGTAGATTTTTTTTTTAACCTAAATTCTATCGTCGGGCTGCCAAAATCCCTGCCTAGTAGCATGCTATGGCTGAGGAGTTGGAAACAATAGAAGACAACAATACTTGGTCTGTAATACCTTCACCACTTGGAAAACACACTATCAGGAGTCAATGTGTTTACAAAGTAAAACATAAGCCTGATGGTAGTGTTAACAGGCTTAAAGCCAGGTTGGTGGCCATATGTTACATATAATAGGCTAATGTGGATTTCATTGACACTTCTCTCCTGTTGCTAACCTTACTATACTAAGGGTTTTACTTTTCTTAGTAGTTGTAAAAAGGTAGACCATATTACAACTAGACATTTATAATGCTTTTCTCACCAAGGACTTATTTGAGGTGCTCTACATGGACTCAAACAACTTTGAAGCAGTGTTTTAGTAAATTCTCTTTAGCACTAATTACTCATGATTTTTAGCAATTTATATAAGATTACTCCCTTTTTACTAAAGGTATTGGATCCACCATTCTTGTTCTATTGGTGTATATAGATGATATTATTATTATTGCTAGCCATGATTTATATGTTAACAGTGAAGTTAAATCCATTCTTCAGACCTTGTTCAAACTTAAAGATTTGGGGGAATTGAAATATTTCCTTGGCTTGGAAATTGCTTAATCCACACATGGCATTTCCTTATCTTAAGGATGCTAGATTCGTTGATTGCTGGCCAACTGTTCAACCTATGAACCTTAACCTAAAGCTCATTATTGATGATGGTGACATTCTTTTTTATGATTTCCAATACCATACGCTCATTAGGAGACTGTTGTGTCTCACCAAGTTAAGACTAGATATTAATTATGCAATGAACATGATTAGTCAATTTACGTCCAAGGCTAGAATTTCACATCTGACTGTTGTCCATCATTTGCTCAAATATTTCAAGTCTTCACTTGGCTAAGAATCGTGCTTCTCATCTTTTTCATCTCTAAAACTCAAAGTTTATGCAGATGCAAATTGGGGCAATTGTTTAGACACCAAATATTTCATTTTAGGTTATTGTTATTTCTAGGAGATTCTCTCATATCCTAGAAATCCAAGAAGCAAACAATTTCCAAATCTTTAGCTATAGCTGAGTATAGGGCATTGGCTAGTGTTTCCAATGAGATAACTTGGCATTTCCTTCCACCATGATATTTTATGATAATCAAGCCGCAATTCACCTTCCTCAAATCCTACTTTTCATTAGTGATTTGAACACATTAACGTTAATTGCCATTTCATCTAGGAGAAGGTCAATGATGGTCTTATCAAGTTGATTCATGTTCCTACAATACATCAATTGGCATATATATAATATACTTATTTTTAAATAAAAATTAGTAAAAAAATATTAAAATATATTTTGACAAATGAAGCTCGTTCAAGCTTGAACATAGGGATATGTTTGTCTTCACAGAATAAAATGCTTCCGCATTCTCAAAACTTGAACAAAAAGATGAGAAACAACTTTTAACAGACAAAAATTCTTCTCTTTCATCGTGTTGTTAATCACCGCCACCCTTTCTTGTGGTGCCCACTGTTTAAGGATATACAATTCTTTTGTTGAAGGAGAGTATGCCCATGAAAAGCTATGTCTCAAGACGCTTGCCTTGTGCTTCTATTTTTCCATGGCTCGACTTATAACTACTAAGACAACCACTTGAGGAAGTAGAGGAAAATTAAGAACAATCATGATGACATTGAATTCACATAGACTAAAAGGGAAGAGTTTTCAAAAATAGTTTGATTAAGATTTAATAGTGAGGTGAATGTACTTACATCCAGTTGTTCCTCTTCATAATCGCTTATTGTGGCGAGGTGGGGGCGCAGTGAGGTGGGGGCGTAACAAGGTAGGGCTGTGACGCGAGAAAGAAAAGAAGATGAACGACGACACGTAGATCAATAGAGCAGAGCCAGAGAGCAAAGAAGACGAAAGTGAGGGGAATTAGAGTGAATGAGGAAGAGGATGAAATTTTTTAAACTTTTCGACAAAATTTTCCGCTCAAAAAGGACTTGCTTCGAGCAACTAAAAAGTTTCCAGCAGAAAATCTATTGGAAATTAAAATAATATTTTTTTATAAAATAATTTAAAAAAAGTTTTCGACAAATAATTAGCTAAAAATTAAAATAATATTTTTATAAAAATATTTTAATTATTTTTAAAAAGTTTTCAATAGATAATCTATTGAAAATTAAAATAATATATTTAAAAAATATTTTATTTTTTAAAAAAATCCAGCAAATATTTTTCGCCAAAAATATCAGACAACTAAAATGTTTCCAACGAATATTCCACCAGAAAATAAAATAATATTTTTAAAAAAGTTTATTTAAATTCCTTTTTTAAAATGTTTTCAACAAATATTTCTACTAGAAAATAAAAAATTGGTGCCATCATTAATTTTTTTTAAAAATCTTAAAATTATTTTTTCCAATTAAATTCTTGGAAAATAATTCACTGGAATTTATTTAAATTATGAACTTTTTTTTTGGGCAAATTAAATTTCCAAAAAAATTAACTAGTAATACGTAAATTTCTTGTAGTGTTTATTAACCAAGATAAAAAGACAAGTGTACTCAACATCTACCTCCTATCATGAGGGGCAAATTATTATTCCACTTTGTACAATATTGGTTAGTTAGATATGTTAGTTTAGTTAGCAAGTTGTTATAATTGGTTATTGTACAGTTAGAATAGTTACAGACGCTTGTAACTATCTCAAGTGGTATATATACAACCTAACTTAATGCAATTCATCATTTGGTTCATTTTTCAATCACCGATATCAAATTCAATACCCTAGATTGTTAAACCTTTCAGTATATATATTGAGAGAGAGAGAGAGAGAGAGAGAGAGATCAACTTACATCAGTAAAAAATTTTATGCCCATGTCTAGATGGGATCAAACATGTTGTAGGAGAAGAATGGGGTTTTGATAATACACATATGCAGTTATGGAGTTTGGAGAAAAATGGAGGTTTTATTATGGGTGTTAAGGAGAGGGAGAAAAAGAGGAAAAAAAAAAGGAGGAAAGTGGTCATCGAAAGTGAGAATGGAGAAGAAAGAAAATAGTAGTCATGTGACACGAGTTTTGCAAATAATATGAACCATTAGACACCAAAGTGTTGGGCTGTAGGGGGTGCCCAAGAGCAGGGAGATTTCCATCAATGAGTTAAGTGAAGAACCACATAAATAGACTTGACACCACATCTTGACTCAAAACCTTAAGGCATTAGGTCTATGAGTCTTTTCCACTTATATAGCCTTTAACTTGTCCATTCTTTAACAATGTGGGACTTCAACACTCACACTTGAATTTTTAACATTCTCTCCCAAGTCATGCGAGTCCACACACGGGACATCACACACAAAGGACACTCACCCTCGAGTGGAGTAACTGTCATAATGGTCTTGTCCCAAAGTTGGCTTTATTTCTCTAATGGGATGGGCTACCATTTCTGTAAAAACAACCAAGTGATAAAGATATTCTCATTCAAACTTAAATCGATTGTCCACACCAATCTTGTCCAAGCCAAACCATCGGCTCGATACCACTTGTTAGGTTGCGTAGGGGTGCCCAAGAGAGGAGATTTCCATCAATGAGTTAAGTGAAGAACCACATAAATGACACGACACCACATCTTGACCCAAAACCTTACATGGCCAAGTTTAGGTTTATGAGTCTTTTCCACTTATATATTTAACTTGTCCATTCTTTAACATGTGGACTTCAACACTCACACTTAAATTTAACAACATGGTTGGCTCACTTGGTCAACTTTTAGTTCATCACAACAGTATAACTTGGATTCAAATCCAAGATTCTCTTGTTAACAAGTGATTTGTAATCTTACTATAAATTTTTATTGAGATTAGTGATTTGCCTTGACCTTAGAATAGGGAGAGTTTCTCCTTTCCTTAAACTTTTGTTTACCAAAAAATATTGGTATAATTAGTTGATCCCTCCTCCATAAAGAGCCAGTAAATTTTCTTTGAGGGGACCAAAGGTTAATAAGTTTTAAATATTTTACGCGTCTCTTTTTTCATCAATTCTTGACATAAGTTCGTGATATATAGTATATAGATTCTTTAGTTATGGATGTTTTGGTATATATCAAACATATAATACATCAATTCACTCTTCAATTGAATTTTTTATTATTTTAAAAAACTATAAGATAAATTTTTAAACAAAAGTAGATATATCATCGATACTGAAAAGGACTTACAGGAATATTTAAGATCTATAGTTATGCTTAATATATATAGGAACTTTATTTTACTATTAAATTATTTTAATTGATCACATATAATAGTTGTAAATATATCTATTCAATGGTAATGTTCTATTGTTATATTACTCTTTTGACGACGAAAATGAATTATACCAGAGAAAAAAAATAAAGCTCACATCAAGAGTTTAAATACTTTAATTCTTAAGTAAAAAAATAAAATAAAATTATCAATATAACATATTTTATTGTTATATACCTCTATTTTTTTGAAATCACACCTGTATATAATATATTAAGCAAAATTGTCAAGATTTGGAGCCATCGCAACCCGCTCTGTCCTTGCCCCCTCACACAGACACAAATGTTTATATATATATAGATATTAATTTATAATAACGTATAACTATATTTTTCAATCAAGTTAGATCCACTTTAATCTAATTGGTTGAGATTATTTCATTAAAAATAACCAATTAGATGAAAGTGAATCTAACAGTAAAAATGAGTGTAAGTCAAAAAAATTTATACTCAATATATATATATATATATATATATATATATATATATATATATATATAAAGGGAAAGGAACTCATTAATTATTATTTGATTCACGAGATCGACAGTGGCCACTGGCTAATTAGATGAGTGCTTTCAACGCTAGTTAATAAATGCAAATAACAAGCTCCGAGCCGGTTTCTTTCTTCTCTTCACATGTAGTAAAATCCCAAGGTCTTAGCCAGAATCTCATCTTCTGTTACTCAACGTGTGTTCACATAAATGCATTATGCGCAAGGCCACTCTTGACTCTTCCAGTACATATAAAGGTGAAAGGCCGAGAAAGATGGAAAGGAAATAAAAGAAAGGAAGGTCGCCATGCCAAATTGCCAGTAAAACAGCCTGTTAAAGTAAAACCCACTAGCTAGAACTTCATTACCTTACAGGCCATGTGATGTATACGACCAAAAGCGTAGGCATAACCGGGAAACCTCATTGTCTTGAGGTCCATGATTGACCCAAACCAGATAGGACCAACCCTTGATGCATTAATCAGCTCAACATGTGGGACACAAAATGGGGCCTCCAAAGCATGCTTAGCTCAAGGGGCTATTGCAGATTCAAAGACACAAATGGTGGCCTACTTAATAACAAAAATAGGTTTTTGAACATTAAGAATACAACACCCATTTAAGATGTTATGTTATATGTAAATGTGACTTATTATTATTATATATTATTTATTAAATTGAAATGAATATGTTGTATATAAATATAAATCAAATAAAATAATATTATCTTAATGTCATGTTCTAATCATTCAAATAATAACTCATTTAATAAATGGGTAAAGCGCAGACAGAATATGGGGTAGGAGAGTCTGTATGATTGAGAGAGATATCAGTAAGCCATTGCAGCATATGTACTGCGATTGCAGATCCAGCTGTCAAGATGGGAGCAAAGCATCTCCTTCACTTAATTCTCTCACATGTGATCTCTTAAGCCCCCACCCCTTCTCTCTGTCTCTAACCACACTCCCACAACTACAAGACAGCACCACAAAACTATGAGCAGACAGATCCAACGACATGATGTTGATTCAATGTGCACAAAAATAATTGTATTTTGAGAAATTTCTTTTCTTTCTTTTTTATTATATTGAGAAATGCTTTCTGTTTTGTACAGAAAAAAAAACTATTAAATACCTCCTCTAATTAAAAGTAAAATGTTTAAGTATAATTCATATAGAATGACATTATGTGTACATAATTTTCTTTATATCCTTTTCTTAGTTAATAAAATAAAAAAGAATACACATTTCAATATTTTTTTCTTTATATTTTATTTTTCAAACAAACAAAACGTAACATGATAAAAAAAATAATATATAAATATCATTTTCCATTCAGATATTGCTACGTGTATGTCCCACTGCACGTTAGGTCACAAGTATTTCAGATAAAATGCTTCGTATTCTCCAACCAAGTGAGTGCACTTGGTTGAATCCCAAATTGGTCACCATTTCTCTGTAATTAAGTAGATTCCCCGGCATCCAGGGGCTAGAGGTAGCCTTCATGTGGAAACATTTTTTGAGCGGGTACTTTGGAAGCAAATTCTTTGGTGGACCTCTGTTTATCCATTTGATCCTTGACACGTCACTCATACTCTTAGTAACATTATTGAAGTAACTTATCAATTATCATTACTATTTGCTTTGCGAGACCCACTGTAAATAAGAATACGTATTCACAGTAGGTGACTTCTTTGATGAAAACTAAAATGTGAGTGTTTTGATAAATTTTTGATATGGCACATTCGTAATTTAACACGTATTAAGTTTTTTTTGACACATTATATAAGTGAAATTTCACATCATTTTTTATTAGAAAAAAATTTATTAGAATTTTTATTTTTTGTATGATCCTTTAGGGATTTAATTATAAAATTAAATATTAAAAATATAAAATTAAAGATTATTAATTATAATCATAATAAAAATATTTTCAATCATTAATCAAAATTAAAAATAGAATAAAATTATTTTTGAAAACAAAATAAGATTGAAATCTCAAACTAACAACACATCTAAAGAGTCATAACTCCCAAATCAAATCAAAATCTTAAATTAACAATGCAACTGAAGAACCCTAACTCCCAAATCTCCAAATCGAAGAACATGATCTATTTTCTCATTCTTTTTTCTCTATTGGCAATCGAGTTTATGCAAAACTTGAAGAGTAAAGGAAACAGAGAAAGGAACAAACTTTCATATAGTTCAATCATTAATATCTGGGTAAGGAATCACTTATCACTTGCCCAGAAGCCAGAATTGTCATAATTTTTTATTTTAGAATCTAAAAAAAAAGAAAAAAAGGGTAAATTGATGGATCAAATGCAAAGAAAGAGAAGCGCGAAGATGTGGATGGTTATGATGTGTTTGATGTTGAGCTTCTTTAGTCGCATTGAATCGTTATCTGTGACGGTGAACAACGTTGAGTGTGTCTACGAGTATGTGCTCTACGAGGGTGACACTATTTCAGGTAACTTCGTTGTTGTCGACTGTGACATTTTCTGGAGCTCTGATCATCCCGGCATCAATTTCACAGTGAGTGCAATCTCAAATCCTGTGATGGGTTCTTCGAATTCGTTTTCGTTTTTGGGTCCCTTTCTGATCTAATTATTGGCTTACCTTGTTGCTAATTAGTTGAATTATTGAATTATGAAGTTTTTAGGGGCTTCTATTTTCTGGGGAGACTTAAAAATTATTTTTTTCAAATGTGTTGTTAGTTTGAGATTTCAATCTTATTTTGTTTTCAAAAATGATTTTATTATGTTTTTAATTTTGATTAATGATTAAAAATGTTTGTAATCTGATTATGATTAAGAATATTCAATTTTATAATTAAATCCCTGAGGGACCATACAAAAATAGAGATTCTAGTAAATTCTTTTCTGATGGAAGATGACGTGGAATTTCATTTATATAATGTGCTAAAAGAGCTTGACACATGTCAAAACACGAATAGGCCACATCAAGAATTTATCGGTGCACTCACATTTTTGTTTCCACTGGAGAAGTCACCTTCTTAGTATTGAAGTAACTTAATAGCTTTGTGGTTTGGAACCCAATCGAGTTTTGGTAGAGACCCACTGGGAAGGTGGAGCACGCGGTGGAGCCCAATCGGGAAGTCACTAACCAAAAAGACAGTGGAAGTGGTTGAGGCAGTGGAGATGTTATACTACGCCAATAAACAGTGCATGATGTGGCTGTCGAAGAAGGGAAGAAGGCACTCCAAATTCGAGTTTCAACATGTAATATGACAAATTCAGGGTTCAAATATAATTTATAAGAAATGGAATTAACCTGTGAGAACTAATAATTTCTACCAAAACTAAATAAGTGCATTGTAGAAGTCCCTAAAAAGCATTATTCTTTATTTTGTGAACTAGTACCACTTCAAAGATAAATAAGATAATATTCTTTTTTCCCCAAGATTGTCTTTTTATTTTAATAAAGTAATACTGTTATATAAATGAGGTTGTTGCTCAAATGCTACTAATTTATTTTTTAATATTTAAAATGTGATGTTGAGGTTAATAGTTTAATCTTTTACCCTCCTCTACATAAGACCTCCAATGTTATGTCACTACAAAAAATCAGTGTTTAGCCACGGTTATTTTGTTACAGTTTCAATAACCGTGGCTAAACCAATTAAAAAGGCTCTCCTAAACCATATCAGCACGCCACCCAATTTTCTCACCTCCTTCCTTTTTCTCTTATATCCCACCCAATTTTCTCATCTCCTGAACCATATCAACTCTTGGACTGTTTTCCCACTCTGAACCCACTCTTTTTCCCCCATCTCTCCCTCTCCTTGCGACCTCTCTCTCTTCCCACGCCGCTGCGCTCAGATCCTCCATTGGTGCTGCTACAACACGCATGTGACACCAATGCTGTGTTTCTCCTCCGCTAAGCTTAGATCCAGCCACCACTGCGTCATTACTGCTTTGATAGCACCCCCACCTCGCCATGCACTGTTGCCGCTCTGACTGTTCCCCCACTTCGCCACTGCTAGCGTAACACTCTTCCCCTTTCCTTCTCCTCTATTATGCCTTTTTATTATTTAAATTTCATTTTTTTTTTTGCATTTATGCCTGTTGTGTTACAAAAATTTGCAACTCTACATTTCTTGCAACTCTGATTTTCTACCATTTCTTGCAACTCTAATTTTCTATTGTGTTACAAAAACTTGTAACTCTGCTTAGACAAGCCCTACGAGAAGTGGAAGAATGTTGCTCTTGATATTTGCCCTCAGCCTTTTTTTCGTTTCTCTTGATTTTCCTTTTGCAATTTGGACAATGTGGAGTCTTAGGGTTTTGGGTAGTTTTTATGGGGCTTTAGTTGATCATGGGTGTGTGTATGCTTGTGTATAGGTTACGGGGTAGTGCAACAACTTGCTACTACTGGGGATCATGATAAAATAACGACTGTGATCAATTTGTTGACTTCAGAATTCACTTATTCACCATAAGCCAATCATCGGAAGGTAGTAGAAAGTTTTTTTTTTTTTGTGAAAAAATATTGATTTCATTTAATTTGGCTTCAATATATTATTATTCATATTATATGCTGGTTGTTTTTTTTTATTTAATAATTTTCAATGAAGGGGGGGTTGATAGGATTAGTTGTTGCAACTGTTTTAATACTAGTACATAATTAATCTTGGTCACTCGCATGTTATACATACCATTGACATGTTCCTACTCATTAATTGCAAAATACAAAGCATGTTTAATCATTGATGAATCATATGCATGCACTCTATGTCAATATAATGTGCTTGGCATAAACAATTATTGAAAATAAAATATTCCTTCATAAAAGTAACAACACCTTGTGCAATATAAACAAAATAAAATAATACTAGTAGTAGTAGCAGTAGTAAAACAGAAAGTGAGCAAAAAGTGGCTATGATTGAAGCGTACAAAGACATGCATGTGTGTCTCTTTTTCTCTACTACCTTGCCTTGTATATTGTTAAATCCCATTGCTATTCATGCTCACTGTTTGTTTCAGTTATGATATATATATATATATATATATATATATATATATATATATATATATATATATATATATATATCCCATTTTAATTTTGGAATCTCAACATCTTGAGGTGAGGGGTTGCTAACTAATTTCAGTTTTTGGTATTTTTATCCGAGTTTGTTTATTTGTTTATCATGGCTTACAATTTGAACATTTTCCACTTGAGAAATTATTCTAAATTCATTCTAGTAGTACACAAGAAGCTTATCAGTGGTCAATGAGTCTAATGGTACCTCCACCCCCTAACAATGCATGCATTCCCTTCCTTGTCATTAACACTAAACATGCTAACTTTCTGATTAAGGAACATTAAAAAAGGAAAAAAAATGCCTTCACCTCAAGGGATAGAATTGAAATATACTGAATTTTAGCAAGCTAAGCTATATATAACAATTAGTAGTGATGTATTTTTTCGAATGAATTTATGACATGCATGCATTAATATTATCATTTACTTTGTTATTGAGCTTATTCTGACATGCCTAAGCATATATATGCTTTTCATTACCTTTCTTACTAATATATAATTCTTGTACTTGACAGCAAATTGTGCCCTCTGTTTTAAATTCTTTCTTTGATCAAGATAGTATAGTTCGTTATTATGCTTGCAAAGCACTATATAACATAGCCAAGGTGAGGATTTGATTGTGCTGATACGTACAACTTCAATCTGACCATGTACTATCCTCTAATGCGCATCTTTTTAATTTTATGTCAAGTTGTGAGAGGGGATTTATTATATTCTTCAACCATATCTTTGATGCCTTATGCAGTTGTATGTTTCATGTTATGTAAGTGGACTATCAAATTCTCTTAGTGTGTTCTCATCTAATCCTCATTTAAGGTTGTCTGTTTACCAGATGCATATTTTCTATTTCTAGCCTAATTTCTCATCATGTTGGTTTTCATATGATTCAATGCCTCAACTTTTCTTTTGTTAAGGTTGTTTTACTTAAACTTAAAGTGTTTTTTTAAAAATTGCTTAAAGTTAATTTATAATAAATTAGCATTTATTTTGGTCATATATAGAACCTAATGATGTTTTTATTGCTTTTTTTGCTCCAATAAGAATCTTTCTTTGCTTATTGTAAATCCTGAAACTCAAAAAGAATAAGTAAAGACATCATCTGCTGATGATGTACATGTCTTAGAATTTTGATTACAATGAATGCAGTAAATTTTCTTCATAGCTTGAGATTTTTAATGAACAATGAAAATATCTATAGCATATACGCAGAATGGAAGCCAATACCCATAGATTTGTTACACTATTTTTCTAACCTAGTTATGGAAGGTAAATCTGCAAAATTAATCTCTAACATGGAAATTGAACCATGAGACCAAATATTTTCTTGTAACATAATGCTCCTTTTTCCTTTCTTTTTCCTATCTCTTTCCTTTGATGTAATTCATACTTGAATTATATTCATGATAGATTATATTCCTAGTAGCAGTTTGATACTTTTAATATTATGTTATGATTTTACTTCAAGTGTAGAATCTGACAAAAGCAGACTGACATTTTGAATCAAATTTCCCGAGTATTGGAAATGGCCACCTTTTACCTTAAGAAAATATGAAGTGTATCTTGTAATTGTCTCTTCATTTGCTTTCTTGCTTTAAGCACTAGTATTATTCAACAATGTAACTTTTCTAGCGGATATGAGTAAACTAATGTGTGAAATGTTCTTGTATATGCAGTATATTGACTGTTTTTGTCATTAAACATAACTTCTCTTATGCTTCAATTGTTTCTAGTTTGACATTTGAGGAGTTCAAAGGCTTTAGATTTTAGCGACCAATTGAGCTTACAACAAGTTCGACTTCTTTTAGAGCAAGTTCAAATAATATCTCTCAGGTATTTTTGCCTTTTCAATTATAATTTTTCATATCTTGATCGTATTATTCTTGCCATGAACTTAATGTTAAAGCCTATTTAAAATGTAGGATAGTAGTAGTCCAATAGATTAGAAAAGTTTTTCTAATGAAACCTTGTTTCTTTATTTATTTAGTTGTATATATGAGTTTGTCCACTAAATAGTATATTAAATATGATTTTAAGGACTCTTATCCTAATATATATGATTTAATAGTTTGTTTTAAGTATGAAATCATATATAGTAAATCACGATTGACAAAAGTTGGGTTGAGAAGTCAAATAAAATAAGAGAATTATCAGATGGAGTAGTACAATTTTTGGACTTTACTTTTTCACATGCATTTGTGAATGGAAAAAATCATATGTCCTTGTACTTCTTGGAAATTTTGTGGTATGGGAAATAAAGCTAATGCGTTCTCTCATTTACTTGAAAGAGGGTTTCCTAGAAGGTACACTACTTGGTATATGCATGGCGAGAATTTTGATGAACCCAATAAGGAACCAATAGCCTAAACACAAGCAGAACTAGTTAGACAATAACTAATGCAGGAATTATTAAATGATGCATTTGGTGGCTTTGAGGATCATGTGTTTCAAGATCCTATTCCATCGTCTCAACTTGACAATGATGGTACTAGGGGTGTAGAAGCTATAAGCAATGAAGAATATGAAGAATTACTTAAAGATGAAAATCAAGAACTATATGATGGCTGCTCAAAATATAGCAAGTTATCTTTCATTATCCATTTGTATCACATAAAAGTGTTATGTGGTGCTAGTGACAAAATAATTTAAATGGTTATTGATCTTTTGAAAGATGCATTTGAGCATGCTAGACTACCAACGTCTTTGTACGAGGCCAAAAAGATCAACCCCGATATTCTTACCGCAAACAGTGCATACACCTCTTTTCACACCCAATCTAATATCATTCATTATACTAACTTTTTTCTATCTCTTTATCTCTCTTAATCACACACCCTTAAAAAAGATGTGTACAGTGCCTACACTTGTCCAAAAAGATTATTAATAAGTTAGGTCTTGACTATGAAAAAATTCCGGTGTGTCCAAATCATTGCATGCTGTATTAGGGAAATGAAGAAGACAAGTCTAGGGATGAATGCAAGATATGCTATACTTCTAAGTGGAAAGAAGATTGTGTTGGTAATAAAAAAAAAGAAGGAAACCTGCAAAAAATTTTTGTTACTTCCCATTTATACCTAAATTGCAAAAGCTGTACATGTCATCTAAAATTACTGAACTTATAAAGTGGCATGCTACTAATGCGAACCTAGATGGGTTGTTAAGGCACCCTAGAGATAGCAAAGCTTAGAAGGAGTTTGATTGTTGCATGGGGAGTTTGCTTTAGATCCTCGAAATGTAAGACTAGCTTTAGCTACTGATGGTTTTAACTTGTTTGGACTTATGAGTTCTAGCAAAAGTATTTGGCTAGTCATGATAAATACTTATAACTTGCCTCCATGGATGTGTATGAAACAAACCTCTCTTATCATGTCAATGATAATTCCTGATCCTAAAATGCCTAGAAATAGCATTGATGTTTACTTGCAACCCCTTGTTGCTGAATTATTACATTTATTGAATAATGGTATAGATGCTTATGATGCCTCTTTAAATGAAATGTTTTGAATGTGTGCAACATTACTGTGGACTATTAGTGACTTTCCAGGACTTGACAATTTGTTTGGTTGGAATACACACACATTAATTGCATGTCCAACTTGTAATTTTGACACAAACTCTAAAAGGATGAAGTTTAACAAGAAAAATTATTTTTTAGGATATCGTCAATATCTAGCACCTAATCATAAGTTTAAGTATAACAAGCAATCTTTTGATGGTTCTGTTGACCTTAGATTAGCTCTTGCTCCAAAACCTGGTTTTTCTATTTTAAGATAAATTGAAGAAAGTCATAAAAGGCCTCGCCCTGAAGGCACAAGTGAAGATGGTCCTATATAATGGAAGAAAGAATATATTTTAGGAACTACCTTATTGGCAACATAATTTTATTCGTCATTACCTTGACATGACACACATAAAAAAGAATGTATGTGATAATTTATTGTTCACTGTCTTGGATGATAAGAGTAAGACAAAAGATAATCTTCAAGCTCGTAAAGATTTAGAAGCCATGGGATTAAGGAAAAAACTTCACCCTTATCCTAATTCTTCCAAATTTCCTCTTGCATGCTTTACAATGAACAATTCAGAGAAAGACATATTTTTTAAGGTTCTTAAAAGCATTGTAGTTCTTGATAGCTACTCATCAAATATTTCAAGATGTGTTGATTGTAAGAAGCGAAAGATCTCTAGGTTAAAAAGTCATGATTGACACATTATTATGGAGCACCTTTTTTCAATAGATTTTAGAAAACCTCTTCCTCGTGAAGTGACTTCAGTGTTGATTGAGTTGTCTAACTACTTTAGAAAATTGTCAAGCAAAGTTTTAAATGTCAACCATTTGGACAAGTTGCGCGATCAAATTGCATTAACACTTTGTCACCTGGAAATGATATTTCCTCCATCCCTTTTCACTGATATGGTTTATTCGGTTATCTATCTTATTGAGGAAGTGATGCTTGTAGGTCCAGTGCATTTCAGATGAATGTACCCAATTGAAACGTACAATCAGATAAGATTTTGCTTATTTTTGTCGAATTCATATCATGATGTGTTATTATAGGACTCTTGACCATTTGAAATCACATGTTCGTAATAAGGAAACACCAGAAGGTTGTATATTAGAAGGATTTATCTTGGAAGAGTGTCTAACATTCTGCTCTAGATACATGGAAGACATTAAAACAAGGTTTAATCGGCCCAGACGTAATGATGATGACAATGGAGTCAATTTTACTAGTGATTCTTTTATTTTGTCATCTGAATTTCTAGCATTGGGTAAGCCTATTGGTGCAGTGAAGACAATTACTTTGCAACCATTAGAAAAGATAGCACATCGTTATGTATTATTCAATTGTAAAATACTTGACAAGTTTGTTGAGTAAGTAGACAATCTTGTTTCTAAAACTTTCCTTATTAAATTACTTAAATACGCATTTAATATGCATTTACTTAGGAAGTTCAAAACAGAAGTCAAGATAATGAATCAACATAGAAGAATGCTATCCAAGGAGGTGGAACAATATGTGCACAAAAATTTTCATGAGTGGCTTAGAAATCATGTAAAGGTATAATCTTGAGTTCATTTTTCTAATTTGTTGAGCAATATATCCTAATTCATTTTAAAATTTATTAGGTTGTAGAAAAAGATGACTTAGATGTCTTGCCTGAAATTGAGATACTTGCCCAAGGGTCAAATTCTATTGCAAGAAGATTTGATGGTTACAACATACATAGGCTTAAGTTTCATACAAAAGGGAGAGAGCAAGGAATGAAAACACAAAATAGTGGTGTTGTTGTCTCTGTAAGTACTATGAGTTATTCAAGCCATAAGGATGGAAATCTAACTTTGGGTGAAGTAATGTATTATGGGAGATTGGTTGATATATTAAAGTTAGATTACAATGGTCAATTAAGGATTGTGTTATTCAAATGTGATTGGGTTGACACCACACCAAATAGGGGAATCAAGATAGATGAATTTGGAATCATAAATGTAAACTTTTCTCGTCTGATACATATAGGTGCATAAGAAACAGATAAACCTTTTGTCCTTGCAACTAATGCCCGAATGATATTTTATGTGGATGATCCAGTTGAAGAAGGATGGAGTTTTGTTTGTCACATGACACTAAGAGACTTATATGATATAGGAGATTTGAACATGATGAATTCAGAGGAGTCTATTCAGGACATACCATTTCCTGATCAACACTTAGAAAACATTGATCAAATACTATTAGTAAGGGATGATGTCAATGAACAATAACCAAATCAGTCTTTATTTGATGATAAAGAAAGGTATCAGTAGAAAAAGAAATCTCTTGTGTACTTAGCTAAATTAAAATGTTTAATTAATTTTATTGTCATAACCAAATGCAGTTCCCTTGTGATTTTGGAAGTTGTGCTTTCAAATATGACTTCTTTAGTAATCAGCTATAATGTTATAGTAATTTTAATATGTTCTACTCATTCAAATTGGGTTGTTTGACTTATTTACATGTTAGACCCTCTCTTGGATCTTTATTGAAAAGAAAAGGCAAACTTGAGAAATGTACTTGTCTATATTATTGTAAACTTTACCATAATGCTTTCAAAGACTGATAACTCATTGTAAAATCCTTGCCACCATTTTCTTACCTTGCAGCTATTTTGACTTCTTTGAACAACATAGAGAATTGGGAAAATGAGTACTTGTTGTTTAGTGTGTACAAAACCTAAAAGACTAATATACTACTTGTCCTAATATATGAAGTCTTGCGCCTTGAAAATA
This sequence comes from Ormosia emarginata, assembly GCA_029884605.1. Lineage (NCBI taxonomy): Eukaryota > Viridiplantae > Streptophyta > Magnoliopsida > Fabales > Fabaceae > Ormosia > Ormosia emarginata. Next base: position 2,394,246 of record JAQQTP010000058.1, on the reverse strand, counting down.
TATTTATACTTTTGTCACTCAATGGTCACCTAGCCAAGTTCTGTTTGAAGATGCTTCTTTTTTGTTAATTTTTGTGTTAACAAATAATGAGTTTTTCTTTACTTTTAGGATAAGATTTCAGAGAACCTACCTCAAGATCAAGAATGTGTTGCTTCTTCAAGTGTTCCTTCAATGATTTTAGCTCAACCAAATGATGCAATTGGAAAAGTCTTTGGAGTTGAGTACTTTGGTTGTGTACGTGGCTTAGGACATGGTGTTTGCCTTACTAATATTTTTGATATGCCTACACAACGCAATATAGGAGCATTAAGCAACAATGCATCTCAGCAACGTATTGAAGACTTAGAGAAACAAATGGAGAGCTTGCAAGACAAGTTAAGTGGATATGATGAGACTGAAGCATAATTGAATAACATCTTGCAAGATAGATTTGGTTTAGACTTACCTTTGAACAATGTTTCAAGTTTTTAAGTTTATGTAATTAAATGTAGTGATGATAATAGAGTCTACTTTTTGAGTAGAATTTGTAGTTAATTGAAGTTGTGAACATAAAGTGTATGATTTAAAATAGTGATGATGCTAGTTAAGGTCTACATTTTGAGTATGATTGGTTAGTGAAATTGTAAACACGAAGGATATGGTTTAGTTTTGACAAATATTCAAAACTTTTGTCCAATCTTCTTTATTAACTAGCGATTTGAATACTCTACTTGATTGAGACTTGATATTATATGATTAAATAAGTCTTCTTTTGTGATATGATTAGAAAGAAACTAGTATTTTCAAAAAAAGAAAAATTAGCCACAATTTAGTCGTGACAAACCAGTTTTATGAATATAAAACTTCCATTACATTAGTCACGATTTAATCATAGCAAAAGTATTTAAAAGAATATAAGTTAAGATTAGTTACGATAATTACGTAATTAACCACAATTGTTAACTATAAGTAATAAAATATTGTAACTGTCCTTAAAACCATGACTAATTTATTAGTCATGCCTTATTTAGTCACATTCGTTATAACTGTGACAAAATATATTTAGTCACAGTTTTTAAGATATTGGCCATTGTTATAACTGTGGCTAAACATTGATTTTTTTTTTTGGTAGTGTGTAATTAGCTCATTCTTATTGATAAAAAAAAGAGAGTTAAAAACGTGATTTAGTTTGAAACCTCTTAACTATCATAATACATATATAAACTAAGTTAACCTTTATTTTTATTAAATGAACAAATCATTGCCAAGTAATATTGTTAAATATTCAAATAAATGATATAATGGAACAAAAATGTTGGATATGATGAAAAGCTTTTACATTGATAGTGTATTTAAATTAAATCTTAATTAAAATTCATTTAAAACAATCTAATCTTTTGTAACTTTGGTAACTCCTATATTACTTTTATAATTCCTATATGTATTATTATGCTTAATATAAATTCAATATAGTTAAAGTTACAAAAATTCTTGAGTTCCAAGGACAAATTAAATAATGCAGAAAGTTAAAAGATAAAATATTAAAATGCTCAATGAGAAATACAATTTAAAATTTATCAAAAAAAATAAAAAGAAATACACATTAAAATCCTCTATGAATAGCAAATGATTATTGGTTCATACAAAGTTAGTTTCTCAAAACAAAATTGCTCAAGTTGAAGTAAAAAAGAGAAGAACTTCATATAACTTAGCGCAAGGAGAAAGTATGTCACCTTATTTATTTATTTATTTTTGAACAGTGTATGTCACCTTTAAGACAACACATTTTTTACGTACTTCAATCGAGCATTCCAGGTTCTATTCGTAAACTTTTATTTATTATAATTGTTGGTTATATTGAATTATTTTATTACATTCAAAACAAATATAAATTCTCTCATATCTTGTAAAATCTCCAACAAAAAGTAGGTGAATGAACGCATCCTTGACACTTAATATCCTATCACCCTTTCAAGGGTTCGTAAATTTATTAACCCAAAGTTTCAAGTGATGAATAAAATGGTTGGTCCTCTCGCTTCATCATCATTAATAGTTGTAAATGTTTACATTGTTGGAAAAAGGGGACCAGCAACAATTGCGTAGCTTTTAGGTCAGGCAAACATTTCATTAATCAATGGACATACCTAATTTCGTGTCCTATGGACAGATGACTCAATCATATGTTGCATGTTCGTTCTTTCCCTAACTCAGTGATGCAGAAGGTGCTATCAGTTGTTCAATTTGTACTGTCAGCCTATGCAAAATGTGACTATCCTATGACGTGCAATTTTGCTATAGATAATGAAGTTATTCTTCAACTCTTACTTATAATTATAACTTGGCTTTTTAAGGCATTCTCATCTCATCTGTTCTTTGGAGGGGGATGGAGATTTGAATTGAAGTTCATGTCACTTTGATTATCTATTCATAAGAAAAAACAAAACAAAGCAAAACAAAAACAAAAACAAAATTTTAGTTAAATCACACTTTTGCTTCCTAAACATTGAAACATGTTTGGAATTAGTGTCACCAAAACTATAATTAGTCTACCACTACAGTCTACAGCATACCAAAGGTGACAAATGCAGGTTTAATTCTTTCCTTCCACTAACTAGCAATGTCTAGCTCTTAATTTGGAAAGAAATTATGGCAAATATATCAACTTGTTATATATATATATATATATAAACAAGTTAAATTTCATTGAATAGAATGGTTTCATTTCATATATGAGAAAACTTTTTGGACCGTCTAGTTCTTACTGGGCCTTATCGCGGCCCAATACTACCTAAGCTTGGGACACACTCTGGTCCACTAGCAAAAGAACACGTCAGACAGTCCCTGCAAAAGACATAAACCCTGATTTGAAGGGATCTTATTTAACACGAAGCAATTCCTCAATGGAGAGGATCATGTTGTTGTTTTAACTTTTATTATAATATTTCAAAAGTCTGAATGTCTCACATTGTTTGGTCTTCAAAGTTTTAAAGAGTTTATAAGGTAACTTATGTTTTGAGCTTGTTAGATAAGCTTGTGAGAGGAATTGGCTCGCGCGCACAATGTTGAACCTCGTTTGGGCCAAGTCAGTGCAAATCATTCGATTTGCCCCCCTACACGCACGATAATGAGGCCTCACAAGTTTTTGTTCCAGTTTTATTTACCATAATTATTTTGTGCTAATAATTAAGTTTTTTTAGAAATCTTATCCGAAAACGGCTATTTTTTTGTTCTGTTTTTTTGACTTGGTCTCCACGTTCTTATCTCCCACGTTCCAACGTGAGGCGACCACGTTCTAACGTGAGGCGGACACATTCAAACGTTCTGATGCCTTTATAATCAAACCTTCTTAACACTCTTAAACAGTTTTTTTTAATTCAATCGCTTTCAAATAAATAAAAAAGGCTTTTTGCTTTTTCTGCTTTCTTCTTCCTGGGTTACATCAAAAGTTCTCGGCTGTTTTGTCACCTCGGTCTCCACTGAGACGAGCTTGTTGAATCCTGGGGGATTCGCACACCCGTGTGATAAAATCTTTGAAGACAGTGTCTTCTCACACGCCTCAGGCTTCACGTTTTATTGTGCATATCAGCGTTGTCACCTCATCTATTACAACATTCTCAAGGATTTTTTAATACCATGGCTGACAACAATGCTGACAACCAGGCTCCCGCTCCCACCAATGGCGAGGCTGCTCTTTCACAGCCTCCACCTCCGGTCACCTATGCAAAGCCATTTCCAGACATCTCAAAGATTGAGCTTTTCGGTGGCCAGAACTTCAAAAGGTGGCAGGAACGTGTTCACACAATCCTCGACATGCACGGAGTCGCATCCGCACTTACCGAACCCAGACTGCCGTCAACAGTCAATCCGAAACTGATTCAGGATTAGACACATGCAAACAAGGTATGCCGTCACACAATTATCAGTACACTTTCTAATGACTTGTTCGATGTGTACTGTTCTTACAAGGATGCGAAGGAGATATGGGACTCTATGACCATCAAGTACACCGCTGAAGATGTCGGGAAACAGAAATTCATCATCGGAAACTACTACCACTAGGAGATGACCGACGACAAAGATATCAAGGTTCATATCAATGAATATCATAAGCTGTTAGAGGATCTCAAGGCCGAAAACATCACCTTCCCAGACGAATTTATTGCTGGACTCTTTATCGAGAAGCTGCCTCCATCGTGGAAGGACTACAAGCAACAGCTAAAGCACAAGCACAAGCACAAGCAACTGTCACCCTCGGAGCTGATAATGCACATTATCATTGAAGACACCAACCGAAGAGAGTGTCAGGCTGCAAGGGCGAAGGTAGTGGCTTCTCGATCAAATCTGGTTCAAAATAAATCACCGAAAAAAAGGTATGTCAATAACAAAAAGTCTTCTGATCACTTTCCTAAAATTACTAATCCCACTTTCAAAAGGAAAGGTGCTTGCTATGTTTGTGGAAAGTCAGGTCATCATGCTCCTCAATGTAAGCATAGAGTGAGAAACGACAATCCTCCTAAGCCAAAGGCAAATTTGGCAAAAGGAGATGATATTGTGGTTGTAGTCGTTTCTCAAATTAACATTGTGACCATTGTGAACAAATGGGTGGTAGACTCTGGTGCTACCAGGCATATTTGTGCGAACAAAGATGTTTTTACCTCCTACACTTCTGTAGGAGATGATGAAGAACTTGTATATCTTGGAGATTCTCGAACTGTTGCAGTTTCTGGAAAAGGGAAAGTTCTTCTAAAGCTCACATCTGGGAAGACCTTAGCTTTGAATGATGTACTCTATGTGCCTAATATTAGGGCCAATTTGATTTCTGTATCACTGTTGGGAAAAGCTGGGATTAAAGTGTCATTCGAATTTGACAAGATAGTAATGACAAAAAATAATGTCTTTGTGGGAAAGAGCTATGGTGATCAGGGACTTTTTGTATTCCATCTTCTTCGCTTACTTGATTGATTCTCAAGGACATGTTAATATTTCTTATATTAAGAAAATGTGATGTCTTGGTTTAATTTCTCGCGACTAGTGACGTATGCTTAAATAAATGTGATATTTGTATTGAATCTAAGTTAACCAAAAAATCTTGTCCTTCAGTACAACAACGTGAATCTGAATTACTTAGTTTAATTCATACCGATCTAGGAGATTTAAAAAATACAATGACTAGAGGTGGTAAAAAATATTAAGTGACCTTTATAGATGATTTTTCTAGATACACTAAGGTTTATTTAATTAAAAATAAAGATGAAGCCTTAGAAATGCTTGTTTCCTATAAGGTAGAAGTAGAAAATTAGTTAAATAGAAAAATTAAAAGGGTTAGATCCGATAGGAGGGGTGAATATATCTTATTTAATGAATTTTGTGAAAAAGAAGGCATAATACATGAAGTAACTCTCCCTTATTCATCTGAATCTAATGGTGTAGCTGAAAGAAAAAATAGAACATTAAAAAAAATGATGAATGCAATGCTAGTTAGTTCCTTAGCACCCGATAACCTTTGGAGAGAAGCCTTATTAATTGCATGTTTTTTACAAAATAAGATACCTCATAAGAAAACTGGTAAAACACCCTATGCAGTATGGAAAGATTATATGCCAAACTTAAAATATTTGAAAGTGTGGGGTGTCTAGCTAAGGTAATGCTTCCTAATCCTAAGAAAAGAAAAATAGGAACCAAAACTTCTGATTGTATGTTTATTGGTTATGCTGAACGTAGTGCTGCTTATAAGTTCCTTGTTTGCGAAGCGATGTGCTTGATCATAACACAATAATGGAGACTAAAAATGTTGAATTTTTAGAGCATATATTTCCTTTGAAATATGGAAATAAGCAATTTTTAGAAAATATTTCTTTAGAAAATATTTTTTCAAGAAATAATTGTGAAAACTCATACGAGGATTTGAGAAGGAGTAAAAGACAAAGAAAAGAGACATCTTATGGAAATGACTTTTATACTTATCTCGTTGAAAATGACTCTTTGTCTTTTTCTGAAGCTATTTTCTCTTTTGATGCTCAATTTTGGAAAGAAGCTATTAAAACCGAAATTGATTCTATTTCAAAATGCAATACTTGGATTTTAGTTGATTTACCTCCTGGAACAAAACCTATTGGTTGCAAATGGATTTTTAAAAAGAAATATAATCCTAATGGTTCGATTGAAAAATACAAAGTTAGATTAGTAGCAAAAGGTTTTACCCAAAAACAAAATATTGATTATTTTGATACCTTTGCTCCTGTGACCAGAATTTCTTTAATTCGGATTTTGATAGCATTGGCTTCAATTTACAAACTTGTTATTCACCAAATGGATGTAAAAACTACTTTTTTAAATGGTGATTTGAAAGAAGAAATTTATGTGACATAACTTGAAGGATGTGTAATTCGTGGTCAAGAAAATAAAGCATGTAAATTTCTCAAATCCTTATATGGTTTGAAACAAGCACCAAAACAATGACATGAAAAATTTAATCAAATATTGATTGATGATGGTTTTACTTCTATTGAAGTTCATAAATGTGTTTACACTAAATTAATGAATAATGAATGTATAATCATATGTTTATATGTGGATGACATGGTTATCTTTGGTACTTGCAATGATATTGTGATAAGAACAAAATCTTTTCTTGCATCTAAGTTTGATATAAAAGACATGGGTGAATCAAGTGTAATACTAGAAGTAAAGATCATAAGGAAGGGTGATAATATAACACTATCACAAGAACACTATCACAAGAACATTATATAGAAAAACTTTTTAGAAAGTTTAGTCATTATGACTCGAAACCAATGAGTACCCCTTATGATTCTAACTCATAATTAAAAAAGAATAGAGGTGATCCTGTTGCTCAATTTGAGTATGCCCAAATTATTGAAAGTTTATTACATTTAATGAATTTTTCGAGACCAGACATAGCATATGCTGTGGGGAGATTGAGTCGATATACTCAAAGTCCAAATCAGGATCACTAGGCTACACTTGTTAGACTCATGAGATATTTGAGAGGTACCATGAACTATGGTATAATGTATAGTGGATTTCCTGCTGTATTAGAAGGATATAGTGATGCTAACTGGATCTCAGATTCAGATGAGACAAAATTCACTAGTGGTTATGTATTCACACTTAGTGGTGGAATAGTTACTTGGAGATCAGCCAAACAAACTATAATTGCAAGATCCACTATGGAGTCAAAGTTTGTAGCTCTGGAGTTGGCTGGTAGTGAGGCTGAGTGGTTAAAAAACTTCTTGGTAAATATTCCTTTAGGAATAAAACCCACACCGTCAGTGTCGATGCATTGTGATTGTTAAGCGGCAATAACCATTGCAAAGAATAAGACCTTCAATGACAAAAACAGACATATACAATTGAGGCATAATGTGGTAAAGCAGCTGCTAAAAGATGAAACAATATCAATTGATTAAGTGAAGTCAGAAGTGAACTTGGCCGATCCTCTGACAAAGCCTCTTGGGAGGAAACCAATATATGAAACATCGAGGGGAATGAGGTTTAAGCCAATTTGAAATTACAATGATAGTAACCCAACTTTTGTGATTGGAGATCCTATGAAGAAGGTTCATATAGGTAAAAACAAGTTACTTGTTAGTTCTGCTAGCACAAATAATATTGTCCCTTCCTATGGTGTGAGATGTGCTAGACTGCATTATTGAGAGGATAAGCTTAAAAGCTTTTAATGATTTTCATATTCCTTATGGGTGGTGTATGATTTGCAGTATACACTTGATGAAATCACCTATATGAGGGTCAAGTGGGGCCGCTTGTATGAGATTATGACATATCTCTAGAGCACTCATGAATTACCATGCGCGCGCATGCCCTATTAGCGCAACACAGCGACAACAACAAGAATTGTGGGGGTGTAATGTAACTGGTAGACCTCTAACGTACACAAAGTGTTTCTGGTTCATAGAAAGTTACTTCACCAATTCACTGTATGTTATGTCTCATCCGTCTAGGTCTGGTTCATAATCCAAAAGATACCAGATTCGATGCATTTACACCCATGGTGTTAACCCAGGAAAAATCTTGTGTTTAAAATTTTCTTAAATATTCTTTAAACTTTTGAAATATGTGGGGGATTGTTGTTGTTTTAGCTTTTATTATAATATTTCAAAAGTCTGAATGTCTTACATTGCTTGGTCTTCAAAGTTTTAAAGAGTTTATAAGGTAACTTATGTTTTGGGCTTGTTAGATAAGCTTGTGAGAAGAATGGGCTCGCGCGCACAATGTTGGGCTTCGTTTGGGCCAAGTCAGTGCAAATCATTCGATTTGCCCCCCCTGCGCACACGATAATTAGGCCTCACAAGTTTTTGTTCCAGTTTTATTTACCATAATTATTTTGTGCTAATAATTAAGTTTTTTAGAAACCTTATCCGGAAACAGCTATTTTTTTGTTCTGTTTTTCTGACTTGATCTCCACGTTCTTATCTCCCACGTTCCAACATGAGGTGAACACGTTCCAACGTGAGGCGGCCACGTTCTAACGTAAGGCAGACACGTTCAAACGTTCTGATGCCTTTATAATCAGACCTTCTTAACACTCTTAAACAATTTTTTAAAATTCAAACGCTTTTGAATAAATAAAAAAGGCTTTCTGCTTTTTCTACTTTCTTCTTCCTGGGTTATATCAAAAGTTCTCGGTTGTTCTGTTACCTCAGTCTCCACCGAGATGAGCCTATTAAATCTTGGAGGATTCGTACACCCGTGTGATAAAATCCTTGAAGACAGTATCTTCTCACACGCCTCAGGCTTCACGTTTTATTGTGTATTTCAGCGTTGTCACCTCATTTATTACAACATATCCTAGGTTATTCTTCACCAAGGACGAAAACCACCCCCAGCCCCTATAAATAGGAATTCACTGTTCATTTATTTTCTTTTTCTTATGTTCATGCCTTTAGCTTAGATCCCCTCATTGTTTAGCACATAACACTTCTATCATTTTTAACAAAGATTATCTAGTTTTGGAAAAAAAAAAAAAGATAAATTTATTAAGTGTATGAAAACAGTGGGTAGTTATCTTGGTGTCTCTGCTGCAGCACGGTTAATAAGAGATTGAAGAGAAGAACTTTGTGGTTTGGCATCAGAATAAACAAATCAATAAAGCAGGATTTTAGGATTTATAATTAAGAAGTGAATTGAGCACGGCTTAAAAAACTTTTTCTATATCACAAAGCTAATAATTAATTACAAGTTAAAACTGATTCTCGTTGAATGCTATCAACTTAAGGAAAAAGAGGACTATGAGCACATCCAAATTCTCCTTTTGAAGAAGAAGACAGCTTGCACATGATGCAACAATTCCAACATGCTGAGGTAACTAAATGTTGGACCGAAGTAAACTTTGCAGCAGACCATCTTACCAAAATGGAATGTCAAATGGATTTTGAGTGATACTTCATCATCTCTTTTGAAATGTTTACAATAAGACGTACAAAGAAGGAGGAACCTGTCACAGAGGGCAACGATGCCCTTTTAAGTCCTTTCCTTTAGTATAAGAATAAATATCTATGAAGACATTACCTAACACGACACGGTATTACCCACACAAAGCACACCTTGATTTTACTGAGGGGACACTAACTTCAAAAATTATAAGGCACCTGACACATATATATATAAATTTCAAATTTTTTAAAAAATCATAATTCATTAATATCATTTCTATAAACTTGAAAATTTATAATTTTTTAATATATGTCATATATGTCAATATCTTATCTAGTAAGCCCTCCTAAAAAATATAAAACATAATTTCTATTAACATAATCTAAAAATCTCTTAAACTAACTTCTCCTAATAACTAATTATGTTATTAGTGTGAGCGCAAGCTTGTTCATTTTACGAGTAGAGGTAGAAGGAGCGGATGAAAATAGTGATATGTGAAAAAATAAAACTTCAAAGTCTAATAGTGACGTGTAAAAAGATAAAACTTAAAATCTTGATATGTGAAAATAATGGCAAACATCAATGTGAAATTTGAGTTGTAAGCTTTACTAATTGAACGTTAGTTATGGAAACTAAGTTTTTTTTAAAAAAAATATTAATGAGTCATATTGAAGTCGTATCCTAGGCGTATCCGAGAAGTGTCCGAGTGTGTCCAAGAAGTGTTTGAACGTGTCCGAGATGTGTCCAAACTGAAAAAGTAATCTTTTTTAATCGGACACATTTGGACACATATAACATGTGTGTCGTACGGGTGTCTCCACGTGTCTGACACGGACACGTGTCCGACACGAACGCGTTCAAAATAATCGATCCGCGTTTCATTGATAAATATGCTCTAATTTTCTAATATATATATCCCACTCAATTATAAAATTTAAATGAAAAAAAAAGAAAAATGAAAAGTCCTTGTGTTCTCGACGTCAACTATGTCAACTCACAAAACATTAGCGGATGTCATGGCGCAATAGCCCAATACCCGTTTCAACCCAAAAAAAGGGAGTGATTGAGTGAACAATAGGAGAGAAAATGGTCTGAGAGTTCTTGTGTGGAACAAGCAAATCTTATGTTCTTATCAAAACTGATATAAAGCTACTGTTACGTAATTAAGCATGAAAATGGTATTGTTCATGTGGTTAATTATGAAGAGCAAGTAAATTTTGGTATATATATATATATATGAGGGGGGATTGATTTACACTAGTGTAAGTTTTTTTTGATTTACATTCATTTTTAACCGTTAGATCTACTTTCATCTAATGATTGAGATTATTTTGTTAAAAATAATTATTAGATGAAAGTGAATCTAACAACTGAAAATGAGTGTAAGTTAAAAAAGATTTACACTGATGTAAATTGATCCTGTCTCTCTCTATATATATATAAAACAAGAATCATTCTTGATCAGGCACTCATTTAACAAACATCATTTTGGTGATGCACTTAATTATGATTTTAATGAATTATTTGGATTTTGGGTGAGTAAGAATTCAAATACAGATAATAAATTTAAGTTGAATGTATAAAAAAAAATTTATAATTAATAACCCTTTATTTTTTTTTGAGAGGTCAAAATAATTCTTTAATTCATAATTGTATAAATTGGACCAAATATCAACCTGATTAAAAGATCAGGTCACTAGATCAATAATCATACGAGTTAAGTGATTGAATTGGAAAACTCAAATAAAAAAAAATATTTTTAAAAAATTATATTATGTGAAGAAATTACTTGATATAAAAATATTATATTAAAAATATTAATGATAATAATAATATAAATTAAAAAACTAAGAATATTACTTAGCAAAGTATGCAATTTAGAGATAGAGTGTATTTTATCACAATAAAATCTTTAAATATTCAAATTTCACAAATTATATTTTAGAAGTACTAATTAAATAATTAAATAAACAAATAAAATCGGATCTGACCTATCCAAACGGTTGACCCATGTTTGATCGATTCAATGCAAAAACTCATTATAAACATGAATCAGATTGACTGGTCAGATCAATTGAGTCGGTTTGATACAACTATTTTAAGCTAACGTCATTGAAAGGAACATCTTCAGTAGAGAGAAGGTCATGGCCCAATTGCCCAAGTGAAGGATATTTTTAAAGTAGTTATGGGAAAAGTGGGGCTTTTTTTTTTTTCCTGGTTACAATGTGGGATTTTCTTTTGACAGTTAAAGTTTGGGCTTTTAGATTATTGCACAATAAAATGGAATCTGTTTTTGTTGTGATGCCTACAAAAATCTAAAGCAAAGTACCTTTACCTACAACGGGACAAAAAGCGCAGTTGCTTGTCCATGACGAGAAGCAGTGCTGCAATCACAAATAGGAAGCAACTTCTTCACAATTAATTTGTGGAAATTTTATGAACGTTGATTGGACCACCAATAAATATCTGATTAAGCCTTACATAATACATTTTTTTTATAAACCCCTTACATAATACATTGACACAATTAAGTAATTTTTTGAGATTGAGAGAACTTAAGTACATCTTAAATGCATCTGAATGAATTTCTATGAATTTTTAAAAATAAATTCTCTTAGAAAGCAACTCGATTAATATCGCATAATTTTCTTGCTAATTATTTTAATTATTAAATAAAAAAATATTATATATATTTATATTTTTAAGACATTAAATATATTTATTTTTTTATTAAATATTTTTTTATTTGATATTAGGAAGATTGGATAATATGATATATTAAAACTCATCATTTTTTTATTAGACTAACTTCCCTTTATCATATATAAGTGTTTGCACCTCTAATGTAATTAAAAAAAAATCAATTCTGTTTTCACTTGTTTGCACCTTCAAAATATTAAAAAAAAAATTGAACTCTCAAGTTAATAAATTGTTCACATATTCTACATTACCATGCTCTTTTTTTTTTTTTTCCTTGATACGTAAAATTTAGATAGATGAGAAGTTACCACATCTCAACGTCAAATCATGTTATAAGTTTAAATAAAGACTTACAATACCTACATATCATCTATCAATAGAGATTGTTAGTAGTAAAAATTAAACTTATACCTTATAATCAATCCTTACCAACTAAACCTACTCCATTTGCATGAGCCTTTTATGAGTTTACCTAAACTCTATATATTGTTTATTATTTAATTTAATTTTTATACTCCATCTCCATCTTCAAGACCTCAACCAACGTTACGCATTAAAATGCCTTTCCAAGCACAACCAACCTTGTCGAAAACCAATCAACCAACACAACAACACACCTAGATAGGATCATGGATTTTAGAATCAGACCGAAACGACCAGTCAAATTGGAAAAATTGAGAAATGGTCCTTAGATTGGTTCAACCAACCCTTAAAAATTGGATTTTCGAAAATAGTTTAAAAAACTAGAAATCGGTCCCAAAATGGTCAACTCATTTCAATCGGTCTAGTATTTTTATTTTTTTAAAAAAACCCAATTTTTTTTAAAGAAATATATTTAAAACTTTTTCAAGACATTGATTATTTGATTCCTAATTTATAACAAAAAATCATCATTTAAAACTTTTAATTTGTCCAATGTGGACAAATAAGAGTTTATAATGTAATAAGAGTTTGATTTCAATTTATAATAAAAATATTTACCTCTTACTTTTTTACTTGTTAAATTTGTGACTAGTATATATTAGAAAATTATTTTAATATTATTATAATACTTTTAGTTTAATATTTATTTACCTAATAAATGAATTTAATTATGTTATATAATAATACATTTCAATATTTATCTTTAATATTACTTACACAATTAATATTACTTACAAAATTCTACTTTAATTTAACTTCAAAACTTTGACCTCTTTCTTTTTGGTTCAATTTTAAAAACATTGGATAGGACAAGTACATTACCATTCGGATATCTGAGCTTGTTTGAATTTTGTGGCATGAACCCCTCACCTCAAAACTATTTTTTTTTCTTGTCTTATGTATTGATAAAAACAATCTTATATTCCAATGACAATTCGAGTTTTAATAACACTCCTATGCCTGTTCTCGCGCTGCTAGGGTTAGGGGGTGTACGTAGTGCATTTTTTCCATCGGTTACGATTGTGAGTTCCAATCATTGAGGAGGCTATGTTTTTGCGATCCTATCTCTATGTTGGAGAACGTAAATAGTAATAAAGATAGTGCAGAGAATACTCAATAAAGATGTGAAGGAAGGTTTGATGAACAAGCCAAAGAAAACTAGTCGGAGGAAGAAGAGGAAAACCTGGTGTTTTATGGAGATGAAGAAGTAGAGGAGGGTGTCACACACTATGAAAGGAGTTTGATTGTCAAGCTGATCACTGTCAATACTGTGAAAAAATTGGGCTCTATGTTGCGCTAAACAACATATGGCAAAATCCTAAGGGGATAAAGATGGAGAAGATATGGGAAAAGCTATTCCAGTTCTTCTTTGAGAATGAGGCAGATTTGCTGAAAGTCTTGAAGGGTGGACCATGGATTCACAGAAACAACTGGCTTCTTTTGCAACGATGGCACAAGAATATAGAACCAAGAGAGATGGTTTTTTATCATGTTCCTGTATTGGTCATGTGTCCAGTTATACTTGGCGTATTATGTGGTCAGCAAAATGGGTTTTGCAACGTGGGGGTATTTGGAGAGTTGGGGATGATAGAAGTACTAGAATTTTGGAAGATCCTTGGCTTCCCAACCAATCTGGTTTCAAGGTTTGGAGTCTTCAGAGTCACGGATCTATGTGTTAAGTTGTGGAGATACATGTTTTCACCTTATTTTAATTTTTTTTTTTTATATAGGTATATGTTATTTTTATTTTTTTATATGTGTAATTTTTGTTCTTGTATTTCTACTTTTAAATATATTATTTTTGTTAAGTGATTGTTTAATTATATACATAAAGAAAAAAATGTTTGATAGTATTAATAATAAAAAAATTATTCAATATTTTTAAAATATGAAAATGTAAAAAAAATAATTATAAATTAATCTTTTATAATTTTATATTAATATATTTTTTGATATATAAATATAATTATTGAATTTTTTTATATTTTTGTATTAATAGTATTATCTTTGTTCCTATTACCTAGAATTCCTGCATCCATTAATGCTCGTAGCACTCTTGATCCAACGGCAACAATGTCTGAACTTTATAGATTAGGTGTCTCTTTGTTGGAACCAAAACTTGATGAAAAATGATCATCTTATTGCGTATAGTATATACACTTATTTTAACACTTATTTTTTATATGTTATTGCATGTAATATGTGTTAATTATTTTTTTTAATTTTTTATAGATACTGCATATGGTAATATGAAAAAAATAGATATTCAAGCAGGTGTATATACTGTATGTATATATATATATTGTGCACGGTAAGAAAATTGCGACTGAAACTTGATTGAGGAAATTTTGCTACCTTTCAAAGCCCGGCAAATTTTAGCTCTACCATTGTCAAGATCGAATCAACCAGATCAGTTTTTCTGGAAATATACGAAAGATGGTGGTGTCTAGTTTAGATAGTGTCATAAACTGGAAGGCTCTCCAGAAAATCAAAGTGTCACCAAGGATGTTGAATTTTCATATGGAGAGCTTTGCAAAATGCCCTCCCAACCAAAAAAAAAACTTGCAGAAAAGGGGTGTTAATTGCTCTGCTTTATGTCCAAGATGCTGGAAGAGAGAAGAAACAGTGGAACACATTCTGAAAGACTCTGAATGGACCCGTCTTTTCAGGTTCTCATCTCCTCACACTCTGAGAACAGAAGCTGCAGAAAACATATCTTTTAAAGAATGGTTCTTTGCTATAGGGAAACAAGTCTTTGAATCAGATTGAGATAATTGAAAGGGCTAGGGATGTTCTAGCAGAATACCAGAGATCCCATGAGATTGCTCTCCCATCTCTTGGGTGTGCTACGGCGACAGTCTATCCCATTGGACCCCTCCTTCGAATGGTAATGTGAAAGTAAATGTGGACGCTGCTTTGGGTAGGGACTCACCAGGTGGAGCTGGTTCGGTTGTTCTGGATAATGAAGGTATGATCTTAGCTGCAGCAACTTGGGCTACGCCCTATGATCTTGAACACCTTATTGCCGAAGCCTTAGCATGTGTTTTGGGCCTCCAATTTGCTGTGGATTGTTGCTTTTTGGATGTCATACTTGAATCAGATAATGCAGAAGTGGTGCGGGCCTTATCTAAAATGAAGTATCAAAATAATTATTTTGGTATTTTAATCCATGGAGTAGCAAATGATAATCATAGGGAAGTATGCATGGACTAGATCTTGAGGATCCATATCCTATCCCTGTTTATATTCTACATATATCTTTATGATAAATTTTCATAAGTTGTTTGTTTTGACAATCTCAGATAACTTTGAGAGATTTGTTTACCAATTTTTCAAAGCATCTATGTGCTTTATGTAGGCAATGTGATTGGATTGACATTCACGTAATTTTAAGTCATAATGGTATTAAACTTTAACATTTATTCTAATATCTTTTTTAATTTCTTACTTATATATTTTTTTATTCAGGGGGTCTTGTAGGAAGCAAGTGTCATTTCTTTTACTGCACTGATAGCTTGGTGAGGGCAATCTCAAGATCTTTCATTTATCAAAATTTCCTGGTAAGTTTTCGTGATCTAAATATGCATTGTTATGTCATGAATTGAACTGTAGTTTTGGCATATTTTGGAACTCTTGTTTATATTATGTAGTTCTTATAATTGAGTCAGTATTACCTTTCTATATACTATTGATAATTTAGTTTATTTTTTGTAGCATTCTTTGTCATATATTTGATGCATGGGATAAATCATATTAGTGAGCGAAACCTTAGTTTCCCGTTTGAGATTCAATATTAGTGAGCACATGTACTTTTTGAAGGTACTGCTCATTATATTGAATCTTGAATTGTCCAAGTTGGACAATTTTGGAAGAAACTTTGCCTTCACTTGATTATAGTTATTCCTTAAATCTCATATCATATACTTGAGGAAATTTTGTTGTGCAACATTTCCTTATGTTCTCTGGGTGCACATTTGATCGTGATAGATGTCACCACTTTCTAGTTGTGCACTTGGAGACCAATGAAAAATACTGCCAAAATTTCGTCAAGTATACGATATGTGATTTTTGTGAGGACTATCAACCAAGTGCTGAAAAAGTATCTTCTTGAATGGGATAGGGTCATACCATGTTAAGAGAGATGAGGATTATGGAAATAATAGTTGTTTGGATTGAAATATATATACATATATAATTTTAAAATATATTAATTATTATTATAAAATTAATTTTGTTCTTGAATTTTTTTGACCTGCTTTATTTGGTTGTAACATGAGATTTTGTATTATCTATTATACATATGTTGTGCATTTTGTATTTTGATTTTTAGTATAAATTTATCATTGCAGAAAATGGTAGTTTCAGAAAATTGTAGGTGGATGTTTAATAGGACTCATTTTGGTTGTAGAGGACTAACACAAGAATTTGTATATAGAGTTGAAGAGTTTGTGAATTATGCATGTCGATCTTCTCATTACTTAAGTGAAGGAACAATTAGGTGCCCATGTTTGACGTGTTATAGTGGGAAATTGTTGAAACTTGAGATTGTGAAAGTTCACTTGTATAAAAAAGGATTCAAACCTAGTTATTGGTATTGGACAGATCATGGAGAGGAAGAGCCTGATCCAATTAGTGTAGATATAAACTCTGATATGAACACTACTAATACTCTTATATTATAAGAGGAAGACGTGGTTGATAGATATCAAAATATGGTTTGTGATGCGATTGGAACAAACTTTGGGGATTTTATGAGTCATTTTCAACAGAGTGTTGAGGAGCCTCCATATTTAGAGGCCGAAGAGTTTTATGATCTATTAAATGTTTCAAGTCAGTCATTATGGCTTGGTTGCGAAACTCATTCTGAGTTATCCTTGGCAGTTTGAATGTTAAGCCTCAAATCTGATTATAATGTAACACATGCATGTTTTGATTTATTTATGGAGATATTAAGAGAGGTTGCTCCACCAGGATCACAAATTCCTCTGAATTACTATAGAATGAAAAAATTGGTTGTTAAACTCGGGTTTGCTTCAAGAAAAATAGTTTGTTGTATAAATGGTTGTATGTTATATTATGATAATGCTAGACAATGTAGGTTTTGTAGTGTTGAAAGATACTAAATTCGTAAAACCAGTAATGGAAATAACAATGAAGTTTCGATGAAAAGAATGCATTATTTACCTCTCATTCCTAAGCTTAAGAGGTTGTATTCCTCTATGAGCTCATATGCACACATGAGATGACATGCTGAAAATAATAGGAATGAGGGGGAAATGTCTCACCCATCTGATGGTAAAGCATTGAAGCATTTTAATAGGATATATTCTGAATTTGCATTTGATCCTAGAAATATTAGACTTGGTTTGTATGTTGATGATTTCACTCCCTACAATTAATCTGCTTCTTATTTTTGTTGGCCTGCGATAGTCACTCCATATAATTTGCCTCTAGAAATATGTATGATTGCCCGATACATATTCCTAACAAGCATTATTCCTGGTCCTCATAATCTCAAGAGTAAGATTGATGTTTATTTACAACCATTAATTGATGAATTGAAAATTTTATGGGCAGATGTTTTAACTTATGACTTGTTAAGCAAATAAAATTTTATGATGAAGATTGTATTGATGTGGACAATAAATGACTTTCTTGCATATGGAATATTGTATGGATGGATGACTATCGGTAAATTAGTATGTCCATATTGCATAAATCAAACAAAGGCATTCACTTTGAAGCATAGGGGAAAAAATTCGTGGTTTGATTGTCATTGTCAATTCTTGCCCGTTGATCACATGTTTAGAAGAAATAAAAATGCATTTAAGAAGAAAACTGTTGTAGTTGATTTGCCTCTACCAAGATTATATGGACATGAATTAAGTGAGATTGTTAGTGTCTTTAGTAAAATAACTGAAATGCGGCCGTGCAAACATGGGTATAGTGTTTATCATAATTGGACTAAGTAGAGCATATTTTGGGAGTTACCATACTAGAAGGACAATTTAATTAGGCATAATTTAGATGTCATGCATATTAAGAAAAATGTCTTTGATAACTGATGCAGATTAAAGGATGCAAACCCAAGTGCAGGTTGTCTCAAGTAATAAATTTCTCGGGAGTCCGAGATCGATCCATAGGAAATTGATGAAGAAAAATTATTTGAGGTAAGGAAATGATTTGTCACAACAATAAAGATAATAAAACTTGTTCACAATTAAAAAAAGAACTTGCTTGGGTTAGGAGATCCACTTTTGGTAATAAATTAAGGACAAGATTAATTTTTTTATAACTCAATTGAAATCAACGCACAATGGAGGTTCCAATCAGAAAATCAAACATTCAAAGTCCATTTAGAATTATATACGTAGTTATATTATACTTCCTTTAATAATTTACCAACACTAATACTTGTAAATGAGTTCAAGCATTCATTGTGTCAACCACTTGTCTACAATGAATCAAGAACTCCACTTTACAAGGAAGGTTTCTAAATTGATTGGAAACAAAACACAACACATATAATGACCACTTGATACTATATCATTTAAGCACAAGAAAGAAATTAATCTGACCTTATTTTATTACCAAAAACTTCACCCCTTCACCCAAGCAAGATAAAAATTAGTTATTCATGAGCAAGAAGAAAGAAAAAGAGAAGAAGAAAAAGATGAACATAACTTCAATTTAGAAAAAAAGAAAATTACAACAAGAGAAACAAATAACACAATAGCATGATATTGATCTCTAAGCCAAGATGCCCAAATGCTCAGCCAATGCTCCCTTTTAAAGAGCTTGAGGAGTGAAAAATGACAATGAAGTTATTTAATGAGTGGATAGATGATGGGTGGATGAGTGAAAAATGACAATGGAGTTATTTAATGAGTGGGTGGATGATTAATGAGTGGGTGAATGATTAATGAGTGGATGGATGATTAATGAGTGAGTGGATGATTATTAAGTGGGTGGATGATTAATGAGTGGGTGGATGATTAATGATGCTTGTCTCTCCACTTGTACCAACTAATTCAATTATCTTCACATGATTATAACTCTATTAAAATGCCATTTCTTGGAAAAGTGGTCTTCATGAAAGTTGAAGGATTATCTTTCCAATGCCACCAGTTTCATATCCATACAACTTCTACAACTCAAATTCCAGCCCAATCACTACACACTGCTCAGGCCCAGTTACAGCTCCTCTGTTCTGACTTACAAGCTCAATATGACCTCCAAGCCATCTGAACTGACCCTTGTGTTCTTCATGAAAGTTTTAGATTTAGATCTTAACTGTCAAATAGCATTGGTTTCAGTCCAAAAATTGTCCTATACCTCAAGTTATGCTCTGATTAGTGCACACTGCTCGGGTTTTAGTGACAGAATCTGTTTTCTGACTTCCATGCCCAATTAGCTCCACTAGATGTCTGATTGAGACTTCAAGCTCTTTATCAAAGTTGTAGAGTTTTCTCTCAGCCTTCCTATAAGGTAAAATTCATAATTTTTAGACATCTAGAACTCAAGACATGATCGAAATACAGAAACAGTGTGAAATTTCAATAATGCTGAAAAATATCAATTAAGCCTAATTTGAACCCAAACTTAGATATCATAACCAAGCTCAATCAATTAAGTACATGGAGAGTGTAAATAGTTAAAAATGATGGTTTATTAATGTATAAAATACGTGATTATCAAATTCCTTCATACTTAACTTTTTACACTCCTTGGCAAAACACATAACACCAAAGTTAGGAAACAAAGAAAAACGACACATACTCAAAAGCTAAAAGTATTAAAGGACTTAATTTTCAATGATATTCAAGAATGCAAAAGTTTATAAACAAGAAGAGCAACAAAAAATTCACGGGATCAAAACATTCATGAGGTAACATTTCTTCACATCTCAAATCAACAAGCAAGGAAACTTCAGTTGAAAAGTATGAATCAAGAATGATAGATCCTCATAGAATTCACTCTCAATCCCTCAAGTGTTTAAAAGGTAAGTATTTCACTCTATTCAACCCATGAACACTTGCACTACCATAAGCTTGCTTATCTTCTACTTCTCTACTGCTAAAAAACACATGCACACAAAAATCAAGATGACTTTATTTAAGATTGTAATGGGGTCATGGTAAAGAAGAGGGGGTAAAATCGATATGACAAGTTAAAATATCAAAGAGAATAGAAGAGCATTAGGGTATAGTTAAAAAGGAGAAAATGTTTGAGAACATTCAGTTTAAATCTCATAAAGAACAATGACCAATATTTGATTAATGTTTGTTGAAGATTAATCCCGAATTGGTGGGTTGAATTCATTATTAGGCATGAACCTTCTCCTTCTCTTCCTGTTGTTTCCAAGCATCCACCTTCATTCTATATATGAATATATCACATGGTATATCAGGAGATTTTGATAATCCTTTGATTACAGCGGTGATCAGCTCTATTTTGTTTTTTCAACATTTTGCATACACACCCCTATACTTGTTTAAGAACAAAGTCAATGCTCTCTTATTCCTTAAGGTTGGGTAAAAACATGTATTTTTTTTAAAAGGCACGTAATGAGCTAAAAATAAGGAATTGTCAAATAAGGTTAAAGGGGTTACACAAGGAAAAATATGCAAGGATGGCTATTTGGTCAAAGTAGCTATTTCAAAATGCTTTAATCATGTTTATGTATGCATGTGGAAATGTAGCCTAAAAAAGAATTAAAACAAGTTCTAGAGTAACAATTCCATAAGTGAAAAAATCACACAAGAAAGAATAGAATGGTATAAATATTCAATCCATTCATCAATAGACTCAAATTCTCACAAGACATATATCTACCATTCTCAATCTATCAATTCAACATTCAAAACCAAGCATGTGAAATTTAAGACATAAGGCAATTTATTCAACCATGCTATGATCCCTGAATTTCAATTGTTTTATAGGATGTGAGAATTCATTCACTTGAATTATTCAAAGAAAATTAAATGATAAAACTTTGTTACTTCCACAAATCATCATAGAATAGTTACTTCTCCAATCTAGATGTGTCTCAGGAATAATTTACTATAAAAGTAAAATTACTCCTTACTTTATCATCCTTAATTTGTTTTGCTATAGGTTTCTCACAGTTATATCACTAAACATACTTCCCAATTTAGACGCGTCTTAAGAGTAAAATTACTCTTTACTCTGTCATCATTCATTGGTTTAGTAAAGTTCATGATAATCATATCATACTTCTTAATATTTTTTTTTTTGGGTCAACTATCCTTCCCCCCCAACTAGAGATAAGAAGTAGTCTTACCGCAGGTGTGATAAATTTCTGTTCCACAGCTTTGTCAAGAAAAAATAACAAAAGATCAAAGAAATTATTAACATTCAACAAACCTATGGGTTTATGGTGGATGTTCAATTAGGCCCAAGAGACAATTTGAAAAACTTCTTATAAAATACCAAAATCAATTGGTAAGGCAATGAATGCATCATAGTTGTCAAACATTATCTTCATTCGTTCATGCATAGATGATACCTTAAGTTCCTCCCTAATTGTCTTTCCAGTGATGTTCTATTAAGTTAAAGGTCCAAGAATGACACCTAAAATATGACTGCCTCTTATATATGCAACAAGTGATACAACCCCCATTAACCCATGACAAACTCTCCCATATACAACATGAATATTCCTCACAGCAAGTGTTTGACCAAGAGTATTTGTTGTGTTTACAAACTCTAAACCATTCCCATACCTAGACCCACAACATACACATATATTTTTAAGTCGACGAACTGGAACTCTTTCTATTTTATACTCATTTTCCCTTTGAATGATTATGAGTTAGAGGAAAGTAGAGAAAATGGAGTGTTTAAATAGGGAAAAAAATAGAAAAGGTAATAATAGTACCTATAAGGATAAGTTGGCTGTTGTCAGAAAAGTTTGAAATTAAAAAACACATAATCTTTTTTTTTGTTTTTTTGTTTTGTTTTGTTTTTTTTTGTTTTTTTTCTTTTTGAACTTCAAGAAAACTATTAGGTTAAAGAAGTCTAAAAACCCCTGAAGGACCCTGCTCAAAGGATCGTCTGTCCAAAATTAAAATACAACGAAATCATACAAAGATAAAAGAAATATAATAACAAATGATGACATAAATTGATGTACAGTTTTCATGGTGTATCTTTATACAGCTCGTCATGAGTGCAGTAATACCAAGACGGCTCAGCCAATCTGGGAATTTTTCTCTTTCCCGCTTGTGGGATATTTTGGATTGAGCTACGACGTAACTAATTAAAGTGCGTAAATCTGACAGTTACCACTAACGACCATAACCAATGAGAGGTCGCTGGAGAGGCCATGGTATTAAATCACAGGATCCAACTCAGTTGCATAGTCACGTGAGTATGCTAACACGGGGCACTTCTATCTACTCATTATCTCAGCTTGCCTAAAAGGTAAACTTTGGGATACTTAGAACGACTCTCTACAGAGTATGACACACGAACCTTATTTACATACCGATATGTGAAGGTCTCCGCCTGAGTCTATGTAAACATAGACATCCACCCGGGGCTCCTAATCTAATTAAAGACCAAGTACAACTGAAGTTTCGCCCTCTTTTTCTCATTTTTGTCTCTCTCTTTTTTTTTTTAGAAAAAGAAGAAGAAGAAAAAGATAATATGTACATGTTGTTGTGGTTGTGGCTTACATCTTCTTCTAGTTTTACGTCTAGTAATGGCTTAAATGCCTTCTATGAGTCGAGGATAAGTTTCCCATCCCATTTTCTTATAAATTGGCAAACGGAGTCTTTTAGAGTCAGATTCTCAAGACTGTAACGTTTTTGTTCATCCTTGAAGAGATTTCACAAATTAAGAAGTTCACGATGCACAGATCCACAAGAATGCATCTCAAGAGTCAATAAGATATCATCTAATGACTCCTTACTCAGTCCATTCTTATTGAAAAATATTTTATCTCCTCGATTTACGAAAATTATTCACAAAGAACGACATCGCTTGTTACAATTCCATCGTGCATATTTGTGACAGACTTGCAACCTTTTTACTCTTCTCCTTTTAGAATATGAACTTTTACTAAGACCTGACATGTATAAGTCAAATGAAATTAAAGACTCACCTACTAGATGGACCTTTGCTTCAATTATCTAGCGTACATCTTCCAGCATACCCTTATGCATTAACAGTCTTAATCTTTCACATCTAGTTTTGTAAATTTTTGTCAGAGCATTTTGAGGGAGGGAAGGAAAATGTGTTCTTCAATTTGAGAGAATGACATTCATTTTAAAGGAGAAGGATTCAGTTATTATGGGAAACTGAAAACAAACCGACTCGAGACTTACAGAGCACCATTATCCGCCACTTAACCGGGAACACAAAGAACTGCAAAAAGAAGACAATAAAATTAGAATAAATTCTATTCATAACAAGGATTAGAAAGAGAGATGAATTCTACCTCATCAACTTGGTTTTCTAGAAATGGTTTGAATCTTTGTCCATTGACTTTAAACACATTACCATTCCTAAGATTCTCAATGTCTATGGCCCCATGAGGATACACTTATTTGACAACAAAAGGACCACTCCACCTATATCTCAATTTGTCAGGGAATAGGTGCAGACGAGAATTATAAAACAGAATTTTTTAACCAATTTCAAAAGATTTTCTCAAAATTGACTTATCATGAAGGCTTTTGTTCTAGCTTTATAAATCTTTGAGTTTTCATATGCATCATTTCTCAATTCCTCAAGTTCATTTAATTATAATTTGCGTAGCTTGCACGCATCATCAAGGTTTAGGTTGAAAGTTTTAATGGCTTACAATGCTTTATGTTCCATTTCTATGGGCAAGTGACAAGGTTTTCCATAGACTAACCGATAGGGTGACATGCCCAAAGATGTTTTGAAAGCAGTACGGTAAGTTCAAAGTGCATCGTTTAATCTTAAAGACCAATCTTTACGATTTGGGTTAACTATTTTTTTCAGAATTTATTTAATCTCCCTATTTGCTAATTCAACTTGTCCATTTATCTGAGGGTGATAACGGGTGGAAATTTTGTGTGTAATACTATATTTCTTCATTAAAGATTCAAATGATTTATTGCAAAAAATGTGTTCCCCCATCACTAATGATAGCTCGAGGGATTCCAAATCGACACAAGATATTTTCTTTTAAAAATTTGAGACATTATTGTGTCGGCATGAAATCGCCTTAATTCATTTTGAAACATAATCAACTGCAACCAAAATATACACAAATTCAAATGAGGATGAAAATGGACCCATGAAATTAATTCTCCAATAATAAAAAATTTCAATAACAAGGATAGGGTTCAGAGGCATTATGTTTCTTTTAGAAATTGAGCTCATTTTTTTGACAATTTTCACAACTTTTGCAAAAGATGTAGCAGTCCTTAAATAGAGTGGGCCAATAAAATCTACACTGCAAGATTTTCACAGTTATTTTCTTTGAAGAAAAGTGACCTCCACATGCTTCTGAGTGACAAAATTCAATGACACTACCTACTTTACTGTCGAGCACACATCTCCGAACACTATAAGAAATTTCAGATTTAGAGACGGAAAAATTCCTTCCCTAAAAGGCCAAAATTCCGTCTTTAAAAATTTAGAGACGGAATCAGAGACGGAAATTCATCCATCGGCAAAAGTGGCGTTGCTGATAGTTTAGAGACGAAAAGTTAGTTCTGTCTCTAAATTAGAGACGAAAAATTAGTGCCGTCTCTAAATTAGAGACAAACTTTTTATTTAGAGATAGAAACATTCCGTGTCTAAATTAGAGATGGATATTTATTTCTGTCTCTAAATTAGAGACGGAACTAAGTTTCTGTCTCTAAATCAGAGACGGAACTAATTTTTCATCTCTAAATTAGAGACAGAAATAAATATCCGTCTCTAATTTAGAGACGGATATATATTTCCGTCTCTAATTTAGAGACGGATATATATTTCCGTCTCTAATTTAGAGACAGAATGTTTTCATCTCTAAATAAAAAAATCCCTCTCTAATTCGTAAAATTAATATTAGAGACGAAAAACTGCCGTCTCTAATTCCATCTCTAATTTTCAAATTAGGGACTAAAAAACAATCGTCCCTTTTAATACTTGTTTTTTGTAACTAACCTGATCGAACTATCACAATAAATCATTTAGCAGCAAAAATCACAATTCATATCATCACAAATTTTCATACCAAAATACAAAGTAATTATTATCATTACAAATATTTAAGTAACTACAAATATTTAAATTAACAATGAAAATATAAAAATAAACTTAATCATAATTTGCATCATCGTCACCCTCATCATGGTCATCCTCTTCTCTAGGTGCAGGATGGGATGGCTCAGGCTGTGAAGTTGTAGGTGATGGCATTCTAAATTGATTACCCACAAGAAGAGTCCTAAACCTCTCCTCCCATTGATCCATTTTCTATCTCATCATATTCTATTCTTGTTCCATCTTCTTTTGTTCTTGTTCCATCTTCTGTCTCATCATGTCTTGCTCAATATTTTTTTGATGGAGCTCATCAGTTAAAGCCTGAATTTTAGCCTGCATTGCAATAATCTCTATTGGTAATACTCCATCAATGGAAGAGATGGAGGGAGTGGAGGAAGATCCAACAACATTAGTTGCTTGTGAACCCAATTCGTAGATACGCCCTTTCTTGTTGGGACCTCCAACAACATCCAAGTAGATACTGTTAGCAGAATCTTGATTGCTGCTACCTTCACCATTCAAGATTGCAACTCAGTCATCCGCCTTTCATACTCTTCCTAAAAAGTAGTTATAAGACACTTGTACTTGAAACTTGATGTAACTTAAATGCTAAGTTATGCTTACCGCAATCTTTGCTGCTTCTGAAGTGATATACTCTTCTGAATTATCTTTGGCTATGTGCAGCTGCTTGTAAACCTCAAAAAAGCTTGGCTCCCTGGACATCTGATTCGCCTAAAAAGATAAAAGTATAAGTCATCCGCTTGTAGACTAATTCAATATAAATCATGGATTGTTAACTTAAAAAATTATAGTACATCAAAGAAATAAAGCATGAAGGAAATAAAGCAAGTGCTATGCACAAATCAGACATATGAATCTATAAGTTTTAAGCACAAATTTACATTTCTAATTAACAAAAAAAATAATAAATAAAGCTGAAACTGAAAAAACATTAAAAAAAACTGACCAATTATCATTGATAATAAATTAAGTTCATGCATCAATGCACTAATTTCACGGTAGTATAGATAAATCAACATGTTTAATGATCATAGTCGATCAAATGAAGTAAAATTTATTATTTTCTTATAAGAACCAAAAGTTGATCTAGAAGATATGAAGCAGCTAATTGACAATAACAATAGTAAAAACTCATAAAAACAAGCTAAATCAGGACTCACTAAGCAGTAAGCAAAGCAATATATATCATGTAAATATGGTTAACCATATTAACAACATGCCTCTGCCTCAGCTAGCGTAAAGTCTTAAATTTAAAATTTGCTACACATATTGTTAAATTTAAATACCCAACACAAATCCACTACAAGTAAGACTAGCCATGCACAAACCAGAATTTAAGACTTGTGCTGCAAGTCTGCAACTTAACCAGTTTATTGATACATGCACTGAAGAGACAATGTTGTCTTTAAATGATAAATTGAAATGTAAACCTATTGTGTCAAAAGATATTTATGGTGCTTCAAGTGAGTTGACAGAGTTAGATCATGGGGATATTGAAGTCCAATCACCCAGGGCTAACACGAGAGGTTACTGTAAACATGATTGTGTAAATCCGATTGATTTTATACTGCTATGGCAGCCAACTCAACATAAGAGAATCGACTAATTTACAGAGGCAACAAGTGGCAAAAAAACAATGGAAATAATACCATGACTTAACAACTATCACATAACAAGATACAAAATACACGATTAAAAACATTATTCACAATGAAAGGATAATTGTACATCAATAGCAGCCAGAACTCACAGATCAAAAATTGCCAATACCAATATCTCTCATATACCATAGTTATTTAAGACAGATCATGAGCAAGATTGAAAAGAGGCTTAAAGCATATTTAAGATCTATTCCATATTTCAAATCCAAAATCCAACAGATTATGAGCATTTTCACGTGATTCTTTCTCTTGGTTTTGCTGCTATTAATCATAAACATGAAACAAGATTCCACCAAAAAATAGTTCAGACATTTTGTTAACCAGCCAACATACAATCAAGACAAACACTAAATAAAGAAATTAATTAACATGCCAAAGGCCAACCTCAATTAAGACAAACATGTAATTAGTTAAATTACTCTAACTAACCATAACTAACTCAATGGTAATTGTAGCTGAACAAAACTGCAACTCAATTATTAACTAACTTAATTATACATACTGTGGACTACATATGTCAATGAGACGAAGCTTAGAAACCAAACATTGAAATAGTCCTGGAGCCAGTCGTTTAGTTAGAATGTCTGCTACTTGTGCTTTAGATGAAACAGGCAGCAAATGGACAACACCAGCATAATTTTTTTCTCTAATAGTATTACAATTCATTTCTATGTGTTTTGTTAGTAGATAGATAAAGATTAGTACAAATAGTAGCAATAAAAACTAGTTCAACTTTTCCCTAGCACAAGCCAAATTACAGCAATAAAAACAATAAATAAAGTCTTGTTAATATTATCTAAGAACCAGTGCAAGAATTTAAACCACTTTTCCCATCGTTGCATCAAACACTAAGATAAACTATGTTCAGTCTCCATCCGTACATGACTGCAAGATTTAAAAAATGCAAACAAATCTTTTACTAAAGAGGATATTTAATTCAGCTTTAAATCAAGACCATATTTAAGCCAAAAACACATTAAATTTTACTTAAAAGAACATTAATGAACAACAATGAACACCTAAACATTAACCAGCCACCTTATACTCAGATCAAGTGTGTCCCTGGGCAACAAACTATAAAAACTCACAACAAGAAACAACAAATTAATCATTTGTATAAGCATGTATACATATAGCAGATGAGACAACAAAAACATTTCCCCTTTTTCCCATCTCAATTATCCAATGCAAATTGAACTCCCCACTAGAAGCATAATTGAAACAAATAAAGAATAGTTCAGGCATTAGTATCAAGAACTTTATATCCCAATGCAAATTGCCAAGTAATTATCAGCATTTGTGAACTTGACATTTCATCAAACAATGAGCATGCAACCAGAACAAACACTAAAGAAAGCAAGTTAATACCAAACCAACCTTATTAACCATTTTCAATTCAAATCATCAATAATGTGAGAAATCATCCAAATGCAAGAACATTTGTATAACACAGTGAAAAACAACTAAGTTACGGCCAGAAATGACATAATCCTAAATTTTAGACAATATTATCTTCGAGCAAGTGCTTCTTGCATCTCCCTAACATGCGTTGGCACTTTCTTGTGAGCTGCTTTAGTCTTCAAGTCATTCTTCTTTGATTCAATTGTCTTAGCTTTAACTTCCTTGGTTTCATTTTCTGGTGCACTTCCAGCTGTTGCCTTCTTCTCTTTTTCCTTTTCCTGCTTTTTTTTCTTCGTCTTTGCGGCATGTGACTCTATTGTCTCATCTTCCCCCTCCTTTTAGGTTGCTCAGGCTCAACAACATCTATACTTTCACTCAAAATTTCATCACTCATATTGGCACTAGCCCTACTGCCTTTTTTTTAGAAGACTTCTTTTTACCTGAAAATGCAACTAGAGAAGCATCCTCCTCATACTTTTTGATTTCCCCTTCTTCTTCTCATAAAAAATCATAAGGACACTTATTGTTTATGTAAGAACTAGGCAACCTATTTATTAAAAAAACTTAATGTGCTACTACAAAAGACTAAAACAAAGCTCTGGCCATACTCAAAACATGTTGATGTAGTATAGTATATGGATCTAACATCACTCACCATTCTCCTACAGTGCTTTGTTGCAGATATGGATCCTCCGCTATGCACATTAAGACCCTCTTTCGATTGTCTATTTCGACTGTTTCTCATAGACAATGCTTACTAAGCTGGATCACTCCATTTAGCCCACAACCACTCCCTAGCATTTGGATGAATCCATTCACCCTTATTCTTTCTATCACGTACCTTGAATAGATTATTTGCTAGTGCACCGGATCCCTTAGTTTCAAATATCGTTCTGATCATATCATTGTCTTCAGGTAACCACTTGTATTTTGCCTATATTGATGATAGTATTAATTAATGAAATACAATATTTTTAAATTAATAACAAATTAATAACAAGACTTAAAAGGATATTATCCCAAAATTTTTAAACCACATATCACGCACATTGTCAATCACATCTGTCTAGCTTGTCTAAGGCTCTTCATACTTCATTTTGAAGATGAATATTATATCACAAGTCGTTCCAACATTAGGGTAAAACATGTAAGTCAAAATATGTATTTATATATATATATATATATAACTATTCTTTTTGAATTAATGTTCACAATTATAATAACTTACTCTTGTTTGTTGGCTGGCTTGCTTATCTTTTTCTCTTTGTTTTTGCTTTTTTCAACTTCAACACCATTCTGGTACCCTATCATTTCAATTCCCATTACTGAGTGACAAGGGAAAGATAGAGACAGAGACAAAGAAAAATCTATTTAAAGCTTTCCCACTTTATATGCATAACATACCCTTTATTATATATATTCCCTTTCATTACCACTAATCTTGTGTATATAATATGCTGATATACTATGACCACTACAACCACAATAACAACAAGAACAATGGACCCAAAGCTCATTAAGACCCATGATCTCAACTTCTTTATTTCACCTCAGATAGAAAACGGTGTTATCCACTTAAGCAGTTGCAGTAGCAGTGAAGATGATAACTGTGTGGAATCTCATCAGAATTTAATATTTTTTTATTATATCAAGAATTCGTTATCTCTAAATTCCTTAAGTATTCCAACTGTTTGAACTGGTCTTTCTAGAACTTCATTCACATGCACACTTCGATATATTTTCCATTTTTTGATGCAATAATGCAACAATATATATGATGCTTTAAAAGTAAGAAACCAGAAGAAATATCACACTGCTCATGGAACTCCGGAATATGATCAATAATGATATAAAATATACCCTAATTGCTTACAAGCCTATAGCAGAAAAACCTTCCACTATTTTATGTTTGAGAATGTTGATGATCTCATTAGTGATTTTTTTTCTTTTTTTTTTTTCCGTAGAGGGAAACAATAGTCAAGTAAAAGGAGCAAAGATGGAAATTTGGCAAACTATATAGCCTTGGTTAGATGCTATTGACCTATGAACTAGACTGCTGATTCCTATATTAGAAAGGAAGAAGCTACCGTTGAAAGAGAAAGAAGGAAACTACCGTAATTAAGTCTAAAGTAATTCATTTCAGTTCAAACATGTATACTTGTCATATTATTTGATCCTTAATTAGAGAGATTATTAATAATTACAGTCTCATATACAGGGAAAGAAAAAAGAAAAATAATTTGAGAAATAAAAAAACCAACCTACTAACTAAAATGATGTTGGGAATGATTTCAGGAAGCATAAACCTTTACAGGTTTATTACAGAAAGAAAAAAGGAGCAAATAATTGTAATTGACAGGATTTCTTTTATTATTGTTTTGGTTGTTAGTTATAATTAGTTAGTTATATCTGTTATAGTCTGTTATTGAGTTGGTTAGGTGGTTAGGCAGAATGTATCCCTTTATATAGTCCCTCTTATGGAGATAAGAGGGCATCTTTAGCATTTTTTCGAATTGACTAGAAAATTCTAGAGAAAAAGATGAGAGTGCTCCTTTTGGGGGTAAACTTGTTTACCTTGGCTTCTTTGTGTTCTTAGTTCAACCATTAATAAAGAGGAAATATTCAGTAACTGTTCTTTTGTGAGATAGAGTTTTCTTTGTTAGGAATTCAAGCTTCTAATCTGATTTATTGAAGAACGGGAATTGTAAGTGGAATAGTACAAGCACGGAAGCTTTCACCCAGTTACAGCAGGCGGTCACCACAGCTCCTGTGTTGTCAATGCCAGATTTTTCAAAAAAATTCTCCATAGAATGTGATGCATCGGGAAAGGGAGTGGGGGCTGTGTTAACTCAAGAGAAAAAAGCCTATTGCTTATTTTAGCAAGGCTTTGGCATATTCAACACTTTCTAAATCAGTCTATGAAAAGGAATTAATGGCTTTGGTTCTAGCAATACAACATTGGAGGCCTTATCTCCTAGGTCAAAAATTCACTGTATTTACTGACCAGAAGAGTTTAAGGTACCTTTTGGAGCAGAGAATAATAACTCAGAATCAACAAAACTGGTTGGCAAAATTGTTAGGATGTGAGTTTGATATTGTGTACAAGGTTGGAGCTTCAAATAGAGTTACTGATGCACTATCTAGGAGGGATGAAGATAAGGAGCTGCAAGGAATAACAAGGCCATTCTGGCATGATATTACAGAGATCGATGCAGAAGTTAAGAGGGATCCAGTATTGGCCAAAATCCTAGAAGACTTAAAATTAGACCCTAACTCACATCCCCAATATACCTTGGAGCATGATAGACTATACTATAAAGGTAGGTTAGTCTTATCACCAGAATCGGTTTGGATACCTAAACTACTCCAGGAATTCCATACCTCTCCTATGGGGGGCATACGGGAATTTACAGGACTTATAGAAGGATGGCTCAATCCCTTTTCTGGGTTGGTATGAAAGGGACAATCACTGATTTTGTAGCATCCTGCCATGTGTGTCAAAGAAGTAAATATCAAGCCTCTTCTCCAGTTGGGTTGCTACAACCTTTACCCATTCCAAAGGCCATATGGGAAGAAATCAACATGGATTTCATTGTGGGACTTCCTAAATCAAAAGGTTTTGATGCTGTGCTTGTAGTAGTGGATAGATTGAGTAAATATAGACATTTCATTTTGATCAAACACCCATATACCGCAAGATCCATTGCTGAGATTTTTGTTAAAGAAATCATCAGACTACATGGGGTGCCAATCTCTATTGTTAGTGACAGGGATCCTACATTCATGAGTCATTTCTGGCAGGAACTTTTCAGATTACAAGGAACTACTTTAAATATGAGCACAACCTACCACCCTGAATCTGATGGACAAACAGAGGTCCTTAACAGGACCCTGGAGACTTATCTCAGGTGTTTCTGTTCCGAGCAACCAAAGTCCAGGGCAGGATTTATACCGTGGGCTAAATACTGATATAATACCAGTTTCCAAGGTACTGCACACTGCACGCCCTTTGAAGTGGTTTATCGAAGGCCACCACCTTCTTTGGCTAGGTTTATCCCTGGAGAAACTTTAGTAGAAGTTGTTGCACAATACCTCATGGACAGAGATGAAGCTTTGAAGCAACTAAAGTTCCATTTGCAGAGAGCACAAAATCAGATGGCTCATTATGCTAATATGCATAGAAAAATCTCTCCAATTCAGCCAGGAGATTGGGTTTATCTCAAAATCAGGCCATATAGACAGATTTCCATGCCTACCAAGTTGTATCCTAAACTATCTGCTAGGTATTATGGACCTTATTTGGTATTGAAACAAATTGGAGCTGTGGCCTTCAAATTACAACTTCCAGAGCAAGCTCAAATACACCCAGTATTCCATGTTTTCCAGCTTAAGAAGGCAGCAGGACACCATCCAGTTGAACCTGACCTTCCAGCTGAATTGCAAGGCACGACAGAGTTATACCAGCCTTTCCAGATTGTGGGGACCAGGAAAATCAATCTCTCAGGATCAGAAACATCCCAAGTGCTGATCCATTAACAAGGGCAACTCCCAGAGGAAGCTACATGGGAAGACATCTCCTCCATCAGAAATCAGTTTCCAGATTTCAACCTTGAGGAGAAGGTTGTTTATAAAGGAGGGAGTATTGTTGAGAATGATTTCAGGAAGCATAAACCTTTACAGGTTTATTACAGAAAGAAAAAGGAGCAAATAATTGTAATTGACAAGATTTTTTTTATTATTGTTTTGGTAGTTAGTTATAATTAGTTAGTTATATCTATTATAATCTATTATTGAGTTGGTTAGGTGGTTAGGCAGAATGTTAATGCATACACATTGTAAATATTTAGCAAGGTAGCAGAATAGCAAACTAATAAAATACAAAAACTGTTTCAGAAAAACTATTTCAGATAACAACTATCACATTAACAAATTACTTCACTCATTAACCTCACGTTTATGCTTTTTACTTTGTACTCTGCCTAGGTATTCAATCTGAAAAGGAGTGCAAAAATCCAAACAAATTTCATATCAAATTTCTTGAAAATGGTTTTCATCTTACATAAACTGTTGACTTCCCTTAGAAAATGAAAATAAATAAATAAATCTTTTCTACATGCAAGGAAATAAGGATAAGAATTAAGAAAATGGTTCCAAAGTCTCCACATTTTCTTTTAAAGGAAAATAGCATATTTAAAAGATCAAATTGTAAATTACCAATTTCAACTTTAAACTTCTAAAAATTTACCCCTTACATTTTAAGTAAGCCAACAATACAAATGCTTTAGTGTTATCTGGAATCATAACGAATCACACAAACCACATATATAATTTGATCTAAGAATCAATTTGCATAACTTAAAACAGTATAAATCAAATGAAAATTTGTGATGAATCAATTCATCAGAAAACTGAGAAGATAAAAACCCATATAAGAAGCAAGGCCATCTCAAGAAAAGCATGAATGGATACAACAGATTTTTTACTCACAAAAATCACAACACAAAGTAGAGACTTTCAAACTGCATCTTTCATGCCCCCTCCACAGATATTATGGCAACCAAACAAGTCATAAGGCAAAAGATTTTATGAAATAAAAAAATGTTACAAGTCACAACGAGAGGATGAAAAAAAGAAAAATCTGGAAGACACTTAAAAGTAAGTGTAGCATGAGGAGACAGAGTTAGAGAGAGAACCTGAAGCAAAGAGGTTGGCCTTATCTGCTATGTTACACTCTTGAGTAAGAGCTGTAAAATTAAATTATAATTAAACTCTGTTTAAATAGGTTGTACTTGATTTGTGAGCTGCAAAACTATGTTTGAAAACGAAAATAAACAAGAAAAGAAACAAATGGCCTAGTGGCCCACGATATCTCAAAATCAAAGTAAGAAATGCATTTATTTTTTTCTCAAATATGTAGATATACTAACATTCTAACTTTGAACTTAAATTCCACATGAAAAAGTTTGGAAGTGTAGCATGTTTTTTTTTTCCTTGGTCAATGATTTTGGAAGTGTTCACCAACTGCACAACAATCCCAGGCCTGTTATGGGCCCTTAAAACATTTGATTATGTTTGGAAATAAACAGATATTGGTCTTTGCACATTAGCACAAGACTACCAAGTCCAAGTTGATCCAACCGAGGAAGAGGGAGAGACAAGCTCAGGGCAAAGGTGAAATGATACATGTTTGTAGAGACAGGTTTGTGAATTGTGTCGGAAAAAGGAAACAAATTCTATAATATTAGATCTTATGCATTGCCAAAGTTTATTCCTCCTTTCATTTACTCTATTCTCACTTTTCACCAAAGCCAATTAGCAAACTAAATGTGAAACTAACAAAGCAAGTCTATTTCCCACCACCATGCCAGAGAACCGGAAAAAGGAAGTCAAATTCTATGGTACTATATTAGATATGTATGGCTTGATGCATTGCCAAAGTTTATTCCTCCCCATTCATTACTCTATTCTCACTTTTCACCAGCAATTAGCAAACTAAATGTGAAACTAACAAAGCAAGTCTATTTCCCACCACCATGCCATTTTAAACATACTTTCTTTCATAATGCACAATTATCTCGGACAGAGTCTCTGGCCACCAAAATCACATACTTAAAAAATTCATAATGCATTTATAAAGATGCCAACCATTGGGAAAAGCATCTGGTCAGGAAATAGAATTACAGATATAGTTCACACAAACAATGTCATTCAGTTTGCTCCTCCAATCTTCAGATGCACACATATTTTCTGCATGACAGCTTAAAGTATAAGCATTACCTCTTAAACTTCTCTATTTCTATGGAAAGAATCCTCAGTAACAAACCCAAACGAGGTCAAGAAGAAGCATCTTTCGAAGATATATCACAAAATAGAATCAGAAGCAGAGAAGAGAAGAGAAGAGGGTTAGGGTTCATACCAGAGACGGAAGTTCGAGATCTGTTGGGCGAGTGGTGGACTGTGAAAAATGGAGGAGACACAGCCAATAACAACTACCATTTTGGTTTCCAGATCTACCTTGTATGAGCTCACTCCTGTTAAGAAGTAAATGGAGGCAATTATTAGAAAATAGATACAAAGCAAACAAAATAGCACCATAACATACTGATAAGTGAGAGCAAACAATAATAATGTTGACTTTTTCACAGATGACATAACATTTGTCAAAAGAAGGGCTAAAATAATTTATCTCCTCTGATGGACAGTTGGGCAACCTCACTGGTTTTATCTTATTGTTTAACTATCTATAACCAATAGAATTTGGTTCAGCTTCTGATGAATTGTTGAAACTTGAAACAAACACACCAGACACAAACACAAAGAAAGTTAAAGGAAAATAAAGTGTAAAGCTAACATGCCTTAAAAGTAATGTTACATCGGGCAGTTAATCTTAAGTCATTTTGTTACGATCTGAATTAAGCTATGAAAGCTATATTTTTATATGAAAAAATTGCAGTGTGAGCGCTCACCTTCCAACTTTGAGATATGTTTCTCAACTTTTCTTGCACAACCATGGCAATGCATGGACAACCTTAATATCACTATCTGCATATTTGATCAACAGGAAGATATTAGATTAACCTATACAAGCTGTCTAATACCAAACATGCTACACTGTTTTCTCTCTTTTCTTTACCCCTGGAATGAGAGAAGAGTGATGGTGTTGCCATAGAAACTTGACTGCAGGAAAAGAGAAGAAAAGCCTCACCTTGGGTTTCAATTGAAAAGCCAATGTCTGCTTTCCAGCAACAACATCCTTCAGTCTTGGTTTATGATCACTGTAAACGAAATGAGAAGCTCAGAGATGAGATGATAGAAACGAGAGACGAGAGACGGTTTTAGGTTTTACGTTGACTGGTGTTGCCATAGAAACTTGACTGTAGGAAAAGAGAAGAAAAGCTTCACCTTGGGTTTTAATTGAAAAGCCAATGTCTACTTTCCAGCAACAACATCCTTCAATCTTGGTTTATGATCACTGTAAACGAAATGAGAAGCTCAGAGATGAGATGACAGAAACGAGAGACGAGAGACGGTTTTAGGGTTTACGTTTTGGTTTCTGATTTGGGGGAAATGGTTTATTTGGGTGCAAAAATTAGAGACGGATGTGAATCCGTCTCTAGCTTAAAAAAAATATTATACAAATTATATTGATTTCTGATTTTGGGGGAAATTAGAGACGGAAATATATCTGTCTCTATCTTTAAAAAAAATGATGTTAGAGATGGAAATATGTCTGTCTCTAAATATATTCGATATTTAAAATTAATTATCCATCTGAATAGAGACGCAATTAGAGACGGAATGTTCAGAGATGGAATAATTTCGTCTCTAAGTTCTGTCTCTAAATATGTTTGACTTTTTAAACCTTACAATGATCAATTAGAGACAGAATTAGAGACGGAATATTCTGAGATGGGTATATTCCGTCTCTAAATTCCTTCTCTAAAAATATTTGACTTTGATTTGACCATATAGAGACGAAATTAGAGATGAAATTTAGAGACGGAATTAAGAGACGAAATTAGAGATGAAATTTAGAGACGGAATAATTTCGTCTCTAAATTCCATCTCTAATTTTTGAAATTTTATTTTCCTCTCTAAATCATTAAATTCGTCTCTGTTTCCATCTCTATTAGAGACGGATTTTTTCCGTCTCTAATTTCTGTCTCTAAATCGGACTTTTCTAGTAGTGAAAAAATTTGGTCAAGACAATATTTGAACAAGTATAAGTCATCCTAATAAAAAAAATTTCACATTTATCAAAAAATTCCTTCTGTCTTGGTGTGTCCATTGAGGCGGCATCTTTCCTGTTACAAGAAAGTTAACTATGTTAGCAAACTAAGGCATGAAATTGACATAAAATAAGAATTCATTGGGAAAAGAATCATTGATTGGTGTGTTATCAAAAGGTGAGTCTGTTGTAAGTCTAGACAAATGATCTATGACAACATTTTTGGCTCATTTCTTATCTTTTATTGTGATGTTGAATTCTTGAAGCAACAAAAACTACCGTATCAATCTTGGTTTGACATCTTGCTTAGACTTCAAATATCTAACAGTAGCATGATCAGTGAAAATCATAATAGAAGAACTAATTAAATAAGATCAAAATTTGTTCAGTGTAAATATTATAACAAGTAATTCTTTTTCAGTAGTGGTGTAATTCATTTGTGCACTATTTAAAGTTCTACTTGCATAACAAATCACATGAGGCTTACCTTCCTTTCTTTGGCCTAAAACAACATCAACAGCAAAATCACTAGCATCACACATTAACTCAAAAGGCAAAAGACCAGTCAAGGGATTGCATGATAGGAGCATATGTTAGAAGATCGATTAATTTTTCAAAAGAATTTTGACATTCTTGAGTCCAATCAAATGATGCATCTTTCAACAGAAGATTATATAATGGTCTAGATATGACACTAAAGTCCTTAATGAATCTTCTGTAAAATCCTGCATGTCCTAAAAAGAAACAAACTTCTCTGACTATTTTTAGGGAAGACAAATGGGCAATTAATTCAACTTTGGCCTTATCAACTTTAATTCCTTTAGAAGATATCACATAACCTAACACTATTCTTGAGGTAACCATGTAATGACGTTTTTCCTAGTTTAGCTCAAATCCTTTTTCTTCACATCTTTTAAGAACTTTTTTCAAATTATGAAGACCATTTTCAATTGAATTTCCAAAAACTGCTAGGTCATCCATGAAAACCTCTAAATAATGTTCAATCATGTCACTAAAAATACTTAGCATGCATCTTTGGAATGTTGCCGGAGCATTACAAAGGCCAAAAGACATTCTTCTATATGCAAAACTACTAAAGAGACATATAAAAGTGGTCTTTTCTTGATCCTCTAATGCAATTGATATTTGATTATAACCCGAATAACCATCAAGAAAACAATAGCATGGATGTCCTGCTACTCCTTCCAGAATTTGATCAAGAAATGACAAGGAAAAATGATCTTTCTTAGTAGTAGCATTTAATTTTCCAAAATCAATACACATACGCCAACTGGATGAGACTCGCGTAGGTATTAATTCACCTTTTTTTCATTTTCAACCACTATTATTCTAGATTTCTTAGGCACAACTTGTGTAGGGCTTACCCACTGGTTATTAGAGATAGGATAGATAATTCCAACATCAAGTAATTTAAGAACTTCAGCTCTAACTACCTCTTTCATGTGTGAATTTAATCTTTTTTGAGGTTGTTGAGAAGTTTGTTGTTGAGAAGTTTTAACATTATCCTCTAAATATATTCTATGTGTACATATTAAGGGATTAATACCTTTTATGTCCTTTAATGTCCATCAAATTGTACTTTTATGCCTTTTAAGTACTTCGGTTAACATTCTATCTTGTTCTTTAGTAAAAGACGAGAAAATTACCATTGGAAAGCTTTGCTCTTCTCCAAAAACTGTGTACTTTAACCCAACAGGTAATGACTTTAATTCCAGTGTGGATACTTCTTCATGGGTGTTATCATTCATGGGTTTTAGCTCTTCAAATCTTGGTTTCCATCCCTTGTACTCCATTTCTTGTGTACAATCAAGCAAAAAGCATATTTCAGAGATATCTTCATCTAATTGCATGCTTGAATCAAATGAATTGACTAAATAAATTTCTAATAGGTTAGGAGAACTCCATGTTTGAAGATGATCATCTACAATGGATTCAATCCCTTCAACTTCCTCCTTTTCATCAAGGACTTCCTATGGTTGCTTGCACATGTTAAAAACATTGAGCTCCAATGTCATATTTCCAAATGTTAGCTTCACCACTCCGTTTATGCAATTTATCAAAGCATTAGATGTTGCTAAAAATGGACGACTTAAAATAACAGGAATTGACTTGCAACTATCAATCATAGATTCAGTATCCAAGATAATAAAATCCATAGGATATATAAATTTATCAACTTGTACTAACACATATTTCACTATTCCTCTTGGAATTTTAATTGATCTATCGGCAAGTAGAAGAGTTACAGAAGTTAGTTTTAACTCACCCAAGTTGAGTTGCTGATAAACTGAATATGGAAACAAATTAACACTAGTACCAAGATCAAGTAAAGCTTTTTCAATTTTATGTTCTACAATAATGCATGAAACTCTATGACAACCACGATCTTTATATTTCAAGGCATTATTATTCTGAAGAATGAAGCTTACCTGTTCAGCCAAAAAGGCTTTCTTTTTCACATTCAGTTTCCTTTTAACAGTGCACAAGTCCTTCAAATATTTGGCATAAGAAAGAATCTGTTTGATAGCATCTAACAGAAGAATATTGACCTTCACTTCTTTCAAAATTTTAAAAATTTCAGTGTTATGGTTCAATTTTCTTGAATTGTTTAATGCTTGAGGAAATGAGGGTGAAAATGAAAGTTTAGTCTCCTGGTCAACTTCTTCATTTTCTTAGGGAATTGGTTCATCATATCTCTCACAAGGTTTAGGAATTTGTTTTTCAACAACCTTTCCACTCCTAAGAGTTAATACTAACTTAACTTGATCAATTTGTTAATTTTCTGAACTACCCTCATTTAGACTGTACTGACCCTTGGGATTTGGTTGAGGTTGAGAAGGAAATTTTCCTTTCTTGTGAATTGTGAGTGCAAAAGAAAGTTTAGCAAGAGTTTCTTTTATGTCAATCATGATTTGAGTGTTTTGTTTATTAATGACCTATTGCTTTTCTATGAATGCATGCAATGTTCTTTCAAGATTTTTCTGATATGGTGAGACATAAGA
Organism: Ormosia emarginata; assembly: GCA_029884605.1. Lineage (NCBI taxonomy): Eukaryota > Viridiplantae > Streptophyta > Magnoliopsida > Fabales > Fabaceae > Ormosia > Ormosia emarginata. The sequence continues at coordinate 2,353,651 of JAQQTP010000058.1, read as the reverse complement.
TGCATATCCTTGAGAATTTTGAGAGTTCTGTTGTTCTTGAGGAGGCGCTAGTTGCATAAATTGTACTTGATTATTATTCCTCCAGCTAAAGTTCGGGTGATTTCTCCATCCTGGATTATATGAATTTGAAAAAGAAGAAGTAAATGACTTTTTAAAATTATTCATTGCATTTACTTGCTCATGTACAATTTCTTTAAAAACAAGAATCTTAGGACATTCATGTGTTGAGTGTTCTAAGTCATCACAAATGCCACAAATTTCTTTGTTTTGCACAGATTTGATTTCTTTTGTTTTTCCTAATTCCACGGCTTCAACTTTTCTAGTCAAACTGGCGACCTTATCATTTAGATCTTCTTCTTGGCTAAGGTGGTATTTTCTTTTACTTGCAAGGTTAGATCTAATTGTATTTTCAGAAGGATTAGTACCATGCCAAGATTGAGAATTCTCAGCCAAATGGTCTAAATATACTAAAGCTTCTTCAGGTTCTTTATCAAGAAACTAGCCATTGCACATTATTTCCACAAATTTTTTAGTTTCAGGTGTTAAACCTTCATAAAAGAGCTAATAGTGCACCATTTTTCAAAACCATGATGAGGGCAAGAATTTAACAAATCTTTAAAACGTTCCCAACATTGAAAATATGCTTCATTTGAATTTTGGGAAAAAATTTGGATTTGTCTTTTTAAGGCATTGGTTTTATGTGTTAGAAAAAATTTCTTTAAGAACTCTTTTTGCATGTCTTGCCATCTGCCAATTGATCTTGATTTCAAAGCGTTAAGCCAAGTTTTTGTTTTATCTTTCAAAGAAAAAGGAAACAATTTAAACCTAACAATATCTTCGGTGTAATTTTGATCATTGAAAGTGATACATACTTCTTCAAATTCTTTTAGATGTAAATATGAGCTTTTAGATTCTAAACAATGGAAATTAGGAAGTAATGAAATCATACTTGACTTAAATTTAAAATTGTTAGCATTGAGTGGAAAGATAAAACTTGATGGACTAGAATTTCGAGGAGGTTGCAAATATTCCGCATGGTTCACAACGGTTGATTTTCATGTTCATCATATACACTTTTTAGTCATTGTGTCAATTGTGTATGATTGTGATTCAAACAAATCAATATATAAAGTATCAATATTAAATTTAACCAAACAACCAGAATTTGAATCACGATACTAATTAAGTATAAATAAATGATTTAAAATAAAAAATAATGTACAAGTCGGCGACTTACACCAGCCATTAAAGTATTAACAATAAACAAATAACTTAAAATAAAAAAGTAATGTACAAGTTATTAAGTCAGAAAGCAAATATAAAAAACAATAGTAAATAAGTCAGAAAGTAAAAATAAATGACATAAATAAACAAGTTAGTAAGTTAGTAAGTCAGAAAAGAAAAATAAATGACATAAATAAAAAAATTAGTAAGCATAAACAAATGACATAAATAAGTAAGTTAGTAAGTCAGTAAGTTAGAAAGTTAGAAAATTAAAAGAATAGAGAAAGAATATACCAGATGGTGAAATTTACTTAAAGAAAAAGAATCTCAATAAATTAAAACTTCAAATCAAGTCCTCGGCAATAGTGCCAAAAACTTAATACAGATTAAAGGATGCAAACCCAAGTGTAGGTTGTCTCAAATAATAAATTTCTTAGGAGTCCGAGGTCGATCCACAGGGAATTAATGAAGAAAAATTCTGAGGTAAGGAAAGGATTTGTCACAACAATAAAGATAATAAAACTTGTTCACAATTAAAAAAAGAACTTGCTTAGGTTAGGAGATCCACTTTTAGTAATAAATTAAGGACAAGATTAATTTTTTTTATAACTCAATTGAAATCTACGCACAACGGAGATTCCAATCAAAAAATTAAACATTCACAGTCCATTTAGAATTATATACGTAGTTATATTATAATTTATTTAATTATTTACCAATACCAATGCTTGTAAATGAGTTCAAGCATTCATTATGTCAATCACTTATTTACAATGAATCAAGAACTCCACTTTACAAGGAAGGTTTCTAAATTGATTGGAAACAAAATACAACACATAAAATGACCACTTGATACTATATCATATAAGCACAAGAAAAAAATTAATTTAATCTTATTTTATTACTAAAAGCTTCACCCTTTCACCCAAGCAAGATGAAAATTAGTTATTCATGAGTAAGGAGAAAGAAAGAGAGAAAAAGAAAAAGATGAACATAACTTGAATTTAGAACAAAAGAAAATTACAACAAGAGAAACAAATAACACAATAGCATGATCTTGATTTCTAAGCCAAGATGCCTAAATGTTCAGCCAATGCTCCCGTTTATAGAACTTGAGGAGTGAAAAATGACAATGGAGTTATTTAATGAGTGAGTAGATGATGGGTGGATGAGTGGACAATGACAATGAAATTATTTAATGAGTGGGTAGATGATGAGTGGATGAGTGAAAAATGACAATAGACTCATTTGACAATACAGTTATTTAATGTGGGTGGATGATTAATGAGTGGATAGATAATTAATGAGTAGGTGGATGATTATTGAGTTGGTGGATGATTATTTAGTAGGTAGATGATTAATGAGTGGGTGGATGATTAATGATGCTTGTCTCTCTACTTGTACCAACTAATTCAACTATCTTCACATGGTTATAACTCTATTAAAACGTCATTTCCTGGAAAAGTGGTATTCATGAAAGTTGAAGGATTTTGTCTTATATTTCCAATGCCACCAATTTCATCTCTATACAACTCTTACATCTCAAATTCCTGCCCAATCACTGTACATTTCTTAGGCCCAGCTACAGCTCCTCTGTTCTAACTTACAAGCTCAATATGACCTCTAACCTATCTGAACCGGCTCTTGTATTCTTCATGAAAGTTATAGATTTAGGTCTTAACTGTCAAATGGCACTAGTCTCAGTCCAAAAACTCTCCTATAGCTCAAGTTATGCCCTGATTAGTGCACACTGCTTAGGTTTTAGTGACAAAACTCATTTTCTGACTTTCATGCCCAATTAGATCTACTAGATGTCTAATTGAGACTTCGAGCTCTTCATCAAAGTTGTAGAGTTTTCTTTCAACTTTCCTACAAGGTAAAATTCATAATTTCTAGACATCTAGAACTCAAGATATGACTGAAATATAGAAACAATGTAAAATCTCAATAATGCTGGAAAATATCAATTAAGCCTAATTTGAACCCAAGCTTACAAATCATAACCAAGCTAAATCAATTAAGTACATAGAGAGTGTAAATGATTAAAAATCAAGGTTTATTAATGTATAAAATATGTGATTATTAATAATATATTCAATACTGTTATGGATGTTAAGGGCAAAACTAAGGATAATGTGAAGGCAAGAATGGACTTAAAAGAATAATGTCAACGACAAGAATTGGAGCTTATTGATTTGCCAAATGGTAAGATCATGAAACTAAAAGCTAATTATACTTTTACAAAAGAGTAGAAGAAGGTTGTTTGTGAATGGGTGCATGATTTAAAAATGCCAGATGGTTATGCATCGAACTTGGCCAAGTGTGTGGACATGAATCAATTACGATTGTTTGGGATGAAGTGTCGTGATTGTCACGTGTTTGTGGAGAATTTGGTTTCAGTTACTTTTTCTTTGTTTCCAGATCAAATTTGGAAGTCATTGACTAAATTGAGTCAATTTTTTCGAGACTTGTGCTCAACGACTTTGACGGAATAAAACATGCTCCAAATGGAACATAACATTCTGGTGATTTTGTGTAAATTAGAAAGGATATTTCCACTGGGTTTCTTTGATTCCATGTAACATTTACTAGTCCATTTACCTTATGAAGCAAGAGTAGGGGGGCCAATTCAGTATAGATAGATGTATCCATGTGAGAGATACTTAAACAATATAAAGAAAACAATCAAGAACAAAGCTTGGGTTGAAGGATCTATTTGTGAAGCTTATTTGATTCAAGAGATATCTTATTTCTGTTCATTTTATTTTAAGCCTCATGTTAACTCAATAAGAACTAGAGTTGGACGAAATGATGATACACATGAAAATATGTCAATGGAATCAACTTTGTCAATTTTTAATCAACCCGACCGAGGTTATGGAACATTAAAAAAATAGTGGCTAAATGATGCTGAGATGAAATCTGTGACATTGCACATCTTTCTAAAGTGTGAGGAAGTTGAACCATACCTCAAGTAAGTAATACTATTAATTTAATTTAAATTTCAAATGTATTGCTTATTAACAATCAAATGATAAACTTTTAATTTTTCAGTGTTTTTTACAATATTTCAACATTTCTGAGGAACATTCAAATGAAAGAATTAATGTAGATTTTATAGAATGGTTCAGAAGTTATGTAAGTACTTAAACCTTACTAAATTGGTTTTCCCAATCATTATATATGATTTAGATCATTAACTTTAATTATATTTTTTTCTAAGTTCACAATCCACAAAATATGGTGAATAATTATTACTTGCATGATTTGGTATGGAGGCCTAGTAGATGTGTGACATCTTGACCAATGTATTTTGTCAATTGATATAAATTTCACACAGATGCTTGGTCAGATGGGAAGAAAACAATCAATAGTAGTGTGTGTGTTAAAGGCTCAATTAATAATGAAGATGAAATTGATTATTATGGGATACTAAAAGATGTGGTTGAGTTAGAATATCCTGGAAAACAAAAAAAAAGTTGTTCTTTTTAAATGTGAATGATTTGATCCTATGATTAATAGAGGTACAAGAGTTTACAAAGATTATAAGATTATCGAGGTTCGACACACTAGAAGATATGAGAGGTTTGATCCTTTTATCCTTACTTCCTTTGCGAGATAAGTGTATTACGTTCCTTATCTTGGAATGAAAAAGGATAAGGTCCAATGGTGGGTGGTAATAAAGACCAAGGCAAAAGGTCGAGCTGAAATTGAAAGTGCCCAATAAATTGCACTCAAAGATGATACTTTGACTCATATGGATCCAATTGTTGATGTGGATCTCATTGACCACTTGCAAGACACTAATGAAGTTTTTGATATTGTTCAAGATTTTGGATCTAGTAGACAGGATGAAAATGAAGAAGAAGAAAAAAGTTTTAATGACAACGACGATGAAACATCTTCCAATAATGAATATGAAACAAATAGTGATGAGGACAATGTTTCCTCATAATTGTGAGTATAGAATTATTTTAATATGTTGTAGTTACTAATTATACATTATTGTGTTGTGATTGGAATTATATTTACATTTTATTTTTATTATTTGTGTAGATGTCATCGTCACGAGGAGACAAGGGGAAAGGGCAGGAGAGGGAGAAGTAACCCACTCGATGTTTAGAATCAATTTAGGGAGGCCACCTAGGGTGCCATCAAGATCATCTCCACCCCTAGTTACAATATCACCCATTGCAGGTTTGCATCAAGCAACATCTTCTGAGTACGTTATGAAACTCACACCTGGATCTCAACGTCCGTCACATACTTCCATACACCACATGGTAAAATATATGATTCTGAGTCACCTATTATTGACATGTTACCGAGTACCCGTGAGTCTCTGGCTTCCCGTGATTCTAGTATTCCCATTTCTTCTACACTATTTGTTACCAATAAGGAAGCAACAAATTAAAGCAACAAGACATTTGGTGAGCCATATGGTGATTTTGGGTATGTGTACAACTATTTGTTATTCATAGTTATGCGTATTCAAATTTTTTGTTGAGAATATTTACATTTCTTTTTTTAAATTGTATCATAGGTTTCTGCTATCTAAACATGTTACTGATGTCATTACCAAGGTTATACGATCTAGGTATAATCAACCTTGGACATCTTGAGGAGAAATACCCAAGGAGACTAGAGAAATGTGGTTTCGAGGGTTTCAATATATATAATTTTTTATTTGTTTAATTATATTTTTTTATTTTGTAATATTGTAATTTTTTTAACTTTTATGTTATTTACATAATATTTTTGAAGGGTTATGTTTGGTGGATGCCTCAGCATCATAACCATATGCAGAAGGTATATAATAGTTGTAGTTCAAAGAGACTATCAGGTTTTCTAAGGCAAGCACACAACTTAAATGAAAAACCTTTTTGGATTGGAGAAGGCATATGGGAAAACCTATGCAGGCACTGGGCTAGTAGCGTGTATAAGGAGAAATGTCAACAAGCAAAGATGGATCGTGCTTCTGACACTGGTGGATGCTTGCACACTGGTGGTTGCATTTCTACAGGCACCCATGAGCAGAAATTGGTAACTGTCATCGTCAATTATTTAGTAATATGTTTTATTATTTTGTTATTAACTTATTTTCTAATTATTACAGGCTAAGACTTTGGCTAGAGAGTTCACAATTGATGAAACATTTCGTCACGTCCATTTGAAGAAAGCAGACCATACTAAATAAGTTTATACAAAAGCTAAGAATTTATATGTTAATATTTCTTTTGAATTTATAAAATTTAATATTAACTCATTTTATAACAATAACCATAATATATTTTTTATTTCCATCTTTAGGAGGAATTCAAAGTTAAGGAATCTAAACAATCTTCTTAATGCTCAAATGAAGAAGGGGCATCTGGTACACAAATGATCAGTTAAGAGCTTTGGATTCAAATTATTGGTGGGATAAAGAAGGGTCATGTTTATGGCCTTGGTTCTCAAGCATCTATCTATGACCATGGAGCGTCATCCTCCTCAAGGCCTGGATCGAGTCATGTTCCTGAGCACGTTATTAATTAAGTAATAGTTGTAACATTTTTTATTAATTGATTTTTGTATTTTGATTAATCAATTTGCTGGATGTAGTCAAACTTTTCATGGAGACAAGTTATGGAATAAATTGATGAATTTGTGTTTACATATATTAATCAGGTTAAGAAGCAGTTGTAACAGGAGATGGAGGATCAGATTCAAGAGATTCAATAGCGAATGGAGTAGCAGAACCAATAATGAGAACAACAACGTGAGGCAGTGAAAAATGTGATTTGAACAATACCAGTGTCAACAGAATAAACGAATTGGTAATTTGTTGAAATCATATTTAAAAGCCGCTTTGGTAATTTGTTGAAATCATATTTAAAAGCCGCTGACACTCAGCCAAGCAGCAACAACCATTATTAGAAGAAGACAATGAGGATATTGAAGATGATCATGAAGATGACAGTGATAATGAGGATATGGATTAAAATTAATGTTTGAGTGTTGTATAGATTCTGATATTTCTTTTAAACTTTTCTATGGATTAGGTTATATTTAAAAACCTTTGTTTAAGTAATATAATTTCTTATGTTTGTTTTATTATGGAGCATTGACAGGTTAAAATTGATGTTTAGGTGATGTATGTATTAATTGTAATATAATTGTGGATTTTGAACATTTATTTTAAAAATTTTGTAATCCAGAAAATTTGCGGCAGATTTTTCGCCACAAATTCGCGTAGAAATTTGCAAATTAGCGGCGGAAAAAATCCGCCGCATATTAGCGGAGGAAAAAATTCACCTCAACTTCGACACCAAAAGTAGGCAGATCGCTAGAGAGATTTGAGCCGGCTTTGCGGTGGATAAATCTGTCGCAAATCTAAAATCTACCGCAAACTACATTGCAACGACTGTTTTTTGTGGCAGTCACAAATCCGTCGTAAATTGACAATTTGCGGTGAATTTTAGCTTATTTGCAGTGGATTTATCCTTTGCAAATCGTGACTTTTCTTGTAGTGGAATTGGTACGACAGGAACAGTAGAATTGTATGTTGACTCAGAAGCAAAATGTAACTTTGGAAGAAAAATAGTAGGATTAAGTTTGAAGGGAAATAGATGTTCATAAAAAATGACATTTCTGCTAACGATGATTTTCCCTGAGAGTGTTAGACACTGATAGCCTTTATGTTGTGTTCCATACCTAAAAAAGACACATTGTTGGGATTTAAAATCAAACTTGTGCTAATTATAGGGTCGAAGAAAGGGATAACATGCACATCTAAAGACTCTAAAAGTGTCATAAGAAGGCTTTTTATGAAAAAGGACTTTTGTAGGAGGTAAGTTTTTAAGAATAGGTGTAGGAAGGGAATTGATTAACTGAGTGATAGTGAGAAAAGCACGACCCCAGTAAGACAGAGGTAAAGATGAGGTTGCTATCAAGGTTAAACTTACTTCAACAATATGTTTGTGCTTTCTTTCAGCACTTCCATTTTGTTGATGTATATAAGGACATGAGCGTCCGTGAATAATGCCATGTGACACACGATTTGCAAAAGAAAGGAAAAAATTCTAGGTAGAAGAATCAAGTAGTATGACTCAAGGTTACTATCTATCTCAAGTTCCCTATTTATAAAAAAATAACTAACTTAAAAATTAAGAGTCATAATTTCCCACTAGGTTAAAGTTAATCATCTGCCTTTTAGATTTCCTTAGCCACCGAAATTACTTGAATTAGGTTTAAGATGAGAGAGTTATGTCCAAATCACTCTCAATGGGTCCCTGGTTTCGTCAACTGACTTCTCAAAGGTATAACACCATCAAAATGTTGTAGTTTCATCATAAGCGTTTGAGCCTTTGTGTAAGCTTTCCAATGGCATCAGTTTCAGCTCTAAAAAGACACCTACATCCCAAGTTATGGACCAATTAGTGCACATTGCTCGGGTTCCAACGACAATACCTCTGTTCTGACTTTGTGGCCTAATCTAACCCACTAGACATCCTATTTAGCCTTCGAGCTCTCATGAAAGTTATAGAACTCTCTCTTATCTTTCTTACAAGGCAAGATATATAATTTTTAGATATCTAGAACTCAAGATATGACCGAAATACAACAATAATATAAAATCCTAATAATGCTAAAAAAAACCAATTAAGCCCAATTTGAGCCCAAACTTACAAAACATGGTCAAGCTCAATTAATTAAGTACATAGAGAATATAAAGGACTAAAAATGAAGGTTTATTAATGTATAAAATATGTAATTATCAAGGATCTCTCTAGGAAACAAAGAGACTTATACACATAAGGGTGAATGATCCTAGAAGTGTAAGAAGGGCTCAAAGCTTGTAAGGGTTTCTCAAGCACCTATTGAAGCTTGAAATATAGTAGAAACTCCTGGGTGGATGATCTTAGGGAGTGGACGTAAATCACAAGGATGATTGAACTACTATAAATCTTGTTTGCACTATTCTCTACCTTTATCTCTTTACTTCCAAGCTTGTTTATTGACTTTGCGTACTTGTTGTTTCATCTTCTACTCATTCACTTCTTTTAAAACTTGTGTGAAATCTTTTTATTGTCATAAATTTATTCACCACATAAGAAAATAGTTTCAACAAAATGGATTTGTTTGTAAAAAGTTTTAAAAAATTCAATTCACCTTCCTCTTGTGTTTTGAAGTTACTTGGTAGCATATATGAATTATCAATAGTAGAAATTCATAAATTTACTTTTAATATTCATTATTGAAATTTTGAAAATTAAAACCACACTTTGGATATTAAGTACTAGTGTTTGGTCGGACCCGAAGCTCCTATGGCCAGGTTTAAGGTCTAAAAATTAAATTTGATATATTTTTGAGTTAGGTTCAAGCTATACTTTAGATTGAAATGACTTGGCCAATGTTACATAGTATTTTAATACTTATAATTTTGTGAAAATTAAGAGTAAATTGTAAAATATCTTGACTTAAATTGATACCTCATGTATAACATAATAATACATTTTATATTGATATAATTATTTAGAAATACATTTTAAAACATTCGTTAGTTTGATTTTTTCATTCTAAAAAATTATGGCTTAACTATGTATAATGTCTAAATTCGTATATTTTATTTAAATCTTAGGTCGGCTCGGTTTTCATTCGATCATTAGTCGAGCTATGAACAAGTTGAGATTGTGTACAGAAAAGAGGCCTAACTAAAATATCAAATTGGGATAGGACCAAGTTAAACTACACCCACCCCGCTCATGAGGAACCCTAATCAATATTAATAAAAGAAATGGCTGTGTGAAGTTAAATATAATTGTTGAATAATTATCTGTCGTCTGCTAATAAAATGATAGAATTCATGTACAATCAACAAAGCACAACCCACCAAATTTTTATATGCTGAAATTTAATTACGAACAGTGACACAACTTTGATTGTTGATATGATATCAGATTTTTTATAGCTTGATAATATGAAATTGAAAGTAATTAATGGGGCGTGAGTCAGCAGCGGAAGTTACCTATTTAAGTGCAAGCAGGAGGGTGAAATTTGTTGTGTAAGAGAAACGGAACCACGGGGGAGCTTTTTCCAAATTTATCTGAGAGGGGATATGCATGTTTCTAAATTGTAATCAAATCTTGTTGGAAAGTAAATACACTAGCTTGTGTGAGTGGTCAATTTTAGACTGAAAAAATGTGCATAACTTAGACTACCCTGCTGTTTAGTAGTTGTCACTGAATTGTGGATAGTTATAAAATAACGACTAAGATTTTAGTTGGATAATTAGCACCTTGATACTGGAGTTTCCAAAAAGGAGATCCATAACTTTAGTTTTCTGGTGTATGAGGATGTGGTTTGCAGCTGTATCCAAAAACAAGAAAGATGAGCTCAATCAATTGCAAGAGGTCGGATATTCCTGGGTCTTGAAAGGTTCAATGCACCTTGTTCTCCTTTTTAATTGTTGTTGTGCACTCCATTCATATGTGGAAGCAACCTTATCAGAATTTAGTAGTGGGGTAATTTGTGCTCTCAAATGATTTGCTGATACTACTATAATATTCTCTTAAACTAATAGTTTTTATGTGAGTCGGTTCTTCTTAAACAGTTTAACAAGATCTTTGAAGAGGTTCACTTTTGGGTTGAACTTATGGAAGAACAAAAAGTGAAAACGACTTCTGGGAATATTTTTAATTCGTCAAAAGGTGCTTGGTTAGAAGTTTAAAAAGAAGTGCATCAATGAAAAACAGAAGAAGCCAATAACATGGTTCAAGTCAATGGAACGTTTTAAGAAATTGAACTTATGACAGCGTTGATATATGTATTTTGAAAATTGAAGAAATGTTGAAAATTCTTTGGTCGTTTTTGTAAAGCTTTTGTTAGTAATGACATAATTCCGTGTAAAGAAACATATAACATACACACAGACAGTATTACTTCTTCACAAAAAAATAGGAAAAAAAAAAAAGCACAACAGTATTACTTCAATCTATATTATGTTGGCTACTATATATAGACGAAAAATGATATTTGCATATAAAAAAACTGTACATCATTTTTACACTTTGTTTAATTAGAAAACAAAAGGTAGAGAAAATGTGTCGAAATGTTTTTTTTTTTTGTTTTATTATCTGAAAATGAAGTGTAATATAATGAAAATGAGTTTATAAGTATCATTAATGATATGTGGACATCCTTTTTAAGGGACCACATGCATCTTCAATGGAAGATCCTTGATGGCTCTATATTGAAACTGGACGAAACTGAGAATCAAATGATAATCCTGATATTTTACTTTCTTGTACATGATGAGTAATGTATAGGGAATTGAAGTACCAGTTTAATGTTAAAAAAGTCTCACGTTAGATAGGAATGAAAATTAAGATTATAAAACTTAAAGATCCATAAATTTAATGCATTAAGATATTGAGTAAATGTATAGTTGTTAGTTCATTAGTGCGGTTCATGACGTAATATACAAAACAACTCAGTGGTTTGATTAATTAACTTTTGTGATTATTCGCATATACATGTGATACGATGAATTCTTAGTTTAATAATGTGAATCTAAATAAATTTCATTAAACATTAATTTATATATCATGAAGAATTCTACAGTTTTGAAGGATCCAAAAGCAACATACAGCATATAATGCTTGTTTTCTACTTCTGCAAACCAGTGCCAAATGACGAATAAAGAGCAAACAGCCATTTTCCTATCAGTTCAATTTACAATGCAGAGTGGAGACTGGAGACTTCATATTAATTATAACTGCAATAAGTTATCATGAATACAGAAAATCTGAAATATCTGCTGATGACAAAATGAGAATGATATGGAAGCTTGCTTTTAGCTAGCTCCCATCGATTGATCTCCTATAATCACAAAGAAATATAGTTTAAGGGTTCTAGGGAACAAACTGCATTTGGCCTGCTCTAAGTTATGAGTATAACACACATGCGCCTCTAGGTAAATCAAGCATGGATTAGAAGCTCCACTTTGGCATATCATTTCCATTTTACTTATTTAATTATATCTTTCAAACTCAATTAATTAAAAGTTGTAACTCATTCCACTTCATATATCACCTAATTAAAGAAAGGGATAAGTATATTAAAGTAGAGTTCCCTCTCAAATAAAAATGACTTACTAACACATCAAAATATTGAAACCGGAAATGTGGGACGAACCCACTATCCCTTGGAGGCTTTCTTTCATTCTATTTTTTTTAGCCCTATTTTTACTAAATTAAAAAAAAAGAAATTTATGTTTTTTTTATCAAGATTATTATTATGGCACAAACATATTTTTATTTATTTTGGTACATTACGGCATAAGTATCTCAGGTGGGTAGCCTGGATCCTCATCCTTTCTCTTTCATGTTTGGTTAGTGGCAGATAATATTAAAACTAAAAGGTAGAAGATTAGTCCAAAAGCCAATATTGGCATATAGGGCTACATATCTATCCTTGATCCGCAAGTATCCATGTCCGTAATATAAAATACAAAACATGGCAGGGAATGCGATTTGATATATTCATCCTTTCCTTTCACCACCTCAGAAGACATCCCAATTGTCGTACGGAAGAGCAAACGCACTCTTATGAATGCCTTGCCTAATATAAAACTTGTCCACTAATGTTATCTATAGATGTGTTTCTCTCCTATTATTTTTTTTCTCAAATAATTAAATAAAAAAAATAAACACAAGAATTATAAAAAAATTTACAAATTTTAATTAGGTCATACTAATAATTTTTTTGTGTTTATTTCTCTCTTTTATTTAACCATTTGAGAAAAAAAAATAGCATGAGAAGATCTAAATCTGTTATCTATATAATACTTAAATTTAGGTCGTGTGTAAACAATTTTTTTTCCAATAAAACACAAATACATATATACTTATGCAATAGCATTTGGCTGTGAGCAAATGTATTATACGAAGAGAATGTCCAAATATGTCATATAACTATGGATGCAATATTTATTTATTAATTAAATTATTTTCATATTTTTAGCAGAGGAATAAAAGAATAATTGTATAGCAAGTTTGACCATCATTACTTTGTTTTGAGCTCCAAGAAGATAGTTCAATCGGGAATTAACCAATGTCTAAGTTAGATTAAGAATGTAATGTCTATAATATATTATATAATTAATGTAATATATCTATATATATATATATATATATATATATATATATATATATATGAGAGGAGTTTTTATTAAGAGAGAGTGAGAGAAATAAATTTTAACTATACAATCATACATAGATAGTCAAAATTAAAAGTTACTTAAAGTCATGTGACCACTTAAAAAGTCACATATATTTATATTTTAATCTTGACCATTCATGTAAGATCCAATGATCAAGATTCACTCATGTTACTTCTTACAATAAACAATTCTCTCACTAGATATATATATATATATATATATATATATATATATGGGACATATCTAGTGAGAGGAGTGGTTATTGTGAGAAGATGAGTGAGAGAGTAAATCTTAACCATACAACCATACATGGATGGTCAAGATTAAAAGTTACTTAAAGGTCATGTGACCACTTAAAAAAGTTACATGCATTTGTATTTTAATCTTGATCATTCATATAAGATCTAATGGTCAAGATTCATTTCTCTCACCCTCTCACAATAAATACTTCTCTCACCTGATACACTCCCTATATATATATATATATATATATATATATATATATATATATATATATATATATATGTACAACCATCATGGATGGTCAAGATTAAAAGTTTTTAAATGTCATGTGACCAGGTCACATGCATTTATGTTCTAATCTTGACCATTCACAATCAATATATATATATATATATCCTCTCACCAGTAAGATCCTATCTAGTGAGAGGAGTTTTTATTGTGAGAGGGTGAGAGAGTAAATCTTGACCATACAACCATACATGGATAGTCAAGATTAAAAGTTAAAATGTCGTGACCATAAAATCACACATTTATATTCTATCAACCATTAAAAGATCCAATTTTAAATTTATTCCTCTCACCTCTTACCACTGTTTAAAAAGTCTTACATGAGTGTTTATTCTAAGAGGTGAGATCTCGGATCTTCATGAATGTTAGAACATCCAAATGATTTTTTAAGTGGTCAATATTTAAGTAACTTTTAATCTTGACCATCCATGTATGGTTGTATGGTCAAAATTTACTCTCTCATCTCACAATAAAAACCCTCTCACTAGATATATATATATATATATATATATATATATATATATATATATATATATATATATATATATATATATATAGGAGAAAGTTCAATTTATACATGAATGTAAATCAAAATCACTTTTATATTATTAAATAATTTTTTGTTGAATAATTTTCTCACAAGATTCACCATTGGATTGAAAATTCTAAACATATAAATCATATTTATAAAATTTTATATTAATAAAAAAATTGTTTAGTATTTCATTAATATATGTCAAGATTAATGAAATATATACTTTTAAAAATATATGAAAATAAGAACCACTTAAATATATTATTTTGAAATATTATATATATATATATATTTTGAAATATATATATACACACCATTGGAGTATAACGTGTGTGAATATATATAAAATATTTCATTGCATGCTAATTTTTATTAGTATGACTCCATTTTTAAATAATCTTTTTTGCTTTTTGTTTACCCTTAATCATAACTGGCAGGATAGAAACAAAAAGAAAGATAAAATCACATACAGACAAGCCATCATCATACGTGCATGTCTAAATAAATACTTATTCGCGCTCTTCTTTCAATATATTTTTCTTTATAATCACGTTTATTGCTATCGAACACCCTTCATCATGGTATTAAGAAAAAATAAAAATAAAAATCCTCATCCTCATTTGGTAGGATAGAGATTTTCACTTTGACGAGAAATTAAATACAAGCAATCTATCCAATACTGCCTCTCAGAAAAGATACACACTTATTGAAACGTGAAAGTAGTACTTAAGTACCAATTAGGTGTTACTTTAGTTGGCAAAACTTTTCAAATATGTATACTCACTAGATAAAATCAAATCCAGTTTTATCATGATAGAACACAATAGGAGTTTTTTTTTTTTGGTACAACACAAATGGGAGAATTTAAATCTCATTATATAATCCAAAATGAATTCAAAGGAGATATTATAAATATGTTCGATATATACGCTGTAATCCAGTTTTATCATCAACATAACCATATATACGCTACAAATACTGATGTACGTATATTGCAAATAAAATACAAAACTTTTGTTTTTTCTTGCTTGCCTTTATATATTATCTTTCCTCCGAATTGTTATGAGACGAAAATAAAAATGCATGAAACTTGTGTTGATACTTGAAAGCTAAGGGAGAATGAATTCAGAGACCACTCATTGATGGAATGCCAATGTTTCCGTAAGTTGGTATGAATGTTAGAGCAAAATAAGCGCAGAAAAGCCATAGGCACTAAGATTGAAGAGAGCAAACGTCATGATAAGGTGGGATTGATGTCATCATGATCTCCACTCAAAGGGTCATCCTCGTGGGTTATGGTATTGGTAGTGGTGGTGGAGCTATCATCAAATGTTTGAATAGGGTTCTTCCAAAAATAAAATCTTAACACTAATATGAAAAAAGAAAAAAGAAAAACATATATCTGTAGAAGGAATATTATAAAAAGATCGAAATAAAATGCCAAGAATGGGACCAAAGCAGACATGCGTGTGACCACAAAAGCGCCCTAGAAAACAACCCCCTTTCTCTATAACCTTCCATGCCCTACAGCAAAAAATATTATATAACTAAGTGACAAAAAACTTAAAAGGGGTTCATGCTGAAGCATATTAATAGTTACATTGCAGAAAGAAAAGAAAACAGTGCTTAGTGACTGACCTTATTAAGTAAAAAGATAACCCTCCGTACCAAAAGAAACAATGAAAGGATGCCTAAGAGGAGACATTGTAATGAGCTTGTGTGTACTTCCAATTAAATGCTAAATTTCATCCAACTTACGTTACTTATGCTGTAATGTTGTTCCCATTTTCCCAAAACAAACTCGATTAAAGTACAGCAGGTTGATCTATGTAAAAAAAAAAGTAAAAATGCCCAAAATTCTAGTCGGTACTAAATTAGTGAAAAATGTAGAAAATCCAGCCTTCAATTTGGGATTTTGGCGAATAATTTAATCAACTTTTACATTAGTATTTCCTAAAAAAATTCAATAATTAGTTTGTGTGTGAAGATCAATTGACTTAAAAAATTGAAATTGATGCCCCGTTTATTATAAAAAAAAATGGAATTGACAATTGAACACTTTAAGTAATGAACAAATTTTATTCTCAGAAACTCTTCACTGGTCTAAGAGTCTGTAAGGAGCAATGTGTTATCAATGGCTTATATGAGAGTTTGTGAGGCAAGTACTCATTACTGTTTTTAAAAGTGGTTTGAAAAAGAAGCTCTCTTTTTATGGAAAGTGGGAATAATTATCTTTTATATATTTTGAATAGGCTTTGGCGATAAACTTTAAAGTTTAAATTTGATAAACTGTGATGAAATGGTTAGTAATTTGATGATGGGTGCTGTAAAAAATTGTGATAAAATTTTGTTTTCATTAAAGAAATAGATCTCTTAATAGGTGATATAACTAAGAGGAGATGAATTGGATTTATTTGTTGAACTTGTTGGATAAAGTGCTTACTATTAAGTCAAAAGTTATAGTTATTAGTTAGATTTTTTCTTTTTTTATAATATCAACGTATAATTCCGTGTCTATAACGTGTTGCAAACGAATATGAGTAGCTTCATAATGCATATGTGGTGCACCGTCAAGCTGAGCTAACAAGTACCTTTAATGTATCTCATATACATATGCAAGTCTATGATGATTGTTGGACTCTCATAAATTCAATAATCTCTCTTATAGCTATAACTGGTGGACTCAAACCTATAACTTAACTTTGATATCACTTGTTGAGTCAAACGTTTGTTATTAGACTAAAAACTACAGCTATTGTTCAGAGCGCAACATTATTAATTTCCTCATAGTGGTAACGTATAACTTCATGTATATAACATGTTACAAGTGAGCGTGAAGAGTTTTGCAGTGTACACGTAAAACATCGACAGACTATGCTATCAAATACTTTTAATGTACATCTATACACACATACGAATTTTAAGATGATTGTTCGACTATTATAAATCTAATAATAGTCGTTTTCACCTCAAATATACTCTTTAACATAAGAAGAAGTAAACTTTAAAAGTTGATTAAGAGTGGAAACCAACACGTAATTCGTGGTTAGAAGTACTATGACATTATTCGAATTTATGTTATCAAGTTTTAAAACTTAAGCCACGATTTTTTATTAATCTCTGATTTATCCTAATATAAATAACCTTTCTTTGATCAGCAATTCCTGAAGTTTTAAAATGCGGTTGCTTTTGAATGACGATTTTGCCAAGGTTCCTGCGATTCCGAAACCGAAAGAATGAAACAATACTTTCATTTCAATTGCAGTGGCTCCAAAAACTTATTAATATTTAAGACCAAACAAAGTCTCTTTATTTTGTTTCTAATATTTAACACAAATATATATATAGAAGGTGCAAGTTAACCCAGATTTGTAAAGTTCTTCATAAATGATTGTAAAGCCTTAAGATAAAATCGCATCTTCAATTTTTTGAGTTACGCAGAGTTAAAAGTTCAAGTGGCCACCCCTCCCTCCTCTCTTTAGGTGTAACGGGTGGGTGTACGTTTTTTAGTATGTGAGTCAATTATTAGTTTAAATTTGTAGGATTTTTCGAATCTCATATATAATGACAAAAAAAATGTTTTTAATAAAAGAAAACAGCTTAATTACTAGATTTCGATATCCAAAACGAATTTAAAAATCAGAATAAATTAAATAAATTCTCTTTCCATCTCTCTCTCTTGACACTCGCGACAACTCTATAATGTTGAATAGGGAAATGTAATGTGTCTAGGCTTTAATGATTTACGTTTTACTTTTACTTTTGATGACCAAGCTGCTTATGGAACCGTGTAATTAGCTTGCAGTCTTTGCCGGTGAAGAGCTATAAGACTTGCCTTTTAAGCCAGGGCTACTAAATCACCCCGCTTGTTTTTGACAATGTACAAGTCATAAAATATAGGAACCAAAACCAACTATGTGAACCTCTTTTGGACCAACCAGGAAGCAGCAAACAACAGCTACTGGTACAAGATAAGGGAAACAGTGAGTACTAAGTAGGAGAATAGGAGAGATGGAGGAGGAAGAAGAGGTGGTGGAGCTAGAAAGAATGCTACTATAGCTAGATAGAGCAGCTTGGAAAACTGTGCCACTTGTCAAAAGTAATTGGAAACATCTATTATTCTCTTGTGATGTGCGGCCTTTTCAAGTTCTAACATTCTAGTGGACAATATCTTACCAACCATCCCAAAGTGACATATTTTTTTTGGTATTCTTTTCACAATAATTATAGATTATCATTCTTTCGGCTTTTTCTAACAAATAAAATAAAAAAATTGTCACATATATATAATTATAAAACCACATTATTGGCTGTCTTTTGCTATCTCCTAACTTTGAGTGATCTACGTCAACGAGGTAAACACAGAAAAATTAAAATACAAAGACAGGAAGTTGCCAAGAAAGTCTTATATGGTTATGGACCTGTATTTATTTATGTTTATTCGAAGAGAATATGCATTTTGCATCAGAATTGATATCCTACTTCTACTTTTTGCACATAACAACAAATAGAAAAGCATGCATCAATTTTCCATATGTCTAACAAACAATTTCTTTCTTTGCTTTTTTTTAAGAGTTACTATTATAGATATATTGTGATAGAGTAATATTTTATTCTCTTATTTAATTTTTTTATTAATTCTCTTAATTATTAAATAAAAAAATATTAAATATTTTTTATATTATTAAGATAATAAATGTATTTATTTTTTTATTTAATATTTTTTTATTTAATATTAAAAAATTATTATGAAAAACTTGTAAGAGAATATAGTATTATTCATTGTGATAAATGGATTTGTAAATTGATAATGATCAAATTGAGAAAATTTAAGGGTCAATAATTTAAATCAAATTCATGTAATAATACAAATAATTTTCATCTTAGTTCATGTGCAAAATGATGACTTGCTATAATCATAATGGCAAGAGCCAAACACTGATCCTAAACTTAATTTAGATTAAACTTGAAGCTTGGGTTATCCTTGAAGACAGGCATTACTACATGCCCAGGTAAAAATGAAGGTAATGCTGATCCACTTCTCTCTCTCTCTCCTATTGCAATGTTCCACATCAAAAGGTAAAAAAATCAAGCATTAGCTATACCTTCTTTTTTGTTCCTGTTGTCCTTTACCCGTGGACCACCTCCACTACTGGAAAAATATAGATCATATATATGCTTAAGTTTCTTATAGAACTTCCAAAAGGATAGGGTAATGAGAGCCACGAATACACACCTAGTTACCACTGAAACCAAGACACTTATGAGGAGAAGCAAGGAGAGAGATCAGAACATGCAACGGAGAAGAGAGAGAGGGGTGGGGGTGGAGTGTATTCCAAGACACAATGATTACATGGTCTTGGGGAAGCAGAAAGGGTGGCGTGGACATAGCCAAGAGTATGGAAGAACGTGGGGGCTTGACCGAGGTATGAACGAAAAGGAAACGCCAAAAGGGAAAGAGCAAAGGCTAAAATGACCCCCAAAAAAAGTGATGAAATAAAACTGAAAATATAAAAATGAACTAACTGAAAATTTAAAAATAGAAAGAAAGAAAAGGTTTAGCTAAGCTTTTTATCATGATGATACTATCAGCCTTTCTGGTCCTTGGTCGGTCGACAATCTGTGTGTTGTGTGTTCACTTTGTTTTTGCTAGTGTTTCCCATCCCCATCTCTCTCACACAGCTAGTGTAATTATACACTTTGAACCACTCACAAGTCGCAAGCAACCAAAAATTAATGTAACTTTATGAGATTGTACTATAGATTATATGTTTATAAAACAATTTTTTTTAAAATGTAGTTTGTTGTGCAAAGAAGATACCACGCAA
This sequence comes from Ormosia emarginata, assembly GCA_029884605.1. Classification (NCBI taxonomy): domain Eukaryota; kingdom Viridiplantae; phylum Streptophyta; class Magnoliopsida; order Fabales; family Fabaceae; genus Ormosia; species Ormosia emarginata. Next base: position 2,333,331 of record JAQQTP010000058.1, on the reverse strand, counting down.
ACACACACCCTGAAAGCTACATGGAATGATATAGATAAAGTTAATGCCGTAAGAAGAAAGGAAAGGGGACTAGCAATACTCAAACAGGCTCTATATATTTTAGAGGGTGGTGGGGAGAAAGGCTGCAGAGTGCAGAGAGAGAAGAGAGAGCAAAGAGCAAAAATAAAACAAATAAACCAAAAAGACACCAACAAGGCATAAAGAAAAAGGAAAGCTCTGTTGAAGGCAAAGGATAAAAAGGATCATTACCTTACCCTCCACAAAGGTTGTGGCAGAAATAAACCTACCAAGTGAAAGAGATTTGAGATTGAGGCAGAGAAAGAGAGAGAGAAAGATCCAAAGCCTTGGCTTTTTCTTTCATCACCCATCACCACAAGAGAAAGAAACAAAGAAAGTATGTGATTGATGAGAGAATTACAAGACAGAATTAGAAGATCACCATAATCAGTCATCACACATCAAAGGAAGGTTTGTGTCGTTTTTCTTTTTTCTTTTTTTTCAATAACCACGCGGTCCTTTATAATGCCCTTTTCATTTTTATTCCTTGTTCAATTGTAAACCGAACTTCTTCTCGATACCCTTTTCCCTTTCAGTTCTCCTTTTTCTTAGTCATATCAGACAAAACAAAAACAAAAACAAAAAAAACCGAAAAAGATGAGTTACAAAACCTACCGCAATTAACTTCTAACATTTGAACCACAATTTTTCTTTCTCTTTACACTTCAACATATTCATATATTTATATATAAAGCTTTGGAGTTTGGATTCTTCAGCTAGAGTTCCTATAAAACAAGAGCTAGAGAGAGAGATGAAAAAGGAACAAGATCAAGGGCAGTGTTCTTCTCAAGCGATCAATAACAACAACATTCAGAGCTATCAAGAGCAACTACTCCTTCAGCAACAACAGATGCATCATCAGCCACAAAACGGTGATATGAATATCTTTGGAGGAAGAGGGTTGATGTTCCCTCCTGAAGTTTCTCCAATCTTGCAACCATGGTCCATGTCACCGGTTCACTCCTTCAACCCGAACCCGGTCCGAGACCATGACCCATTTCTTGTCCCTCCCCCAGTACCTTCACCTTATGCAAGCTTCTTCAACAGAAGGGTTCCTTCTCTTCAGTTTGCATATGAGGGTCCATCTTCTCATGACCATCTTAGGATCATATCAGATACCCTTGGAGTTGGACCCATGGTTCAACCCGGTTCAACTCCCTTTGGGCTCCAAGCCGAGTTGGGAAAGATGACTGCTCAAGAAATCATGGAGGCTAAGGCTCTTGCTGCATCCAAGAGTCACAGTGAAGCTGAAAGGAGACGCAGAGAGAGAATCAATAACCATCTTGCCAAGCTGCGCAGTTTGTTGCCCAACACAACCAAAGTAAGTATAAATTAATTAATTAATCAATAAATTAAATTCTTTCCGAACCCACAAATTCAAATATAAAATATGATTATAATTTAATCATGTCATGTCTAATAAGAAAAATGTTAAAAAAAAAATATCATATATGATCACGCCTACATGTGCTGTATATAATAGTAACTAATTAGTGTGTGTTCTACGGGGTTTACTTTTGTTTTTTTCTTGGAGCTTTTGAATTTACTTGTAAATCTTGCCAAGATTCTACCTATTACTTTGGTCTGATATGACCACAACCATAATCTCTTTTAATCTTTAGAAAATGAGGTGCAAACAGTCTCATTGTTTGCCTGCTTTTTTTTTTTTTTTAAACTAGTCTTCCTTTCTGGCTTTGCCAGTTCTTGTCTGTTTAGACATCACCTTTTTGTGTTTTTTTTTCTCCTTCTTTCTTTGGGAGTGTCTGTGTGGTAGTTCCGAGGAGGTTATTACTAGAAAAGGTAATTAAAGATGAGAGAAAAGGGCATTAGCGTTAATGTCGCTTGGGTGATTTGATAAAGAGGAACCAAGAAGCAGTTGAAAAGTTGCACATATGAATTTCTTGCCGGATAATATTGATCAGTCAAACTCAGCTTGATAACGAAAAAGAAATAAAGCCAGAGAGACAAACTAACACCCTTGTCAGTCACACACACACACACTATACCTATTTCATCTCATCTATACATGCTGCATGCCACTTTTCACCATTCAAAATAACCCACTAGTTGCATTCATAATCAAGAGCTATAACCAACCTACCTTATAAACATCTACAGAACCCCACCATTGTATTAACAGTATTTTGCTAAAAGTGTGTAGGAATTAAAATTAGAGATTTTCTAAAAAAATCGTACTTGTTAAGAATTTAAAATAAAAAATTTTACATAAAAAATAAAATATTCAATGCATGGATAATTGAAAAAGTTTTACTTTTTATACAAAAATTCTTATTTTAAATTCTTTAACAAGTATCTTTAAAGTATTTGTTAGAAAAATTCTCAAAATTAAAACAATGATATTTGTTAGAAAATTTTTTATTAATACAATGATATTTAATTTACTTCTATTTGATTTTTTTAAAAAAAAATTATATTTATATTTATATTTATATTTTTTATTTTTTTTCTTTTGCATTTTTGTAGACAGATAAAGCTTCATTGCTGGCAGAAGTGATTCAGCATGTGAAGGAACTTAAGCGTCAAACTTCACTGATAGCAGAAACGAGTCCAGTGCCTACTGAGGCTGATGAGTTAACGGTGGATGCAGCTGATGAGGACGGGAAGTTTGTGATCAAAGCCTCGCTGTGCTGTGAAGATAGGTATGATCTCTTACCTGACCTCATCAAGACCTTGAAAGCGTTAAGGTTAAGAACCCTCAAAGCTGAGATCACAACCCTTGGTGGGCGTATGAAGAACGTGCTGTTCATCACTGGGGACGAGGATTCAAGTAACAGTGGAGAGCAAAGCCTGCAGCAGCAGCAACAACAACAGTATTGTATTAGCTCAATACAAGAAGCACTCAAGGCAGTGATGGAGAAGAGTGGCGGGGATGAATCTGCTTCTGGGAATGTTAAGAGGCAAAGGACTAATATCAATATCCTTGAACAAAGGTCTTTATGAATTTTCTCTAATTAAAGACCTATATATTATTATTATTATTACATTTAAATTATCATTTGCTTTATATTATTATTATTATTATTATTTCTTTTATTTTCTTCTCTTTTTTTTTCTTTTGGGTGTGATTTTTTGTTTATGGTGTGCTGAAAAAATATCATTATGATTTATGTATCTTCTCCATCATCGTCATCATCATGAAGCAATGAGGTAATGATATAATGTGGTTCTTGTACATGTACTTGTTGCTTGAGTTGTTGAGTTGAGTCCAGAGAGAGACAAAGAGAAAGAGAAGGGTTAGAGTTGGTTAGGGAACAAAACAGGGAAGGATCTTTTTCGTGGGGAGAGAAACCTTATATCAAATGCTAACATGGAAAATGAGGCATTTATTGCTCTGTGAGAAGAGAAAACCATCTGCTTTAATTCAAACATATATATACTCTTTTGTTTTGTTTTGAAGTTTTGTTCTTGTAGCTGTGTTTTCTTCTCTACCTCTCTCTATTCAGAGTTGAGGGAGTAGTGTATCCGTGCATGGCATTATGATTATCACTATGGGATGGTGACGATATGGTTATCGTCATGTGCTGCGTCCCCACACGGCCGCTGGTAACAACCAGCATCACCACCTTCTTCTTCTCAATTCGTACAAAAATGCTATTCTAGTCCTCATAAGTCATACCATGTATTTCAGTATTCTTAAATAAACAAGGAAAAAAAAAATAAAGGGGAAGGTTGAGAATGATGAGACTGCATGTTCTTCAGAGTCACGAGAGGTGATGAAGTGTTGGTCAAGAAAATGTCTTATATATAGATATAATAACGTAAGGGATTTTTCACATATTTTTCTTGCATAAATACTTACTGAATTGGTTTTATGTGGGACTCATAATGAAACCCATATAAATATGTTTGTAACTAAATTAAGAGTATTGCAACTATCACTTTAAATTATTTATTTACACTTTTTATTAATTATTTATAATTTTTTAAAAATAAAAATAAAAATTATGATTAATTAATAAAGAGTATAAATAGATAATTAGAAGTGTCAATAATCTCACCCATTAAATATGTATTTATGTAAAAATATTTCTTTTTCAACACATATCAGTCATAAATGTGTATTGATAACGAATTTAGAATATTTTATGAAAATGTTATGTAACTTTTTACCTTTCATAAAAATCATAACTTTTTTCATTATTTATAATTACAAAAACTTGAAGGTTTTTATATTAAAGTAATATTTTTTTTTTATGAAGAGTGTGAATTGACTTATTTCTTATTATAAAAAATTTTACTCTATTAATAAACAAAAAGGTAATATATCTACGTAGTAAGTAGGATTTGTATTTCAAGTAAAAAATTTATTGTGTTTTAAATATGCGGTACAATATGGCTTACAGATAAAATGTTTTTTTTATTATCTGTAGATTAAAATTAAATGCTTTCATAAAAACGACAAATGTTACAAAACATTGAAAAATGAGAACCTTCTCGTACAATATTATAAAATAACCAATATATAACGTGTACTATATAAACCCCGTAATAATATATAGCATTTATCTTTATATAGTCTTTCTGTTAAACTTTTTCTTTTCAGTTGTTTTTCACCTTCGTTTCTTTTCCTTTTTTTCCCCCCATTATAAGACTACGATTTGGCTGTTGAATATCTTTATCCATGTAGTGTATAGGAAAATATTCATCCTACCGCAAACAGTAGCACTCCATTTCTAACATTCGGTACTGTTCATCAAACCCACTAGTGAATAGTACCGAATCAGCTTTCTATTTATTTATTTTTTGATATATGTTACATTAGCACTTTTTTTTTTTTTCTTTCGTTAACTAACTTTTTCACCCCCATAAAATCTTGTAACCAACTTCTATACATAATTAACCACTTTTTTATTCTTCATTAACCAACTTTTTTCTATGCTCATGAAAAAGTTAGTTAATGAAGAATAAAAAAATGGTTAATTACGTGCGTGGTTTACATAAAATTTTACCACATGGTTTTTATGTTCGTGAAAAAAATTGGTTAACGAAGAACAAAAAAGTAGTTAACGACGTAGAGAAGTTGGTTAATAGACATACACTTAAAAAAAAAATCAAAACAGAAGCATGATTTGGTACTGTTTACGGGTGGGTCCCATGAATAATATCGAGTGTGAAATTTGGTATGAGTACTGTACGCGATAAGAATATCATTGTTGTAGTGTATAATGTGTTTCTTTAGGTTTATAAGGGACGAGCTTTATTTAAATACTATGCAATATATAACAAAGCTTATGTCATCTAATTACTAACGTGTAGTTGGTGTGTGTGAGTAGCTATAATGAGGCTATTTTTAAAGATATATCTGATCTGCTTATACTAGTACATATATTGAAGCAAAAAAGCTATCTCAGATTCGATAATATCATAGATAAACTACACATAATTAATCCTTTTTTTTTTCGTTATAAGATATATTTTTTGTTAAGAAACTACACAATCATTTTGTTTAAAAAAAAAAATTTGCGTGAGAGGTACTAGCACTTGAGTAGGGAGGAGTATAGATGACTTGGTAGATGATTGAGCCTCAAACATCAATATCACTCCTACGTCTTAAAGACGTGATCCAATATCAGTTGAATTATCGATATGATTTAAAAGTGAAAAAAAGTGAAAAGTTTTCAACCTATAAATATTCAAGGATGAGATGCATTTTATTATATTCAGGTAATTAAATGGATACAATTAAAAGAGGGCAAAAATAAGAGACTGAAGCAAGTTCATTTCAGACTTCATGTTCTCTTAACATTCACATACTCTTGCAAAAGACCCTATTTCCTAAGTAAAATATATTCTGCATAGTAATAATAGTTGTATAAATTTATACTCATATACCCTTTACTTGTTTTCATACAAGTTGATCATTGGATAATATTCTTGTAACACTAACTTTTTCTAAATTATCCAAATTATATACATACCTTAACATAATTTTGTAGAAGTATATCTTTTCCCTACTCTATATAAGCAAGGCGAGGGCTTTTGTAATTTTTGGATTTTATTGTTTTAATAATCATATCACTAACAAATATAAGAACATTGAAAGGGTTAGCTGCTAACCCTGTGCAGCCCTCATCCTCCATTCAGGTGAGGCTGTCCTCTCCACTATGGAGTTTTTCCCATCCTATCAGCTTTTTCGTCATCAATTCCCTTGAATCCTTTTTCCCGTTATCTCATCCCATTACCTCCATCTCAATCCTTATCTGCTATCCTCGCTCTGGTCCTTCCTCTGGTGTTTGCGGCCATCCCCTTGTCTATCGAGTTTTTCCTGGCATCACCAGCCTTACCCATCGCTCTCTCCCTATTCTATTGGAAGTGATCTCTACTATTGGCCTTGTGATCGAGTCAACCAGGGTTGTTGTCTGGTTGCTCTTCATCTAGGCTTTTAAATATTTTTCCCAACCCTTTTTTTGATATGCTCTTGCATGTCCTCCTCTCGTCCCCCTTCGCTAGCCGTTCAGCAACCATGGCACCACCATCAAACCCTCTTGCTAGCCTTGACAATGAAGAAGAAGTGGTGTCCTTGGATAGTTTGGTGGTTCCCAACCAAGAGGAAACCTCAAAATGGAGCAATATAGGAAAGCTTTTCTCTAATCAACCATAGATCCATGCAACCCTCGTCACGGTGCTCACTAGAATATGGAACAACCCTAGAGGGTTTTGGTGTGTGAAGAAATTGAACATAAGATATACCGCTTCTATTTCAAGGAAGAGGTAGATGATAACAATATATTTTATTTATTTTATAATCCTCTCACTGGGCTTCTTAAGGTTCAATTAAGCTTAATTAAGTTGGTTTTGCCACATTTTATGATATTGAGCTTAATTGGATCGTTGAAAAAATTATTACATGAATTAGCCTTAATTTGTCTATTTGGTAGCATTCAGTAAATTGACTATAATATAATCGCAAATATCTGATTGATGTAATTCTAGTCTTGTAGGAAAACTAAGACAATTCTCCACAACTTTCATGAAGACCTCAAGAGCTAAATCACACGTTTGGATAATTTAAATTGGAGTTGAAGTAAGATCCAGAGTGCTGATCCTGACAGCTTGACCTCTGCGCACTCAACTGCCCATATCTTGAGCTGTATGGGTTATTTTGGGCTGAAACCAGTAATATTAGAAAGTTAAGACTCAATTCTACAACTTTCATGAAGAACACAAGAGTCAATTTGAAGTCTTGAAAGTTAGAACAAAGGAGCTGTAGCTGGGCCTGAGTAGTGTGCAAAGATTGGGCTATAATTTGAGCTGTAAGATTCAGATTAGGCTGAAATCGGCGGCATTGGAAAGCTAAGACAAAAGCCTACAACTTTCATGAAGAACACTTTTTCAAATTCTAACGGTAGCCATGAGTTTAGCACCGAATCATTCAGGAGACAAGCATCTCAATAATTTTTCACTCATTCATAATTATCAAACAACTCCCTTGGCATTTTTCACTACTAGAAATTTCTAATTTACAGACAGAATTTAGAGACCGAAAAATTTCGGTCTCTATTAGAGCGGAAACAGAGACGGATTTTATGAATCAAAGAGCAAAAATAAAATTTAAAATTTAGAGACGGAATTTAGAGACAGAAATTATCTGTCTCAGAATTTTCTTTCTTTAATTTTGTTTTTATTTGGTCAATTTAAAGTCAAAAGTTTTTAGAGACAGATTTTAGAGACGGAAATTATCAGTCTCAGATTGTTTCATCTCTAATTCCATCTCTATTTGGTCAATGTGACGTTTTAAAAAGTCAAATATTTTTAGAGACGAAATTTATCTGTCTCTGAATGTTCCGTCTCTAATTAGTCAAATAAGTGTTTAAAAAAGTCAAAATATATTAGAGACGAATGTATTCCATCTCTAAAGTATATATTATTTAAGTGATATTTTTTTTAAAATATAGAGATGGAATGCGATTTCCGTCTCTAATTTTTATACCTTAAATCCCTAGATTCCTAATCCAACCTCTAAAATCCCAATCCTCCCGATCCCTTATCTCTTTCTCTGATACACATCTCAACCCCATTGTCCCACTGTCCCACCATCTCAATCTCTGAGCTCGGACCTCCCTCATTTCCATCTCTGATACACATCTCAATCTCACTGTCCCACCATCCTACCATCTCAATCTCTAAGCTCGGATCTCCCTCATCTCCACTGTTCCACCATACCACCCACCGTCCCTGACCTTCACTAAATCCCACCATTACCAACGGTAACCTCTATCCCCTCTTCCCTCACCATAAATCCATTCTCCTCGTAACCCTTCCATCCTAACCCCTTCCTTAACCCATCCACCGTAACCCCTCCATCCACATCCCCACCACCACCATGCCTACCCACCCCATTTCCTTTTTCCTCATCATAACCCACCCTTTCTTCATAATCCATGTACCCAAAACCACCGTAAGCACTCTCTTTAACCATCGTATCTCCCTCTCTCTACACACCAGGTTCTCCATTCTTCCCCAATTTTTATTTTCTTTTTCTTTTTTTTATTTTACTTTTTTATTCCTCTTGTTAAGTTTTATTTATTAATTTTTTATTTATTTAATTTATTAGCTACTTTTTCTTTTGTTTTACTTGTCATTTGCTCTGAATGTCATTTGTAATTTTTGTTTTACTTGTTTCATTTGACTTGTTTTACTTGTTGTTTCATTTTTGTACTTTATGCTCTTGTTGTTGTTTTGGCTTGTCCATTATTCTGAGTTTTTGTTGTGTGGATGTGCTATAAATGTGTATCCTGGTTGATCTAATATCTATTTGACAAAGTTTTTGTAGGGGATTAACCTGTAGTTGTTTGTAGGGGATGCAATTATGATTGTGAATTTTGAATTTCTCTCGCTATTCGATGTGATTGTGAAGCAACTGAATTTGGCAATGTTATTTTGACCATAAATGATACTGAGAAACTTTGGGAAGAAAATCAAAAGGAAACTTGGGATTTTTATAGGGTTTGAAACTCTGTTTTACTCCTTGTTTATGTTGCGTTTACAATGATCTTCAAATGCTTTTGCTTGGCATTGTTTGGATTGGATGAAAAAAGTTGTGCTTGTGGTATTATGCCTTTTAGTGTTCATGTTGCAAATGTGATTCATGGGTTTGGAAAAAAAAAAGTAGTATGATGCATGATCATGAATAGTTAAAAAGTTTGGCATTTTAGTTCACCTCATTATTTTCTTTAGCGCAATGTTCATCCATAGATTTTGCTCAATAAAAACTTGTTGTGTTCTTTATGGGTGACTCATGCTGCATATTCATATGTTTGCTCATAGCTTGAGTTAAACTAGCTTGCAATCATGCATTTATTGTTTCTTTGATTATTTCCTTTTTGCATCCTGAACATGTATAATGGGATATTTCATGCATGTTTCTTCATTTTGTTGTTTTCTATTTTGCATAATTATTTGCATGTTTGAGCATGATATTTCTAGTGGTAGAGAGAGAATCCATCCTGGTATGGTCTTGTGGTTTAAGAGGATAGGAATTGAGTTTGCTTCCTAGGAGACTTAAGACTTAAAGCTTTCAATTATAGAAATTGGCCATATGTTTCTTTTGTTGAACGCTCTCACTAATTTGGAGTTGTTCTTATTGCTCTGTTTTTTTTTTTTTGGCTTCAATCCATATCTTCATATGTTTCTTATTTACTTTAGTTTGAGAAACTTAATGATGGGTTATCCCCTTTTAACAGGAGTGTTGGCACTGATTGTTGTTTCTGTTCACCATTATGACATTAACAATGGAATACGATATTCTAGTCCTGTGCTCAACAAGAACGGTGTAGGCCATTCATCAATGTCCACTGCATTCACGTGTTCAGAATTGCCTTGTGACCCATCATCTCCTATCTTTGAAGGTAATACAGTTTTGCTATTCACACACTAAATTTTACACACTACTTTTATAATTGGTGATTAGCTTGCAAATAACTGGTTATTAATAACAGGTAAATGATATGTGATTGGGGATGTTAATTGGTGTTTATTAGTTATTTGCATAATAATCACTTGTGTAAATTTCATGTACAAAAATTGGTGTTCAAATTATCTTTTTTGAAGGTAATATAATATATGTTGCCCTGGTTTATAGGCATCCTCGCTAAAATTAAATTGCATATTCCATGTATAAGATGTGCTGTATATGTAATCAATTGATTAGCATAACTAGAAACTATTTTTGACACGTGATAGCCAGTGTGTGTGACAAGTTTTCAGTGTGTGTGTGTGTAAATTGTTTCTGATTGGTGGCTGAATTCTTCTGGTATCCAACTATTCATCCATTTCTGCTGGTTATGTTCTATTGCTGTGTGTTTCTCTTATCATATAACACTTGCTTTAATTAATGCTTAAACTTGCAACATCTCATCTTAATATGCAGCAGAGGACAAGGAGCCCAAAATATTAACTACTGAATTAGATGTGTATATATGTATGCCCATTAGTGACTTTGCTGAGTTTTGTATGTGGTACCTGTTAGGCATATGATGTTTCCATATTAAGTGAATATTCTTAAACCAAATTATTGATGGTAATTGATATTAGTTTATGCATGCAATCAGACTGTACCTTCAAATTCCCTATGACTTTATTCTGATTTTATCTAGTCCTTCAACTCATAGGCATTCTTGATCTTCACTGTGTTTAGAATCTGTTACTGGTATTTAGTCTCAACAGTCTCTATGACAGACCTCAGTTGTCCCACCTCAGACTTCAAACAATGAATTTCTGTTTCAATATAATTAGGATCCTTTCCTTTTTTTGCAATCTTTCAACTTGCTGCCCAAAGCTGCCATCATTGGCAAGATTTCCACAATGACTATATTTTTAATGATGAGGCCTGCTACAAGGTTTCTTACAAATACTTCTAGTGAGTTCACCCGTGCTCTAGAGTAGCCTAACTCCAAATCAGTAGAGTCATAGCCATTTACAACTTTGGCATAATCAGCCCTTAAGAGCTCTATAGTTCTTTTTGCAGCCTTAAGTTCCCTCAAAATCCCATTGACAGCTGACTCTTTGCAATCCATAAGTTGGTTTTTCATGTTCTCTATAAGAGAGAGAGATGTTGCTAAGTTTTGCTTCAAGTTAGTAGTTCCAAGTTTTGCTTTTGTTGTCTCTTGACTAACGGAGCTCACCTTCACTGTGTGCTCTACGATCATGTGCATTTAAAAAGATCACATATTTAAACATGTAGAAGCACCTAATCTACTAGAAAAAAGGAGCATTTGTCTCAAATAGATAAGAATCATTCCTGAACCTTGAAAAAGCTGAAGTCATTAAATAGTTAACAAAATTCAATAACTCCAAAACACTATAAAAAGGGATGACATTCAAGTGACAAAAGGAAAAAAGAAACCAAGCCATATTAAGCTCTCTATATAATGGTTTCTCTAGCTTTAAAAATATATTCTTGTTAGAGCATAGGAGGAGTAATAAATGAGTTGTTATTTCTTGATTTCTGTTATTTTTCATTTGTTGTTTGAGCTACAAATGAATGAGTAATAAATGAGTTGCCAAGTGAAAGTAACATGGTATGCACAATAGGATCTCTGTTTTAGTTCCTTGGATGTGTTCCCTGTTCTTTTGGGTTATGTACTTGATCTGTGTACGCTGAGAATGATAATATGTTATGGTAATATGATAATCCATGGTCTGCACAAATGTATTAATGATGAAAACTATTTTTGAGCAAGCACCTATCAACTTAAGTTGTAGGTTAAATTGGCTATTGGGTTAATTGAGCTTCTTTGATCTAGTTTTGATAAGTTCGAGTCTTGTCACACTAATATTGATATGAATTGTACAATGTATTGGTGCCATGTTAGATAAAAACCACTCTTTAGCAACTTACCTAATAACCTAAAGTTTTTAAGTTGAATTAGTTCTTGACATCATCAATACATAATCAATTAAAGGTTGAAGATTCATACTTTAATATTAATCAATATAAGCTTCTAGATCTAGCTGGATGTATTAAGTATTATACTTTCTCTTTGACAGGTTTTCATACTTGTATATATTTGTTCTCTATCTGGTTTTACTTTTTGTAAACAATGTTATATTTGAGCTCTATGCTAGTAATCATGTTATGAAGTATTTATTGAAAATTGGGTTATTATAACATAATCTAGATGTGGAACATAAAAATTACAAACTTACTATGTTGTGTCGAATGATGAGAAGGGCTAACTCCATATCCATTTTTAGTTAACTAGTAGTTTTGCACGTAGTTTTTGATGAAGCTCTATTTGTATTTGTTTTCAAGCAGGGGATTTGATTTGCCTCAAAGGCAATCTCCACGAGGTCCACATCAACTTAGAACATCAAGTTCTGACTCAGATTCGTGTCCATGCAAAAATAATTTCTTAGCTGCTAACATATTTTTGGGAATAAAATGGCAACATGTATTTTTTTATTACTTTTTTTAACTTTGAGTTGCATTACTTGTAGTTGTATAAGTTAGAGAGAAGTCTACTTGCAAAATGTAATAGCAATTAATGGTATGCATAAGATATTGTAACTATTTTATATACTTTCAACTATTTTGATATATTTTATAGTTACTTGGATAATTATAATGATTGATGATTTATTGTGATTTTTAGTAAATTTTGATTTTGGATAATTATATGCATAAGAAAATATAATTTTTTTATAAAATGAAGGCATCTAGTTGTGGCAAATCACAACTAGATGCCTATTTTTTAAAATATTTTTTAAAATATTATAGACGGATTTAGAGACGGAATTAGAGACAGAACAATATTGTCTCTAATTTAATCATTATTATATTTTAAAGATGATATCCGTTTCTAATTAGAGACAAAAAAAATTTAGTTAGAGATGGATCTTTTCCATCTCTAAATTAGAAATGGAACTTATTTTTCGTCTCTAAATATTTAGAGACGTCAATTTTAGAGACAAAGCATTTTCCGTCTCTAAATATTTAGAGATAGAATTTTACACATTTAGAGACAGAATTTGTTCCATCTCTAAATCTAAAAATTTTAGTAGTTTCCACTCATTATCAAACCACTCCATTGTCATTTTGTACTCCTCAAGCTTTATAAAAGGGAGCATTGGCTGATCATTTAGGCATCTTGGCTTAGAGATCAAGATTATGCTATTGTGTTATTTGTTTTTCTTGTTGTAGTTCTCTTTTGTTCTAAATTGAAGTTATGTTCATCTTTTTCTTCTTATCTCTTTCTTTCTTCTTGTTCATGAGTAACTAATTTTCATTTTGTTTGGGTGAAATGGTGAAGCTTTTGGTAATAAATTAAAGTTAGATTAATTTATTTCTTGTGCTTGAATGATGTATTATCAAGTGGTCATCATATGTGTTGTATTTTGTTTCTAATGAATTTAAAAACCCTCTTTTAAAGTGGAGATCTTGATTCATTGTAGACAATAGGTTGACACAATGAATCTTGAGCTCATTTACAAGTGTTGGCGTTAGTAGATAATGAAAGGAACCATAATATAATTACATATATAATCTTAATTGAACTTTAAATGTTGTATTTTTTGATTGGAACCTCCATTATGTGTGAATTTCAATTGAGTTATAAAAAGAAATAATATTGTCTTTAATTTATTACCAAGAGTGGATCTCTTAACCTAAGCAAATCATTTTTCATTTGTGAATAACTTTTATCACCCTTATTGTTGTGACTAATGTTTTCATTATCTCAAAGAATTTTTCTTCATCAATTCCCTGTGGATCAACCTTGGACTCCCAAGAATTTATTACTTGAAATAACTTACACTTTGGTTTATAACATATAAATCGCATCAAGTTTTTGGTGTCATTGTCGGGGACTTAATTTGAAGTTTTAATTTATTGGGGTTTTCTTTCTTTATATAAACTTCACTATCTAGTATATTCTCTGTTCTTTTAATTTTCTAACTTACTGACTTATTAACTTACTAACTTTCTAACTTGCTAACTAGTTAACTTTCTAACATGCTAACTTATTAACTTGCTAACTTATTAACTTACTAATTTACTAACTATGATATTTAATGGTTAGTTTTAGCACTTACATGTTAATATTTAATGGTTAATGTATACTATCTACTTGTACATTATTTTTTCTATTTTAAGTCACTTATTTTTGCTTAATTGGTATCGTGATTCAAATTCTGGTCATTTGGTTAAAATTAATCATGATACTTTATATATTGATTTGTTTGAATCACAATCACATACATTAGACATAATGGCTAAAAATTAAAGTGTACCTGATGAACATGAAAATCAACTGTTGTGAACTATGAGTGAATATTTGCAATTACCTCGAAATTCTAGTCCATCATATTTTATCTTTTCACTCAATGCTAACAATTTTAGATTTAAGTTGTGTATGATTTCATTACTTCCTAATTTTTATGGTTTAGAATCTGAAAGCCCAAATTTACATATAAAAGAATTTAAGAAAGTATGTATCACTTTCAATGATTAAAATTGTACTGAAGATATTGTTAAGCTTAAATTATTTCCCTTTTCTTTGAAAGATAAAGAAACAACTTGGCTTAACGCTTTGAAACCAAGATCAATTGGCGCATGGCAAGAAATGTAAGGTGAGTTTTTAGAAATTTTTTTTAACACATAAAACCAATGCTTTAAAAAGACAAATCCAAATTTTTTCCTAAAATTCAAATGATGCATATTTTCAATGTTAGGAATGTTTAAAAGATTTGTTAAATTCTTGCCCACATCATGGTTTAGAAAAATGGTGCACTATAAGCTTTTTTTTATGAAGGTTTAATAATGCAAATTAAAGTTGCAAACCCAAGTGCATGTTGTTTCAAGTAGTAAATTCTCGGGAGTCCGAGGTCAATCCACAGGGATTTGATAAAAAAAGACTCTTTGTAGTAAGAAAAAGATTTGTCACAACAATAAAGGTGATAAAGGTAGTTCACAAATGAAAAAAGATTTACTTGGGCTAAGAGATCTACTCATGGTAATAAATTAAAGACAAGATTATTTTTTTTATAACTCAATTGAAATCCACACATAATGGAGGTTCCAATTGGAAAATACAACATTCAAAGTTCATTTAAGATTATATATATAATTATATTATGATTCATTTAATTATCCACTAACATTATCACTTATAAATAGACTCAAGAATTTATGGTGCCAACCTCGTCTACAATGAATCAAGATCTCCACTTTACAAGGAAGGTTTCTAAATTGATTGGAAACAAAATATAACACATATAATGACCACTTGATATTACATCATTTAAGCACAAGAAAGAAATTAATCAAACCTTAATTTATTACCAAAAGCTTCACCTTTTTACCCAAGTAAAATGAAAATTAGTTATTCATGAACAAGAAGAAAGAAAGAGATAAGAAGAAAAAGATGAACATAAATTCAATTTAGAACAAAGAAAACTACAACAAGAGAAACAAATAACACAATAGCATAATCTAAGCTAAGATGATCAAATGATTAGCTAATGCTCCCTTTTATAGATCTCAAGGAGTACAAAATGATAATGGAGTGGTTTGATGATGATAAGTAAATGTCAAAGGAGTTGTTTGATGAAGATAAGTGAGTGGAAATTATAGAGATTCTTGTCTCTGAAATGTTTCAGTTCTGAGCTCATGGCATGCGTCATTTTCTCATCAAGTGATCTTCATAAGAGTTGTAGAGAATTGTCTTAGATTTCCAAAGACATTGGTTTCAGCACAAAAAACCACCTACAACCCGAGATATGACTCAATTACTGTGCACTGTTCAGGCCCAACTACAGCTCCTCTATTCTAACTTCTAAGCCTAATATCACCTTCAAAATGTCCGATCTGAATTTTGTGTTCTTCATGAAAGTTGTAGATTTGGATCTTGACTTTCAAATGGCATTGGCCCGAGAGATAGCCTAATGAGTGCACAGAGGTCAAATTGTCAGTTTCAGAACTCTAGATTCTAATTTAACTCCAATTTGAGTTATCTAAATGTGTGTTCCAAATCTTAAGGTCTTATGAAAGTTGTAGAGAATTGTCTTAACTTTTCAAAAGACTAGAATCACCCCAAATTGATATTTGTAACTCAAATTATAGTCAGTTTACTGAAAGTTGCAGAAAAGCAAATTAAGGCCAAGTCAAATAATAATTTCTTCAATGATCAAATTAAGCTCAATATCATAAAATGTGACAAAACTAACTTAATTAAGCCTAATTAAACCTTAAGAAGCCTAGTGACAGGGTTGTAAAATGTATAAAATATATTGCTATCATTTAACACCTGAAACTAAATAATTTGTGGAAACAATGTGCAATGGCGAGTTTCTTGATAAAGAATCTAAAGAAGCTTTAGCATATTTAGACCATTTGGCTTAGAATTCTCAATCTTGGCATGATATTAATCCTTCTGAAAATTCAATTGGATCTAACCTTGCAAGTAAAGGAAAATACCACCTTAGTTAAGAAGAAGATCTAAATGTTAGGGTCATCAGTTTGGCTAGAAAGGTTGAAGCCATGGAATTAGGGAATGTCCTAAGATTCATGTTTTTAAAGAAGTTGTATATGAGCAAATAAATGTAATGAATAATTTTAAAAAGTCATTTACTTATTCTTTTTCAGATTCATACAATCTGGGATGGAGAAATCACTCGAACTTCAGTTGGAGGAATAATAATCAAGCGCAGCTTATGCAACCACTGTCTCCTTGGGAACAATAGGACTCTTAAAATTCTCAAAGATATGTACCTTATGTCCCACCATATAGGAAAAATCTTGACAAAATATTACATGTATTCATGGAAAAGCAAGAGGCTATTAATAAACAAAACACTCAAACCATGATTGACATACAAGAAACTCTAGCTAAATTTGCTTCTGCACTCACTATTCACGAGAAAGGAAAATTTCTTTCTCAACCTCAACCGAATCCCAAGGGTCAAGACAATCTAAATGAGAGTAGTTCAGAAAACTAACAAATAGATCAAGTCAAGTCAATGATAACTTAGGAGTGGAAAAGTTGGTAAAAAATAAATTCCTGAACTTTATGAGAGAGATGATGAATTAATCCCCCAAGATAAGGAATAGACTAATAAGCCATCTGGCCAAAATGAGACTAAACTCTCTTCTCCACCCCCATTTCCTCAAGCATTAAACAATTCAAGAAAATTGAACCACTATACTGAAATTTTTGAAATTTTTAAACAAGTGAAGGTCAATATTCCGTTGTTAGATGTTATCAAACATGTTCCTTCTTATGCCAATTTTTTGAAGGACTTATACACTGTTAAAAAAAATTAAATGTGAAAAAGAATGCATTTTTGGCTGAACATGTAAGCTCCATTATTCAGAGCAATAATGTTTTGAAACATAAAGACCCTGGTTATCCTACGGTTTCATGCATTATTGGGGAACATAAAATTGAACAAGTTTTACTTGATCTTGGTGTTAGTGTCAATTTGTTTCCATATTCAATTTATCAGCAATTCAACCTGGGTGAGTTAAAACTAACTTCTGTAACTCTTCTACTTACTAATAGATCAATTAAAATTTCAAAAAGAATAGTAAAAGATGTGTTGGTACAAGTTAATAAATTCATATATCCTATGAATTTTATTGTCTTGGAAACTGAACCTATGATTAATAGTTACAAGTCAATTCCTGATATTTTAGGTCGCCTATTTTTATCAACATCTAATGCTTTGATAAATTATAGAAATGAAGTAATGAAGCTAACATTTGGAAATATGACACTGGAGCTTAATGTTTTCAACATGTGCAAGCAACCACTGGAAGTTCATGACGAAAAGAAGGAAGCTGACGGGATTGAGGTCATTATAGATGATCATCTTGAAACAAGGAGTTCTTCTGACCCATTAGAAATTTGTTTAATTAATTCATTTGATTCAGGTACACAAGTAGATGATGAAATTTCTGAAATATGCTCTTTGCTTGATTGTACACAGGTAATGGAATACAAAGGATGGAAGCCAAGATTCGAATAACTAAAACCCATGAATGATAACACCCATGAAGAAGTACTCACACTGGAACTAAAGCCATTAGCTGCTGGGCTGAAGTACACATTTTTTGGAGAAGAGCAAAGCTTTCCAGTGGTAATTTCCTTGACCCATACTGAAGAATAAGAAGGTATGTTAATAGAAGTACTTAAAAGGCATAAAAGTATAATTGGATAAATATTAAAGGACATAAAAGGTATTAATCCATTAATTTGTACACATAGAATACATTTAGAGGATAATGTTAAATCATCTCAACAACCTCAAAGAAGATTAAATCCACACATGAAAGAGGTAATTAGAGCTAAAGTTTTTAAATTACTTGATGTTGGAATTATCTATCCTATCTCTAATACCTAGTGGGTAAGCCCTACACAAGTTTTGCCTAACAAATCTAGAATAACAGTGGTTGAAAATGAAAAAGGTGAATTAATACCTACGCGAGTCTCATCCAGTTGGCGTATGTGTATTGATTTTAAAAAATTAAATGCAGCCACTAAGAAAGATTATTTCTCCTTACCATTTCTTGATCAAATTCTAGAAAGAGTAGTAGGACATCCCTACTACTGTTTTCTTGATGGTTATTTGAGGTATAATCAAATACCAATTGTATTACAGGATCAAGAAAAGACCACTTTTACGTGCTCATTTGACACTTTTGTATATAGAAGAATGTCTTTTGGCCTTCGTAATGTTTCGATAACTTTCCAAAGATGCATGCTAAGTATTTTTAGTGACATGATTGAGTATTATTTAGATGTTTTCATGGATGACCTGACAGTTTTTGAAAATTCTTTTAAAAATTGTCTTGATAATTTGGAAAGAGTTATTAAAAGATGCGAAGAAAAATGATTTATATTAAATTGAAAAAAAATGTCATTACATGGTTACCTCAGGAATCGTGTTAGGACATGTGATATCTTCTAAAAGAATTGATGTTGATAAAGTCAAAGTTGAATCAATTGCTCATTTGGCTTTCCTAAAAACAGTCAAAGAACTTCGTTCCTTTTTAGGACGTGTACAATTCTATAGAAAATTCATTAAGGACTTTAGTACTATATATAGACCATTATGTAATCTTCTGATGAAAGATGCACCATTTGATTGAACTCAAGAATGTCAAAAAAAATTTGAAAAATTAATCGTTCTTCTGACATCTGCTCTTATCATGCAATCTCCTGACTGGTCTTTGACTTTTGAGTTAATGTGTAATGCTAGTGATTTTGTTGTTAGCACTATTTTAGGCCAAAGAAAGGAAGGTAAGCCTCATGTAATTTATTACACAAGTTGAACTTTGAATAGTGCACAAATGAGTTACACCACTATTAAAAAAGAACTACTTACTGTAATTTTTGCATTGTACAAATTTCAAACTTATTTAATTGGTTCTTCAACTGTTGTTTTCACTGATCATGTTGCTGTTAGATATTTAATGTCTAAGTAGGATGCCAAACCTAGGTTGATACAGTGAATCTTGTTTCTTCAAGAATTCAACATCACAATAAAAGATAAGAAAGGAGCCGAAAATGTTGTTGCAAATCATTTGTCCAGACTTACAACAGGCTCACGTTTTGATAACACACCTATCAATGATTCTTTTCCTGATGATTTTTTATTTTCTGTCAATTCTATGCCTTGGTTTGTTAACATAGTCAATTTTCTTGTAACAAGAAAGATGCTGCCTTAGTGGACACACCAAGACAGAAAGAAGTTTTTGACTGAGGTAAAAAAAATTTATTGGGATGACCCATATTTGTTCAAATATTATCCTGATCAAATCTATCAGAGATGTGTACCCGATAGTGAGGTAGGTAGTGCCATTAAATTTTGTCACTCAGAAGCATATAGAGGTCATTTTTCTTCAAAGAAAATAACTGCGAAAATCTTGTAATGTGAATTTTATTGGCCTACTTTATTTAAACATAGCTATACATTTTGTAAAAGTTATGAAAATTGTCAGAAATTGGGTTCTATTTCTAAAAGAAACATAATGACTCCGAACCTTATCCTCGTCATTGAAATTTTTTATTGTTGGGGAATTGATTTCATAGGTCTATTTCCATCCTCATTTGGATTTGTATATATTTTGGTTGCAGTTGATTATGTCTCAAAATGGCGATTCCATGTCAACACAATAATCATAAAATTGTTCTTAAATTTTTAAAAGAAAATATCTTGCATCGATTTGGAATCCCTAGAGCTATCATCAGTGATTAGGGAACACATTTTTGCAATAAACCATTTGAATCCTTAATGAAGAAATATGTCAGTACTCACAAAATTGCTACCCCTTATCACCCTCAGACAAGTGGACAAGTAGAATTAGCAAATAGGAAGATTAAACAAATTTTAGAAAAAACAGTTAACACAAATCGTAAAGATTGGTCTTTAGACTAAACGATGCACTTTGGGTTTACCGTACTACTTTCAAAACATCTTTAGGCATGTCACCCTATCGGTTAGTCTATCGAAAACCTTATCACTTGCATGTCGAACTAGAGTATAAAGCATTTTGTGTCATTAAAACTTTTAATTTAAATCTTGATGACGCTTGCAGGTTATGCAAATTACAAATAAATGAACTTGAAGAATTGAAAAATGATGCATATGAAAACTCAAAAATTTATAAAGTTAGAACAAAAGCTTTTCATGACAAATCAATTTTGATAAAATATTTTGAAATTGGTCAAAAAGTTCTACTTTATAATTCTCGTCTTCACCTATTCCCTGAAAAATTGAGATCTAGGTAGCCTATCCCTTTAATTGTCAAACATGTGTATCCTTATAGGGCCATAGACATTGAGAATCCTATGAATGGTAATGTGTTTAAAGTCAATAGATAAAGATTTAAACTATTTCTGGAAAACCAAGTTACTGAGATAAAATTTATTTCCCTTTCTAATCCTTGTTATGAGGAGAATTTATTTTAATTTTGTTGCTTTCTTTTTGTAGTTCTTTGTGCTCTCGATTAAGTGGCAGATAACGGTACTCTGTGACTCTCAAATCGGTTTGTTTTCAATTTCCCATAATAATTGATTCCTTCTCATTTAAAATGAATGTCATTCTCTCAAACCTAAGAAAACATTTTCCTTTCCTCCCTCAAAATGCTCTGAAAAAAATCTACAAAGCTTGATGTGAAAGATTGAGACTATTAATACACAAGGGCATCTCAGAAGATATACGCTAGATAATCTAAGCAAAGGTCCATTTAACAAGTGAATCTTCAATTTCATTTGACTCATACATGCCAGGTCTCGGTAAAAGTTCATATTCTAAAATGAGAAGAGCAAAAAGGTTACAAATCTATCACAAATATGCACGATAGATTTGTAACAAGCGATGTCATTCTTTGAAGATGGTTTTCATAAATCGAGAAGATAAAATATACTTCTTTGGAGCATCTTGAACTTCTTAATTTGTGGAATCTCTTGAAGGACGAACAAAAATGTTACAGTATTGGGAATCCAACTCTAAAAGACCCTGTTTTCCAATTTATAAGAAAATTAGATGGGAAACTTATCATCGACTCATAGAAGGTCTTTAAGTCGTTAATGGACATAAAACTCGAGGAAGAAGTGAGCCACAATCACAACAACATGTATATATTATCTTATTCTTCTTCTTCTTAAAAAAAATTGAATAAGGCCGATCTGGAAGGAGTACCATGACTTTAATTAGTTTTGGAGCCCTAGCCTTTCGTTGACCTATCATTATCATTGACTTGGGTTTAGACCATCGCACTTTGGTCTTTAAATAAGGATAGTGTGTCATGCTCTGTAAAGAGCCGTTCTCAGTGTCCGAAAGTTTACCTTTTAGGAAAACTGAGATAATAGGCAGGTAGAAGCGCCCTGTGTTAGCATACTCGTGTAACTATACAACTGAGCTGGATACTGTGATTTCAAGCCATGGGCTCTCTAGCGACCTCTCACTGACTATGGTCATTGATGGTAGCTGTTAGATTTATGCACTTTAATTAGTTGCATCGTAGCTCAATCCAAAATATCCCACAAGCGGGAGGGAGAAGAATTCCAAGATTGGCTGAGCCATCTTGGTATTACTGCTTTGGTGACATGCAGTATAAAACTATGCCATCATTTGTTATTATATTTCTTTTATCTTTGTATAGTTATGTTGTATTTTGGTTTTGGGCAGACGATCCTTTGAACATGGTCCTTCAGGGGTTTCTAGACTTCTTTACCCTTATGGTTTACTTGAAGTCTAAAAAATTATTTTTTTTAATGTTTTTTAAGTTCAAACTTTTCTGACAACAGCTAAGCTACCCATATAGGTTCTATCATTACTTTTTTCATTCTTTTTCCTATTTAAACACTTCATTTTATTCACTTTCCTTCAACTCATAATCATTCAAGGGGAGGGTAAGTATAGAAATGGAGGGAGCTTCCGTACATAGACTTACGAATATTTATGTTTTTTGTGGGTCAAGTTATGGGAAAGGTTTTGAGTTTGTAAACACAGCAAGTACTCTTGGTCAAACACTTGCTGCGAGGAACATTCGTGTAGTATATGGGGGAGATAACATTGGGTTAATGGGGGCTATATAACTCTCTGCACATCTAAAAGGCGGTCAAATTTTAGGTATCATTCCAGGACCTTTAACTCAAAGAACATCACTGGAAAGACAATTGGACTGAAACTTCAAGTATCATCTATGCATGGACGAATGAGGGCAATGCTTGAAAATTCTGATGCATTTATTGCCTTACTGGGTGATTTTGGTACTTTGGAAGAAGTTTTTTAAATTATCTCTTAGGCCCAACTGAACATCCACCATAAACCCATAGATTTGTTGAATGTTAATAATTTCTTTGATAATTTGTTATCTTTTCTTGACCATATTGTGGAACAGAACTTTATCACACCTTTGACAAGATAACTCCTTATCTCTGCTTCCACTGTTGATGAGTTAATTAATAAAATACAATCTTTTGTTTATGAATCTGATCCAGCAATAACTTAGATAGATTGGTCAGAAGGAAGCAGTGAGGGAAGCAACTTGAAATGCAAGTTGAATCTGACACTTCATCAATAACTTTCCTTTACTTTTGATTTTATTCATCGTACTATGTTTCTGTTTAAATTTATGTCAAGTTTTTCTTTTCAATAATTGCCACAATGTGTATTATTTTCTATTTTTTACTCATCTATATTTTAACATTACAGATAGTGTTATGATCTAGTTGGGGGGGAAGGATAGTTGACATTAAAAAAGAATAAAAAAAATAAGGAAGTCTGATATGATTATCAGCAACTTACTAAATCGATTAAGGATGATAGAATAAAGAGTAAATTTTACTCTTGAGATGCATCTAAATTGGGAAGTATGTTTATTGATATGATTGTCAGAAACCTACAAACCAATTAAGGATGGCAGAGTAAGGAGTAAATTTTACTCTTGAGGTGGTTTTACTCTTAAGACGCATCTTAATTGGAGGAGTGACTGAGTCTTTTAGAGTCTTTAGCTTTTGAGTCTGTGTCGTTTTTATTTGTTCCTTAGTTTTGGTATTATGTGTTTTGCTCGAGAGTGCAAAAATTAAGTGTGAAAAAATTTGATAGTAATATATTTTATTTATTTTATAATCCTCTCACTGGACTTCTTAAGGTTCAATTAAGCTTAATTAAGTTAGTTTTGTCACATTTTATGATATTGAGCTTAATTGGATCATTGAAGAAATTATTGCTTGGCTTAGCCTTAATTTGTCTATTTAGCAACGCTCAATAAACTGACTATAATTTGAGTTGCAAATATCCGATTGATGTGATTCTAGTCTTGTAGGAAAGCTAAGACAATTCTCTACAACTTTCATGAAGACTCAAGAGCTAAATCACATGTTTGGATAATTTAAATTGGAGTTGAAGCAAGATCCAAAGTGCTGATCTTGATAACTTAAGCTCTACGCACTCATCACCCATATCTTGAGCTGTAGGGGTTATTTTGGGCTGAAACCAATGGTATTAGAAAGTTAAGACCTAATTCTATAACTTTCATGAAGAACACAAGAGTCAATTCGGATGTCTTGGAAGTCAGATTGGGCTTGAAAGTCAAAACAGAGGAGTTGTAGCTGGATCAAGCCATGTGCAAAGATTGGGCTATAATTTGAGCTGTAGGATTCAGATTAGGCTGAAACTTGTAGCATTGGAAAGCTAAGACAAAAGCCAACAACTTTCATACAGACCACTTTTTCAAATTCTGACAACAGCCATGAGTTCAACACCGAATCTTTCAGGAGACAAGCATCTCAATAATTTTTCACTCATTCACAATTATCAAACAACTCCCTTGGCATTTTCTACTTATTATCAAACTACTCCATTGCCATTTTGTACTCCTCAAGCTCTATAAAAGGGAGCATTGGCTGATCATTTAGGCATCTTGGCTTAGAGATCAAGATCATGCTATTGTGTTATTTGTTTCTCTTGTTATAATTTTCTTTTGTTCCAAATTGAAGTTATGTTTATCTTTTTCTTCTTATCTCTTTCTTTCTTCTTGTTCATGAGTAACTAATTTTCATTTTACTTAGGTGAAAGGGTGAAGTTTTTGGTAATAAATTAAGGTTAGATTAATTTATTTCTTGTGCTTGAATGATGTATTATCAAGTGGTCATTTTATGTGTTGTATTTTGTTTCCAATCAATTTAGAAACCCTCCTTATAAAGTGGAGATCTTGATTCATTTTAGACAAGAAGTTGACACAATGAATTTTTAAGTTCATTTACAAGTGTTAGCGTTAGTGGATAATTAAAAAAATTATAATATAATTACATATATAATCTTAATTGAACTTTGAATATTGTATTTTCCTATTAGAACCTCCATAATGTGTGGATTTCAATTCAGTTATAAAAAGAAATAATTTTGTCTTTAATTTATTACTAAAAGTGGATCTCCTAGCTCAAGCAAATCATTTTTCAGTTGTGAACAACTTTTATCATCTTTATTGTTGTGACTAATCTTTTCCTTACCTCAAAGAATTTTTCTTCATCAATTTCTTGTGGATCGATCTCGGACTCCCGAAAATTTATTACTTGAAATAACCTGTACTTGAATTTACAACTTACAATTTGCATCAGTAGATGCTTACACGGTCTTGAGAAGGTAGGTATAGAACTACCAAGGCCAACTCTTAGTTATCAAACGCTGGGAGCCAGATCGTGATCTCGATTCTTATGGCCTCAACCTTGCTCTTTTTTGGGTCCAATGCTGGGGTTTGCTTGGAGAGTTCAGAACTAAGGATGTTGGGAGGCTGCTCTGTGAATGATTTGGCCTTATCCAAGAAGCAAGTCTTTTCTCCATTAAGGATAAGCATGACTTTATCCCTAAAGCGTTGGTCACTATAGATGTTAACCAGCCTCTAAAATGTGGAATCTCCCTATCCACTCATAATGCAGGTAAGACGTGGATTGATTTTCGCTATAAGGATCTGCTTGTTTTCTGTTTTTATTGTGGCAGGAAAGGCCATGTGGAAAAGCTTTGCCCCTATTTTATAAAAAATGAGAAGGTTAGTGTAATAAAGGAACATATATTTAAATCGTCTATGAAAGCTTCCAGGTGGAACATTTAATCCAAAAGCCATCTAACAAAGAGTCACTGCACTACAAATCCACCCCACCATTGGTTGTTGATAGTACTCCAGTAGGTGTCTCGATTTTATTGGAAATGTGTAAAGATGCCAATCATTAGAAGGGGTCCACACAATGATGAGTCAGCAAAAATGGAGGAAAGGAGACAACTGGAGGAGTCTGTTGGAGGCCCGGGAATTACGGGAGTGAGAAAGAGTCAGAGAGTGAGAGTAACAAACTCTAGGTGGAAGGATTTTGTGTGAGGCTCAACATATAAGAAAGAGGAGAGTGAATAGAGGTGGGTGTGAAAAATGTGTAATGTAATTTTCCCCTCTCTGGATTCTGATCTTCTTCTATCCTGACTTAATTCTTCTCATTCTGCTTTCTGTTACTGAACTTTCATTTGCTGAGTTTCCCAATTGTAAGGTTACTATTCCTCCTAAGTCTATACACTGGGAATTGATCCGTTCATAGTTATCAATAAAACAGTAACCTCTTCTCAGCATTTACTTTGTATCATTACAATTTGGTGTTTTCATTGACGCCATGGCCGACGGCACTCGGATGAAGATGATAGAAACTTTACTAGTGCAGCTGAATGAAACGGTGGCCAATATCGTGCAACCTTAACTAGCTCACCTCACTGAAATGGTGGCTACTCACAGCGGCAACATTACCGACACCGCAGTTTCTTTACAACGCATGGAAACGCTCTTACAGTCGTTATTCCAGAAGCTAGATGTTGCGTCGTCATCCCATGGTGGCTCAAACTCGCATCACGACTATGGCAAACCTCCATTTTAGATGCGTAATGTGAAACTGGAGTTTCCCAGGTTTAATGGAACTCATGCATTAGAGTGGATTTTCAGAGCAGAGCAATTCTTTGATTACTATGACACCCACG
The DNA here is from genome assembly GCA_029884605.1 of Ormosia emarginata. NCBI lineage: Eukaryota > Viridiplantae > Streptophyta > Magnoliopsida > Fabales > Fabaceae > Ormosia > Ormosia emarginata. Next base: position 2,306,793 of record JAQQTP010000058.1, on the reverse strand, counting down.
GTCATGAGCAACTCACCATTGCAGCGGTACATTTGGACCAAGCCGTGATTCCGTGGTTTCAAATGATCCAACGCACGAATCCATTCCAATCGTGGCATGCTCTGACTCGTGCAATTGAGGTAGAATTTGGGCCTTCAGCGTTTGAGCGCCCACGGGCTTCTTTGTTCAAATTGGCCCAGACCGGTACACTCAATGATTATTATATAGAATTCACCTTTTTGGCCAATCAGGTTACTGGATTGACTTCCGAAGCAGTATTGGACTGCTTCATCAGCGGGTTACAACAAGACCTTCAACGTGAGGTAATATCCCAGGCACCAAATTCTTTAATTTAGGCTGTCTCAATTGCTCGCTTATATGAACACAAGTATGCACCCATTAAGCCACTTGTGTCCCATATAAACCCCAAATCCCATGCCACCAATCAGTTTTCTCCAGCCCGCACCGCTAGTACCTTATCTTCTACTACACCTGTCAACCCCAAGAGCTCATTTCCCCCTCTATTGCCTACGTCTACCACTAAACTAAACATTTTCAGCCAAAAACCACCCAATATTAGACGCATCAGTCCGGCAGAAATGCAAGTGAGACGTGACAAAGGCCTATGTTATTATTGTGATGAAAAATTTTCATTCCAACATCGGTGCCCCAACAAGCACTTACTCCTCTTACAATTGGAAGATGCAAACCCTGAGGTCCCTGAACCCAAGCCACCCGATGAAGCCCATATCAACCCTGAGAGTACACCACCAGAACACCATTTATCTCTTAATGCCATGAAAGGATCCAATGGGGTAGGAACATTACGATTTACAGGCCATGTTGTTGGATTACCCATCCAAATTTTGGTAGATGGAGGCAGCTCTGATAATTTCTTCCACCCTCGGATGGCCCAATTTCTTAATTTGCCCATTGAGCCTGCACCTTGCTTTCAAGTTTTGGTAGGCAATGGTCAAACTATGGTGGCAGATGGCAAGATTTCTGCATTGACTTTTTCTATTCAGGGCCACGAATTAACAGTGCTAGTTTTTCTTCTACCAGTGGCAGCGGCGGACTTGGTTCTAGGTTCAACATGGCTGGTTACTTTAGGATCACATGTAGCTGATTATGCTACTTTGAGTCTCAAATTCTTTCTTAATGGCAGATTTATTACTCTGCAAGGGTAGAAAGACTCCTTGCCTGCGCAAGCACAATTACATCATATTAGAAGGTTGCAGCATACTCGAGCCATCTCAGAATTATTTACAATGCAGGTCATTCACACTGACCAGGCAATGGATCCTTTTCTCAAGTTTCCTCCTGACATGGCCCTGGAATTAGCTCAATTATTGATGTTTTACAGCACTTTGTTTCAAGAACCATGTGGGTTGCCACCCCCAAGGGAACAACAACATGTCATTCCCCTCATTGATGAGACTAAAACAGTCAAAGTGCGTCCTTACCGTTACCCTCACAGTCAAAAGGAGCAAATTGAAATGATGGTCAACGAAATGCTTGAGCAAGGTATTATACAACCTAGCACTAGCCCATTTTCTTCACCCATTATTTTAGTCAAAAAAAAGGATGGTACATGGAGGTTTTGTACAGACTATAGGGCCTTAAATGCATTGACTATCAAGGATAGTTTTCCTATGCCAACAGTTGATGAATTATTAGATGAGTTATATAGTGCTAAATATTTTTCTAAGCTGGACTTAAGGTTTAGGTACCATCAAATTCTCATGAAGCCTAAAGATAGACACAAAATAGCTTTTAGAACCCACCATGGCCATTATGAATGGCTTGTTATGCCTTTTGGTCTCTCCAATGCGCCTGCCACTTTTCAATGCTTGATGAATAAAGTGTTTCAACATGCTCTTCGAAAATTTGTGTTGGTGTTTTTTGATGACATTCTCATTTATAGTCCAAACTGGCCAAGCCATTTGAAACACTTGAAGAAGATGTTGCAGATTTTACAGCAACAAGCACTGTATGTTAAGTTGTCTAAATGCTCTTTTGGTTTGTTGGAGGTGGACTATCTTGGTCATACCGTTTCTGGGAAAGGTGTGTCAATGGATAAAACTAAAGTGCAATCTGTTTTAGAGTGGCCAAGACCAATTAATGTGAAACAATTAAAGGGTTTTCTGCGGCTCACTGGTTATTACAGACGATTTATTCAATCATATGCTTCCATTGCTTTGCCTCTCACTAATTTGCTCAAGAAGGATAGCTTTGTTTGGACAGCTCAAACTGAACAAGCCTTCCTCAAACTTAAGCAAGCAGTGACTTCAGCACCGGTTCTCGCATTACCAGATTTTCAGCAGCCTTTTATTTTGGAAACTGATGCATCTGGCTCGGGTATTGGTGCAGTGTTGAGTCAGAGGGGTCACCATATCGCTTTCTTTTCTAAGAAACTAGCTTCTACTACCCAAAAACAATCTGCTTATGTGAGAGAATTCATGGCCATTACCGCAGCTCTTGCAAAGTTCAGACACTATCTTCTGGGTCATCAGTTTATTATCAGGACTGATCAACAAAGTCTGAAAGCATTGCTAGATCAGACTTTGCAAACACTAGAACAACAGGCCTGGTTACACAAGTTTATTGGTTCGATTTTAAAATCGAGTATAAACCAGGGAAAGACAACCTTGCGGCTGATGCTCTTTCTAGAGTATTTTACATGGCTTGGTCTGAACCACAACATCAATTCCTGCATGATTTGAAACAGGAAATACAGAGTCATCTGGAGCTAGTGGAAATAGTCATGTAGTGTACTGATCAGACGGGCCATAATTTCCCTTATACCACCAGGGACGATTTATTGTACTAGAAAGGAAGATTGCTAATACCGCAACATAGCCTTTTAATCCCACAAATCTTGTTGGAATATTATGCTTCACCCATAGGTGGCCATTCTGGAGTTGCGCGCACTTTGGCCAGAATTACTTCCCAATTTTATTGGGTCAAAATGAAAAAAGATATTAGACAATTCATCCAACAATGCTCAGTGTGTCAGCAAGCCAAGACACCAAATACACTGTCAACTGGTCTGTTAAATCCATTACCTATCCCTACTCAAGTGTGGGAGGACATTGCCATGGACTTTATCACAGGGCTACCACTGTCTTTTGGGTTGACTGTTATTATGGTGGTTGTTGATAGATTAACAAAGTATGGCCATTTCTTTGCTCTCAAATCAGATTATGACAGTAAAAGTGTAGCTGAGGTCTTCATGAATCATGTTGTCAGATTGCATGGCATGCCAAAATCTATTATATCGGATAGGGATAAAATTTTCACCAGCAAATTTTGGCAACATTTATTTCAATTGCAAGGAACTAGATTGGCTATGAGTACGGCTTATCATCCCCAATCCGATGGCCAATCTGAAGATTTGAATAAATGTCTTGAAATGTATTTAAGATGTTTGACCTTCCACAATCCCAAGCAGTGGGTTAAAGCTTTACCATGGGCTGAATATTGGTATAACACATCTTATCATCTTAGTGCAAGGATGACCCATTTCAAAGCCTTATATGGCCGAGACCCTCTTACATTAGCTAGATATCATGCTAGTTCAGAGGATTCTCCAGAATTACAAGCCCAACTGATCAGCAGAGAGGAGCTTTTGTTACAACTGAAGAACAATCTGTTGCGCGCACAGCAGATAATGAAGAACTAAGCTGATAAGAAAAGGAGGCATGTGGAATTTGCTGTGGGTGATAACGTTCTGGTCAAGCTGCAACCTTATAGGCAATCTTCGGTGGCTTTGAGAAAACATCAAAAGCTTGGCATGCGGTATTTTGGCCCTTTTCCCATCATTGCTAGAGTAAGGGTTGTGGCTTTCAAACTGCATTTACCTCCAACAGTAAAGATCCATCCGGTCTTTTATGTGTTGCAACTGAAAGAATTTAAAGGACCAGTTACTGCACCATACTTACCACTACCTCTGACTACTTCAAAATATGGCCCAATTTTGCAGCCAGAATCAATCTTACAACACAGGATTATCCTAAAAGGCACTATACCAGTTCCACAGGTGTTAGTCAAATGGACTGGTTTAGATAATGTTGTTGCTACTTGGGAAGACCGAGTGGAGATGGAACTAAGCTATCCCAACTTCAACCTTGAGGACAAGGTTGCTTCTAAAGGGGAGGGTAATTTAAAGATGCCAATCACTGGAAGGGGTCCACACAATGATGAGTCAGCAAAAATGGAGGAAAGGGGACAGTTGGAGGAGTCCGTTGGAGGCCCGGGAATTACGGGAGTGAGAAAGAGTCAGAGAGTGAGAGTAACAAACTCTAAGTGGAAGGATTTTGTGTGAGGCTCAACATATAAGAAAGAGGAGAGTGAATAGAGGTGGGTGTGAAAAATGTGTAATGTAATTTTCCCCTCTCTGGATTCTGATCTTCTTCTATCCTGACTCAATTCTTCTCATTCTCTTTCTTGTTTGAACTTTCATTTGCTGAGTTTCCTAATTGTAAGGTTACTATTCCTTCTAAGTCTATACACTGGGAATTGATCCGTTCATAGTTATCAATAAAACAGTAACCTCTTCTCAGCATTTACTCTGTATCATTACAAAATGTCTTGCAACATCTATCATCTCTTTCAGTGGTTGATTCTATGCTGGAAGTTCCTCTGTCACCAACCTTGGCCTCTCAGTTGCCTAAGGTTAAAGATACTGCTGAGATGGTGGAAGTCCCTTGCTCTGACCCGAACGTCAATTCCCCAGACGTCGGTAACATTATCTTACCAGTTGCTAGAGACACTCCCAAAGAGGTTCAACAAGTTCCATCAACAGATACAATAACACCAAGTATGCAAAAGCAGCAAATAACTTTCAATATGGGTTTAGTTGGGCCAACATCCACTACTGGAAAAGTTAGAAAGAAGTTCAAAAAAACGGGGCACAAGAAGGTTGAAGTGCATGAAAAATCCTCCCTTGTAGTTGTTCCAATCCCACAGGCTTCTCCAGGTAACAAAATGATGAAGAAACGAAATCTAGATGATGAGTCTAAGGGAGAAGGGAAACGGTTATGTATGGACACAGTTTAGTTCCCTTGTTTGTGCCTTGAAGTACTAATAGCTACTTTTCCAAGCTTGTTGGAAGCTTTTGGGCTTAGTCCCGTTTTTTTTTTTTTCCTCTTGAAACGGTAGTTTGTTTTTATTTCACTATGAATAAAAGTTATATTTGTCTATATATAAGAACAATGAAAGCCTAGCTAGACTCAACCATGTGAAGCAAGAAATGCTAAATATTAATTACATTTGACTGTTTTCTAAAATTTGATAACAAAATCATTATTTAGGAACTTCGATATAGTTATTTCTTACTACCTTAAACATTAACATGTCATATGTCAAAATAGATTATTTTAATTTGGGATTCGTAATTAGTAGCACAACACTAAGCTGTCATGAGGATGAAATAACTATAAATCGTTTACATTCAGTGCACCTTGGTTTAAATTTTATAGATGTAGTAATTCAAAATTCGGACCCTTGGGCATATAATTGTTTCCGTTCAATCCAATGTGGATTCACAAAAGATCGTTTTTTTATCATTAAGCACATAAATTCACCATTTCTTTCATCTTCAATTAGTTGAGGCCGCAGCATAATGTCTAATGATAGGCTAAACTATTATATTATCTTCTGCAGTTTATACTTGATAGGTACTAACATGACGTGTACCAATTAAAACCAAGTTAACATGACATAATGAAATTATATATAAAAGTAAAACTCTTACATTGACACCTGCAAGTTTATGTCACCATTTAGGTTTTTATTTATTTTATTTTATTTCTTCCTTTTGCCTAACGTTCGAAGCAAACAGAGTGCACGCATAGTAAAATTCACGTGAAGTTTTTCTGTATGCATCATAGAAGAGCGCTAAGTCTATATTATGAGAAGAATTATATGGCGACAGGCTTAGTCAAATGATTATGTATGATATATACCCTGGCAAAATAACTTCTAGGAAGATTAGCTAGCGTTTCCAATCTTAGACCAACAAATTAACTCCAAAATTTCACATAAAAATGAAAACAATTAATCCAAAAAAAAAAAGTTTCATATGCAGTGGAAGCAAAACTATTTTTCAAAAAAAAAAAGCATAGTAATAAATAGTGTGTATAAAACTCACATATTTTATATTTGTTCAAACATGAATATGAATATTTTGAGATAAGAATTATGTCATTTATTTATGATATTGAGTGAATTTTAGATCCATTGAATTAAATGTGTTTTTATTGTGTTTTGTAAGAATTTAAGGGCTTTTGTGGTATTTTGAGTATAACTTTTTGTTACAAAACTCAGATTAAGCTAATCTTGGTGTTTATGGAAAGATAAAAAAATTTCCTACAACTTTCATGAGATATCGAAGCCCAGTTCATGCATTAAGATGATGAAAAATTGGGTGTAAAGTGGCTGACGAAATTTTACCAAGTCAACTAGTATTCATAAATTTTAAGAATCAAATTAGATTGTTAATTAGAGTGCAAGTAATTTTTACTAAGTAACTAAGCATCTCTATGTTTAATGCAAGGATCTTAAGGAGTTTCCTAATTTGAGTTAGATATTTGTTTCCTAATTTATATAGATTCAACAAAAAAAATAGGAAATAAGAGATTTGGTCAAAGATTAATAATGGAAGGTATCGCTATCAAACCTGTCTTAGTAAATCAGGGATAACTTTCTCTATAAGCATGTGATTTACCTAATTTTTTGTGGCATTTGAAAGCTAAGAAAGAGATATACAAATATCACGCTATCAACTTTCCTTAATTAAGCTGTCATTAATGTGATATTTGCGCCCCAAGTAGCATCAAAGCAAGGTTTGACCTATTTTATCGTAGATTCCTTGAATTTATTATAAAATAAAGGGTCAAGCTAAAGATTTGGAGGGTGGCAATGGCAACAGAGGCAAAGAATTGATTTTGGAGGCTTAGATGAGTTCGGTATTGAAGACTTTCAAGATCTTTCTCTTCTAGGATTTTCTTCGTGATGTTTCTTCTACCTATTTATTTGTTTTGTATTTCTTTTGCTATGAATTGCTAAACTCTTCTCTTATTAGGGTGAATATGTAACTTGATTCAATTGACATACATTCAGATTGGATTTTTAATTAATTTCTTTTTTTTTATTCAATTTGAGTGTTTATTATGATTCTTAATGTTTTTATGAATTATGTGTCCTTCATAAATTGATCAAGTGAGATGTGTGTAGAATCGGAAGGTTTGCATATGACTTAGATTATAAATAATAAGTGTCATGGTGTATAATCATCTAGGAATGGAGGTTATAAGTTGTGTGGGAGAATTGTGGTATTTTCCATGAGAATCCACAGAGTGAATGTCATGCCTTTAATGAAAAGGTGTGATGATTGGTTGCTTGTTTCCATGATGGGTGGAACATGACAACTCTTCAACGAAAGGGCAGGTCCCCTCTCCACTCCCTCTATATATATATGTGTCTTTTAAAGACATGATGATGATCTTTCATTGAAAAAAAAAATTATTATTGCCCCATCCAAAAGAGAGAGGAGAAGGAGAAGAAGATCCTGATTCCTGTAGTTTACAAGTGTGTACAAATTCTTGACCGTAGCATTAACAAGAACAAGAGGTTTACAAGAGGTACGCTTTTGGTTATCAATATGATGTTCTAAATTCATGATCTATGATCGAGGGACATTCTTAGTGATGATCTTTAATGTCTACATGTGTTATCAGAGCCTTAGATACATGATTTAGAATCCATTCAATTCTATACATGCATGATTATATGAAAACCTAATAATTTTAGGGTTTATAACTTGTAATTTTTATGCATGATTATGTGGATATATGATGAGAATTATTTAATTCTGTTTTTGTAAGATTTTTAGATGTATTAAGTCATTTTTAATTAATTGTGAATGATTGAAAACATAAACCTATATCCAACCTCCATGGATGAAAACTTCAAGAACCCATGATGTTTCTAAATCATTGTTTTGATTGTTTCTATTTATGATAATTGTATAAATCAATCCCAGAACATATTTAGGCATGAATACAAACCTTATAGACGATCAAAACACGTTGAAAACAAGAAAGGGACGTGATTTTCAAATCGGGTGAAGCAGACCTGTTTTCGTATTTTTCTTGGATCTAAACGTTCATTCTTGCCTCATTTTCTTCATGAAAATCATCCAAAATGATGAGAATTCGTATTTGGAGGAAGACCCAATCATTTTGGGGATCAAACCGCATAAAAAATGGTCAAAAATGGCATTGGATCACAAACCGGGTCATCAAAACCCGTTTAGCAGAGAAACGGGTCATAACGACCCGATTTGAGGAAGAAGAAGAACAGTGAGCGCGGGACGAAACCCACACGCACTGAGTGGCGCGTGACGCGAGTGTAGGCTGCCTGTTGCTCCGTTTTGGGTTCTGTTTCTTCCTATATACTCGTATTGATGTCTAGGATTTATCTATATAGGTTTTATAATTTTTTGGATATTAAAAATATTTAATATTAATTTATTTCTTGTTTATTTAGATTAGGCATTTGAGAAAATAATTTTTTAATGATTCTAAACATGAAAAATATTTTAATATTATGATAAACCTATCTATGATAGCCACTCTCCCTAGTTGTTAAGTTTGGGTAGTGCACTCTCTAGATACATTAAGAAAATTAAAGAATATGTTAGAAAATGATTATTTGGGCTATTAATTAATTTATCCCAGTGGAGGGCTCTATTAATTGAAGTGAATATATGCCACCACAGTGGATTATTTGCTTAAATTGATAGGGTTACTTGTGAATAAATTTTAGGGATGTTGTGTCACTTAATTAATTTGTGAATTAAACTTACCCATAGGAAGTAAATTCATAAATTATTTTGCTGTAACATGTTATTATTTTTGGGATGATCTTTATAGTAAAATTCTTTCTACCCACAGGTGTTAGAATTTTTGTAACTGTTGTTGTTATATGATATATACTCTACCCACAGGAGAGTTTATATTATATATATTAAATCCTTATTTCAGTAATTGTTATTACTATAATTGCCCATGGTATTAATCATTTTCTTGTTTAATTTTTCAGCTCCAGTCATTTTTTCTTTATTTAATACTGCAAACCAAGTTGAGGTTTTGACTGGAAACAATTATAAGAAATGGAAGAATGATATTAAATTGGCCCTAAACTTGTTGGATATTGATATAGCCATTAGAGAAGATGAGCCAACTGCACTAACGGCCGAAAGTACTAATGAGCAGAAAGCATATCACAAGGAGTGGACAAAGGCTAATCGCAAAGCTTTAATGTTGATTAAGCGCTCCATTGATGAGATACTTGTAAAAGCAGTTCCACATTCCAACAATGCCAAAACTTTTCTTGCTTCCATTGGGGAAAGGTACGCAGTATCTGGAAAGGCCGAAGCAGGTCAATTGATGGAAACCTTTATTAACATGAAATATGATGGAATTGGTAGTGTTAGGCAACACATTATGAAAATGGTAACCATTACCAATAAACTTAGTGACCTTAAGTGCCCTGTAACTGATACTTTTCTAGTTCACTATGCTTTAAATTCCCTACTTACTAAGTTTGATGCCTTAAAAACATCCTATAATACCCAAAAGGAAGAGTGGGATATTAACACTTTGATATCTATTTCTGCACAAGAAGAAGATAGGATGAATCATTTGGCTTCTAGAAGTGTGAACTTAGTTTCTCAGCCACATCATAAGAAATATTATAAGAAAAAAGAGAAGAAGCCTTAGGGTAAAAATAGGTATGACAATAGGCTCGGTCCGTCTCACAAATCCCTTGGTCCAAAACCTAATATTCATAAGAATGAGTTGAAGTGTTGGTTTTGCAAGTCTGTAGGTCATAAGAAATCAAATTGTCAAGCCTTCAAATCTTTTATTAAAGAAAAAACTCAAGGTGAGTCACTAGCTTTCGTTTGCTATGAATCTAGTTTGGTAGATGTTCCTTTGAATTCATGGTGGCTTGATTCTGAAGCATCTATTCATGTTACTAATTCCTTGCAGGGGTTCAAGAACAAGCGAAAGCCAAGTGATGATGAAGTCAATCTGTTCGTAGGGAATGGAAATAAAGTCAACGTTCAGTTTATAGGACTAGTTGAATTAAAGTTAGAGTCAGGATTTATTTTACATTTGAAAGACACCTTATATGTACCGTCTATGAGGCGAAATTTAATTTCTTTGTCCAAACTTGATGATTATGGTTATTCCTTTAATTTCAATAATGGATCTTGTCTTTTATCTTATGGTTCCCAAGTTGTAGGCAAGGCTATTAAATCTAATGGTTTATATTGTTTAAATCTTGATTCCAATGTCTTTAATTCCCTACATGTTCAAACTATAGGAAACAAAAGGACATTTATCAAAGAAACCTCCTTATCTTTATGGCATAGGCGTCTAGGTCATATCTCCAAGGATAGGATTAATAGGTTAATAAAGGATAATATCTTACCTTCACTTTATTCTATAGATCTTGGGGATTGTATAGACTGTATAAGAGGAAAGATGACCAAAATAAGTAGAAAAGGTTCTATACGTAGTAAAGAACATTTAGAAATAATTCATACAGATATTTGTGGTCTATTGAAACCAACCTTATGTGGGAATAAATATTTTATTACTTTCATTGATGACTTTTCTAGTTTTGGTTACATTTACTTGATAAATGATAAGTCATTGTCTTTAGAAAAGTTTAAAATATTTAAAAATGAGGTTGAGAATTAATGTGGTAGAAGAATAAAAATAGTAAGGTCGGACCGAGGTGGTGAATATTATGGTAGACATGGGGAGACTGGACAATTTAAGGGACCTTTTGCTAAATACCTTGAGGACTGTGGAATAGTTTCCCAATTTACTATGCTAGGGACTCCTGAACAAAATGGGATAGCTGAGAAGCGAAATCGCACTTTAATGGATATGGTGCGGTCTATGATGAGTCAGTCCAAATTACCTGATTTTCTTTGGGGAGAAGCCCTTAAAACAGCCATGTATATTCTAAATAGAGTACCTTCTAAGTCTGTTCCTAAAACTCCATTTGAATTGTTTAAAGGGTGGAAACCTACCCTTAACCATCTTCGTGTGTGGGGTTGTGCTGCTGAGGTGAAAATCTATGACCCTAGTGCATCAAAATTAAGTCCTAAGACTACCATATGTTACTTTATTGGTTATCCTATCAATGCTAAAGGCTACAGATTCTACTGCCCTATCCGTGGAACAAAAATAATTGAAGCAATTACTGCCAAATTTCTTGAGAATGATGTGGGGAGTTCTGATGTTACTATGGATGAGGGCACAAGTTCTAGTGGAGAAAATGTTATTGTACCTATTCCAATTATACAAGAAATAATTGTCAGTGAGTCATTTGAAAGGGTTGATGAAGAACTACAACAAGAAGTTCTAAAAGAACCCCCACCACCAGTTCCTGAACACCTTGTTGAGATTCCTCCTCTTAGAAGATCTCAAAGAGAAAGAAGACCGGTCAACCTTGATGATTACTATACTTTTCTGGGGGAGGTAGATATTAATGTTAGGTGCATGACAGATCCAGAAAATTATAAGGAAGCAGTTTCTAATGCTTTATCTGATAATTGGATTGAAGCAATGAATGATGAAATAGTTTCTATGAATCATAATGATGTGTGGGAGCTTGTGGAACCTCCTAAAGGTGTTAAGCCTATTGGGTGCAAATGGGTGTTTAAGACGAAGAAAGATTCTAAAGGAAATGTGGAGTGCTTTAAAGCAAGATTGGTGGCAAAAGGATTCACTCAAAAAGAGGGAATTGACTACAAAGAGACTTTTTCTCTTGTTTCTTCCAAGGATTCTTTCCGAATTATTATGGCTCTAGTTGCTTATTATGATTTGGAGTTGCACCAGATGGATGTAAAGACAGCCTTCTTGAATGGAGATCTTTATGAAGAGGTCTACATGCAACAACCTGAAGGTTTTATAGAAGATGGAAAGGAACATATGGTATGCAAATTGAAGAAGTCTATTTATGGTTTGAAGCAAGCTTCTAGACAATGGTATATTAAATTTGATGAAGTTGTTTCTTCTATTGGTTTTGTGGAGAATAAGGTAGATCAATGCATATATCTTAAGGTGCGTGGGAGTAAATTCATTTTTCTTATTCTCTATGTGGATGATATTTTACTTACCAGCAACAGTTATGATTTACTTGTTGAGACTAAAGATATGTTGTCAGCTATTTTTAATATGAAAGATCTTGGAGAAGCTTCTTTTGTTTTGGGCATTGAAATTCATAGAGACAGGAGTCGAAGGCTTTTGGGTTTATCTCAAAGAGCCTATATTGGTCGTGTTCTTAAAAGGTATAATATGGAAACTTGTAGGCCTGGTGATGTTCCTGTTACCAAAGGAGACAAGTTAAGTAAGGAGCAATGCCCTAAGAATGATATTGAGAGAAGTTCCATGACAAATGTGCCTTATGCTAGTGCGGTTGGTAGTCTTATGTATGCTCAGGTGTGCACTAGACCTGATCTGTCTTTCGTTGTTAGTGCATTGGGCAGATATCTATCTAATCCTGGACATGCTCACTGGGTAGCTGTTAAGAAGGTTATGAGGTACCTGCAGAAGACAAAAGATTACATGCTTGTTTACAAGAATGTGGATGATTTAAATGTCATTGGCTACTCTGATTCAGATTTTGCTGGATGTATAGATGATGACAGATCGACGTCTGGATACATTTTCATGTTAGCCGAAGGAGCTATATCTTGGAAAAGCGTAAAACAGACGTTGATTGCTTCTTCCATAATGCAAGCCGAGTTTGTTGCATTATATGGTGCAGCTTCACATACTATGTGGTTAAGAAACTTTATTTTCGCTCTTGGTGTTGTTGACTCTATTTCTAAACCATTGAAAATTTATTGTGATAATCGAGCTGCTGTTTTGTTCACCAAGAATAATAGAACCACTTCTGCCTCTAAACATATAAGAATCAAATTCTTAGTGGTGAGAGAAATGTTTGATAGTGGAGAGATTCTTGTTGAGCATATTTTTACTGATGAGATGCTTGCTGACCCCCTAACTATAGTGTTTATGAGACATGTTGAGAACATGGGTATCATAAGATCCTTTGATGTAATTGATTAGTGGGAGTTATTATTTATTGTATACTTGTTACTTTGTACTTATGTAATGCTCTTTTAATAAAATTATGTGCATGTTTATTTTTGTATCATTGTTATAATGATTATTGTACAGTTTTATTGTTATGTTATCTCGAGATGTTTAATTTTCTTGAAGAAAATGGTGTTTAATGATAAACATGTTTATAATCTCCTTGGGGAGATTGGTTGTGTTTTCTTGGGAAAACACAATGTAGGACCTATACACATTAGCTTAAAGGGCAAAAGATCACAAACTAAGCTATGATGTGTATCTACACTAGCACACTTGAATTATGATTATGACAATAAGATTATTAGTTACATAATCATTAGTGAATTAGACTCTTATAGTTTATGTATCACTTATGGCTCTTAATTGATAGTTTTATTGAATTCTTTGATCATGTTTAATGTGAGGATGATCAGGTTATTTTAGTGGCCACAATTGTTCAACCAGAATTTCTTTTCTTTTCAAAAGGAATTTATAAAATACCTATATATTTATTTATATATTTAGTTTTGAAATTCTTTTGAGTTAAATTAAACTGAATCAATGTTGTCCAAGTGGGAGAATGTTAGAAATTTTCCTATGATTTTGGACTTCCATTGATTTGTCTGTTTGTCAAAACTGGTTGAATGGTAACCTGATATTTCCTGGAATCCTTTTATATTGTGATCAATGGATTTATTGGGAATCACATGTTGAACTTTGAATTCAAATGGTATGTGTGCTTGAAAAGGTGTGATGCTTGGTTGCTTGTTTCCATGATGGGTGGAACAAGACAACTCTTCAACGAAAGGGCAGGTCCCCTCTCCACTCCCTCTATATATATGTGTGTCTTTTAAAGACATGATGATGATCTTTCATTGAAAAAAAAACTACTATTGCCCCATCCAAAAGAGAGAGGAGAAGGAGAGGAAGATCCTGATTCCTATAGTCCACAAGTGTGTACAAATTCTTGACCGTAGCATTAACAAGAACAAGATGTTTACAAGAGGTACGCATTTGGTTATCAATATGGTGTTCTAAATTCATGATCTATGATCTAGGGACATTTTTAGTGATGATCTTTAATGTCTACATTTAAGAGTTAGGTTTTACATCAAGGAATTAACTAGCCTTTGATAAATAAAGAGAATTAATCTACTAAGAAATTGAGTTTTAATTAATTAAAGAATTCTTTCTATCAATTGAATGACTAGAAATTAATTAGAATGAAAGTCTCAAAGCTACTCTATTGTCTGTGATAGATTGTTGAATTAAGTGAAGTCGGATCTCTAGCATCTTTACCATTGTTTGTTTACACCTTAATTTGTTATCGTACTCTCTTACTATTTTTAATTTATATATTTTTACCTTATTTTGTTTTTCCTTCAATTACTTGTTTTCCTTTGAACTCTTTTTAATCTTAATTTCTTATAGCCTAGATAGTGTTGATTTGGTGAATTTGGTACTTGATAACGTAATTTCTGTGAGATGATACTCATTATATTACTTTTGTGAGTTGGTATACTTGCCAATTGAGCAATAATAAAATTATAGCAAACACCTATTTTTGTCCACCAAAGATACAAGTATCATCACTTTTGTCATTCAAAGGTTTTTCACATCAATTTAGTTTCTTAATCATAGAAAGTGACATCAATTTAGTCCTTTAAAAAATTGAGATCAATTTAGCCCTTCAATTACAAAAAGTGATATTAATTTAGTCTCTTATAGATATAAATTTGACATCAATTTAGTCCCTCGACGATTTTAATGTTACTTTCCATTATTGAAGGTAGGTCTATCACTGGGTCGGTTTGACCTGATGACCAAAAGAAACCAACCTAAACCAATTAAGAAAATTTGAGTTGTGTTGGATCAGCAGGTCTGATAAGGTCAAAACTGACTAAACCTAAGCTTAATTGGTTCAATTTGCTTGTTGATAGTTTCATAAATTGTGGGCTCAATACATGATTCGACGAACCAGATCTTCCTTTTGCATTGCTATTTTGTTGCAACACCCACAAGACATGAATCTTATTGAACCCACTCCTCTTCTTCATGTACAATAACTTCATCCTTGCTTCTACGATTATGGACCCACCCATGGGGCTCACCTCCACCTCCAAGATCTCTAGCACCTTGCTTTAGATCCTTACACACATTCGTAATTTTCACTAGCTTTTTTGGCTGAAAGCAAAATTTTCCAAAATCGTCGTGGCAAGCTGATTATGCCAGATCTAATCACCAACTTATCGACTCATCACCAACACACCTTTGCAATCTCCACTAGTTCATTATGCCATATTTGATTGCAAACTACTTCTTCAACCTTAAGAAATCATCTTGGTCCATTAACAGGTGCAAATATTCAATGCTAGAAGCTTGTAGATCTACTTCACCATGTACCAAACAACTTCGATCTCTACAAACGGTTTCATACAATAGGACCAACTTTTTAGCCTTCCTCAATAACTCAATGACTCGATCTGAACCAACTTGATTTTAGTTGGGTTGGTTTGGTTCAGTTTTACTAAAAAAAATTGTACAACCGAACCAACCTAACTAGGTTAAGATTGGTCAATTTGTTATTATTATTATGATGATGATGATGATGATGATGATGATGATGATGATGATTATTATTATTATTATTATTATTATTATTATTATTATTATTATTATTATTATTAAAAGTGAACTAAGTCGACCCATGAACACCTCTAATTGAGGTACTAAGATGATGTTAAAATTCTTTGGAGGACCAAAGTGATTACTCCTAAATTTTTAGAGGAATAAAATAGGAGTTTTCTCAAAAATTATATGTAAATTTTAGTAAAAGAGTGTACATCTTTGTATAAATTTATATAAATATTTTTATAAATAAAAGTGTAATTTTTATAACACATATGCATATGCTTAATTAATCCATAGAAAAACTCTCAAATTTTAAAATTCTAATAAATGTATAAGTAAATTCTACCCCAAAACAACTTTGTCTCACCCTGTCTGGCTTCAAACACCCTTAAAAGGGTCATGATAGGTTTGTTTATTCGACTTGTGGTTTGAAAAGTTCTAACCAAACTCAACGCACCATGGGTTTTGGGCCAAATGAGTTGGTCCGCAAAAATAATTAAAAAAAATCAAGTTAGAAAAGGAAACAGAGAGAGAAATAGAGTGACAAATATATCTGTATAGATTTTGAACGTGTTGTATATAAGAGGATTAATATCTATTTATATAAGAGGACTGTTATACAAAATAATAATAATAATAAAATACAATTAAACCTAATTATATACAGAATCAAATCAATCAATCCCTAAAATCATGCTAACATCCCCTCTCAAACTCAAGTGGGTGTAGAGGGAACTAACTTGAGTCTGGAAATCAGAGTACTAAATCGGCTAAGAAGATGAACTTTGGTAAACGGATTGGCTGGCTGGTCAAGAGTTCCAATGGAAATAAGACAAAGAGCACCACAAAGAATGTGTTGACAAATAAAGTGGTGATCAATCTCAATGTGCTTGGTGTACTCATGAAAGACATCATTGTGAGCAATCTGAATAGCACTCTGATTATCACAATAGAAAGTAGTGAAAGAAAACTGAGAGAAACTCAAATCATCAAGGAGCCAACGTAACCATAGTATTTCAGAAGTAGTATCATCAAGAGCCTAATACTCAGCTTTAGTACGGGATTGAGCAGTTAAAGTTTGTTTCTTGCTTCACTATGAATAAGAGTATCATCAAGAAAGATACAGTAACTAGTGGTGGATCGACGATTAGTGGGATCTCCACCTCAATTGGCATCAGAATAAGCTCGGAGGATCAAGGAGGAATCAGCTGAAAAATGAAGCTCATGAAACAGAATCCTTTTTATATAGCAAATAATATGGAGAACAGTAACATAATGAGTAGTACGTGGAACTGGCATAACTGACTAACTAAATGAATAACATATGAAATATCTTGATGAATAACAATAAGATAAATCAAGTTGCCAAGTAATTGCCGATAGAGGGTAGGGTTATCGAGTACAGTACCATCCAGAGACATAAATCTCACATTAGGCTCTAAAGAAATGGACTCGATGCAACTGTCTGTGAAACCGACTCAAGAGATAAGATTCAAGGCATATTTAGTTTCAGACAAGAAAAAATCACCACCATAGGAAATGACTTCAAAACCCAGAAAACAACTGAGGAGGCCAAGATCCTTTATCTCAAAATTACAGCTCAATGATGCTTTAAGATCAGTAATGTTACAAGTATTATCACCTGTAATGATCATGTCGTCAACATAAAGAAACAATATCACAGTGCCATAATCAGTCTTTTGGATGAAGAGAATTGAATCATGAGGACTAGATGAGAATCCAAGCTGACTGATGGTAGAATTGAACTAGGTAAACGAAGCTCGAGGAGTTTATTTAAGACCGTTCAAGGTCTAGTGAAGGAGACATACCTTGTTAAGTGGACAAGAATAACCAAGTGGTAGTTGTATATAGACTTCTTCTTCCAAGTCACCTTTGAGAAAGGCATTCTTCACATCCATCTGGTTAAGAGTCTAGTTGTGAGTTGCAACAATAGCAAGAAGAGTACAAAAAGAAGTGAGCAAAGGTTTCTTCATAATCAATCTCATATTCCTTAGTAAAACATTTGGCCACCAAGCGAGCTTTGTAACGATCAACAGACCCATCATAGTGAGTTTTAATCTTATATCCCATTTACATCCGATAAGAGCCTTATCAAAAGGAAGATCAACCATATCCCAAGTATCAGTGTTTTCCAAATCCTGTAATTATTCTTTCATAGCTTGTTGCCAACGAAGATTAGTAGATGCCTCTGGATAAGACTACGGTTCATGAAGGTGAAACATAGTAGAAAAAGTATGATAAAGACAAAGGTAAGTAAGGAGGTTTCTTACCTGAGAAGGACAGAGAGTAGTGTCAGGTGCAGGATCAATGGTCGAATTAGTGTCAGTTGGATGAGCGGAAACTTTAAAAGATGGTGAGAGCTCACTAGGAGGATCAGAAGAAGAACCTATAGTTGGAGAACCTATATCAGAAATACCTGAAGAATCTATATCAAAATCATTTAGAAAAAAATTGATAGAAGGATTAGTAAATAAGGGGGTAAAGGTGGAAGGAATTAACTTAAATTGAGATAGTGAGGAGAACATAGTATCTTCCTAAAAGACAACATGACGAGAAATATGAATACGCTGAGAGATTGGATCCCAACACTAATAGTCATTGTGTTTAGTACCATAACTAAGGAAGCTACAAAGATGGGCATGGGGTTCAAGTTTAGTGTGCTTGATAAGCGTAAAATACACTAAGAGCAAGTGCACTATATTGCAAAATAATATAGGACTTGAGTCTCAGTTATCGATCCCACGAGGAATAAGTGATAATTATTAGATTCGTAAAACTCTTAGTTATCCAAATGATTGAAAATGTATGAAATTAAAAATAAAAAAAACCAATGAACAATCAAACAAAGAATAGATAATCAATGAGAGAGAGACTAGGGCGCATAGTTCACTTGAATCTAATTATTCAGAGTTTCTTTCATTATGATGTAAGGTATTTCTTTTGCCAATATTCTCTTATTTGCTATTGAATCACAATGGTCATAGATGAAACAATATTCTATTCCTAAACTAAATCACTTATTTGGTCATTTAGTTGAATTAATTATAAATGCATTAAGTCTCAATTCAATAGATAAACAAACATACTGTCAATTCCATTAGTAGGATAAATTGACGTTTAGACATTCACCGATCTAATCCTAGGCTTACCATATAGATCCACTCATTGAATGCGGATGGTCACCAGTCAAACAATGAATTAACACATGCCAAAAGTGATCAAGTTATGACAAGAATGCAAGCAATATGATAAACCATAAAAGAAATTACCTTAATCAAATTAGAAATCAAACCCAAATAATTAGGAAAATAAGATTCCCCGTAGCCCTAGCTATGGTTTTAGCTACTCATGTTCAATACAAACAAACTCATATCAAGATACAAACTCATGGAAAGGAAATCCAAAGAAAAGGGAAAACTAGAAGCAAAAAGAAATGAAAACCCTTTTTATAGTGATTATGATCTTCAAGCCTTCAAGAATTGAATCCTCCCTTCGAAGTCATCCTCCAAGGATTCGTGGCAATTCTCTCTTCTGATCTGCCTCTCAAAGTTTGTCGTCGTCAAAGTCTCCTTCAAGTTTGAAGGTTTGCTTCTATTTATAATGATTTAGGGTAAAACTGTCTATTTTCCACTCTAGGAGAACTCACACAGTCATGTCTCCTTTCGACATAGTTGTGTCCTTTGAAAACCATGTAATTACACTTTAAGTGAGACACGATCGTGTCTGCAAGTTAGAAGCTTCAATTGATTAAGATAGGGTCGTGTCTTTCAAAACTGCATAACTTCAACGTTGGAGGAGACACAACCGTGTGACCAAGAGACATGGTCGTGTCCCCTAGTCAGAAGCTTTCTTCAAGTTAGACAGGGTTGTGTCTAACTCCTAAATCATTTCTGAGTTGACACAAGGCCTTGTCTTAGCCAAAATGATCTTTTTTTGCTTTGAAAACGAGATATCTTTGCCTGCTTTCACTTTAAATGTGTTAAATCCCACTTAATCTTCAAAAACGAAGATAATTGATAAGGATCCATCTAAAATTCATCAATAATCATAAGCAATTTACCATAATTTATCTAATATAAGACTATTAAATATGTGCTTATCAGTGCTCATGGGGTTAAAGAAGAATAAAACAAGTACAACAAAAAACTTTGAGAAAATTGTAGCTTAGAGACATATGGTAAATATATTCAAAAGGAGATACATTACCAAGAATAGAAGAAGGAAGACGATAGATAACATAGGCAGTAGTAAGAGTAGTTTCACCCCATGTAAGTTCGGGATAAGAGGAGGAAATAAGCATAGCTCGAACAGAATTAAGAATGTGACGATGTTTCCTTTCAGCACGACCATTTCGCTGAGACGTACCACGACATGAAAGCTCAGAAAGAGTATCATGTTCAGCAAGAAAAGTGAGTAGTTTTGAATCACAATATTCAGAGGCATTATTACGACGAAAAACCTTAATTGTCTTTGAAAACTGAGTTTTAATCATAGTGGTAAAGGTAATGTAAACTTGAGGAAGTTCAGAATGATTTTTCATTAAATATATCTAAGTGAAAAGTGAATAGTCATAAATGAAAACCACAAAATTTCAACAACCTCCCATAGTAAGTGTAGAAGCTGGGCCCCAAACATCAGAATGCATAAGATTAAATGGAGAAACAAAAATGGAAGTATTTTTACTAAAAGATAAAGCAAGTTGTTTAGTTGTTTGACAAGAAGTACAATGCAAAGATTTTTTCCTAACAGAACCTAAAACACCCTGAAAAATGAGAGGATATAATTTCCTAAGAGAATTGTGACCAAGACGTTTGTGTCATAGTTGAAGGAGAGAGGAAGTAGAAGCAGCAGAGAGAGTTGACACAAGAGATAGAGTAATATGAAGGGTAGTGAGCTCAAACAACCTTCTAACTTTATTATCATTCTCAATTATCTGCCTTGTCCATAGATCTTGCACAGAGCAACCAGCAGAAGAGAAAGTGAGAATATAACCAAGGTCACATAATTGGCCAACAAAGATGAGATTAAAATTTAATTTGGAAATAAGGTAAGGGTTAGATAAGGTAAGAGTAGGTAGAGGGATGAGACCCTTATGACTTACTTCCATAAGAGACCCATCAGCAGTATATATAGAGTAGGTAACATCCCTAGAGGAGGGGAATATAAGGCATGGGATAAGGAATTCATATGATTACAATAAGTAGAATCAAAATATCAATGATTATTACCTAGTGTGGTTGCTAAGACAGTAGAAGTGTTACCAAATTGAGAAATGACTTGCTTGAGATGGAACTCAAGATCACTGGTGGAAAGAAAGATCTGGGAAGCAGAAAAAGAGGCATCATCGGCAACTGAAGCAGTGAACACAGGCTTGGAAGAGGAACGGGGACGAGATTGAAACTTACTTTGATTAGGCCTTGGTGGACAAGTAGGGCACTACTCAATCAAATGTCTTAGAAGTTTGTAGTATCGGCACATCAAAGAGGGGCAGTTAGGTGGAAGATGACCTTTCTTTTTACAAGTACAACATTCTATAGTGGGACATTCAGGAAGAAGATGGCCAGGTTTACGGCAATGACGACAGAATTTGCCCTTCTGATTAGTAACTGCAAAGGTCAAATTTGTTTTAGGTCGAAGAAGACCCAATCTAGTTTCTTCTGACTTCGGATGAGGAAAGACATCCTGACGAGCGCCGAACTCAGTCAAAATTATAACCGAAGTTATTACTTAAGCTTGTAGCACAGTGACAACACCGGATCGTCTCCTCAAGGATCGTAAATACAATTTAATCAAATCAAGTAAAAGTTAGCAAAGGGGGGTTTGATAGTTTAAGATCGTACTTAACAAAATTAACGGAAGAAATGACAATTAAAGAGTAGTCAATTTAGAAACCTATCCAAGATTGGGTGGATTCAATCATAGACCCTTCATAGAACACTTGAAGCGCAATTGAATTGTTAATTTGGATCTAACCGAGATCTCTGCATCAAATCCAGAATTCATACTAGACGATCGTCTAGAATTCAATTAACAAGTGATAAACACAAATCCGCAATCGCACCATTCATGAAAATCTATGTTAATTTCAAGTACCAAATTCAATTAACTTAAGCACAAATCAGTAACCTAACCTCTTCAATTTTGTGATTAATTTAGATCAATCAGTTCTAAGTTTCATCACAAATCTCAATCTTCATTTATGTGATTAGTTTAGATCAATTAGTTCTAAGTTTCATCACAAATCTCAATCTTAAACTAAGATCAAATTAGATCAACATAAATAGAATCACCATTCATGCATTCAAGATCAAGAAGAAGAAGAAAGAAGAAAAGAAAGAAGAAGAAGAAAAGAGGAATTCAATTACAAATCAAATACAATGCATAACCAAGGTCTCAAGAATCCAAACCACAATCTCTTCAAGAGTTCTAAATTGACCCAAAGTAGCTTAGCCCTCCATTACCATGAAGGGGAGCATCAAAATATACAAAACTATGAGAAACTATGAAGAAGCAAGAAGAAACTTAGAGAGAAATGAAGGAGAAATTACATGTTGTTCATGATAAATGGTGCCTTTTATAGAAGTCTAAGGTAACAAAATGACAAAGGGAAGTGGGTGGATGAGTGGATGAGTGAGTGGAGTGTTTGAGTGGATGGATTAGTGGGTTAGTTTAGTGGATTGGTTTAGTGGATGAGTGAGTGGAATGGTTGAGTGGTTGAATTAGTGAAAAATGTCAAAGGACTTTTGGTGAGTGGGAAATTATGAACATGAATGGGTGAGTGGATGGATTAGTGGATGAGTGGGTGGAGTGGTTAAGTGGTTAGATTAGTGTATGAGTGGATGAATGGGTGAGTTAGTGGATGAGTGGATGAGTGGATGAGTGAATTAGTGGATGGATGAGTGGGTGGTTGAGGACGAAAATTTCGTGTCTGACTTGGAAGCCAAAAACGACCCACTACACTTCAGAATCACGAAAAGTGTTCTTCATGAAAGTTGTAGATCCTTGTCTTGGATATAAAATGGATAGTTGGTTCGTCCAATTTGGCTTCCTTAAGCCCAAGATATATCCCAAATACCGTAAGTTGCTCAAACTCAACTTCAGCTCCTCTGTTCCGATTTGCAAGCTCAAAATGACCTACTAGACTTCTTTTTCTCAAAATGTGTTATTCATAAAAGTTGTTTATTTGGATCTTAACTATCCACTATCCAAATTTCAGCCCATCTCCACTATTACATCTTGAGATATGATTTTATGAGTGCACACTGTTCGGATTCTACTGACAGAACCCGTATTCTGACTTCCATGTAAACTTAGGTCCCTTAGACATCTGAATCGGACTTCGAGCTCTTCATCAAAGTTGTAGAGCTTCCTCTTAGCTTTCCTACAAGGTAAAATTCATGTTCATAAGATATTAGGAACTCAAGTTATGGCCAAAATACAGAAACAGTGTCAAATCTCAATAATGCTGAAAATATTCAATTAGGACCAATTTGAAATTCAAACTCACAAAATCATACCAAACTCAATCAATTAAGAATATGGAGAGTGTAAATGACTAAACATAAGGGTTTCTTAATGAATAAAATATGTGATTATCAAATTCTCCCATACTTAGCTTTTTGCACTCCTGGGCAAAACTCAAGACCAAAATAAGGACATAAGAGATTAAAAATTTAAATTCCAATGACATTCAAGAGCCCAAAATTTTACAATCAAGAAGAACAACCAAAGGTTCATGGGATCAAAACATTCATGAGTTAACAATTCTCCATATCTCAAACCAACAAGCAAGGTATCTTCAACATGAATCGAGAATGATAGATCTTCACAAGATCCCCTCTCAATCTCTCAAGTGCTTAAAAGGTAGGTATTTCACTCAATTCAACCCATGAAAATTGCACTACCATAAGCTTACTTATATTCTATTTCTCCACTACTCAAAACACATGCACACACAAATCATGAGGACTTTATTCAAGGTTGTAGTGAGGTCAAGGTAACAGGAGAGGATAAAATGGATATGAGAAGATAAATACCAAAGAGAATAAAAGCAAATGAGAGCTGAGTTCAAATAACAAGCATAAAAGTTCATCCCAACTCTAGTGTATATCCCTTTACATATTCATTTCCCAATCCTTTTCTTTTTTTTAAACACTTGGCTATTTTTTTCTTTTTTTTTTTTTTTTTTTTTTTCATTTTTTTTTTTTTTTTTTTATATATATAAACATAACTATATACATATTAGGAACTCATCTTTTTGGGCACTCTTTTCTTTTTCAACAATCATTTTGTACACACACCCCACACTTGTTCAAAAACTCATCCATTAACCAAGCTAATGTTCTTTTATTCCCTAAGGTAAAGTAAGAACACGATTTCTCATTTAAGGCACATAATGAGCTAGAAACAAGGAATGGTCAAATAAGCTCAAAGGGGTTAAGCAAAGGAAAATATACAAGGTTGGCAGGAATCAGAGAATTTTCAAGAAGTCAAAAGAGTGCTTGATATCATATTGAAAACAAGGTTGGCTATTTGGTTAAACTAGCTAATTAAGAAAGAGGGCCTCAATCATGTTCATGCATGCAAGTGAAATGTAGCCTCAAAAAGAATCAAAGCAAGTTCTAGAGTGGTCATTAACATGAGTGAAAATCACACAAGAAAGAAGAGAATGACATAAATGTTAAATCCATCCATTAGGCTCAAAATCTCACAAGGTATGCATCCATCAAACTCAATTCATCAATTCAATCATCCATCTCCAAGCATATCAGTTCAAGAAGGGAGAAAAGTTATTCAATCATGTAATGAACCCTTCTTTTTTTTTAACAAAAAAGAAACAAGCTAAAATCTCTCCCCCACACTTAATATAGACATTGTCCTCAATGTGGAAGTGATAAATAAAACGGAAAGAAAAGAGCAACACAACCTGATGAGGGGCGAGATAATGGCAAGCAGAAAAGATGCGTAAGAATCAAAGTCTGCACAGTTGAGAACACGAAAACTCACAAAACACATGAGTAGCATTTGAAACTAAAATACAAAAATAGCTAGAAGAAGAAAAATAAGGAAGGATTTCCACAAAGTTCTTAAAAGCAAATCTAGTTGGGTTGCCTCCCAATAAGCGCTTGTTTAACGTCGTTAGCTCGACATTGGGACACTTCTTAGTGATCTTTATAATGTGGATGGTAAAAGCCCATCACTTTCACTTCCACATTTTCCAGCTTGAGATGGTGTCCATTGGTCTTATTAATTGAGGTTGGTGAAAAGACTCCACCAGGATCCCATTGGTTGAAACGTGATGACCAAGTTATGGTTGACACAACATGATAGCTTTCACTAGGGTCCCATTGGTTGAAGTGTAATGACCAAGTTAAACTTAAAGCATGAGGGCTCCCATTGGGGTCCCATTGGTCTTTCTTAATTTTCTTGACTTCACCAATGGTATGCAATACGTGTAATTTTGCAATCCTGCTTTCATTGATAATGCTGGACCATGGCCCAAAAACAAAATCTACTTCAGTAGTTACTGTCATATGCTGTCTTTCCTCCTTCTTTGAAAATTCCTCAATGGCCTTCAACTCCACCTCCCTATGTGCTTCAGATTCTGCAACTGCATTGTTGATAGACCCTTCAATATCATTAGATGCTACGTAAACAGAATCATCAGCTTTCAAATATGCAGAAATCTCAGCACACATAACACATTTTATATCACCGTCATAATCAGTACATGAGTTGCAATTGATAGAATCATTAAAATCAATAAAATCAGGAAATTCAGCACACAACTCATCATGAGTTTCCTCAACTAAATCTGCAGGTAAATCAATATGACAATTAGAATGTAGGGAGTTGGGAATTATTTGGGAAGAGAGTTGGTCTGACTCTTGACTTCTCAGTTCATTAATAGTGGTTGTCATCTGCTCAATTTGGGTTGTTAAATCTTGAATAGTGGCAATGAAACTCTGCTGGAACTCAATTTGGGTTTTCATCAAGTCCTCCCATGAAGGCTCAAGTTTTGTGGTTGATGGACTTGTTATGTGCTGGAATGGCTGCTCATATTGAAATGATTGTTCTTTGTAGTGATGCTTGTATTGCCATATCCCGATCCGGATAGTATTCCCACTAGGGTTGTATGTGTTGAAGAAGGGGTCATAACTCTGTTCTTCTTCTTTGGAACTGTGGTTCATCGGAAAATAACCAATTTCTTTGCAACAAATTGATCTGGAAAAACAGAACTACCATACTTGAAGTGTAGGGCATGCATATGTGGGGTGAGATGAACAAAAACAAATATTACACACAAGTGTAGCTTCTGCACTGCAGTGATTGTTGTCTCACAACTATATGTCTTACCAAAGAAGTCAACCCTCAAGTTTTGACTCCATTATGCATGGTCCATTGTTAGAAAAGTTAATAAAAAGCAAAGGTTAGTAAAAACACTTAAAATGAAAAGATTACACTTACTCATCCCCAAAGAACGGCAACAAAAATTTTGACGAGCGCCGAACTCAGTCAAAATTATAACCGAAGTTATTACCTAAGCTTGTAGCACAGTGACAACACCGGATCGTCTCCTCAAGAATCGTAAATGCAATTTAATCAAATCAAGTAAAAGTTAGCAAAGGGGGGTTTGATAGTTTAAGATCGTACTTAACAAAATTAACGGAAGAAATGACAATTAAAGAGTAGTCAATTTAGAAACCTATCCAAGATTGGGTGGATTCAATCATAGACCCTTCATAGAACACTTGAAGCGCAATTGAATTGTTAATTTGGATCTAACCGAGATCTCTGCATCAAATCCAGAATTCATACTAGACGATCGTCTAGAATTCAATTAACAAGTGATAAACACAAATCCGCAATCGCACCATTCATGAAAATCTATGTTAATTTCAAGTACCAAATTCAATTAACTTAAGCACAAATCAGTAACCTAACCTCTTCAATTTTGTGATTAATTTAGATCAATCAGTTCTAAGTTTCATCACAAATCTCAATCTTCATTTATGTGATTAGTTTAGATCAATTAGTTCTAAGTTTCATCACAAATCTCAATCTTAAACTAAGATCAAATTAGATCAACATAAATAGAATCACCATTCATGCATTCAAGATCAAGAAGAAGAAGAAAGAAGAAGAAAGAAGAAGAAAAAAGAGGAATTCAATTACAAATCAAATACAATGCATAACCAAGGTCTCAAGAATCCAAACCACAATCTCTTCAAGAGTTCTAAATTGACCCAAAGTAGCTTAGCCCTCCATTACCATGAAGGGGAGCATCAAAATATACAAAACTATGAGAAACTATGAAGAAGCAAGAAGAAACTTAGAGAGAAATGAAGGAGAAATTACATGTTGTTCATGATAAATGGTGCCTTTTATAGAAGTCTAAGGTAACAAAATGACAAAGGGAAGTGGGTGGATGAGTGGATGAGTGAGTGGAGTGTTTGAGTGGATGGATTAGTGGGTTGGTTTAGTGGATTGGTTTAGTGGATGAGTGAGTGGAATGGTTGAGTGGTTGAATTAGTGAAAAATGTCAAAGGACTTTTGGTGAGTGGGAAATTATGAACATGAATGGGTGAGTGGATGGATTAGTGGATGAGTGGGTGGAGTGGTTAAGTGGTTAGATTAGTGTATGAGTGGATGAATGGGTGAGTTAGTGGATGAGTGGATGAGTGGATGAGTGAATTAGTGGATGGATGAGTGGGTGGTTGAGGACGAAAATTTCGTGTCTGACTTGGAAGCCAAAAACGACCCACTACACTTCAGAATCACGAAAAGTGTTCTTCATGAAAGTTGTAGATCCTTGTCTTGGATATAAAATGGATAGTTGGTTCGTCCAATTTGGCTTCCTTAAGCCCAAGATATGTCCCAAATACCGTAGGTTGCTCAAACCCAACTTCACCTCCTCTGTTCCGACTTGCAAGCTCAAAATGACCTACTAGACTTCTTTTTCTCAAAATGTGTTATTCATAAAAGTTGTTTATTTGGATCTTAACTATCCACTATCCAAATTTCAGCCCATCTCCACTATTACATCTTGAGATATGATTTTATGAGTGCACACTGTTCGGATTCTACTGACAGAACCCGTATTCTGACTTCCATGTAAACTTAGGTCCCTTAGACATCTGAATCGGACTTCGAGCTCTTCATCAAAGTTGTAGAGCTTCCTCTTAGCTTTCCTACAAGGTAAAATTCATGTTCATAAGATATTAGGAACTCAAGTTATGGCCAAAATACAGAAACAGTGTCAAATCTCAATAATGCTGAAAATATTCAATTAGGACCAATTTGAGCTCAAACTCACAAAATCATACCAAACTCAATCAATTAAGAATATGGAGAGTGTAAATGACTAAACATAAGGGTTTCTTAATGAATAAAATATGTGATTATCACATCCTCAAATATAGGCAGGGGATCCTGGTGTACTAGAGATGCTTGAACAGACTCATAATCTTCAATGAGAGCCATCAGAAACTGGAAAAGCCTGTCACCATCACGGTATTCCTCATATAGCTTAGCATCACTTTTATGATTCATGGTTTGTTCACACAAGGTCAATTGATCCCAGATAGCTTCCATCCGTGCCAGAAACTCATACACAGCTTGTTCAAGCTCTTGTTTTAGACTATTGAGTTCCTTTAGCAGCTGATACTGATGCAATCCCATACCTCTTTTGTGGTGTCAAAGCGCTCAAACTGCAAATGTATAATGGGAGTAAAGGTATTCCAAAACCAGGTGATGACAAACTTTTCTAATCTGTCAACAAACTTTTCTTTGGTGTTATCTTCAGCTTTAACAGAGCAAATAATATCACCTGTTATATATCTCTAAAGTTTTCAGCCTTTCAGAAAGCCACGCATGGCCTTAGCCCAGTATGTGTAATTCGAACCATTGAGTAATACTGGAATGGGCTGAGCAATATCAGACTTTTTATTATGACCTTTTGTGTACCACAAGTGCACGGGTCGCGAAAGTAATACAATGATGAGAAAGATCATTTCCACAGGGATAAGGAATAATATCTAATATCAAATATTAACCAATAGTTCAATGAAGTTTTATTCAAGCATATATCAATTGGGAAGAGTTTGTGTAGCCAATTCTTAAAGACTAAAAAGTAATAAACCGGGAGAAAAGACAGTAATGAGAACATAGGGACTCCTTCTTCACCAACTACTTTACTTGGTAACTTGCAACCATTTTAAGCAACCATGATGACTAGTTTTGTTAGCTTAAGAAACTACATTAGCTAAAAGTCTATGTCTAGGTCATTTAACCTTATGTTATTCACTTAGCTCACTATGTGTCCACGAGAACTAGAGCAAATATCAAGCATTAAGGTTGATTCTTAACAAATGTTATGCATGACCAATAAGTATATGTCTATCCTATTAACAAATTAATTCACCCTACTATTAGAATGAAATTAAACATGCATAATTCACATCCATGATCTAAAATCTAGATTCCTATGTCTAGTTCAAAAGATTTTATCAAAAACACAATAAATATTGGTCAAACACCTATGAGCATTAAGAGAGACAATGATAAACAAACCAATCATCATTATAAACTTAAAAGGTTATAAAATCACTAATGTACATAGAAGGATCCAAAAGAATCTCTAAAAATAGCTTAGTTATCCATGAAACACGAAAATCTCAAGAGAGATTCCATACCCATGACCTAGAGATAGAGAGATTAAAGAGAAATGAGAGAAAACTATATAATGTGAACTTGGGATGCTTGATCCTCCTTGGATGGTGATTTTCCTCTCTAAATCGATTCAAAGCTCTTTAAAACAGTGAAAAATTGGAGCTTCCTGCGTTCTGTCTCATCTCCCACCTAACACCCCTAAAAATATATGATGAAATAGTATTAATAGACAAAGCCCGCAAACTCGCATCGCGGCGTGAACATTGTTGCACCATGGCGTGAGTGCTTACGTGGTTAAGTGGAACCAGTGCAGATAAACGCGCGTCGCGACATGACATACTTTTGTGCCGCGGTGCTCTAGCCTTTGTCTTCAGTATGCACAGCAGGCAGAGAGTGAGACGCCGAGGCGTGCTAAACCTTGCGTCGCGACGTGATAAGCTGAAATGCATGCTAAGCTCCCTCCTCCAATATTAGGCCTTGACTTGCTTCATTTTATCAGTTTAGAGCTCATCCTGCAATAGAGAAATTGCCTAATTAATCACAAGTGTAAATCAACTTAATCCAACAAAGAATAAACAAGATTTTAGCAAGATTGGAAAGGAAGACATCAACATGAATTTGAATAAAAAGTGAGGAAAAAGTCTTCTAATCATGTTTAAACACAAGGACTAAGGGATCAATATACTACTAATATGTGGCACAAATAACTACATTTTATGGAATTATCATTTTTCCATAATAATAGACAAAGGCAATAGCAAAAAAAGCACTTTCGGGACTGAATTGACATAAAAGAATCTCAAAAATAGAAAGATCTCACCAAATAACCTTAGGAATGGTCTAGTGTCATGTTAGCAATGACACATCAGCACAGATTGCCACATCAGTGTCATGTTAGCACAGATTACCATGTCAGTAGTTAGGTGGAAAGACATCCACGTCAGCACCACGTTAGGTGGACGTGGGTCAGAAGTGAGTCGGGTTTGGTCTTACCTTTTTAGTTAAACAGACATTTAAAAAAATCTTGACCTAGTTTGTTTAGTAAACAGGTCAGGTTAGATCAGACCATAGGCTCCTGATTGACAACCTGACCTATTTTTACCCCTAGTTGTGGACAAAGCTGGTTGAAAATGGTGAAGCATTCAAAAACTCAAAAAGTCTTAGAACAAATGGCGAATTTGCAAGCATGTTTTACTAAAGCCACAACGTGTATGTCAAATGTATAGAGAATGTCCTGTAGGAGCAATTGCCACTACAAGTGAAGTAAGTAAAGTGCAAAATCCCTTGCTTACTTTTCCAATAGAATTTTGAGTTGTAGTGTAGATTAAAATGAAAGAACAACCAAAACAAATCTCAACAAATGGAAAACATTCTTAAAGAGCCCGTCTCATATAAGAAAAGACACTAATGGACTTGTAGATGGGGCAACCATGAATAGAAATATTAATTTGTTTTTCTTTTTATAAATCTATTGATCCCAATGGGCTAACACACCAACCCTACCGTATAAGATTAGGCTTGGCCTTTAATTTGCTGCACTATATGTCAATTTTGACATGGCTCAGGCCAGCCCAAAATTAACTTGGTCCGTAGTGGGCTAACTCAAATCAACACCAATATGTGCAGGTTGTTATAACATCAACCCAACCCACCCCAAAAGCGTTGCCCAACCCAATAGGTTCAAAACATATTGACATCTTTAAGATGATGGAAATTATAAGTTATATTGTTGAAAAAAAAAAGAAATTTTAAGTTATATTTAATTATTCACTTTTAGAAAATTGTCATCAATTTATCGGTTATATACTTAGTGTTTAAAAAATACAATTGAGTTTTGAACCGTGGTCCCTTCAAGTTAATATATATATTTAGTACTATTTCATGCAAAAGTAAGGTGTTTAAGGTGAACTTTTATTATATTTTGTGTAATTTATAATGAAGGAAACATTATTTGTGGAACTTTCCTCCATACATAGTTGCTATTCATCCAAAGTTCTATAGGACTTTTCTTCAAGAAATCATTTTGTAGTAACCTCCACTCCTTTGAAAAACAATTGGTTACATGCCCATCACAACCTATACAATAGTGACGCCATCTCTTCAATTCTACTGTGTGTCTAGGTAAATTGAAGAGTAAATCTGATGACAAACCTATCCTCTTCTCTTGTAAATATTATAATCATTGGTGTTATGTTATGAACCATATCCATTGCACCCAATTGCAATTTCAAAGTGGATGAGAAATCCTTTTTTTTTTTATTGCTAGAAAACATCATATGGGTATAAGGGGATGGTCTGTAGTTTGTACACCTCTTCTCATAAAATTCACTTGAGTTGGTAAGGCATTATGTTATGCGGAGATATTTCTAGAAAAGGTTTTTATCCTTGTTGACACCACATTTAGATGCCACAATCCAATACTTGAAATCTCCATCGTGGTTTGAACTTATATCTTTGCTAGTCTTATAATTTAATTGGAGCCTTCTGCCATGCACCAACCTAAGTTATAGTGTACTGGTGCACTAACCATGTGACCTGTAATAACAAGTATAGGCTTTGTTTGATTAGTTTAAGTAAATTGCATAAAAGTTATAGTATTTTTTTTACCATTTAAACCAGCAAATATGTTTATTTGCAATTTACTCCTTGAGTAAAAAGAACTAGAATTATCTTAGACCAGTGAAAGTTCGTAATCTACTTCCATTATCTGTCACTTAGACTAGTAAAAGTTCGCGTTCTTCGACTTGTGTCACTATTTCTTCGTCATTTTGTGAAAATTGGTGGGCGTGGTACAGAAGATTTAGTTTTGAGGGAGAAATGCCTCAAACAGTGAAGAGGAAGCCAAAGGCTAAGAGCAAATAACAATTTCTTGCCTTAATAGCACACTACAGAATCTCAAGAAGCTGGACTCATGCTATGATTCTTGCCTAGATTAAAAAACCTAAAAATTTGGAACATAATGTTAAAAAAATGTAGGGATTTGAAATTGCCCAAGTGAAAACAAAAATCAACCAAGACATAAAAAAGTTCGATCAAAACCCAGAAAAAATCACGAAAAGGGAGTTGTGTTCCTTGAACTTGGAAAAGTACTCGAAATGCGATGAAAAATTGGAGGTGCCATTAAAACTATTTTTTTTATTTTTTTGGTTGGAAACGGGCTGGGTCCACTGTAAGGAATAAAACGAGAAACTAAACTACCCTATGCTGAAGATTAAGTATGTTAAGCGGGTGGAGTCAACTTGCGAATAACAGATTTTTACTTTATTCAATTTATAAAATATGAATTGAGTTAATTTCATGAATTATGTCAAGTTGAAAAATATTTTAATTTACAGTTTGTGAGTCGGATAATAAATTTGGAAATATTCACCCTATAAGTATCCAACCCACTATCATTTTTTTTTTCATTTAAAAAAAGTCGTTTAATCACAATTTTTAACCGTAACTAAACAATCACAAAAAAAAGGCTCGTCTAGTAAAATGATGTCGTTCCACTTTGAAGTCTAACAAAAGATAAAAATGTTCACATGCATATAGTACACTCATTCTTATCAATCACTATTTCAGTCACTTACTCTTAAATTCACGGTATCTCAAATAACAATCCATTTCCCTAATTTCTTATTTCAAGAATTGTAATGTGTTGAAAAATATATAAAATCAAGTCAATGATTATGTCAGACTTAAATTTATTTTTGTTGTTTATAAATATTAAGACCTATTAATTTATTTTAATTTATTCTAAACTTAAATTAGTAAGACTTGTTATATGCACTTATGTGTATTTAGTTTATTTGAGATCTATTATGTTTATGTAAGATCGATTATGTGAATTAATATATGACTTATTTTGTTTATATAAAACATTTTATATATAACGAATTTTTGATTTCATATTTTGATTTATTTTTTCAAATTTTTTTTTAAAACATATGTCAAACTCATAAGTTCAACCAAATCTAACCCACTACTCTTATGAGCGAATAAAATTAAAAATTATTACAGAACTCACTTAATCCACCCAATCGGTATCCCTAGCGATGAGGGACACCAGCAACATCATCTCTAATAATGTCAGCCAACCCAAGAGGAGGATCTGACATTCTCAGCACTTCAAAATCCAGATCATGACCCATATCAGCCGCCTGATTAAAACTCATAAAAAATGCTCAGGAAATGTGACAAGCATGTTGTGATTATTTGAGCCCTGGAGGTATTATTTGGTCTTAGCCCTCGTCCATTGAGCTGCTCAAGGGGTGGAAAGATGGAGGAAGAAGACCCAGCCAAGGGAATGCAGAAAGACAGAATACTGGGGTTTTTGACCAAGGACTTCAATACAATTTCCATTTTTTAACGGGCAAACCTTGTAAATATAATCTTCACATGCTAACTTGTTCAATAGGTTGACAGTAATTTTTCCCAACCATTGATTTTTTAATCCACATGATCCACGGTTATAACACTTGGTGCACCGGTGCACCAGAACTTGACTTGGTGCATTAAGAAAACACCTAATTTAATAAGATGGTATGTTGATTTAACACTATAGCCCGATCTCTTGTAGCATTCCAAATGCGTTAGTCTAACTGGAAAAACTACCTTGTATCAAAGGATGGTTCCATGATTTCAAGTTCATCAATGAAGTCTGATTCCTTGGCTTCTGGCAAATGTGTAGAACAAGGACATCACAGATTGAAACCCTATTGTATCTTTTCCTTATTATATTTTCTCCACTACGTACCCTTCAGTAACCACCCTTCTCCAGCACTCAACTAGCGTTCTTCTCCATGTAAAACGTGGATTAACACCAACTTTAGATTGCAGAAAGATACCCTTTAGGAAGTACCTGGACTAGAGGACAACACCCTAGCCATCAATGAATCCATGCTCCTCATCAATTTCCAAACTTGTTTAGTGAGAAGACCCATGTTAATAGAATGAAAAGTTTAAGTTCTTAATACCATTCCCTCTTTCTTCATTGACTCAAAGTCTCAAACAGTACGTCCATTTAAATCAGTGAATCTTAACTATCCCATCAGAAGTTACTTATCAATTATCATAGATTCAGTAAGATAACACAAAGATTGGGGTAGTTAAAAACAACTCATGATATATGTTAGGATAGATTGAATCAATTCTTTTATCAGAACTTCCTTGCCCGCGCTTGGACAGAACTCTTTCCTTCCATCCATTTAGCTCATTCCAGACTCCATGCAATGTTGGACTTGAATATTTTTCTGTTTGTTCATGTTCTGGCTAAATAAGAGTTCAGATTTGTCCAAATTGAGTCGCTGTCTTGAAGCTTACTGATAAGGATGGAGTATAAAGTTCAAACATAACACATCTTCTTGAATAGCGTTTATGAAAATAATTTCATTTGCAAAGAATATATGTGATATGTCGGGTTCTTCTCTTGCTTTTTTTTTTTTTAACACACTACATATTTCCATGATTGTTCCTACTGGATCAAAGTTTTTTAAAAAATTATAAATAAATAAAATCCAATACTCAAATTGAAAGGATAAAGGTGAAAGATGTCGCCTGCCTTAAACCTCTGTTCAGATATAAAACTTTCCTAGGTTCACCATTCGCCAAGTAAGAAAAGGATTCGAAGTGGCACAGCTTATAATGAAATATTTTTGTATGCCCAAAATGTCTAGGATTATCACCAAACCTATAGGTCGAAGAGGCCTCTTTCTGTAATTACCCAAAAGCCCATATCAAAGGTGTATAACGGGTTTTTAAACATTGGCCCATGCACATGCAGGTCTGGACCTCAGACCTTGAAATTATTAGCACCACACTCCAACCAAATGTGCTAATAGGCCATTGGGGAGAAACTCATAGTTACTTCAAGTGTAAAAGATTTCTCTTATTCTATATGTAAATATGTGCGTGTTAATTAAAACATTAAAAATACAGTTAAAATGACAGATAATAATATTCACATAGTTGAGGTGGTGGAAGTTCCATAATATAGAAGAGATTTCTTTTGTTTTGCAATTTTACTTTACTAATTGGATGCATGTCTTATTTTCTTTCATAACATAAAGCAAAAAAATATATACTCTCTCTTCTTTTCTTGTCTCAGTCCCACGTTCAAATCATTGTGTAAAGAAAAAATATACCCATACATCATTTTTAGTAGTGTATGCACTATTCACACCTTTTTTAAGGGATGTGATTGAGTGAAAAAAAATTATAAGAAAAAGTATGTATAATGAATGATATTAGATAGAGTATGAAAAAAGATGTATGCACTGTTTGATGTAAGAATATAAGAGTTTTTGTGTAAAATTTAATAGGGTGGTGACTTGGGATTGGTGTGAAGTAAAATATAGGAAAATGCCCCTCAATAGTACACTTGCCCCAAGTTAATTGCAAGTGAGCTTGTTATTAGTTTAGATCTAAATTTTATTAAAGATTGTCATTAGTGTTTTTCTATTATATAGATAGATATGCAAATATATGAAATATATGGAAAGATATGTGAAATATATGTAAAGATATGTGACAAAGATGTAAAAAGTATGTTAAAGATTTGAAAGATATGTGAAAAATATATAAAAAATTTGATAGATATGTAAAATTTGTTTATAATAGGAAATTAGGAAAATTGTGAAAGGATGGTTGTTTATAAAAAAAAAAATATTGTGGGTTATACTTTTTTTATAGTAAATTTGACTCTTTATCCATGGATGTATGCATGTTGGGATGAGCCACATTAAATTTGTGCCTAATTTATTTGTGATACTTTTTCCAATTACTTGTATTTATGTAAGCATGTGACTGAAGTAGATATGGTATTCGCTAACAAGATGGTATTCCCCCACAAGTAATATTAGAGTTGATGGTTCGAAGAGCCGACAATGATATGATCGCTTATGTGTGAGCCCTTATGTTGAAAGTCTGCTTAATAATGTAGATATTAGAGGATATGTCACATCATGATGGCAGTACGTTTGTGTGTCGAAAGTCTTCTTGACATGAAGATCTAGTGACGTGTTCCATATATATAACCACGGTGTAAGCATGAAGATTTGATTTGAATATTTGCTTTGAAGATTTAAAAGATGCAACATTATGAATAACAATAAGTATCAAAAGTCTTCTTGACATAGAGGTCAAGCGACATGTTCCATTGATAACGATAAGTTTAAAGATTTAAAAGACGTGGTTTGCAAGATTTGCAATAATTGATGGAGATTGAAAAATGTTAGGGATGCTGATAAAATTTGGATTAAGGTAGATATTATTAGTTTTCACCCAAATTTTATTAAAGATTATTATTGATAGTTTCTCACATGTTAGTAGATGTGTGAAGATATAAAAGATATGGAATATATGTAAATATATGTGAAAGATATGATAAATATGTAAAAGTATGTGACATATATGTAAAAAACTTGAGAGATTTGAAATAGATGTAAAAGATATGTGAAAGATTTAATATATGTGAGATTTGTTTATAATTGGACACTAGGAAAGTTGTGTAATGGTGATTATTGTGGACTATACTTACTTTGATAATAAATTTGACTCTTTTTATCCGTAAATATAAGTATGTTAAGTCAAACTACGTTAAATTTGTGTGTGATTTGTTTGTGAAGTTTTTTTCTAATTACTAATATTTATATATGCATGTGATTCATTTGTTTGTGACGCTTTTTTAAATTACTAGTATTTATATAAGGATGTGATTTAAGGGGATGTTATATTCCCAACAAGATTGAAGGAACAACACCGGCTAGTGCTAGCAAAGTGACTTCAAATTTTTGGTGTTGAAAAATCTGGATAGGGTGGGAATAAAGCATGACAGCACAAACAAAACAAACTTGGTTTTGAGCTAATTAATGCAGCGAAATGTCTTCAGACTTAGATTCCTTGTCTAGCTGAACAATAGAAATATCCGCACTTGCAAGCCATAATTGTGGCTTGTTGACCATTGTCTTACTCCATTTTCTATAATCATGTGTCAAACAAATTGATGTGATCATATGATCTACTACAAACATTACACTGATCCAAGAGATAGGTTTAGCATAAATGTATACAATGATATAGAAAGCATTTCAGCAATAGAAGTTGTATTCCAATTAGGAGTTGTAGAAGGAGTTGGAAATAAGTTATACTGGCTCAACAAAACTGTCGAGGACATTAGGCAATTAAATTGACGAGGAAGCATCGTTCGAATTGCCCTCATGTAGCTCCTTGCGTGTTGCACCTCATTGAAGCTGTAGTGCATACTCCTAATCCCACAACACATCACCTATGGTTGGCCTAAGAACTTTCTTGTAAATAATTTTTTGTTGTCCACTGATTTCTTTTGAGTGGGTTTGCATCTATTTGTGCTTTGAACTAATAAAATATAATTGTTTCAAACATCCCCTTTATTCTTGCAAAGGATTCCCTATTCATCCAAGTTCACCTACTCCTTGGAAGTGTCGGGTCAACAGTTGCTCTTTGCACAGGGTGGTTTTACTATGCTCCTAAAAAGTGAGTGAGTATCGATACTCACTGAGTAATCATCTCTAGTCACCGGTAATATACACTTTTCAGCCGGTAGTCCCAAGTAATGTCAATTTGACCGGTATTCAATGTGGTTTAATTTAAAAAAAAAAACAATTAAATTGCATTGCAATTCAGTCTAAATAATAATTAACGGGCAAGAATCATAATAAAAATTCAACGGTTTACCTAATAATTTCTATATTTTCTCTATCTCAAATAATAAATCCATGTTTTTTTCTTTAATATTACACAAACACATTTTAACTATACAAATTTTAATCAATACATGCCTAAATAAGTACTCAACAACACAATATCAATAAATTATAAAAAAAAATGTCGTGAATGCCTGAAAAAAATGTTACTTTTATTTTATTGAGCATAATACCTAACTTCCAAAGTCATATATGAAGGAAAGTATGTTAATTAATAAATAATAACGATTATATAGAAAATATATTTATATTTTTACTCAAGTATTAATTATGCAAATATAGCTAATTTTTGTGTTTCTTTAAAAAATATATTAAATGATCCTGATATGTTTGAATACTTATTAAAAAAATATGCACATTATGGTAAATTTAAAATTACTAAAAATAATTTTTATTTATTTTGAATGAATTAAATAATAATCACATGATATTATGATAATGCTCAATAACAAGTTTTAATGTAATGATAAAACTAGCACTAAAAGATATGGGGTGTACCTTTGAGAGAAAATTATTCATTATAAGATTGGTGTACCTTTGAGAGAAAATTATTCATTATAAGATTATCTAACTTTACTATATATTATTATTATTATGGACAGTTAATGTTAAGGACCATTAAGAAATAATATTTAATCAAAAGCGATAAAAAAAGTTAAAATTATTAAGTAAGATTATTGAAATTTTATTTAAAGAGAATAACTATTTAATTTTACTTACTAATAAAATTACTCTCAACAAAATCTTCATTTCAAGTGTTAGCTACTCACACTACAAGAAATTTGCAAATTAGCGAGGGACACATATGTCAATTTTTTTTTCATCGCTAAGTAGCGATGGAATAATTCCCTCGCTAATCTCTCATAAATTTTTTAAAAAATGGCGCCTATGTTCCCTTGTAAATCAGCAAGGGAAATTTTGTCGCTATTCCATCTCTATAGTTTAGAAATTTTGGATCTAAAATCCGTCACTAATCCCAGTCACAGCAAGAAAAAAAAAATAGATCTAATATCAATCTCTAATCCCTCGCTAATTTCCCTTGCTATTCCCTCGCAAATGCCTCGTTAATTTCCCTTGCTATTCCCTCGCAAATGTCTCGCTAATTTTCCTCACTATTCCCTCGCAAATGCCTCTCTAATCCCAGTCACAACAAGAAAAAAAAAATCTATCAAATATTCGTCGCTAATCCCTAACTAATTTCCCTCGCAAATCCCTCGCTAATTTCACTCGTTATTCCAAATTCCTTGCTAATTCTAGTCACAAGAAGAAAAAAAATGAAAGAAAAAATGTAAAAGCTACCAGACCTACACTATACACCCACTCCACCCATGCCCATACACTATGCCACCATCATAGCATAATTTGACATCAAAATAGAAAAAGTAAACTATCTTAATTTCTCAATCAAACATTCATCTCACACAAAATTAGAGTGTTAAACTCAAAAAACCAAGTACCAAAATAAAAAGCAATGAGCAAAGACAATAAAGGCAACAAGGTGACTTAGCCACTAAAAGCTTAACAAAGACTAAATAAAGGCAGGACAGAAACACTAGGCATATGAAAAACTAAAACTTCATGAAAAGCAAAAGAACAGGACAGCACAAGTGAATATCCAAAATCAATCTATACCCACTTTTATTCCAAAGAAAAAAAAATAACCAAAGATTACATATTTCATATTAACATCTAGTTTTCACTTTTAAAGCACACTCAAATCACATTCTATACACCATGAAAGCATAGTTTACTGTAAACAGGCAATCTCCTTGTTCTCAGCTTCTGCTTGCTCTTAAAGCTTGTTAATCCTCTCTTTTTCATAAGCTATTTCTACCTTGTTATTCATAAGGTTTTGTAGTTGATCTTCAACCTCATGCCTTAACCTAGAAAAAACATCCTTTTCTGATTCAATAGCAGCACGTTCCTTCATCAAGGTAATCTTATCTTCTCTCTCACCACTAACCCAATCCTAATGGCTTCCATCTAGTTATCTATACAAAGGCAAAAATATTGCAGAGTTTTGTATACATGTAGAGTAGCATCACTGGAAGATAAATTCTAGCAAGGTCATAACAGCAACAATTATAAACACTTGCACCACATGAGCTGAAAATCTGGGTACTAGTTGCACATTATATTATTGTACACAACAGGCACTCTTGGTAGTAACAGAAAAGGTTCATCCTCAGGTAATGCTTCACGTTGGTTCAAGAAAAGTGATAGGATTGGGTACAAAGAATAACAAAAAATACCAACAGAATAAGCATCTACATTAGTTACAATGGTTCTTTAGTTGACATACCTGGATCACGGGGATATTTCTTTGGGGGTGGGGTGATCCTTCAAACATATGACAGCAGTTCGCTGACCATATGGGCTTCGGGATTCCACTGGACATGACAACATCAATGTAAATTCACTTCAATAAGTGTAGCTTATCTACTGACAAAACAAAACAGTAAATAAAAATGAAATACAAACTCTTTCAATAAAATTAAAAACATAAAAGTATTGAAAAAATTAAATATTTCTGGAAATGCCAGGGGAGAAAGATACCCCACAAGCCCTTTAAATCCAAATATGATTCAGCAGGTAGGGGAATCTTCTAATGTGTAAAAATAGATTCTAAAAGAAGCACCAGGGGAGGGAGCAAAGATTGATGCTCTAGCTGAATCAATTGTTTGTGAAACTCGGGTTTTGGGGGTAAAAATGTGTTTTTATGGTTTATGGTTGTTAGGCTTCTCTTTAAACCATTAATAAGTAATCCCCAATTAATCAAGCAGAAGGGAAAATTATGCTCATGAAAATGAAGAACATATTCCAGCCAAAAAGAAAAAACAAACATACGGTTCAAGTTTGTAATAGAACTAATCAACTTTCATGAAGGTCAGAACAATCTAAAAAGGAAGCATACCAATTTCTCCACTTCACAGAGAATATAAAAACCTATATTCATAGGTATAAAAATGCAAGTTTCACCTCAGAAAATCATAACCAATTTGAATTTTTTTAACTCGGTACAGAAGTCTATTTCACGAGCAAAGTTTAAAGATTTCAAGCTATACCTGAGCATACTTGCAATAGAGATGCACCCATCTTCTGGATGGCACTTTTAGCTTTCTTAACTTCATCCTATCCAAATTCATCACATAGGATATTAATAGATGGTTCACAACTTCACATCAACGGGATATGTACAAACAACAACAACCAAGCCTTTTCCCACTGGGTGGGGTCGGCTACATGGATCAAACAACGTCATTGTACCCTATCATAAAATAGGATAT
Source organism: Ormosia emarginata (assembly GCA_029884605.1). Classification (NCBI taxonomy): domain Eukaryota; kingdom Viridiplantae; phylum Streptophyta; class Magnoliopsida; order Fabales; family Fabaceae; genus Ormosia; species Ormosia emarginata. Next base: position 2,265,312 of record JAQQTP010000058.1, on the reverse strand, counting down.
GTACAAAAAAGCCACAAAATAATTAAGCATGATGTGAGATGTACTTATGATCTGAAACAAATGAAAAACAATATATGCACAATTGAGAAATGATTTATTGATATTAGTCAATAAAATTAAGTTTTATATTACCTTTTAAATTTATAGACACATAATTTATTTGTCAGTATAGCTTCAATATATGATTGGGTTAATGTGCATTTTATTTGTGGGAATAGATAAAAAAGAAATACACTCCATAGTCAAAACTTTTAATTCAAGGGGATAAAAATCAGCCTCCAACTTTTTTTTTCTTCTCTCAATACTATATTCCTAGCAAACTATTTACAAGAATTCAATAAAACATCCTGAAATCTTAATAGTTGTAAACTCTCACTGTATCTCCCAGGCCACCAATTGTTGGAGAGAAAAGGGAACAATGAGGCTATTAGCCCATAGATACTCTCTTGGGGCATTATCTAATCAGAATCACACCCTGAAATGAACTCAAACTAGAGGATGCCTTGGCAAAATACTTGTTTAACACATGAACCCTTCCTAGGGCTTAACACAAGGCCCATAAGTTCTCATTCTTCAAGGTAAGTCAATTGCAAGCTACTGAGTAGGAGCAAGTTAGTAGGTTGCTCAGTATATAGACATAATCAACACCAATAAAACACAAATCAGATGTATGAGAAAGTATGACAGATACAAATTAGCCAAATTTCTGGTGGTAGAAAAAAAGGCAAGGGAATAAAATTTATACCATATTTTCTGACATTTCTTGTGGGCAAGCAACCAACCAAGCATCATTAAATACATAATATATTAATCAGCATAAGATAACGATCAAGACTTAAAAATAAATTTTTGACAGCTGTTACATACCTCAGGATCATGACCCTTGGCAGCAATAAACAATCCACCAACACGAACCAATGAAAGACAATACTCAGCTGGAAATGCAATAACAACAAGCAGTAACAAATCACTGAGTGTTGAAGCAATGAAGAATTAAATCAACAAGTCGTCAATATTACCTAGTATTCTCATTTCTGCAACTGCGATGGCCACATCTATGTCAAATTGCTCTCTGAAACAAAGATTCTGCCCCAAATTCTATCCTATGCACACTACATGACATATTTTCAGGCAGGAGAAGGTAAATGGCAACGTGGTGCCAAAAGAAAAACAAAACATAACAGCTACGTGAGGGTTTTTGGCAGTGCTCAGTTTAAGAAAAGCACCCGGGGTTATTCCAGGTTATTCTACAGAGTGATTGCTTTCACATACCCACACACACACACACATACATATATATATTAAACCATGGAAAACCTTGTTATTCTAACTTCATTTTCACTTCTTCAGGATGAACATACTCAGCAACCAAGAGGCACCCACCATTTGGAGGCCATTGCAAATTATACACAGCATTTCGTGTCTCGATGGCTCTTCAATGGACAAGTACTACGTCACCAAGAAATCAACAAAGATTACTTAGAACTATATGACAAATGCAATAACATCATACGAGAATTTCACAACATTATGAATTAATTAAAACTTACATAATCAACCAACCAACAGAGAGGGCTCCACACCAAACATTCTAGTAGCCACTCACTGTCAACCCACCCAAGCCTCTTCTTCTCTCAGGCCCAATTCATATGCTTATACAAAAGGTAGTAGAGACCTACAAACACATAAAAAGAAAAACAAATCAGATTAAACGGCAACCATTAAAGAAGGCAAGAAAATTGACGAGCAATTACCTTCTGTTTCTCGTTGATGTCAATGTGATCAAATTTGGGATCATTTGACATTGCAGCTTCTCTGTAACTATTTATACAATAGATGAACTGATCAATTACTGTACCCCTCTCCATGTATTCTTTGTAATGCTGTTCAACTGGATCACCTTGCTGCAATCACATAATCACATAAATCTCCACTAAGATTGCAAGCATAAAGCTAGTATGGAAATATTTCCTGCTACTTATGTTTGTGCATACAAACACAAAAAGGGTAACAGCAACAGGGATTCTCTAATCCTTTTTTCTTTGAACAATTTTACAGTTTGAAGGGATTCTCTTATCCCCAAAACTTCTTACCTTTTTGAGTTCTTCAAGTTTGGCAATATATACACCTTTAGTTTCATCTTCGCCCTCCTCATATATAGCCAGTCTTCCACCTCCTGAAGTTTAGTAGTAAAAAACTTCCCTCTCTGAAGCAGTAACAAACTCTTGGTATTTGTCATTAAGCTGAAATGGTAACAGAAAAATTAGTTTCAGCAATCATCAAATGACAGGCATTTTGCATTTGATGGTTTGACCTTGGGTAAGAGAAGAAAAAAGATAACACCCACCTTGTTTCTCATGTCATAAACATAAGCCTCAACTGCATTTTTCTTGTCTTTTGTTTCTTCCATCACACGATCTTGCAAAGCCATTTCAAACTCCTTCTCTACAGCTTTCTGGACATCCACAGGTGCCATTGCTGCATAAACTAACTCTGCTACAGGAATGTTTGTTTTCTTAACCTTTTTCTTTAGAGCCTGAACCTACAATAGCAGAAGCCAAGTCCGCCAAATTACAAATATCAGTTAACCATGCTGGACAACTCTAATTGAAGCACAAAATCCAACAAGCAGAGTACATAATAGGCATGCTTGATTATAAGATTGTGCATGACAGTATATCCATAGGATGCGTAAGATTTATGTATAAGCTGAAGCAGGAAATCATGTAAGTTAAATCCATCACAGTATGACACAAACACACGCAAATACCATAATAAAACTTAACAAGAAGGTTATATTTGCAACACTTTTCTGGAAAATGTTTTTTCAGTTGTTTAAACAACATAAACTGTGGCACTATCATCTTTATCAACAAAAACTACTTACTGATAATACATTCAAGATCTCAACCCCACCCCCCACTCCCCACAAAAAACAAAAACTACCACCTAGAACCTTCTACTACAAGTTTAAGGAATGATTCAACCGTGATGTTATGGATAGTGCCAGCTAAAACAGCTAAACCTAAAGCAAAACCTTGTCGTGCACACTGCAAAAGCAAAAAAAGATGTTATCTTAGCAACAATTCAGAAAGCAAATTTGCAACATCAATGAGCAGAGTATACGTATTCCAACAAAAACTTGTGTGATCGACAACATCAGCTAACAATTAAACAAGATCGAAAACCTTTTTCTCACACAATGTAGAGAAGATAATAATGAATCAGATATGAGCTTATAAAATAAAGTTGCAGCAACAAGCGTTACTAAAACACTCAATATAGAACTAACACTGACACGTGAAGTGAAGTGAAAGAATAAGACAACAAAAAATTCAGCAAATAAATCTTAAAAAGTGTTTGACACATGACTGACTCAAAGATTCCTTATTTTATTTTATTTTATTTAAAAAAAAAATACTAGTTTCCATTAAGATACAACCCTGCTCTAACTCCATGGGCAAGAATTACAAAAGCAACATTAGAATATCAGAACGTTGCAGAACAAAAACCTCTCTTGAAGAAAAGACACCACAAATGAGCCTACGAAGAGAATATCTGACAGAGGGAGCACAATTGTCCAATCCATCGTCTTTCTCAGCTTCCAATTTAAAGCCACCATCACCCATCTCCTTCTGCTCAAATCCATCATAAGCATTCTGAACTGCCTTTTACTCCAACACCATTTGCTTAGCGACGGCTTCCCTCACGGACTCAGCAGCCACCGCCAAGTCTTTGAACACACCAATGAGAAACTCCGGAACACCACCACTGCTGCTCGGCGAATCCACCTGTGCCCCGATCGATGGCTTCGAAGCTTCCGTTTCGGAGGCGTTGACCTCAGATACCTGGTTTTCCGGAACAGAAGTGTTGGGCACGAGATCCTCGCACGGGAGAGACGATGGCGCGGGTTTCACGGTGGCTGGGTAGAGGCTGCGGCTTTGGGTCTCGGTTTCGTGCAGTGCGTCGCATATATGGACCTGCATCATTCAAAACGCACATCCAATATAAAATTCTCAAATTAGACTATCAAATCTCAAATAATCAACAGAAAAAAATTCACATGGATAAAATTTAGTTAAACGAATTAGTTTCTCATTATCAAAAGTAGAAAATGAATCTCTTAAGTTTAAGCAAGCTATACAAAGAAGTAGTTTAATATTTATTTTTGTAAAACGATTGTTAAATTCTTAAAGTTGTCTATCGATAACTTGATAGAATAGTTCAACTTAAAAATGGTGTTGATTTAAGATTTTTTCAATTTTACACTTTGATTTTTCTTGTATCACAAATATATTATTCATATTTGGAATGATAATATTGTGCTTGTTATAAAATAATGAAACTTCATTGAGTAAAGGATATCAACCATCATCTCTCATACTATGCAATCATTGCTTTCACACTTTAACTAATGTATGACATTTACAATGTCTTGATTACTTCTTTGTAGTGTTTGTGATAACTCAGCGGTGACTCCTAATATATTTTTCATCAAGTGCAAGTTGAAAATAAATTCAAAAACATTCAACAAATGACATGCTTCAACTCTTTGTTCTAAATTTATCTCATCTTCCTCAACAATTTCATGAACATCAATCACTGAAGAAAACATAGAAACCAAGCTAAGTATTGTATCACAATGTGAGCCTCATCTAGTATCTCCTGTCCTTTTTAATGTTGTTTCTTGATTCAAGCCATGTCTGCTAGAAATTTCTTCGCTTTGCAATGCTTCAATTATCTTAAGCACTTGACTTTCACGGAGCATGTCTCTACGCTTACAAGAAGTTCCAACAACATTACACAAATTAGTAACCAAATTAAAAAGAAAAACAATTTCAACTTGTTTCTTTGCAACTGTCACAAGTGCTAACTGAAATTGGTGGGCAAAGCAATGAACATAGAAGGCACAATAATTTTCTTTCAAGATCAAACTTTTTAGGCCATTGAATTCTCCTTGTATGTTACTAGCTTCATCATATCCTTGTCCATATACTCTTGCCAAGCTTAAATTATATGTTGTCAATAATGACCCCAAAGCAAATTTTAATGATAAAGCACTCTTAGAAACATGAACAAAGCCAAGAAAACGCTCCACAACATGTCCTTCTCTATTCACATAACGTAAACAAACAACCATTTGCTCCTTAATAGAAATATCTCTAGCTTCATCAATCAAAATAGCAAACATATCTTCTCCAAGATCATCAATAACAACTTTAGTCGTTTCACTAGCAGTTACTCTTACAATATCTTTTTGAATTTGAGGTGCTACTAATTTTAAATTTCCACGAGCATTTTTAAAACATGATCAATCTCTTCATTATGTTGGGCAAGAAACTTTAGAAGCTCCAAGAAATTATCTTGATTACTTGAATGTTTTGATTCATCATTACCACATAAAGCCAGTTCATGTCATAATAGAAATTAATGCAATCAACTGTAGTCGTCAAGTGAATTCGATAATCATTTTTAAGTTGCTTAGATTGCTTGCAAATAGCAAATTCAATATGTTGCTTTTGGTTCATGAGTGCCTGACATTTTCTCTAAGATTGATTATGAGCACTATCATGATTTCCAACATAAATTTGTAGTCTCTCCTTTTTTCTCCAATTTGAAAAACCCTCTATTACAAATGCATCATTACCTCCAACCTCAAGTTTCATGAGATAACAACAAAGACAAAAGACAACATCTTTTAATATACTATACTCTAACTAATTGTCAAAGTCATCAAACCAGTTAGGATTAAATCTACGAAAACAAGACCCACAATTAGTTTTTGGGAAATCATGGTCTCTTGGTTGATATGGATCTTTTTGCAAATAGGCCCTTCGAGCTTCATCTCAGTCATTTGGATGATAATCCGAAATGTTATGTCATTGTTCAGGATCTACAGGATGACTTTTCACATTAAATTCAATAAACCTCTTCTTACTAGATGAGGTCAATAAGGTACTTTGACCAAGTGTTTGAGAGTCCAATGGTGGTTTTCTTTTGAGAAATTTGTCCATTGCTAATAAAACATAATTTATGAGCCTAATTAGTAATTGGTTAACAATAATACTAATACTGCATTACTAAATTCATAATTTTTCCAAAAACTCAACAAAGCACACACTTTATAAAAAATACCAAATTTTACAATATACAAAATAGTAATAATAGTATCAATAACAATAGCGGACATAAAGATAAGTTTCTCATAAAAATTAATGAATGAAATTCTAAACTTATTTCATTGGTATTTGGTTGGTACTTGGTAGAGCAAAATTCAACACTCTGCCATAGAAAATGGAAAGGGAACCTACAAGCACAACTAGCAATTGTAATAAAATATTTTGCAAAGCTTATTAGGCAAAGTCAGGAATGAAAAATTGGGAAATTTAGGGAAAACATAATTTATCAATACACAGTTAAAAAATTTAAAAAAAAAGTACACTAAAAGGAAAAAAATTTAAGAAGAAAATACTTATAGTTTATGGAGAACCATCGGAACCACGAGTCTCTGTTACCGCCATCAGAGCGTTGCAAATCTGGACATGAAGAAGCGTAACAGTGAAGATGGAGAAGGAGGTGAAGACGGAGAAGCATAACAGTTACTAACAGTAACAGACCACTTGCCTCTGGTCAAGACGGAGAAGGAGGTGAAGAACGAAGCGTAATAGTGAATACTAAAGATAAGTTTGAAAAGTGAAGAAAAGAAAGCGTAATAGAGAAGTTTGAGAATGAAAAGTGAAGAAAGTTGTAAGCGTAAAGTGGAAGGAAGCAAAATTTTGACTTTTGTACAATTTGTACTTAAATGATAAATCATGTGGGGCAGGGGACACAAGGGTGGGGAGTTTTATAAAAGAATTAAAAAAATAAATTTTACTTTATATCATTGTAAATTTGTTAATTTATTTATACATGAAGGTAAAAGTTACACATATTAAAAAATAAAAGAGATAAATATATACAGATACAAAAGTTATACATAAAAAAAATAAAAAAAGATATATACATATATAGTATAAAAAAAAATAAAAAAGCTTTCAAGTTGAGTAGGGGTATGTGTTCCCATTTATTTATACGTGTATCCATCCCTGCATTCATCAATAAACAAAATTAAAATGATAGTAGCTTAGCTTATTACATATTCAGAATAACTTATAATCAAAAACTAATTTTAAAAATAAAAAGTGATTATTTCCCCTAAAACAATCTAAACCAAACATGCTATTAAACTGTTTGGCTATGGTATTTAATTAACTGTAACTTAGCTTCAGTAATGCAACCAGTCTTACTTACTGAATGGGCCATGCTTACTGAATGGCCCAACCATAATGTTAGTTGAAAATTTTGTTTGGTAACACAAAATTCATCCAAAAATGCACACACATACTTGTATTTTTTCAATTATCCATTTGGTAACAATCGATATGTAAGTAAAATACACATGTCTTATATTTGGTTAGTTATGAATTTATATGAACTTTTATGAGGATTTATGCTACTAACTATTGAATTCTACATTTTAATTTATATTTGATCTTTCTCTATGTTTTTAGGTTTATAAAGAATGTTTTGATATGATTTCATAAAGATTTGGATGAATTTATTTCAAAAGAATTGAGCTCAGAATTAAGATTGTCAAGATTCGCATAATTCTTGACCCTTGTATGATAAAATAGACATAACTTTAGTTATAAAAAGTTGAAATGAGAGTTAGGATGAAACTTTTTACTCTATTATATTAAATATTTGATTTTTTTCTTTGTTGATAAAATAATTATTTTTTTTAGTGTTCTTAATGTTTAGGATATGTTGTCGGCCATACTTAAATGATCCTAAGTGTTAGGATCAAGAGATAAAGTCCAATACTTAATAATCTAAAAATTAAACTTAAGAATTAAGACATAGATATATACTTGATCATTCGAAGGTAAACGGGATATCATAAAACTTAATAAGTTATAACTAATTTAATTTTCATGAAAATAAGATTAATTTAGTTTTAACACATTTTTAATGTCAAAAAATTAAGTTTTAAATAATTTAGGATAGATGATCTTTAAAAATATAATTAATAGATAATAAATAAAGAATAATGTCGATTATTATGGCTAAAAATCAATGTTCGCAGAAAAATGAATGTCACATCCATAAATCTGATTCAATTGGATAATTTTGCAAATATCATTCCATTTGATTCAGATGGATAATTTTGCTAATATCATTCCATTTAATTTTTTTAATGAACATCATTCCATTTAATCAAACTTCCGCTAAAGGATAAAATATGCAGTGACTATATTTCTGCATGTTACCTATTTTAACAGATCACTACTCACATTTGTCTACCGTGATATATTTTAATCGACATCCAACGGTTAAAAATCAGTGAGTATCGATGCTCCCTTAAAATCGGTGAGTATATTAAACGTTTCCCTTTGCACATTGCACTTCCAGAATAGACACCCAACATGAATAAATTTCAGATTCTTCAACCTAGCGAAATGGATGAAGTTGGAACAACCCACATATTTTGACGAAGAGCAATGCTTTGTTAAGAAAAAAGCAGACGGAGCATTTTGGTATTTTTCTATCCCACTTTTAAGGGAAATAATTGTAAAACTTAAAACTTTGGATAAAACGTAATTTGAGATTTTCTAGTTAAAGGATTTCGGATAAGATCAATGTTTTCAAAATCACACCGGTCAATGAACCAGTTAAGGGAGAAGACATTTTGAGGTTCAACCGGAATTTTATTTTATACATGACTATATGTTTTACAAATATTTGATAGAAGGTAAAAAAATATAACATACATATTTAAGTATATAAATAAAATCATAAGAAAAACATCAAAACATATATATTTATATAAATAAAGTGCTTCAAGACACATTTATTATAAGTCAAAATATTATATAAGTACATTAAATATATCTTAAACAATAGAGAAATATCTAAATATATTTCAGTAAAAACTTCTAAATATTTATTATGACGATGTCTATTTCTTAGCCTTTCAAAATCTTCTCCATGAATTCCTTATCATAAATGATGCAATCATGTCTAGTTATAATAATAATAATAATAATAATAATAATAATAATAATAATAATAATAATAATAATAATCTATACATTTCAAGGCTCATTTAAAAAAAAAGTCTTGCCATATGTCACTTTTATAAGCATTCGATTTTTTTTCCACATAATTTTCCTTTCTTTAAAAATGGTAAGTTAAAAGAGTTCTAAATTTCAAAATTATTTTTAAAAAATACAAATAACGTTTATTCATTTTAATTGAAAATAATAATAGATCACCAATAAAACTAACTTGTAATAATCTTAATCTATACATTTCAAGGCTCATTTAAAAAAAAAAAAGTCTTGCCATATGTCACTTTTATAAGCATTGGATTTTTTTTTCACATAATTTTCCTTTCTTTAAAAATAGTAAGTTAAAAGAGTTTTAAATTTCAAAATTATTTTTAAAAAATACAAATAACGTTTATTCATTTTAATTGAAAATAATAGATCACCAATAAAATTAAATTGAATATAATATAATCAAGTTCTTTTGTGGTATGTAAAAGAAGGGCAGTGTCAATGAAAAAAGTAAGAAGGGTAGTGTAAATGAAAAAAGTGACACATGTCATTACGTGATTTAACCTTAAGTAAAAAATAATTTATATTATAATAAAATAAAGGAAATAATAGCACAAAAAGAATTTAATTTAATAAAATTAAGGAATTAATGTCATAATTACGAATATTGATTTTGATTGTTTAGAAAATATTAATATATAAGTGTTTCGGACTAGGTTATGGGTCTATAGATTTAGAGCAATCAGACCCGTTAGAATAGAACCTAGATATTACTGTGCACCTATAACTGCCTATCCTCAAGGCATAAATCCCTTATAATCTTTTTAAGAGCTATAAATGTCAATCATACCCCACAAAAATAAGGGTATTGTAGGGAATAACGGTTACTCGAATTCTAATAAACAACATTAATTCAGATTGCATATTACGATTCGTTACAGTAAAACACTCATACATATACATAGCAAGGGAAAAAAAGGTAGGAATCAAATCTCTAATTCTATACACTGTCTCCCTTGTGCACAAACTAACTTGAGCGTCAGAATACATTTTCCAGTTACCCACCCCTCGCTCCATCGTTGTTGTTGTTGCACCACTGAGGTATCCACTATTACCTACATTTTCATATAACCCTTTGAATTCAGTTTAGAATATTGGTGTTGTATGTGGGAAACATAAACTTCTACTCTCATCACCACCATCAACACTTTCATAACCACCATCATCATGGTTAACACGAGGAGGGGATAAACCTTAACCAACTAGAATCGAGCTTCTATTGCGTGCAACCCACCATCTGCAAATCGTCGTCCAACACCTGTCCCTGCTACTCATGAGCTACTTCTAAAACTAGTCGTAGCTTAACTAGAACCCAAACATGATGGGTTGGAGACTTTTTCCACTAGGATAATCTCCCATCCCCTTCCCCGCAAGTTCTACTGAGGCAACGTCTAGGTCTTCTAAGAACACTTTCTAGGGATGCTGGATAATGGGTATCAGTGCTACAACGCCTTGGAGATCGAGTGCAGAAAGGCGAGAACTAGTCTCTGAGAAGAAATTGTGAAAATAGAAGAGATAGAACTTAGGAAGACAATCGTCGCCACACTGAAGTAACTCGAACAATAAACACTATCTCGGGGGACTTCGCAGGCGACATTGATTCTGGAAACTCCAAGAAGAGGGCCCTCTGAGCTGTAATGAGCTTAGCATCCTTCATAGAAACTAAGTCTGGCAAAGGGTCAAGAAAAACTCCACCAGTCTCGTTCTTTGATGAGGATTATGGAAATACCATCCCGAATCATGATGACCTTATGGTCATTACCGAAATAATCACAAATCCCGAGGTCTGCAGAATGTTTGTAGATCAGGGGAGTTTGGCTGACATTATGTTCCTAAACTTGTTCAACAAGCTAGGATTGTTGAAAGAAGAACTAATCTTGTACACCGATGAGTTAATCAGATTCACAGGAGATAAGATCACCCTGATTAGGTATATTGAGACTTACTTGGCTTTGGGAGAAGACCCCCTCTTTAAAACTGTCAAGGTCAGGTTCTTAGTGGTTGACTGCCCTTTGTCCTATAATGTCATTTTGGGTCGTCTTTCACTCAATGCCTTTGGGGCCATGATTTCCACACTCAACTTGAACATGAAATTTTTAGATTGACATGACAGAGTTGTGACAGTCAAAGGGGACCAAGCCACGACGAGGAAGTGCTACAACAAGAGCCTAAAAATCGCCAAAAAAAACCAGGATCGTGGATCGAAGCAATAATTCAACTCCAATCACTACGGACACCGTGAACGTCCTCCTGACCGAGTTAGACGTATGCGAAGAGATCCCCGGTACATGTCCCAACCTGACGAAGAGCTCCAGCCTCTTCAACTTGGCACCAAGCTAGAAGGTAACCAAGATTAGAGGGCAACTCAGTCAGGAGGAAAGATCCCAGTTAGCCGAGGTCTTGCAGAAAAACAATGATTTCTTTGCCTGGACTTCTGCAAACATATCAGGTTTAGACCCAGACTTTATCTATCACCGACATTCTATCATGAAGAATGCAAAACCGGTGGCCTAGAGGAAAAAGAAGGTTGGTACAAAAAGGCAAGAGGTGATCTAGAAATAAGTGAAGGAGCTCATAGACCCCAAATTCATCAGAGAGGTTTCCTATACCATGTTACTTTCTAACGAGGTCTTAGTCAAGAAGGCAAATGGGAAGTGGCATATGTGTGTTGATTACACTGATCTCAATAAGGCGTGTCCAAAAGACCCCTATACACTTCCCAACATTGATAAATTGGTGGATAACTCATTCGATTTTAAGTTTTTTTCCTTGATGGATGCTTATTCTAGCTATAACCAGATCCCCATGAACGGTGAAGATGAATACATGACTACATTCATAACCGAGATGGGGAGTTACTACTACCGGGCCGTGTCGTTTGGACTCAAGAATGCAGGAACAACTTATCAGCGTATGATGAACAAGGTCTTTGAGGGACAACTTATCGTTGAAAAACAAAGCCGGCCTCGTACTAGAATATTCATTAGGGTTTAAGTTTTCTACATCAAACAACCAAGCTAAATACGAAGCATGTATAGTAGGAATCAACATGGCGAATGAGATGGGAGCTACCGACATAGCCCTATGCAGTGACTCACAGCTGGCGACATCCCAGATCCGAGGGGAATATCAAGCTAAGAACCCCTTAATGCAGAAGTACTTAGCCAAGGTAAAAAGGTTGATGAAATATTTTGATATCATCAGAGTGGAACACATCTCGAGGCAGCAAAACTCCAGAGTTGACATCTTGTCAAAATTGGCTAGTATAAAGAGCCCAGGCAATAACAAGTCTGTGATCCATAACACCCTACTCACTCCTAGTATCACAGACAATGAAGTCCTCCTATTGGAAAATGACGAAACTTAAATGACACATATACTTGCCTACCTCCGTAGTGCCTTACTGCCCGAGGATAAAAAAGAAGCCCAGAAGATAGTATAGGCAGTGGCCTGGTGCACCATTTATGATAACCAGTTGTATCACCGTAGATTCTCTTCTCTCCTCCTCAAGTGTCTTGGTCCCAAAGAGTGATAAACACCATTTTTATATATTAGTAATCCCTCATATTTAGTCTCTTAGACCTCTTATATGCTTAATTGATTAGTTTTGACCATATTTTATAAGTTTGGGTTCAAATTAGACTTAATTGTATTTTTTAGTATTATAGAGAATTTTACACTATTTCTGTATTTTAGGCATAACTTGAGTTATAGATATCTAAAAATTATAACTTTTATCTTGTAGGAAAGCTAAGAGAAAGCTCTACGACTTTGATAAGATCTCGAAGGCTGAATCAAATGTCTAGTTAGTTAGATTGAGCCACGAAGTTAGAACAAAGATGCTATCATCGGAACCTGGACAATGTGCAACGATTGAGCCATAATTTTAGTTGTAGATGTCATTTGGAGCTGAAGTCAGTGCTATTTGAAAGATAAGGCATAGATCTTCAATTGTTATACCACATATCAAAAGTATGATGTTTTGATAGTGTTTCCATCATTTGAAGTCTATTGATAGACATAGAGAGTTGTTAAGAATATTTTAGGCATAACTCTCCATCTTAAGCTCAAATTATGCAAATTAGGTATCCATTTAAAGCTAAAGGAAGAGGATTAACCCTAAGCTGCAGCAACAGCAATAGTAGCCACCACAAAATAGTTATTTAAGGAGCAACATCCACCATGAAAGAAAGAACTTAATTTTCTCCTAGTCGTTCTTGTCTGCACTTCTCTCTTCATCTTTCTTCTTCACCCTTCTCTCTAGGTTTCTTTCTTTTATGTTTCTCTTCCCTCGCATCCTCATGGGTGAGAAGGAAGAACTTTTTAATCAATCCTAGGGATTGAAACATTCTTGATGTTAAATTTTGAGATCTTGCTATTAATGTTTACATTCTTATTGTTAATCAAATTTTTCTCATCCTTCTCTTGATTATGCTACATCTTCATTGAATACTTAAGTCAGTTTAGGTGTTCATGCGATGGTTGCTTAACTATCATGTATTTGTAGAAACAAAACAATACATCAAAGGCTTCTTGGATATTATTTGTTAAGCTTGGTTGAATTATGAGTTTTAGATTAATTAAGGATTATATGAGCGCTTAATTTATTTAACCTCGATTAATTAAATTCTGGGTGCTTGGAGAATTCATAGGTTATTTTAAGGCTTCTTGATGTGATCTAAGGCCAATATTCTAATTAACAATTGAATGGAAAAGACTAAACAATGCATCAAAGGTTTTTAATGGATTATTTAGCTTGGTTGAATTATGGATTTTAAGTTAATTTAGGATTAGATGAGTGTTTAATTTGTTTAACCTTGATTAATTAAATTCTAGATGTTTATCTAGTAGATAACTCATTGATCATTTTAAGACTTCTTGATGTGATCTAAAGCCTAGAAGTTGGTTAACAATTGAATGAATTCTTAGTGATTAAGAATGTACTAAACTTAAGAATAGTTAATTTCCTTATATTGATTATTTACTTAATTATGTTTATAATTTTTAATTACTTTCTATTAATTAATTCTGCAACCTTTTTCTCCTCTTTGTTAACTTCTTAATCTGATTGCTTAATTAGAGTGATCCAAGGGCTCAACCTGATTGTGCCTTATACTACAAGTATTTTGGTGAATCGGTTTATAAATTAATTTAATTTGATAGTCTCGACAACTATCAAATTTTGGCGTCATTGCCAGAGATTATTATGATCTTGATTAATCATATTAGGAGTTTATCCTCACTAACCCTTGTTTTGCATCTGTTTTGCTATTTTAGGTGGTTTTCACCAAAATCACTTCTCCCAATGGCATTTTTGTAATTTTTGTTTGGACAAATGTGCTCCAAATGAGTTGAAAATTGGTTAGTTGAAGGAATTTGAGCAAACCAGGGTGGACCTTACGGTGAAGCGTGAGCCTTGTAGAGAATGTCATTTTCCTTCATTCTTATGAGGATCTATCATTCTTGAACTTTTCGATTTGAAGCTACCTTGTTTGTTGTTTAAAATGTGAAGAAATTTTACTTCATAAATTGTGCTACAAGTAATTCCCTCGTTTCAGATAGTTTTCAACACAATTGTGGTCTTCAAGTGCAAGAACAAACAGTTGTTTACACCACTTGATAAGAATATTTCTTCTTTCTCTCCTTTATTTTACTCGTCCTAGATTTGTTAATGATATTTATGGGATATTGATGATTTGATGATTTTTAAGCTTTACATTGAGGACAATATATAATTTAAGTATGAGGAGGAATTACATTTTATTTATTATTTCTGTTTTTATTCTATTTTTCTGTTTTACTATTTTTTTTATTTTTTCTATTTCTGTTTACTATTTTCTATTTTCTTTGTCTATTTCTATATTCCATCATTCTTGATCTATGTTTTTCAATTGAAGTTACTATGCTTGTTAGTTTAAGATATAAAGAAATGTTACTTCATGAATGTTTTAATTCCTTAAATTTTTGGTTGCTCTCCTTTTGCATTCTTGAACATCATTGGAAAGCGAATTTGTGTTATTTTTCCTTTGTTCCCTAGTAGTGGATTTCTACTTTTGCCCGGGAGTGCAAAAGGCTAAATGTGGGAGAATTTGATAAACACCATTTTTATATATTAGTAATCCCTCATATTTAGTCTCTTAAACCTATTATATACTTAATTGATTAGTTTTTACCATATTTTATAAGTTTTGGTTTAAATTAGGCTTAATTGTATTTTTCCAGCATTATTGAGAATTTTGCATTGTTTCTGTATTTTGGGCATAACTTGAGTTCTAGATATCTAAAAATTATAAATTTTATCATGTAGGAAGGCTGAGAGAAAGATGTTTGATGAAAGCTCGAAGGCTGAATCGGATATCTAATGGGTCAGATTGAGCTATGAAGTCAGAACAGATATATTATCACTGGAACCTAGACGATGTGCAAAGATTAGGTCATAATTTGGGTTGTAAGTGTTATTTGGAGTTGAAGTCGGTGTCATTTGAAAGATAAGACATAAATCTTCAATTATTATAAAGACCACATATCAAAACTATGATTTTTTTTATGGTATTTTCATTCTTTGAAGTCGGGTGATGGGCTTAGAGAGCTTTTAAGAATATTTTGGGCATAACTCTCTCATCTTAAGCCCAAATTATACAAATTAGGTATCGAATTAAAGCTAAAGGAAGAGGATTAATCCTAAGCTGCAGCAACCACTACAAAATAGTTATTTAAGAAGCAGTAGCCACTATGAAAGAAAGAACCAAATTTTCTCTTAGCCGCTCTTGTTTGCACTTTCTCTCTTCATCTTTCTTTTTCTCCCTTCTCTCTAGGTTTCTTTCTTTTATGTTTCTCTTCCCTCTCATCCTCATGGGTGAGAGGGAAGAACTTTTAATTAATCCTAGGGATTGAAACATTCTTGATGTTAAATTCTGAGATCTTGCTATTAATGTTTACATTCTTATTTTGTAATCAAATTTCTCTGTCCTTCTCTTGATTATGCTACATCTTCATTGAATGCTTAACTTGGTTTGGGTGTTCATGCAATGGTTGCTTAACTATCACATGTTTGTAGAAACTAAACAATGCATCAAAGGCTTCTTGGATGTTGTTTGTTAAGCTTGGTTGAATTCTGGGTTTTAGATTAATTTAGGATTAGATGGACGCTTGATTCATTTAACTTTGGTTAATTAAATTCTGGGTGCTTAGAGAATTCGTAGGTTATTTTAAGGCTTCTTAATGTGATCCAAGACCAAGAATCTAATTAACAATTGAATGGAAGAGACTAAACAATGCATCAAAGGTGTTTGATGGATTGTTTTGCTTGGTTGAATTATGGATTTTAAGTTAATTTAGGATTAGATAAGTGTTTGATTCATTTAACCTTGATTAATTAAATTCTATATGCTTATCTAGTAGATAACTAATTGATCATCTTTAAGGCTTCTTGATGTGATCTAAAACCAAGAACTTGGTTAATAATTGAATGAATTCTTAGTGATCAAGGATGAATTAAACTCAAGAATAGTTAATTTCTTTAAATTGATTATTTACTTAATTATGTTTACAATTTTTAATTACATCAAATACTTTGGATCTTCTTGTAATTTAACTTGGACCTTATGCAAGGGCTTTTAGATCATTTTGCATATCAAATGTGAGTTCCAACTCCTTAACCTAACTGATGTAATATACAACTATAAATATCAATATAAGTATTATAAGATATCATCTTACAATAAATAATGATGAAAACATACTACTTTCTTGCTCCTTGAGCCATTCATCAAATATATCAAAATGTTATGCAAAGCGACACTTACGCTTTGATCTTTTAATCTCACCAATACGTTCACTACGCTTGTAACTCAGAAATATCAATATTGTTATCAAATAAAGTTATATACAGTTAATAAAATAGAGATATACCATTCACTTTTTTATAATTTTCAACCACATCAAATTCGCAATTGAGAAGGATATATCGATGAGCCTGCAACCATGTTTTCTTATCCATAAAAAATGTTTCTATTTTGCCTTATGGTTGGCCAATAGTAATGAAATGACATCCTTCTTTATCATCTGCATGCTCAATCTCATTTTCATTTTTTATTGACCAATAAGACCTTGAATCTCTACCATCCATATATCTTGAGCAAAATGTTCGACACTCATTTGCAAGATATGCTTCTGCTATTGAACCTTCTAGGTGTGCACGATTACGAATATATGATTTTAAAG
This sequence comes from Ormosia emarginata, assembly GCA_029884605.1. Lineage (NCBI taxonomy): Eukaryota > Viridiplantae > Streptophyta > Magnoliopsida > Fabales > Fabaceae > Ormosia > Ormosia emarginata. The sequence goes on along the minus strand of JAQQTP010000058.1, from coordinate 2,247,931 downwards.
TAGATAAGTACCTATGGCATAAAATAATGTTATCAGTCTAATATTTTAATAACTAAGTACAACTTATGATATATAAAAAACTTAATGTGATTCTTCTTGCCTCTCAATTACGTGCATCCAGTGATAATGTACCGGGCTTGCAATTATAGCCTTGGTTGCCAAATGAATAACCAAATGTACCATAACTGCAAAAAATGATGGGAGGAAGAATTTCTCCATATTACACAATGTTAGTGCGATTTTTTCTTCAAGTTACTTTAACCCTTCCATTTTAAGCACTTTATTGTAAAGCACCTGAAAGAATGTGCATAGTTCAATCAAAACAGAACTCACTTTTTGATCTATTGTTCTCCACAATGCAAGAGGAAGAAGTTCTTGCATTATAGTATGGTAATCACGAGTTTTTAACCCTAATATTTTTTTTTATGAATGCAACATAAGATATTAGATGCATAACCATGTGGAAACTTAGTATTTTCTAGTACTTCGTAGAATGACTTCTTTTCCTTTGAGGGCATTGTGAAATAAGTAGGAGGAAGATATGTCCTCCCATTTGCTCGTTGTTGAGGCCATAAGCTTGGTTTTATGTTCATCTTCATCAAGTCCAACCAAGCTTCTAAGTTGTCTTTTGGCTTTTTACCAAGACTCAACAATGTAAAAATCAAGTTATCGTATACATTTTTTTCTAAGTGCACCACATCAAGGTTATAGTGCACCAAGTTGTACTCCCAATAAGGCAAATTGAGAAAAATACTGCTCTTTCTCCATATTTTTTTCATTACCCTACTTACCCTATCACTCAACTTACTAATAGTAAACTTTATGCCTCTAACTTGATTTAGAACCAATGACCCAAATATTGGACAAGGTGCAGCAGGCCTTAATTTTTTAGTCCTATCGAATGACTTTGCATCATTTCAATATTTATGCCCTAGCTTCAAGAAATGTTGATGGCCTATGTAGCAAAAGTTTCTTACCATGTTTGAGCCTTTTAGATTGAGTGCTTATGTTGCAAGAAGGGCATGCAAATTGACCACAAGTGCACCATCCAAATAGAGTACCATATGCTGGGAAATTATTTATGGATCACGTGACAACTTCTTATATTTGAAATACCTCCTTAGCAAAGGCATCATACATTTTTACCATATCCCATAATTCATTTAACTCTTCTATTAAAGGTTCCAAAAATACATCAATCTTATTTCCAAGACCTTTTGGTCCAGGAATGAGTAAGGAAAGAATGAAGAACTCTTGCTTCATGCACAACCATAGTGGAAGACTATATGGCACTAAAATCATAAGCCATATGCTGTAAACACTTCACATTGTGCCATATAGATAAAAGTCTTCATTAGTTAATCCTACACGAACATTGCGGGGATCTTTAGCAAATTTTGTGTGATAACTATCAAAACTTTTGCAAACTTCAGAATCTATAGAATGTCATAAAACCCCATTTTTATGGCATTGTTCATAAAGCCATTTCATCAGTTTAGAAGTTTTTGAAAACATAATCTTTGCAGCCTTGATTTCAGAGGAAAATACCTTAAGACCTTGGTTGGAATTTTTTTTCTTTGTTTGTCCATTTAGAAGCCCCACAAATTGAGCATTCATCAACATCTTTATTAGCAAACTCTTTCCTAAAAACATGCAATCATTAGGACAAGCATGCATCTTTTCATACTTTAAACCTAGTCCCTCAACTATCCTTTTGGTCTCATAAAAGGAAGAAGGCAACTTTTCCCCCTCAGGCAATGCATCCTTCAATAGTCCAAGCAAAGCATTAAAAGAGACATTTGTCTATTTGAATAGTTGTTTTCAGTGGTAAAGATGCACTAAAAAAGAAAATTTATTGAATTTCTTGCATCCAAGGTATAGTTCTTCATCTACATCTCTCATTAGCCGTTCAAACTTCTCCACCTCTGAATGAAGTTCATTTCTTGATGAATGAGTAGTGTTTTCTTCTAAGTTTGGCTCCATCTCACCTTTTTTGCTAATGTTATTATCCATGAATTGGGTAAAGCTTCCAAAAGCATCACATATTAGTCCTACCATATCTTCATCCCTAAAAACTTCTTGTCTATAATTAGTTTCTTCATTACAATTTGGCACATTGGTTGACTCCCCATGACAAAACCAGGTATCATATGAAGGTATAATATCATTAACCACACAGTGATCATATGCCACTACGTGATTTCCTAAATAATGTAGCACATATTCTTTACAAGGACATGGAGTTGTTTCTCTATCATGTTTTTCACGGAAAGCATGGTCTATAAACTTCTCTACTCCATCCAAATAATCTTTAATAACTCTATCATAGTCCATCCACATTCTACTTCTAGGATTGTACATGACCATTCAAGAAATCCTATTTCTTCTAATTAATATTTTAAAAATAATTTGAAATATTTTAGCATAAAAGTGAAAAGGCATTCAAAACTATAAACTAACTGTAATCAAAAGTATGATACAATACCAATAGAATACTAACATGATTACATAACACAAAAATGACCTTTAGATGATAAAAAGTGAAACATTTAATTTCATGGAATAGGGACAACAACAACATCATATTGCATAATCAACATGTCCTACACAACTGTCCTAAACAATTGTCCTAAACAACACATCATTTAACTTTCAATGCTACAACTAAGAATCTGAACATGTGCAAGGAAAGGGAGGAATAAGAAACAAAATTCATTAGAGTAGAAAGAAGGAAGTACACTAGCAAGGGACAAGATATCCTTTGAAGGGAATAAAAAAAAAAGAAAGCAAAAACATGTCAATTGGATTTTTGTAATAAAAATAAACTTTATAAGGATTGTATTAGCCTTATGATCAGTTAAAGAATGACACATAGGCTTTTTTTATAAGAGAAGAATATATTATTTGAAAGAAAAAAAGGAAAGTACATCCAAAGATATGTGTCATCTACTACCTTCTTGTTGGTACTCATGTTAATTGTTACATTCAATTTAATGATATCATTATACATTCCCATCAATGTTTTCCTCTAAGTAATATACTTGTCTTACTTCTTAGTTCTTAAGCAATACAAGCGTATGGCTAGATTGATTAACAACCATGGATGAACTATCCGAAATGTACCAAAAAGAGTTTTTAAAGTGTATATGCCAATGTTGTTTCTTGGGACAAGCAAGGATAATATTCTTTTTCATGTTGTGGAATTCTGAAAGAGGCTAACTATAAGCAATTAACCATTTATTAGGAAAAATAGTCGAGGTTAACATACAAACATTAAGAAAACATATTTGAAAAACCAACCTAAATTACAAAATCCAAGTGAAAATTGTATTCAAATAAGCTAAATGTCTTGTATTGCACTTAATTTAAATCATAAGAAATTAAAGAAAATATTAGGGGATTAGAAGCAATTTCGGGGTTTCATAACACAAATATTAACAAAAGAACAACCTAATACCTATACTTTTTACCTCCCTCCCCCCTCTCTCTCTCATAAAAACTTGAGACAAATGATGAGCATCCCTTCTTACATTGACAAATGAATTATTAAGTAAACATTAAAGTCATTGCTTAGAGCTCTACAATCAGTAATATTATTGTTCTGCGTATGTAAAGTGCATGAAGTAATTAAAATTATATTAAAATCTCCTCTCTTTTATTGAATGAGTATTAAAAACTCCTTTTTGGCAGTATCACAAGTGAGATGGAAAGTAGACTTCTATTTTTAGTGTCAATGGCTACTAAACAGTATAGTAAAGTAAATATGAGGTTCGCCTATGACTAATAATCTCATCAAAGAACAAAAAAAATGCAACAATTGCACATCAAACTATCAGTAATGGAGATTCCGTGAAAACAAGCATGAGTAGAACACCTAAGAGATGCAAAAAAATACAAAATAACAAATCTAAGGCCAAATGAGACAATTGAAAGAAATTTAAAGCAAAGAGGCGTATGAACCACGAATTTAGAGCAGATCTTAACTAACCAAACATAAACATAGTTGGACTATAAAAAAAGAAGAACTCACATGGAAGAGCTGACCTTCTAGGTTCTTGATTGCGATCCTTATGGAAACAAAGACTCTACAGGAAACAAAACAAAGATTGAAGTAAATGATGGAAGTTGAAGATGATCACACATGCATAAACTCCTCAAGCTGAAGATGGTTGAAATGTTGGATTGATTCATTCTTCTATTTTCAGAGGGGGCGATTCTGTGTTAGGTGAGAAACAAAATAATTGGAGGGAGATGAAATGGAAAATTAGAATTTTTTTTTATGAAAAACAAAAGAATTGGAGAGAGTTGAAATTAATGAAAGTCTCCTAGTGAGTGAATAACATCATATTTATCGGTAATTTATTAAATTGCCAACGTAAAATGAGTTTTGGCGGCTAATGAATATTAGTAAGGCAAAACTCAATTTAGAAAATAAATTATTCGCAATTGCTCTATGGCCACTAAACAATTGCCGCTAAAAGACACTTTTGTTGTAGTGGATCATATACCACCTCTAGGAGACATTACCAATGACTGGGGAAGGGAGATGGTTGATGACAAAGATAACAGTGACAACAACTTCACCTCAATCACACTCGGGACAAGAGGAGGAGACAAGCATTGCTCGAATGGATCAAAGTGAAAGATATGACGATGCTTTCTTTCAGCACATCTATTCTATTGAGAAGTGTCAGGACATGATAATTTAGAGATAGTATCTTGTTCAAAAAGAAAGGTTAGAAGTCTTGAGTCATGATACTCTATGGCATTATGTCGATGAAAAACTTTAATAACTTTAGAAAACTGTGTTTCGATCATTGTAGAAAAATTGATATAAATTTGAGGCAACTCATAATGATTTTTCATCAGATAAATTCAAATAAAACGAGAATAGTCATCAATAAATATCACAAAATACCGATTACCTCTCATAGCTGGATTGGGAGTAGGCTTCTAAACATCAAAATGCATAAGATCAAAAGGAAAATCAGAAATAGAAATATTTTTATTAAAGGGTAATGCAGGTTGTTTAGTGGTTTAACAAAAAGTATAATGAAAAGGCTCATTCGTAACTGAACTTAGAGTCTCATGGGATATAAGGGAATGCAATTTTTCTAGTGAACTACGAGCAAGACGTTGGTTTCATAACTAAATGGAGGAGGTGGTAGACGCTGCACAAAGATTCGATGCATGAGTAATATGAAGTTTGGTGAGCTCAAACAACCTTCTGACCTTACATCTAGTCCCTATAACTTGTCTCGTATGTGGATCCTACACACAACAACCAAAAGAAGAAAATGTGACTTCATAGCCAAGGTCACACAATTGTCCAACAGAACAAGTTTAATTTGAATGAGATAGGTATCAGGAAAACTAAGAGTTGACAGAGAGATAGAACCCTTATGACTTATGTTCATAAGAAATCCATCAACATTATATATAAAATGTGCAATGTCATTAATGTATATGGATGAAAAGAATTGAGATGTAGACATTATATGGTTAAAGCAAGCAGAATCAAAGTACCACCTAATATTACCTAGTGTGGTGAATAAAGCAGTGGAGGTATTGCCAAAATTGGAAAGTTATGGGGCATGGGTGGAGAAGCTAGAGAGTCATTAGCAGTGATAGTAACAACTGGAGGAATTATGCATAACTGAAATATATTAAGCAATGTTGGTTTTTTCCATTATAATGAAGGAAAATTCAAAAAATTGAACTTTTGGGACTAAATTGTTGAAAAAGGATATCAAAAATAGAAAGATCTTACTAAAAAACCTTAGGAAGGGTCAGGTGCCTGACGAGCGCCGAACTCAATCAAAATTATAACCGAAGTTATTACCTAAGCTTGTAGCACAGTGATAACACCGGATCGTCTCCTCAAGGATCGTAAATGCAATTTGATCAAATCAAGTGAAAGTTAGCAAAGGGGGTTTTGATGGTTCAAGGATCGTACTTAACAAAATTAACGGAAGAAATGACAATTAAAGAGTAGTCAATTTAGAAACCTATCCAAGATTGGGTGGATTCAATCATAGACCCTTCATAGAACACTTGAAGCGCAATTGAATTGTTAATTTGGATCTAACCGAGATCTCTGCATCAAATCCAGAATTCATACTAGACGATCGTCTAGAATTCAATTAACAAGTGATAAACACAAATCCGCAATCGCATCATTCATGAAAATCTATGTTAATTTCAAGTACCGAATTCAATTAACTTAGGCACAAATCAGTAACCTAACCTCTTCAATTCTGCGATTAATTTAGATCAATCAGTTCTAAGTTTCATCACAAATCTCAATCTTCATTTATGTGATTAGTTTAGATCAATCAGTTCTAAGTTTCATCACAAATCTCAATCTTAAACCAAGATCAATCAGATCAACATAAATAGAATCACCATTCATGCATTCAAGATCAAGAAGAAGAAAAAAAAGAAGAAGAAAGAGGAATTCAATTACAAATCAAATACAATGCATAACCAAGGTCTCAAGAATCCAAACCACAATCTCTTCAAGAGTTCTAAATTGACCCAAAGTAGCTTAGCCCTCCATTACCATGAAGGGGAGCATCAAAATATACAAAACTATGAGAAACTATGAAGAAGCAAGAAGAAACTTAGAGAGAAATTAAGGAGAATTACATGTTGTTCATGATAAATGGTGCCTTTTATAGAAGTCTAAGGTAACAAAATGACAAAGGGAAGTGGGTGGATGAGTGGATGAGTGAGTGGAGTGTTTGAGTGGATGGATTAGTGGGTTGGTTTAGTGGATTGGTTTAGTGGATGAGTGAGTGGAATGGTTGAGTGGTTGAATTAGTGAAAAATGCCAAAGGACTTTTGGTGAGTGGGAAATTATGGACATGAATGGGTGAGTGGATGGATTAGTGGATGAGTGGGTGGAGTGGTTAAGTGGTTGGATTAGTGTATGAGTGGATGAATGGGTGAGTTAGTGGATGAGTGGATGAGTGGATTAGTGGATGGATGAGTGGATTAGTGGATGGATGAGTGGGTGGTTAAGGATGAAAATTTCGTGTCTGACTTGGAAGCCAAAAACGACCCACTATACTTCAGAACCACGAAAAGTGTTCTTCATGAAAGTTGTAGATCCTTGTCTTGGCTATAAAATGGATAGCTGGTTCGTCCAATTTGGCTTCCTTAAGCCCAAGATATGTCCCAAATACCATAGGTTGCTCAAACCCAACTTCAGCTCCTCTGTTCCGACTTGCAAGCTCAAAATGACCTACTAGACTTCTTTTTCTCAAAATGTGTTCTTCATGAAAGTTGTTTATTTGGATCTTGACTATCCACTGTCCAAATTTCAGCCCATCTCCATTATTACATCTTGAGATATGATTTTATGAGTGCACACTGTTCGGATTCTACTGACAGAACCTGTATTCTGACTTCCATGTAAACTTAGGTCCCTTAGACATCTGAATCGGTCTTCGAGCTCTTCATCAAAGTTGTAGAGCTTCCTCTTAGCTTTCCTACAAGATAAAATTCATGTTCATCAGATATTAGGAACTCAAGTTATGGCCAAAATATATAAACAGTGTCAAATCTCAATAATGCTGAAAATATTCAATTAGGACCAATTTGAGCTCAAACTCACAAAATCATACCAAACTCAATCAATTAAGAATATGGAGAGTGTAAATGACTAAACATAAGGGTTTCTTAATGAATAAAATATGTGATTATCAAATTCCCCCACACTTAGCTTTTTGCACTCCTGGACAAGACTCAAGACCAAAACCAGGACATAAGAGATTAACAAAAATTTAAATTTCAACGACATTCAAGAACCCAAAATTTTACAATCAAGAAGAACAACCAAAGGTTCAAGGGACCAAAACATTCATGAGTTAACAATTCTCCACATCTCAAACCAACAAGCAAGGTATCTTCAACATGAATCGAGAATGATAGATCTTCACAAGATCCCCTCTCAATCTCTCAAGTGTTTAAAAGGTAGGTATTTCACTCAATTCAACCCATGAAAATTGCACTACCATAAGCTTGCTTATATTCTATTTCTCCACTACTCAAAACACATGCACACACAAATCATGATGACTTTATTCAAGGTTGTAGTGAGGTCAAGGTAACAGGAGAGGATAAAATAGATATGAGAAGATAAATACCAAAGAGAATAAAAGCAAATGAGAGCTGAGTTCAAATAACAAGCATAAAAGTTCATCCCAACTCTAGTGTATATCCCTTTACATATTCATTTCCCAATCCTTTTCTTTTTTTTATTTTTTATTTATATATATGAACATAACTATATACATATTAGGAACTCATCTTTTTGGGCACTCTTTTCTTTTTCAACAACTATTTTGTACACACACCCCCACACTTGTTCAAAAACTCATCCATTAACCAAGCTAATGTTCTTTTATTCCCTAAGGTAAAGTAAGAACACGATTTCTCATTTAAGGCACATAATGAGCTAGAAACAAGGAATGGTCAAATAAGCTCAAAGGGGTTAAGCAAAGGAAAATATACAACGTTAAGGGAATCAGAGAATTTTCAAGAAGTCAAAAGAGTGCTTGATATCATATTGAAAACAAGGTTTGCTATTTGGTTAAACTAGCTAATTAAGAAAGAGGGCCTCAATCATGTTTATGCATGCAAGTGAAATGTAGCCTCAAAAAGAATCAAAGCAAGTTCTAGAGTGGTCATTAACATGAGTGAAAATCACACAAGAAAGAAGAGAATGACACAAATGTTGAATCCATCCATTAGGCTCAAAATCTCACAAGGTATGCATCCATCAAACTCAATTCATCAATTCAATCATCCATCACCAAGCATATCAGTTCAAGAAGGGAGAAAAGTTATTCAATCATGCAATGAACCCTTTTTTGTGTTTTTTTTTAACAACCAAAAGAAACATGCTAAAATCTCTCCCCCACACTTAATATAACATTGCCCTCAATGTGAAAGAGAGATATAGAAAAGAGCAACACAACCTGATAAGAAGTGAATCAATGCAAAACAGAAAAGAAGCACACTGTCAGTTACGCATCAGACCCCATTAAAGAGAAAGTGTCAGATCTGGCTTTTTTTTCTTGTTACTTCCTTCGCTGCTTCCTGTTGACCAATCTATCTGAGCTAATACCTTATCAGGTACATACTCAAAAGCTTCTAATTTATCAATGAGCTCATCAATAGTGGAGGCAGAGATAAGAAGTTGCCTTGCCGAAGGAGTGATAAATTTCTGTTCCACAGCTTTGTCAAGAAAAAATAACAAAAGATTAAAGAAATTATTAACATTCAACAAACCAATGGGTTTATGGTGGATGTTCGGTCAACCAAGAGACAATTTGAAAAATCTCTTCCAAAGTACCAAAACCACCAGGTAAGACAAGAAATGCATCAGAATTGTCAACCATTGTTTTCATTCGTCCATGTATAGATGTTACCTGAATTTCTTCTCCAATTGTCCTTCCAGTGATGTTATTTTCAGCTAAAGGTTTAGGAATAACACCTAAAACCCGATTGCCTCCTAAAAAGCGCAGAAGTGATACAGCCCCATTAACCCACGACAACCTCCCCATATACAAGATGAATATTCATCGCAGCAAGTGATCGACCAAGAGTGCTAGGCTGCATTTACAAACTCTAATCCTTTCTCATAACTCGACCCACAAAAACACGGACATTTTTTAGGTTACGAATAGAAGCCCCATTCTATACTCTCTTCCTCCCTTTGAGTGTCTCTGAGTTGAAGGAAAATGGAGTGTTTAAATAAGAAAAAGAATGGAAATGGGAATAATTGCACCTATAAGGGTAGGTTGGCTGTTGTCAGAAAAGGTTGAAACTAAGAAACACAGAATCTTTTTTTTTCTTTTTTCTTTTTTTTTTATTTATTTTTGTTTTTTATTTTTTTTTACTTCAAGAAAACCATCAAGGTAAAGAAGTCTAGAAACCCCTGAAGGACCCTGCTCAAAGGATCGTCTGTACAAAAATCAAAATAAAACAAAATGATACAAAGATAAAAGAAATAGAAAATGATGACATACCTGTATGTACACTTTCCATGGCGTATCTTTATCTTTGCGCGTCATGAGTGCGATGAGACATCACGTCCTTTTTTTTTTTTTTTGAAATTGTTAGAAAAACTTGATGAAAGATGAGTGCATACTTACTTAAGATTGGGATGGAGGTAGTCTGCTCTTTCGGCTTTGTGCCAAAGCATTGTTGACCAGTATTCGACCCATTCAAGACCAGCGCAACATAGGGCTCCCAAAAGGGACAAGTGGCCATAATACGACTGGCTGCCTCACATGTGGGATACAATCTACCTTCTTTGTTTTTCAATTAAGAAGGCTGGATCAGGATGCATGCATTTCCCCATTCACGGTGTGTGTTACCAAAGCCAACCCTAAGACGTATACATAATTTTTGTTTTTTTTTTTTTGTTTTTGTTTTTGTTTTTGTTTTTGCTTTTTTTTTTGAAGAAGAAGATGATATATACAGATTGTTTGTGGATATGGCTCACATCTGCCTCTGGTTTAACGTCCAGTAATGGCTTAAACGTCTTCTATGAGTCGAGGATAAGCTTCCCATCTAATTTTCTTATAAATTGGCAAATAGGGTCTTTTAGAGTCAGATTCCCAAGACTGTAGCGTTTTTCTTCATCCTTGAAGAGATTCCACAATTTAAGAATTTCACGATGCACCAATCCACAAGAATGCGTCTCAAGAGTCAATAAGATATCATCTAATGACTCCTTACTCAGTCCATTCTTAATGAAGAAAATTTTATCTTCTCTATTTGCGGAAACCATCCCCAAAGTATGACATCGCTTGTTACAGCTTCCATCGTCCACATTTGTGACAGACTTGTAACCTTTTTGCTCTTCTCCTTTTAGAATATGAACTTCTTCCAAGACCGGCATATATGAGTCAAATGAAATTGAGGACTCACTGCTAATAGGACCTTCGCTTCAATTATCCAAATGTACATCTTCTCGGCATACCTTTGTGCATTAACGGTCTCAATCTTTCACATCGAACTTTGTAGATTTTTCTCGAGCATTTTGAGGAAGAGAAGGAAAATGTTTTCTCGGGTTTGAAAGAATGACATCCATTTTGAAGGAGAAGAAAGATTCATTATTTTGGGAAACCGAAAAATAAACCGACTTGAGAGTCACGAGTACCGTATCGCCACTTAACCTAAGCAACACAAAGAACTCAAGAACTTAGTTTTCCAGGAATGGTTGAGTCTTTATCCATTAACTTTAAGCGCATTACCATTCCTAGGATCCTCAATATCTACGGCCCCAGAGGATACACGTGTTTGACAGCAAAAGAACCGCGCCACCTGGATCTCAATTTTTCAAGGAGTAGGTGCAGATGATAATCTCAAAGCAGAACCTTTTTGACCAATTTCTGCAACTTTTGCAAAAGGTGTAACAGACCTTGAATAAAGTGGGCCAATAAAATCTATACTGCAAGATTTTCGCAGTTGTTGTCGTTGAAGAAAAAGTGACCTCCACTTACTTCCGAGTGACAAAATTCAATGGCACTACCTATCTCATTGTCGGACACACAGCTGTTTTTTTTTTCATTCATAATGCGGATGGAGAAGGTTCATCACCTCCACTTCTGCATTCTCTGAAAGTTCATGATACTGTTTGAGGCGGTGTCCATTTACGATGAAAGCTTTGGCAGTGACCTCACTTTTAATCTGAACAGCGCCAGAAGGAAAAACCTTAGTAACAATAAATGGTCCATCCCATCTAGACCTTAATTTGCCAGGCATTAGTCGGAGGCGGGAGTTATAGAGGAGAACTTTTTGACCAATCTCAAATGTTTTCCTCAGAATCAACTTATCATGGAAGGCTTTGGTCTTCTCCTTATAGAGTTTGGAACTTTCATAAGCCTCCAAGTGGATCTCCTCCAATTGCTGCAGCTGCAGCTTCCTCTCCATACCTGCTTGATCTAGGTCCAAGTTGCACCTTTTCACTGCCCAGAATGCATGATGCTCAATTTCCACCGGCAGGTGGCAAACTTTTCCAAAAACAATCCGATATGGAGACATCCCGATTGGTGTCTTATAAGCAGTCCAGTAAGCCCATAAAGCATCCTCAAGTCTCTTGCTCCAGTCCTTTCTGTTAGGTTGAACTGTCTTCTGGAGTATCTGTTTGATCTCCCTGTTGGAAATCTCGGCTTGCCCATTAGTTTGGGGATGGTAAGGTGTAGAAACTCTGTGCAAGACCCCATACTTTTTCATCAAAGCTTCCATGCTTCGATTACAAAAATGTGAACCTTGATCACTAATGATGGCCTTCGGAACTCCAAACCTGTAGAAAATCTGTGATCTAACAAAATCCACAACTTTGGAATCATCAGTCCGAGTAGCTTTCGCCTCCACCCACTTGGATACATAATCAACAGCTAGCAAAATGTAAACAAAACCAAAAGAAACAGGAAAGGGTCCCATAAAATCAATACCTCATACATCAAAAATCTCACAGAATAATAAGGATTTCTGGGGCATCTCATTCCTTCGAGAAGTGTTTCCTGTTTTTTGGCATTGATCACAAGATTTACAAAACACATATGCATCATGAAATAGAGTGGGCCAATATAATCCAGATTCCAAAACTTTCCTAGCAGTCCTTTGGGGACCAAAATGACCGCCACATGCAAGTGTATGACAAAAGCTAAGAATAGAATAAAATTCATTATTAGGCACACATCTCCTAATGACTTGGTCACTACAAAATTTCCACAGATAAGGGTCATCCCACACATAATATTTTGACTCACTCTTCAATTTATCAATCTGAGCCCTAATAAAATGTGCAGGGAAAACACCAAAGAACTAAGAAATTTATCAAATCAAGAAACCAAGGAGTGTTACCTTGCAGCTTTGAAAAGTCATTCATCGAGGAAGACATCATGGATAGGAAAAGTATCTGCTTCCTTTCCAATTCGGCTTAGGTGATCAGCCACTAAATTCTCTGCTCCACTTTTATCACGGATTTCAATATCGAACTCTTGGAGGAGCAAAATCCACCTAATCAACCTAGGCTTTGCATCAAGCTTCTTCAGGAGAAACTTCGAGTCTGTATGATCTGAAAACACAACCACTCTAGAACCAAGCAAATATGATCGAAATTTGTCTAAAGCAAAAATAATTGCTAAAAGTTCCTTTTCAGTGGTGGTGTAGTTGACTTGTGCAGGATCTAAAGTTCTTGAAGCATAGGAGATGACATGAGATATTTTGCCGACCCTTTGTGCAAGAACAACTCCCAAAGCATAATTAGAGGCATCACACATGAGCTCAAATGGGAGTGTCCAATCTGGTGGCTAGATGATAGGTGTACTGGTCAATGCTTGCTTCAAGTGATTGAAGGCATCCTTGCATTTCTGGTCAAAATGGAACTCCACTTCTTTTTGTAGCAAGTTGGATAGTGGAAGAGCAATTTTGCTGAAATCCTTTATGAACCGCCTATAGAAACCTGCATGACCAAGGAAAGAACGAACCTCCCGCACGCATGTGGGGTAAGATAAGCATGAAATAACATTTATTTTTGCAGGATCTACCTCGATACCCTTGCTAGATATTACATGTCCTAAAACTATACCTTGTTCTACCATGAAATGACATTTCTCAAAATTGAAACAAGGTTAGTTTCAATGCATCTATGTAAAACCTGAGCCGACTATCCAGGCATGCATCAAAAGAAGAACCATAGACAGTAAAATCATCCATAAACACATCCATGCAATTCTCTAAAAAGTCAGAAAAGATACTTACCATACACCTTTGAAAGGTGCCCGGAGCATTGCACAGACCAAACGACATCCTCCTATATGCAAATGTGCCAAATGGACAAGTGAAAGTAGTCTTCTCTTGGTCTTCTACGGGGCTATATGAATCTGAAAATAACCGAATATCCATCCGAGAAAACAATAATGTGACTTGCCAGCTAGCCTTTCCAACATCTGATCAATGAAAGGTAGCGAAAAATGATCTTTTCTGGTAGCCTGGTTAAGCTGCCTATAATCAATGCAAACTCGCCAACTGTTCTGAACTCTTGTAGGTAGAAGTTCATTATTCTCATTCTCAACTACTGTGTGACCCCGATTTCTTGGGAACAACCTGCACGGGCTCACCCATTTACCGTCGATATGGGATAAATAATGCCACTTGAAGTAACTTGGTCACTTCCTTCTTCACCACATCTAGAATCAAGGGGTTCGGTCTCCTTTGGGGTTGCCTTACTTGGTTTCGTATCCTCTTCCAATAAAATCCTATGCATGCATGTGGAGGGACTAATACCAGGAATATCCGCAAGTGTCCATCCGATGGCTTGCTTATTCGCCTCAAAACTCGTAGCAATTTTTCTTCTTGTTCGGGTTGCGGATTCTTAGCAACAATCATCGGTACTTTCTCACCATCTCCTAAATATGCATATTTAAGATGGTCCAGCAAAGTCTTCAACTCTAAGGATGGGGGCAGTACAATGGAAGGCAAAGAAGCTATTTGAAACAACTAATTCAAGAACATTAAATTCAAAGACACGCTTCGACTTTTATTTTCACATGTGGTATCATTTAAGTCGGCGATTGCATCATCACTTATACCAAAGATAAATCTCAAGTACATGCAAAGACATGTCTCAACATCACAAGCAACACATGTATCACAAGAAACGAGAATCTAGAAAGTACGGTAGCAATATCGGGGAATTCAAGATATAAATCAAAGATAAACATCATCAACCATCTCAATCACATCAATATGAAAAACAGAATGCTCCTCTGGGGATGTCTCATGGCATCAAAAATGTTAAACTGTACCAAATCATTGCCAAACTCCATAGAAAGGGTGCCGGCAAGATGCACATCTATCTTGGTCTTGGCGGTCTTGAGGAATGGTGCGCCTAGAATTAATGGAGCATGGTTTGTTTGAAGACTCATCTTCCATGTCCAAGACATAGAAGTCCGCTGGAAAAATTAGCTCATTCACCCGAACTAACACATCTTCTAGTACTCTGCAGGATAAGCAGTGGTCTTATTTGCCAATTGAATCACTATACCAAGAGGGGTTGCAAAGTGCCAATGTTCAAGGACCGATAAATTGACATAGGCATGACATTAATCGAAGCACCCAAATCTAGCATTGCATGTTCAAATTTTGAGTTACCTATCGTGCAAGGAATTGTGAAAGTTCTAGGATCTTTGCATTTTTGTGGCATGCTTGGTAGAATCATTGCAGAAACATTTCTGCCCATGCTTATTTTCTCAGTACCCTTAAGTCTTCTCTTGTGAGTACACAACTCTTTGAGGAATTTGGCATACTTGGGAATCTGCTTGATTGCATCAAGGAGGGGAATATTGATTTCCACCTTCCTGAATGTGTCCATGACTTCTCTTTCTATTTCTGTTTGCTCAGTATGCTTGGACTGTGTGACTCTGTTTGGAAAAGGTAGTGGAATGACCATATTTGAATTCTCTGCACATTTCTTCTGTGTCACAGAT
The DNA here is from genome assembly GCA_029884605.1 of Ormosia emarginata. NCBI lineage: Eukaryota > Viridiplantae > Streptophyta > Magnoliopsida > Fabales > Fabaceae > Ormosia > Ormosia emarginata. Next base: position 2,232,419 of record JAQQTP010000058.1, on the reverse strand, counting down.
TTTTAGACTGAGCTATCCACTTTCTTCTGTTTCTGGTCACCTTCTGGTTGCTGCACTTGTAGTTCAGGTTGTGGTAGAGTAGGACCGTCAACTTCTCTGCCACTTCTCAAGCTAATGGCACTTACATTGCCTCTTGGGTTGTTGACTATTTGTGAAAGCAATTGGTTCGACCCTTGACTTTTCAGCTCACTCAGAGTGGTTGCCATCTGCCCAATTTGAGTTTGTAAATTCTGGATGGTGGCATTGACATTCTGCTGAAACTGTTTCATCAAGTCTTCGAAAGGTGGCTCAGCTGGAGTGGCTGCTGGAACAGGTAGCTGGAGGGGCTGCTGCATGAGTGGCGGTGCAGGTTGTGCTTGCCTAAATGCAGGTGGTTGGTACTTGTTGCTAGGGCCTGTAGCTTGGTATCTAAACTGTGGTTGCTGCTGTTGGTAGGGCTGTTGTTGTTGTTGACCGAAATTTCCATATCTCAGGTTGGGATGATCCCTCCAGCCAGGGTTATAGGTATTAGAAAATGGATCATATCTGGGCTGCTGCTGTGATTGCTGATATTGGGGTCTACCAGGAAAAATACCAACTGCTGCAACAGATTGTTCTGGAAAAATAGAACCACCATCCTGAAGTGTAGGGCATGCATCAGTAGGATGAGATGAACAAGAGCAAATGCCACACACAGTTGCAGCCATCTGCATTGGTGCTTGTTGTCCCACTGCTAACTGTCTCACCAAAGAAGTCAATTCATCAAGTCTGTGTTCCATTCTCTGTTGGTCTACATGAGACGATTGAATTTCATTGACTCCTCTGGTTGAGGTAATAATTCGTGTGCCAAATTGTTGGGTGTTGGCTGCCATGTTTGCTATCAAATCTCTCGCTGCTGCAGGGGTCTTGTCTACTAAGGCTCCTCCAGAGGCAGCATCCACCATGCTTCTGTCATTTGTGCAAAAGCCTTCATAGAAATATTGAATTAAGAGTTGATCAAGCCCTCATAAAATATTGAATTAAGAGTTGATCTCCTGATTTGCTTAAGCCTTCATCTATGAACTCGGTATTTTCATCTTCTTCGTTGTCATCAATGAATCAACTGGCACCAATTCAATTAACTTAAAGTAATAACCGGCAAATCGAGAAGCCTAACCTCTTCAATTCACAGGATTAATTTAGATCAATCGTTCTAAGTTTTATCACAAATCTCAACAAACGAACATCATTTGGATTATGTATTTCATTTATGTCCACTTCTTCCATTGGGGCATATGCATCAAACAAAGAAATCACCCCATCATCTGTGATGAACTTTTGGGACTGAATTGTTGAAAAAGGATATCAAAAATAGAAAGATCTTACTAAAAACCTTAGGAAGGGTCGTGCCACATCGCGTGCTACATCGGGCAACAAATATTAGTGGTCCATGTTAGTAGAGGTAAGGGTCAAATCGTCAAGATCCTAGTCACGAAGTAGGTTGCGCAATAGATTTAGGTTAGGCACGTGTGATTAACGCGCAGAAGCTTTATGTGGCACGTGAGGGCATGTGGCACGTCAGATGGAAGTAAAACTTCATTAGTTGGTAGATCAGTGACTGCGAGGATGATGGTGCCAGCGATGTCATCAATAAAACGAGAATAGTCATCAATAAATATCACAAAATACCAATTACCTCCCATCACAACAAGAAATTTGTAGATTAGCTACGGAAAAATCCGTAGCTAATCCATAGCTAATCCGTAGCTAAACTACTTCGCTACAGATTAACTACGACTTAGCTACGGATTGGTCCGTAGTAAAATTTTGGTAGCTAATTAGCTACAAAAAAATTCAAGCTAATCCGTAGGTAATTAAAAAATTCCGTAGCTAATCACGAAGCAAATTCAGTAGATAATTTTTGTTTAAAGACTTTCTATATTTCCGTAGGTAATTAGCTACGAAAAATTCCGTAGCAATTCCATAACTAATTTTAACAATCCGCAGAATTCCGTAGCTAATCATCAATAAAACGTAGCAATTATCTATAGCAAATCCGTAGCTACTTTATAGCTATTACGTTGCTATATCCATAGCAATTCCGTAGCTAATCCGTAGCAACTATCCGTAGCAATTCCGTAGCTAATCCGTAGCAATTATCCCTAGCAATTCCGTAGCTATTTTATAGCTATTACGTTGCTAAATCCATAGCAATTAAAATCATTACGTTGCATTCCGTAGCTAATCCGTAGCAATTATCCCTAGCAATTCCGTAGCTAATCCGTAGCAACTATCCGTAGCAATTCCGTAGCTAATCTGCAGCAATTATCCCTAGTAATTCCGTAGCTAATCCGAACAATTTTTCCTAGCAATTATCCCTTATCTTGGCAAATCAAGCAAATCCATAGCAAATCAGTAGCAAACCAAAATTAATTTTATAATAATATTAATTAATTTTAAAATTATACCTATAAATAAAATTCAATTCCAAACCAAAATTCAATCTAAACAAAATTCAATTCCAAACCAGAATTCAATCCAAACAAAATTCAATCCAACAAAATTCAAATTCAAATAAAGAAACCCAACAAATAGTTTGTGCAAAGTATCATAATTACATTAGTTCAAAACATATTCTATGTACAAAGGATAACTAATCAATAAGTACAAAATCAATCTAAGTTAATCTCATCATCATTAGCTTCATCATCCTCTCCAACTGCATTGTCTTGTGATGGTGTTTGTGGCACACCACTTCTTGCTTGAGAACCAACAATGTCACGGAGGATGGGCCCCAGCTGCGTTTGGACAAAGGAAGCAATCGCTTCATTGACAGCTTCCTTTATGGCTTGTGTTGGAACAGTGCAACAAGAACCACCAACATGTGAAGAAGAAGCGAGCTAGAGCCATGAATGTTAATACCTAAACCGTGACTCATGCCATAGACTCGTCCCTTCTTGTTGGGACCCGTCACTTGCATCCACACCTCCCGATCTACCATAGGATGCAATGAAGAGTTTTCTCCATACTTTTCTAATATCGTAGTGTCATAAGAATCAAAACGAAAAATGTTGAAAACTTTATCAAAACAATCAACTTAAATATAATTAGTTTTAATTTTAAAGACACTTACAATGAAATCCTTCGAGCGTTGAGTGACATATTCTCCATTTTTCCTCTTATGCACACTCTCATACAAGTCTCTCGAAAGGGAGAAAGAGGAATTCAACGATTCAACTCTACCTCCTGTAATCAACATCTATTAGAATATAAAATTCTAAAATCACAAAAAACTTTGTATCTTATTTTTAAAATGAGACCAACGTCATGCAATTTAGATTCATACATACCAAAGTGTCACACAACATACAAGCTACTAGAACCTTAACTCACTTGTACTATAATTATACAATAGTATAAAATAGAATTATTAGGATATTGCAACAAATACATAAGAAATTTTCTATATTACCATCTTCTTCTTATGTTGACCGAAGCTTATTGAGTAACAAAATGCAAAGGATAGCATCGGGTGGATGAGTGGATTTGACCAAAGCAACAGGACTTCTTTTGCCACTGGCGTTAACCAAATGTCAACTAGACCATCCCACACTTCGACTTCAAAATGGGGGCCCATGGCCCTTAAGGTCAGCCATGTGTTTGATGTCCCCAACTTTTTCATGATTGCCTTCCTATAATTCTTCAAATTATCTGAATAACGGTCTATGCATGTTCTGTCCCAAACAGTTCTTGCCATACTATGATCATAATCTGATGCAAATCGATATTTATTCTAAAACAAATCTATGTTAGTATTTCTCTATATAGATAATTGTATAATACAATGTGGCTAAAAACCTAATTACTTACCATAAAATCCTGAAATAGTTCATCCTTTAAGTTAACAGGATAATTTTTCCATTTTTCAGCTAGAATGGGCATCCGTGTGATCACAGTGGCCATAATCTCACGAGTAACAGACTGCGGGACAAACCTCCTCCTACAAGTCCATGATATGTTAATAATCTAAAAGTAAATAAATGTAATAAAACATGACATTCACTTATTACTCACGGTTGAGAGACGTCTTCCACAGATATAACTAGCCTTCTATCAATTTCTATTTGGGATGCTTCACTTGAAGGCATAGAAATTGGGTCGCTAATTAGAGGCACAGTGGGGGGTGGGACAGAGACATCGAACAGGTGGTGGGTGGGACAGGGACATGGACACTAGTGGAAGGTGGAACAAGAGTTGATGGGTCACCAATGGTTAAGGGACCATTAGCTGAAATAACACGTAACATTATTATAGGCAATCTGAATTCATAAATATATATAGATCAAGAGTTAACAAAAACAAGATTATTATATAAGTATACTTGGGGAGCGCAGAGAAGGCTATCCAAATGGTGGTGAACTAGTCCATTGAGAACAATTAGGTGGATTGTTGCGGCGCCGCTCCTCGACCACGTCCATTGCCCCTACCTCGGATTGCCATGATAAATGTCTTCAATAATAAAACATAACATGTTAACAAACTATATACATCAATATTGTCAAAAAATGTCATAAAATATAAAAATAACATTTCTGTAAATACCATAAACAAAGTTCAGAGATTCTACTACTTGAGTTTGAATCATATAGCTCCTCATCTTCATCTATGAACTCGGATTTTCATCTTCTTCGTTGTCATCAATGAATTGGTCAACAAACAGGAACATCATTTGGATTATGTATTTCATTTATGTCCACTTCTTCCATTGGGGCATATGCATCAAACAAAGAAATCACCCCATCATCTGTGATGAACTTTTGGGACTGAATTGTTGAAAAAGGATATCAAAAATAGAAAGATCTTACTAAAAAACCTTAGGAAGGGTCAGGTGCCACATCAGCAGTGCTACATCAGCAAGGGTGCAATATTAGTGGTCCATGTTAGTAGAGGTACGGGTCAGGATCCTAGTCACGAAGTAGGTTGCGCAATAGATTTAGGTTAGGCACGTGTGATTAATGCGCAGAAGCTTTATGTGGCACGTGAGGGCGTGTGGCACGTCAGATGGAAGTAAAACTTCATTAGTTGGTAGATCAGCGACTGCGAGGATGATGGTGCCAGCGATGTCATCAATAAAACGAGAATAGTCATCAATAAATATCACAAAATACCAATTACCTCCCATCACAACAAGAAATTTGCAGATTAGCTACGGAAAAATCTGTAGCTAATCCGTAGCTAATCCGTAGCTAAACTACTTCGCTACGGATTAACTACGACTTAGCTACGGATTGGTCCGTAGTAAAATTTTGGTAGCTAATTAGCTACAAAAAAATTCCGTAGCTAATCCGTAGGTAATTAAAAAAATTCCGTAGCTAATCCGAAGCAAATTCGTAGATAATTTTTGTTTAAAGACTTTCTATATTTCCGTAGGTAATTAGCTACGAAAAATTCCGTAGCAATTCCATAACTAATTTTAACAATCCGCAGTAATTCCGTAGCTAATCCGTAGCAATTATCTGTAGCAAATCCGTAGCTACTTTATAGCTATTACGTTGCTATATCCATAGCAATTCCGTAGCTAATCCGTAGCAACTATCCGTAGCAATTCCGTAGCTAATCCGTAGCAATTATCCCTAGCAATTCCGTAGCTATTTTATAGCTATTACGTTGCTAAATCCATAGCAATTCCGTAGCTAATCCGTAGCAATTATCCCTAGCAATTCCGTAGCTAATCCGTAGCAACTATCCGTAGCAATTCCGTAGCTAATCCGCAGCAATTATCCCTAGTAATTCCGTAGCTAATCCGCAGCAATTTTTCCTAGCAATTATCCCTTATCTTGGCAAATCCGTAGCAAATCCGTAGCAAATCCATAGCAAATCCGTAGCAAATCCGTAGCAAACCAAAATTAATTTTATAATAATATTAATTAATTTTAAAATTATACCTATAAATAAAATTCAATTCCAAACCAAAATTCAATCTAAACAAAATTCAATTCCAAACCAGAATTCAATCCAAACAAAATTCAATCCAACAAAATTCAAATTCAAATAAAGAAACCCAACAAATAGTTTGTGCAAAGTATCATAATTACATTAGTTCAAAACATATTCTATGTACAAAGGATAACTAATCAATAAGTACAAAATCAATCTAAGTTAATCTCATCATCATTAGCTTCATCATCCTCTCCAACTGCATTGTCTTGTGATGGTGTTTGTGGCACACCACTTCTTGCTTGAGAACCAACAATGTCACGGAGGATGGGCCCCAGCTGCGTTTGGACAAAGGAAGCAATCGCTTCATTGACAGCTTCCTTTATGGCTTGTGTTGGAACAGGCAACAAGAACCACCAACATGTGAAGAAGAAGCAGAGCTAGAGCCATGAATGTTAATACCTAAACTGTGACTCATGCCATAGACTCGTCCCTTCTTGTTGGGACCCGTCACTTGCATCCACACCTCCTGATCTACCATAGGATGCAATGAAGAGTCTTCTCCATACTTTTCTAATATCGTAGTGTCATAAGAATCCTGAAACGAAAAATGTTGAAAACTTTATCAAAACAATCAACTTAAATATAATTAGTTTTAATTTTAAAGACACTTACAATGAAATCCTTCGAGCGTTGAGTGACATATTCTCCATTTTTCCTCTTATGCACACTCTCATACAAGTCTCTGAAAGGGACTGGACGATTCAACTCTACCTCCTGTAATCAACATCTATTAGAATATAAAATTCTAAAATCACAAAAAACTTTGTATCTTATTTTTAAAATGAGACCAACGTCATGCAATTTAGATTCATACAGCCAAAGTGTCACACAACATACAAGCTACTAGAACCTTAACTCACTTGTACTATAATTATACAATAGTATAAAATAGAATTATTAGGATATTGCAACAAATACATAAGAAATTTTCTATATTACCATCTTCTTCTTATGTTGACCGAAGCTTATTGAGCTGCAGCGTGCGAGATAGCATCGAGCACGGCCGCTCTGTTGCTTCGACCAAAGAATGACTTCTTTTGCCACTCAGCGTTAACCAAATGTCAACTAGACCATCCCACACTTCTGACTTCAAAATTGGGGGCCCATGGCCCTTAAGGTCAGCCATGTTTGATGTCCCCAACTTTTTCATGATTGCCTTCCTATAATTCTTCAAATCATCTGAATAACGGTCTATGCATGTTCTGTCCCAAACAGTTCTTGCCATACTATGATCATAATCTGATGCAAATCGATATTTATTCTAAAACAAATCTATGTTAGTATTTCTCTATATAGATAATTGTATAATACAATGTGGCTAAAAACCTAATTACTTACCATAAAATCCTGAAATAGTTCATCCTTTAAGTTAACAGGATAATTTTTCCATTTTTCAGCTGGAATGGGCATCCGTGTGATCACAGTGGCCATAATCTCACGAGTAACAGATTATGGGACAAACCTCCTCCTACAAGTCCATGATATGTTAATAATCTAAAAGTAAATAAATGTAATAAAACATGACATTCACACTATTACTCACGGTTGAGAGACGTCTTCCACGATATAACTAGCCTTCTATCAATTTCTATTTGGGATGCTTCACTTGAAGGCATAGAAATTGGGTCGCTAATTAGAGGCACAAGTGAGGGGGTGGGACAGAGACATCGACAGTGGTGGGTGGGACAGGGACATGGACACTAGTGGAAGGTGGAACAGTAGTTGATGGGTCACCAATGGTTAAGGGACCATTAGCTGAAATAACACGTAACATTATTATAGGCAATCTGAATTCATAAATATATATAGATCAAGAGTTAACAAAAACAAGATTATTATATAAGTATACTTGGGGAGTGCAGAGAAGGCTGCAGTGGTGGTGAACTAGTGCGCAGTTGAGAACAATTATGTGGATTGTTGCGGCCGCTCCCTCGACCACGTCCATTGCCCCTACCTCGGATTGCCATGATAAATGTCTGTAATAATAAAACATAACATGTTAACAAACTATATACATCAATATTGTCAAAAAATGTCATAAAATATAAAAATAACATTTCAAGTGTAAATACCATAAACAAAGTTCAACTGCTACTACTTGAGTTTGAATAATATAGCTCCTCATCTTCATCTATGAACTCGATATTTTCATCTTCTTCGTTGTCATCAATGAATTGGTCAACAAACGGAACATCATTTGGATTATGTATTTCATTTATGTCCACTTCTTCCATTGGGGCATATGCATCAAACAAAGAAATCACCCCATCATCTGTGATGAACTTTTGGGACTGAATTGTTGAAAAAGGATATCAAAAATAGAAAGATCTTACTAAAAAACCTTAGGAAGGGTCAGGTGCCACATCAGCAGTGCTACATCAGCAAGGGTGCAATATTAGTGGTCCATGTTAGTAGAGGTACGGGTCAGGATCCTAGTCACGAAGTAGGTTGCGCAATAGATTTAGGTTAGGCACGTGTGATTAATGCGCGAAGCTTTATGTGGCACGTGAGGGCGTGTGGGCACGTCAGATGGAAGTAAAACTTCATTAGTTGGTAGATCGACTGCGAGGATGATGGTGCCAGCGATGTCATCAATAAAACGAGAATAGTCATCAATAAATATCACAAAATACCAATTACCTCCCATCACAACAAGAAATTTGCAGATTAGCTACGGAAAAATCTGTAGCTAATCCGTAGCTAATCCGTAGCTAAACTACTTCGCTACGGATTAACTACGACTTAGCTACGGATTGGTCCGTAGTAAAATTTTGGTAGCTAATTAGCTACAAAAAAATTCCGTAGCTAATCCGTAGGTAATTAAAAAAATTCCGTAGCTAATCCGAAGCAAATTCGTAGATAATTTTTGTTTAAAGACTTTCTATATTTCCGTAGGTAATTAGCTACGAAAAATTCCGTAGCAATTCCATAACTAATTTTAACAATCCGCAGAATTCCGTAGCTAATCCGTAGCAATTATCTCTAGCAAATCCGTAGCTACTTTATAGCTATTACGTTGCTATATCCATAGCAATTCCGTAGCTAATCCGTAGCAACTATCCGTAGCAATTCCGTAGCTAATCCGTAGCAATTATCCCTAGCAATTCCGTAGCTATTTTATAGCTATTACGTTGCTAAATCCATAGCAATTCCGTAGCTAATCCGTAGCAATTATCCCTAGCAATTCCGTAGCTAATCCGTAGCAACTATCCGTAGCAATTCCGTAGCTAATCTGCAGCAATTATCCCTAGTAATTCCGTAGCTAATCCGCAACAATTTTTCCTAGCAATTATCCCTTATCTTGGCAAATCCGTAGCAAATCCATAGCAAATCCGTAGCAAACCAAAATTAATTTTATAATAATATTAATTAATTTTAAAATTATACCTATAAATAAAATTCAATTCCAAACCAAAATTCAATCTAAACAAAATTCAATTCCAAACCAGAATTCAATCCAAACAAAATTCAATCCAACAAAATTCAAATTCAAATAAAGAAACCCAACAAATAGTTTGTGCAAAGTATCATAATTACATTAGTTCAAAACATATTCTATGTACAAAGGATAACTAATCAATAAGTACAAAATCAATCTAAGTTAATCTCATCATCATTAGCTTCATCATCCTCTCCAACTGCATTGTCTTGTGATGGTGTTTGTGGCACACCACTTCTTGCTTGAGAACCAACAATGTCACGGAGGATGGGCCCCAGCTGCGTTTGGACAAAGGAAGCAATCGCTTCATTGACAGCCTTCCTTTATGGCTTGTGTTGGAACAGGCAACAAGAACCACCAACATGTGAAGAAGAAGCAGAGCTAGAGCCATGAATGTTAATACCTAAACTGTGACTCATGCCATAGACTCGTCCCTTCTTGTTGGGACCCGTCACTTGCATCCACACCTCCTGATCTACCATAGGATGCAATGAAGAGTCTTCTCCATACTTTTCTAATATCGTAGTGTCATAAGAATCCTGAAACGAAAAATGTTGAAAACTTTATCAAAACAATCAACTTAAATATAATTAGTTTTAATTTTAAAGACACTTACAATGAAATCCTTCGAGCGTTGAGTGACATATTCTCCATTTTTCCTCTTATGCACACTCTCATACAAGTCTCTGGAAAGGGACTGACGATTCAACTCTACCTCCTGTAATCAACATCTATTAGAATATAAAATTCTAAAATCACAAAAAACTTTGTATCTTATTTTTAAAATGAGACCAACGTCATGCAATTTAGATTCATACAACCAAAGTTTCACACAACATACAAGCTACTAGAACCTTAACTCACTTGTACTATAATTATACAATAGTATAAAATAGAATTATTAGGATATTGCAACAAATACATAAGAAATTTTCTATATTACCATCTTCTTCTTATGTTGACCGAAGCTTATTGAGCTGCAGGCGTGCGGGAGATAGCATCGAGCACGGCCGCTCTGTTGCTTCGACCAAAGAAGAGACTTCTTTTGCCACTCTGGCATTAACCAAATGTCAACTAGACCATCCCACACTTCTGACTTCAAAATTGGGGGCCCATGGCCCTTAAGGTCAGCCATGTTTGATGTCCCCAACTTTTTCATGATTGCCTTCCTATAATTCTTCAAATCATCTGAATAACGGTCTATGCATGTTCTGTCACAAACAGTTCTTGCCATACTATGATCATAATCTGATGCAAATCGATATTTATTCTAAAACAAATCTATGTTAGTATTTCTCTATATAGATAATTGTATAATACAATGTGGCTAAAAACCTAATTACTTACCATAAAATCCTGAAATAGTTCATCCTTTAAGTTAACAGGATAATTTTTCCATTTTTCAGCTGGAATGGGCATCCATGTGATCACAGTGGCCATAATCTCACGAGTAACAGACTGCGGGACAAACCTCCTCCTACAAGTCCATGATATGTTAATAATCTAAAAGTAAATAAATGTAATAAAACATGACATTCACACTATTACTCACGGTTGAGAGACGTCTTCCACAGATATAACTAGCCTTCTATCAATTTCTATTTGGGATGCTTCACTTGAAGGCATAGAAATTGGGTCGCTAATTAGAGGCACAGTGGGGGGTGGGACAGAGACATCGACAGTGGTGGGTGGGACAGGGACATGGACACTAGTGGAAGGTGGAACAGTAGTTGATGGGTCACCAATGGTTAAGGGACCATTAGCTGAAATAACACGTAACATTATTATAGGCAATCTGAATTCATAAATATATATAGATCAAGAGTTAACAAAAACAAGATTATTATATAAGTATACTTGGGAGTGCGAGAGAGGCTGCATAGTGGTGGTGAACTAACTAGTGCGCGATTGAGAACAATCAAGTGGATTGTTGCGGCCGCTCCCTCGACCACGTCCATTGCCCCTACCTCGGATTGCCATGATAAATGTCTGTAATAATAAAACATAACATGTTAACAAACTATATACATCAATATTGTCAAAAAATGTCATAAAATATAAAAATAACATTTCAGTGTAAATACCATAAACAAAGTTCAACTGCTACTACTTGAGTTTGAATCATATAGCTCCTCATCTTCATCTATGAACTCGGTATTTTCATCTTCTTCGTTGTCATCAATGAATTGGTTAACAAACGGAACATCATTTGGATTATGTATTTCATTTATGTCCACTTCTTCCATTGGGGCATATGCATCAAACAAAGAAATCACCCCATCATCTGTGATGAACTTTTGGGACTGAATTGTTGAAAAAGGATATCAAAAATAGAAAGATCTTACTAAAAAACCTTAGGAAGGGTCAGGTGCCACATCAGCAGTGCTACATCAGCAAGGGTGCAATATTAGTGGTCCATGTTAGTAGAGGTACGGGTCAGGATCCTAGTCACGAAGTAGGTTGCGCAATAGATTTAGGTTAGGCACGTGTGATTAATGCGCAGAAGCTTTATGTGGCACGTGAGGGCGTGTGGCACGTCAGATGGAAGTAAAACTTCATTAGTTGGTAGATCAGCGACTGCGAGGATGATGGTGCCAGCGATGTCATCAATAAAACGAGAATAGTCATCAATAAATATCACAAAATACCAATTACCTCCCATCACAACAAGAAATTTGCAGATTAGCTACGGAAAAATCTGTAGCTAATCCGTAGCTAATCCGTAGGTAAACTACTTCGCTATGGATTAACTACGACTTAGCTACGGATTGGTCCGTAGTAAAATTTTGGTAGCTAATTAGCTACAAAAAAATTCCGTAGCTAATCCGTAGGTAATTAAAAAAATTCCGTAGCTAATCTGAAGCAAATTCGTAGATAATTTTTGTTTAAAGACTTTCTATATTTCCGTAGGTAATTAGCTACGAAAAATTCTGTAGCAATTCCGTAACAAATTTTAACAATCCACAGTAATTCCGTAGCTAATCCGTAGCAATTATCTGTAGCAAATCCGTAGCTACTTTATAGCTATTACGTTGCTATATCCATAGCAATTCCGTAGCTAATCCGTAGCAACTATCCGTAGCAATTCCGTAGCTAATCCGTAGCAATTATCCCTAGCAATTCCGTAGCTATTTTATAGCTATTACGTTGCTAAATCCATAGCAATTCCGTAGCTAATCCGTAGCAATTATCCCTAGCAATTCCGTAGCTAATCCGTAGCAACTATCCGTAGCAATTCCGTAGCTAATCCGCAGCAATTATCCCTAGTAATTCCGTAGCTAATCCGCAGTAATTTTTCCTAGCAATTATCCCTTATCTTGGCAAATCCGTAGCAAATCCGTAGCAAATCCATACCAAATCCGTAGCAAATCTGTAGCAAACCAAAATTAATTTTATAATAATATTAATTAATTTTAAAATTATATCTATAAATAAAATTCAATTCCAAACCAGAATTCAATCTAAACAAAATTCAATTCCAAACCAGAATTCAATCCAAACAAAATTCAATCCAACAAAATTCAAATTCAAATAAAGAAACCCAACAAATAGTTTGTGCAAAGTATCATAATTACATTAGTTCAAAACATATTCTATGTACAAAGGATAACTAATCAATAAGTACAAAATCAATCTAAGTTAATCTCATCATCATTAGCTTCATCATCCTCTCCAACTGCATTGTCTTGTGATGGTGTTTGTGGCACACCACTTCTTGCTTGAGAACCAACAATGTCACGGAGGATGGGCCCCAGCTGCGTTTGGACAAAGGAAGCAATCGCTTCATTGACAGCTTCCTTTATGGCTTGTGTTGGAACAGTGCAACAAGAACCACCAACATGTGAAGAAGAAGCAGAGCTAGAGCCATGAATGTTAATACCTAAACTGTGACTCATGCCATAGACTCGTCCCTTCTTGTTGGGACCCGTCACTTGCATCCACACCTCCTGATCTACCATAGGATGCAATGAAGAGTCTTCTCCATACTTTTCTAATATCGTAGTGTCATAAGAATCCTGAAACGAAAAATGTTGAAAACTTTATCAAAACAATCAACTTAAATATAATTAGTTTTAATTTTAAAGACACTTACAATGAAATCCTTCGAGCGTTGAGTGACATATTCTCCATTTTTCCTCTTATGCACACTCTCATACAAGTCTCGAAAGGGACCGGACGATTCAACTCTACCTCATGTAATCAACATCTATTAGAATATAAAATTCTAAAATCACAAAAAACTTTGTATCTTATTTTTAAAATGAGACCAACGTCATGCAATTTAGATTCATACAGCCAAAGTGTCACACAACATACAAGCTACTAGAACCTTAACTCACTTGTACTATAATTATACAATAGTATAAAATAGAATTATTAGGATATTGCAACAAATACATAAGAAATTTTCTATATTACCATCTTCTTCTTATGTTGACCGAAGCTTATTGAGCCTGCAGCGTGCAGGATAGCATCAGGCACGGCCGCTCTGTTGCTTCGACCAGCAACAGACTTCTTTTGCCACTCGGCGTTAACCAAATGTCAACTAGACCATCCCACACTTCGACTTCAAAATTGGGGGCCATGGCCCTTAAGGTCAGCCATGTTTGATGTCCCCAACTTTTTCATGATTGCCTTCCTATAATTCTTCAAATCATCTAACGGTCTATGCATGTTCTGTCCCCAAACTACGATGATCATAATCGATGCAAATCGATATTTATTCTAAAACAAATCTATGTTAGTATTTCTCTATATAGATAATTGTATAATACAATGTGGCTAAAAACCTAATTACTTACCATAAAATCCTGAAATAGTTCATCCTTTAAGTTAACAGGATAATTTTTCCATTTTTCAGCTAGAATGGGCATCCGTGTGATCACAAGTGGCCATAATCTCACGAGTAACATCATGGGGACAAACCTCCTCCTACAAGTCCATGATATGTTAATAATCTAAAAGTAAATAAATGTAATAAAACATGACATTCACACTATTACTCACGGTTGAGAGACGTCTTCCACAGATATAACTAGCCTTCTATCAATTTCTATTTGGGATGCTTCACTTGAAGGCATAGAAATCGCTAATTAGAGGCACAAATTGGGGGTGGGACGGAGACATCGACAGGTGGTGGGTGGGACAGGGACATGGACACTAGTGGAAGGTGGAACAAGAGTTGATGGGTCACCAATGGTTAAGGGACCATTAGCTTATTATAGGCAATCTGAATTCATAAATATATATAGATCAAGAGTTAACAAAAACAAGATTATTATATAAGTATACTCGCAGAAAAGGTCAAATGGTGGTGAACTAGTGCGCAGTTGAGAACAATTAGGGATTGTTGCGGCCGCTCCCTCGACCACGTCCATTGCCCCTACCTCGGATTGCCATGATAAATGTCTCGCAATAATAAAACATAACATGTTAACAAACTATATACATCAATATTGTCAAAAAATGTCATAAAATATAAAAATAACATTTCAGTGTAAATACCATAAACAAAGTTCAACTGCTACTACTTGAGTTTGAATCATATAGCTCCTCATCTTCATCTATGAACTCGGTATTTTCATCTTCTTCGTTGTCATCAATGAATTGGTCAACAAACGGAACATCATTTGGATTATGTATTTCATTTATGTCCACTTCTTCCATTGGGGCATATGCATCAAACAAAGAAATCACCCCATCATCTGTGATGAACTTTTGGGACTGAATTGTTGAAAAAGGATATCAAAAATAGAAAGATCTTACTAAAAAACCTTAGGAAGGGTCAGGTGCCACATCAGCAGTGCTACATCAGCAAGGGTGCAATATTAGTGGTCCATGTTAGTAGAGGTACGGGTCAGGATCCTAGTCACGAAGTAGGTTGCGCAATAGATTTAGGTTAGGCACGTGTGATTAACGCGCAGAAGCTTTATGTGGCACGTGAGGGCGTGTGGCACGTCAGATGGAAGTAAAACTTCATTAGTTGGTAGATCAGCGACTGTGAGGATGATGGTGCCAGCGATGTCATCAATAAAACGAGAATAGTCATCAATAAATATCACAAAATATCAATTACCTCCCATAGTTGGATTGGGAGTAGGCTTCTAAACATCAAAATGCACAAGATCAAAAGGAAAATCAGAAATAGAAGTATTTTTATTAAAGGGTAATGCAGGTTGTTTAGTGGTCTAACAATAAGTATAATGAAAAGGCTCATTCGTAACTGAACTTAGAGTCTCATGAGATATAAGGGAATGCAATTTTCCTAATGAACTACGAGCAAGACGTTGGTGTCATAGCTAAATGGAGGAGGTGGTTAACGCTGCACAAAGATTCGATGCATTGGTAATGTGAAGTTTGGTGAGCTCAAACAACCTTCTGACCTTACATCTAGTCCCTATGACTTGTCTCGTATGTGGATCATACACACAACAACCAAAAGAAAAAAATGTGACTTCATAGCCAAGGTCACACAATTATCCAGCAGAACAAGTTTAATTTGAATGAGATAGGTATCAGGAAAACTAAGGGTTGATAGAGAGATAGAACCCTTATGACTTATGTTCATAAGAAATCCATCAACAATATATAAAATGTGCAATGTCATTAATGTATATGGATGAAAAGAACTGAGACGTAGACATCATATGGTTAGAGCAAGCAGAATCAAAGTGCCACCTAATATTACCTAGTGTGGTGAATAAAGCAATGAAGGTATTACCAAAATTGGAAAGTTATGAGGTATGGGTGGAGAAGCTAGAGACTCATTAGCAGTGATAGTAACAATTAGAGGAATTATGCATAACTGAAATATATTAAGCAATGTTGGTGTTTTCCATTATAATAAGGGAAAATTCAAAAAATTGAACTTTTGGGATTGAATTGTTGAAAAAGGATATAAAAAATAGAAAGATCTTACTAAAAAATCTTAAGAAAGGTCAGGTGCCACATCAACAGTGCTACATCAGCAAGGGTGCAATGTTAGTGGTCCATGTTAGTAGAGGTACGGGTCAGGATCCTGGTTACGAAGTAGGTTACGCAATAGATTTGGGTTAGGCACATGTGATTCACGCGCAGAAGCTTTAGGTGGCACGTGAGGGCGTGTGGCACGTTAGATGGTAGTAAAACTTCATCAGTTGATAGATCAACAGCTGTGAGGATGATGGTGCCAGCGGTGTCAGTAGGTCAAACATTAGGGAATACCCACATAGGAGAGCAATGGGCAACGACAAGGCAACAACGAAAAGTTTCAGATAAGGACCAAAAAACTTAAGTTTTGGATACCATGTTAGAAACCATAGAAAGACATAGAAAGACAGAAAGGTTTTTGTATTTCTAAATGTGTCTTGTACAATGAGAGTTACACCTATTTGTACACACCAAGGCTCCTAAAATACAAAAATTAGAATTAAATATAATTAATACAATTTTGATATGATTCCAAAACCTAATCCAAAAAATACTTAATTTCCTATAAATACTCAGTTTCCTCAAAATACTCATATGCTAACAACAATATCAAATTCTTTGCACGTAATAGCCCTGATATTTCCCCATTATTTTGTCATGGTCCCTTTAATTAACTTAATTATTACCTTTTCTAACCCAAGCCCAAAAGAAAATAATTGTTATATACATGATTGTTAAAATCACATTTCAACACCTAAAATCTTCTGATTTTAAGATTTGAAAATTAAAAAATAGATGTTCAGTAAGAAAGAAATTTAGTGAAATCTTCTTAGAACTCGTTTTACAACTTAAAATCATTGAAAACCCGATTTTAGCTAAGGATGTCACACATCTATGTTAAAGGGTAATTATGCTAAGTTTTTTTGGGTTATGGATCTTAAACTGGATTTGGACAAGGCTTTTTGGCATTTGTTTGGGGTGACATTAACATCCAAAACACAAGTTTAAATCTTCTCACAGTCTCTTACTTGTGCTGTTTGTTAGTGCATATGACTTTGAAATTATGAGGTTGAGCCCTTTATGGTTGAGTTCTACAATGGTTTGAGGTCGACAATATTAGTTTCGTGCTTATCAACCAGTCATTGGTGCAGCTTATTGCCATGACAGAAACACTGTTTGAGTTTATCCACTTCACGTTAGTCGAGAATTCAAGGGCTTGTCAATTTTGTAGTTTGATTGTTCTTCAATCTTCACTCCTTAGCTCTTATATGATTTAACTAATTTAATCTATATATTTGTATATGATTTAACTTAGTCTAAACTTATGAACTTATTAACTCTTTGTTAATTTAGTATTTAAATTTAAGTTAGAATTTTGTATATAAGTATTTATTTGTACATGTATTAATTTTAAAACAATATTCCATGTAGAATGTAACATTTGCGTTTTTATGTTTTGCTTTTACCTAATCCTTCAACATTTTTTAGTGAAAATTCTTTTTTGACAACCTTGGTTATATGATATGTTTGAAGAAGTATTATCACTCCCATTTTCATCCAAAAATTATATGTAATATAGAAGCAACAAAGTGGAATAGCTTTTTTTTTTTACAATTATATCGCCTTTTAATAAGAAATTTTCCAACACTGCGCTTAGGGCCATCAAAATGGGCCAAATCTGTCGGCCCGTTAGCTGCCTACATAATTGTTTTTTATGAAGCAAAACAAAAAAACAAGGTATGAAAAAATTATAAAAAATTGACAATGTTTTAATTGTTAAATTTAGGGTTTGTGGACTTGTGGTTGTGGCTTTAGTTGAATCATTTCATTTAACTTATGATTTAATATTTATGCTTTAAGACATTTGGTTAGGGGTGTCAAAATAGGCTCGCCTAACTCAAAATTTGAACTGGGTCAGGTCAAACTCATTGCGGGCTAGCAAAACCTGCATTTTGCTAACCTAGTCCGACCTTATGTAGGCCTCAAGTTGGGTCGGGCTGGCCTGTTGATCTGAGTTATATTTTTTAATTCTCTCTTATATTTTTAACACTAAATTTTTTTATCCTTATGTTTCATCATTGTACAATTTAGCTTAATTTCAGAAGTCAATAACTACAGGAGGCTATTGATAAAGACTAACTTGTCAACAATCCATTACATTATGGTAGAATGGCAGATTGCCTGTGTCATTTTTCTTCACCTTCGTCTTCATCGTCATCTTCATCTTCATTTGTAGAGGTGTTCATGGAGTCCTCCATAGCAGCAGCCGGTGCCACGTGGCATAACGAACCAGACGGGGTGTGGGTGTAGTGTTCATGGTAACGGGAGGCGTGACAAGGTGAGCGATTTCTGTTAGCGTGCTTGCTGTTATATTTTTTAATTAATTTTTTCAAAAAAATATGTTAATATTTCAAAGTCAATTTTATTTATTGACCTTATCTCTTCACCCTATTGAACTTGCTGCTCATTAGAGATATTCTAGCAGTTCTTTATCTTTTTGTTGCAAGATGCTATTGTTCATTCTTTCTAGTGTTACAAGTGGTTCGTTCCTTCATTTTGGTGCACGTTAGGAGTTTCTTATCTAAGTTTTACTAGTTACTAGCCAGTAACAAATAATCATATTTTATCATCTTTATAAATACTAAGTTGGTGAATTTCACAAAAACACATGAAGAAATTTCAATACTTTTACTTAGTAATTTATTATATTCTCGTTCTTGTTATCATGAGTAATCTTACAAGCTGTTCATGTGCCCTTACTATTTCAAGTGCAAAGTTACTAAGAAATGACTATTGTATCTTAAGGAGTATTAGCTACAAGACCGTTTGCATCAAGTAATTAACTCGCAGTGGTGAAATACTCTTAAGCTTAGTGCATTTGCATGCCTTAGTTAATATCTATGATAAGTTATTTTATTTATTCAATTTTAATTTTATTTATTCATCTATCTTATTTTTATTTTTTCCCTAGAATCTTAAGAGTATTTTTGTGACAGATATTGATATGCCATGCCTTATTTCAAATGTGGGGGTTTTATGGGGATAGGGTATTATAGAAGAAGTTCTATTGAATTTGTATGTGATATTTTAAAAATATAGAAACAAGTAATGATAATTTTTGTATATATTTGAATTAATGTATACAGGAGAATTAGCCTTTATTTATAGAAGAAGACTATTGTACAGAAAAAGAAAATAATAAAATATAATTATGTACTAAATTAATCTAATTTTGTACTAAATCAATTACAATCATCCTTAAAATCAATCCTGATCAATCATAATCTCAGTTATAATGAATGACGCTAACATCCCCTCTCAAACTCAAGTGGGTAAAGAAGAAACTAACTTGAGTTTGAAAACCAGAGTGCGAAATCGGCCAGGATGATGATTAAGTCTGGAGTTTAGATCGAAGTCTAGAGTCTACAATGGGAACAAAGTCTGAAAAGGCGTCCTGCCATTAGAATGAAGTCTGGAATCTTGGACGGAGTCTGAAACGGAGTCTAGCATCAGAACAAAGTCTGAATGGAGTGGAGGAGGCCAACAGAGGAGTGAAATGGAGGAGCACAACAAAAAAGTGCAGCAGAGGAGAGCAGCGGAGATGCGCATCAAAAGAGCAGAAGGATTGGACCGAAGTGGACAAAGATGAAGAGAACAACAAAATTAAATCTGGATTTGATGATGATTAATAATGATTCTAACGAGTTCCATAAACTTTACATAGCGAAAAGGAGAAACTCTCCTCAAGGTGGATACCATGTCTATGATACCATGTTAAAAATATAGAAACAAGTAATGATAATTTATGTATATATTTGAATTAATGTATAAAGGAGAATTGCCCTCTATTTATAGAAGAATGTTGTTGTACAGAAAAAAAATAATAAAATATAATTATATACTAAATCAATCTAATTCTGTACTAAATCAATTATATTCTTCCTTTAAATCAATCGCGATCAATTATAATCTCAATTATAATTAATAACACTAACATTATAATTGAAATTATGATTGATCACGCTAACATGATATATGATGGAGATGATCTCAAGGTCAAGGGAGGAGCAAAGAAAAAGGAAAAATAACCAACCTGTTCTAAGTCTTATCATCTTAATAGTTTAGTGATTATGATTGTTATTATGAGCTTATTAAATTTTAATGTTTGGAGACCCCCTTTTAATTTGGTTTAGTTGTCATTGTAATAAAGTTAGAAAATCTAGAGTATGTTCTTAATTAAAAGAAATGAACTTGCAAGCTAGAGTATGTCCTTGTTAATATGTTTTTTACGAGTTGTACATGAACTAATTATTTTATAAGGAATAAAAATGGGTAAAAGAGGTGTTTAAATCCTTAATGCAGAAACTAAAGTTTTGGTTTAGTTGTGAAATGTAACATTGTATATGTGAACTTGATGCTAAATATGAGCATGAATTATGAGAATGTATACTGGTATGTAAGATCCAAATCCTTGATGTTTTCATGTTGGAATTGTTATGTAAATTGGATCAAATTTTGTGGATTCCTTGCTGCCCTGTTGTGACTGAATTCCTACCATTTGATTGTCTTGTACGGTATAGAATTTGATTGAACTCATGGGAATAGGTGCTGCCATGTTGTAGTTGAGTTTTAGCATAAATATGAGTTATAAAATGTTGTTAAATCGTGTTTAAACATGTGTATAGTGGTTGTCGCGACCGTGATTGCGGCGAAATAATGACTTAAATTAAAAAAATTTAGGAGTCGTCACCAATTTTATTTTTTATTAGGAAAAATTAAAAAACTTAAAAAATGGTCTTTGTTCAAAGATTTAGATTTGGGAGTCTAATTATGCATAGGGAAGGGTGGTGACTTAACTCTACAGCACCCTTAATACATTCGCCCTAAGACAGTTACCCTATGATAACTGCACAACTATTTAAAATCTTTAAAATATTCATTTTACCCCCTTTAAAAAAATAAAATAAAAACAAAGTAAAATAAGATAAAATAAAATAAGAACTACTAAATTAAGTAAAATTAATTTTTGGCTTGACTTGCACGCCTATGTATCCCCTGGTGCGATGGAAAACTCAAAATCGCGTAATTCTTTTAAAAAGTACTTGTGTGTTGAGTTAATTTAATTTTGAAAAGACTTTTGTTTTGAAAGTTCATTTGATTTTTTTTATGTTTAGGAAAACAATATTTCAAATCATCAAGTTGTCATAACTCAGTTAATCTCGTTTTATTTTTTTGAATTAGTTTTAAAATAAAAATAAAAAAGTTTACAAAAAAACTAATAAATAAATAAATAAATTAAACTAACAAATAAATAAGCTAAAATGAATAACACATGTATATAATAAAAAATAATAATAATAATAAAAGAAAAAAATAAGCAAGCTTACTTCCAAGGCGTACAAAATGTTATGCTCAAAGAAGTTGGTGCATAAGGCCCAACGTTTTCTCTCAAATCAAACCTTGAAAAGTAACACGCTTGCAAGAAATTTTTTTACTAAAATCATCGAACTCTTATATTTAGTATTAAGCCTAAATGTAATTTTTTTTAGATACTAAAATAATTGAGAATCACCCCTTTATATAGGAAGAGGGCATAGAGAAAGATCATGACTTCTCTAATGTGAGACTTAGTGATATAATGAATCTAGACACCTTAGTTTTTTCAAATTTATTTTTTTTCCTTTTTTCATTTTTTTTCAGATTTTCATTCATTTTTTCAAGTTTTAGATTTTTTATTGGACTTGGGCTTTGTAATTGTAATTTTTTTTAATTTCTGAATTTCTTTGATGAATCAGACAAAATCGAGTATTCACAGTTGCCCATATTTACATATTGCTTACAAAAGAATAGATATATCCATAGTTTTCGAATTATCGTTGCAAGAAACGAGTAAAGACATGAACTTAGATTTTGTCCGAGAATGCATATGACAAATGTAAATTGGCAAAGTGAAGATGCTAATTGCAAACTAGCGAGCTCAAATGTATATTTAAGAGTTATCGCAGTGTCTTTAATCATGCTAGTGTGAAGCTCAGCGTAAAGCCAAAGTCGTCACTACCTTGCTAATAAGCTATCGCAGCTCAATTGACATTTATTGATTAAATAGAGTTTATTAAAAATGAGAACTTAAATGACATTGGGTGACCTCGCGACCTGAACCGCAAAAGACAATGGGCTTGGCCCAAAATTTAAAAGACAGTGGGCTTGACCTAGAATTTAAATGATAATAGGCTTGGCCCAGAATTTAAATGACAACGGGCTTGACTCGGAATTTAAAAAGAAAGTGGGCTTGACTCAGAATTTAAAAGACAGTGGACTTAGCATGAAATTTAAAAAGACAGTGGGTTTGGCCCGGAATTTAAAAAGACAATGGGCTTGACCCAGAATTTAAATGAAAATAGGCTTAGCCTGGAATTTAAAAAGATAGTGGGTTTGGCCTAGAATTTAAAAGGCAGTGGACTTGGCCTGAAATTTAAATGACAATGGGCTTGACCCGGAATTTAAAAAGACAGTGAGTTTGACTCGAAATTTAAAAGACAATAGACTTGACCCAAAATTTAAAAGACAGTAGATTTGACCCAGAATTTAAAAGACAGTGGGTTTGGGCCCAAATTTAAATGATAATGGGCTTTGCTCGGAATTTAAATGACAATGGGCTTAGTCCGAATTTTAAATGACAATGGGCTTGACCCAAAATTTAAATGACAATGGGCTTGAGTTGGAATTTAAAAAGACTATAAGCTTGATCTAGAATTTAAAAAGATAATGGGCTTGACCCGGAATTAAAAAAGACAGTGATTTTAAAAGGCAATGAGCATCTTGGCCCAAAAAGCTTTTTTTTTATTTTTTTGCTATTCTTTTATAGTGAAGCTTGGCGTAAAAGCTAGAGATAACACTTTCACACGTTGTTGCAACTCATTGTCTTTCAATCATGAAAAGATGTTGCAATGTTCATTCCTGCAACTCAAAATCTAAAGATGATGACAATAGATTGAAAACATCATGTCAAAAACCTTTCACTTGCATACTCGATGCTAATTGCTCCCTTGAAAAATTTTGATCCATGAAACTCGGGCACAGGCTCTTGCAAACTAAGGCTTATCAACTTGAATCAATTTCCTTGGGATCTTCAATCACTGAGTATTTTACTTCCGAGTTTGCTCATCAGGAACACAAACTTTCTCTTTTTTCAAGAGTTGCAGAATGTATAGGGGGTAGGTCTAGTTTTCTTCCCATGATTGAAACTTCTAACCTATTCTTGATCTAATTTATTAATTAGAGGATTGCTGTTATATTATTAAATCAATGATACTGAATTTATATTCCCTTTTATCAAAGAATTTTATAATAAACATATATGATTTCACAGGTATGAAGGAAATAAATGAACAAAGAATAACATAATAAAGAAAGAAGAAGAAGAAGAAAAGAAAAAGTACTTTCATTGATTTGAACATTCACAAGCACATAAAGGCACTGAAGGAGACAAATAGAACAAAGGATAAAAGGAAGACAAAATGAAAGACAGTTTCCCCAGTTAGGATTCCTTTGTTCCCATTAATTGTCGGTGACACAAAATCCCTTCCATTGATCTCTGTTTAAATTTGCCATAGTTTAAGGCTGATTTGAATGGAGTAGAAGCGTGTCTTAATGTAAGTCAAATTGAACCAGGAAAAAGAAAAATTGCCCCAGTTAAGAGTTGACACGAAATCTCTTCTATTGATCATTATTTAAAATTGCTCCAGTTTAGGGCTGAACTGAATGGAGTAGAAGCGTGTCCCAATGTAAGTCAAAGTGAACCAGGGAAAATAAAAAAAAATTGCCTCAGTTTTGAGTTGAATATGACAGGGAAGAAACTTGTTCCAGTGTAATATCAAATTGAACCAAAAGATTTGCCCCAATGTAGGGCTAGAAAGTACCTCCTCCTCCTCTTTTTCTTCTTTTTTTTTTTTGTTTTATAGGAGCAAGGAATTGAAAAACTCGAAAGAGCATGAACCTTTTGTCTCAAAATTAAAGTTAACAAAAATGACAACAACCCTTCATTGATCAGAATGAACTTTTTGAGGCTTGTAATGTGACCAAAGTTAAGGGTTATGAAAAGAAAGATATAAGGCTCAAACAAATGTTTAAGGATTGAATGAGACAAAGGATCTTTAATAAGCTTTGTTAATTGCCTTTGGCATTATCAAGAGCATTGATCATTTGCTTTTGCTGCGAGTCATTTCACTTTTCATCATTTTCTTCTTCTTTTTCTTTTTCTTTTCTTCTTCTTTTTTTTGTTTCCCTGTCAACCTTTTTTACTTTATGCTAACCCCTAGTGTAGGGGTGATCCTTGCCCAAGGTTCTTTGAAGAAATTTTTCATGCTCAAAAGGAGTAACAAGGGATAATAAAGATGATGAAATTTTGTAAAGGATTGAGAAAGATGGCTAATATTCAATTTCAAATTATGATTGCTTATTTTTACAACTTTAATTTTGAGACAAAAAGATAGTGCACGCCAAGTGATTACTTATTTGCACCCTTTTATTTTTTCTTCTTCTTCTCTTTTTTGTTGTTGTAAAAGACACCTTCACACGTGGACTTTATGACTATTGACATCTATCAAACCGAGAATTACTAAGAATTGGAATCCAATGAGGTCCAAATACGAGGAAGACACTTTGAATAAACGAAAGAGAATAAATGTCAAGAAAGATAATATGATGAAAATGAAAGGAAACAAGGTATGCTAAAATCCATGCAAATTTATTACATTAATACTTCAAGAAAATTAACATAAGTTCAACATCACTAATTATTTTATGGCAATCACTTCAATTAACACCTCAGTTTGCCAATTGTTTAGAGGTTTCGAGTTGTTGGAGGACAATTGGTATAAACAAGACGGGTTGGACTATATGGACATGGTGAGTGAACATTATTGACTTGGTATGAGGTTTGATAAGGATTGACTTCTAGTTCTTTCTCCCTTGTTGGTGTCACCGTCTCAGGAAAATCGCTCTCAGTATTTTTAATAGGTAACTTACCTGATCTTATAAGATTCTCAATCTTTTCTCTAGCCGAAATTAGGTTAGAAAAATCCATATAGGCAACCCTTACCATTAGCCCAATAAAAGGTGCTCCTAAGGTCTCCATAAAGTACAAGCTCATTGCTGACAAAGTCAATAGTGGTTAAACTTGGGATGCCAACATTCTTCATTTTTAAGCATATCACTTGAAAGTCTCATCATTCTTCTTTTGCAATGCCCCTAGCTGTTCTCGGGTAGGTGCAAGTCGATGTTGAATCAATATTGCCCTTCAAATAATCCCAGTAAGAAATCGTTGAATGGCCAAGTTGCATGTACCATTCCAAAGCCAACCCGGTCAGGCTTTCATGAAAGAAATTGATTAGGAATTTTTGATCCTGTGACCGAATGGTTATTTTAGTGATGTAAGTCTTCAGATGAAACTTTGGATTGGTACTTTCATTGTACTTTGAGAAATCTGAAATCTTGAAGTCCCTAAGGATATTAACTTTAGCCTCAGGACACAATTCATCGATTCCTACCGAGTCATACAAGTTAGGGCCTTGAATGACTTTAATTTGTTCTTACATCTTTCTGATCAATTCATCTCTTAATTTTTCTTTTTTTGAGTTGCCATTCAGGAATATTTTTACTGGCTGCTCATAAGTTGCTTCTGCATTGTTATTCTCCCCTTTAAGATTTCTATTTATAGAATCATGTCCTTCATTCGCATTATTGTTTACATTTGCATTTACTCTAGTGTGAACAGAGATTCCATTTGTTGTTCTAAGGATCTCAGTTAACTGTCTCAGTTAATCTTCTATCCTCGATTGTCCTTCTGCCATCGCATTGATTCTTCCCTTCATTTCATCTATTTCTTGACCCAAATTTCTTTCTGAGTTTGACATATCTTGTAGCCTAGTTTACAACCTAGTCTCGTAAGTCCGGGTTTGTGCAATCTGTGTTTTCCAAGGACAAGCAATGGTTCAAAGCTTTTACCTCCAAATTAATATTTTATCAAAATCAGTAATTATGCTTATTATTTGTTAGAGGACCATTAGCGGTTTGAAGCTAAGTAGATTTGAAGTGGGTTTTAATGATTCTCTAACAAATCTTCCTGAGGAATGACAAAGAGATTAGAGTATGGCAAAGAAACATGGTGCAAGGATGCAAAGTTTTTTTTTATATATAAATTTTATCTCATTATATAGGATGAATGCAATGATGGATAAATAGTTGGTCCTTTAATAGTGACTTTCCCCTGCATTATTTTTTATTAAAAAAATTTTTTTAAGAAGGGTACGATTATGACTTATCACATTAATGGACCACACTACTTACGATGTATATGTATGAATATATATTATGACATGGATAAATCTAAAGATAATGAATATGTACGCTCCCTTTGTACCCTACGAGATTGCCTTAAATTTGAGGAGTTTTATCATAAGGATTCATAGGTCTTTCTGATTCATGAGAACTTTCCTTGAGTGGTTTTACTATTCTAAAGGCCTCTAGAGTTAAGTCCCATTTCAAAATGTTGACGACAAATGGTAAGTAAACCACTAAGTGTGGGATATTCGTGAAATTGCACACTCTAGATGAGGTTTCACGATAACCAAACAAGATAGACATCTAAAATGACTATCACAACGCAATCTTTACCTAACTTAGGCTTCACTCAGACCTGAGTATAGGGCCTCACTCGAATGTGTGTGATAAACGTGTAGGTGCAGTAAGTGTAAGGAGTGTACAAACCTTTATAATCCTAAAAACTATTAACCTCCTACAAAACGAATCAAACACAACACAAATTCCAAAAGGTTCTCTACCTTAAGGTTTGCATAATAAAAATAATTAACACTATAAACAAAATAATTAACAAACAATTAAAGGTAAGAATTCAAAAGAAAAAGAAAGAAAAAAAGGGTGAAACAAATATACAAAGATCATAAAATTTTGCATAACTAACTTATATGGGCTTGACTCTCAAATATCCCTAATGGAGTCACCATCTGTCACGATCGTGATCGTAGAGGAATAACGACTTAAATTAAAAAAATTTAAGAGTCGCCACCAATTTTATTTTTTATTAGAAAAAATTAAAAAACCAAAAAAATGGTCTACGTTCAAAGATTCAGATTCAGGAGTCTAATTATGCGTAGGGAAGGATGAAGACTTAACCCCACAACACCCCTAATACATCCGTCCTAAGATGGTTACCCTAAGATAACTGCACAACTATTTAAAATCTTTAAAATATTCATTTTACCCCTTTAAAAAATAAAATTAAATAAAATAAGAACGACTAAATGAAATAAAATTAATTTTTGGCTTGACTTGCGTGTCTACATTGAAGGATTTAATTTAAATTCTATAAACCTAGATCAATTATAGATACAAGATTATAACATATTAAACGAATTATATTCAAGAAATTGATCAAGAATGTGTACCTGACATGATTCCGTAATCCATTGTTGTTCAGTGAAAAAATCAAGAGAATTCACGTGTGTGAGAGAAACTGCCCTTAATTCTGGTAGGTTTTTTTTTTTGTGTACCCAAAACTGCCTAATGTGGAAGCAGTTTATAACTTACCAGATGAGAGTAGGGACTTCTCAACGGGCTACTAAAATGAACAGCCTAAACCCATCACGGGCTACTCACAACAAAAGCCCAATTACAATATTCATAAGCTGACCAAGTGCTATATTATAAACATAATTCCATAATTACTATATGAATGATTTAAATAATATTTTAATTATTGATTAATGCTAATCCACATAACATATATATTTGAATTAAAATTTAACAATTCTTTCACTTGGATAGCATTAGTCAATCATTAAAATACAAGAATCATTAACACTAGAATATTAACTATGGTCAAAGCACGTGTGAACCAACAGTCTTAGAAATATAAGCTTTAACGCTGCAGAAATAGTATCCGATAGGGATGTAGATCATACATGTTAAATGCTCATATTTCACATAAAGAATAATGAATATGGAAAAACATAATTAATTAAGAGAAATATGCAATCTAAGAATAGTCCAAGCATCTGAAAATGCTATAAGAGATATGATAATAAAAGTGACGTCATCTCATACATATCTCATAAGAATGACAATAAGTAAATATAAAATTTCAAACTCCCACTAACCCAAAACATCAAAAGACTTAACTAAACCTATATGAGCTACGTGATTCTGAAAAGCTCTAATAGTTAAGCCTTTAGTTAGTGGATCTGCTAACATGTTCTTTGTAGCAAGATGCTCAATTCGAGTCTGAAACTCCAGAATTTTCTCTCTAACAAACAAATATTTAATATCAAAATGCTTTGAGCAAGAAGAACTTTTGTTGTTTTGAAAGAAATGCATAGCAGCAGTATTGTCACAATATATCGCAAGTGGCCTAGAAATACTTTCAACAATATGAAAGCCAAAGATTAAGTTTTTTAGCCACATGGCTTGACAAGTAGCCTCATAGCAAGCAACATACTCTGCCTCCATGGTAGAAGTAGCTGTAAGAGTTTGTTTGACACTCTTCCAAGAGATAGCTCCTCCTGCCATCATAAAAATAGAGTCGGAAGTAGACTTTCGGTAGTCAGGGCAACCTGCAAAATCAGAATTAGAATAACTAATGACTTGAAGTTGATCAAACTTCTTATAGGTCAACAAATAATCCTTAGTTCCCTACAAATATCTCATGACCTTTTTCACGGCTTTCCAATGACCCAAACATGGGTTGCTCAAGTATCTCCCTAAAGCATTAACAGCAAAAGCAATATCGGGATGAGTATAAACTTGAGCATACATTAAACTACCAACAGCGGAAGCATATGGGACCTTTTTCATTTCAACTATCTCTATATCATTTTAAGGACATTGGGATTTAGAGAGTTTATCACCTTTTTGAACAGGTGCAGCATATGGGGAGCAAGAATGCATGTTAAACCGCTTAAAGATCTTTTCAATATATCCTCTCTGAGACAATCCAAGAATGCCACGTGACCTATCACGGTAAATCTGGATGCTTAAAATAACTGAAGCATCACCAAGGTCCTTCATATCAAAGTGGCTATTCAATATCAGTTTTGTTTCAGTCAAAAGTTTAACGCAACTGCTAGCAAGAAGAATATCGTTGACATATAGAATAAGAATTATAAAATTTCTCCCACTTGTCTTCAAATAAATGCATTGATCTGAGGCATTTTCTATGAAGCCAAAAGAAGTGACAACCTGATCAAATTTCAAATACCATTGTCTTGATGCCTATTTCAGTCCATAAATGGATCTGTTAAGTCTGCAAACCAAATGCTCTTTACCTGTCTCAACAAAACCATTAGGTTGAACCATATAAACATCCTCGGCTAGATCTCTAATCAGAAAAGTCATCTTCACGTCCATCTGGTGCAGTTCTAAATCAAAGTGGGCTACCAAAGCCATAACAACTCGAAATGCATCTTTTGTAGAGACCGGTGAGAAAGCCTCCTTATAATCAACGCCTTCTATTTGACTATAGCCTTTTGCTACTAGTCTAGCTTTGTACCTCTCAACTCTACTATCTGGACTACGCTTGGTTTTGAAAACCCATTTGCACCCAACAGGTTTACAACCAATTGGCAATTCCACGAGATCCCAAACAACATTATGAGACACAGAAGATAATTCATCATGCATAGCATTCAGCCAATCGGAAGCATGAGAGCTGAGATTGCCTTTTTAAAAGTGATAGGATCGTCGTCATCATGGAGATCAAACTCGTGCTCCTGAAGATACACTACATAGTCATCTGGTATAGAAGGCCTACGTACTCTCTGAGATCATCTTAATGAGACTACTTCAGCGGTGTCATTTGGTTCCTGTTCATCAGCTGGTGGTGCCACAACATCATCTTCTCCTCGAAGAGCCTGATCATCATAATAATTGACTGGAACCATGATATCTATAGAAAGTGAAATAACCGATACAGGAACTATGGTCTAATCTTCTTTAAGAGTGATTGGTCGTGGTGTATGGCTCCCACTATCCAAATCATCCTCAAAGAATATCGCTCGGTCAGACTCGATGACTCGCATAGAGTGAAAAGGATAATAGAATCTACAACCTCTTGAGCCTACACAGTAGCTAATGAAGAAGTTGCTAACAGTTTTAAGATCAAGCTTCTTTTGCTGAGGATTATAAGGTCTAACTTCTGCCTTATAACCCCACACATGAAAGTATTTCAAACTCGGCTTTCTTCCAGTCATCAGTTCATAGGGAGTTTTTGGTACAGACATGCTAGGTACTTGATTAAGAATGTACACAACAGTCTTCAAAGCATCTCCCCAAAGAAAATCTGGCAATGACGAATGGCTCAACATGCATCTCACCATATCCATAAGCGTGCGGTTACATCTCTCTGCAACTCTATTTTGCTGAGGAGCACCAAGCATAGTATATTGAGCTTCAATTCTACATTCATCGAGAAATCTGGCAAACGGTCCTGGATTTCTTCCAATTTCATCATATCTGTCGTAATACTCACCTCTTCTGTCAGATCTCACATATTTGATCTTCTTTCTTGACTTCAATTCAACAGCAGCCTTGAAGGATCTAAAGGCATCCAAAGAACCAGATTTTTCCTGGAGAAGATCTATCCAACCAAATCTGGAGAAGTCATCTATGAAGGTGATAAAATACCTATCCACCTATGGCAGTGGGTGTAATGGGTCCACACATGTCTGTGTGAATTAACTGTAGCACATCATCACACCTGTTTGCTCCTTTATTCCTAGTTTTGGCAATGAACTTGCCTTTAACACAATCAACGCAAGTATCAAAATCAGAGAAGTCAAGGTTATGAAGAATACTTTCCCTAATTAGTCTTTCAATTCGGGGCCTAGAGATGTGCCCCAAGCGTTTATGCCATAGCATAGAAGAACTCTCTTCAGTTCTACTACGCTTACTTTCAATAACAGAATTAACAGACATATTATTCAAACTCAGCATAAATAGCCCATCACACAAAACTCCTAAACCAACGACAACAGAATTAAAACAAGCAACAACTTTTCCATTACCAAACTCCAAAGTGTAGCCACATTTATCCAAAGCTGAAACTAAAATTAAATTCCTTCTCATAGATGTAGGTATCTCAAAACTGCCTAATGGGGAAGCAGTTTATAACTTACCAAATGAGAGTAGGAACTTCTCAACGGGCTACTAAAATGAACAGCCCAAACCCATTACGGGTTACTCACAACAAAAGCCCAAATACAATATTCATAAGCTGACGAAGTGCTATATTATAAACATACATATCCCTTGGTGCAATGAGGAACTCAAAGCCACGTAGTTCTTTTAAAAAGTACTTGTGTGTTGAGTTAATTTTAATTTTGAAAAGACTTTTGTTTTGAAAGTTCATTTGATTTTTTTTTTATGTTTAGAAAAACAATATTTCGAATCATCAAGTTGTCTCAACTTAAATAATTCTAAAAGTTATAGGATTAATAAGCTGTTACAACTCAGGCGATCCCATTTTATTTTTTTTGAATTAATTTTAAAATAAAATAAAAAACGTTATAAAAAACTAATAAATAAATAAACTAACAAATAAATAAGCTAAAATGAATAACACATGTATATATTAAAAAATAATAAAAGAAAAAAAAAAGCAAGCTTACCTCCAAGGCATATAAAATGCTATGCTCATAGAAGTTGGTGCACAGGGCCTCATGTGTTCTCTCAAATCAAACCTTTAAAAGTAACCTGCTTGTAAGAAATTTTATTAAAATCCTCGAGCTCTTATACGTAGTAGTAAGCCCAAGTGTGTATTTTTTTTATACCAAAACAATTGAGAATCACCCCTTTATATAGGAAGAGCGGAGGGAGAAGTAGCATGATTTCTCTAATATGGGACTTAGTGATAAAATGAATCTAAACACCTTAGTTTTTTCAAATTTATTTTTTTTTATTTTTCATTTTTTTTATTTTTTTTCAGATTTTCATTCATTTTTTTCATGTTTTAGATTTTTTATTGGACATGGGATTTGTAATTGTAAATTTTTTTTCAATTTATGATTTTCTTTGATGACCCAGACCAAATCGGACGTTTATAGTTACCCTCTTTATAGAGGCCGAGTTTATTGCCCTTGACTTAGTAGAATTAGAGACTGAATTGGTAAGAAATCTCTTACTAGATATTCCTTTATTGAAGGAACATGTGTCTTATGCCTGTAACGCCCCAATTTTTAGAAAATATTCTGAATGTACTGTTTTTTTTTGTTTTTCATGCTTTTGTATGAATGACCGTTGTGTCCCTATTTTTCTGTTCTCGATTTCTGTATGAAAACAATTACGATAATACAGTTCAAATTTTATTTGATCATTTTACGTAATTTGTTTCGAGACAATAAAAATAAAAACTCGAACATCTTGTATTAATTTTTCTCGAAAGATATACAGCCTAAATAATACTTGATATTTTATTTGAACGTTTTGGATAATTACCTACGTTGTGGGAAAAAAAGGAAAATGACCGTTACGTCCCGAACGCATCTTTTTCTCTTTTTTTGTCTGCTTTTTAATTGTTTTCTTCTTGATTTAATGCCGAAAATACCGTCTGTGATTTTATATGGACTTTTTGTGCGATTTGCTCGAGGCAGAAAATAATATTTTCCGGCCGGGAAAATCTTATTTGATTATTTAGAATTGGGGGATCTTACTTAACCCGATTCTGAATGAGCTAAAAATAATCTTTTAATTTTTAGGATTTAATCACAAATAAAATAATTTTATATTATTATAATATTATTTTATTAGTCAACAATGGACCCTAAATATTTTGCGGGACCCACAATTAAAGAACAATTAGATCGGTAGCTTAATTAATCACCGTAGGTCGTAGAACTTTCCAGAACAGCTCGACTCAAATAGTGACTCAAGAGCATTTATTACGCAAAGTGTGACTAAGCCATGTGAGTCAATGGAACCAACCAATGAGAAGAAGGCTTGCTCACCAAGGCTTAATCTTAGCCTTTGATTCATCCAATGGCTTGGATGAAGCCAAACAAGGTGCCCACCTTGCACCCCACATCAAGTCCACGGCCAAGAGGCCTTTGGTGACCTAAAATCACTTTGTCTTCATCACTTTTCTCTCTTCTCTCTCATCAAGAACCCTAGCCACCATTCTTGCCCATTTTCTCCACCATATTCGACCAAGCTCATTTCCTAACCATCCAACCATCCAAAAATTTTTCTAACCAAGTTTCCTTAATCTAAACACCATTCTAAGAACCTTTGTAGTTGGGAGTTTCTTCAAATTCTTCCATCTAAGGCTTGGAAACCAACCTTGGAAGTTTTACCTAGAAGGTGAAATTTCATACTTTTCTTTTCTCTCTTCTTTTCAAAGTTCTAAGCCATGATTCTTCCATGGTTTAGCTTCTTTTTCATGGTTAGTAACATGTAGGTTTTGTTTGAAAATTTTAGGTGTTTGGTGGAGTGAAAACCGTGACCTAAGGAGGTGAGAAAGCAAGTTTTTGTCTTCATTTAAGGTAAGAGGAAGACAATTCTTATCATCCCTTGATGGTGGTAAGAAGATGGAGTTATTTGTGATGTTGTAGAATCCATAAGGATTCGGTGGTCATGTGTTATTTATGTGTGTATTTGTTAATTTTTGTGGTTGCTAGTAGTTTATGTGGTAATTGTTATTAGCTTTCTTGTTTGATGATTGTAATAATTTTGCATGCTTATTAGCTTTTGAATGCATGTCTACAAGCTTTAATTTAGGTTGTATGTGTTAGAAAATATTTTGCATGTGTTAGAAATATTTTGCATATGTTAGAAATATAATGCATGTGTTAGAAATTGTATGATAAGTCATAGGATGTGAATAACATGTGTAAGTTTGCATGAGTGTTCCAAAGAACACAATCCAATAGCTCACGGCAATGACAAGTTTGGAGGACCAAAATGTTCTCTTGATTTTTCCTAAAGTGTAACTTAATTAACCTAGGAGAATCAAGAAAGTTTCTAATTGATTTGATCAAAGAAAAATGCATTTAGAAATCAAATGGTACAAACTTAGCATTTTGGGGCCAACATGCCTAAAGGATTAAATTGACTATAGATAACTATTTTCTAAAATGATTTAATGAGCTTAGACTATAGAATACATTTGATATGATTTAAAAGGTGAAAGACATTTTGGAAATCAAATGCAAAAGTTTTATAAAATTCGGCCAACATGCCACTATAGGTAATCATGATTTTTAAAACTTGATTCTAAACCTTTTTCAATTAAAAAGAAACAATACAAGTTAAGAAGAAATTTTCTATAATAATTTATGAAGGAACCAATTGATTAGAAGTAAGTCTAAAGGATTAAAATTCATAATTTTATCATTAGGAGAAATACAAGAATGTTAAGAAATTTTCTAACATATAGCTCACTTTTGGTTTTGAAGCATGTTAGAAATTTCAAAAAGAATTTAATGAAATGGTTAAAAATTAGGTAAATAGAAATTTTATGGAAAATTTAGAAAATCATTATTATAAATTTCTAAACAAAATAATTTTTAGTAAAAATGAACCTATAAATAGTCAAAATATCCTAATGACAAGATACGGTATGAAAAATTATTCTACGTAGTTTAAATGTACTAAATATTATTTCTATCTGTTTAAATGGTAATTTTAAAGGTATTCGAATAAGAAAATGATTTAAAAATTCTACGCGATTGAGAAAACGTATTAAAATGCTACGCGATTTTAAAAACAGAAAAATATCTTTACCCGATTTTTAAACGTTTGTAAAAACGACGAGATTTCAAAAACGCGATAAAATTTCTACGCGATTGACCGCTACTGTATTTATTTTTCATTGCCGGGAAATGTGAACCCGTACAAGTGTTTTGAGGTTATTTATTGTCGGGAAAAAGTGAACCCGTCTGCATGCTTTCTCCATTGAGGGCATATATATTTTATCTTAAGGGCATTTTCGTAATTTCATATATTTGGAATTATGTTTTGTCTTTATACCGATTTTTGGTGTTTTGGGTTGATGAGACGAATCACATCGTGTTGTCGATGCGATAAGTGTAGTGTAGTTTATTGTTCTAATAAACTTGGAGACTTTAGTGTACGGGATCCCACACGTGACAATGGAGTTGGTAGCTCCGTCCGGGCCGTGGTAGAACCGATAAGCACACTAATGTACTCGACATTCACTATATTTAATCGAGGTTTGTAAAGTCTAGTAGTACATTGCCTATAGTGCCACAACGGAGATTATACTACGCCTGGATGGTGGATTCCCAAATTGACGCAACGTGTGATCGCGTAATAGTTGGTTGAATGGTACTAATAGATTTTGCAAGTCATTCTCTCGATATCTGTTTGTTTAGCTCCATGGAGTAGGGTTGTGTTTTGGTGTATTTGAGTATATCTTGGATATTATTCCATTTTTCTCTATTTATCTCGATCTGGTAATATCTTGGATGTTCGTACATTTTCTCTATTTATATTTATCCGATAATTTTTATGTTAGTTGTTTATTTCTTATCTTATCTTATCTCGTGAGATTGATTTATCTCGTGTGATTTTCTCTATTTGTGATCCGTCTATGATGTTCTAAACCCTAGGATATTTAATATGTATTTCATGTTATAGTTTCTTCATATTGTATGAACTCTAATTGTTATTTGTCGTCTTCGTATTTGCCATTGTTGCGATGATTTTATGTTGTCTTACCTCTTTATTGTATGTGTCTATTGTCATTTATTTTATGCGGTAAAGAGTTTGAAGAGGAAGAAGAGGAACACCTCTTGAGATCGTGTACCCCGAGGAAGAGGGAGATCGCCAGACCGACGATCGCTTTACGAGCAAGAACCATCCGATCATCCATACCCTCCGGATTGATTGTGTGAGGATGGCGACGCCGCATTTTTGGGGTTCGTAGAGCTGGTATTCCATGGAGGTGATTTGGCTTGGCATTTACGAGAGATCGTGCTTCGTTACCTATGATGACCGTGATTCTACGTCACGCATGGAGATCCGATTTCGACGACAACGCTTTTTCTCGCATTTAGAGTTACCCTTATCCATTAGGCGTTATAAAACCCCGAGCCTAGTGAGATAAGCATCGTGTCGATTGCGCGATCCCGTTATCGCCGTATGTCGAGACATCGTATTTATCTCCCGATGATCATTTGCACACCGAGAGTGATCCATCGAGGAGTAGATAATCATGATGTTTTTTTTTTGGCGCGTCAACAGTATGTACTATATATATATTAACTCTTTTATTGCTTTCTTTACTGTTTTTGTTTAAATAATTGTAGTTTTAGTTGTAAATTATATGTACAGTTTATAACTTAACCATATGTATATTATTAGTGATGATGTTTTTTTTTATTTCGTATTTTCCGTATTATCTTTTTATTACATATTTCTGTCTATCAGGAATTATTTTTACAACCCGTAATAATATTTACCAAAAGTTTTACAACTTGGGTAGATTTTATTTCTATTTCTTTTATTTTCTTTTATGTGTGACATCCTCCAAAGGGGTGTTACAATGCCTATACACTGTCATTACCTCAATAGTGAGAGCCAACAAAAAAATGTAAAATAGCAACATATTCGTATACATAAAAATTTTGTGAAGTAGCTACTAAAAGATGTATTTATATCTATTGATTATGTGAAGTCAAAAATAAGTTGGGTCAATCCTCTGACAAAGCCTTTATATACAAAATTAATAAATAAAATATCGACATGAATGAAACTTGAGTCAATTTGAAAATTAACAATGATGGTAACCCAACCTTTATGATTGGAGATCCAATGAATAAGATTCATATGGATAATAACAAGTCACTTGTTAATTCTGCTAGCACTATTAACTTTAAAGAAAAATTAACTAAAAAATAACAATCCCCCACATATTTTAAAGTCAAGAAAGGAAGTTTCGTTAGCTTAAGAATTCAGTTCAAAAGTACTAGTGTCTTTTGGACTATGAACTAGCACATAGAGTAAATGAGTTATGACCCATAGTAATGCTAGTGAGATTATTTCTTTTTTTTTTTCGTAGTATGTTTTGCCAATCGTTATTGGTAATGCTTTTTATTAGAATTGAGAACTAACTAATATCCTATATGGAGTTGAAACTAGACATATATATGTAGAATAGGCTCTAAGGATGGTAAAATCTATCTGCATTTAGGGATATTTGTGAGGACTATCCTATTCAGAGACTCAAATTTGAAGAATTTTTTTTTATGCAGGGACTAGGATAAAAATCCCTTTGAAGCAGATGAGAGGATGGGGATGGAGAAGAGGATCGTATCCCCTGCCTGTGGGATCCTCGTTCCCAAGAAATTATTAACTTATCATTATTGGTTATGTCATATATATGCATTACTACTATATTTTTTTTTAGTAATTTTCATCTATATTAATTTCATATTAATTGAAAATTAAAACAAGTAAAAACATACTACTTCGTAATAACTTGTTATTTTAATTTGTTAATATTGTTGACTTAAATTGAAATTGTTTACAACTTTATATATATATTTTAATTTTTTCTGAATTTATTAAAATAATATTGGGTCCCTACAGATTCTCACATGCACGTGAGGAACGAGGACATAGAAATTTTTTTCCTCGAGGTAGAAATCAAGGGTGGGGAAGAGGGAAAATATGAGAGGCGGTCCCTCCTCACGCGGGTGCCATCTCTAATAGGTTCTAATACTATATTAAAATTAATAACGAATTGAACCTAATCAGTATATGAAAGTGTTCTCTAAATACCCTATTATTGGAGTAAAATGCTAAAATATGAATAGAAATTATTAGGATTAATGTGTATTTTTAAATTGAATTTCTATTTACTTTAGAATACTCTTAAGCAATAATTTATATAATATATTTAAACCTGATAGTTTTTCTATTCTTGTATTTATTTTAATAAATTTAGTCTCACTATTTAATTATTTTATTTTATAGATTAATATGAGCAAAGAATAGATAAGAAGACAAAAGTTCAATTGGGCTCACAACAAATAAATAAAAAAAAAGAAGAAAGGATGCACGACAACACAATAACTACGCCGCACAACAAAAGGAGAAGAATTGGATGTGATAGGAGATGCGCGGCTCGAGGAAAAAAGAAGAAAGGTTACATGTACAGCATAGTAACAACGTCATACGGATTACATAGCACAACACAGTGGAGAAAAGAATACAACAAGCTTGTTGTGCAAATGAGAATATTAGTGAGATAATTTTATTGTATTTTAATCTTACTATGTCTTGTTAAATTCTTTGTACTAAGGAAATAATGAAACCCTGATTGTTTTGACATTGCTATGTTGAATTTGTAACTTCCTACTCTAATTTTTTATTATTTTTATTGTCATAGTATTATAGTATTTTAACTCTAATTAGCATAGCATGTTACAAACATCTTCTAACATTATCATTATCTTGTATTTACAGTAATTTACAGAGTTTGGAGGGATTACACCCTTCTAGAGTTAATTGATACATACAAACATCTAAGTTAGATACCTATTTTCCAAAATTTGAGGCTTACAAAAGCCTTCTTAAGGTGCCACTATTTACAATTATTAACATAATCTTCAAGCTCCAGCCTATAGAGTTGCTCTACACGAAAATCTACTAGAACCCCTTTCGTCATCCTTGTCTAAAATATTACACTACAAAGGGATTAGATACAATCTCAGTAGGAAAGAGCAAAAACACTTATACATATTCCTCTCTTTGCAATTCTCTCTTTCTAGGACCATATCTGAGAGTCCAACAAAATAGTAAAATTAAAAAAATTGAAGAGAAGTAAATAACACAATAGAAATAAATAACTCAACAATGAATGAATAAATATCTCAATGAAAGAGTGAGAATCTCAATATAATGATTAAAAGAATAATTATCTGATTAAGGAATAAGAATCTTTGTAAAAATAAAAGGAGTATAATAAATAATTCCATGTTAAAAATATGAGTAACTCTTCATCATCTCTTTTAAAGCATCATATTTTCATCATTTCTTTTTAGATCATAATCTCTTATTATCATAATTTCTCCATCATCATCATGATCTCATTTTAATACTCTTTACCAAATGTTCATCTTTCTCTTCATTAGGGCATCCCCCAATGCTCTCATCATGATCACAATAATTTGATTAATGTGTCTCTTAATCCTCTCATCATGGTCATAATAATTTGAACAAGGCGTCCCTAGATCCTTTCATCATGGTCACAATAATAATCTCTAATTGAGGCATCCCTTAACTCTCTCATCATGGCTGTAATAATTCTCTGGTGCACATTGATTCATTTTTATCCAAGGGATGACATTTCTTTAACACGTTGCTTAAAATAGCTCACAATAAATCTTTTACATAAAATCAGGCATAATCCAACTAAAAGAGTGGTAAATAAAATATTGTATATGAAAAATAAATCAGACATAATTTAGCTTAAAGAATAATAAAAGTATCATATATGAAAAATTAGAGAAAACAAGTATAAAATGAGTAAGAAAATGTTCACGTACATTTAAAGTCTCATTTTTAGCATTCTGGTGTATGTTATTTGAATAAAACAGTCACAATCGAAAATACATCAATTGAAGTGTTTTTTTTCAAGTTTTATTCAAACAAAACCAGAGTTATTTGAATAAAATAGTCAAAATAAAAAATACATCATTCAAACTGTTTTTATCAAGATTCATTCGAACAAAACTAGAGTTATCCAAGTAAAATAGCCGAAATCGAAAATACATCAGTTGAAGTGTTTTTATCAAGTTTTATTCGAACAAAACCAGTTATTCGAATAAAATAGTTGAAATAAAAAATACATTAGTCAAAGTATTTTTATCAAGATTTATTCGAACAAAACCAAAGTTATTCGAATAAAATAGTCAAAATCCAAAATACATCATTCAAAATTTTTTGAAACAAGGTTTATTCAAATAAGCTAATGCTTATTTGAATAAATCATTCGAAAACCATATTGCAGAAACTAGTAAAACCATTTCTTGCCAATCTTTCTTTCTAGCAAAAACAGAGTAAGTAAAGAAAGAGGTAAAGGAATGAACTAAAAGATATAGGTAGAAGAAATAAAGAAGAAAGAGTAGTGTTTTCGCAATTTCCTACCTATTTATAAATTTATAACAAGTTGAAGGAGGGAATTTGATTATGATCGGAATTTGAGGAGTGGTGTTTCGATGTTGGTTTGTGAGTGTTGTCTAATGAGTTTGTGAGATTTCAGGGGTATTTATACAATTGTTTCATGTAGGAAGTGTGAGATAAAATATCCTTTTGTAATAATTGCTAATCATGATTCAAGAATTCCTATTGGAACACTTGTCATGATGACCTCACTAATCTATATCACGAGCTACCTTTAAATTCTTGGACACTTGTTATGTAAATCACAATTTTTATTTTGTTTGTTTGACACTTGTTTTTCTTTTAGTCGTGCTTCAATAGATTTTTACCATTTGTTTCAATTATTTTTTTGTTATTTGTTTCTTCAATCATTGCTTCAAATCCGAATTGGCACATATAGCTTGCTAATCATTGCTTCTAGATTTTTCTTTCTAACGTGGAGTGGTTTGTGAGTTAAGTCTTTCATCCATTTTTCATTCATTCTTTGACAATTGTCCTACTAATATTATGAGCTTAATTCACCCATAATTAATATTTTGAACACTTGCCCACAAGTCTTCATCTTTTCCTTCTATTTTCTAAGCTAACGTTCATCTTTGTGCCATTTGTTCCATTCACTTACTTCATGTAATCATTACCATGATTCTATAAGGTTCCCTTTATGACATTTGTCTATGCTTATTTCATAAGCTCATGTCATCCATAATAAATGTTTGAACACTTGTTCCTTCTTAGAAATTTCCAACATGATTAGCTTGATCTTTCATCTTCATCTTCATCATTTTCATAACACTTGTTCGATGTAATTATTGCCTTCAAATCCAAGCTTGACACATGTTGCTACCAATCATTATTTCCTTGGTCAAGATGACACTTGTCCCATGCTAATCTCACCATGCTTAACTCATAATGGCTTCTTCAAGAAGACTTGAGATTTTTATTTCAATTAGCTTCTTCAAGAAGCCTTGAGATTTTTATTTCAATGGTTTCTTTAAGAAGCTTTAAGATTTTTATTCTAATGGCTTCTTCAAGAAAGCTTGAGATTTTTTATCTCATTACTTAGTATTATTATTATTATTACTATTTTGAGGGCTGTTACAGAATTATTTTTACCCAATTTTAGGATTTAATACTTATTGATTCTATTTTCTTATCAGATTATATTAATGACTTTTTACATGAGTTCAATTATGTTTTTCTCATGCTTTGCAATTTATTTGTGTTATCTGAGTGTTAGTGGTAATTGTTGGATATCAATTGTGATTTCTTATTAGAGATACATTTGATGATTTAATAATTTACTATTAATTAGAAAAATTTTATCGTACACTTGATTATTATTTTTAGTGTTTTATTGATAGATCTTCCGTGATCACTTGTTTTCTGCTAGATGTTCATGAGTTAAAT
Organism: Ormosia emarginata; assembly: GCA_029884605.1. Classification (NCBI taxonomy): domain Eukaryota; kingdom Viridiplantae; phylum Streptophyta; class Magnoliopsida; order Fabales; family Fabaceae; genus Ormosia; species Ormosia emarginata. The sequence continues at coordinate 2,190,511 of JAQQTP010000058.1, read as the reverse complement.
TATTTGGGTATAATAATTTGACATAGTTAATGTCAAAATTAATCTTGGTGGATTTTGAATCTTGGTCATCTTACATCTGGTAGAAACTCAATTTGTTTACTTTGCTTCACTTTAATTTGCATTCAAAATTAATATTTATTCACAATTAATTATTTAATATTTTTCTTTAGTTTATTTGTTCCTTCTGCTACTCTTTTAATTTGTCTCTCTATAGAATCGACACCCCAAAGTTGTGCTACAACAACTATATTATTCTTTGGGTGTAATCAAATTTTGGTGCCGTTGTCAGGGAGACGGTAAAATAATTGCTAGACAATTTTTCTTTTCAGCAGTTTGTAAATGCGGTAACTTCATTCCTTTTTTTTAGCTTGTTGCATCTTTATTTTTTTTTCTTTTCTTTTTTGTTATTTTGTTAGTGTTTCATTTTTTTCTCTACCTTGCATGCACAGGTATAAAGACGCCTTGAGTCGAATTGCTTGTAGACCTGTGTCAGAGTCCAATTTTTCTATTCATTTGTTTGATACTTCTTCTAATTATGAGGAAATAAGTGAATATGGAGATAAACCCACTATGACTCTTCAGGATTACCTCCACCCTATACGCACTGCCACACCATTATGCATCATGTTTCCAGCTAATACTCGCCAACTAGATTTTAAAATAGGAATGATACAATTACTCCCTACTTTTCATGACTTGGAAAATGAAAATCCATATTTGCACATTAGCGAGTTTGAAGAAGTAGTTGTGATTTTTCATAGTTAAAATGCAACTAATAATGTTGTAAGACTTAAATTCTTTCCTTTCTCTTTGAAGGATAGAGCTAAGAGTTGGCTATACTCGTTGATACCACAATCTATTGGGTTATGAAATGAGATGACTTAGGCCTTCTTTAATAAATAATTTCCCCAACATAAGACTAACACTTTAAAAAGGCAAATCTTCACTAAAGGACAGTGAGACTTCGTGTCAGTCTTAAAAGAGATTTAAGGAGTTGTTGAGTATGTGTCCTCACTATGGGTATGAGAATTGGTGCTTAGTGAGCTATTTTTATGAGGAACTCACACCTAGAGAGTGCCAATTTGTGAAGATGATGTGTAATGATGAGTTGTTATAGAAATATCCCGATGAGACCATAGAATACTTTAATGAACTTACTGAAAAAGCTCACACTTGGACTGGACCTAGTGCTACTGAGAGCACAAATAGGTCACAATCTGCAGGAAACCCAAATGGTGGTAGAATTTACCATCACAGGGAAGAGGATAACCTAAAGACTAAGGTTAAGATGCTCACAATGGAACTAGAAGTGTTAAAGACTAAGGACTTATAACTAACATATGTGGCTAATCATGCACAGTCTTTTAGACTATGTTTTGTGCGTGGTGGGATAGATCACCTCGCCTAAGAGTGTCCCACATTTGTTGACATGAGAGGGACATACGAGGAACAATGTAATACCTTAGGTACGTATAAGAAGCCTTTTACACTTTTCTCTGAAACCTATAATCTGGGGTAACGCAATCAGCCTAATTTTAGCTAGAAGTTTGAAAACCAGCAGCCTGCATAACCGCCTTTAATTTAGAAGATCATATCTCCACTATATCATGTACCTTCATCTTCTAGGAGTCATTTAGAAGACATTTTACATGCTTTTATTGAGGCACAAGGTAAGACTAACTAAAAGTTTGAACCTTTGATTACACAAGTTGTTGAAGAAAACAAGGAGATAAAGAGTCAAGTGTCCAAATTGATTAACTTCTTGAGTATACATGAGCGAGGCAAGTTTCCTTCTTAAGCTCAGTTTACATTGTTGTTGACTTTCTGCAGTAAGCACACGAATCATACAAATAGTAAAATAAAGATAATTCCTTTGAGGATTAGTTGATTACTAACTCTTACGATGACTTTGATTATTTACGGGAACAAAGTCAATAATGAAAGCTATATTAAAATCAAAACAAAACTAAAAGCAATAAAGAAAGCAAATAAATTTAGAAAAGGTGAGATTCAACAAAGATTTAAAGGCCTAGGATTAGGAATTCACTACACTATCTCCTATAATAAATTGTAATCCTATCTTTACTAATGTTCAATTATGTTCTTGAAAGTGATTTGTCCTAAATTATATAAAGCCCAATTTCTTTGCACTAAAAACGTGCTAAAACTTCATCAATCTCATTCTCATAGTAATTAATCCAAGTTCTAACTCATTAAGTTTTATTACAATCGTTTAACCCTCGAAGGGTTTAAGCCTATGTCTAGGTCTCAATTCCTAAGTTCAATTCTTAGATTATCAAGCAATTAGATTTCATCTTTCGATCATTCACCTAAAGCCTAAGATCATGTATATATGGCGTGCAACATACCACTAGCATTAAGCATACCAAGAATGGATCAAGAATAATAATTTCACATTAGCAAAGAATCAAATTAACAATTTATCATAAAAAAGTAGAGAGTTTCATCCTAATCCTAGAAAAATAGTTTAGCCACTCATGGCAATTGTAGCACAAACAAGAACAAAGATTAAAGAAATAACCATGATTTCTAATGAAAAAAAAGGATAGAGAAGATGTATTCAATGGTTGAACTTCAATGACTCTTGTTCTTGCTTTCTAAGCCATCGCCTCCAATTCTCTGCCTTTGCCTCTCAAAACCAGCCATAGCACAAGTCTGTAGCCAAAAGTCTCTTTAGCTTTAGGGATTTACCTCCATTTATAATGATTTGGGGTGAAAAACTGTTGTTTTAAGGCTCAGGAGACCTCACATGGCCGTGTCTAAGCTCGATATAGCCGTGTGAGCTTGAAAAACAATGCAATTTGCACGTTCATGGGAGACATAACCGTGTGTCCAAGAGACATAACCAAGTCTACCACACAAAAGCTTCATTGAAGTTAGACAGAGCCGTGTGAGCTTGACATAAGCATTTTCCAAGTTGGACACAATCGTGTCTAACTCTTCAATCGCTCAGAGATTGGATTTTTGATAAATAATCTTCATGAAAGTTGAAGGGCTTTGTCTTAGATTTCTAATTCCACTAGTTTCATCCAAATATGACTCATACAACCCAAAATATGGCCAAATCTTTGCAAACTACTCAGGTTCCAGTGACGGTACCTCTATTCTGAATTCCAGGCCTAATATGACTCACTAGACATCTGATTCAGTTCTGGAGCTCTTCATCAAAATTATAGACCTTCTTCTTAGCTTTCCTACAAGGTAAAGTTCATAATTGTTAGATGTTTATAACTCAAGTTATACCCTAAATACAGAAATAGTGTAAAATTGCTATAATACTGATAAATACAACTAAGCCCAATTTGAACCCAAACTTATAAATGGTAGCCAAAATCGCTCGATTAAGCACAAGAGAGGTCTAAAATGCAAGCAAATCACCATAATTCATTCGATTTAAGACTATAAAATATAGGCTTATCAAATTCCCCCACACTTGAACTTTCCTTGTTTCAAGCAAATAATATAAATAAAAAACAAGATTAAACTCAACATCAAGAAACACGAATCAAGGGAAATTCCATAATTTAAAAACTCAATTAAGCTTAGAAATAAAATCCAATCAAACAAGATAGTTTAGCACTTAATACAATTAGAGACTTGAGTCTACCTTGCACATTTTCTCTTTACCAACCATTTGAGATCACTCATCTTTCCATTGCTCAAGTGTTTAAGGACAAAGAGATCACTCAAATTTCTCTTAAAAAATACATTACCATATGCTTGGTTATCAATCTCATCTTCACTTCCAAGTTCACATACAACATTAGAATCAAAAGGACTTCCTTTGGTTGTAACAGGGTCAAGGGGAATAGTGAAAGGTAGGAAAAAGGTAAATAAAGGTAAAAAACGTTCAGGGATAAATCGATACAAAATAGAATCAGGTTGAAAACATAATGCACAAGGAGATAAATAATTCTCACTTTCAACCCAACATTCTTATTATTCTTCACCAACAATCCTTTTTTTTTCTTTCTTTTCTTTCTTTTTCCTTCTTCATTCATTTTCAATTTTTTTAATCAACCCTTGAAAATAAAAACAATCCTTACTGACTTTTCAATTAACACAATAATTGCTCCAAAGAAACCAACTTGATTATTCAATTGGGTATTCAAAGAAATCAATTCAGGCTCAAATAAGGCAACTAAGGGATTATTTTATCAATGCAACTCTGGAAGTCAAGAAATAATTAAGCCTAATTGCCTTAATCATGTTCAAGTCTGTATGTGAATCATTAAAGTCTCAACAAGATATCAAAACAACTTCTAGTGCACATAAATCAAGAGAAATATCACTCCAGAAGAAAAATAGGATTTTGTTTATGAAAAATCCAATCAATAAAGGCTCAAAACTCATTTTCTAGATAAGTTAATAAAGAAATCAAATGCAAGTAGACATGACTGATTTTCAAATAAGATGCTAAATGTTTCAATACTCAATTGAAAAAGATTGTCTTGCACAAAAACAGCTCATGAATAGTGGATTCTCCCTTCAAACAAATTTCTATCAGCTCAGAAACAATCAAGAAATTAACACATAATTCTTGCTTGATTTGATGCAATACTCAAGTGTTCATTTATTTCACAAAAATTTTCATAAAAATTAAGTGTACTCCCCCCACACTTAAAATAAACATTGTCTTCAATGTTTAAATAAGAAAAATAACAGAACAAAGGACAACGAAAATTCTCTGAAAATGGAAACTCAAGATCACAAAGATGATGGGAGAGGGCGAGCTGGAGGGAGGCGTGTAGCCATGAACTCAAACATTAAGTCGAACTGAGCGGCGACATGTGGCCCAAACTGCATAAGAAAAACAAAGCAAAAACTAAAAAAAAATGCAAGAAGTAAATGCGAAAATAAAGAGACTAAAAAAAAGAGAAGAAAAATATTTTTGGCACCCGAAAACTATATACATCTCCTTACAAAGGCTCTGAACTCAGGGAGGTACCTAAGCCGACTCAACATTAGCTAACTACAAAATAAAAATAGAAAATGATAATAAAATAAGTAACAACAAAATAAAAAATAAGAGGTTAAAGAAAAAGAGAGAAAATTTAGGTTGCCTCCCAATAAGCGCTAAGTTATAGTCATTAGCTTGACTATGGGCGGGTTCTATGCTTAGTTGATGCCAATGGAGTGGTGCTCAGTCCCCACTCATTCTTCATAGTGTTTCACTCTCTGGCCATTTATCAGGAATGTCTTATGGCCTTTTTTCTCCACCTCAAGCACAGCGTACGATAAGACGCAAACAAGCTCATATGGTCCACACTCTTTTGACCAAAACTTATCAGAAAGAAGATAAAGAGGTGAGTTACAAACAATAATTTTATCCCCAGTCTTAAACTCACGCTGCTTGATACACTTGTCATTTCGCTTCTTTGGTCCCTTCTTGCAGAGCTTGGCATTCTCAAAGTTGGCGGCAGCCTTGGGCAAGGTCTTCTCTAGCATATCATCAAACACATATTCCTTTAAGGCCTCCTTTTCTTTAAGTGAGGAATCTTTGGTTGAGAGGACCTTGAGCTCCTTGAATTTACCATTTTGAGAAGGGAAAATAGTTGAGCATGTGTCCAAAAGTTGAGCATAGGTCGCCACCTCCTCATCTTCATCATTTGAATTATAATTGTGCACCAAACACTTATCTAAGGAGTCTTATGATGGCTTTTAGTGTGCACTTCTCTAGCTAGTCTTTCGTCCACATTAACCTTCAAGCAAGAATCAATAATGGCTGGTTGCTTAGAAACTTGAGACAAATTGAACTCAGTAACTTTTTCACCTACTTTGAGAGTTATTTTCCAATGCTTCACATCAAACATGACTCCAACAGTGGCTAGAAATGACCTGCCTAAAATGATGGGTGTTTGAACATCAACTTCCAGCTCAAGCACAACAAAATCTAGTGATATGTAAAACTTTCCCACCTTCAAAGGAACATTCTCTAATATGCCAATAGGATGTTTAATTGACATATCTGCCAATTGAAGAGAGATAGTGGTTGGTTTGAGCTCCCCAATATTAAGTTTTTCACAAATAGAAAAGGGCATCAAACTCACACTTGCCCCAAGATCACACAAAGCCTTGTTGATATGCATGTCCCCAATTGAGCATGGAATTGAAAAGCTACCTGGATCCTAAAGCTTAGGTGGAAGCTTGTTTTGAATTATTGCACTACATTCTCCCATCAAAGCAATGGTTTCATAGTCCTCAAGCTTCCTCTTATTGGAAAGAATTTCTTTTAAGAACTTAGCATAAGAGGGCATTTGGGAGAGAGCTTTCGTAAAAGGAATGTTAATGTAAAGCTTTTTAAGTACCTCCAATAATTTTTCAAATTGATGATCAAGCTTCGCCTGTTGATAGTTTTGAAGGAAGGTAAAAGGTGGAACATATGCCGGTGGAGGAACGTACTTTTTAGTGCTTCCTTCATCTCCTTATTTATCCTCGCTCTTATCTTGCTTCTCCTCCTTTTCATGAGTTTACCTATCTTCAAGCTTTTCTTCCCTTGTGGGGCTTTCAAGTTGCTTCCTACTTCTCAAAAAAATTGTTTGAATTTGCTCCTTTGGGTTAGTTTCTGGTTGACTTAGTATTCGCCCTTGCATCACGTTGAATAAGCTTGCTTATTGGGCTATTTGAGTTTCAAGCATCTCGGAGTGAGTGACTGTTTGATCTAAGTGAGTATTGATTTGCTTGATGGACTCCCCATGTTGTTGCACTTGTGCTTGAATGACTTGATTTTGCTCTTATTGAGTAACTATGAAATTTTTCATGAGAGCTTCTAAATTTGACTTTGCACCCTGAGAAGATTGTTGCAATTGTTGGAATCTGGGGGGGAGGTCTATTGTTGGATGGAACCCCTTGGTTTTGTTAGGTACCATATGAAAAATTAGGGTAGTTTCTCCATCCTAGATTATAAGTGTTGGAGAATGGGTTACCTTGAGCATTGAAATTTTCATTTTGTACAAAATTCATCTGCTCCAAAGATGAGTCTTAAGAATAGGCCTCCACTGAATTTCATTCTAAAGTCAAATGCCCTCATCCACAAGTGTCATAAGCTATATTAGAGGTAACGATAACATTAACATTCAGCTTCTCAAGTGACTTGGTCAAAGCATCAAACTTGACATTCAACATAGTAATGACATCAAACTCTATCGATCCAGCTTGCTTCTTTGAAGTCAATCTCTCACTTGGCCATAAATAAATATTTGAAGCCACTTCATTGATCAAAGTCTTTGCCATTGTTGGAGTCTTGGCCATCAAAGCACCGCCAGTTGTGGCATCAAGAGCTGCCTTTGTGGAGAAAGTCAACTCAGCATAGAATGTTTGAACGAAAACAAAATCTTATAAACCATGATGTGGACACTAACAAATGAGATCATTATACCTCTCACATGCTTCATAAAGAGATTCATCTTCCTTTTGAGAAAAAGTAGTGATGTCTTGATAGAGTTTGATTATTTTTCTAATCGGATAGTACTTGTCTAAGAAAGCCTGCTCCATCAAGTCCCAAGTGGTGAGTGAATTTGAGGCTTCCGAGTGAATCAACTTCTTTGCTTTCCCCTAAGAGAAAAGGGAAAAAGTCTGATCCGTATAGCATTCGTTGAAACCCCATTAATCTTTATGGTGTCCCATAATTCTACGAACTCATCCAAATGTTAATTTGGGTCTTCAGTTGGTGACTTGCTGAATTGCAATTGTTGGATCATTTGGATCAATGACATCTTGATCTCGAATTTGTTGGCTTCTACCTATGGTCTAACAATGGAAGACTGACTAGTATTAGTGTTAGGAGTTCCATAATCCCTCAGCCTTTGCTTTGCATTGCAACTTGGTTAGTGTTGTTCGCCATGTGGTCTTCCTCAAATCTTTGTGTTCTTCTTTCTCTTCTAATATCACGAAGTGTCCTCTCGATTTCAAGATCAACGGGAATAATAAGATCTTCTTGAGTCCTCGTTCTACGCAAAAGAAAGAAACAACACCTGAAAAGTCAAAGAAAAAAATAAAGTTAAAATAAGATGAAAAATAAATAAATAAAACAAAATAAAATTAAAAAAATTGCTTAAATCAACCAAATTACCATTTGTGTTAATATTAACAAGATCCCCGACAATGACACTAAAAACTTGTTGTTGACTATTCACAAGCGCATAGATCATACAAGTAGTAAAATAAAGATCGTTCCCTCGAGGATCAGTTGATTACTAACTCTTACGATAACTTTAATTATTTAAGCGAACACAAGCAATAGTGAAAGTTATATTAAAATCAAAACAAAACTCAAAGCAATAAAGAAAGTAAATAAATTTAGAAAATATGAGATTCAACAAAGATTTAAAGGCCTAGGATTAGGAATTCACTACACTACCTCTTATAATAAATTGTAATCATATCTTTGCTAATGTTCAATTATGTTCTTGAAGGCGATTTGTCCTAAATTATTTAAAGCTCAATTTCTTGGCACTAAAAATGTGCTAAAACTTTATCAATCTCATTCTCATGGCAATTAATCCAAGTTCCAACTCATTAAGTTTTATGACAATCATTTAACCCACGAAAGATTTAAGCCTATGTCTAGGTCTCAATTCCTAACTTTAATTCTTGGATTATCAAGCAATTAGATTTCATCTTTTGATCCTTCACCTAAAGCCTAAGATCATGTAAATATGGCGCACAATATACCATAAGCATTAAGCATACCAAGAATGAATCAAGAACAATAATTTCACATTAACAAAGAATCAAATCAACAATTCATCATAGAAAAGTAGAGAGTTTTATCCTAATTCTAGAAAAAGGGTTTAGTCACTCATGGCAATTGTAGTACAAACAATAATAAAGATTAAAGAAACAACCATGATTTCTAAAGAAAAAGAGAAGATGGAGAAGATGTCTTCAATGGTTGAACTTTAATGACTCTTGTTCTTGCTTTCTAAGCCTTCGCCTTCAATTCTTTGCATTTTCCTCTCAAAACTAGCTATAACACAAATCTATAGCCAAAAATCTCTTTAGGTTTAGGGATTTGTCTCTATTTATAATGATTTGGGGTGAAAAACTATTGTTTTAGGCTCAGGAAACCTCACACGGCCGTGTCTAAGCTTGACACAGTCATATGAGCTTGAAAAATAACATAATTTGCATGTTCAGGGTAAACACAGCCGTGTGTCCAAGAGACACGACCATGTCTACCATACAGAAGCTTCGATGAAGTTAGACAAGGTCGTGTGAGCTTGACAGAAGCGTTTTCTAAGTTAGACACAGTTGTGTCTAACTCTTTAATCGCTCGGAGATTAGATTTTGGATAAGTGATCTTCATGAAAGTTGAAGGTTTTGTCTTAGCTTTCCAATGCCACTGGTTTCATTCAAATATGACTCCTACAAACTAAGATATGATCAAATCTTTGTAAACTACTCAGGTTCCAGTGACAACACGTTTGTTCTAACTTCTAGGCCTAATATGACTGATTAGACATCCGATTCAGCTCTGGAGTTCTTTATCAAAGTTTTATATCTTCCTCTTAGCTTTCCTACACGATAATGTTCATAATTGTTAGATGTCTATAACTCAAGTTATACCCGAAATACAAAAATAGTGTAAAATTGCTATAATGTTGAAAAATACAAGTAAGCCCAATTTAAACCCAAACTTATAAATGGTAGCCAAAATCACTCGATCAAGCACAAGAGAGGTCTAAAATGCAAGCAAATCACCATAATTTATTCGGTTTAAGACTATAAAATATAGGCTTATTATGTATCATATGGTCAATACATGGCGCAAGAGAATTTGAAGGATGTGAATGTCATTATGACGCGAAGTAGTACATCAATACACATCCCAACAACAAACAAATCAGAGGATGTGACAAAGAATCAATGTAGTAGTAATGCCGAGCTGCCCAAGGAACTTGAGGAGACAAAGAGTCCTGTTAAGGTACCATTCCCTCAAGCTTTAAAATCAAACAAGCAAACTCTAGATCTTAACAGTGAAATCCTTGAGAATCTAAGGCAAGTAAAAATCAATCTTCCTCTTTTGCATATTATTAAACAAGTTCTTGCTTATGCAAAAGTTCTCAAGGATTTGTGTATAGTTAAGAGGAAGTACCATGTGAAAAAGACAACGTTCTTGAGAGAAAAAGTTAGTGCTCTAATTGAGCAGCGGATTCTTCCTAAGTACAAAGATCCTGGTTAACAAACATTGCATACAACAACAAAAAATCATTACTTTGGACAAGCTTTGCTAGATTTAGGAGCTAGCGTGAATCTAGTGTCATATTCTATTTATTTGTCATTGAGATTGGGAGAAATCAAACCAACCATTGTGGTATTGCAGTTGGCCGATCGTTCAGTCAAAGTACCCCTGGGTGTGGTACATGATGTTCTAATTCAAATTGAAAAATTTTATTATCCTATTGATTTCCTAATCCTCAACACTAGCTCTACTGTTGAAACTACTTCTAAAATTCCTTTGATTTTAGGTAGGCCTTTCTTTGCTGCTGCTAATGCTCTTATTAATTACAGGAATGAGCTCATGAAGCAATTTTTCAAAAACATGACTCTTAAGGTAAATATTTTTCATATTGCAAAACAACTAGAAGATGATGATGAGGACTGCAAGATATACATGATTGACTCACTCATGGATAAGGGGTTTCTATAGCCCATGATTTAGATCCCTTTGAGTATTTTCTTGTTAATTCTGAGTTTGATTCTATCATTAACCCATATGATGCTATTGATATTTGTGCTATTTTTTTTATAGAACTTAGGATTATGGCACTTGAGCAAGGCAACAAAGTTTGAGGAGTTGCCTGAGAAAAGTGAAAACAAATTCCTTCAACTGTGGAAGCACCCAAGGTTGAAATGAAGCATGTGCCTGAGGGTTTAAAGCATGCATTGCTTAGTCCAGGTGATACTTTTCTTGTAATTATCTCATTTGAATTGTCTGAGTCTCAAAGTGAGAAATTAATTCAAACCCTAAGTGAGTATAAGTCAGCCTTAGGTTGGAGCATTACCAATATAAAAGGTGTTAGTCCCCTAGTTAATTATCATAAAATTAATTTAGAGGAAGCAACTATCCCTTGTAGAGACTGTTAGGAAAAATTGACATGCTATAGATCCAATCAATTATGTAATTTTTCGGAACACATTGTAATCATTTTATTTTTGATAAATAACATGACATTCAATTTATTTTGTCATATTTATTATTTAGTTAATGAATTAATGTGACAAGGTCCTTGATTAAATTTAAACACTTGTCATCATGATAGCGATCATGATAATGAGAGGTGAGCTTTTATTTATAATTTAATTTAAAGTGTTCTTAATCATTGGATTATTGAGAATAGGACATTAATAATCCAGATAGATTAACATATGTGTGATTATCTCTATTGGATAGAGATTGATAGATCTTATTTATTAATTCATATATATAGATGATGTATATAGAGATATGATCATTGAACTGACAAAATTGAGAATTCTTAATAGTAAATATTACTGTCAAATTGTCAATAGGATATTCTCATGAAGAACATGGCGTAAATTTTTTCGTTGACCTAAGATTATCATAGTAATTAACAAGTTATTTGTTATACTTTGATTTTGAACACCTAATGCCCTAGGGCTCTAGTTGAATGGATATTGGGTATGATTAAATACTTGTAGGATTAATCATATATCAAGAAGGAATCCATCAATTCTTGGTAATGAGTTTGAGCTCTATGATTATAACAATAAAATTAAGACCTTGGCTAGGGTAATTGAATGAATGAAGAAATAAGTTTCTTAAGTCATTCACTAGTTGGCTATAAAACATAACGGTTTACTTATTAGAGTTTGACAGTTATATCATATTCTAAGGTTAACTCAGAGCTAGAACAATGAAAGGAGTGTTGCTAGACACCAACCTTGATTAGTAATTTGGTTCGACTAATTTACTACTGACTTAGTATTGAATCTATGGGGTTATACACTAACGAGTGTTCCAATCTTTGTTAAAGTATTATTTAATTTATTATTTGATAATTAAATTAGAGAATTTAATTAATCAAATAAATAAATTTTTGATCTAAACGGAATATTATTATATTCTTTGCTAGTACTTAGAATACAATTAATATATGATACAATTATCTGAAGAAATTCTATTTGGAATAGAAAAATCAAAAGTTTCCAAACGTTGTAGCAACTAATGTTTTAAATCCTATTAGATAGGATTTATTGTTGCACGTTATCTTGATAGATAAGATTTATTGCTGCATATTATCTTAATAGATAAGATTTATTGTTGCACATTATCTTGATAGATAATATTTATTACTGCACATTATCTTAATAGATAAGATTTATTGCTACACGTTATTGTGTAATCCTATTAGATATGTACCAAAAGTCAAGAACGTGGTACAAGCAGTAATCAATGATTTGTTAAATCTTATTAGATACGAATCTGATATGCTGCACATTGGACTTGATATGTTGCACGTTAGAAAGGATATGTTGCATGATAAGTAAGATTTGACAAGATGCCTATTAGATAGGATTTGGTGATACTGCACGTTATTTATTTTTGGAATAAATAAATAAAATGACTTTTATGACTAGTTAAGGTGTGCAACAAGGAAACTTGAAAATATATTGATATATCGTAAACAGAAAATGTATGCTTTTCTGCTCTGGTTTTCTATTCTCATATTTTTGTATAAGTTTCATGTTTCAAAGGAGTTGATAGCAATGACTTGGTCTCGGTGTGAATACGCATAGAGTCTTCGTACAATCGAAGAATTTTTTTTTTAAAGTATCAAGTACCTTTTACCAGGTATTTCGAATTTATCTTCATAATGCTAGAATAAATTTGAACACAAAAATAATTTTTTTTATTGCTACTACATTGTTTCGCTCCATGTTTTGATCACTATGCAATCCTTTAGTGGTATCAGAGTGTAGCTTATTTTGTATTTAAATTGTATTACTAAAATTATAATTCATAAATTTATGAAGTAGATGCAAGATTTAAATGATGAATTATTTTTTCTTGTGATGCAATTTGTGCATAATTGTTGTGTGCACTGCTCACTTGCATGCTTAATTATAATTTGAAATTATACCTTACTTTCATGAATTTTATTTATAAGTGATATAATGATTTATTCATAGCTAGTTTTACGCATAAGATGACAAATTATATTTATGAATTTGTGCGTTAGTATACTTGAAGCATACTCTGTGCGTGACATTGGTTTGTTAATTCTAATTGTGAGTTAGTATACTTGTAAATGCTTCTCGGTGGCTTTTGGAAATTTTATATGATAAAACATGACATATTTTTTTATATACTCCTTGTTCACAAGGAGCGGCCTGATAACCAGGAGACTTGTGGTTTAAAGGATAAGATAATTAAAAAAAATATTGTATTTGATGCATATATATAGAAGGAATTAATTTATACAAAATGCCTAGACTACTCGGTGAGTATAAAGTTTTATTCATTAATACTAATAGAAATGACTTGACAACTAGGGAACTATATGGTGTGGAATTATTTTTGTATATGATACAAAATTATGTAAAGTTTAATTCATTAATACCAATAGGAATGACTTGACAACCAGGGAACTATATGGTGTGAAATTATTTTTGTATGTGATACAAAATTGTATAAAGTTTAATTCATTAATACCAATAAGAATGACCTGACTACCAAGGAACTATATAGTGTGGAATTATTTTTAAAGTTGTATGTGATACAAAATTGTCTACTTTAAAATATACATGCATGATAAATGACTTGAACTACTAGGGACTCATATATATATATATATATATATATATATATAAAAGGGATTTCTTAACTCCACTACCAAGGAACTATATAGTGTGGAATTATTTTTAAAGTTGTATGTGATACAAAATTATCTACTTTAAAATATACATGCATGAGAAACGACTTGACTACCAAGGGACTCATATTATATATATATATATATATATATATATATATATATATATATATATATATATATATATATATATATATATATAAAGGGATTTCTCAACTCCACTACCAAGGAACTATATAGTGTGGAATTATTTTTAAAGTTATATGTGATATAAAATTATCTACTTTAAAATATATATGCATGAGAAACGACTTGACTACCAAGGGACTCATATATATATATATATATATATATATATATATATATATATATATATATATATATATATATATATATATATATATATATATAAGGGATTTCTTAACTCCACTAAGAGAAATAGAGATTTTTGAAACAACCTTAATAGTAATGTAGTTAATAGAAATATCATCTAGATAAAAACCCATATCTTTATGATATGAAAATGTGTTCTTATGTTTTCTTTTATTGTTTTAGATTTCTCAACATGTCTTCCTTAACATTGGGATGCATTCTTGATACTAGCAAATTGGTTGGAGCCAATTATAATGATTGGTACCGTAATTTAAGAATTGTTCTTATGCATGAAAAACTTATCGATGTGATCGATAACCTGACTAAAACTGCCCCTACTAAAAAAGAAGATGCTGAAGCAACTAAGGCTTATGAGAAGTACTTGGAAGAATGTCTTAATGCCAAATGCATCATTCTGGCACCAATGAGTTCCAAGCTTCAAAGGCAACATGAGGATATGGACCCACCTGCGATCATTGAACATCTTAAGAAGATGTATGGTGGACAAAGCAGGATGAGAAGAAGAAATGAACTGCTATGCTGGTTGGTAAATCCTTTAAAAGGAAGGGTAAAGGTAAGTATAAGCCGAAAAGGAAACCCCCTACACCTAAAGGTGGTGTGACCAAACCCAAGGTTAAAGAGGATAAGCCAGACAAGTCCAATGTTGAATGCTTATTCTATAAGGAGAAAGGTCATTGGAAGAGAAATTGTAAGAAATATCTTGCTTCTCTGAAAGAAAAGAAATAAGGTGAGACTTTAATGAAAAATATTTTAATGATCTCTTTAACCATTACTGATTCTTCAATGTGGGTATTAGATACTTGAAGTAGTTTTAATATCTACAATATGCTACAGAGGCTACAGATAAGTAAAAGGTTGAAGAAAGGAGAAATTAGTCTTCAAGTTGGGAATGATGCAAATGTTGCGGCCCTAGCTATAGGATCAATTTCTTTAAAAATGCCTACTGGCAAAACATTGGTGGTAGAGAATTGTTATTATGTTCTGAAATTTGTTTTGAATGTTATTTAAATTTCTATATTGGACAAGTGTGGTTTTCGTATTGTTTTTACAATAGAATTTGCTTAATTTATCATAATAATGATTTATATGAGAATGACTATCTCCAACATGGTATTTATGTCTTACTTGATGTGAATGTAAAACTAGCATGTTTTTTTGGTCTTAAAAGAAAAAGAGACAATCAAGTAAATCGTGCATACGTTTGGCATTGTAGACTTA
Source organism: Ormosia emarginata (assembly GCA_029884605.1). NCBI lineage: Eukaryota > Viridiplantae > Streptophyta > Magnoliopsida > Fabales > Fabaceae > Ormosia > Ormosia emarginata. Next base: position 2,175,041 of record JAQQTP010000058.1, on the reverse strand, counting down.
GTCATATAGGAAAAAAAAAGAACTATAAGTTACACAAGGAAGGTTAACTTGACCATTATGATTATGAATCATATATAACTTGTGAATCTTGTCTCAAAGGAAAAATAACCAAATCTTCATTTACCGAAAACGGAGAGCGAGCTTCTGAATTATTGGGTCAAATTCATACTGATGTTTATGGGCCTATGAAAATTCAAGCCAAAGGAGGATATTCTTATTTTATTACCTTCATTGATGATACATCTAGATATGGTTTTGTATATCTTATGAAACATAACTTCGAGTCATTTGAAATGTTCAAAAGATTCTGTAGTGAAGTTGAGAAACAACTTGTCAGAGTATCAAGATACTCAGATCCAATAGAGGAGGAGAATATTTTAGTGATAATTTTCTTGATTATCTAAATGAAAATAGAATTTAATGACAGTAGACACCTCCAGGAACATCACAACACAATGGTGTATCCAAAAGAAAGAATCGAACCTTATTAGATATGATAAGATCCATGATAGGGTTCACTGATCTTCCAATGAATTTATAGGGATATGCTTTAGAAACAACAACATATTTATTAACTAAAGTTCTCACAAAGTCAGTCTCTACAACGCCATATGAGATACAGAAAGGTCGTAAGCCAAGTCTCAAGCACATTAAAGTTTGGGGATGTCCAGCCTATATCAAGAGATTGCAAACAAATAAACTTGATGCAAGAATTGATAAATGTAGGTTCATTGGGTATCTCAAAGAAATAATGAGGTATTATTTCTATCACTCTTTTGACCACAAGGTGTTTGTGACAAGAGAAGCATCCTTTTTAGAAAGAGAATATCTTTCAATGGGAAGTCATGGTAAAGAAATAAAACTAGATGAAGTTTAAGAAACCAATAAAATAACGCAAGCTCAAGAGCTTGAAATACAAGTTGAGAAAACTTTGCTAGATGTTCTGAAGTTAACACGACGATCACTACCTTCAATGGTTGAGGTTGACGAACAAGTTAATGAACCAATTTTAGAACCAATGCAACAACCACCAAATCTAGTACAAAGTGAATTAGTTGCAAATGAACCTCTTAGAATGTTTAGTCTCACACATTGTGCACTGAGTAGATTAAACTTATTGATGCAAGATGATGCATCAAATGAGGTTGATCATAATGATGATAACCCTAGAACATATGAAGAGGCCATGCAAAGTTCTGACTACAAGAAGCGACAAGAAGCCATGGAATCTAAAATGGAATCCATGAAGATCAACAAAGTATAGACTTTAGTTGAAACTTCAAAGGATATAAAGTCTATTGGTTATAAATGGGGTTTTAAGAAAAAGATCGAGGTGGATGGAAAGGTAGAGACCTATAAAGTTCGTCTTGTTGCCAAGGGGTATCGTAAAAAAGAATGAATAAATTATGATGAAACATTCTCTCCTGTGGCAATGCTCAAATCAATTCAGATTCTACTTACTATAACAGCATACTATGATTATATATGACAAATGGATATGAAAACTGCTTTCCTAAATGGTGAGCTCGAAGAAGAAGTGTATATCACACAACCTGATGGTTTCACGTCCTCGTTTGATCATAATAAAGTTTGCAAGCTACAACGATCCATTTATGGATTAAAGCAAGCTTCTAGAAGTTAGAATATGTGCTTCAACAAGACAATCAAAAAGTTTAATTTTATTAGATGTGAAGAGGAGCCTTGTGTCTATAAAAAAAATTAGTGGGAGCATAATTATTTTCTTGGTATTGTATGTCGATGATATATTACTCATCGGAAATTATGTACCAACATTGCAAAGTACAAAAATTTGGCTTTCTGAACAGTTCTCCATAAAAGATTTGGGAGAAACAACCTACATTTTAGGAATAAAAATTTATAGGGATAGATCTAAAAGGTTGCTTGGACTTTCACAGTTTATGTACATTGATACCATATTAACGAGGTATACTATAGAAAATTCCAATTGAGGCTATTTACCAATAGGCATTGGAATTTCTCTCAGTAGAGAGGATAGTCCTAAAACCCTTGAAGAGAGAGAACGCCTGAATAGAATACCATATGCAAGTGCAGTGGGAAGTATCATGTATACCATACCTTGTACGCATCCTGATGTTGCTTATGCACTGGGTGTAACAAGTCGATATCAGGCAGACCCTAGTGAGGAACATTGGAAAGTGCTTAAAAATATTTTGAAGTACTTGAGAAGAGTTAAAGACCAATTCCTCATTTATGGAGATTCAGAACTAAAACTAAAAGGTTATGCACATGCAAGTTTTACATCAGATACAAATCCATTTCTGGTTATGTTTTCACTTTAAAAGGCGGTGCAATGAGTTGCAAAAGTTTCAAACAAGCTATAGTAGCTAACTCAACAACTGAAGCAGAATATATAGCAGTAAATGAGGCTGCTAAAGAATCGATTTGGATGAAAAAGTTCATATCTGAACTTGGTGTGGTTCCTTCAATAGAAGAACCAGTTCCATTGTTGTGTGACAATAATCAAGCAATGGAACCAAGATCGCATCAAAAGTCTAAACATATTTTGTGGAAGTATCACTTAATTAGAGAAATCATTGAACGTGAATATGTTAAGATTCAAAAGGTTGATGGAAAAGAAAATGCAGTAGACCCATTCACCAAAGCACTTGGTGTAAAGGAGTTTGACAAGCACAAGTGGGAATTGGGAATGAAATACATGAGAGATTAGCTCTAATGCAAGTGGGAGATTGTTAGGAAAAATTGTCATGTCCTAGATCCAATCAATTGTGTAATTTTTCGGAATACATTATAATCATTTTATTTTTGATAAATAATATGACATTCAATTTATTTTGTCATATTTATTATTTAATTATTTAATTAATGTGACAAAGTCCTTGATTAAATTTAAACACTTGTCATCATGATAGAGATCATGATAATGAGAGGCAAGTTTTTATTTATAATTTAATCTAAAATATTCTTGATCATGGGATTATTGAGAATATGACATTAGTAATCCAGATAGATCAATATATGTGTGATTATCTTTATTGGATAGAGATTCATAGATCTTATTTATTAATTCATATATATAGATGATGCATATGGAGATATGATCATTGAATTGACTCAATTGAGAATTCCTTATAGTTTATATTACCATCAAACTATTAATAGGGTATTCTCATGAAGAACATGGTGTAAATTTTTCCATTGACCTGAAATTATCATAGTAATTAGCAAGTTATTTGTTATATTTTGATTCTGAACACCTAATGCCCTTGGACGCTAGTTGAATGGATATTGCGTATGATTAAAAACTTGTAGGATTAATGATATATCAAGAAGGAATCTATCAACTCTTGGTAATGAGTTTGAGCTCTATGATTATAATAGTAAAATTAAGACCTTGGTCAGGATAATTGAATGAATGAAGAAATGAGTTTCTTAAGTCATTCACTAGTTGGTTATAAAACATAAATGTTTACCTATTAGAGTTGGACAGTTATACCATACTCTAAGGTTAACTCAGAGTTGGAATGATGGAAGGAAATATTGCATTATTCTTCTAAAAGTTCTTGAAGAGAAAAATATGTTACTTCATCTTATCTAGTCGTTAAGGAGTATTGCTAGACACCTTGATTAGTAATTTAGTTCGACTAATTTACTACCGGCTTAGTATTGAACCTATGAGATTACACACTAACGGTGTTTCGTTCTTTGCTAAAGGATTATTTAATTTATTATTTGATAATTAAATTAGAGAATTTAATTTAATCAAATAAATAAATTTTTGATCCAAATTGAATATTATTATATTCTTTGCTAGCATTTAGAATGCAATTAATATATGATACAATTATCTAAAGAAATTATATTTGGAATAGAAAAATCAAAAGTTTCTAAACGTTGTAGCAACTAATGCTTTAAATCCTATTGGATAGGATTTATTGCTGCACATTATCTTGATAGATAAGATTTATTACTACACATTATTGTCAAATCCTATTAGATATGCACCAAAAGTCAAGAACGTGGTACAAGCAGCAACCAATGGTTGGTTAATTCATATTAGATACGAATATGATATACTGCACGTTGGACTTGATATACTGCACAATAGAAAGGATATATTGCAAGTTAAGTAAGATTTGACAAGTTTCCTATTAGATAGGATTTGTTAATACTACACGTTATTTATTTTTGGAATAAATAAATAAAATAGCTTTTATGGCTATTTAAGGTGTGTAGCAAGGAAACTTCAAAATATACCAATATATCATAAACATAAAGTGTATGCTTTTTTGCTCTGGTTTTTTATTCTCATATTTTTGTATAAGTTCTATGTTTCAAAGGAGTTAATAGCAAATGCTTGGTCTTAGTGTGGATTCACATAGAGTCTTTGTACAATTGAAGAAATATTTTTAAAGTATCAAGTACCTTTTACCAGGTATTTCGAATTTATCTTCATAATGCTAGAATAAATTTGAACACAAAAATGATTTTTTTTATTGCTATTACGTTGTTTCGCTGCGTGTTTTGATCACTATGCAATGCTTCAAAGACCCCCAGCATAGCCTTAATCCCACTATGAAAGAAGTGGTGAAGAATAAAGTGTTGAAACTATTAGATGTAGGAATCGTATATCTTATTGCTGATAGTAAATAGGTAAGTCCCACACAGGTTTTCCTAAAAAGTTATGTGTTACTATGGTGAAAAATGACCTGGGAGAGTTAGTCCCTACAAAACTTGTGACTAGGTGGCGGATGTGCATTAATTGTAGAAAGTTGAATGCTGCCACTCGGAAAGACCATTTTCCTCTCCCTTTTATTGATCAAATTCTTGAGCGTGTGGCTAATCATCCTTGCTATTATTTCTTGGATAGTTATTCTGGTTTCTATCAAATTGAAATTGCATTAGAAGACTAGGATAAAACCATTTTCACTTGTCCTTTTGGTACTTATGCTTTTCATAGAATGCCATTTGGATTGTGTAATGTACTTGCTACTTTTCAACATTGCCTGATGAGAATTTTTAGTGACATGGTTAAAAATTACATGGAAGTTTTTATGGATGACTTGACTATTTATGGATCTTATTTTGATGTATGATTATTGAATTTAGAGAGAGCATTAACTTGTTATGAGGAAAAGGAATTGGTTTTGAATTGGAAAAAATGTCACTTTATGGCACCTTTAGGTATTGTCTTAGGGCATATTATTTCTTCAAGGGGGATAGAGATTGATCAATCTAAAATTGAATTAATGTCTAAGTTGCCTACACCTTGGACAGTAAAGGATGTGAGATCTTTTCTTGGTCATGCTGGTTTTTATAAGAGGTTCACACAAAAATTTTTCAACATATATAGACCACTATATGACCTCTTAGCTAAAGATGCCTCATTTAAGTGGACACAAACTTGTTAAAAGGCCTTTAAAATGCTAATTGGCAAGCTTACCTTAGCACCAATAATGCAACTACTTGATTGGACTTTACCTTTTGAGACCATGTGTGATGCTAGTGATTTTGTTGTAGGTGTCGTTCTTGGACAACGAAGGGAGGGGAAGCCTTTTGTCATCTATTATGCTAGTAGAACTCTAAATAGTGCTCAAAAGAATTACTCGACCACTGAAAAAGAGTTTCTAACTATAGTGTTTGCTTTGGATAAGTATTGTGCTTACTTGATTGGTTCTCCTATTATTATTTTCACAGATCATGTAACCCTTAAGTACCTTCTTACAAAGAAGGATGATAAGGCGCGTCTAATACGGTGGATTTTACTTTTGCAGGAATTTGACATCACCATCAAAGATAAGAAAGGAGTGGAGAATGTAGTGGTTGACCATCTCTCGAGGCTCACATTTGAGGACACCTTCGACCACCTACCAATCAAGGATGATTTTCCCAATGAGCATTTATTTTCTATTACTTCTCTACCATGATTTGCTCATATTGTGAATTATTTGGCTGCAGGTGAGATACTGGTGGATTGGAGCACTCAAGACAAGAGGAAGTTCATGACTGAGGTACATAATTTCTATTGGGATGACCCTTTTCTTTTCAAATACTTGATAAGCCTATATTTTATAGTCTTATACCTGATAAATTGTGGTGATTTGCTTATATTTATTGGTGAATTTTAGATGGATCCTTATTATTGTCTTCGTTTTTGTAAATTGAATGTGATTTATCATAATTGGAGTGAAAGCATGCAAAGACACCACATTTTTAGAGCAAAAGAAGATCATTTTGGCTTAAACAGAGCTCTGTGAGCAATTGAGGAGTTAGACAGGGTCGTGTCTAACTTGAAAGATGCTTATGTTTGATTTTTTTAAGAGACACGACAGTGCCTCTATGTCACACGGTCTGTCTCCCTTCTACGTTGAAGTTATACTATTTTTTAAGCTCACACGGCTATGTGAGGTCTCCTATGCTTAAAAATGACAATTTTTCACCCCAAACATTATAAATAGAAGTGAATCCCTAAACCTGAGACACACTTTTGCTACGCCAGACTTTGAGAGGTACAAGGGAGTTCTGTTTTCTCCTAACCAAAGATTGAAGGCAAAAGGGTTTTGAAGCCAAGTGCAATACTTCACCTTTTGTTCTTATTCATCCATGGTTGCTTCTTTAACTTTTGTTCTTGTTTGTGCTACATTAGCCATGAGTGGCTAAATTCATTTTTCTAGGATTAGGATGCAACTCTCTACTTTTTCTATGTTGAATTGTTAATTTGATTCTTTGTTAATAGAAGATTATTGTTCTTGATTCATTCTTAGTATACTTAATGCTTGTGGTATGTTGCCGGCCATATTTATATGTTCTTAGGCTTTAGGTGAAGGATCGAAAGATGAAATCTAATTGCTAGATAATCTAAGAATTGAACTTAGGAATTACGACCTAGACATATGCTTAAATCTTTTGAGGAGTAAACGATTGTCATGAAACCTAATAGATTGAAACTTGGATTAATTTCCATGAGAATGGATTTGATGGAGTTTTAGCACATTTTTACTGTCAAGAAATTGAGCTTTAAGCAATTTAAGACAAATCACCTTCAAGAACATAATTGAACATTAGCAAAGATAGGATTACAATTTATCATAGGGGGTAGTGTAATGAATTCCTAGTCCTAGGCCTTTAAATCTTAGTTGAATCTTAAGTTTTCTAAATTTATTTGCTTACTTTATTGCTTTGATTTTCATTTTGATTTTAATTGAGCTTTCACTATTGCTTTTAACCTCTTAAATAATCAAAGTCGTCGTAAAAGTTAGTAATCAGTCGATCCTTATGGGAACGATATATATTTTACTACTTATACGATCCATGCACTTGTGAAAAATTCACAAGAATACTGCCTTGACCAAATTTTAAGGTGTTGCATCCCTGATGAAGAGATTGCTAGCGTCTTGGAATTTTGTCACTCCTAATCTTGTGGGAGCCACTTTTCATTGAAGAAAGTCGCTGCAAAAATTCTACACTGTGGATTTTATTGGCCTACTTGTTTAAGGACGCAAACATTTATTTTAATTTTGCTCATATGAAAAGTGTCAAAAGTTAGGAGTTATATCTCGTCGTAATATGATGCCTTTAAACTCAACTTTTGTGATTGAGATTTTTTATTGTTGAGACATTGATTTTATGGGACAATTTCTTCCTTCTATTGGATATCAATATATTATTGTGGTAGTAGATTATGTGTCAAAATGGATAGAGGCACCAGCTTGCAGGAGCAATAATAATAGAGTGGTAATTAAATTTCTCAAAAAGAATGCGTTATCTCGATTTGGTATACCACGTGCTATCATTAGTGATCGAGGCACACATTTTTGCAACCATTCTTTTGAGGTTTTGATGAAAAGTATGGGGTAATACATAAGATCTCTATTGCCTACCACCCCCAGGCAAGTGGATAAATAGAACTTGCAAATAAGAAAATTAAGCAAATTTTAGAAAATTTCAGTTGACCAAATTAGAGGAATTAAGAAATGATGCTTATGAGAACTCTAGAATCTATAAGGCTAAAATGAAAGCATTTTATGATAAAAATATTTTAAGAAAAACGTTTAAGCCTAATGATGAAGTGTTGTTATATGATTCTGGACTCCATATGCATCCAAGAAAACTTCGGTCTAGGTGGATCAACCCTTTTGTAGTGAAGAATGTTTTTTCACACGGGCAATAGAAACAGAGGATCCTAAGGATGGTCTGATATTTAAAGTAAATGGTCAACACCTTAAAGTTTTAATTGATAGGCAAGTTCCGAAAAGACATTCCACTTGTGGATCCAGTCTATCAATATTGACCACACCACGTAGGTATGTTTTTTTTTTTTTTTTTTTTTGTTTTCTCTTATTTTTTTCTTTTCCTTTTTGTTTGTTGTTGTTTTCTTTGTTTTTGTTTGTAGGTTAATTTCATTTATCTTTGGTGCTTGGAGAGCTACCCACATTACTCATTAGGTGTATTCTACTATTTTTAGTTACTCTCCATTCAATTTTGAGTCTTAAACATTGAGGACAACGATTCATTTAAGTTGGGGGTGTTGGTGACACAAATTCAATATTTAAGATGTTTGTTGGAACTTTGAGGCATATTTTCATGTGTCATTTTTTTTTAATTTGCATCACACGTGCAGCTTTATCACATGTGTCCTGATTCTCATTTATAGCCATCTTCATGAATTCACCAAACCCACATAATCATTTTTGTTGAAACATCCACAAAACTTCTAATGCACTTATCCAAGTTTTGTGGTAAGATGGTGGTTTGACACATGTAGCTAGAGAACTCTTTTGCTTAAGTATTCATGTGAGTTTTAGAAAGGATTGAAAGCCTACAAATGCAGTAAATTGCGATAAGTGTTCATTGATCTATTGAATTGTCCACTTATTTTGAGAACATCATTATATGGTTTGTGATAAGATAGTGGATATACTTGGGATATGACAAAGGTTAATTTAGGATCGACGTTTGAGTCTTTCAAGCTAACCTTTTCCATCATAGACCCCTAGTAGCCAACTTTGAGCCAATAAACACATGTAGCTTTTTCTTTTCATATGCCCACATCATCTATGCCTCTCCACATTGGAGTATAGCTTATACACTGATTTTTCTACCTTTTTTACTTCCAAGTGTATACTAAGTTTGAAATTTACAATTTCTTTTTTTTGAGTTAGGAGTTGAAAAAAGAAATGTCAAGGTTGGGTAAAAATAACAAGAATACCAAAGTGACGTGTGTTTGTTCATCAAATTGTTGGAAACAAAAAGAAGAGAGAGAAGAAGAAAAATCATTATTATTCGATGATTTGAAAAGTTGGAGAGTACATCAAGCGAAAAGTGTGGTCTACTAAGATATTTAATAAGATTCCCTTTGTATGCACTTGAAAGTTTTTCAATCATTTTCATTTTTTTATATAGCCTCGAACCCAAGCCATGTTACAATCTTTTGTGTTGATTGTTCTGGTCCTAAGTAAGCTTTTGGAAAGAGTGGTGAAGGTCTTATTTGTTAGTGTTCCTATCACAAGATCAATGTTTGTTTGTTACTTGTACATAATTGCCTAATTCCCCGTGAGAGTGTGTGGACATCCATTGTCAACTTCATAGAGAGAATCCTCACACAAAACACTTTTATACCCATGAGTTATGAAGTTGAACATTTCACTTGAGATATTCTTGATGTTGCATGTGTCAGGGCTTCTAGTTAGATGGATATAGTTTGGAACACACACACGTTGCGGATTGCTTGTGATAAGGTTATTGAATTCTTAAGATTATTTCAATATGTGAATCTATAAAATATGAATTAATGGGCTATTTTATTATTTTATCAGTCTCTTTCATCTCCTTTTCATAGAAGTTGTTAAGAACTAGCAATAAGTAAGTTAGGGGTATGATGAGTATACAAAAGTGCTCTCTAAATATCTTATTATTGAACTAAAATACTAAAATGTGAATAGAAATAATTAGAATTAATGTGTATTTTTAAATTGAATTTTTATTTATTTTAAAATACTCTTAAGATAATATATATATATATATATATATATATATATAGATAGATAGATAGATAGATAGATAGACACACACACGTTTTATATATTTAACCTTGATAATATTTTTATTTAATCATTTTATTTTATAAATTAATATGAACAAAGAATAAACAAGAGACAAGAGTTCAATTGGGCCCACAACAAATAAATAAAGAAATAAAAAAGAAGAGAGGCAACATGGGCAGCACACTAATAATGTCACACGGATTGCACAACACAGTGCAATGCATAAAAGAATACAACAAGTTTGTTGTGCAATAGAGAATATTAGTGAGATAATTTTATTTTTATTTTAATTTTATTATGCCTTACTAAATTTTATGTACTAAAGGGATGATGAAACTTTGATTATTTTGGTATTTCTATGTTGAATTGTTTTTATTCAATTTTAAGATTTAATATTTATTGATTCTATTTTCTTATCAGATTATATTAATGAGTTTTTAGATGAGTTTAGTCATGTTTTTCTCATGCTTTGTAATTTATTTGTGTTATCTTAGTCTTGGTGATAGTTATTAAATATCAATTGTGATTTCTTATTAAGAATACATTTGATGATTTGATAATTTATTATTAATTAAGAAAATTTTATCATACACTTAATTATTATTTTTAGTGCTTTATTGATAGATCATCCGTGATTACATGCTTGCTGCTAAATGTTCATGAGGTAAATTATTTGAATATAATAATTTAATATAGCTAATATTAAAATTAATCTTGATAAAAATCTAATTTATTTACTTTGCTTTACTCTAATTTGTATTCAAAAAATAATCTTTATTCATTATTAATTATTTAATATTTTTTTAAATTTTTTGTTCCTTCTATTTTTTTAATTTATTTTTCTATAAAATTGATACTCTAAAATTATGTTATAACTACTATATTATTCTTTCAGCGTAATCAAGACATAACTCAATTCTAAAAATTAACTCATAAGTGAAGAATTAACAAAATTATTATAAATAATACTATACCTATATATTCAATCAATAGGGGACCTTCAACACTTTTGACCTTTTAAAATGAAATGGGGTTTATTAATCTTTTCTCTGTTGGTTAAACGGGGAAAAAAGACAAAATAGAAAGGCAAAAGCCTTTTCAAGTGTGCCATTCAATTTATATATAGGTATCTTCATTGGGTTGGGCTTGGAGAAGTGAGAGCTACTCAATCTTAAACTCAATAGAAAAAGTAATATTTCTTTATAGGAAAGTATTTTTTTAAATATTTGCTTTATGACATCTTATATAAATATTATATTTTAATATAAGTGTAAATAAAAATTGAGATATATTTATTTTATTATTGAGATATATTATATTTTAAAATAAAATAAATATATCTTATATCAATATAAAAATATTCTAAGTGTTTAAATAATAAAATTAATTTCTTTATTCAATTTTCACGTGAAAAGGAAAGGACAATTCATTTATGGTATAAGATACATCGAGGACAACATGATTTGATTCTTAGCAAATGAAATTCAAAAAAATGTCACATTTTGAATTGAAAGTGGGGCTTACCCCGAAGGACTAACGCAGAGTAAACCAAGCCTGCAGTTGTAGATGTTCACCCGAATTTCTAACTTGAGAAGGACCAGGCCACCTTCTAGTCCTTCTTACCTGCCTCCGGTCCTTTTATGGTTTTTCTAAGTATTTTTTTTTTTCTTCTTCTTTCTCCTGTATTGGTTTTTTCATGTTCTTTGGGAATTAGATTAATTTTCACTTAGAGTATTACGGTTGTTGTTTTTCATAAGTACTTTTTCACCAGTTTAAGTCCATGACATTGTAAAGTTACTCAACTACTAAGTTTAAATTTACTTATCGCTTAATCCACCATATGTGAATTGATTAACTAGTTTTGGAAACAAAATCTTACATTATTATGATACTAAGTGTATTTTTTATTTTAGGTACATGTATCTTTGAGTACTTGTCAAACTTCTATTTGATTATTGGTTCTCACAACAAATATTTAAAGGCGAAATTCTTAGATAACTCTGTATAATACAAAACTCTTAATAGCATACTACTCATCACATGACAATATAATTCGAGTAAACTTTTATCTTAATTTTTGAAATTATAAGTATCGATCATATTAATTTTTAACTTTAGGAATAAGTCATATTAATTCTTGAAACTATAATTTGTTAGTCAAATTAATCCTTTATGTGAAGACAAATAAAACCAATGTTAAAGATCAATTTGAATGATGAATTACAGTTTTAAGGATTAATATGACCAATTCCTAAAATTAGTGATTAATATGACTAGTGTTTATAATTTCAGAGATTAAAATGAGAGTTTACTCATATAATTCTCTGCTAAGTCACCTATTCTTCTCAATTAAAAATTTTCAATTAAAAATTTGACTTTTTATTTAATTATTATCATAGTGAAACTTCCAAATGACATAACAATACATATAATTAAATGATAAGGTAAAATACTTTTCACACTCATGATAGAACAGAGAAATTTTTGTATAAATTAGGTACATATAAGTTAGGTATATTAGGCTATTCATAATATTAATTAATAGACAATTATCATAGGTAATTAATAAATAATATTAATTAATTATTTTAAACTTAAATTAAAGTTTTAGTCTATATATTTTATAATTATTTTTAAATTAGTTTTTATAGTTTTTTATTTTCAAATTAGTTCTTACACTTATAAAAATATTCAAAATAATCTTCACTATTAACTTTTGTTATAATATTGTTGTAACACCATCAGTTAGTTGATAAAGTAAGTGTTTTTTTTATCTAATAAAGCTTACTTTAAATGTTCATTTTCTCTTTAAAACGTCAAATAAGTGCTAATTCATTTTAGTAGACATTTATTTCTTTTTAGTAAGTATTCATCTGTTCAATAGGTGTTCTTTCATTCTAGTAGATATTTATTTCTTTTGAGTATGTATTTTTTTGTTCAATAGGTACTTTTTTAGATTTTTTTTACTCTGTAAAATATCTAGTAGGGATTAAATTAACGGTGTTAGAACGAAACTTAGTGGCAAAGACTATTTTGAAAACTTTTATAAGTTTGGACACTGATTTGAAAAAAAAATTATAATAACTAAATTAAAAATGAGCATAAATTATAGGAATCAAAATTTTAATTTAATCTTATTTTAATTAATGATATGATTATTTTAGTATACCCAAATTAATTGCATTAAGTTTATGGAAGAATTTCTCAATGAATCAACTTTTTTTTCCTCAGGTCCAAAGCAAAGCTATAAGAAAAGGAGAACTGGAGAAGGGCTGTGTGTAGAAAATATTACTGCAAAATCCACGAAATCAACGACCCACTACAACTCCTTCTGGCTTGAATTGTAGATATACCCATCACAAGAATCCTAAATCTCGCGGTATTCTGAGTTCAGACAGTATTCAATAATTATCTTACATCTTACAGTATACTCAGGGAGGAATAAAAAAAAAAAAAGCTTAATGAAGGGGTCAAAAACATGAATTATATTATCAATTTAGTATTTCATATTGTTGTGACTTTTTTTAAAAAAAACTTTTAAATACTTATAAGTGATGAGATGTATTAAAGTACAGTTGAACAAGTATAATGTCGTTCTTATAGAGACTTAGAATTAATTTTAAATATTGAAATCTTTATCTTAATCTAATTGCATAAATTGATGAGTCAATAACGCAAAAAAAAAATAAATAAATAACTAAAATAAAAAATAAATTAAAAAAAAAAAAAAAACAAGTATGCGAATGAAGTTTTATTAGATGTAAAAGGATTAAGGGTCAAAATCTATCAAATTAATTTTAATATTAAATATATTAAATTATCATACTCAAATAATTTATTTCATGAATATCTAGTGACAAAGTATGTACTCACAAAAAATTTATTAGTTAAGCACCAAAAACAAGTGATCAAATATATGATTCTATTTCCTTAATTAATAATAATTATCAAATCGTCAAATGTATCTCTAATACGAAATCACAATTGATATCTAACAATTACCGCTAACATTCAGATAACACAAATAAATTCAAAACATGACTGAAGTTATTTAAAAATTCATTCATATAATCTGATAGGAAAATAGGATTAATAAAAGTTAAAACCTTTATTTAGGTACTAACAATTCAACATAGCAATGCTAAAATGATCAAGATTTCATCATCCTCTTAATACGAAGAATTTAACAAGACATGATAAAATATGAACGTAATAAAATCATCTCCCAAATATTCTCCATTGTACACAACTTCCTCTTTTCTTCTCTGTTGTAACGTTGTTGCGTTGTCTCGATTATCGTGAATATATATCTCCTGTGTGCTTTTCTTTCTTTTCCTTTGTCTATTAATGAGAGATTTTTTCTAATAAAAGTGTATCTTACAAAGAATTTCCTTAATTAGTCCTTAAATAATAAAAAGATATTGATTGGATTTAAGAAACTAAATTTAAGAAACTCAATCTCCTTAATTGGTCTCCAAATAATAAAAATATATTGATTGGATTTAAGAAAGTAATTTTAAGAAACTTAATTTCCTTTTATTGAAGGCTGCCAGATTTTTCGTCTTTTTCTCTCTTTATTTTTCTCGTCACTCAGACGACAAAATTAGTCTTCAAGATCAACAGAAGAGTTGTTGCATTTTCTATTAGCTTTTTAACGTCGCAAGAATCTGTAACTCAAGATATGATCTAAATATAACAGCAAGGTCATAAAATACGACTTGAATTCGAATTTGCAATAAATTTCCTACAATTATCACAATAATTAAATTAATGGCCTATTTAAATAAATAAATTAATAGTATTATAAAGTCACTAAAATTAAATATAATGATATATAATAATGCTTATTTTTATTATAAAAATTAAAAATTATTATCACATACACTAGTATTAGTTACCTTGCTCTTTTATGTAACAATAATTCTTTTTTCTTTTAACAAGAGATTCTTGACAAGTGTACTATACTTAATAATTAAGATTTTATTTTAAAATTAACTTAATGATATAAATTTAATTTACTCTGTCAACATTATAATTGCATCTTGTATTTATTAAAATACATCTTAATGTTATATTGACATGAAAAATGATCTTTTTACTTTAATTTCATTATATAGGATGCTTTATGAAAAATGTAAAAAAGAATAAAGAAACAAATAGACATTTTAGGGCTTGTTTTGTACATTGTACAAAATAAAACCTGACAGTATAAGATATGATAGTATAAAACTTGATAGTATAGCATAAGTTACATACTATATAAGTTTGTATAATATCAACGTTTGGTGTGTTACACATGTTAAAAAATATTGAGTTATTTTGTTTTATTATTTAATAAGGGTAGAATAGTATTTTTCTTTCCTTATTTAGCCTATATATAGTCTCTTTGTATTTAGGTTAAATTATTCTTTTTGTATTCAATTACATTATGCATTGTTGAATCCCTAGCCTCCTCTTTTACAAATGTCTTTGTATTTCTTTGGATTTTTTAACATGGTATCAGAGAAAGCCATGTGACGAAGCTTAATCTTAAACATAGCTTTATGGCGTGGACGTGACCGTTCGATTTTTGTGGCATGATCGTATATTTTTGTGGCGTGACTGTATAATTTCAAGAGGATTTTTGCTTAATTTTTTGCAATTTGGTATTTCATTTTCTTTTGGCTTTCTTTATTTTTTGATTATGGCTACTGAAAGAGACAATTCGCTTTAGTCTGTGAATGTAAGGTTGGATGGAAAGAATTATTTGTATTGGAATTATGTGATGAGAAACTTTCCTAAGGGTAAAAAGTTGTAGAGATATATTAGTGGAACTTCTGTAAAACCTAGGAATACTGATGGGGGATATGCTGATTTGATAGATACATGAGAAGCAAACAATGCAAAAATTATTACTTGGATTAACAATTCTGTTGAGCATTCCATAGGTACACAGTTGTCAAAGTATGAGACAACAAAAAAGGTTTGGGATCATCTGCAAAGGTTATTCATTCAATCAAATTTTGCAAAGTAGTATCAATTGGAGAATGACATACAAGCTCTTTAGTAGAAGAATATGAGTATTCGGGAGTTTTATTCTGCTATGACAGATCTTTGGGATCAATTGGCTCTTACAAATCCGGCAGAGTTAAAGGCATGTGGTGCCTATATTACTCGTAGAGAGAAACAACGATTGGTACAATTTTTAATGGCACTTCGCAGTGATTTTGAAGGACTTAAAGGTTTAATTTTGCATCGTTCTCCACTTCTTTCTGTTGACTCAGTTGTCAGTGAGTTATTGGTTGAAGAAATTCGTCTTAAGTCTTATTCTGAAAAGGAAATTCTTTCTACTTCTAATCCTTCTGTGTTAGCAGTACCTTCTAAGTCACTCTCTAGTAACCAGAATAAGCCTTACACAAGGGTTGTCATTGACGAGTATAGTTTTTAGAAGCAGAAAGGTCATTGGAAGGCTCAGTGTCCTAAGTTGTTGAGACAACAGAACCAATCGCAACAGCAATCTCAAGCTTGGAAGCCTGGCAACCAGTCATAATCTAATGCTTATAGACCATCTCAGGGCTACAAACCACCATAGTCTAATACTGCAACAGTTGTTTCATCAGGTCCTTTCACCGATCCTAGTACTATGGCTAAGTAATTTCAGAAGTTTCTCTCCTTATAGCCTCAAGCTATGCCTATCTCTTCTTCCATGAGTCAAATACCTTATAGTTCTTCAGGTATGTCACATTTTGTATGGGTCTTAGATTCCGGTGCTTCACATCATATGTCTCTAGATTCTTCATATTTTACTTTTGTGTCTCCTTTATCTTCTATTCTTATCATGACTGCTGATGGCACTCCTATGCCTTTAGCAGGTGTTGGTTTTGTTGTTACACCTCACTTGTCTCTCCCTAATGTTTATCATATTCTGAAACTCAAATTAAATCTTATTTCTGTTTGTTAGTTATGTGATTATGATAATTTAGTCACTTTTTCCTCTTTTTCTTGTCATGTGCAGGATTTACAGTCTCAGAAGCTGATTGAGACAGGTCGTAGGAAGGAGGAATTATATATTTTGGATGAGTTAAAAGTGTCAATTGTTGCTGCTACTAGTGTTGATTTGTCTTCTTTTCGTTTGAGTCATTCTTCTTCTAGTTTTTACTTATGGCATTCTCGTCTAGGTCATGTTTTGCCTTCTCGTTTGAGATTTTTAGCATCCACACGAGCTTTAGGAAATTTACAAATTTGTGATATTTCTGATTGTAGTGGATGTAAATTGAAAAAATTTTCAGTTTTACCTTTTAAGCGAAGTATTTCTATTTCTTCTTCTCCATTTGATTTGATTCATTCTGATGTATGGGGACCTTTTCCTGTTGCCACAAAAGGAAGGTCTCGATATTATGTTTCTTTTATTAATAATCATACTCGTTATTGTTAGGTTTATTTAATGAAACATTGTTCTGAATTCTTTGAGATATATACAGTCTTTCGGGCTATTGTCAAAACTCAACATTCTGTTGTTATTAAATGTTTTAGGTATGATTTGGATGGAGAATACACTTCTAATAAATTTTGTAAGTTGCTTGCCTTAGATGGAACTATTCACCAAACTTCGTGTGCAGATATTCCTGAGCAAAATGGTGTTGTTGAAAGAAAATATAGGTACATTGTTGAAACTACTCATTCTTTTTTGTTGTCTGCTTCTGTTCTTAGTGTGTTTTGGGGTGAAGCTATTCTTACTGTTGTAGGTTTGATTAATACAATTCCATCTTCTCATATTTTAGGTTTGTCTTATTTTGAAAAATTGTATGGGTATGCTCTTGATTATTCTTTTTTTAGAGTTTTTGGTTGTACTTGTTTAATTTTTATTTTTCATGTAGAACGCAGCAAGTTGTCTTCTCAATCTGCTATTTGTGTCTTTCTTGGTTATAGTGAAGGTAAAAAAGGGTATCGTTGTTTTGATCTAATAACTCAGAAAATTTATGTGTCTCTTCATGTTGTTTTGCTCGAGCATATACCTTTCTTTTCTATTCCATCCGCTACTCATAGCTTGACTAGATCTAACCTTATTCATATCGATCCTTTTTCTAAGGATTCTGATAGTTTGTCATCTCAGGTTCCTAATACTTCAAATACCCCTTCTGCAGTTATTAACATTTTACTCTCTGACACACCTGAAGCTCCCTCTTCTCTTATGGTCTGTCAAGCTCCATCTGAAATTGTAGATCCACCTCTACGTCAATCCATACACATTCGTAAGTCCGCAAAGTTACCAGATTTTGCTTATTCTTGTTATTCTTCATTTTTTTCTTCTCTTTTTAGCTTCTATTCAGTGTCTCTCTGAGCCCTCTTCCTATAAAGAGGCTATTCTTGATCCTCTTTGGTAGCAAGTTATGGATGAGAAACTTTCTGCTTTGCATAAGACAGGTACTTAGGACTTGGTTCCTCTACCTCTTGGTAAGAGTGTTGTTGGTTGTCGTTATATGTATAAATCAAGACTAATTCTAATGGATCTATTGAACGATAATAAGCTAAGTTGGTTGCAAAAGGGTACTCTCAACAGTATGGTATGAATTATGAGGAGACAATTGCTCCTATTGCAAAAATGATTACTATTCGTACTCTTATTGTAGTAACTTTAGTTCGTCAGTGGCATATCTCTCAACTTGATGTTAAAAATATTTTCTTGAATGGAGATCTTCAACAAGAAGTTTATATGGCGCCCCCTCCTGGTGTTTCACATGTTTTGGGTATGTTTGCAAGCTTAAGAAAGCGTTATATGGTCTCAAACATGTACCTCGTGCTTGGTTTGAGAAATTTCCTATTGTGATCTATTCCCTTGGATTTGATTCTAGTAGTCATGATTCTGCTCTTTTTTGTTAAGTGTACTAATGCAGGACGTATCATTTTGTCTTTATATGTTGATGACATAATTATTACTGGTGATGATATTGATGGTATTTCAGTTTTGAAGACGAAGTTAGCTAGACTGTTTGAAATGAAAGATTTGGGTTCTCTACGATATTTCTTATGTATTGAGGTAGCCTACTCACCCAGAGCTTATCTTCGTTCTCAATCGAAATATGTTGCAGATATTATTGAACGAGCTAGACTTACTGATAATAAGACTGTAAATACTCTCATTGAGGTTAATGCAAAGTATTCTTCTTCTGACGGCTTACATTTGTCAGATCCTACTTTATACCATACTATTGTTGGGAGCTTGGTATACCTTACTATTACTCGTCAAGATATTGCATATGTTATTCATGTTATTAGTCAGTTTGTTGCTTCTCCTACTACAGTTCATTGGGCAGTTGTTCTTCGTATTTTGCTGTATCCTCGAGGTACAATTTTTCATAGTCTTTTACTTCCATCAACCTTTTCCTTAGAGCTGCGTGCATACTCTAATACTGATCATGACAGTGATCCTACATATTGCAAGTCTGTTACTGGTTTCTTTATTTTTTTAGATGATTCTCTTATTTCTTGGAAGAGTAAGAAACAATCTATTATTTCTCAATCTTCAACTGAAGCAAAATATCGTGCTATGACATTTACTACCAAAGAGATTGTTTGGTTACATTGGTTACTTGCAGATATGAGAGTTTCTCTTTCTCATCCCACTCCTATGTATTGTGACAACTAGAGTTCTATTCAGATTACTCACAACTCAGTTTTTCATGAATGAACTAAGCACATTGAGATCGATTGTCACCTTACTCATCATCATCTCAAGCATGGCACCATTACCTTGCCCTTTATTTCTTCTTCTTTGTAGATTGCATATTTCTTTACCAAGTCACATTCTATTTCTCATTTTCGTTTTCTGGTTGGCAAACCCTCGATGCTTGTAGCTACCGCATCGTGAGTTTGAGGGAAGATGTTAAGAAATATTGGGTTATTTTATTTTATTATTTATTAAGGGTATAATAGTCTTTTTTTTGTTTAGCCTATATATAGTCTCTTTGTATTTAGGTTAAATTATCATTTTTATATTCAATTATATTATGCATTATTGAATCCATAGCCTTCTCTTTTACAAATGTTTTTTTGTATTTCTTTGGATTCTTTAACAACGCATAACTCTGTAATCTTAGAAAAAAAATTTGCAACAAAAATTGTTTAAAAAAAAGTTAAAAGTGGGTTTAGGCTAAGAACTTGAAAATGGCAAAAGAAAAATGGTAGAAAATCTTATTTCAAAAAAACAAAATCATATCTTTCAAGAGACCAATTACATGTGATAGTTTGAAGGGCAAATTTCAAAATTTTTATAAAAAAGCAAAACCATATCTTTTTGTTATTTTTGAAAAGGAAACCAGAAAAGAAAAAAAAAAGAGAAGAAAATGAGTTGAGAAAACAGAGGTGTGGTTTGGTCAGGCATGGAAGGGATTGGGATTTCAACACTGGTAAGTGGTGGTCGGGGTTAAGGCGAGATGATGATTGCGGCCTGTGATAGGAGAACACACAACTATAGTTGATTTAGGATTGATGAATTATATTTTTTATTTGATCTAATATAAAATAATTTTATCAGGTCTTATAATGCACTTGAGGCGCGATAAGTTTATCCTATAACCATAGGATAAAAATGGATGGATCAGAGAACTTTATTCTATCGTATGTCAAACTAAACATATGGTAAAAACGAATCATATAATATAAATTTATACTATCATACCTTATACTATGTACCATACATAGAACATGTTAAAGTAACAAGTGTCCTCTATACCATGACTCATTGGCAAAATAAAGTCTTTATTTATAGAGATATTAAAAAAGAAAAGAGAGTGAAACCAAAAGTGAGATGAGTTAATAAATGATATAAATGTTAAAAATAGGTTAAAAAAAGCTAAAATTGTGATATATATATATATATATATATATATATATATATATATATATATATATATATATAAAGTATTAGTTCTTTATGTAAAAAAAAAAATATTGGCTCTTCCAGCTTCACCTTTTTTATCTTTTAGTAATTAAATTATTAGCACCTTAAATAAAATTTGGCATATGGCAATGGAGACCACATTTAGGGGTGAGCATGATTTGGTTCGACATGAAAAATCGAACCGAACTGATAAAATAGTTCGGTTTGAAAACTTAACCGATTTTTTTTTAATCTGAACTGGTTCTAGTTCGATAAACTAGTTCAGAACCAGTTTAGAACCGATTTGAGTTTAGAACCAGTTCAAAACTGGTTTCTAAACCCAAACCTCTACGGGTCAATGGGATTCACGAATCACGATTAGGGTTTGTTAATGGGATTCGTTGCAGAATCAATGGGAGTCAATGAATAAGAAGCACAACCTTCACGAATCACGATTGGGGTTCGTGAAGGTAACTACGGGGATGAGAACGAGTAACATGGGGCGAGGGTGCACGGAGCTGTGCAGCTTGCTGACAACAGCACAATGGTGGGCACGGGCAAGTGGCAGCAAGGCGGATCTAGGCGGCACATATCCATTTTATCAGTATTTGGGAACCTCGACGCTGCTAGATCAAGACAAAAACAAAGATTATCATGGGAGGTTGACTGTGTCGTTAGATTTGGATAAAAATATGGTGTTTGTAGGTGCTCACGATGGTCAGATCTGGCGAGGAAGGGACGATTTGCAGTGGCTTGATCTGGTGAGGAAGGGGAGGATTCACGATGCCTTGATCTGGCCTGGAAAGGGCAGAGGACAACCAGGGAGTTCCGTCAAGGACTACGACTAGTGGGCGGCGGTGCAGCTTTGGTTCAACATGACTTAGTGGCGAGATGGGTGAGATTGCGAATGTTGGGTGGTTGAGATGGTAGTTTGGACGGCAGAGTAGGGGCCAGGGAGAGGTTGTCGTGGTTGGTTAAAGGATTTTGCTGTTTTGATTCTCTGAAAAAAGATTTCAATATTTCACCGTAGAAATAAATGTAGAGTTGTGAATTTAGATCATTAATTCAGATCTAGTTTGATTTGGTTATGTTAGTGAACCAAACTTTTTTGTTTTATTAGTTAACCAAACTGTTTATAAAAGTAAGAATTGGTTTAGTTATATGAACCGATTTTAATAAAATGAATTTATACAATCTGGTTCGATTAAGTTTATAATGCAATTTGGTTCATTTGATTTTTTTTGCACACCCCTAACCACAGCCTCGTCCCGTAAATCCGTCGCCAACAGTACTTAAATTGAACTGTATATAATTATATACAACTTTTAATGTTGATCACATCTATATTTTTTTTGGGGTACAATGTTGATCATATCTCCATAAGCAGGTAAACGACACTTATCAGTTCTTAGTGGTCAGTGTCTATCCCATTGCATCAGTGAGATACCTAAATATTGAATCGGGCCCACACATTGTATATAGACATTCGTTCTTCAATGGAGACACGATAGATAGGGTACCTTTTTTTCGGCAGAAACTGCCGTTATCCATGTTAGAATAGTCAAAAGAGCAGAAAAAACAAAATATACAAAATCAACATGTTTTTGGTGGAAACCTTTCAGCATGTATTGGATATTGACTAATTTAAAATTGAGTAAAATTAAATCATAAAAATATGTGTAAAGTTTTTTTAATATTAATTTTTTTTATTTATAAAATTTGAATTTGAGATTAAATCACTTGAACCAACTAAATATTGGTTCAAAATCAACATATTTAAACATTAGGCTATGATAAGATATTTGTGTTACATTGACATTAACTCATTAATATTGGCATGCAATAATGCAATTTCATAAATAAATTTTCCACATAAATGGTGTTGTCAAAATAGGTTGAGTTCAATGAAGCAGTCTAAATAAATTGATAAAATAGATGGATTGAGTTAAAAAATTTAATAAAAAAATAAGTTTGGCCCAATTGGGCCAACCCATTGATATAATATTTAATTATTTAATTGATAACTTTTATGATATATAAAGAGTTTTATCTTTATTTTTTTAATATAAATTAATATTTTTGTCATAAAAATAATTTTATTTAATGTTTATTGGTATTTGAAGTATGTAAAAGAAAAATATAATGTGCAAGTACATTATCTAGCCTCTCATAGCAATTTAGATCTTGATGTTATTATCTTTCTTTCTTTGTGAAAAATGTTGTTGGGGTATTCCTCTCTTGTATTGTTCTTGGGGTTGTTTTAACCATCTCATTTTATCAATGAAATCTCTATCTTTGACCCCCAAAAAAAAAAAACACTTGAATAAAGAGCATTCATAACCATCGAAGGAATTACTTTTCTCATCAAAGAAATTTAATTAGTTGTAAGCAAGCATACTTCATGTATTAGGACATAAAATCATTAACCTTAAGGGTCTGTTTGGTACGCAAGATATGATAAAGCCTGATTGTATTAAGTTTAATATTATAAGACCTAACAATATAAGGCTTAATAAAATTTTAATACTATCCAGTATTTGACGCAACATTATGTAAGATAGTATAAGTCTCCAAGACCTATGAAAAAAGAACTGGGTCAGATGATCTAGTTGCTGAAAGGATGCGGATTGAGTGACCTGCGTCTTCATCTTCTTCTCTATAGGAGAAGCCAAGCGCGCAGCCATAGCAGAGCTGTTTCTCGTTGAAATCCATATGAGAGGCATACGGGTGAGTGAACGAGTGTCACCAAAAGCCCAAAACCCGGTTTGGAGGATATGCGTTAGACCCACATACTCATCTCTTTCCTCATGAAAGTTGTGCACATAACAGTCATAGCAGAGCAAGCTTTGTCATCTCTTTCTCTCTGGATCTCCTCCTATCCGATAGTAGTGGGCAGCAACCATGGAGCATTGAAGCTTGAAACAGCGAGAGATTGAGAACTCACTTCGTAGGATGCTTCACGTCAACAACCACAGGAGGAAACAATGAAGGGTTGATGTTTGAGTGATAGTATTGTAAAGGAAATATTTTCGTATAAACTTATTCATCAAAACTTAAGCAGGTCTAATCCCACTTTTTAATGCCTGATTAAGTTATAAGTTATTTTAATGTATAAGAGAGATATGCTAAATAAACTTATACAATACTTTGGTAGTATTAAACAACTAATAAAATCATAATGTATTGTATAAGTTTATCCTATTAAATTTTATACATCGTACCAAACATGCCTTAAGTCACAAGCAATTCTCAATCGTACAAGCTGAATGCATAATCCAATGATACATAATGGTAGTAAATATGAAAATACTAGACAAATACATGAAGAGTAACACATGACAAAGTAAAAGGAAATTATTACAGCTCTGAAAGCAGTTATTCGTGCTGTGAAAGCAAAATTTAATTGGGTGAAGTGTAGTAACTTCTCGACCTAATTAAATAAATAAGTAAACAGGGTAATAATATTCATATATTATATATGAATATGACGAATTTCGGCCCCAACAATTTTTTTGAACAATGGGTACAGAAAATCTTGGGGTGACTCTTTTTCAACCCATAGCTGTGATTGACACTGCCTCTACCAAAGACTTTGTGTTGGTAATTTCACTTGTCCCTCCATGAATCTTGTCATGGATCATTAGAACAAAGTCCTCGAAGCAATCCTCCAAGCACCGGAATTTTTCATCAGGATAGAGAGTGCTAATCTCAACATCTTTAGGTCCATCTGGGCTGAAGTTAACTTGGCAACCTTTGATGAAAATATCATGGGTGAACGATGCTACAATACTTTCAGGTATACAATTTTCTGCGGATGCAAACATCAAAAGTAATAGAATAGTCATGCAGCGAAGAATGGTTTTTAATATAACATAAACCATAAAATTTAATCAAACTCTTCATATATAAAGAAAAAAAAAGGTGGGAAGAGATTTGTAATCGAACCTGCAGCTGCAGCTAGAAGATCATCTTCTGAGATGGTGACTCTAGGGATTGTACGACCAATTTTCTTTTCCCATAAAGAAGCAAGCTCGTTGATGCTATAACAGTTGCTTGAGGGTCGAAAATGAACATTTTTGTTGAGTGTTCTGGAATCATCAATGGCCTTCATTGTGAACTTTCCAATATCATTGCCATCAACAAAGTAAGCTGCACGCACGTACAAGAAACTGTTCACAATCTAGTGTTTAATGATAATTGATTCCAAGAATAGGACAGATTGTTAAAATTCTGTCACTGTCATCATCTAAATGACTTCAAGTGCTTGGCTCAAATTTGACCCTTCGAATGTTTATTTACTTTTCTGGTTTATAAGGAAATTACGTATCCCATCATTTAAAAAAATAAAAAAAATAAAGATAAAGATGCAACTATCTTTTATCCTTGACTTTGATGTCCCTTCCCTAAATAATTATGAAAAATCCAAGAAAAATATATTTTCAGAAAGGTATGCTGATGTGTGAGGAGGCAACGATTTTTTCTCTTTCTCAGTCATGTGTCCACTTTGTGACTACAATATACTATTCCTTTGCATGAACAGAAAAATATCATGTCATTTGAGGTGATGTGGATAAGAAGAAATAATAAATGTTAGGATATTTAGAATATATTTTAAATTTAAAATAATTATATAAAATTAAAATCTTTAAAATAATATAAAATTAAACTTAATTTAATTTTAAAATATATTCTAGATACTCTAATAAAGATAAAAGAAACAAAATATCATGTAAAAATATATGTCATGAATTATTGTCGTTCTTGTCGGTTAAACCTTTGACATTGCCATCACCATAGATCTGAAACTTATCCAACGGTGGAGGAATCTTGGCTGGATGACAATTGTCATAATAGGGCCAAGAAGCAATGGAATTGCAGCAAATGTAGGTGTAAGGGATCCCAGATTCCTCACTCAGACGCCTAATCAAACGCTTTTCTTTGTACATTCTTAGACCTGGCTCTACAGGATCTGCCCTGTCCACATCGTGCCCAAACTCTGAAGGCAAAAACCTCTGCAACATTTTAATTACATCACATAATTAAAATCCGGTTTCAACCTCCATAGAGATAATTTAAATCTACTAATAAACATTAAAGATTATTTTATTTCTGAATTCTTATATATATATATATATAAGTTTGAACTTAAAATAATGTTATTTATACATTATTTTATTAAACCATTATATTGGAGTAATGTACAAAGAGGTAATGTGCACAACATAAAAGTTGACGGGGATAGTTTACATTTAGCCTTATTTGATATATTTGTAACCTTTAACATGGCCCAAAAAAATAAAAGAAAAAAGTCCATATGACAATTTAAAAGTTAGATTACCATTATAATAGATGAAAAAATATATATCAACCTAAATCGACAACTGTTACCGGAATGTGAAAGGAGTGTTAAAAAAGCAGTAGTTAGAGTTATAGCTGCCTAAGTAAGAGTTATGTAACCTTCAATAGATGTATTTTCAGTACAAAATTTCAGTATGTATACCCTTAAAACTATGAATGAAAAATTAATAGATGTATTTTCAGTACAAAATTTCATATAAATCTTACTTCTCAATATTTCATCCGTATTTTTAAGGTTACACCAAGACCCAAAATGAGAAACCAAAAAACAAACAAAACTTTTCACCTTGATAGTCTTAACAGACTTCATGGCCTCCACCAATGTAAGCTGATCCAGCACTTTCGCGCCTCCCACAACAGAAACAACGATGTCTATCTGGTAGTCTTTTAAAATCTTTTCCATGAACTCCTTATCATTCATCACACCCTTTCATAAATACACAAATTGTAATCATATATAAAAACAAAGTCATGACGATCACCCCAAAAATAAAAAACGTAACGATGAACAGAAAAATTATCATGGACCCAAAAGCCAACAAGAGTATCTCTAGTCCTAATCAGGGGTTTGAACAGCAACATCATAAGTTCAATAATTTTGTTATTTGCACATCACGATTGTTACACGTACAATTTTACATATTTTTTCTTTGGGAAAGAAGACAGGGAAAGTATATTAGCTTTTTTTATTTTATTATTTAAAGAAGGTGTAATAAAAATAATATATAAAAAACATTATTATAAGTTCAAAAATTATATATATAAAAGAGGATTAACTTATATCAGTATAAATTTTTTTTGATTTATACTTATTTTTAACTATTAGATTCACTTTCATCTAATAGTTAATTTTAATGAAATAATCTCAGTCATTAGATGAAAGTAAATCTAACGATTAAAAATGAGTGTAAGTCAAAAAAAATTTACACTGATATAAGTCGATCTCCCTTCGTGTATATATATATATATATTCACTTTCACTTACATGAATGATTGTAGCACCTTTCTCTTGGAAGGATTTGACAGTAGCAGCCTTGGAAGGGGTGACAGGTCCCGGCCGGAGCAGCAAATAGGTGGGGCGTCCCAAGGCGAGACTTGCCTTAGTTACGAACTGACCCATGAAACCAGTTGCTCCGATGACCAGAATTCGGCCCTTGGTGGCGGAAGATACGGCTGCAGACACCGTCATGGTTTTTCCCAAGAACCTTGGACTTGGTTTCTATTTGGTCTACGCTTGAAGCCTAGCAAAGAATAAGGTGTAGGCCTCACTCACAGAAAGAGTAAAGAGAGAGTCACAGAGATAAGTGATTAAGTCGTACATGCAATGGCCATTGTTAGCGATACTTTATAAAGGGAAAAAAAGGGATTATATTATGGATAGAAAAATGAATGGATCTTGATCGTGCTTACAATTTTCAGCTACTCTTCAACATATGCCAAAGTTAATGTACAAAGTAACGAAACAAGGTTTGATGATCTGAGGTCTTAATTTTTGAATTGTAGTTCTCTCTCTACGCTTACTTTGACTGATAGTTAGCATTTCATGTGCCCACAAAAGTCTTAAGCAGCCTGAAAATGTCATCACAAGAAAAGAAAAAAATGAATAATGCTAGACAACTAATAAAAATTAGTTCAAATTTTGGGAGAAATTAAGGATAGTTGTTAAATGAAATAAAGTGGTAAAAATCACTTGTGTCTAAGAACTAAAAAGTATTCCAACTCATTATATGTGAAAACAAAATCCACTTTCGGTGGCATTAAATGAAAATCAAAGAAAATTAAAAAGGAGGTAGAAGACAGAAGTAGTTGGATCTTAGAAAAATTCAGTGAAATAAATTGGAGTAGGGAGGAGGTTCTTCTTATAAATAGAGATTTCTTCTAATAATTTTATTATTTCATTTTTACAAAAAAAATATTATATAGTGTGTTTTAAAATTTTTTTCTAATTTATATAAAAAAATGTTTATTTTTTTATTTTAAGATAATATATTATTGTTTTTTTATATAATTAGAGAAAAGTTATAATTTTTTTTACATAATAAAAATATTCTATTTTTATCTGTAATTTTTTTTCATCATTATTAAAGAATTTTTTTACGTTAAATATTATGTGTCAATTTTAATTTTTTTAACTTTATTTTGGTTATGTGATATTATTTTTATAACTATAGTACCCAACATTTTATAAAAATATTCTGGTTAAAAAATTCTAACTGTCTAGTCTTTTTTTTAAAAAAAAAAATAACATCTAGCAATTAAAGTTGTTATAGCACAGCATCAACCTCTACTCCATATATGATTTATTCATCACTAATGACATTTTATTTATGGCTGTTTTAGACCACATAATCTCAGCTATTAAGGTAAGATGAAATTAAATATTGATAGATGGGTTCCGTTTAAATTTCTTTTTTAGAAGTAAAGTCTCGAATAATCATTGGCTGGTATCAAATAATTCCACGATTGCACCTGGTCATAACTGGTAATTTTTTGGGAGGTTTACATGACTCTCCTTTTGTGAAAGGACGGGCACCATTTAATAATTAATGGTTACTATTTTATTTATGCGTCTGATTTTTAAAATATAAAAATAATAAATTATTTTATATTTATATTTCAATTAAACAAGATATGAAGTAAAATATTGACTATTAATTAGTAAAAATACTATATATTCATAAAAACAAAGCTATCGAAAGAATCTTTTACCTTTTAAAATAATTCTATAAAAAGGAAATACAAAAGTTGTCTCCACCTACTTCACTGTATGATTAATTAATTATAGCCTATCCCTACCATTCTCCATTATCAGCCTTCACTTGACTCTTCCAATTATGATGATATCTTTGGTAGTTGCGGATTTTTTTTTCATATACAAGATATCTCTATTTTTTTTTTTGGTGCGAAATTGATATCAAAAATTTATTATCTCATCAATTAAGACTCTCTCAGACACTCAACTCTCAAGTAAATTACGCAACACGAGGAAGAGAAAATGCTTATTTTCTGAATAAGATTCAGATTAATACCTAAATTAGTTGTTGAAAGTGAAATCTTCCATAGCTCAACTGAAGTGATAGTGGTGCGATGTAGTGGGTATTTATAAAAGACACTATGACGTTCAAGTTAGATCATACATAAGATATGTAATGTTTTGAATTAGATGCAGATCTTTGTGATCTTATAAGATATTTATAAGAGTGTATTCGGTGATAAGAATCGTAATTCAATCTGAATTGAATATTATTATTTAAGGTAAGAATTCATAAAATTGTTATATCTTATATAATTGATTTCTCTATTTATGTAAAATGTAATTGATGTCCATATCTATGAAGGATTTTGTGAGAGATTTACTCCTTATAAATAGGTAGATTAACTTATCTAATAGCTCGTATAAATATATGAGATACTATTCTGGTGAGTCGGGTTGCTCCTGATCCACTATCTCAAAACTCGATTCAGAACAGTTGTTCTTAGCTTGACGATTAGATGTGACAACTAAGTGTCAAGATATCTGAGTTTAATAGGAGCAAACAACACGCATGAGTGACTGCGGGATTTAAGGATGCAAACCCAAGTGCAGGTTGTCTCAAGTAATAAATTTCTCGGGAGTCCGAGGTCGATCCACAGGGAATTGATGAAGAAAAATTAATTGAGGTAAGAAAAGGATTTGTCACAACACCAAAAGTAATAAAACAAGTTCACAAATGAACTTAAGGGCTTGCTTGGGTTAGGAGATCCACTCTTGGTAATAAATTAAAGGTAAGATTATTTCTCTTTATAACTCAATTGAAATCCACACACAACGGAGGTTCCAATCGAAAAATATAACATTCAAAGTTCAATTATATATGCAATCATATTAAGATTCCTTTCATTATCTACCAACATTTGTAAATGAGTTCAAGCATTCACTGTACCAATCCTATTGTCTACAATAAATCAAGATCTCCATTATACAAAGAAGGTTTCTAAATTAATTGGAAACAAAATACAACACATATAATGTTCAATTAATAATATATCATTTAAGCACAAGAAATAAAATAATCTAACCTTATTTCATTACCAAGAGCTTCACTCTTTCACCCAAGTAAGATGAAGATTTAGTTACTCATGGATAAGAAGAAAGAAAGAGAGAAGAAGAGAAAGATGTAGCTACAATTTAAAACAAGAGAAAATTACAGCAAAGGAAAACAATAAACAAGCATAACCACAACTTGTAAAAAACTAAGCCTAACACCAAGTGTCCAAATGGTTAGCCAATAGTGCCTTTTATAGAGGATTAGGGATACAAAATGACAAGGGGGCTGATTAGGGGTAGGTGGATGAGTGGATGAATGAGTGAAAAATGCCAAATGGTGAGGATAAGAGTGAAAAATCATTGAGATTTCTTGTCTCCAAAATCATTCATTGCTTAAGTCATTGATTCCATCATTTTCGAGCCAAGTGATCTTCATGAAAGTTCTAGAAAATTGTCTAAGCTTTCCAATGGCTCTAGAATCACCCAAAAATTCGTCCTACAGCCCAAGATACGACTCAATTACTACAGACTGTTCAGGCCCAGTTTCAGCACCTCTGTTTTGACTTTCAGACCCAATATCACCATCAAGGAGCCTGAATCAAGTTTTGTGTTCAACATGAAAGTTTTAGATCTGGGTCTTAACTTTCAAATATCCAAATTTCAGCACAAAATAATTCTTGCAGCCAGAGTTATGCTCTGATTACTGTACACAATTCAGGTTTCAGACACAAAACTCGTGTTCTGTCTTTCAAACTCAATTAGCTCCACTAGATGTCTGATTGAGACTTTGAACTCTTCATCAAAGTTGTAGAGATCTCTCTTATCTTTCCTACAAGGTAAAATTCATAATTATCAGACATTTAGAACTCAAGATATGGCCGAAATACAGAAACAGTGTAAGACCAAAATAGTGCTGAAAAAATCAATTAAGTCCAATTTGAGTCCAAACTTACAAAACATAACTAGGCTTAATCAATTAAGTACATGGAGAGTGTAAATGACTAAAAATGAGGGTTTATTAATGTATAAAATATGTGATCATCAATGAGACAAAGGGATCCAAGTAATAACATAAATGCTGGATCTCGCGATGTTTTTACCAAATGACCAAGATCCGTGATATGTTGTATAATGCCCCCAGTGTTAATGAGTAAGGTCGGGATCCAGAATGAATCACTCTGCTTAAAGTCATCATACCATCATCCAAGATTCATAGTAGGTTGTCTCCATACAGATTCGTTTATGGGCCTTATTTAATTCTAAAAGTAATCTAGTTTAAACCGAGATCCGTATTATGATTTATCATAACATCATGATGCAAGTTCATGATTTGGCTTAAATGTCCTCTTGCTACGTCATGTGTCATTTCAATTCTAAATGCTCTGAGTGTCGTCCTTTCAACTGTTCTACTCAGAAACAGTACAACGCGTGGCTAAAAGGTATTGGAAGCCGTCGTTTGGGATTTGTAACAGCATGACTGTTATTTCAAATCTCGTGCGAACTCCCAATTTTGCCCCTTCTCATTGTGGCCTCTGTAGGTAACGATATCAACTCAGCGATGGCACGTCGGAGAACGGCTCCATCAAACCCATAGAGCTCACCTTCCCATGAGATGTCAGCCTATACCAATGGGTCAACCGTGAAGTCCTAGGCACTCCTTCGAGCGTAGAAAGCGCAAAAGACGCGCATGGGAAGCAAGAATATTTACACTTAACTAAGGATAGGTTAAGAGACAGAGAATATGCCATTTGTGCTCCGACTGACCAAGAAAGAGTATGTTCAATGTGGACAAAAGGTGACCATTTCATCTATATGTATGAGGCTCTATTTACATGAATCGAGGTTCAGCTTCCATTCTCCGACTTTGAGATCGGAGTCTTGAACAATTTACAGTAGCCCCAACACAACTTCATCCAAATGTGTGGGGTTTGATTAGGACGTTCGAGCTCGGTTTGTAGGATTTTTGAATGGCTATACTCCGTCAAAGCATTTTTCTTTCATTTCACCCTGTTTTTTAACCCTCTAGGAACAATCATAAAAAAAGATGGGTCATTTTACGTGCTCAAGCCGGGCATAAAAGTGTTCAAACCCTATTAAGAATCCTTCAAAAATTTCAAGAAGAATATCTTCACAGTTGAAGGAGCTCTGGGGTCAATACCTTTTATGTTACCCCGAACGATGAACCCTGTATATACTTGTACTGGACTCAGGCTATATGGGATCGAAGATTGGAAGAGATAGAAACTCCAAAGTCTGAGCTACCTGAAGATGAGGCTGAGGTCCTCTACTTCCTCGTTGAATTGGCCAAGTGATGAGCACAAAAGATATAACTTTACATTCTAAAAAGTTGTTTTAGTTTCCCCCTATTTTACTCTTTTTACTGTTGTTTGTTAGACCATTTGTGTACCGCAAGTGCACGGGTCGTTCAAGTAATACAGATACGGAGTATAAGTTCGTTCCCACGAGGATATGTGATTTTCATTACTAAGTAACAACCAATAGCTTAGCTAAATTCTATCCAAGAACATATAAAATAAAGAAATGCAAATAATCTAAATCTAAACTACAAAAGCAATAAAGATAATGGTTTAGAGATCTAGGGAATCCTTCTTCACCTTTCACTTCATACTAATGATATGCAATCCTTATAAGCAACATCAATGAATTGTTAAGTTAGCTTGAGAATCTGATTTAGTCAAAAGCCTATGTCTAGGTCAATCAACCCTGGTGTCATTTACCTAATTCACTATGTTTCTTATGTTTTCATGAGGACTAGTATAACACACGCTAATACATGGCTAAAAGGTATATTTCTATCCAATTAGCGAATCAACTCATCCAAGCTAATTGAATTTGTCGAACATGCATCAACTATACTATGTCCATCTCCACAAATCCCTATGTCTAGTTTATTTGCATCAATTAACATCATGCAATTGTTGATCAAACAGAAGCAAACATTAAGCATAGACATGGAAGAACAAAGCTAAACATCAATAGACACTCAAAAGATAACATAAACATCAATATTCATATAAAGATCCAAAATATTTCCTAAATACAGCTTAACTAATCCATGAACATGAAATTACACATCAAAACAGTGCTCAAGAGATAGGGAAGAGAAGAGAAACAAAGGGAGAAGAAGAAGGAATCCATAGATAGCATCCTTGAAGCTTGAATCTCCTTTCACGAGGAAGATGGCATCCAACCTAGCCTCCCTAGGCCTCCAATCAGCCCAAAAATGAAGAACAGGCCGCAGCCTCTCTAAAACCTAGAATCTAAAAACGGTCCCTTATAAAATCTGCTACAAATCTATTTATAGACTCAGAAAAACAAAGGTACACCGCGGCATTAACATGCCTATGCTGCAGCGCGTGTCCAATTAGATCAAGGACGCCACATTGTAACATCCTAAAATTTCGTATCTCGTAAACAGTAATTTTGACAGTTAACAGAATTTTACTGTTTAGTAATTTCTGAGCGCTGTAAAATTATTTTAATTATTCCGTCAGCGTATTTGATCGTTTTGAGTGATTTACTCCGTGTCAGGAAAATAAAAATTTTTGGGTCGAGGAAAACTTTACGTAATTTAATTTTTACCATTAGGTTTTAATTATTTTACATAATCTGATTTGATATTTGTGCGTTTTCTAATATTTGTGATTTTTGTGGATGATTATGAAATTTTTTACTATTTGTGGGCTCGGGGGTGTATGTGGGCCCAGATGGCATACGTGGGCCCAGGTGGGTCCCGCAAAGTGAAAATTTTTCTACGCGTAGAAAAATTTGTACTGTTGAGATGGAGACAGGGGATCTTACTAAATCTGAATCCGAAAACAGTTTTAGAAAATTTCTTGTACTGTGTTTTGTACTGTATTTAATTTATCGGATGATAAAAATACAGTAAATATAATTTTTGTGGGGTTTAGCAGATAAAAATAAATATTATACTGTTAAGTCCACAATTAGTGGTTATAATAATTTTTGATGGACCAATAGGAAGCAAGTCTAATATTGGAGACTTTGATATCAACCGTCGATTTAATCAACGGTGTAAGATAAGTCTAATATAATGGCTATGACTATTTATAAGCATTAGATTTAGAATTGATCAAGGGTAGAGATTTGGTCTTGCAAAGTGGCTAGGACCATTTGTGACCGTTGGATTTGAATCTAATCAACGGTGGAGATGGATCAATTATGACCATTGGATTTGGATTTAATCTATGGTGGAGATTTAGTCTTAAAAAGTGACAAAGACCATTTATGACCATTAGATGTAAAGTAAAAAGGAGTAATCTTGACCCTTCATTTTAGAGACACATCTAAGGGCTAGGATTTAAAGGAGAAAGATCCAATGACCTAAATTAAGTCTTCTATCTAAAGCTACACCTAAAGTTTACCTTAATCCTAACCATTGAATTAATCAATGGCTAGGAATGCTTCAAATAATGGTGGCTAAGAGATTAGTCACTCAAGGAGAGTGCAAGGAAGGGGGGACGGTTTTGTGATGAATTTTGGAGCTAAAGAAAAACTTTATGACCATTATTACTTATCTTGGTCAATGTTACATCATTCTTGATCATTATTGCTTTGTTTGCTTCCTTAGGAGATTGCTTGGAGGGGGGACGGTTTTGGTGTTGCTTAAGGCCATAGGAAAAAGTTTGAAGGCCATTATGAGTTATCTTGATTTGTCTTTATCATTCATTGATTTTCCTAAAGCAAGACTTAGCAAAAATATTCTCTTCTTTCTCTCCAAGTGAAGCTACGGCCATGCACCCTAAAGGAGACCAAAGAATTCATTTCCATACTCTATATTATTACATCTTTATCTTTTCATTCAAGTATCAAGAAGCAAAACCAAAGAAAACTCCATTTCTCTCCCTAAACACACCATTCGGTCATATCACTCAAAACCACCATCCAATCTCTTTTAATTTCATCCAACCATAGATCTTGAATCTACATGATATTCTAAATAACTTTCATGTTGAAGATTTTATCTAAATCATTCATCTTCATGGACTTTCTTCAAGATCCATGTGATGGAGTATTTATGGTGAAGTGTAAGGAAACTTCATTTCTTCTCTCTTTTTCATGATCTAAACCATGTTTGATCTATGACTCCTCTTAATCAAGCTTAATATGCTAATTGCTTTGTGTTTTGTTTTGTATTTGAGAAGCTCTTGGTAGTGAAGGACTTGGAAAGAGAAACAAAACAATGAGCTTTTCAGGATCTTCAAGAGGTAAGAGGGAGATCCATCTCACCAACCAAGTATGGTGGTGAGAGATGGTTTTATATTTGGTGGATGGTGAATCCATGTGAGGATTCATATCCATGGTCTTGTAATTTATTTGTGGTTGTTTATGTGTTTTAATTATTTGCCTATGCTTGATATGCTTTGCATGATTTTATGACTTTAATAGTATGCTTATATTATGCATGATGAGTATATGGCATGCTTGTAGTATTTATGATGAAATATGTATGTGTATGCCATAATGTGTTGATGGAAAGGAAATCAATTTTTGGCTCCAATGGCCAAGGGAGAAGGTTACAGTTTTTTATGCCCTTAATTAGGGTTAATGTTGAAATTTTTCAAGAACAAGGGAATTAATTTTTGGGTCCCTAAGAACATGGTGAATTTCGGCCAAGACACCTTAAAATAGGTGTTCACAAATTAATATTTTCATGAATGATGAAAATGGATGATTTGAAGAATATGAAAAATAAACAAAGAGTTTGTTTTTTTTAAGAGAACAAGAACACGATTTTGAAGGGATTTTTATTGATTTCTTTTATGTAAAAAGTTTCTAAATGTTTACTAATCATGATTTCGAAAAAGAGACGGGCAAACGTTGATTTTAAGGTTTTACAAAGAAAGTGAAAAAGGATTTGCAAAGAAAGTGAAAAATGATTTGTAAAAAAAGTAAAAATGAATTTGAACAAATGGGTTTAGTTTTTATGACCATCGGTATTTCAGTTTTGAAAACAAAGATTTTAATGGTTTTGTTTGTGTGAAAACAGAAATAATAAATAATTGAGTTAGAAGGAAAAATGTTTGATGGCTTCAATGGCCAAATATCCTACGATTTTGAAAAATTAGTTATGCCTAAATTTTTATGGAACAAAGTGATATTTTATAAAACGAAGTGTTTTGTCACTCGAAAGATTTGACAGTTTTCAATGAACACGTTCATGGTTTTTGTAAAGGATTTTTAATGGTTATGTTTGTGTACAACCATATCAATTTAGAAAAAAAAATATTTGATGGTTTCAATAGTCATGTCCACGTTTTTGAAGGCTTGTAATGCCTTGATTTTTATGAACAAAGTGATTTTCAAAGTGGAAACGTAACTTGATTTAATACAAGGAATTTGGAAAGGGAATCAGAGTGTTTTATCACTTGAGAGAATTTAATAAATGAAAGACAAAGAGAGGTTGAACACTTTTGAACTTCAATTTATTTTGAAGAAAATTGATTTTAGAATTGATTTGAGAAAAATGGAGAATATAATAGTGATTTGATATTTTCTAACGTGTAACTCATCCTTTGAGTTTTGGAGAGCGTTAGTGATTTTTAAAGTTAGAACATTGATTTATATCAATGGAAAAGTAATATTTGTGGAATATATTTTGGAAAAGGATTTCTTGAGTAAAGAAATGTGGAAAAAGGTTTTCTTGAGTAAGAAAATGTGAAAAATGAAATACAAAGTCATATTATTTTAAGAAAGGTTGAAAAGGAATATTTGAAGATTGAGAAATATTTTCTGTAATGAAATTGTGATGAAAACTTATTTACATATCTTAAAAACGATTTGAAATACAGTAAAATATCACTACGCGATTGGAAATACGTTAAATATTTTATGCGATTTGAATTACGTTTAAATATTTTTCGTAATTTAAACTACTGTTGAAAAATGAATTTGTGATTAAAAAGAAATAAAATATTTTTACGCGATTGTGAAAATGGCGAAAAACTGTTATGAGATTTAGAA
Source organism: Ormosia emarginata (assembly GCA_029884605.1). Lineage (NCBI taxonomy): Eukaryota > Viridiplantae > Streptophyta > Magnoliopsida > Fabales > Fabaceae > Ormosia > Ormosia emarginata. The sequence goes on along the minus strand of JAQQTP010000058.1, from coordinate 2,137,750 downwards.
AGTGTTATAAATATTTTGAGAATGATGGAAAATGATTTACGCGACTTAAAAGAATGATTTTTAAGATACGCGATTTTGAAACAGTGAAAAAATACTATGCGATTTGAGAAACGTATATTTTTACGCAATTGAGAAAAACGTTAAAAAAATTATTATTATTATTATGTGATTTAAAATGTGCAACAGAAGAGTTGCAACATTTTGAAAACGTAACAGAAATGTTACAAAATTTTGTAAATGTAAAAGTAGTGTTACGGTATTGTAAAAACGTAATAAAAATGTTTTGGAATTTTAAAAACGTAACAAAAGTGTTACGGTATTGTGAAAATATAAAATAAGTGTTATGGTATTATGAAAATATAACAGAAACGTTTTTGAATTGTGAAAACGTAACAGAAATGTTACACGATTGTGAAAATATAGCAAAAGTATTTTATGACTATAAAAACATGATAACATGATGATTACTGCCAAAACAGTGTATGAACGCTGTATGAGAAATGACAAGTTTTGTCTGTTATTGGCATCTGGTGCATTTTACATGCATTAGAAAGATATGCCTGTGATTGGCATTGGTGCATTATACATGCATTGAAAAAATACGCGTTGAGGCATATGATTACATTAAACAAATGAAATTGAAAAGATTTGGCCCTTGTGGTTGGACTTGCACTGATATATTCGTGCATTGTATAAAGTATAGCTAATGACTATTTTGGCCCTTGTGGTTGAAGAGGGAATGAGAATTGATAGTGAGGTCTATGATGGATCTTGGGGGCGTCAAGGCGCGGCGGTCGACCAGTGGATATCTGTCTGTGGGCTAAGGCTGGACCATATGCCACTTGGCGATGTAGTCCGTTGCAACGCATTGACGATACCCGACAAGAACACGATTCTTTTCAACGACTGAGAGATTGTCTTTGGGCTAAGGCTGACAATTAACCAGAGCATTCTTCTCGAAATTATGAAAACCTCCATGGAGTTGTTTTTGAAAAACTGAGTCTATGTGCGCATGCATGGAACTGAGCATTTATATCTATGTGATATATTAATTAAGAAATATTGAATGATATTTGAATTGATAAATGATTTGATGATGATAGTTGATTAATGTTGAAGGCATGATCATAATTATGGTATGATGTATCTGTATGATATGCTATTGTGTTATCTCTGTGCTACCATATTGGTATTGGCGTAGGTGATCTCACCTCTTTGTTATGTTGTCTTGCTGTGTCTGTATTGTTAAAATTAAACAGTAGAAGGAATGAGTTGTCTTAGACATACTGGGAGGTAGATATTCTGAGTTCGGAGACAACATCAGAGAATGACTATTCCAGAGTTGATAGCGTGCAATGTTGACAAGGAACAGATGTCTAATGCATCAAGAGGGATACAAAAAGAAATAAGTATGTTAAGTTTTCTCGTTAGTGTTGTACCATGCTATTAAGTAGGACCCATCATAGGGTTTGCTATTGTTTTTTTTTTAAAAAAAGTCTGTTAGTTTTATATTTCTCTTTAAATTGTTAAATGGTACAATTGGGTCAATAGTGTATATGAATTTGTTTCAATATATTTTTCCGTATTACTTATAAATTTTAGTAAGTTTATGTTTCAGCAAGAAAGAAATTTTAAAACTCATTTTTTATAACTCAAACTTTGTGCGAACTTCTTTTTGTTTTTGAGTCGGGAGTCAGACATGTGATACCCTAGGGAGGGTGTTACACGCATCATTAATTTACTTGCGTTGCGGGGCTCAATTCTTCATGCCCTCTAACTTTGATGCAGGGGAGGCACGCGCCACGGCATGCACATTCTACGCCGCAGCGTTGAGATCTGAGATGCATATTTGGCTTCTCTTCCCATTCTAGCTCAATTGCTCCATATATCATCTTGTTTGGAGCCCTTCCTATGATAGAGAAAACACCAAATCAGTAACATATACAAATTCACTTAATCACATATCAAATATGCACAGTTTGCTCAATTACATATAGGAAATGTATCAGAATTAGATATAACAAATATAAGCACAAAACCTTCTAAATATGCATAAATACAAGGACTTTAGCAATCAGTGAAACACAGATATTGGCCACAAATAACTACATTTTGTGGAGTTATCACACTACCAAACTTAACATTTTGCTTGTCCTCGAGCAAAACAAAGTATGACCAAGTAAATCTTCTTAACAATTTATACACATCATGCACTCAGCGATTAACAAGTTTCAATCTTTCTATCCTTCAATTAAACTACAACTACTAGTATGTAATGATTACTTCAATCCATAAAATGTGCAAATGCCCCAAAACCAGCTTCACTCATACATAATCCTTCACATGCTAACAATCCAACTTCCTTCCATGCAATTCACATTATCCACAAACATGCATGATAAACTTCTTCTATTCAAATCATACACATCTGGATAAATTTATAAACATACATATATATGAATCATAAAATCCACAAAATTGATCATAAACTCTCTCTCCACTAATGTAAACCACACACAACTGAGGATCAAGAGGGTCTTTACAGTTTATAATATCAGGCCAATGGTAATGGTCGTAAGAAAAGAAAGGAAAAGATACATACAAACATTGATACACATACACATATGATTTCAAGACTTGAGCCTAAGAGAGATTCTCAGGGTATTCCAAAAAAAAACTTTGAAAAATCAGAACCATTCAATGCTTTTCATTGTTAGCTTTTCTTCTTTCATTGTTTGTTTTGCTTTTCTCTCTTTTCATTTTCTTTAATTTTCTTTTTTTTCTTCTTTTTACTTTTACAAAGCAATATCTTTTTAACTTTTGATTGCATTTGGTTCCTTCAAGCTCATTTTTCTTAAACATACATACCCCTACTCACTGGACTCACTTCAAGAAATAACACATCATGTACTCAACAGACATTGAAGGTATGAAGAAAATGCAATGCTTTCACATGCATTAGAATGGTTAACATAGTAAGGAATACGAAGGGTGAATGAAAAACATATAAGGCCAAACAATTATCAGGCTTCAAAATGGACCTAAGGATATCATCATATCAAGATAGGCTTGAAAAGCTCAATCGGTCCAAAGAATGCCCTAATCACTTCCTCAGTCATGCACAATGTAGGATTTCGCCTCAAGAGAGTTTAAAAACAACTTCTAGGATCATCAAAACTCTACATGTACATCCATAAACTTTCTCTAAACATGCATTCATATCATACTCAAAGTTACACTTGCATCTAAGTGGAATGTAAATCATACATAAAAACGACTGAACTGTTTCACATGCTTTAAGATCACATAAGGTTTCATTCATAAGGGGACAAATAACAATCTTTCATATCATAAACAACCAAAACGACACCAGCATTCTTTTGCAACAAAGCATGCATTCCAATAGATTAAACTTTTCAATTTGACATACATACATCATCTGCATAAGAGTAAAAATTGAAACTTCTTTGCAAACCCATCAGTAATAACCAAAACAAATAGAAACTCATGAAAACGTGGTGGCTATCACAACTGCATCAAGAAAACATCATCACATGCATACATAATACATCATAATAATCAAAGCATGTAATGACACTCCCCCAAACCAAAGTGAGACAAAGTCCTCACTTTCTATGGTGTCCAGGGTACTTGAGCCTATAAACATCTTAAAATATGAGAGCTGAGTATACTACAAATATCTAAAAACACTTAAACTAAACTAACAATGTACAATATATACACTACAACATAACATACTGCAACACACAGCATCCATGCCACGGTATTTGATCAAAATGGGTGCCTTCAGTAGCACCCAGATCAAGTATCTTTTTTTTTAACAAGTTTTTCAGGTAAGCGTCGTGGCGCACACTTTCCACGCTGCGGCGCTGAGGTCTCTGGAATTTGGCTCAAATGCGCATAAATAACCGTCACGTTGCGGCGTGCAACAGACTCACACTGCGGCGTGAGAGACCATCCTGCAGAATTCTACAGCAAATTCAGTTTTGTTGCAGAATTTTACCCAAAGAGGTCCTCAACACCTCTAAAACTTGTCCAAAAGGCTAAAACATAAAATGGACAACTAAAATATATTAAAACAACAAAATCAACGAACTAACCTATATATAACCTAAAACTAAACAAACATATACAAACTAACTAAGCTTACTACAATCAAACATACTACATATATATGACTTAAAACTAACTAAAGATGCTAAAATCAAGCATACTAACTACTTGAACTATAGAAATTAAACATACTAACATACTTATAACTTAAAATACAATAAAAGACTAAAAACTAACTAAAACTACAAAACTAACATACTAGCATATTTATGACTTAAAACTTACAAGAAAACATAAAAACTAACAAAAACATAAAAACCTGGGTTTCCTCCCAAGAAGGGCCTGAGTTATAGTCCTAGCAGGACTTTGTCACCAAAATGAATTGTGCATATGAGTAGCCTTCTTAAACTTGATCCAAGACTTATCCTTTTGAGGAGTCACGAATTCCCTGAATGACCTCATATGATTAGGATCATCCAACTTCTTTATTGAACCTGAAGCAATAACATAAAGAGACTTAAGTTAACATAGATTATATACAACTTGAATTAGAACTAACCAAACTCATTGTTGATATTAGCAATATAGAATTAAACCGTTATCCCCCAGCAATTGCTAAGGAATAAGGTTAAACTCTTTGGAAATACACCATTATCCCCGGCAACGGCGCCAAAAACTTGTTAGACCATTTGTGTACCGCAAGTGCACGGGTCGTTCAAGTAATACAGATACGGAGTATAAGTTTGTTCCCACGAAGATATATGATTTCCATTACTAAGTAACAATTAATAGCTTAGCTAAATTCTATCCAAGAACATATAAAATAAAGAAATGCAAATAATCTAAATCTAAACTACAAAAGCAATAAAGATAATGGTTTAAAGATCTAGGGAATCCTTCTTCACCTTCTACTTCATACTAATGATATGCAATCCTTATAAGCAACATCAATGAATTGTTAAGTTAGCTTGAAAATCTGATTTAGTCAAAAGTTTATGTCTAGGTCAATCAACCCTGGTGTCATTTACCTAATCCACTATGTTTCTTATGTTTTCATGAGGATTAGTATAAACTCCACTAATGAACGATATATTCTCAAACACACGCTAATACATGGCTAAAAGGTATATTTCTATCCAGTTAGCGAATCAACTCATCCAAGCTAATTGAACTTGTCGAACCTGCATTAACCATACCATGTCCATCTCCACAAATCCCTATGTCTAGTTCATTTGCATCAATTAACATCATGCAATTGTTGATCAAACAGAAGTAAGCATTAAGCATAGGCATGGAAGAACAAAGCTAAACATCAATAGATACTCAAAAGATAACATAAACATCAATATTCATATAAAGATCCAAAGTATTTCCTAAATATAGCTTGGCTAATCCATGAACACGAAATTACACATCAAAATAGTGCTCAAGAGATAGGGAAGAGAAGAGAAACAAAGGGAGAAGAGGAAGGAATCCATGAATAGCATCCTTGAAGCTTGAATCTCCTTTCATGAGGAAGATGACATCCAACCTAGCCTCTCTAGGCCTCCAATTAGCCCAGAAATGAAGAATAGGCCGCAACCTCTCTAAAACCTAGAAACTAAAAATGGAGCTCCCTTATAAAATCTGCTACAAATCTATTTATAGACTAAAAAAACAGAGGCACGCCGCGGCATTAACATGCCTATGCCGCGTCGCATGTCCAATTAGGTCAAAGACGCCGCAACATTAATTTACTTGCGCCGAGGCACTCAATTCGTCGTGCCCTCTGACTTTGATGCAGGGGAGGCACGTGCCGCGGCGTACACATTCCACGCCGCAGCGTTGAGGTCTGAGATGCATATTTGGCTTCTCTTGCCATTCTAGCTAAATTCCTTCATATATCATCTTGTTTGGAGCCCTTCCTATAATAGAGAAAATACCAAATCAGTAGCATATACAAATTCACTTAATCATATATCAAATATGCACAGTTTGCTTAATTACATATAGGAAATGTATCAAAATTGGATATAGCAAATATAAGCACAAAACCTTCCAAATATGCATAAATATAAGGACTTTAGCAGCCAGTGAAACACAGATATGGGGCACAAATAACTACATTTTGTGGAGTTATCATTGTTGCCCAAGTATCTTGCAATAGTGAATTTAGATTAGGATTTAAGTTGTTGTGGTTTGTGATTGAGAAAAATTGATAGAAAGGAATAAGAATCATCACCACTCTAATGTGTTTTTGAAAGAAAGCATCCAAGGAAGGAGGAGCAAGAATTTTGGAAGTAGAGTAAAAGGATTATTTCTATTCAGTCGACGCCTAGGAGATATCCTTCGGGCGCCCAGGCTCATAACTAAAGCAACCCTCTAGAAGGTTAGCGCCCAAGTGCTCCATACACAGTGCCTAAGCACCCATATCAAAATAAAAAGGCCACGAATTTTAACCTACAACAGCTTCTAGTCATCAGACTAACACAGAAGGGTATAAAACAATCTTGAAAAGGGAGAAAAAGGCTTTGCTACCAACAAGAGAATGGGAATCTCTCTGAATCATCAAAGATGATTTGGGTGTTTTCTTTTCTTCTTGTTGTTTCCTCTATTTGCACCATGAATTGCTAAGTTTCTCTGGTTAAGGTGATGGATCTTTCTCAACTTATGATGTAATGACTGTTTAACTTTGATTCAAGTTTCTTTCATGGTTTAGCAATTGGAATATGTTTATTGATATTGATATTGATATTGATATTGATGTGGAGTGGATGACCACACTTGTTTATTTGAAGAATCCATATAAAATTGGGAGATGGTCTATGGACTAATGCTTCTTGATCTAATTATCATACTTTTGGATATCTAGGAATAGAGTCTTATGAGTATGCGATTTTAGAACATACATAAAATGATAATTCTTTTCTCATATATTTTGATTAAGGGATTAATTGATGTTTGTGGGTTTAAGAGATGTTCATATCTCAAGGAATTGAATGTAAACTAATTTTTAGGATTGAATCGTAAACCAAATTGAATGAAGGTTTTGAATTAAATCAATTGTCATCACTCATAGGGAGATTAAGTGAAATCAAACACTAACTGCTTTTATCTATTTGACAACCCCAATTTTAATAATTTTTATGATTCAATTCTACAAGTAAATTTCATTCGTTTTACACTTTTTGTTTTGAAAGAATTTTATCAAAGTTGATTATAGCCAAGTAGTGATATTAGCGAAAAAATTCTGTGTTAATTTCAATCCTCGTGGGAATGATATTTACTTTCTATATTACTTATACGAACTAGTGCACTTGCTGGAGTGTTAACAAGTTTTTAGCGTCGTTGCCAGGAATTGAATTTTTAACACATTTTGAGAGTAGCTGATAAGATTACTATGGTTACATTTTATTTTATTCTATATTTATTCTATTTATTTGATTGTGCTTAAAATTGACTGCAATACTCACTAGTTGGCTATTGTGGTTTATGCAAGGTACAATTGACTCGAGCTCACTTCTATTCGATCCTGAAATTGAGAAAACTGCAAGAAGGAATAGAAAGACAACAAAGGCTAAAAAAAACAACCCTCCATAAGTTACTGCGAATACAATTATGGAGGAGAACAACAATAACATGCAACCTTGAAGAACTCTTGGGGATTATATAGTACCAAATCCTGATAGTTGTGCCACAAGTATAGTCATACCAGCTATGCAAGCAAACAACTTCGAGATAAAACCCTATCTCTTACATTTGGTGTAGCAAGACCAGTTTGGGGGAGGATGATAATTCTATGAAATGTAGTTATTTATGCCCTATCCTTATATTGTAAAGAATGCTTAGTCCTTATTTATGATGCATATTTGGAAGGTTTTATGCTTATATTTGACATATTTTGATTTGGATATCCTTTTGTATGTTTTAGAGCAAATTGTGTGTATTTGGTAAGAGATTGAGTAAATTTGTATCTATTATTGATTTGGTAATTTCTCTATATTAGGAAGGGCTCCAAACAAGCTCAAATGTGGAGGACTTAGACAAAAAATGGAAGAGAAAGCCAAATCTACATCTCAACAGGCAACGCCGTGGTGCAGACATATCAATGTCATGACATGGTTCATCCCCTGCATTAAGTCAGAGAGCTACGCATTTTGAACTCTGTGACGTGAAGAATGGATGCCATGGCATCCTTGACCTAAATTGAAGCACGGCGTGGCGTGAGAAGTTGAATGCTGCGGCGTAACTTTATTTTCTGAGTCTATAAATAGAAATTTAACAGATTTTCTAAAGAGAGCTTGCTGAGTTTAGAGAAGCTACGCTAGGTTTTCACGTTCTGCGCTGATTGGAGGCCTAGGGAGGCCTGGTTAGAGGCCTTCTTTTTCATGGAAGGAGATTAAAAAATCAAATCCTCATTTATGAGCTTCCTTCCTCTCCTCCCTTTGCTTTTCTCTCTTCCCTCTATTCTGAACATGTATTTTTGTTGTATAAATTCGTGTTCAATGTTTATCCAAGCTGTATTTAGGAATTACCTTAAATCTTTATATGGATATTAATGATTTTGTCTTACTTTGAGTTTATATTGATGTTTGATTTTGTTCTTCTATACCTATGCTTAATGCTTGCTCTTGTTTGGCCATCAATTGCATGATCTTAGTGTTACAAATGAACTAGACATAGGGATTTGTGGATATAGATATGGTATGGTTGATGCATGTTCGATGAATTCAATTAGCTTGGATAAGTTGATACGTTAACTGGATAGAAATATACCTTTTAGCCATGCATAGCGTGTGATTGAGAATAGATCGCTCATGAGTGAATTTTGGTTCTAACTAAGGAGTTAGGTAAATGAAACTATGGTTAATTGCGCTAGACATAGGCTTTTAACTAAATCAGATTTTCAAGCTAACTTAACAATTCATTAATGTTGCTTATAAGGATTGCATGTCATTAGTTGAAGTAGAAGGTGAATAAGGATTTCTTAAATCTCTAAACCATTATCTTTATTGCTTTGTAGACTTTAGATTTAGTTTCTATACTTTTCACCTATTTTATATGTTCTTGAATAGAATTTAGCTAAGCTATTGGTTGTTATTTAGTAATGAAAGTCATTTATCCTCATGGGAACGAACTTATACTCTGTATCTGTATTACTTGTATGACCCGTGCACTTGCGGCCTAATAAAGGGACAAACAGAGGACCGCTTGATGATCCTCATGTTCATAATACCAATTTATTGCAATTGTGTGATACAATAAAAATCCATGGTGCAAGTGAAGATGCCATTAGGCTAAGGTTATTCCATTTTTCATTACGAGACAAGGCAAAGAGTTGGCTCAAATCTCAACCATAGGGGAGCATATCCACATGGGACAATTTGGTATAGAAATTCTTGACAAGATATTTCCCTCCATCAAAATCCGCTAAACTGAGGAGTGAGATTACAAATTTCACTCAACAAGATGGATAATCACTCTATGATGCATGGGAGCGATATAAGGATTTGTTAAGAAGATGCCCTCATAATGCCTTACCCGATTGGATGCAAATTCAGACTTTTTACAACGGACTGAACCTTTTAACAAGGGAAATGGTAGATGCAGCCGCGGAAGGTTCATTGAACAATAAAACAGTTAAAGAAGATCAATAATTGATTGAGGTCATGGCCATGAACAGTTACCAAACAAGTAATGAGCTGTCATTGGGTAAGAAAGGAGTACTTGAGCTTGACACACTTAATGCAATTTTAGCACAAAACAAGCTCGTCTCTCAACAGCTCACCAATATCACTCAGAAGTTAGGTAATGATTAGGTTAGTGCATCAGTAATCACTTCTTCTCCTAATCCTCCTTTAATTTGTGATTTTTGTGGTGCTAACCATCCTAATGGAGAGTGCAAGGGTCCGCAAGGACATCAAACAATTTCACAGGAGCAGGTTAACTTTATGAGGAATGCACAGAGGAATCAACACAACCTATACTACAATACATACAATTCAAGTTAGAGGAATCATCCAAATTTTTCATGGAATAGCTAAGGGGGACAAAGAGCTCAACAGCCTCCATACCAACCACCTCATGTTCCACTAACTCAAGAAAAACTGTCACTGTTGGAGGTCGCCTTAGAGAAGCTTACACAATAAACATCCTCTTTGGTGTAGCAAACAATGAATTTCATGACTGAAACAAGAGCAGATTTCAAGAATCAAGAGTCAAATATTCAAAATTTGGAAGCACAAATTGGACAACTCTCAAGGAAAATATTTGAAAGACCACCTGGAAGCTTACCTAGTGACACTGTGACAAATTTGAAAGAGCATTGCAAAACCATCACTTTGAGGAGTGGCAAGGTGGTAGAAGGGAGCAATACTGATGTAAGAGAAGAGGTGGTGATAGAGGAATAAGAAGATAAGCAAAACAAGAACGATGAAGATGGAGTCAAGTAAAAGGATAGTAGGGCTATAGAAAAAGGGAAAAATCAAGTTGAAAAACATACCTTTGCAGAAGCCATGGAGCAAATGCCAACATATGTCAAGTTCATGAAAGAGCTATTCTCTAACAAAAGAAAGCTCAAGCATGATGAAAATGTTATGTTAATAGAAGAGTGCAATGCCATATTTCAAAGGAAGCTCCCTCCAAAATTGAAAGATTAGGGTAGCTTCATCATTCCTTGTCATATAGGGAACTTGATGATTGGGAAAGCTTTGTGTGACTTGGGGGAGAGTATAAATTTGATGTCTTTTTCTATCTTTAACAAGTTCAACATTGGACAAGTTAAGCTAACCATGATTTCATTGCAATTAGCCGATAGATCAATCAAGCATCTATATGGAGTGGTTGAAGATGTGCTTGTTAAAGTTAATAAATTCATATTTCCTATAGATTTTGTGGTGCTTGATATGGAGGAAGATACTGACATTCCATTAATCATTCGAAGACCATTCTTGGCTATAGGAAGAGCTCTCATTGATGTACAACAAGGTGAACATATATTAAGGGTACACGATGAGAAAGTTACCTTCAATGTATTTGAATCCATAAAACTATTATGACTTTTTATGTACCGCAAGTGCACAAGTCGTTCAAGTAATAAAAATGATGAGTAGAGATCATTCCCACGAGGAATATAGTAATGCTAAATATTGACCGATAACTTAACTAATTCTATTCAAGCAAACGTAAATTAGAAAAGGGGTTGATTAATTAAAAATACAAAACATAAACAAAAGATAAAGATATGGTTGAAAGAATAGGGGATCCTTTTTCACCCCCTACTTCAATTGATAACATGTAACCTTTTAAGCAATACAAACGATTAGATTAGGTTAGCCTGAGAAACTAAACTAGTTAAAAGCCTATGTCTAAGTCGATTAACCCTATGTCATTTACCTAGTTCACTATGCATCCATGAGAACTAGAGCAAATAACAAATAGTTTAATAGATTTAGAAAGATCAAACTCAACCTTATCATCACCAACTGTTAAAGACAATTTGTCATTTTTAACATCAATTATAGCACCAGCAGTAGCTAAGAAAGGCCTACCAAGAATAATGGGGATTTGAAAATCCTATTCCATTTCAAGCACAACAAAATCAGCATGTATGAAAAACTTACCCACTCTAATAGGAACATCCTCCAAGATGCCTACGAGGTATTTGACAAACCGATTTGCCAATTGAAGGGAGATAGTTGTGGGTTTTAGTTCACCCACCTCCAACTTCTTACATACAAAAAGGGACATAAGACTTACACTTGCCCCTAAATCACACAAAGCTTTATCAAAACTAGTGTTACCAATCAAACAAGAAATAAAGAAGCTACCTAGATTTTTTAGCTTAGGAGGCAATTTATTTTGAATTAAAGCACTACACTCCTTAGTTAAAGCTATTGTCTCATATCCCTCTAGCTTTCTCTTATTAGACAAAATGTTATTAAGAAATTTAGCATAATTAGGCATTTGTTGCAACGCCTCAGTGAAAGGTACATTAATGTACAATTTCTTAAGGACCTCTAGAAACTTCCCAAATTGCCTATCTAGCTTGGCCTTAGCCAATCGTTGAGGGAAGGACATTGGGGGTTGGTATGGTTTAGGGGGTACATACTTAGACACCTTCTCATTAGTTTCATTATCTTCTAAAGGTTGTATCTTAGTCTCCCCTTACCCTTGGAATCCTCTAATTTCTTACCACTTCTCAAAGTCACAGCCTTACAGTGTTCATTACCTAGATTTATTTCAGGTTGATCAGAAAACTTACCTTGTTGCCTGTGTGAAATGTCTGCTTATTAGGCAATTTGAGTTTCCAACATCTTATTATGAATAACCAAATTGTTAACCTTAGATGACAACTCTCTAATGGTCTCAATCACAACTTGCCCATGTTACCTAAACTCCTCATTTTCCTTAGATTGACTCTCAACAAAGTTTTCAAGAAGAGAATCAAGTCTAGATTTTTGTACCTGTTGGAATCCAGAAGAGGGTTTAGCACTACCTTGCACAGTATGGTGTTGACTATTCTGATAGGATAAGTTAGGATGTGACCTCCAACCGGGGTTGTAAGTTTAAAAATATGGATCATTTCTCCCCTTTTGGTTGAAGTCATGAAAATTATGGCATGATTCCACTTGCTCCACCGGTACACCTTGTGAGGAGCCAATTCCAACTTGGCATTCAGCACTCATGTGTCCCTGTGCTCCACAAATCTCACAAAAAATGTTAGAAGCATCTATGGCATTAACATTAGCCTTTTCAAGTTTGTCAAAACGCTTATTCAAAGAATCAAATTTTAACATAATCAAATCAATACTGTCTACCTCAAACTTACCTCCCAAGAGTTTTCTCAGGTTATTATCTCTTTCATTTGCCCATTGGTGATGATTTGCAGCAATACTCTCAATGATCTCATAAACTTCTGTTAGCCTTCTGTTCATCAAAGCTCCACCAACTGCGGAGTCAAGAGATACATTCGAAGAATATTCTAAACCATTATAGAAGGTGTGGACCATTAACCATTTTTCTAACCCATGATGTGGGCAGGCTTCTAGCAAAGCCTTATATCTGTCCCAAGCTTTCAACAATGAATCTCCATCTTTCTAAATGAAACTTTTGATTTGGGTCCTAAGATGAGCAGTCTTGGAAGGTGGGAAGAATTTGTCTAAGAAAGCTTGCTCTAATTGGTCCTAAGTAGTGATTGTTTCAGCGGGCACAGACTTTAACCAAGCTCTAGCTCTATTCAACCAAGCTCTTGAGGGTCTCACATAACTCCAAGAACATATCCACATGATCATTCGGGTCCTCTTATGGCAATCCTCTAAACTGGTTCTGCCTTATCATAGAAAGTAAAGTAGGTGGCATGGTGAAGTGTCCAGCTTCAATGGCTAGCCGAGCAACTCCAAATCGTAAACCCCGAGCATTAGGGACTGCATACTCTTTTAGTGGTCTATTGTCCTCAGGTTCAGTCAAGATAAATGTTGGTTCAAGTATTTCTCTCGCTCTTTGCCATTGTTGTCTTTTCCTTCTATGAAAAGGTCTTTCAATTTCAGGATCTGCTTCAATAAAAGTCCCAGAACATCTAGTACTTTGCATAAACAAGAGAAATTACCTGTAGAGAGTCAAAGAGAAAACAAGAAAAGCAATTAAAAAGGTTTAAAATAATTAAATTAAATATTAAACTGATATTCAAGAAAAACACAATCCCCAGCAACTGTTCCAAAAACTTGATATGTGAAATCCGCAAGTGTACGGTTTCATCGTCAAGTAATAAAAAGATCAAATCCATATGGACTATGTTTATGAATACCAATTAATTAATTAATTCAATTCAATTAAACAAAAAGAATATAATTGTTGAGTGATAAGAACGTAGTAACCTAACAATTAAATAAATAAATATTAAAGTGTAAAGTTGAGAACAAAAATAGCAAATTGTTAAGAAAGGTTTTCAAATTTAAAAAAGCATTCAGGATTTGAGGTAACCACAATGATACAAGACAAATCCTAATTAACAACCCTTTTATTAAAATTAAAATTTAATTGAAGGTGAATTCCCCTAAATTAGTTAATGTTCTTTCGCAAGAGACAAGAGTCATGCCCAATTAAACTAATTCCTACTCTCGTGGTAATTGAATTTAAATTGAACCCATTACGCTTTGTGATAATTTATTAAGTCCTCGTAAGACTAAACCTACTATCGTGATTTAAACCTTAAGTTCAATTCTTATGGTTCCAACACCTAGGTTCACCTCTTAGTACGTCCCAAAATATCTATGAGATGCAAATATGTGGCCAGCAAATTCACATGAAAAGACACAATAAGGATTGAATCAAAGAACATTCAAAATTAATAAAATGGGTAAACTAAGTCAATTAATCATTATCAATGTATCAAAGGGCATTGCCCAAACCTAGAAACGAAGGGAACTACTTAGACATGGAGAAGAAGAAACAAGAAAACATAATAAAGAACATCCAAACCTGTCCCCAAGGGAGAAGAGAGGAGGAAGATGAAGATCTAGAGCCTCTAAACTTTGTTCCTCCAAAGTCCCCTACTGTCTCAGTCTGTTTTTGGTTTGAGGGTTTTCCTAATTTATCCTGATTTGGAATGAAAAATTGTTGTTTTTAGGCTCAGGAGGGTTCACATGGTCGTGTCTCCCTTTGACACGGTCGTGTCTCCAAAATTGCATAACTCACATCGTAAGTGAGACACAGCCGTGTGACTAAGAGACACAGTCGTATCTCAAAGTCAAAAACTTCAATCAATTAAGGCACGGTTGTATGAGTTGAAAGATTTGCATAACTTCAATGGTGAATGAGACACGGCCATGTGACAAGGAGACACGGCTGTGTCTCTAAGTCGGAAGCTTTCTTCAAGTTAGACAGGGTCGTGTCTAACTCTTGAATCGCTTTTGAGTTGACACAGGGCCCTGTCTAAGTCAAAATGATCATTTTCGCCTCAATTTGCTATCATTTAAGCTTCAACTTCAATCATGCAAGCTTTCCACCCATTTCTAAGCCAATTTAGCACCAATCCTGCACAACAACACCACAAACACCGCAGTTATCCAAACTAAAGAAAAACAAATAAAAAGAGAAACTAAAATGCCTAAAAATACATGCAAAACAAGAACAAAATATGGTGTTGTTTCACACACATCATCCACCCATGTTTATAGCGATGTATCCAAGGGAGGCGGGTATTCTTTAGCGGAGGCCGTCACCACCTTCCTTTTGCCCATATAGGGGTCCTAGTACCTTATAATTACCTATAGAGGGCTAGCTTTCACCATCAAATCTATCACTACTAAATGGTCCTAGGTGTTATTCTAGATCTGCTATGATCTCAGAGACAAGACGATCCCCCTGAGCATTACTTCCTTTTAGGACGCCTCTATCCGCCTCAAGATCTCGTCCCAAAACCTCAACCTATGTGTGCGGCTTCTGTACCCCAGGGACGTGATCACCCCATGGGACCCTCCTCAGTCACTCATGCATAAGAGGGGGATCAGAGAGTATTTAAATGGAAGAACCCTCCTCCCCATCACTCCCAATCTCCCTAACCATTGCCATTGCTAAACCATAAAAGAAAATGGGGAAGGGAAAAAGGATACATGATGAAAAGGACGAAAAATGGCTAAAAACTAGGACTTTGGGAAAGAAACGATAACTGACACCAACCACCACCACTTCAACTGTCGTAGACCATTGTGCCCACTCGCCTAGAACTCTCAAACACTCACCAAAAAATACAGAAAAGAGGAAGTAAAAATGCGACGAGAGTGAAGATATTCCCTCTCCCCTTCTTTTACCCTTTTCTAGGTGCACTAGCGCCTCAACTGCCACCCATAACTGGGGGAAAAATCATTACAATGCATGAACTTGAAAAGACAATTGCAAAAAATCCAAACAATGGCTACTGCTCATGCTGACACGCGGCATTGCAACACTAGCCGGATAGGTAAAACGATGTTGGCTCCTAAACAAAGCGTCCTAGGAGAGCTAAATGTCTTTTTCTAAAGAGTACGACCATGGATACTTGATCACAGCAATATTAAACGCTCCAAAGCAAATACCCCAATTACGAATCCCGAGAGAAATGTTATGAGGGATCCTAACCACTAGGGGCACGTTGCAACCCACTATGGGTCACGGGAAACACTCCCCAAGAATTCGTAATTGTTGGAGGAATATTCATCACGGATCTTAGCATAAATGCCAAAAGGCACCCAAACAATTATGGAAACTTCACGCTTCTACCACCCTGGTAACTTGTATCTCAACACTTATTTGTCACCTCAGAGCACCAAGTTTGGAACAATTGTCTTGGACCGGTATCTTAAAACCCAAGTGCAATAGCAGCAGGTCAAGTTGCATGGCCTAATTCTTATCATAGCCCACTACGGCCCAAAAAGGCTTATTAAGCCCACTTTCCAAGAGATCATCTTATTTCAACTAAATCTCCTTTTAACAAAGACAATTGGAATCAGATCTCCACATAACTACCTAAGATTCCTACTTGCAGAAAACTTTATCTCTTAGATATTACTTATCTACCAAGTAATCACCCGTTATAAATACATTATACAAAGTTTAACTACTCAAGTATGCATATAATCTCATACACTTTACCATCGTAATGTAAACCTTAACTTGAGCGTCGAAATATCTTATAATATACCACCCCCTCTTTGCCACAGCACAAAAAAGAGTCATCTAGTTCAACTGTATGGAGTCGGACCAGATACACCTTCCTTGGTTCTAGTTCAGGATAATATCATTATTAGATTATAAAAAAAAAACTAATATTAAGGAATGAATTCACTATCAATAGTTTGTATATTAAAGTGATAATAATTAACAAGTTAATTACAATATATATATGAATGAGAGTGATGTTATCCCATATGAAAACTATTTTACAAAAGTTTCAAATGATGTAGTATTTATAATGATGTTATTTTATATTATTTGTAATAATATTTTTCTGAAAAATTCGTGATATAAATGTATATATAGTTTTGCATATGACTAGTTTTATATGTAGTTCTTATTTCTCATAAAAAAAAAGGGGGTTGTTAAAGCACCCTCTCAATTTGGAGGTTATGGCAAATTATTAATTTCAACAAATATTTATACTAGAGGATGTTTAAATTCAAACTTAAATCATATTGGTGTTATTATGAATGAAAGGTCAAATTAGATAAATTATAAAAAAAATTAGTTTTAATATATTATTAGTGTAAAAAATTTTATATTATTATTTAATTATGTATTATTATATTATTAAATATATTTTATTCACATAATAATTATCTCAAAAATTATATATATTATAATATATAATTAATTAATAGTATAAAATATATATATAATACATAAAATTAAACTTTTATAAAAAAAAAAAAAGTGTTAAATCACCAGTTTGGCTCATATGGCTCAACATGAGAGGGAGCTGAATCCCCATCCAGGACTTCCATGTTCTAAACGCGGGCCTTTCTGCTATTTTTTTTTCTCCTAAATGGAACACCACAAACGGCGCAGGCTCCAAAAGGAAATGTAGACCATTGATGAATGAATGGTGTTGTTTGGAGGTGGTGAGCAACACAGCCACTCATGTCATGCTCACCACTCAGTCCCTCCCTGCGGCAAGTCAGATAAGGTGTAATGTAATGGTGTATTACTGTGTTCCTATATACCGTCATCCCTCGTGACAGCTTAGTTCGGGAATTGGAAAATGTTCATCTTACCGCGTACAGTACCAACACCATTTTTAACACATATTACTGTTTATAGGGCCTACCTATAAATAGTAATAAATCAGCTTTCTGTTTTATTTTTTTTTAAGTATATGTCCATTAACCAACTTCTCCGTGGTTAACCACTTTTTTGTTCTTCGTTAACTAACTTTTTTCACGAATATAGAAATACGTGGTAAAATCTTGTGTCATTAAAAACTTCATGCGTAATTAATTAACTTTTTTTCGTTTTTCATTAACCAACTTTGTTTCTACGCTCGTGAAAAAGTTGGTTAATGAAAAAAAAAAAAGTTTAATTACGCATAAAAGCTTAGTTAATGATATACAAGATTTTACCACATGGATTTTATGCTCGTAAAATAAGTTGGTTAACGAAGAACAAAAAAGTTGTAACCACGCAGGTAAGTTTCTGTTAATAGACATATATTAAAAAAAACGGAAAGATGATTTGAGATCGTTCATTAAAGTAGTGGTAATGAACGAATGTTAGAACTGATGTTGAAACGGGTGTAGTTCATCATACATGCGGTAGGATTATCGGGGTTGTTGGGAATTAAAAGCCACCTCTATTATTAATAAAATCTCCATATTTTTATGGAAAATATTCATCCTATCACAGATACAAGATCTAATACTTATTTTTAACACCTAAGATCTTATTCATGGATTACTACGTGAACAAGACTAAATCAACTTTCTTTTTTTTTTGGTATATGTCAATTCATTAACCAACCTGCGTCGTTAACCACTTTTTTGTTCTTCGTTAATAACTTTTTTCATGAACATAAATTACGCATGTAGTAAAATCTTGTGTCATTAACTGTCTTTTTAGACGTAATTAACCACTTTTTTGTTTTTATTAACTAACTTTTTTCTATGTTCGTGAAAAAGTTAGTTAATGAAGAATAAAAAAGTGGTTAATTACGATGTGTTTGGTTAACGACATAAAATTTTACCACACGATTTCTATGTTCAAAAAAAAGCTTAGCTTAACGAAGAACAAAAAAGTGATTAACGACGTAAAGAAGTTAGTTAATAGACATATACTTAAAAAAAAAACAATACGTAAGATGATTTGGTCGCGTTTTCACTGATGGGCCCCATTAACAATCAGTATGAAAATTAGTGTAGAGATCTTATATGCTTGTAGAAATATCATTGTTGTATTTTTATTGTAAATAATATATTTTTTTATATTTTATTTAATATTATTTATTATATTTATTTTTTATTATTTTTTATTTATCACATATTTTTAAAAAATATGTGTATAATTATTACATCCCTAATTATCTTCTTCCTTATTAATAACATTCTTTTCCAATCATTGACACTTATATATTTGTCTGGTGTTTTTTTCGTTTCTTGTTAACTATTTGTCTCGCTTTAATTAATGAAAAATATTTTTCGTCTAACTAAATACTTTAACTTTTATTCACCGTATACTTCAGTACGTATATTTGTTGACTTTTTTATATGCTAATATTTTCATTTCTCGCTTCTCATTTTTTTTGTTAATCAATAACTTATGCTGATTAACCACTTATTCCTAACATATTAACCAATTATTCATTATTCAAAATTCTATTGATTAACAACTTATTCCTAACGTATTAATTAGTTATTCATTATTAAGAATTCTTATTTGGATTCATCAAAAATTGATATAGATTAACCACTTATTTCTAATGTATTAACCAATTAATTTAGATTCACCAATTAATGAGATTCACCAGAAACCTATACTGATTGACCACTTATTCCTAATGTATTAACCAGTTATTCATTATTCGAAATTTTTACTTGAATTTACCAGAAATTGATATAGATTAACAACTTATTTTTAATGTATTAACTAATTAATTTGAATTCACTAATTAATGAGATTTATCAGAAATCTATACTGATTAATCACTTATTTCTAATACATTAATTAGAAATTTTGTATTATATCTACAGTATCACTGCGTGAATAATTTCAATTTCAAATTTTAAATTTTAAATTTTAAATTTTTTTAAATAAATCAATAAAATACAAAAATGAATAAAATTAAAATTTTTTAGGTGAACAAATAGTACGATCATTAATCTATGACCTATTGAGGTTGACTGCTGTCAGCCAACTGAATCAAAATTAAATTATTATTATTTTAATATTGCATCGCCCACGAGTGCAGGACCATGGTTTCTATGACTGGGATGTGAGACGTAAGAAGTGACTCAAACTAATCTTATGGAAAAAGAGTGATGTACAGTGCACAGCAAGTGGCTATATAAAGACGAGGAATTTTGGAGTGGATTTTACCTATCACATTATTTTTTGTATATATTATTTAAATATTAATATATGTATAAATAATAATTTATATTTTTTATTAAAAATATATAATTTATTCTTTTTAAAAATAAAATACTAAAAAATTAAACATATTTAATCATAAATAATAACTTTTATTATATTTATTTATTATTTAATAATTTATAAATTATTAATATTATATAAATATTTTATTTATAAACTTAATTTTTATTTTTATAAAACAATTTATTTTTTTATCATTTAATATAAATCAATTTTCAATACTTTGTACTAACAATTTATAAAACAATACTTAATTCTAACTTAATTTGAAGAAAGTCTTTCGACTTTTTTAATTTTATATTATGTATTTATTTTATTAACTTAAATTTATAACTTACTTATTTTAATTTTATTAATTTAATAAAATAAATACATGAATAAAATTAAAAAAAAAAAAACTTTTTTTTTCTAATTTAAATTGAAATCAAATTTTGTCCCAATTCATAAATTAAAACCAATACGAGTCCCAAGAAATTATTATTATTAATATTACTATTACTATGAAAGACAAGAATCCAATTATTTGATAATTTTTTTTTAATTTATTTCAACGTATTTTTTACTTTAACGTACGTTGAGTCCCAAGATACTATTATTATTATTAGTATTACTATTATTATGAAAGACAAGAATCAAGACACTAACTTTATCATCGACAGTAACGTTGAGCTTCAAGATCTGGGTCTTGTATTTCATCTTATACGACCTCCTTCCCAAGATAACAAGTCCGAGAAAGGCAGCAGCTGCGGCCACAGATAAAGACCACACAGGGACAGGGCTCACCCATACAACCCAATATTTGAAAACCTCGAAAGGAACTTTCCACCACACCATTCTTTATATCATTTAATATATATAAAAATTAATCTCATCATTTTTAATTTTTATATCACAAAATCATTGTACATATATTTTTAGATAAATTAACAATTTTTTGAATAAGTGATTACGCTAGCGTCACCCATTCATTAAAGGAGGTAACTAATTTTTTCTCATTGCCTACTTAATTAATCTTTACCTTTTCATTTTAGATAAAAAAAAAATAAAATATGAAATACATTAATTTTCAAAATATTTTAGTAACTTAAAATTATTAAATTTAATTAAAAAAAATAAAATATTAACACATATTTAATGATGAGAAAGAATTTGATTATTTTTAATTAATTAATTAAAAAAATAAAAAAAAATAAAATTAATTAGTTTATAAAAAATAAAAATTATATTTACATGAAAAAAGATCTTATAAAATATTAACTATTTATAATTTATTTAAATTATAAATAAATAAAACATAAATCATTGTTTATATTTAACGTGTTGAATTTCTTAAACGAATTTGTATATATATTTAAATAAAAATCATTGTCTATATTTAACGTGTTAAATGATATTTTTGGTATATATTAAGCAAGTTTTTTTATATTCACGTTAAAAAATAAACTTGTTTATATTAAATGATAAAAAAATTAATTGTTTTATAAAAATAAAAATTAAGTTTACAAATAAAATATCTATATAATATTAATAATTTATAAATTATTAAATAATAAATAAATATAATAATAGCATGGGAACAAATTTAGTTTTTTAAAAACGAAAGCGCATTGTACTTTTTTCTTTTTAATTTTCAAATCTTATTGTATTATTTCTTTACCAATTTAAAAATGAATACTCGTTGCAATATTTTTAAAAGATTAATGTATTTTATTTTTTAACAAAGTAGTAAATAAAAGCATGTTTTAATTTTCTATTTCTTATCTTTTTTAGCTGACTTCTTGGCTTCATTCAAATAACTAAATTACTATAATATTATTTTTTGACTTTTCTTATAATCTTATTTTATGAAAAAATTAAAAAATATTTATGAGATGAATTTTTTTGTATCTTCACAAAATATCATTTTAAAAGTTATTAGTTTAAAAAATAATTTTAACCAAACATACACTTATTCTTATGAAATTGTTGATAGTAATTACTAGTTATCAGAAAAGAAAAAATAAACTCATAATGTAAATAGTTATTAAGAGCATGTTTGGTAAAGATTAAATTAGCTTAAATTAATTTAAAAAAAACTATTTTAATAGTGTTTAATCATATTTGGTAAAATCAGTTTTAGCTTTTGTGAGAAATTCAATGTAAAATAAAAGTATTTTTAAACTAATTTTTATAATGCTGAAGATTGAAACTTATGATTATAACTTATAGATATTCCTTACATTTTGATATATAAATACTATTTTGTCCTCAATCAAATAACTTTTTGAATCATTCTATATCTATTTTGATAATTTATTGCATAAAAGCGATTCTTTTTTATATCAACTGTTGAAGACTGATAATAAAGTTGGCCCATTGGGCCCAACTAAGATTGAGAATGTTCTAGAAGCTCATCACACGGATGACTCCATCACAGCAGAGTGTGAGTCACGAAATGGTCACCAAGTCACACCTTAGGAGCTGCAAATTAGTTATTCTGTTTCAAGGGATTTTTTGATGTAATAAGGGACACTTTAGTGCTTCCATACAACACACTATTAGCATATATAGTGCACTATTGTATTTGGAAAACTCAGTTGATTAAATACAGAATTCATCACTCACATTTCCTTTTTATACTCTTTCTTCTTATGATGGTATCTCAGAGCTTTTAAGCTTCGCTGCTGCTACTCACCTTTACCATGGTGCGAAATGCAAATGTTGGGAATCAACCTGCCGATCCAAGCCAGAATCCCATCAGCCCTTATTATGTGCATCTTGGTGATGGCCCATCTGCAGTTGTGGTCACACCAGTGCTCAACAATTCCAATTACCATGCTTGGGCTAGATCAATGAGGAGAGCTCTTGGAGCTAAAAATAAATTTGAATTTGTAGATGGAACAATTCCAATACCTACCCAATTCGATCCGAGCTACAAAGCTTGGAGCAGATGCAACATGTTAATACATTCATGGCTCATGAGTTTTGTCTTTGAATCCATTGCTCAGAGCATTGTTTTTCTCGAAAATTCAATTGATGTGTGGCAAGAATTGAAGGAGCGGTTCTCACAAGGAGATTTGATTAGAATCTCAGATTTACAACAAGAGATTTATAGGTTGAGACAAGGATCTCTTTCTGTTACTGAATTCTATACGGAACTGAAGGTGCTATGGGAGGAGTTAGAGAGCTATATGCCTATGCCAGTATGTGGGTGCCCAGTCAAATGCACCTATGCCACTGGAGTGAGAAATGCAAGGTACTGTCATGATTTAAATCACACCATCAGATTTCTAACAGGACTAAATGAAAGTTTCTCTATGGTAAAGTCTCAAATTCTACTAATGGACGCATTACCAAACATAAATCGCATTTTCTCCATGGTAATCCAACATGAAAGGCAATTAGGATTTATGAATAATGATGAATCAAAGGTTTTAATCAATGTTGCTGATTATAGAAGGCCACAGGGTAGAGGTAGAGGAGGTTTTAATGCAGGAACTAATGGAAGAAACACTAGCAAGATGTGTCTGTATTGTGGAAAATCTGGCCACACTATTGAAACATGCTACAAGAAGCATGGGTACCCTCCTCATTGGCAAAAGAACTCCTATGGTTCTAGTAATGCTGCTGCAAGTGAAATTCTTGAGTACAAGGAAAATGTGAGCCTAAGTGAAGATGTAAAGGTAGATCCACCCACTTTCACACATGATCAGTATGAAAAATTACTCAGTCTTATCCAGCAAACACAAATTTCATCAAATCAGGTCTGCTTAGCCTCCTCTCATGGTAAAACACCCATCGAAAATACCAAGACAGGTATTATTCCCATTTCCTCTTCTGTTAATAACTGTACTGTTGGCTCCTGGATTGTTGATTCAGGAGCAAGCCATCACATATGTTCTTCGTTGAAGCATTTCAATAATTACCACTCCATTGAGCCTGTTAGTGTTAGGCTCCCTAATGGTCATTTGTCACTTGCTAAGTATGCTGGAACAGTAAATTTTTCCCCTGGTTTCTCTGTTAATGAAGTTCTACATGTACCTGATTTTTCCCTTAACTTGCTCTCAGTCACCAAACTATGTGCCTCTCAAAATTGTGTCATAACTTTCAATGCTTCTGAATGCTTGATCCAGGAGCAGAAGTCCAGGAAGATGATTGGTTTGGCTGAGAGATGTGAAGGGTTGTATCACCTTGTGGTTGGTGCAAGAGAAGCTTTTGCCTCAAATTCCCAAGTTTCAGCATCACAGTATCTTCCCCAAGAAGCCTTATGGCATTTTCGACTAGGACACTTATCTAATTCTAGATTACATATTATCGGAAAAATTACTGTTTATTGCCAGAAAAGTACTGTTTATTACCGGAAAAGTTACTGTTCATTACCGGAAAAGTCACTGTTCATTGCCAGAAATTATTGTTCACTGCGGGAAAATTCACTGTTTATCGCTGGATTTACTGTTTAACAGTATTATTTATTTTTTAAAATTACAAAACTGTATAAATAATACCAGCTAAAATAATACTAATTAAAATTATACTAATCCTTATATTTTTTCATAAATAACTGTGATATTAAAAATTCTATAGATTTTATTGTATGTAAATATTATCAGTTAAAATCAATAAAATTTTTAGTATGTACAGTTATTTATGAAAAAATATAAATATTAATTTTAACTGGTATAATTTTTATTTGTATTATTTACACAGTTATGTAACTTAAAAAAAACAGTATAGCCTGAAAAAAATGTGGTGACCGACAGATTTGGTCATTGACAAAATGAATAATTACTCGGTCATAAATATTATCAATTAAAATATTTTTCAGTATGCACAGTTATTTATGAAAAAAAGACTGATATAATTTCAACAGGTATTATTTACACAGTTATGTAATTTTAAAAAGTGAATAGTAACCAACCGGAGGGTGGCCGTGCCAGTAAATGGCCGAGCGGCCAATGCATGTTTCGGTGGTGACTTGGTGGCCCGAAAAAAAAATAACCTAAAAAAAAAAAAACAACCCGAAAAAAAAAAACAACATGTAAAAATAAAAAAACTTACTATTGCAAGATAAAAATTTGAGTGCATGGTACACCCAAACTTGACAGGGTGCATAATAGCATCCGCCATGAAAACAATGGTGCAACGTGTTGCTCGCGGTGTCCTGCAGTAGCAGGAGTACATTACTCCCTCTTAGTTTCTCTATAAGATTCACTCTATTAGTCTCTGTACAAGAAATTATTGAATAGAATTTATCTATCACATTATTTTTTAGATACGGCATTTAAATTTGATATATGTATAAATAATGATTCACGAATTTTTTTTATTAAAGGTATATAATTTTTTTTTCTTCTTTAAATAAAAGACTTAAAAATTCAACATATTTAATTATAAATAATAATTTTTATTATATTCATTTATTATTTAATAATTTATAAATTATTAATATTATATAAATATTTTATTTGTAAACTTAATTTTTTTTATAAAACAATTAATTTTTTTATTTAATATAAACAAGTTTGTTTTTTTAACGTGAATATAAAAAAACTTGCTTAATATATACCAAAAGATCATTCAACACGCTGAAACATGTATTAATAGTTTTCATTTAAATATATATAAAAATTCATTTAAAAAATTGAATATGTTAGATATAAACAAGGATTTATATTTTATTTATTTATTATTTAAATAAATTATAAATAGTTAACATTTTATGAGATCTTTTTCATATAAATGTAATTTTTTTTTTTTATAAATTAATTAATTTTATTTTTTATCATTTTTAATTAATTAATTAAAAATAGTCAAATTCTTTCTCATCATTAAATATGTGTTAATATTTTATTTTTTTATTAAATTTAATAATTTTAAATTACTAAAATATTTTAAAGATTAACATATTTATATTTTATTTTATTTTTATCCAAAATGAAAAGGTGGAGATTAATTAAGTAAGCAATGAGAAGAAATTAATTATCTCCTTTAATGAATGGGTAACGCTAGCGCAAGCACTTGTTCAGAAAATTGTTAATTTATCTAAAAATGTATGTACAATGATTTTGTGATATAAAAATTAAAAATGATGAGATTAATTTTTATATATATTAAATGATATAAAGAACGGTGTGGTGGAAGGTTCCTTTCGAGGTTTTCAAATATTGGGTTGTAAGGGTGAGCCCTGTCCCTGTGTGGTCTTTATCTGTGGCCGTAGCTGCTGCCTTTGTCGGACTTGTCATCTTGGGAAGGAGGTTGTATAAGATGAAACACAAGGCCTAGACCTTGAAGCTCAGCGTTGCTCTGATAAAGTTAGTGTCTTGATTATTGTCTTTCATAGTAATAGTAATACTAATAATAATAATAGTATCTTGGGACTCGAATTCGTATTAGTTTATGAATTGGGACAAAATTTAATTTCAACCTAAGTTGAAAAAAATTATTTTTTTTAATTTTATGTCATATATCTATTTTATTAAATTAATGAAACTGAAATAAATGAATTATAAACTTGAGTTAGCAAAATAAATACATAACATAAAATTAAAAGAAACTAAAAAACTTTCTTCTAATTAGATTAGAGCCAAGTGTTGTCCTATGAATTGTTAGTACAGACAAAGTATTGAAAATTGATTTATATTAAATGATAAAAAAATCAATTGTTTTATTAAAAAAAAATTAAGTTTACAAATAAAATATCCATATAATATTAATAATTTATAAATTATTAAATAATAAATGAATATAATAAAAATTATTATTTATGATTAAATATATTAAATTTTTAAGTATTTTATTTAAAGAAGAGAGAGAACAAATTATTACCTTTAATAAAAAAGACATGTAAATTATTATTTATACACATGTTAATATTTGAATGACATACTTCAAAAAAAATGTTATAGGCAAAATCCACTCAATAATTTCTCATATAATAAATAGTTATTCAAGACTTTCACTTCAGTATCAGATGTAATCTAAATAGTCACAGGAGTATGGAAAATTTTACAATATTTGTTCTCTGGCTACCCCAGTATAAGCAATGGTAAAGAACAAGTGGCAAGTAGGATTAAAAGAAAACAAACTCCCTCGGCAACCCCAGGCAAATACGCATTATTTGGTACCCTGGTAGAACTTCCCCCACCTTGGTGACAGGAGAAGCAATGGAGGCCCTCAATAAGGTCAGTATGTTCAAATCCTCGTCCTTACCTCTACTGTGGAGGAGAAAGATGCCTCCTCAGGAATTGAAGGTCAAAATGCAATCAAAAAGCATACTCCAGATAAAGACTTGTTTAAAGGTCAAAAAGCTATCTAAAATCGCACTTGAGAAGGCTTAACCTGGGGCCAGATTCCCTCACATACCAAGAGACCGTGTATAATGAAACATGAATTCCCATTCAGCTCACAACGCCTCCTTGAGATGGAAGGTTCTAGCCATGTTCCTAGCATGATCATACTCATTGAGGTCAACAAGTATTTTCTTTAATCGACGAGCTGGATTACTTGTGTCACTCTCTCGCAGATTTCTACTCTCCAGAATCCTTCCAAGTGACAGCACATAATCCACCAGGGGCTGCAATTTGCGGCTACACATTATGAGGAGAGAGGACAGGGGGAGTATTAGATTGCTGACAAAAACATAATAACACAAATAATAAAGGTAATACTCTCATTGTATATATAATAAGATCAGATACAATATATGATATCAGAGTTAAGTTTAATGACTTCATAATCACTAAGAAGCAACTTCAACATTAGGAAGTGGTTACCACAACTTAAACCTGTAACCTCTACCCAAATCCCCACCCAATCACTAGCTCCACTGTAGGTACGCACAAAATCAGTACCCAAATTGCCTGTACAATATCCAATTTGCCCTAGGCTGGTGCTAGTACGCAAACTGACAGTAATGTGATTCAAAAGTGTCAAGAAAGTCCAAAATGTCTTTTCAAAAGAAACTAATGTAATCACCAATGTCTCGACAATCTAACAAAGTATAGAAAGATTAAACTCATGAGTCATACCATGAAATTATGAAAAAAAGTGATTGAACGGAGATTAAGACAAGAGACTCATATTTCAGAGAATCAATTTGGTTTTATGCCTCTCTAGGTCAATCATAGAAGCAATCTATCTTCTATGAAAATTGATGAAGAGGTATCGGAGGAAGCAAAAAGACATATACATAGTTTTCATTGATCTGGAAAAAGCCTACGATAGGGTACCGAGAGAGGTCTTGTAGAAGGCTCTAGAGAAAAAAGGAGTTCGTATCGCTTATATTCGAGCAATCCAAGATATATATGATGGGGCTAAAACTAGTGTGAGAACACAAGGTGGGGTTACAGAAGATTTCTCTATAACTATAGGACTGCACCAAGGATCAACTTTGAGTTCATATCTTTTTAACTTGGTCTTGGATGTGCTTACTGTGCATATCCAAGAGCCGGTGCCATAATGTATCCTTTTTGCAGATGTTATAGTCTTAGTTGGAGAGTCGAGAAAGGAAACAAATGGGAAGTTAGAGTTATGGAGACAAGCTTTAGAAGAACATGGTTTTCGTCTAAGCAGGAGTAAGATGGAGTATATGGAATATAAGTTCAGTAAGAAGCGTGCTAATACTAGCTTAGCGGAGAAAATTGGGGACCACACCATACCACAAGTCACACGGTTTAGGTATCTTGGATCTATCATACAAAATGACAGAGAGATAGAGGGTGATGTAAACCATAGGATTCAAGCTGGTTGGATAAAATGAAGGAGTGCTTCAAGAGTGATTTGTAATAGAAAAGTGCCTCTCAAGCTTAAAGGTAAATTTTACCGCACAGTTATAAGGTCTGCGATGTTGTATGGTACTGAATGTTGGGTGGTAAAAAGCCAGCAAAAGCATAAGATCAATGTCGATGAGGATGTTACGCTGGATATGTGATCATACAAGACAAGATAGGATTAAGAATGAATGTATTAGAGAGAAAGTAAGGGTAGCACCTATTGTGGAAAAGATAGTAGAATCTCGCCTTAGGTAGTTTGAACATGTAAGGAGAAGACCCTTAGAAGCCCCAGTTAGAATAGTAGATCAGGTGGAGGATAGTCTAATAGCTAGAGATAGAATAAGACCAATAAAGACTATAGGTGAAGCAATTAACAAAGATTTAGATTTACCCTGTGTTTGAATGTTTTTTCATTAACAGAACGTAACGGAATAGGTGGGGATGGATCGGAAAGGAAAAGAATAGAATGGAACATAGTTCTCTCCAATTAAAAATGGATAAGTAAAATAATTAAAAAAAAATTAGATTTAAATAGTATTTCTGAAGATTTGATTTATGATAGGACACAATGACATCATTTGATCCATGTAGCCAACCTCACCTAATGGGAAAAGACTTGATTGTTGTTGTTGTTGTACTATCAACATACCTTCTGTCTCCAATGACACTTGGGCCAGCCCACACCCGAGTTAGGGAAGCAATAATCCGTTCTGTTCTTGTTATTGCATCGTGAACATTTTCTGATATGCTTCTAAAGTGAGGTAGAACTTTTCCACACAAAAGCTCATCAAGAGCAAGCATCTCTAGCACTGGCATTGCAAATATGTCCTTCCACAAGCAAATATTTCTCAATAATCAAACAGACACACCAAATCGATATGCTGCGACTCATGCAGCATCTGGAACAGCAGCTAGTATTAGTGGACTCCATGTTGGGACCTACAAAGTAGAAAAGATGAGAATTTTATCATCCAATGCTTCATAATTCCTAGTACCTACAAGCCCAATATAGTAAAAAGAATCACCATGCAGACCGACAGAAAATGAACAAAGCAGATATGTGCACAGTTTTAACTTCTAAGATAAAATAAGATACATGGAAATGTACTTTCTAACTAGTAATTGTAAATACTGATTTTCTGAGCATACCGTAAGATTAGCAACAGCATCAGCCAGACATGTGCGAATGGAAACTAGCAGATCTGCAAGAGCTTCACTTTCATGAGACACATGTTGCACAATCAATTTCGTAGCAGCAATTGCATTCACTGTTTCCTGTTGACTAAGCATGTCCCAGCAATGGGAAATTTCATAATGCAGAATAGGAAGTGCAACCTTTTCCACCAAATTAGGGACAAGTTCAAGGTCAACATCACCATCATCATGAACAAAATCTTTTCCATCTTCATGCAAACCATAAGTGAACAACAATTTATACCTGAATATAAAGAGAGAGAAAGAAAAACTCAATATAAAATTATAAATTGATGGAAGGTAAAAGATAAGCACATAATATGCATTGCATCTATATATAATCAAACTAGGGGGTGCAAGTGGTTAAGAAAAACAAGTCACACAGACCCAAGAATGCCTCCGAAAATTTTCAAGAAAGAATATTATATTAAGAAAATAAGTAATAAAATGAATAGTTCAATACCATTTCATCTCTTGAAAATCTAAACCCTTGCGAAGAGGGTCCCACCTCAAGAGTTCCAATCTTACATATGGAGAGAAGATCAGTGGAAGACTCAATGAAATATAAGCATCCTTATAGCGTGATGAATACACTCTTTTCCATTCTTCAAATCTTCTTTTGACCAAGGATAGTTGACCATAATCCTCAGAAGCGTCACTGAAAATCTCATCAGCAGCCTGCAGCAGCAAATCACGTTGTGACTGATATGCTTGGCTCTCACTATCACTCTCATCAGTGCTTGATTCACCCTCTATTTTATGATCATCCAATTCCATGGATGCCAGCTTACTAGAATCAAATGCCTGAGACCACTTGCGTTGACTAGACTCAGCCCTCACTTTCATTTTCATCCGTTTCTCAAGATTTAAATCTCTACCAAATTTATCTAACTTCACTGGCAGATCTCTTTGTTTTCTTACAGCAGCAAATGCATCCTGAGCTGCACTTTTGGCTGCTTCCATATTGTGACCTTTCCTGCTGCTGAAAACTGACATTGCAGCTTTCACAGCTACTTCTACCTCCATCATTTCATCATCATTGTAAGTGGCTCTTCTTTCAGAAATGGCTGCTGCACGATCTTCATGAAGTTTCTTCTTCTGCTCTTCAAGTTCTTCAATGTAGGAAGCTTTATGCTGAAAGTAAAAGTCACAGGATAACCTTAGTTACAGCCTCAATAGATTATCATGGTATCCCACATAGAGGCATTGGCAAATGACCAACAGATAATTAAGTGTAAGTTTTTAATATCCGGCAATGAGAAAATACATATTCAACTTTATTAGAAGTGTCAAGTTTTCCAAGTGGTTTTTAAACAGCTTGTTCATTTCAGCTCTTAAATCTCTGCATACCATAGGTCCGGCTAGGTAGTCCATCAAATCCTAAATACGAAAACCCATAATACAATACCCAGTAAAATGAAGACAACTGGAAAATCTGTGGCTTGAGCTAGGTTCTGTACAGAATACAAAAGCATATCTGGTGGATGAATTCGAAATTCATGCAGCAAACAGTATCAAAATAATAAGAAATCTACTGACTTTCAGGACAGTCGAATATTGAATATCCCCACAAAATTATATATTTAAATCTCAGTTCTTCCCAGGGCAGCCTCCAAGTTTCAATTTCTTTTTTTTCTTTTTTTTTTATAGAAAAAGAATTTCATTAAGAAAGAAGAGGATTACAAAGATAGGAGGATAAGATATCCTCCACCAGAAAACTACTACAAAGGAAAATTACAAAGAAAACGGCAGAAGAAAACTCAAGAGTAACAATTCACAATGGCAGCCCAATCCCTATGTATATCTGAAACGGCAACCCCCTTAAAAAGACCATGGGCCGAGCAGCAAAGAGAAACCAAAAACTTTATTCTATCCCACAACATTTCTATTGACACCGAAACACCTTGAAAAATCCAATTATTCCTCTCCAACCAGATGCACCATAGAATAGCAAACATAGCACAGTTCCATAAAATCTTGACCACATTTCTTCTTCCAAACCCTTTAAACCTTATTGTCAAAAAGGTCTCTGGCGAGTTGGGACACACCTAATGTTCCCCACAGACACCAAACAGTCTATTCCACAATGAAGCAATTGGACAATATAAAAAGTAAAAACAGATGTCAAACTGATTCAGAGTAGTGCATGCACATAACACAAAAATTAGGGGAAATGGCTATTTTCGGTCTCCAAATCTGCAACAAATCATTAGAAAAAACATTTCCTATCTCCATAACATTCTTCTCTAATAGGAAAAACCATTTTACGATTAACTTGTCCACCAGTACAAACTCATAACATGACAGTGACAAGTCATCTTTCATTCCTCCCACATAGCCAAAAATCTTGTTAAGTCCTCATTTTCCTTGAGCTCTATATGAATTAATTTGTCAAAAGACCTGCATATCATTAACATTTTGGATAACAAATTCACCAAAAAAATTAAAAAACATATTGGACAACATCAACCAATTTAGCATGAAGATTTCCCCCTTTAATTGAATATAAGAACATCAGAAAATTACTAGTTTAAATTTTTCCAGTTGATTCATATGAGTGCTCCTCCATTAATACATATTTCACAGATGTCAGCCTCACTGTCTTCTTAAATATATTTTTTTTCTGGTCCTTTGGGACAAAAGAATTTTATTAGAGAGAAGAAAGAAGACAATACAAAGAGAAGGATATGATAAGATATCCTCGTCTAACAAAATAAAGAGAAAAACAAGCTTATCAACACAATAAAATTCTACAAACTCTCTGCATATATATTCGGGAGATTTACTTAAAGCAACCATGAACTAAGCACCAAAGAGAGGCCATAGAACCAAAACTATACCATAAAAGATCTAAGGACAGAGAAGAATTCTTCAGACTATGAACATTTCACTCTAGCCAAATTCAAATACACCATAAAAAAATATAGGTAATCTCCATAAAGCATTCCCACCGCCTTAAAGCAGCATAGGTACCTCAATTATCTCATTAATAAAACACAGAGGGATGTAGGAAAGAAGAAAAAGAAGCAAAACTAGTGAGATGAGATAAAAAAGAACTCAAAGAAATAATAAAGTGCAACTCAATCCCACTTTATCTATATTTAATTATGCAGGATGAAAAGATAAGGAATTTGGAAGACAGAATAATGCAAAATAAATATGATCACCTGTAAAAAGTCACATATATTTGTGACATAATTTCGGAGATTTTGCATAAACCTGTACTTCTCAGCAGCTACCACTAAAGAGTTTTCAAGATCATTAATATTCAAAAGTGAGGCAGACAAATTTCCATTAGTTTGATTCAATGATGACATTGTTCTTCCGTGAGATTCCTGTCATATAAAAACCACAGCAATACGCAATTAAAACATATCAATCCAATAGAAGAGGAAGCTTTATACATTTCATGCCAGACCAAGTCCCATATCTAAGGCAATTATCATGGTTATATCCGGATGGCTATATGAAAGAATGTAATTATTTAACCATATACATGTTTGGAAGAGACTCCACTCGACCCAATTAAGCACAAACATGTTTGGAAGAGTAAATGTTAAGCCTATATTATTGGTCCCTCCAAAACTATGGCAATCCTTATCTTTCAACTCCCATATTTTACAATCCCCCAGAACACGGGTTGGAAGTCTGTCAGTAATCTTCCTTCAGATGCAATTAACAACAGAATTCATCAGACCAACAGCCAGGAGTCCCTCAACTTAGCAAATTCTGATCCCAATAGGACTACAATGGAAAGACTTCTGACCAAAAACCCAGACACATACTAGATGTTCCAAATGTTAGAAAAACAGTCAATTCAATTTATAGATGCCAAAGTTCTGATACACTCAAAGGCTCTAACTTATTTTATTTTAATCAATAACAGTGTGTGCATCCTCGCCCAAAAAAAATGTATGCATCATGTACACAAGATAAGCAAGATCACTAATCTAACAACTCAGCCAGATATACAATCAAACAAGATAAGCTCAACTCAACCATGTACAGAGAAAACAATAGAAGCAAGTTTATGACACAAAAGCCTTCTTTAAGTAAGTACAATTTTAAATATATAAAAGAAGAAGAAAGTGGCCCAGAGAAGAATATGAACATGAATTACTAATGCAACACTGAAATTGCCAAAAACTAAACATTTTATGAAAGACAAAACCACTACTACAACTTGATCATTTGAGGCGAGCATACCTTGAAGAGAACCAAGAAACAGCAGTAGGTCAAGGCCAATCAAATTCTCAAAATAAAAACAATAAGAGTAGTTTAGGAATCATTTTACAGCTTTGTACAAGAAAATAGTAAGGCAACCTCTCCTGAACCTATTGGTGGGGCTCAGCTGTACTCATTTTGCAGCAACAATGGCATGATTGTGTGGACAATTTGTTATTTGCAGATTGTAAAGATGGATATGAAGGTTGAAGATACAGATCAAATGGAAGACTAAAAGGACCATCTGTTTCAAATGGAACCAGATTACCACATCATGAATTCTGAGTTTGGATTTTATATGATTTCTGAAAGTGGGAAAAGAGAGAGGAAAGAGACGACAGGTTGGAGGCAATAAGTCAAAATTTCTAGTTTGTTAGGAAATTAGCACTATTAACAGCAATTTATTGATTTTAAAAATGACGGAAAACTAAGCATTTTGAAAAATTTTAAGAGCAAAAATAATAATTTAGCAATGAAAATTTACAATAATGTTAATAGGCATTACATCATGGAAAACTATGATATAGAGGCTGAATACTTTTGAGAGATTTGTGTGAGATTTATTTCTATTAACCTCCAGGGAAGTTGTCTAGTTACTGAGGGAATAAATAGAGAATCATAAAAGCAGCTGTAGACACAGTGACACAACCAAAGAAAGAATATTTTTTTAGTCTCCTTCCAGACACAAGTTACGTATTAACATAAGAAATCAATGATGTATTTAAGTGAAACTCACTCTTTCTAAATTGCAACACTTAATACCTTCCTAGGTACCTTTGTTAAAGTCAGAAAAGTGAAGGCAAAACTAAGCTGTTTCAATAAGGAGCCATCCGAACGAAGATTTATAGAAAACACAAACTTGTTGCTAAGAGGTTTAACAGATGGGGGTCATGGAACATCATCCCATGTCTGATTTTCTTCTAGTGCTAGAAGTTCTGTTTCAATACCTTCTTGCCAACATTCATGTTCCATTGCCTGTTTATAAGAAGAAGGGATAGGAACAGATGATAAAGTTGTTGTCAAGGATAAGGGAGAGGTGAAACCATACTTTTCCAGTGGTTTACGAACATGAGAACTACATCGTAGAGGGGCTGGTTCTGGAGCATGTACTGGATCAGCAGCCAAGGAGTGATCTTGAAGGGGCCTAGGAGGTTCTGATGGCTGATTTGGAGTGGCATTATTACGTCTTTGCTACATCAAGAGAGGTTTTGATGATGGTAGTCCTGCAGGAGAGTTAGAAAACAATGGCAAAACAGAAATTGAGGAAGAGAGGGGGTCATGGTGAGTTGCAAAAAAATATTTATTTTCTTGAAAGATGACATTTCTAGAGACTCGAATCCGACGTAGATTAGGATCATACGATAGAAAACCTTTCTGGTGAGCAGAGTATCCAAGAAAGGCACATTCAACAGATTGAGCGATGAGCTTAGTGCATTCTTGTGGAGGAAGATGGACGTAACACACACAACCAAATGTGCGAAGATTAGAATAAGTAGGTGGGTGACCAAATAATCGAGTGAAAGGAGAGTCACTGTTCAATGATGGAGAGGGCAAGCAGTTAATAAGGTGGACAGCAGTGGAGAGCACTTCACACCAGAATCGAGATGGCACAGAAGATTCCAACAAAAGAGTGCAGACACCATTAAGCAGATGGCGGTTTTTTCTTTCAGCTACCCCATTTTGTTGGGGAGTTGAAGGGCATGAGCTTTGAGATACAATATCACTAGTTTGCAAGAATTCCTGAAATAAATGAGATGTGTACTCCCTTCCATTGTCAGAGCGAAGAATTTTAATTTTTGAAGAAAATTGGGTCTAAACATAAGTGTGAAAGAATTTGAAAGCAGAGAATACTTCGTCTTTAGAGTGCAGAAAATAGATCCATGTGAAACTACTATAGTCGTCAATAAAAGTGACAAAGTACTTGTAATTAGCATGAGATATAACAAGTGCCATCCCCCATAAATCACTATGGATCATATCAAAAGGCTGTCTTACATTCGATTGATGAGTTGGAAAAGTTATAATTTTACTTTTGCCAAGTTTATAAGAAATGCAATCAAAGTGAACAGCACTAAGAGATGGGGACTTTTTATTTCCAAGGAAACCAGATTTCAGCAAGTCATGAAGTACATTTGAATTTGGATGTCCAAGACGCTTATGCCACATTTGGTAATCAATATTAGCAAAATTACAAGAAACAAAAGACATTGAAAGACATGGAGACAAAGAGAAATGGAGTGGAAAAAGGCGTCCAATTTTAGGCCCCTTCGCCATCATCTTCCCTGTGTTGATCCTGCACAAGACAACCAGATTTTGAGAATTCTACCCTACAATCATTGTCAACTAACTGACCAACAGAAATAAGATTACTAGTGAGACTAGGAGAGACAAAGACATCAGTTAGAGATGAAGAAATATCACCAGTGGCTGTGATAGGTAAATGGTTTCCATCAGCAGTATAAATCTTGAGATTTCCAGAATATTTGATGACATTAGTAAGGAATTGAGCATTGTTTATCATATAGTGGGAAGCCCCATAATCAAAGTACCAAGGAGAAGAGGTAGAAAAGGATTTACCTGAGAGTCCTAAAGCAAAGAATGTTGAAATGATTATTTGTTGAACTATTTCAAGAGTCAAAGTTTGAACAGGGGCAAGAGCATTTTGTTGCACAGATGTCGTATTCGCAGAACTACTAGGAATAGAAGAACCAACCAAGGCAGTAAAGGCTGTGGTAGATCACTTGGGTGGTCTTGTTGGACATTCTTTGATAATATGTCCATCCTTTTTGCAGTAACTGCAGAATTTTTTGGGACAGGTTGAAGCGAAGTGTCCAAAGCCTTTGCAACAGAAACATTGAACAATGCCCATGTCCCGTCCGCTTGGCTTGCCTTGTGCTGTATACGCCACTAGAACAAAGGGGAATTTTTGTTGTTCTATGGTTGTTTGAGTGAGAAAGCGTTGTTCTTCACGAAATAGATCATTGAGGCATGCATCCAGTGAGGGTACAAGGTCTCAGTTCATGAGATTGGACCGGATACCTTCAAAGTCATATATCAGTTTCATAAGAAATTGATCTCGTTTAGTAGTTTCATGAACTGATTGTACCGAACTAAGACCTTCACGAGTCAAGTTTTCATAGACTATGTCAGTGTATTCGGCCCAAAGATTCATGAAATGAGAGTAAAATTCAGAGATGGAGAGATTGTCCTGCTGAAAAATGGCGATTTCGTGTTCAAGCTGGAATCTTCGAGCCGTGTTATTCTGACTGTAGATTTTCTTTAGGTAGGCCCACATATTGGCTACAGTCTTGAAGGGTCGAAGATTGAGGACGATGTTGGGATCAACAGAGCCTATGATCCATGCCATGACCTGAGCATCTTTTACCTCCCACTTGGCATGTTCATCCTTATGTGTGTCTTTGTTAGGAGCAGGGTTGCTGCCATCAACATGACCCAAAGGCTAAAATGCCCAGGCTAAGTAGTTCTTGCCATTAAGACAAACCAATAAGACGTCATATTTTTTCGCAGACATAAGGCTAAGAAAAGGATTGTTCACCAAGAACCAATTCTAGACTAGGAATGATCCAAAAAATGACCAAGAAGGACGTAGTATGAACTAGGACAGAGCTGAGGAAAAAAAAAAGACAAGAGACGTGGAATTTGAGTTTCACAAAAGTAAGTTTTATAAAATCATGCTCATCACACATTGGATAGACACATATCTCACTTTCATAATGATTAATTTGAGTTGTTGAATTATGAAGTATGAACACATTTATCAAACAGAAAAAGGTATGCCCCAAAAACGTAATATCCATGCCAATTTGACCATGATTAAAGTTGTCCATACCTTAAGCCTCCTCACATTATCTTGCAAAGCTTTCTTCGTTATGTCGGCTTGTTGAGATATGGGCATGACATCCAAAGAAGATGGTGACGCTCCAATTGCTCCCCCAATGCTGGGACTCACTGATGTGCTTGGAACTGCACTGTACACAGTTCCTGTAGAGGGAACAACAAACTTCTGGTGTTGTACACCTTGCACAACAGGAACATCACTGCCACCACACACTCAAGCAGAACCTTCATCCATTCTCTTCCCCAATCCTTTCCTAAACTGCTCTTTTTCCCACAACTCCTCCTCTTCATCATCATCATCATCCTCCTCACCCTCACCATTACCCTTGAACCCCACAACCATTCTCCTCTCATCCACATCCTCAAAAACACCCTTCTTCCCACCTTCCATCTTCTCCCCAAACATTACAATTCGGGCCTGAAACTCCGGTTCCTCATCGCTCAATCCTTCCACGGCACCATGATTGCTTCCTCTATCCAACGAGATGTAATCCGGCGCAGCGGGGTGCACCTGCCGGCGGCGCTTCCTCTTCGCTCGAATAGCCTTGATGGTCTCTTCATCCGAAAACACCGAGCCCGAAGACCCTTTCCCGTTCGAAATCCCTATAGAACCCAATTTCGCCTCAATTTCTTCATGTTCTGCTTCGGAATCAGAATCCCTAGCCTTGGGTTCGAAAGCTAAGGGTTTGACGAGGCCCTTTAAGACGATGACAGGTTCGGAGTTGGGTTTGGAATCAGAAGAAGAAGAAAGACGAGAGGTGGTGCTAGTAACCAAGGCTCGGGTATTCTTCTGAAGCTCGAGGAGTGCTTCTTTGGTGTAGATGATCTGAAGTGGATTCAGATGGTGATGCCAAGATAAAGACGCGTGTATGGTGGTTTCTCCTCAGATAGATACTACATCGCCAAGTATATTGAACTAGGAAGGTGGAGTGCACAACTGAAAGAGAGCTTCAACGCTCAAGTCGAGCGATCTTCCAAGTAAGGTTCATACAACTAATAACAAATATCTTATTAGGTTAACTTGGCCTAGTATATATAGAGCGTGATTGAAATTCTCATGCAATCTGTATAGGATAAAGGTACATTAGGATCGTGCCTTGGCAGAGGTCTTAGCCCACGATCGTTGAGGTCCGTCACTGACCTGTCAAGGTTGTCTCCTTAGTGGTCAATCCTTATTATAGGCAGTTATAGTCCCCACATTTAGGGTTATAACCGGTAGTTGTGAGAATCTGCGTGGGTTCGGTGATCGTTATAGTCCGATGTCGTGGACTAAGGTCTTAAGGCCTTGGCCGGGGTATTGATGGCAGAGTCTGGTGGTTCGTGTGTCAAGTCGATCCTTCCGGATGGGATCCCGGACCACGGTCCAGAAGAGTTGCCCTCAGCTTGGCCCTTGGATAAGACCTAAGTGTTAATGTATAGGATCATCAGGCTCGCCACAGACTACACCCTAGCTTTGAAGCCATGTTTCGCGGTGTCTCGTATTGAGGCCGAGGTCCATCATTGAGTACGGGGTACCCCGGAGGTCGGGATGTGGTTGGAGACCGCGGTGGGTCCTTGCCTACATCACCATTCCTTGTTCCAAGGTTTTCCTCCTGTTGCCCCCGAGTGTGGTTCACGGGGTCTTTTGACTTGCAGCAGCGTCCTTCGTTAGTCTTGGATTCTTTGGAAACCATTGCTCTTGATTTCCTCGAAAATTGAGGAGCCTTTAATGGGGAGCGTCAGCTTCGCGCAGTTTCCAACCGTCCGCTGCTCTTGTAGCCAATGGGAACGGGAGAGCGTTAAACGCAGATTTTATGATTTGACAGGTTCTTCTTTCCTAGGAACCAATCGGAGCGTTCCATTCTCTTTATAAATAAGGGATGTTTGCGTTCGACTTTGGCATTCTCTTTTTCCTTTTTGTGTCTCCATTTGGAAGTGACCTTTCTTTATAGAAATGGTTCCTTCTTTCCTTGTGCATTTCTAGAGAGTTTTGCCTCTTGCGAAGGTTTTCTTCTTGTTTTTCCCCAAATCTCTAAAATTTTGCCATGTCTTCGTAAACGGTTCTTCTATTGAATATCTCACTTTCTCAGCGTGATTACAGAGGGCGGTTTACTTCCCCAGCGTACTCTGATTGCTTGTTTGATATTTGTCATCGTTGGGGAGGTCTGAGTCGCCTATCGTGTTGAACGGGGTTCTTCGGAGCTGGGGTGTTTCACTTTCCTTATTCTTGCCCAGGGATGTAATTGTATGAACAAGCCCTCGAGTAAGCAAGGGGAACTATTGAAGTTGCTCAGTGCCTTGAAACAACTTAGGGTGATCGTGAGGTCGGCTAAGGCTCCAGCGGAACGATCTTCTTTGTGAGAAATTGTGCCCCATCCATTGGAAGAAAGTGTGTTTCGGCCTTTACAGGGAGGCAATGTAGAAGATTTGGCGTTTCGGAATTCTGACTCCGGTTACCAAGGTTCTTCAAAGTCAATCCATTTTTTCAAGAGGCTGGTGCGGATTTCGGAGAATAGACCGATGCTGATTCTGGAGGAAATATGGATGCAACGTGGCCCGGGATACCGTTGACGATGATGTCGGTTCCCTCCTCTGAGGTCTTTCATGTCTCTATACTTTCTTTTCCCTCTCTTTTTGATGTAAGATGATGTATGGAATGAGAAATTAATAAAATTTTTCCTTTTGCTTTGAATCTTGTTTCTTCTATTTTCCTCTCTTCTATTATTTGTGATATTTATATTATACCGGGGTGAGTCCAACGCTCACCTTGACAACGCGATATGTTAAGTTGCCCCCATCTTGGTACTTAGTCGAGATCGGTGAAGTGCTAAGTTTAAATACTTGGATTTGGGGTCTTTATACCTTAGGGGAACTTTACCGAGGTAATCAATCCTCCAGGGTCTAAACAAGTT
This sequence comes from Ormosia emarginata, assembly GCA_029884605.1. Classification (NCBI taxonomy): domain Eukaryota; kingdom Viridiplantae; phylum Streptophyta; class Magnoliopsida; order Fabales; family Fabaceae; genus Ormosia; species Ormosia emarginata. The sequence goes on along the minus strand of JAQQTP010000058.1, from coordinate 2,096,661 downwards.
TTCCGAGCTCTTGGACCCTGAGGTTGCGTGTCTCTTGGTCTGCTGGATAACTGTCCTCTCGACTGCCATAACGGCTACGTGGGCCGCATGGCGGGCTCGGGTTGAGTGGATGTGCATAGTGCTTCGCGCGCTATGATAAATATCTTTTCAAATCTGAAGTGCTCGGATGAAATTGTCCCCTAACTATAACCCCTATAAGTAAGGTTTTAACCTTTGTGTTTCATTTCGCTGATTTTCGTCAAAATTGGTGGCCTGGGGTGATTTTCGACGAGCATTGCGACGCCGTGAAGCGGTTCTAAAATTTTTGGACTTCCCAGAGCTTGATTTCTTCCTTCTACTTTCTTTTTCTTCAAGGTATTTCCTTTTTCTTGACTTTGATTTTGTTTATTTTCATTTTGTGAACGATTACAAACCCTTTCTTTACTGCGAACAAGGGTGGGGAAAATCGTTTCCCCCATCTTTTGATGGCGTTACCCTACAGAGCACCTCTTATGTCGCACTGCGTGCGACGGAGGTGTCCTTCCGAGGTTTTAACCTTGGTGGGAGCAGAGGCCAGTGCATGAGTGCATTCAATCTTCTTCTGTTCGCTCATTGCAATGTTTAGATCTTTGAACTTGACTGGTTCTGACCCTGCACCTCTATGTGTCTTCCAAGGATTCAAATGGCCAGAAGGAGAGCGCTCGTTCTTAAAGCGCCTGCCTCGGTTCCAGGGGCTCGGGAACCAGAGAATCAAGAGGTTGAGGAGGAGGCGATTCGTATTCGCCGAGGCCCGGGATTAGCTTACACCTGGGTCGTGGACGATGCCTTCAATAGCATCTCTCGATATGAGTCTGGGGCGGAGTTGGACAAATTAATAGAATATTTGGAACTTACCGAGGGAGGAGCCTCGGATGACGAGTTCCTGATCGTGTCCTCGGGAAGAGAACGAGTGTGTTCGACCCGTCAAGCGATGGAACACTTCATGTTTCTCTACGAGGACTTCTTCACGAGGTTTGAGCTTCGTCTCCCCTTCAACGACTTCCATATTGCCGTCCTCCGAACTCTTCATGATGCCCCCAGTTAAATTCACCCCAATGGTTGGGCAAATATCCTGGTTTTCGAGAGAGTATGCCAGTTTTTGGGGTTGCAATGCTCTGATGGGGCTTTTTTCTATTTCCACAAGAGGTATTCCGTTCATGGTGCCTGCACTCGTCAACAATCTGGGCTGTCGGTGCGATCTCGGCAAGGAAGAACGGTCTTCTTTCCATACTTGAAAAGTTACAAGGACTTTAAAGAAAAGTTTTTTAAGTTGATGGCGGCCGGCGGCACTCGTCCTTTCTGGTTGGGGAGTGATGGGAAGCCAACATTTAGCTTATACTAGAATCTGGCGACATGGAGCATCCCCCCCAATCATTCGAGAGGGAGATCGACCACCTGAATGACGAGGAGATTGAGTGTGTCAATTTCTTCGAAATGTGGGTTGGCAAGGTAGGTAAAATCCAGCCTAAAGATATATTGGATGCCATGGACGATGTAGAGCTTTGGGTTGTGCTAGGTAGTATAGGTCGTTGTTCATACTTATTTTCTCTTCCTTTGCCATTATATGGATCTAATTGCTTATGTTGGTTTTTCAGAGAGCTTGGTCGAGATGTCTCAGGATAGAAACGCGTTGGCCATTCTTGAAGCTTTGAAGGCCAAAAGTGAACAGGGGCCGTCAGACCTCACCGCTGATGCTATGCTAGTCTCATCACCCCGTACGACCGAGGTCCCAATCACGGAGAGGGAACTGATCCACATGGAAGATCCCCCCTGGTGCTTGCGAGTCGTAAGAGAAAAACGACTGGGGAGGGTCAGTCAGACGACCGAGGTAAGAGGGCCGCAGTTGAAGAAGACACCAGTCCAAGTAGTGGTAGGCTAATCAATCTATACCGTGAGAATCCAGATCCCCGTGATTTCATCAACTTCCAGCTCCTAGATGAAGAAGTTAAGGCTCATCTAGTCCCACGCGGTAAGAAGGATAACTTCTCCTGGTTCGAGACTCTTGGGCGCCATCTTGCCTTGGAGACTTGGTACTTTGAGCATATGGTTGAAGACTATAAGCGGGAGTTGGCGGACAAGGCTGCCGCAGAGCAGGGTGAAAACCAAGCTCTTAGAACAAAGGAAGAGACTGTAAAGGCCAAAAACAATGCTGAGGCCCGAGCCCGAGAGCTGGATAGTGAAGTGGCCGCCCTGAAGGATGCGGCAAAGGAAAACGAGGCCAACTTGACGGAGGCCAAAAAATGTGTGGTCAAACTAAGAGCTGAGAATGAAGGTCTTCGAGCCAAGAACAAACGACTTGATGTCCAAATTACTTCTTTGCGAGGCGATGTCGGGCAGCTTATTACTATTTGCACCGATATCAAGGAGGAGCAATTCCAAAATGCTATCAACCAAGTTCAGCTCTTCAATCCTGGGGTTGATCTAGTTCTGGATTCCCTGGACTCCTGGAAGGTAGTCTAAGATGGTCGTCTTGTGCCTCCTCGTTTCGTTGCTGGGGGTTCAAGTGTTGAAGGCTCTTCCATCGAGGTCCGCAGTCCAGATCCTGCCACGGAATAATTCTGATTTTTATTCTTGTCCCCTACGTAGGGGTTTTGTTTTTGTATGGACAAAAGTGCTACTCCGATTTTTGGGGTTTTAATCAAGTTAGTTTTGTTGCATTCATTTGTCTGTTTCAGGGTCTAACGCCCTTTGTGTTGTTTTGACTGTGATTTTGATGAGGAGAGACCATGGTCCGGGTCCAACGCCCATTACCGTTGAGCGCTTATGGTTCCCTTTAGGACTTCACGTGAAAAGAAGTTTAGAAACCTTGGCTTAGGATCCGATGTCCAAAGTGGATTGGCATTTGGGATCTGTACCTAAGGTAAGAAACCTTGTCCGGGGTCCATTACCATCTGCTTTGGTGTTCAAGATGCCTCGTGACTTTGGTATAGAAACCTTATCCGGGGTCCATTACCAATCGCTTTGGTATTTAGGATGCCATGTGACTTTGGTTTGAGAGACTGGTTCTTGCCGAGGTCTTTTGTGCTTATGGTTTAGTGCGAGAATTTTTCTAAGTCAGGATTTTTCTACTGCACGACCTATCTAGCACAAGAAAACTTCTCGGTTGGTACCATGAGTCTTTCGTGCTTATGGTTTAATGCGAGAATTTTCCCAAGTTGAAATTTTTCTACTGCACGACCTATCTAGCATAAGACAACTTCACGGTTGGTACCATGGAATCTTGGGACGTCGTGGTGGGTCTTTGAACATTTCGTTTAACAAAATGCACTAACTCTGTGATGCTTGTTTCATTAAATATCTTGAAGGACTAAGGTCCATATAACAATTGGGGCAAATCAAACATAACGTAGACTAAGAGACTAGGCCTTAAAAGGCACTTAGCTATAGTACTTTCTAAGTTTGTCTGCATTCCAAAAATTCTTCACTGGTTTGTCCGTCAACGTCTCTAGACTATAAGCTCCTTTGCCGGTACTAATCACGATATGGTAGGGGCATTCCCAATTATGGGTTAATTTCCCTTAGGAGGCATTCCTTCCGTCGATGTCAACCATGTGGAGTACTAAATTGCCTGGCTGGAACCTTCTAGGAATGACTTTCATGTTGTATCGGGCTGTCGTTCTTTACTTAATCGCGGCATCGCATATGTGTGCGATGCACCTTCTTTCCTCCAATAAATCCAAGTCTTCCTTGATTAGCCCGGGGTTGTTATCAGGTGAAAAGTTCTGGAGACGCCAGCTCGGTTCCCCTATCTCCACCGAGATCATTGCTTCACATCCATAGGTTAGCTTGAATGGGGTTTCACCTGTTGTGGAGTAAGGAGTGGTTCGGTAGGCCCAAAGGACGTGGTCTAACTGCTCGATCCAATTTCCTTTGGCTTCGTCAAGTCTTCTCTTTAACCCCTGACGATAACATAGTTTGCTGCCTCAGCTTGCCCGTTTGTACGGGAGTTTTCTACGGTACTGTAGTGATGCTTTATCTTCAACCTGTTGAGTAGTTTTTCGAACCCCTTGTCTTTGAACTGCGTTCCATTATCTGTCACAATTGATTCCGAGACCTTGAATCTGGTGATGATGTAGCGCCAAGTGAACCTTTGAATCCAGGCCAAGGTGATGGTGACCAAGGACTCCGCTTCTATCCACTTGGTAAAGTAGTCCACGGCTACAACTAAAAACTTCAGCTGCCCGAGTGCTTGAGGGAAAGGTCCTAAGATATCCATGCCCCATTGATATAATGGCCAGGGTATGGATGTCATGGACAGTTCTTCTGGCAGGGCGTGGTAGTGGTCAGAATGTTGTTGACATTTATCACATATTTAGACATATGCAAGGGAGTCTGCCTCCATCGTGGGCCAGTAGTAACCTGCCCTGAGTGCCTTTAATGCTAGAGTCTTACCTCCTAGATGGTGCCCATAACTTCCTTCGTGGATTTTGGCCAAGATGTATTCGACTTCTTTTGGCGCGAGACATTTGAGGAGGGGTGAAGATGGTGTATCTGATCGCAGCTTTCTTTAACTTAGCAGCTTCCTTTGAATCTTCAAGGAGACTACCAGACTGTAAGTATTCTAATAGTGGCGTGATCCAGGTACGTTCTTGCCCCTCGATCTGGAAGACAGCTATGTCGAAGACGGCAGGGTGCGAGAGGGTTTCCTGGATCACTGAACAGTTGTTGCCCGAACTCTTGGTGCTAGCCAACTTGGATAAGAGGTCGGCCCTCCCATTTTATTCCTAGGGGATATGCTTCACTTTAACTAGCTAGAAGTTTGTGAGGAGTTCTTACACTCTCGCCAGATATTTCTACAGGAGGGGCTCTTTGGCCTGATATTCGCCTCGGATCTGGGAGGTCACGAGCTGGGATTCACTACAAAGTCGAATCTTTACGGCCCCCAAGTCTCTGGCCATTGTCAGTCTGGCAATGCATGCTTCATATTCTGCCTAGTTGTTCGAGGTGGGAAATTCAAACCTTAGTGAATTCTCAACAATCACCCTTTTAGAGTTTTCCAAGATTACCCCAGCACTGCTTTTTTTCGGGTTTGAAGACCCATCAACGAATATGATCTAGGATATCTCTTCGGTATAACCGGAGTCTGAAGTGAGTTCGACCAGGAAATCTGATAGCGCCTGTGCCTTGATTGCTACTCTGGGTTCATAGGCTATCCCAAACTCAAAAAGCTCAATGGACCAGGCAATCATCCTCCCTGCTAAGTTCGATTTATGCAGTATCTGTCGGATGGATTGATCTATCCTTACTACCACGGGATGGCACTGGAAGTATTGCCTTAGTCTCCTAGTCGTGATGATGAGTGCAAAAATGACCTTCTCTATCTTTTCATATCAGAGTTCGGGGCCTTGCAATACTTTGCTCATAAAATAAACTGGTTTTTGGTCTTCTGGTGTTTCTCTGATGATTACCAAACTCACAGTCTCCTCGTGGACGGAGAGGTACCCCTAAAGTGTTTCGCCTGACTCTGGCCTTGTAAGAATGGGAGGGGACGCTAAAATGTTCTTCAGAGATGCGAAAGTGTCTTCATATTCCTGTGTCCACTCGAATCCTATCCCTTTTTTCAATAGCTTGAAGAGAGGAAGGGATTTTGTGAGCGACTTTGGCTAGGAATCTGGTGAGAGCCGCAATCCGTCCAGTTAACTGTTGTACTTCTTTCATGCTCCGGGGACTATGCATATCGAGCACTGTCTTGCATTTCTCAGGGTTTGCCTCAATGTCACAGTGAGTCAGCATGAACCTTAAGAATTTCCTAGCTTGGACTCCGAATGCACATTTTTCTGGATTGAGTCTCATGTCATGCTTTCTTAATTGTGTAAATACTTCTTCAAGGTCTGAGGTGTGTGATCCTGACGATGGGGTCTTGACTATCATATCGTCAATGTAGACCACTAGCATTCTCCCCATCTGTTCTTCAAAGACCTTGTTCATCATCCTCTGGTAGGTGGCCCCGGCATTTTTCAACCCGAAAGGCATTCCCTTGTAGCAGTAACTTGCCCTTTCAGTGATGAAGGTTGTTTTATCTTAGTCTCTAGGGTATATCAAAATCTGATTATACCCGGAGTAAGTGTCTATGAAGGACAGTAGTCAAAAGCCGGAGGAGTTATCAACTAGCTTGTCAATGTTTGGGATGATGTATGGATCTTTATGACACGCTTTGTTCAGGTTGGTATAGTCTACATACATCCTCCATTTCCCGTTTCACTTTTTTTACCAGGACAACATTTGAGAGTCAAGTGGTGTACGAGATCTCTCTAATGAAGCCGACGTTTAGTAATCCTTTGACTTGGTCCTCAATGGCTTGTTGCGTCTCGGGGCCAACTTTTCTTTTCTTATGGGAGACCGGCTTTGCATCCAGTTTAATAGATAAACGATAGCAGATGAAAGCGGGGTCGATTCCAGGCATGTCAGCAGATGTCAAGGCGAAAAGATCCACGTTTTTCTGTAAGAACTCTATCAATTGGATCTTCTCCTGCTCTTCAAGGTTTGCTCCTATTTTGGTGACTTGGTCGGGTTTATCACCCAGTTGGAGCGGGATCAATTCTCCTTCAGCATGGGGTCTTATGCCTTGGATTTCCTCACGGACATCCAACTCGATCATCAGAATGTTGACTTGATCACATGCGGGGTTGGATGTTCGTGCTTTTGTTTTCCTGAAAGCCCTATTGATCTTCAAGCTCTCGTTATAGCACTTGCGGGCTGCAATCTGGTCGCCCTTGACCGCGACCACTTCATTGTTCCTATTGAGGAACTTCATGGCCTGATGGGTAGTAGAGACAACAACGGCATTACCATTTAGCGTAGAATGGCCCAGGATGATGTTGTAAGCCGAGGGGCAATCCACGACCAAAAATCTCACCTTAATCGTTTTGTATGTGTCGTCGTTACCCAGGGTCAAGAAAGTTTCAAAGTAACCGACCGGGGTAACTTCTTCTCTAGAGAAATCGGTCAGTTCACCTTCATATGGTGTGAGTGCAGACAGAGGGAACTCTAGTCTTTCGAAGGCATCTATGAACATGATGTCCGTTAAGCTCCCCTGATCTACAAAGATACGACGAACTTTGGCGTTAGATATTATTCCGGATATGACTAGAGGGTCGTCATGATCTCAAATAATGTCACCGTAGTCCTTGTCAGAGAAGAAAATGGACGGTGCATCCTTGTTTTCAACATGGGGTCTTTGCGAGGAGATAGATACACTTAAGACTGCTATTCGGAGTGCCTTTTTTCGAGAATCGTTAGACGGACCACCGCCTGCAAACCCTGCTGAAATGGTACTGATGAGTCTGTCTTTCCTGTCACCCCCACCTTGAGTATCCCGATCCTGATCTTGCCTGTTTTCAACATTGCGGTGTGGTAGGGTTCGAGATCTTCTGGCAGGACTTCGGCTTCTTCTTGGACGTTGGTTTGGACTTCGCCGGGGGCTGTGGCTTCGTCTCTGATCCCTGCGTCTTCCGCGGTCCTCGCCTCCTCGGAAACCACTGAGGTACTTTTGCAACCGTCCCTCTTTGATCAGGGACTCAATAACATTTCGGAGTTAGTAACAATCTTCTGTCTCGTGGCCATAGTTCTTGTGCCACCTGTAATGTTTCAAATGGTCCCTCTGGAATTGCTTCTTTACGGGTGGTGGCCTCTTGATATCCTAGAACTCGGTTTGAAGGACCTCCTTCAAGATCGTCTCTCGAAGGGTATTTAAAAGAGTATACTCAGAATACTTGGGCCGATATTGTTCGCTCTTGGAGGAGTCATGGGGTTGGTTGGAGTTTTGGTTCTTTTTCTGGTGGACCAGTTCACTTTTCCCCATATTCTCTTTGGCTCTGGTAACTTCCTCTAGCTTGACGTACTTATCCGCCTGTAGGTGAAACTCATCTAGACTCGTCGGTTTCTTTTTTGCCAACGACATGAAAAAGCCTAAGTCAGTTCGGAGTTTGTTTCTGGCGTAATAGAGGGCTATCCTGTTGTCTAGATTTTCAATGCCCACACAGACCTGATTGAACCTTTTGACATATTCGCGCAAGGATTCAAAACTTCCCTGGCGGATTCCAGAAAATGAGTCAATCGACTTCAATCGCTCCTTTGCTGTGGTGTAGTGTTGCAAGAAACGTTGCGTAAGGTCTTCTCATCCGGTGATCTTTGTGCGTAAGGTGACAAACCAACGGAGGGCGTCCTTCTTCAAAAATAGGAAAAAAGCTTGGCATAACAGTTCTAGGGTGTACCCGTAGAGCTGCATGGACTGAGTGTAAGCGTCCAAGTGCTCCTGGGGATCTATCATCCCATCATAAGCCTCCAAATCGCTCGGAGGCTTGAAGTTCCTCTAGACCCTATATGTCATTAGAGCATCTGAGAATTGTTGTTGACAGTTGGGGACCAAGTTATGGTTTCCAAAAACCCCAATGCCAGCTCGCTGGGCTGCTTGCTCATTACGAACTACATCCCGTTCTCTGTTGTCATTGTCTGTCCTCACCGATCTTTCAAGATTCTCTAACTGACGACGTTGTTCTTCCAGCTAACGCCGCTGACCCTCGATGAGCGATGTTTGTTGGAGCAACAACTTTCAAAGGTCATTCTTCGTCGTTTCGGATTGGACATTGTCCTCATAGTGAGACACATGGTCTACATCATCGTGGGAGGTTCCCAAGCGAGCATGCACAGGGATCCTAGCTCCATGGTTTGCTCCATGGTTAGTATTGTTAGCTCCACCATGAGGAAAGACAAGACTGTTATGGATTGAAACCCATCGAGATGGAGACAAGCGAGCAGAAGTTGAAGTTGAAGTCTCATCTCCATCATTGAGAGTTTCCACTATAACGAGCCTGCTTCTGGTGGCGGAGGTTTCTGGTGGTATGACGGAAGGAGGGTTGCGCCGTGCCGCTAGGCCTTGTATTTGGCCAGGGGCAGCATGTGTAGTGCTTCCCTTCCTCTGGTTGTGTCTCGTGCTCACCATGGTTAATGCGGGAATGGAAGTTTATCAGATTCCCACAGACGGCGCAAATGTTCTGAAGTGGATTCATATGGTACCTAAGATAGGCACGTGTATGATGGTTTCCTCCTTGTGCAGCTGCTACTAAGCGTATTGAACCAGGGGGTGGGTACCTGCAAAGGGACTCCAATGCTCAAGTCAGACAGTGCTCAAGTAGGGTTCATACAATGGAATAACAGATACCTTATTAGGTTAACTTGGCCTGGTATATATAGAGCGTGATTGGAATCCTCATGCAATCCGTATAGGACGAAGGTACATTAGGATCGTGCCTTGGCAGAGGTCTCAGCCCATAATCATTGAGGTCTGTCTTTGACCTGTCAGGACTGTCTCACAATCATTGAGGTCCATCTCTGACCTATTAAGGCTGTCTCCTTAGTGGTCAATCCTTATTGTAGGCAGTTATGATCTCTACATTTAGGGTTATAACTGGCAGTTGTGAGAATCTACGTGGGTCCGACGATCGTTATAGTCCGATGCCGTGGACCGAGGTCCTAAGGCCTTGGCCCGGGTGTTGATGGCGGTGTTCGGTGGTTCGTGTGTCGGGTCGATACATTTGGATGGGATCCCAGTTGAACATTGGAAGGGGCTGAAGGAGAAAAAAAATGTGCGATTCGGTCCTTGAGAGCAGTTATCTTGTGGGAGGATGAGGGTTTGTTGGAGACGACGGAGGAGCGGTGGGGTTTGGAAGAGCGAGGCGATAGGGTTTGGTTTTCATCGCCTTCGTCGTCGGCAAAGCTGAGGAGTATGGGGGCTTGAGGCTTCTTGGGCTTAGCGGAGGAAGAGGACTTGGAGGGGATGGTAGTTGCTGTTGAGGGGGTGTCGTTGGTGTCATCGTAGGTTTTGGTGTTGCCACAGCAACGACGGAAGTTACGTGATTTGGTAGTGGAGCTACATCGGCGACTAGCAAAGCCGCCGCAGCTCGTCTTGTGCTGACGTGGAGATTAAAAAGTTGGCTTCTTTTGACAAGGTAGGTCTGTGGAGATAGCGAAGAGGTGCAGGTGGCGGATCTGATTAGACATTTTTTTTTTCAAAAAAAATGTTGTAAAAAAATATAGGAAAGAGAAGAATTTAAGAATAATATAAGAACTTTTCTAAAATTTAAACATCAACAGGTTAAACATGTATAATAGAAGGCATCTAAATATGTAGGGGGTGTTTTTTATTACAAGTTGAGAGAAAGTAAGAGTGTTTTTGGATTGATTTTGATCGGTTTTGAGGTAAAAAATTATCCGATCTAAATATGGTAAGTATTATCAGTTTAGTTTAGATTTGATAAATTCTAACAATCGAATTGATCCAATCTAATTTAATATTAATCGATTTGGATTGGATTAGATTATTCAGTTTTTAACTAATAACATGATGAAAATGTAATCTAAATTAGAGTAATACACAACAACAACAATATAAGGAACTGCAATATTACCTCAGACATGGTGGTGAGCGGTGGTGGCGTGGTGGCCTTCAAGGCTTCTCAGTGGTGCTTAGTGGTGGCACTGGAAGCTCCTCAACCTGTGCTCAACTCGTGCTCCAGTCGATGGTGACAAGGAAGAATCGTGGTCACGAAGGTGGGGTGCTCAACCTGTGCTCAACTCATGCTCTAGTCGCCGATGACAAGGAAGAATCGTGGTCCAGCTGTCAGTGCTCAGTGACAAATCATCATTGCGAGGTGGGGAGATAAGATGGGCAAAGTGTGGTGCGACATTTGGAGAAAGTTGAGTCACAAATCGTAGTCTAGTCGCTGGTGCTTAGCCACGAATCGTCGTCGTCGTTGCAACCGTGGTGTGCTGAGTCTGTTCCTCAATGGCGAGGGAGAACAGAAAACGACGGATTGGAAGAGGCAGGGAGGAGTTAAGGTTAGGGGATTTAAGGGAAGTGCCGAAGTGAAGGGAATAGGGGACAATTGGCCAAACAAAATGGTGAACTATTGGGCAGTTGCAAGTGCTAGTTCGGACCCGTTTGACACGTTTCAAGCTAGTGAAAATTCTGACTAGGTAGCCCAAACTATTTCTTTCATCAAATTATTTGGCCTTGGCCCATTTTGAAGCATATTATTCTTTAGATACGAGACTTGTATCAAGTCCTAAAAAAAAAATCGAACTGAGCACCGGTTTTAGTAATCAGTTCAGTTTGGTTTGGATCGGTTTCATAAAATCAAACTGAAAATCGAACTAAACTGATCGGTTCTTCACAAATTCAATTCAAATCAATCCAGTCCATTTCGATTTTTGTCGGTTTTCAATTTTTTTGGATCGATTTTTATTTTTTTTATTGGTTTGGATCTGAACACCCCTAAGAGAAATAGTATGGGATTCAGCGTTGGATCTCGAGGCTAATTGGGCCTGTTTTTTGAAGGGTTGTGTAATAAAATATTGAAGTACTATTGTTTGAACGTGTGCAATAGTATCGAGAAATTGAGGAATCAATATGTTGAATGTAACAACAAAATCACATATTAAAAAAGAATGTGTGTTGGTTGGAGTAAAAAAAAATTAAGTCCTTTGAGTATATAGTATTAGATTTAATTATAAAATTTGTGTATAAAAATAATATCATTAAAAAAATTTCCTTTAAACGCCTAATAATACTTTATGAAATTAATTTCTTACTTATCAAATTAAAAATATTATAAAAAAAGACATAATAATAAATAATTAATATACCCTATATATTAAACAATCCCAAAGTATAACAACATTTCATTAAAATTGACATATATAAATAGTATATGGTTGTGAAAAGTTCATAGGATTCTATTACATATCAAAATTACATTCTTTCTCAAATAACTATATACACCTGTAAGCTAATATATATATATATATATATATATAGAGATATAGAGAAATATATATATATATATATAAAGAGAAATATAAATTTAGCAAATAAATTTGAAAATTGAATAAATATTAACAACTAATCATACTACCTTTATTTCAATATTTTGAACGACTTCTTTGGAAACAAATTTGACATAGAATTCCATCATTACCTAAAATCAAGATTTTCAAACCACTCTTTAATTTAACTAGTGAAATAGTTATATACTATTGACTGTTGGTAAAAACAAGCCTTTGCAAATACAACCCAACAAGCAGATGGGTTTGACCTTGACTTCTATTAATTATCATTGCAAAACATATAATTAAAGGAAATTGCTTTCTTTGGAACTTTAAAGAGATTTTAGGATCGTGGATATCAAATTCATCATAAGAATAAGAATCTTGTCACTAACCTCTTTTCTTGTTACTATTCTAGCTCTTATCACATTAGTCTCCAGTTCATCTACAATGAATCTTGTTTCATTACAAAAAAAACTACTACTTAATCAATATTTTTAAAGAGCATATTAGAACTTTTTTATTCTTTAAGCCTGTGATTTAGAATTCTAGGACCTTTAATCTCATTCAAAAATTCAGTTGTAAACCATTCTAGTTCAATCACAACGTCTTCAACTGCTACAAAATTTGAATCTGAACTCAAATAATGTTTTTTTCTCCTAGAATTAAGGAAAGAATGAATTCATTGACTTTCTTCACAACTTCAAGTGTTGGTGAAAGAATAGTTATATCCTCAAAGAATTTGAAATCTTTTATATTTTCAGTCAAATCAAGATATATAAAATCAACAATATAACAATATGGTTTTTCAAAATCCAAAATTAAAAGGTCTTCTAGAATTTCAATTTCAACTTCACCTTCATTATCTTCTCCTAATATGTCATCCTCAACATGAATAATCTAATCAGCAAAAGACTTTACTTCATCCATATTTGACACAGGACATCTTGATTGCAATCTCATATTATGTGTCAATGTTAGAACTTTACAATGACTCCATAGCTTGGATGAATTAATTGTTGCATAATAATGTCTTCTCTACTACCTTTTGGAATAACTGGCAATATCTAGTTGAGATCTCCTCCAAGGACAATAACTTTTCCTCCATATAGTTGGTCAATGCTAAGCCTATTATAAAACTTTAAAATATATCTTAATGTTCTATTAAGACCTTAAAAGTCAATTTATTAATCATAGTAGCTTCATCCAAAATAATAAAACTTGTATGGCGAAGGATTTCAGCGTTAAACCTTCCTTGTTTAATATTGCATGTTGTCTTTTTAGTGAGAGATAATGTAATAGAAAACTTTGAATAAGTCATCCTTCCACCAAGAAGAAGAAGGGAAGCAATATCACTAGATGCAACAATTAAAACAATCTTATGTTCAAAATGAAGTGCAACTGACAAAGCCTTCCAAACAAAAGTCTTCCTTATTCCCCTATATCCATAGACAAAAAAGAAGCCTTATTTTCCACTGTTTACATCATTAATAACTTCATTGTAAATAATTAACTGCTCATATGTTAGAGACGAAAAATACTTGTTATGCTCTTTAATCATTTCTTCTCTATTGTAATTCATTTCGTCAACCAAGAATCTATTCTCAAATATATTTAATGGAGAATTTGTAGGTAATGACATTGAATCAAACTCCTTCAAGGACCTTCCATTTGAATGAAGTAACTTCTCAACCTCAATCAAGCATATGTTCTTTAATTCAAAATCTTCAATAATCAAATCTATTATAAACATATAAAAAAATCCAACAAATAAAAGTGACATTCACATAAATTTTCAACCACATAATAATATTAATTACAACATCATGGAATAGAAATATATATTTGTTATTTACCAAATTCATTCTTTGATGAAGAATACCATTGTTTAGACCTTTTGTGTACTGCAAGTACACGGGTCGTTCAAGTAATAAAAATGATGAGTAAGATTATCTCCACAGGGATAAGTTTACCTCTAATGCCAAGTATTAACTAATAATTTATGTAATTCTATTCAAGAACATAAACATTTGGAAAAGATGAAACATAAACTAAAAACTAAAGCAATAAAGATAATGGCTAGAGTTTAGGGAAATCCTTTTTCACCCCTTACTTCAACCAACAACATGCAATCCTCTTCATAAATGTGAATACAATGATTAGGTTAGCTTGAGAATCTAGTTTAGTTGAAAGCATATGTCTAGGGGTCAATCAACCATGGTTTCAAATGCCCAACTCACTATGTTTCCATGAGAGCTAACACAAAATCTACTCATTAAGATCTATTCTCAAACACACATTGTGCATAACTTAGAGGTATATTTCTATCCTATTAGCGAATCAACCCATCCCGTCATTAGAATGAAATCGAATATGCATTAACCATACATTTGATCTAAAACCCAAAGTCCAATGTCTAAGCTCATTAGATTTCAACAAATCTATTAACAATTGGCCAAACTATCAAGAGTATTAAGAACCATATGATTGAACAAAATCATACATCTATACAAACTCAAAGGAGAACAAAATCATTAATATTCATAAAAAAGGATTCAAGGTATTCCCTAAAACAACTGCTACATCATTGAATATGAAAATAGAATCACAAAATACATGTTCAAGATAATGGAAGAGAAGAGAGAAAAGGGAGAAAGGAAGAAATGCTTATGAATATTGCCATTGATGCTTGAATCTCCCTCCATGAGGAAGATAGCCTCCAACATTGGTTCCCTTGGCCTCCAATCTACCTAGAAATGAAGGACAAAGCCGCAACTTCTCTAACCCTAAACGGTCATCCTAAGAAAATCTGATAAAAATCTATTTGTAGGCTTAGTTCGGAGCGTCACGCCGCGACGTACATTACCCAGCGCCACGACGAGCATGCCTCAAATGTAAGTACTGACAGTAGGTGAGGTGCATCACGCCGCTACGTGCATTACCCAGCGTCGCGACGTCCATTGCTGGAATGCTTCCTTGGTTTTATCCCCTAATGTTGGGCCTTGACTTGTATCAATTCATCTCTTTTGAGTCGATCCTACATTAGAGAAATCACCAAGTCAAATATAAGTTGTAAATCCACTTAATCATCTAAGAATATGCACAATTTGCTCAAGATCATATAGAAAGGTGTCCAAATTACATTTGATAAATATAAACCTAAAACCTTCCAAATATGCATAAATACAAGGACTAAATAATCTATCAAGTACAGATATAGGGCATAAATAATCACATTTTGTGAAGTTATCAACCATCCACCAAATATCCATATGTTTTCTCTTAGACAAAGGTTGGCCTGTTCATTGAGGTAGGCAACAACAATGTAACAAAAAATTTTCTCAAATAATGACAAGAAGCAAGTTCTATAGCTTCCTTGATACCAATAATAAGTTTTTTATCATCTGTCAACAAAATACATAGAATAACGGGCATCTTGGAAGGATTTGTAAGTACAATTTTTCACTATCGTTATACTTTCATAACTGGTACACCCTTCTTGAATTGTCAACAAAAGCCTCATATAATACAATTCTCTTGTTCCTAGAGGAGCAAAATGTAACCTGCCTATTAATTGCCTCTTTTTTCTTAGAAACCATTGTTGCTTTTCCTTAATATAAACAAAATAGGAAGGAAATTAAGTGTACGTCAAATTTCTACCCTCTAGATATACTTTATTTGCTTCCATCAAAGCTAAAAACATTGTTTTCTTTTCCTTGTTGTTTCGAACAACATCATCATCCTTTCATGATCTTTGAAAATAACATATTGCTGATTTCGAAGATGGAAAGTCAATATTTGAGCAGGAGGACATCTACTATGAATATCAAAACTAAGTATTCTCCACACTGATTCATATGGAAAAAGATACATGCAATCATAATATTGCTTAATTTCTTCAACAACATGCATATTCTGACCAACTTGGGCTTTAGAAGAAACGACAATAGTAACTTTATCTGGTCCCTTGTTAATATACTTGAATAAGTATTTGCTAAAATTTGATTTATTGTAATACTTCAAATTGATATGAGTTTGGTACTTCATCAACAACTCTAAGTTATATGGAATAACATACCTATTATTTAATTAAGTTTTTTTCCTCAAAGTTGTTATTCTTGTATATCTTCTTTGATAAATTGGATATCAATCTTCATCAAATGAAGTTCTTTGAACAAATTTCTTTGGGAAGAATTTTGAACACTTTCCTTCCTTCATGCAAAGGGAATTCTTATTTGAAGCTCCACATGGACCATGCATCATGAATGCCAAGACAACATTAAAAAGCTTCATATACTTATTTTTGTCAGGTAACTTAGTAGAAATTACAAAATCAATCAAATCAGTAGATTCTAACTATCTTCTGAATGTAACCATAGCAAAATATAAGCATATAGAAGTCCAATCTTTTTCATCAAAATCTAGCATAGCGGGGCACACCTACCAGAGGCATTCTTACTTCACACGGATAACCTTAATGATCTCTTCATTCGGAAACACCGAACCTGAAGACCTTTTCTCATGCAATCCTTGCAGAAACAAATTTCACCTCAACTTCTTCAGGTTCGCCTTCAGAATTCAAATCTTGAGCCTTATATTCAGAAGCTAAGGGTTTGACGAGGCCCTTCAAGATGATGACAAGTTCAGAGTTTGGTTTAGAATCGGAAATATAATAAGAATGATGAGAAGTGATACTAATGACCAATGTTTGAGTATTCTTCTGGAGCTCAAGGAGTGCTTCTTTGGTGTAGGTTCTAGCTTGGGGTTGAACGTTTGAATAGACTAAAGGAGAAGAGGAATGTGCAATTCAGTCCTTAAGAGAGGTAATCTTGTGAGAGGATGAGGGTTTTCTAGGGCAAGATAAGGGTTTGTCGGCAGTGGTGAAGGAGCGGTGAGGCTTGGAGAAGCATGGCGATAAGGTTTAATTTTCATCGCCTTCGGCATTGACGAAGCTAAAAAGTTTTGGGGCTTGCGGCCTTTTGGGCTTAGCAGAGGAAAAGGGTTTGGAGGGAGGGCGTGGTTGTTGTTGAGGAGGTGTTATTGCCATCATCGTTGTTGGTTTCAATGTTGACGTTGCGGATGCAGAAGTTACATGATTTGGCAGTAGACATAAGAGTTAGAGAGCGAGGGTTTCGGTGATCGGAGGATATAATGAGAAGGGGTATGGTGGTCATGGTAGCAGTAATAGTGGTATATTTTTTATTATGAGTTAAGAGAGAGTATAAGGATTTGTCATTGGATCCTGGGGCCAATTGTGTATTAAAATATTAAAATTGGGTATTACCCAAAGTCCATCCGTTAAGCTTAAAACTTGTTTGGATGTGTTTATTATGATGAAAAAAAATAATTTAAAAATGTACTTTTTGCATTTTTTATTATGTTTGGATGAGTTCTTTAAAAAAAAAAAAGACAAGGCACTAAAAAAGAATTTTTTTCCTGACTAGATTTTGGTGCTTCTCAAAAAGGCCCTTTTCTATAGCATAAAAAAGTTGTTCAAACATTAAAAAAAAAAGTACTTATCAAATATTACATCCAAATATAAAATAGCTTTTGCATTTTTTAAAGTCCTTTTAAATAATGATCACATAAAAATATATCTTATTTTAGAAGTTCATCTAAACAAGTTTAGTTGTTCACAAAAATAATAGGCTTAAATATGTTTTTAATCCCTCTAAATATAATGATTTTTTGTTTTAACCCGTTGTTTTTAAAACTTTAGAAATAAGACCTCCAAAAGATTTTTTTTCTTTTCCTATGGTCTTTTCGTTAAATTTCTGTTAGAAGTTGTTGTTATTTGTATATGTGGAGTCCTATGTGGAGGCTAAACATCTTACGTGGATCTAATGGATGCTAAGATGGTCACTAAAGGGACTAAAACTAAAATTTGTTATATTTAAAAGGACTAAAATAAGAAATCATTGTATTTAAAGGAATAAATTCATATTTAATTTAGAACTTATTCATTCAATTCATAAACTCCACCTCTAAACATAATTTTTTAAACCAAAAAACCCACTTCTACGCAATTTATCGACCCATAATCCATTACATTGAAACAACAAGTGATTAGCCTTCAAGCTACCCAAAACTTCCAAAATTACCACTGTTACAACAACTCAAACCATGAAGATATATACTATCTAATATATTCACACATAACTCATTTTCATCAAACCTTTAATCGAACCATTAAACCCACATAACCACCCACTTAAGACCCATTGCACCTCAAGATCATCCCTATCACAGCCTCTGTAAACCATCATTAGAGTTACCACTTGGCCACCAGATTCATAGCGTCCATGCAGCAGAGACCACCACCATTATGAACTCTAGGTGCCTTTGTTTCATGACCTTGGAGATAAGCCATCAATGGCAAGCACCAATGCTACACATCACACTTCAAGTTTGTCCCTCCATATCTTCGATTAACACCCACTGTAGGGGTGGAGTTTCTTCAAGAAAGAGGGGGCATTGGTCCCCCCTTTTTCAAGATTTTTTTTTTTTAAATATGTGTGTAGCAATGTCCCCATTTTTTGTGATTGTGATAAATTTTGACTATTATCTCATTATTTGTTAGTTACAAGGTATCTCAATATCCCTTTCTCTTATAGTATTAAGATTTATCTTTTTTGTTTATTATTTCTTGTAACACTTGTTTATTATTTTATTTGTAGTTTTTGTTAACTTATATAAAAATTTCAAGTTATTTTGGTGGTGAAAACTTCATCATGAAAGATCCAAAGCTGAAAAATAAAAGATTTAATGCATTTTTAATAGAAAGACTAATGGGAAAAAAGGAAAAAAATTCCATATAAAACATTCACTTTGGCCCCCCCTATGCTCCTCCATTGCCCACTTCCATTAGCCCACAAAAATCTCCTTGTCTTCACCTCTGTCAAAGAACCCATAGAACCACCACCACCAATCAACCAAAAACATGATTACCGTGAGTCAAAGTGATGGACTTTGGGTCAATAAGTTGCTTAAAGGTGGAATTTATAGGATGATGAAAATTGTGTTTAGAGGTGAGTTTTTTTAGGTTGAAGAAATTGTGTTTTGAATTAGAATTTCTAGGTTAAAGAAAATTGTGTATATGTAGAGCTTCTAATTGATGTGATGATGATAAACAAATTTCAAATTAAATATTTATTTGTTCTCTCTAAATATAGAGGTTTATTTTTGGAGGACTCATTCCTAAAGTTTTCAAAATGAGCGACTAAAACCAAAAATCACTTTTAGAGGGACTAAACACACACACACACACACACACACACACACCATCTTGATTAAAAATTAGGGGTGCCATTAGTAATGGTTTAAGTTTATAACCTTTGTTATGCCTAATTAAATTGTAACCATTACACATAATATTGCATTACATTGAGATGTGAAACCTTATCTCCTTATTTATGTTTGCAATCCTATATAAGAACATGTTTTCATGATGAAATGATAAGAGAGAAGAGAGAAAGAAAGAAAGATTATAGCTAGTTTTTGAAGAACTAGACTTTTGAATTCATTTTTGCTTTATCTTGATCTCTCTATATTCTCTGTTTATTTTATTTACTACACGTTAACAACATGATACTCTACTATATGAGTGATAGTTTGATTAGTTTTAAGGTTCTGTTGAAAGAGTTTGTTGTCATATCATTTTCTTTAGATCAATCTAATTTATGACTTTGTTCTTTCTTATGGCTTTTTCATGTTGATCTTAGAATGAAATATCTTTTGTGTTTTATACATGGAGATTTTATTGTTAAATATTCTTGACTAATATAATTATCATATTTTGTCATATATTGAATTTGTTACTCTTGATAAATTTTAGAAGAAATTACTATTCAAGCATCCCTGCAAGATTATACAAAACCAATGACTTTCCCTAATCATCATTTATATGAAGATTTATGATATAGTTCCAGAAGAACTAGACCTTTAGACTGTGATTGAAACTAAAAGGATCTATTTGATCTTAGTATAATTTGAAACCAAGAAATGTAAGAAAAAAAATATCATCTACATTTGTATGTCTCTTAAATATGCTCTTGCAGTAGCAGACATAAGAAAACTATTTCAAAAAATATTTTGAATCAAATTTATGCATTCTTGTGATTGAACACAAGAATGAGTTATTGTTGAAAAAACACAAAGGTCACCCAATGAGTTGAAGTCAATTCCCTGAAGTAAATGTTCTAAATTATAATTCTAGGTATAGTAAAAGTCATGGTTATGAACATTGATGTAACATATATTAGAAAAAATGACTATTATCATCGTGTTTTTAACTCTTCTTATAGAATACATCCCATAAAGAATTGGAAAGATAATAATAAGAAGATTGAATAGAGTAAGAATTCAGAAAATTCATACCACCATTCTAGCATCTATCATGTAATATCATAAGTTCAAACTTAGATGGAGAAAAAATAATCAGTTGACCTTGGTCTTATATTAATATATGATGCATTTATATATATATATATATATATATATATATATATATATATATATATATATATATATATATATATATGTGTGTGTGTGTGTGTGTGTGTGTGTGTGTTTTCTTTGAATATCTTAGAGGAATAATTGATTACTTGATTGGTGACGAAAATTGTTAGTAGTTTATACTTGGTATTTCATGAGTATTTTATTTATATTTGATGTGACTTATAAATCTCATATGCATTTCCTTTCCTTTATTAGTTTGTAATATTTTAAATAAAATACATATGATATAATTTCTTTGGATATTCCTATTTATTGATTTTAAAAAAAATGTATGTTTTCATTTTACACACACACACATATATATATATGGAGCGTATCTGATGAGAAGAGTGTTTATTATAAAAGTGAGATGATAGAATCTTGACCATTGTTGAGTAACTTTTAATCTTGACCATCCATGTATAGTTGTAGTATGATCAAGATTTACTCCTCTCACCCTTTACAATAAAAACTTCTCTCACTAGATATGCTTCATATATATATATATATATATATATATATATATATATATATATATATATATATATGGGATCAATATGTGGTAGTATAAAATTTATTAAGGCTCGGAAAAGCTAGTTACTAAGACCAAAGTTTTATACGTGATGCATTATTTGCTACCAAGTCAAAATTTAAAAAAGACAAGATTTGATAATTTTCAAAATATATTTGATCGAAATGAGTATCATATCAAAATTGTGAAAAAAAAAGAACCATTGAGTACCTTTATATTATAGTTATTGTCTTAGATAAGAAAATTGTATTATAAATATTATTTGAATTTTGCTCAGGCCTATATTACATTATTAATATGATTAAAGCACGTGCTATAAACTATAAGTTTACTATGTTGTAAACTAGAAGTGTACTAATCTAAATAATTTTATTATTTGGCATACGACTGATTCAGCTATCTTGAGTCAATATTAATAATTCATATGAATATCATTGAAGAACTAGAAAATTCTTCATTCTAATAAGTTTTCATGTGCTACATGTTCTTGATGTAAATTGGTTATAAGGTCATCACTAACTAAATTTGGAATTGAATGATCTCCTGAATTTTTGTAATATATTTAAGATGATATTTGTAGATTATATCGTAAATCATATGTACCTTTTAGATATTTTATGATATTGGTATATGCTTCTCTAAGATGGTCAAATGTGTAATTATTATCAACTTGCAACCTGACGTTTGTGAGATTATATAAGTTATTTGATTAAGAGCACAAATTTTCAGATAAAGACAATTTGTCTTGATAATGCTAGTGAGTTCACTTGTCAAGCTTTTAGTTATTACTGAATGGTCATTGGTGAAATGTTGAACATCTTGTTGTTTATGTTCAAATGCCTCCAATTGATAGCTAAATAATAGATTGTGAGAACAAAATCCCAAGTATATGCTTGGGGCATGCTTTATAGATGTTGCAGTATTGATTGGTATAAGACTAACATATAATTCTAAGTTCTCCCATATTTAATTAAATTCTAGCCAGAAGTCAAATATTTCTCATATAATAATTTTCTTATGTGCGATATAGTCACCTATGCTCCATCACATCACACTAAAATGAACTCTAAAAGAAAGTTGAAAATATATATTAGAATTACTTGAACTACATCATTATTATATCATTTAAATCCTTACACAAGGCAATGTAAACTGAAAGTTTAAATGATAATGTATTTGCAAAGTAGAGAAAAACAAATTATAAATGCATTTTCTTTACAAGGTGTGGACACCCAATTTTGTTCAGGTTAGAAAAAAATCAAATAAAAAAAGAAGAAAAGAAGAGAAAAATATATTTTGGGCTCATGAACACCCAAAACCTATTTTTACTCAAGAACCACTCACCCTTTGACCCAAAACCAATTGCCCATCAACCTAAGCCCACATGAATAAAAATTAAAAGAAAAAGAAAAAGGTTAAGCTCTTCCTCGTAAAAATCCCTCCCCTTGATAACTCCACAATGTATAGTTATTTGTGCCCCATATCTGTATTTCTCTAATTGCTTAAGTCCTTGTATTTATGCATATTTAAAAAGTTTTATTCTTATATTTGCTATATTCAATTATGATACCTTTCCTGCATGTAATTGAGCAAACTGTGCATATTATTTGATTGATTAAGTGGAATTGCAACTGTTATTGATTTGGTGATTTATTTACCGTCAGAAGGGCTCCAAACGAGATGATATATAGAGCATGTGAGCAAAAACGGGAAGAGAAAGCCAAATTGAAGACATACACTACAACGCCGCGGTGTAGGCATATCAATGTCGCGATGTGGTTCATCCCCTGCATCAAAGTAAGAGAGCTACGCATTTTGTATGCCGCGACGTGAAGAATGGATGTCACGGCGTCCCTGACCTAAATTGAAGCGCGCCGCAGTGTGAGATGTTGAATGTCACGGCGTAATTCTATTTTCTGAGTCTATAAATAGAAATTTAACAGATTTTTTAAAGAGAACTTCCTGAGTTTAGAGAAGCTGCGCTAGGTTTTCACATTCTGGGCTGAATGGAGGCTTAGGGAGGCCTGGTTGACAGTCATCTTCTTCATGGAAGGAGATTAAAGTATCAAATCCTCATCTATGAGTTTTCTTCCTCTTCTCTCTTTGCTTTTCTCTCTTTCCTCTATTCTGAACATATATTTTTGTTGTATAAATTCGTGTTCAATGTTTAGTCAAGCTGTATTTAGGAATTACTTTGAATCTTTGTATGGATATTAATGATTTTGTCTTACTTTGAGTTTATATTGATGTTTGGTTTTATTCTTCTATACCTATGCTTAATGCTTGCTCTTGTTTGGCTAACAATTGCATGATCTTAGTGTTGCAAATGAACTAGATATAGGGATTTGTGGATGTGGATATGGATATAGTATGGTTGATGCATGTTCGACGAGTTCAATTGGCTTAGATGAATTGATTCGCTAATGTGATAGAAATATACCTCTTAGTCATGCATAGCATGTGTTTGAGAATAGATTGTTCATGAGTGGAGTTTGCACTAGTTCTCACGGAAACATAGTAAATTAGGTAAATGAAATTATGGTTAATTGCGCTAGACATAGGCTTTTAACTAAAGTAGATTATCAAGCTAACATAACTAATCATTAATGTTGCTTATAAGGATTACATGTCATTAGTTGAAGTAGAAGGTGAAAAAGGATTTCCTAAATCTATAAACCATTATCTTTATTGTTTTGTAGACTTTAGATTTAGTTTCTATACTTTTGACCTATTTTATATGTTTTTGAATAGAATTTAGCTAAGCTATTGGTTATTATTTAGTAATGGAAACCATTTATCCTTGTGGGAATGAACTTATACTCTGTATCTGTATTACTTGTATGACCCGTGCACTTGCGGCCTAATAAAGGGACAAACAAGTTTTTAGCGTCGTTGCCAGGGATAACGGTTTAATTCTATAGTGTTAATATCAACAATGAGTTTAGTTGGTTCTAATTCAAGCTGTATAGTTCTTTTTCATTCAAGTTTCCATTCTTTGTAGTTTAGGTACAATAAATGGAGGATGAACTTCATCATTCGAGGCCTTTGTGGGAGCTCGAGACACCACAATGGAGAACCTTAATCAGGCGAAAGAAGGCCCACCATCCAATCCATCCATTTTGGGATCAAACCGGCCATAATCGAAAGAGTTAACAGTTTGCCTTGACAAAGTCCTGTTGGGACTATAACTCAGACCCTTCTTGGGAAGGAACCCAGGTTTTTATGTTATTGTTAGTTTTTATGTTTTTAGTAAGTTTTAAGTCTTAAATATGTTATTAAGTTTAGTTTTGTATCTTTAGTTAGTTTTTAGGCTTTTCTTTAGTATTAAGTCTTATATATGTTAGTATTTTTATTTTTTGTATTCTTGTAGTTAGTATGTTTGATTTTTGAAGCCTTAGTTAGTTTTAAATCATATATATACTAGCACTTTGATTTTTGATGTTTTAGTTAGTTTGTATGTGTTTGTTAAGTTTTGAGTCATATATAGGTTAGTATGCTTGATTTTTGTACTTGTGTTAGTTTTTATGGTCTTAGTAAGTTTTAAGTTATATATGTATGTTAGTATGTAGGATTTTTGTAATTTGGTAGTTAGTATGTTGATTGTTGTAAGTTTAGTTAGTTTTTATGTTTATATTTAGTTTTAAGTTATATATAGGTTAGTATATGTGATTTTGTATTTTAATATTTTAGTTGTACATTGTGTGTTTTATCCTTTTGGACAAGTTTAAGATATATTGAGGACCTCTTTGGGCAAAATCCTGCAACAAAACTGAATTTGTTGTAGAGTTCTACATGCTGATCTATCACACCGCGGCGTGAGTCTGTTGCACGCCGCGGCATGACCGTTATTTCTATGCGTTTCAAGCCAAGTCGAGAGAAATCAATGTTGCAGTGCAAGCATATCAATGTCGCGGCGTGCCCTTTAAAATTTGTCTTTAAAAAAAAGACTTGTTTTGGGTGCTACTGAAGGCATCCATTCTGATCAAATACCGTGGCATGGATGTTGTGTGCTGCGGTATGTTGTCCTGTAGTGTATATATTGTACATTGTTAGTTTATTTTAAGTGTTTTTAAATATTTATAGTATACTCAGCTCTCACATTTCAGATGTTGATAGGTCAGGTTCCCTAGACACCATGGACAGTGAGGACACTGTTTCACTTAAGTTTAGGGGAGTATCATTACATGTTTTGGTTATTATAATGTTGAATTTGTATAACATGTTTTGATATTTTGAGTATGCAATAATGATAGTCAGTATGTTATCATGATCATATGCTGAGTTTGACTATTATTGATTGGATAGATGCTAGTATGGACTTGGTTGTTCAATGATATAAATAGTTGCAATATGATTACTTTGAGCGAAACCATAGGTGATCAGAAGCATGTGAAACAATTTAGTCACTTTTTATGTATGATTTATATCCCACTTAGATGCAAGTGTAACTTTGAAAATGATAAGAGTGCATGTCTAGAGAAAGCTTATGGATGTACATGTATAGTTTCGATTATCCTAGAAGTTGTTTTTAAACTCTCTTGAGGAGAAATCCTAGATTATGCATGATTGAGGAAATGATTAGGGCATTGTTTGGACCGATTGAGCCTTTCAAGCCTACCTTGATATGATGATATCTCTAGGTCCCATTTTGAAGCCTGATAATTGTTTGGCCTTATATGTTTTTTATTCTCTCACGTATTCTTTACCCTATTAACCATTCTAATGCATGTGAAAGCAATGCATTTTCTTCTTACCTTCATTGTTTGTTGAATACATGATGTGTTCTTTCTTGAAGTGAGTCCAGTGAATAGGGGTATATATGTTTAAGAAAAAAATGAGCTTGAAGGAACCAAATGCAATAACAAGAAATTGCTTTGTAAAATTAAAAAAGAACATGAGAAAAGAGAAAAACAAAGCAAACAAAGAAAGAAGAAAAGTAAAAAATGAAAAGCATTGCATGGTTCTGGCAAGTTGTGATCCTTCACTATTGATTACCCTGATAGTATCACTTGATGGCTCAAGTTTTGAAATGATATGTTTTGTTTCTCAATATTTGTATGTATCATTTCCCTTCTTTTCTTATGCCCATTACCATTGGCCTTACATTATAAGCTGTAAAGAACTTCTTGATCCCCAACTGTGTATGGTTTACATTAGTGGAAAGAGAGTTTAGATTCAATTTTACGGATTTTATGATTCATATACATGTATGCTTATAAACTTATTTGAATATGTATAACTTGAATAGGAGAAGTTTATCTTGCATGTTCGTGGAAAATGTGATTTGCATGAAAGGATGCTAGATTGTTAGCATGTTTAGGATTGTGTATGTGTGGGTTCATTATGAGATTTTTGTATTTATTGAGGACCGATGCAATCATTCTATAATAGTAAATATTTAAATGAAAATTGAAATTAAAAGTTGCTGAATGCATGTTGAAAGATAAAATTATCAAGAAAGTTTACTTAGTCATACCTTGTTTTGCTCGAGGACAAGCAAAAGGTTAAGTTTGGGAGTGTGATAACTCTATAAGGTGTAGTTATTTGTGCCCCATATATGTATTTCTCTAATTGCTTAAGTTCTTGTATTTATGCATATTTGGAAGGTTTTGTACTTATATTTGTTATATTCAATTCTAATACCTTTTCTATATGTAATTAAGCAAACTATGCATATTATTTGATTAATTAAGTGGATTTGTAACTGTTATTGATTTGGTGATTTCTCTATCGTAGGAAGGGCTCCAAATGAGATGATATATGGAGCATGTGAGCAAAAACTGGAAGAGAAAGCCAAATTGAAGACATACAATACAACACCGCAGCGCAGGCATATCAATATCGTGGCGTGGTTCATCCCTTGCATCAAAGTCAAAGAACTACGCATTTTGCACGTTGCGACATGAAGAATGGATGTCGCGGCATCCTTGACCTAAATTGAAGCGCGTCACGACGTGAGAAGTTGAATGTCATGGTGATGTGTGTGAAACAACATCATATTTTGTTTTGTTTTGTGTGCATTTTTATGCATTTTAGGCATTTTAGTGTTCCTTTTTATTTATTTTTCTCCTTAGTTCGGATAACTGCGGTGTTTTTAGTGTTGTTGTGCAGGATTGGTGCTTAATTAATCTTGAAATGGATGGAAAGCTTGCATAATTGAAGTTGGAGCTTAAAGGATAGCAATTTGGGACAAAAAGCTCACTCCAGAGAGTTCTATGGCCTGTCTATGGAATTCCCCACAGCCATGGATCGAGCAGCTGTGTGAAAAAGCAAAAAGGAATTTCCAGAGAATTCCACGGCCTGGCCGTGGAATGATCCACGGTCGTGGAACTCAAACAGTAGGTTCCACGGCCTGACCGTGGATCGCAGTACGAGTCAGATTTTAAGTTTTATTTTTTATTTCTTTTTATGGGCTGAGACCAAAGAAAACCCCTAGGGTATTTATAGATGTTCTGAATACAATATTAGGTTCCAAATTTGGTTTAGAATGAGGCACATTGGGAGGCTCATGATCTTCATCTTTCTCCTCTCTTTTCTCTTTGATTACGGGTTTGGATGTTCTTGAATTTGATTTCTTGTTTCTTCTTCTCCATGTGTGAGTAGTTTCTTTTATTTCTAAGATTGGGCAATGCCCTTTGATACATTGATGATGATTAATTGACTTTGTTTACCCCTTTTTATTAATCTTGAATGTTCTTTGATTCAATCCTTATTGTGCTTATTCATGTGAATTTACTGGCCACATATTTGCATCTCATAGACATTTAGGGACGTACTGAGAGGTGAACCTAAGTGTTGGAACCATAAGAATTGAACTTAAGGTCTAAATCACGAGAGTAGGTTCAGCTTTTCGAGGATTTAATGAATTACCATAATGCGTAATGGGTTCAATTTAAATTCAATTACCACGAGAGTAGGAATTGGTTTAATTGGGCACAGTTCTTGTCTCTTGAGAAAGAACATTAATTAATTTAGGGTAATTCACCTTCAATTGAATTTCAATTTTAATAAAAAGATTATCAATTAGGAGTCTTGTATCATTGTGGTTACCCCTAATCTTGGAAGCTTTCTTGAATTTGAAAATCTTTCTTAACAATTTGCTGTTTTGATTCTCAACTCTGCATCTTAACTTTTATTTATTTAATTATTTGGTTACTACATTTTATTCACTTAATAATCATATTCCTTTTTGTTTAATTAATTGAATTAATTAATTAATTGGTATTCATAGACATGGTCCCTGTGGACTCGATCTTTTTATTACTTGACGACGAAACCGTACACTTGTGGATTTCATACACCAAGTTTTTTGTGCCGTTGTCGGGGACTGTGTTTTTCTTGAATATCAGTTTAATTTTTAATTTAATTATTTTAAACCCTTTTCACTATTGTCTTGTGTTCTCTTTGACTCTCTGCAGGTAATTTCTCTTGTTTATGCGAAGTACTAGACGTTCCGGGACTCTTGAAGAAGCAGATCCTGAAATTGAAAGAACTTTTCATAGAAGGAGAAGACAACAAGGGCAAAGAGCGAGAGAAATACTTGAGCCAACGCTTGTCATGGTTGCACCTGCGGATAATAGACCGCTTGAAGAGTATGCAGCCCCTAATGCTTGGGGTTTGCGTTCTAGAATTGCTCGGCCAAATATTGAAGCTAGACAGTTCACTAT
Source organism: Ormosia emarginata (assembly GCA_029884605.1). Taxonomy (NCBI): domain Eukaryota; kingdom Viridiplantae; phylum Streptophyta; class Magnoliopsida; order Fabales; family Fabaceae; genus Ormosia; species Ormosia emarginata. Next base: position 2,068,125 of record JAQQTP010000058.1, on the reverse strand, counting down.
ACCACCTGTTTTACTCTCTATGATAAGGCAAAACTAGTTTGGAGGATTGCCATCAGAGGACTCAAATGATCATGTGGATATGTTCTTGGAATTCTGTGAGACCCTCAAGATTGAAGATGCCTCTATTGATGTTATTTGCCTTCGTATCTTTCCATTATCTTTGAGAGATAGAGCTAGAGCTTGGTTGAAGTTAGTTCCTGCTGAGACAATCACCACTTGGGACCAATTAGAGCAAGCTTTCTTGGACAAATTCTTCCCACCTTCCAAGACTACTCATCTTAGGACCCAAATCACAAGCTTCGTTCAGAAAGATGAAGAGTCATTGTCGGAAGCTTGAGATAGATATAAGGCTTTGCTGGAAGCCTGCCCACACCATGGGTTAGAAAAATGGTTGATCATCCATACCTTCTATAATGGGCTAGAATATTCTTCGAAGGTATCTCTAGACTCCGCAGCTGGTGGAGCTTTGATGAACAGAAGACTGACAGAAGCTTATGAGATCGTTGAGAGTGTTGCCACAAATCATCACCAATGGGCAAATGAAAGAGGTAATAACCCGAGAAAACTCTCGGGAGGTAAGTTTGAGGTAGACATGGTTGATTTAATTATGTCAAAATTTGATTCTTTGAATAAACGTTTTGACATGCTTGAAAAGCCTCATGTAAATGCTATAGGTACCTCTAACAATTTTTGTGAGATTTGTGGAGCATAGGGACACATGGGTGCTGAATGCTAAGTTGGAATTGGCTCCTCACAAGGTGCACCAGTGGAACAAATGGAATCATGCCACAATTTCCATGACTTCAACCAAAAGGGGAGGATTGATCCATATTCCCAAACTTACAACCTCAGTTGGAGGTCACATCCCAACTTCTCCTACCGGAATAATCAATACCAAGCTGGGCAAGGTAATGCTAAACCTTCTTCTAGATTCCAACAAGTACAAAAATCTAAAGTTGAGTCTCTTCTTGAGAATTTTGTTGAGAGTCAATCTAAGCAAAATGAGGAGTTTAGGCAACTTAGGCAAGTTGTGACTGAGCCATTAGAGAGTTGTCATCTAAGGTTGAAAATTTGGCCATTCATAATAAGATGTTGGAAACCCAGATTACCCAACTTGCAGACACTTCACATAGGCAACATGGTAAGTTTCCTGGTCAACCTGAAATAAATCCAAGTAATGAACACTGCATGGCTGTTAGTTTGAGAAGTGGTAAGAAATTAGAGGATCCCAAGGGTAAGGGGGTGAGTGACAAAGATGAGGGGAATGAGGAAAAAGACACTAAGACACAACCCTTAGAGGAAGAGGAAACTAATGAGAAGGTGTCTAAGTATGTACCCCCTGAACCATACTAACCCCCAGTGTCATTCCCTCAAAGATTGGCTAAGGCCAAGCTAGATAGACCATTTGGGAAGTTCCTAGAGGTCCTTAAGAAATTATACATTAATGTACCCTTCACTGACACATTACAACAAATGTCTACCTATGCAAAATTTCTTAAGAACATTTTGTCTAATAAGAGAAAGTTAGAGGAATATGAGACAATAGCTTTAACTGAGGAGTGTAGTGCTTTAATTCAAAATAAATTGCCTCCTAAGCTTAAAGATCCAGGTAGCTTTTCTATTCCTTATTTGATTGGAAACACAAATTTTGATAAAGTTTTATGTGATTTGGGAGCTAGTGTCAATCTTATGCACCTTTCTGTGTACAAGAAATTAGAGGTGGGTGAACCAAAACCCACAACTATCTCCCTTTAATTAGCAGATCGGTCTGTCAGATACCCCGTAGGCATCTTGGAGGATGTTCCTATTAGAGTGGGTAAGTTTTTCATACCTGTTGATTTTGTTGTGATTGACATGGAAGCAGATGCTAAAATACCAATCATGCTTGGGCGTCTATTCCTCACCATTGGAAGGGCAATTATTGATGTCCACGAAGGGAAATTGACTTTACAATTGAACAATGAGGAAGTAGTTTTTAATGTTTTCAATTCTAAAAAAAATCTCAATTCATTTCATTCATGTAATCACATAGATGCTACTGACGTTGTGAACAGTGTTGTGCTTTCAGATATGCAAGAATATGTGACTAATGTTATGTTAGAGAAGACCTTGCCCAAGGCTGCTACTAAGTTCAAGAAGGCTAAGCCTTGCAAGAATGGACCAAAGAAGCAGAATGACAAATGCGTCAAGAAGCGTGAATTCAAACCAGGGGATAAAGTTCTTATTGATAACTCGTTTCTATGTTTCTGTCCTAATAAGTTATGGTCAAAATGGTCAGGACCATATGAGATTGTTTGAGTCTTATCCTACGGTGTGCTTGAGGTGAAGAAAGAAGGCAATGAGTCATTCATGATCAATGGCCAAAGAGTGAAACACCTTGAAGAAGGAGTGGGGACTGAGTACTACTCCATTGACATCACCTGAGCTCAAAAACTAGACCAGAGTCTAGCTAATGACTTTAAACAAGCGCTTCTTGGGAGGTAACCCAAGTTTCCTTGTTTTTCCTTTATTTTATTTCCTCTTTTTCTTTTAATTTTGTGTGTTAGATTGTTAGTTTGATATTTGTCTCGTGGATTTTGTCTAGATTTGACCCTTTTTGAAGCTAAATTTAGAAGGAGAGTGAAGTCAGAAAGTTCCACATCCAGCCCATAGAAAATTCCATGGCCATGGAATGAAAACCAGAAGAAAATATCAAAGTCAGAGAATTCCATGGCGTGGCCGTGGATCCAACCATGGCCGTGGAATTCAAGGGGCCCCAAAAAAAAAAGAAGGAAGTCAGCACCCTTTCCCACCACCGCAGTGACTTCTTTTCTTTTATTCCTTCTCCAGTTATAGATTTTTACATTAGGGACAATGTAAGTTCTAAGCTTGGGAGGGTATTTTCATTTTTATTTTCATTGTAGATCATTACTCTCATGCATTCTCATGTCTCATATTACATTGCATCTTCTTGTTGCATTTTCACACCATCATATCTCTTGGCTTTTCGGTTTAACTTTGTGTCCCTCTCTTTTGAGGATTTTGAGATGGTATTGATTTGGAACCTAATTTGTTGATTCTTATGGTAGGCAACAGACATTGTTTTAATTGATAGTGGAGGTGATTTCTTGATAGTTGATAATTAGCACATGTTCTCTGAATTTGTACTTCACATTGATTTTTGAATCTCTAAATATGAGTTTTGAGCTTATGGGATTTATGCACTACATGATTTTTACTCCCATTCTTTGTGTTGAGTGATCATTCCTCATTGATTTTGTGCTCTAGAACTTGATTTGAAACCATTTTAAGGCGAAATTTTTGTATGCATGCTTGAATGTGATTAAGGCATCTTAGGTATTTTTTTGGCCTTCTGAAATTGTTACACTTTCATCTACTAGTGTCCATTTTGAGCTTATTGTATAATTATTTTTCTTGATGCCTATGATGATACATTGTCGGTGATCATTTAGAATATTGAATGGAGTAATTTGGGTTTGAATGTTGTATTGGGAATCATGTGTTTTGAAAATGAAGTCTCTTCTCTTTGAAAAAAAATTAAGGAAAAGAAAAAAGAAAATAAAAGAAAAGCATGAGATGAAAGCTTGAAAAGAAGGAAAAGAAAGGAAGAAAATGTGGAGTTATGCTCTTGATTAAAAAAATATTTTTGCTCCATTTATGTTCTATTGGGTTTCTTGTGCTTATTGAAAATTTTGTTAACCCCTTGTGCATACTTTCCTTTCTCTATCCTACCTAACATCATTCCCTTGGCCCCATTACAATCCTTGAAAGATCTTTTGATTCTTGCATGCATGTTGATTATTAGTGAAAATTTGGCTTCTTATCAAGCTTATGAAAGTATTGTTTCTTTGAGAAATCTTGAGAGCATTGTATTCACCTTTAAACACTTTGAGTGTGGTTAGTAGAGTGAACCTAATTTAGTGAGAAGCATGATTTCTGAGAACTTTAGCCTCTAATTGGACTTGATTTTGATTACCTCTCTAATTCTTGGTTTGCCTTTGCCTATTGCTTGGTTGGATGTTTTCTCGGGTTCCTCATTCATTATTGTCTCTTGATCCAATTTCTTGGTTTGGTCTTAGTTATTGCTTGGGGACAAGCAAAATCTTAAGCTTGGGGAGATTTGTTGTATGTGAAATAATATCATATTTTGTTTTATTTTGCATGCATTTTTATGCATTTTAGTTTACCTTTTTATTTGTTTTTCTCCTTAGTTCGGATAACTGCGGTGTTTTTGGTATTGTTGTGCAGGATTGGTGCTTAATTAGCCTTGAAATGGATGGAAAGCTTGCATAATTGAAGTTGGAGCTTAAAGGATAGCAATTTAGGACAAAAAGCTCACTCCAAAGAGTTCCACGACCTGCCTGTGGAATTCCCCACGGTCATGGATTGAGTAGCTGCGTGAAAAAACAAAAAGGAATTTCCAGAGAATTCCACGACCTGGCCGTGGAATGATCCACGGCTGTGGAATTCAAACAGCAGGTTCCACGGCCGTGGATCGCAGTACGAGTCAGATTTTAAGTTTTAATTTTTATTTCTTTTTATAGGCTAAGACCAAATAAAACCCCTAGAGTATTTATAGTTGTTCTGAATACAATATTAGGGTTCCAAATTTGGTTTAGAATGAGGCACATTGGGAGACTCTTGATCTTCATCTTTCTCCTCTCTTCTCTCTTTGATTATGGGTTTGGATGTTCTTGAATTTGATTTCTTGTTTCTTTTTCTCCATGTCTGAGTAGTTTCTTTTGTTTCTAGGATTGGGCAATGCCCTTTGATACATTGATGATGATTAACTGACTTTGTTTATCCTTTTTATTAATCTTGAATGTTCTTTGATTCAATCCTTATTGCGCTTATTCATGTGAATTTACTGGCCACATATTTGCATATCATAGATATTTAGGGATGTACTAAGAGGTGAACCTAAGTGTTGGAACCATAATAATTGAACTTAAGGTCTAAATCACAAGAGTAGGTTTAGCCTTTCGAGAATTTAATGAATTACCATAATGCGTAATGGATTCAATTTAAATTCAATTACCATGAGAGTAGGAATTGGTTTAATTGGGCACGGTTCTTGTCTCTTGAGAAAGAACATTAACTAATTTAGGGTAATTCACCTTCAATTGAATTTCAATTTTAATAAAATGATTGTCAATTAGGAGTCTTGTATCATTGTAGTTACCCCCAATCCTGGAAGCTTTCTTGAATTTGAAAATCTTTCTTAACAATTTGTTGTTTTGATTCTCAACTTTGCATCTTAACTTTTATTTATTTAATTGTTTAGTTACTACATTTTATTCACTCAATAATCATATTCCCTTTTGTTTAATTAATTGAATTAATTAATTAATTGGTATTCATAAATATAGTCCCTGTGGATCCGATCTTTTTATTACTTGATGACGAAATTGTACACTTGCGGATTTCACACACCACATGGCATAACTCTATTTTCTGAGTCTATAAATAGAAATTTAACAAATTTTCTAGAGAGAGCTTGCTGAGTTTAGAGAAGTTGCGCTAGGTTTTCACGTTCTGGGCTGATTGGAGGCTTAAAGAGGCCTGGTTGGAGGCCTAAAGAGGCTTGGTTGGAGGCCATCTTCTTCATGGAAGGAGATTAAAGCATCAAATCCTCATCTATGAGCTTCCTTCCTCTTCCCCCTTTGCTTTTCTCTATTCCCTCTAATTTGAACATGTATTTTTGTTATATAAGTTCGTGTTCAATGTTTAGCTAAGTTGTATTTATGAATTACTTTGAATCTTTGTATGGATATTAATGATTTTGTCTTACTTTGAGTTTATATTGATATTTGGTTTTGTTCTTCCATACCTATGCTTAATGCTTGCTCTTGCTTGGCCAACAATTGCATGATCTTAGTGTTGTAAATAAACTAGACATAGGGATTTGTGGATATGGATATGGAATGGTTGATGCATGTTCGATGAGTTCAATTGGCTTAGATGAATTAATTCGCTAATGGGATAGAAATATACCTCTTAGCCATGCATAGCGTGTGTTTGAGAATAGATTGTTCATGAGTGGAGTTTGCACTAGTTCTCATAGAAACATAGTGAATTAGGTAAATGAAATTATGATTAATTGCGCTAGACATAGGCTTTTAACTAAAGTAGATTCTCAAGCTAACCTAACTAATCATTAATGTTGCTTATAAGGATTACATGTCATTAGTTGAAGTAGAAGGTGAAAAAGAATTTCCTAAATCTCTAAACATTATCTTTATTGCTTTGTAGACTTTAGATTTAGTTTCTATACTTTTCACCTATTTTATATATTCTTGAATAGAATTTAGCTAAGCTATTGGTTGTTATTTAGTAATGAAAGTCATTTATCCTCGTGGGAACGAACTTATACTTTATATCTGTATTAATTGTATGACCCGTTGCAGCCTAATAAAGGGACAAGCACCCCCCTCATTCCTTCATTTAGTTAGGCAGAAAATGAGAGGAAAGAAAATGGAGGAAAAGAAAAAGGGTAGATTTTAACAACTTCCCTTGTTTAGATGAGCAAATAAAATACAGAGAAAAGAAAAAATGATAATGGGTCCCACAAAAAACTTTTCTCTATAGCTTAGTGAAGAAAATGGGAAGATAAAAGGGATGACTTGTGAAATTATAACTTTTCCCATCATCTATTCCTCCCCCATTCTTCCACTAAGAACAGTCACCACCACACTGTAAAAGGGTGACAACACAAAGAAATTAAACAATATGGGTGAAAAAGGCCTCAGGAAGGGGAAGGTCAAGGCAAACGTTACGACGTCGTTGTGGTGGCGACTGAACATTCCTCATGGGTGTTGGAGTTGTGGATTTGTAGAGAGGAAAACACCCAATACCAAGATAGTTTGTCCACAAACCACAACATCAGCAAGAGGATGAAGATGGTACAAATGTGAGGGAAAAGCATAAATGCTTTCTCCAAAATATGGAGGGGACAGTCATGGGGTTAGGGCTAGGGATTAGGATAATCATGGGGTAGGGATAGAGAATGAGAGATATTTAGAAATGAGAAAAAAAAGTATTTAAAAAATTGAAGTTTAAGTATTTTTATATATTAAAACATTTTGAATTAAATTAATATGTTATAATTTATATGTTAATATTTACAATTACAGTAATTAATATTTATTACAAAATTAAGTTTTTTAATTTAAACAAAAATTTCTTTAGAGATATAAAATAACATACGCTTATAGTTTATTATAATTATAATTATATTATAATTATAATAAGGATATATAAGTCATTTTATATTTACACAATTTTTTCTCTTATTTTTTTAATACAATTCTAATTTTCTTTCCTTTCATTTCTCTTCATCCAAATATATAGGTAAAAAACTCATTTTTTTTATTCATTTTCTCTTATCCTATTTTCTTTCTTCCCATCTTTTTGCCTTTCATTTTCTCTCATGCATCCAATCGTCTTCCCACTCCTAAAATTGTTGCTTCATCCCATGCACCTGTTGAATCATCTACACTAGTTTCTGAATCCAACAACTAAGTGGACGGGGAGGAGGTTATGGTGGTCCTCGTCCTTGTTGCACCTTTTGCAACAAATTTGGTCACATTGAGGAACAATGCAGAACCAAAGCTAACTAGCAATGTACCTTCTGCAAAAAAATTGATCGTATTGAGGAACAATGCAAAACCAAGGCCAAGCAACAGTCTAAAACTGTGAATGTTGCTCAAGTTGTCTTATCTAACTAATCTAATGAGGTTTCCCTCTCTGCCACCGAGTATAATGAGTATATCTGACTCAAGGCAACCATACAGTCCATTATACCTGTCATTCAGACTGGTAATCCTGTAGCCTTTCTTTCATAGTCTTCATCTTTGAGACCTTGGATTCTTGATTTTCGTGCTTCTGATCATATGTCTAGTAACAAATCCCTTTTCTCCGACCTTACCTATATAGATACATGATCGCCCTGCATGTGATTATGTATTAATTTAGGTGATATTACTGTAAATGCATGAATCGAACAAGTAATAAAGAATGAGTAGAATATCGTTCCCACAAGGAATTAGTTTATCAAGTACCATTTCTCTAATATTAATACTATATAAGCAACTAATAATTAAGAGTGATTCAAAACAATTCAAGACACAAAATTATAAAAGACAAAAACACACAAGAACACACGAAATTAAGAGGGAAAAGAGAGAACAAAGCACACAAATGCAAAATACATTAAGGATGCAAGCACATGAAATTAAAACACTACAAATCTGACTTCACTTAATTCAACAATTTATCATAGATAATAGAGTAGCTTTGGAACCTTCATTCTAATTAATTTATAGTCATTCAATTAATGGGGAGAATCCCTTAATTAATTAAAACCTAATTCCTTGGCGAGTTAATTCTCTTTAATTATCAAAGCCTAGTCAATTCCTTGATCTAAACCTCAACTCTTAAAGACATGACCTTCACTCTATGGATTCTTATGGAAAATACTGCAATTCTCTCGCACAACCTATAATCTTTATTCCTATATGATTATAAATCAAGGAACTTATTATTTATGTCTAAGTCATATGCAAACCTTTCGATTCTACACACATCTCACTAAATCAATTTATGAATGACTAATTCATAAAAACATTAAAAACCATAATAAGCACTCAAATTGAATAAAAAAGAAATTAATTAAAAAACTAATCTTAATACATGTCGATTGAATCAAGTTACATCTTCATCCTAGAAACACACAAATTTAGCTACTTATGACAAAAGAGAAGAAGAGATAGGAAGAGAAAAGAGAATTCATCATGATAGAACCATAGAGAAGAAACTAAAACACTTTCAATAGTGATTCGATCTTCAACTCCATGAGAACTCCATGACGACTCCTCCTCCTCTCCTAGGGCTCGTTCCCTCGCTGCCTTTGAGCATCTCAAAACTCTATATTTTTTGTGTATTTTTTTAACCAAAAGAGAGCTCCTTTGCTAAACTCATTTTTTCCTTTTATAGAATAGCTGACAATTTTTCCTATCTAATTTGCACAATTTTTATCACCCTCTAAATGACCGAATCTGCCCTCAATCTCAATAGATGGGAATATTTTATGTTAGCTTGTCAATGCCACAAACGACACATCATATGATCTTTGTAGCCCAAGATATTGCTCAATTAATGAGGAATGGTCAGGATAGTGCGAGAATCTGAGTTTTGCTTCAAATCAAATCTCTTTAAGATCCAATCTTCAACCTAATCTTTATTTAAGATTTTGCATCAAAATAAAGCTCTAATTAACATCTAAGAATAAGATAAGAATCCTTCAAATATTTATCTTTAGGAATTTCTTATTTTTGCACAAAATCTGATATGATTTTATCCTGAAAATTCAAATACAACTAAGTGAAGAGATAATTATTTAAAAATAAATTTAAAATAAGTAAAAATAAACAAAATCTAAATAAAAATAAATTAAAAATCTTAATAAATAAATCTAAAAGATGAGTGTATTTTACACTCATCAATACACTACCTAGTGTTACTTTAGCCAATGGTTCTCAAACCAAAGTCCAAAGCATTGGTCAAACTAATCACCTTCCCACTCTATCTTTAGATTATACACTGTTTGTACCTGGTTGTTGATAACTCCATGAAATGGTGTTACTGTGGCCCTATATTTGTGCTTTATTAATTGGTTAGTCTTTGTTATTTAGCGCATTTGAAAGATTTTAAGCTATATTCATTAATTTCAATTGTGACATCTTTCTATATGTTTTCTGAGTAAATTGGTATAATTCTTTCAATGAGTATGTGAACTTGCTATTGTCATTAATATGGTGACTTCTTAATTGTAAGAAGAGCTCAAAATGAGTATAATAGTGTAGGACTTTGAGCTGCATGGGAAAAGAAAGCACAAGGTGAAGTTCAGCATTCAACACTGTGGCGTGGGCAAGTTAGTGCCGTGGCATGTTGCATCCCCTATTTTTGGTAGAGAGCTATGAAATTTGCATGTTGCGACGTGAAGAATGAGCGTCATGGCATTCTGACCTAATTTCAACACGTGCTGCAGTGTGACATGTGGAGCGCTGCAACGTGAAATAGAAATTTGAAGCCTATAAATACTGTTCTATCAAATTTCAGAAGGAGAACATTTTTGTTTTTAGAACATAGCCGTTAGGGTTTATTTGTAACACTGAAAAGAAGCCAAAAAGACCAAAGTTGGAGGTCAAATCCTTCCACAAGGAGGATTCAAGCACCAAGGATCACCATTATTAAGCTTGCAACCTTCTCTCATTCATCTTCCTTTCTTTTCTGATCATGACAATGAGTATTTGTAATATATTTTCGTTTATCATGAGTGGCTAGGCTGCGCATAAGGATTTCTTTGGATCTTTCTATGAATATTGATGATTTTGTGAACCTTTAAGTTAATATATATGGTTTGGGATTATTTAATCATATTGTTCCTAATGCTTATGAATGTTTGGCCAATGTTTAATATGTTTTGATTAAATCTAATGAACCTAGACATAGGAATTTGGATTTAAGATCATGAATATGGTTGATACATGTTTGATTTCATTCAATTAGCTTGAATAAATTGATTAGCTAATAGGATAGAAATATTCCTATTGGTCATGCATGGTTATTATTGAGAAGTGCGCTTAAGGAGTGGAAATTTACTCTAGATCTTATGGACACATAGTGACTAGGTAAACGAAGCATGATTAAATGACCTAGACATAAGCTTTTAACTGAATAAGATTCTCAAGCCAACAAATTTCATATCATGTATATTGATAAAGAGGTTTGCATATCATCAATTGAAGTAGAAGGTGAAGAAGGATTCCATATTCTTTAATCATTAACTTTAATTCTAACTAGCTAGCATTTAAGTTTTTTCATTAGTTTACACATAACTTTCTCAATTTGAATGTTCTTAGATAGAAATTATTAAGCTATTGGTTAATAGTTAGTTCTGAGTTAGCAATAGTCCTCGTGGGAACGATATCTGACTCCTAGCTACACTACGAGTGCGATCCGTGCACTTACAGTAAGCAAAAGAGCGAACAATTGTCATTTTAATTTGATATCTATAAGCAAACTTACTCATGCACTGTCATATTCTATTATCTTTGTTAATGATATCGTTCTTGTACAGGATCGGGGTACCAGACAAACAATTGGAGTAGGATGTGAGTCTCGAGGCTTGTATTACCTCATTGTTCTAGCATCTCTTATTGCTTGTTCTGCCATTGAGTCACCTGAAATTATTCATCAACCCTTAGGACATCCTAGTCTACAGAAATCATATGTTATGGTACCTAGTCTTTCTAAAGTATCAATACTAGAGTGTGAGACTTGTCAGTTGGGAAAGCATGTCTATAGTTCATTTCCTGAAAGAGTCAATAAACGAGCTAATGCTCCTTTTACTTTTATCTATTCAGATATTTGGGGTCCTAGTCGTGTCACTTTTACATTGGGTTATCAATATTTTGTTACTTTATTGATAATTTTTCCCATTGTTCTTGGTTATTTCTAAAGCAAATTGCTCTGACCTTTTTTTTTCCCCTTATTTAAAGGTTTTTATTCAGAAATTCAAACTCAATTTGATACATCTATTAGAATTCTGTGAAATGACAATGCCCGCAAATATTTTTCTTCCTCCTTTCAATCTTTTTTGACATCACAGGGCTATTTTACTTTAATCGTCATGTGCTCATACCTACAACAGAATGGTGTAGCTGAAAGAAAAAATCAACACCTAGTCAAAACTGCTCGTACCTTCCTCATTCACTTCAATACACTACTTCATTTTTAGGGTGACACAATCAAGACTGCATGTTATCTCTTTAATTGCATGCCTTCTTCTATCCTCCAAAATTAGGTGCCCTATTCTTTGTTGTTTTCGAACCAGGATCTCTATTCTCTTCCTTTTCATGTTTTTAGTTGTACTTATTTTGTGCATGACCTAACTTGTTTTGGCCACTTTTTTAAAAAAAATACCAAAAAGTTTTAATTATTTTACCATTTACAAGTACTTACCATTGCAAACCTTAACCTAATTCCCAAATTCACTTGTGCGCATATAAAAGCAAAGAGCAGTACATAATCACAACGTTGCACATCGCTAGCAATAGTCGCCACCCACCAACACTTGCCTCCATCTCCTACTGCCATCGCTAGCATTTGCCACCACCACCAATTCATGTCTTCACAAGTTAAGGTGTAGTCTGGTAGTTGTCTAGCACCCGTAGTTTTTCATCGCACCACCAATCCACCATCACGAGCCCCCATCGTCGCCACCTTTTTTGTCAATTGTTTTATTACTATTTCAATTTTTCTTATTTTGGATTCTCCTTTTGTTAACAAAATTTCAGGTAACCATCTTAATATTTCAAACATTTTGTTCAATAAGTTATGTACTTATAGTTTTTTATCTATTTAAAAATTTGGGCAAAGGAAAGATTAGATTCTGATCTCTTGCACCATGAGAGTTAACATATAATAGTTGTAATATTTATGAATTTATGTGTTTCTTTTTAAATTTTGGATAGGTTGATATGTTTAACTCAATAATCCACTTTATGTTGGGTGAGTTAGCATTTCTAACGTACTAAACCAAATAAGTGCCGAGTAGGTGAGTTTGACTTATTTTGATATCTTTAACACTATATTTGGATTGAGAGAAATAGAGGAGAAATAAAATGGAATGGGGAGAAAATTGATAGATTTTTGGATTTTCTCTAGTTTGGATATGGGAAGAAAAGGAGTATAAAGAAAAAACTAACATAGGTCCCACACAAATCTTTGTTAAAAAAATAAAAGAATGTCGAGTTGATATTATATTTTACAATTTTGCCCAAAGACATCTTTCATTGTGAGCAGAAGCTATTAAAGCAACTACTTTGGAGTTGATTATCGTTGCCATCAAACAATCAAGGGGAGGGACGGGAGGTGAACTCAACAATGAGATGTGAGAGAAGCAAGGGTCGATGGATTAGTAAGAGAGAGAGAGAGAGAGAGAATGGTTAATGAGGAAAGGGAAAGGCAAGGGCTGGAATCATAGTTGTATGACTTAGACCGGCCTAACCGGTTGGACCGAGAAAACTTGAGACTCGGTCTCTGGACTGGTCCGATTCTTATTTATTACGGGTTTTTGGTCTCTAGACCAATCTAGTTCTTATTTATTATGGGCTTTTGCAACGAGCCGATCAAACTTGGGTGACCAAGATGAACCGCCAGGATAGGTTGACCCGATTTTATCTCTTTTAATTAAAACTTTAAAAATGTAACTTATAGCACTTGAACACACTACTTAATAGTCCCTATCATAAAATATATTCTACCATTAGACCATATAATCTTACTTAGTAATGTATTCAATTTTTTAATTTTTAATTTATATTATTATCCAATTAATAGGATTTGAATACAATACCTAATAGTCTCTCATGAAATATATTCTACCATTAGATTACAATATTTTTATTAAGTAATGTATTCAATTTTTTAATTTATGTTATTATCCAACTAATATATTATTATCACTACTAGTTTAAAAGTTTTTTTTATTCATTTAATATTTTTTATTTAATTTTAATATAACATTTTATATAAAATAATTTTTTCATATAATATTTTTTATAAAAATATTTTTTTATTTAAATTTTTTAATTCAACTACTTAATTTATAATTAAATCACTAACTTGGTGACCTAACTTTATGATTAGATCGACCTTCAATCCAAGTTAAACAATTATGACTAGAGTTGTTCATTATTGTCATTGAATGGTAAAGGAGCAAGAGAAAAAAATGAGGTCACTAGCGTTATGTATAAACTTAACTGTAATATATATATATATATATATATATATATATATAAAACGTGAAAAAGGAGGAAATAGGAAAACAAAATATGGATTTGGAGATGTGTTAATGGGACAAGGGTGAGGTAATTATATATATATATATATATATAAATATATTAAAACGTGAAAAAGGAGGAAATAGAAAAACAAAATATAGATTTGGAGATGTGTTAATGGGACAAGGGTGAGGTAATTTTATTATGATTTAATTGAATATATATAAAAGTATTTTAAATAAAGATTTATACATTTAAACTATTTTAAAATTTGTAAATAATAATTACTTTTTAATAAATTATTTTATAATTTTTTAAACACTACTCATCTTTTCTTCATCCAAACATATAAAGAAAAAAAATACTTTTTTTATCAATTTTATCTTTTTACCATTTTCTTTTTTTCCATTTTTTTTTAAATTTTTTCTTTTCATTTTTTTCCTTATATTTTCTCTTCAATATCCGAACAAAGCAAAATTGACAAACATGCCCTTATTGCCAATCATTCAAACCCACGAGGACTGGGCAAAGGATATATGAAAATTGAAAAGTCAGTCAATGGTGTGTACTATGCTCAGAATGAATTCACTTATATATTTTTTTATAAGATAAAGTCACATAAAAAATAAATATAAATTTTTTTATTAATAAAATTTAATTAAAATATGTGAATTTTTTTATAATTTTTATATTTATTTTTTTATATAATTTTATCATGTAAAAAATTATATACTAAAATTTATTTCTACTATTATTATCCTCAGTTCTCCCATATCTACTTGGCATTTCACTTTATTAATAATAATAATAATAATATTCTAAATTCTAAGAAAAAAGATTTTTTTTTTTCTAATTCATAGTTCATAGACTAGATTTAACCTAACTTAAATCTACTTATATATTTTCATTGAACCAATTTTAAAATTTAGGCCTAACAAAATTATGGCCTTATTTGTGGTCGGGTTAAGATAAAATCAATTTAATATTTAAATAAAATTTATAAATTTAAATATTATATATAATTAAATTATAAAATTTTAAAAATATAAAATAAAAATTATTAAATATTTTATAATGTATATTTTAAAATATATTATAATAATAAAAAATATTAATTTATTAATTTTCATAAAATTATTAAAATATCCTATCAAATTAAATTTGATTAACTCAAAATATGAGCTAAATTTTATCCAAAAATTATATCAAATTTAATTTTAAAAAATCAACCCAGACAAATTAGTTTTGAGTTATCAGCGGGTGGGGCGCCATGAGCACTACTATAAAGCACAGTAAACAACTTTCAAATTTTGAAAATGTCATATAAAATTAGGAAAAAAAAAAGAAATTGACATAATCATTTTCTGGGAAAACAAAAATGAAGGACTAAAGCACTGTTTTTTATTCGCATCATTAGAAGTTTCTCATATACTGAGAGAAGAGAAGACAAAAAGAAACAAAGCCTAGAAAAGCAGAAAAAGAAGGTTTTGAAGCTGTGACTTGATCATCATCAATCTCTCTCCTTATGGCTGGGTATGTAATCTTCTCTCGCTTACTATGTTTGATTATCAAACTACGTTTTTCACTTGGTTTTCCCTCTGAAACATCATCGAAGAAGTACAAGAACATTGTCTCTGGAAACTGTTTTGTAACAATATTGTGTCTACTGATGAAGCACCCTTTTGTTTTCGAGCTTTACTCGCCACTTTTCTTTCTATATTCTAAGTGGGGTTACCTAGTTTCATGTGAAAAATAATAGCTTTTTTGTGTTTTGATGAGATTTCTAAGTTGGGTTGGTTCGTCTCTGTGATGTTCATTGTTCTATGATTGAAAGATAAGTGAAGGCCGTACATGGGGTTAGCTAGTTTCATGTGAAAAATGAGAGCTTTTTTTGTTTTGTTTTTTATTTTATTTTATTTTGGTTGAATTTCTATGCTGGGTTCATTTCTACTATGTTCATTGTTCTATGATTGAAAGGCAAATGGAAGATCATGTAAACAATTAAAGTTGAGATTATTATTATTATTATTGGGTACAAAAGTTGAGATTTTTATTTCTTGTATTCTCCACCCATTTGATGATACATTTAATGGCAGAATGCACCATAATAATGACTTGCTTGCTTTAAGATCGACATGGTTATTCTTTGTTTTAACTTCATTATCAATTTGGAGTTCAGAATAACAAGATAGGTGACAATCTTGTTGTTGGGTTTTGATATTGATTAAGTGCCTAAATCTACACTGTGGACGTATGAGTCCCAGCCAAGTAATAAATTTTTTGTCCTGATATGGCTCTTAGATTGTGTGGCTTTCTTTTGTTGTCTTCCTGAATTTCTAAGCCATCTTCGTACTAAGCTGTTGAATGTTGATTCATTGTTTTACCAATTGTAACTTTCTTTTTTGATTTGTTATTTCTTAATATTTGTTATTCTTTTTGCTGCTTATAATAGGGGATTCTTTTTATCATTTTGCTCTCATTTTTTTTGGGACCATTTGATTATTACCATTTATTTTGTGTTGACTATAATTTATACATGGTCATAGACTTTTAAAACTTTGTAGCTCTTCTTCTTTATGCAGACCATCGTGGTTGGTGGACAAAAGTAGAATTGCAACCAAAATAAAGAGTGCATCAGGTGCATGTGATCCTGAGAAAGTTGTATTTAAAAGCAATCCTACCAGGGCTTGCCCAAATTGTCAACATGCTATTGACAACAGTGATGTATGTGTATTTTTATATATATAAATTTAGCTGTTCATTCTTCTGATTAGATTTCATCAAAACATTTTTGTTTTTTGGTAGAAATTGCATATATCTTAGTTTATTTATATGAGGTCCATTCATAGTATATGTTCACTCTCAACCTCCCTCATCTCTAGTTTAGTTCCACTCATTTACTCAAGTGTAAGTAACTGAATAATACTTTTCATCATAAGTATGCAAGTATTGCTGGTATTTTATGATGCTTCAGCTTCATTAAGATCAGCTAGTGATATTGCATAAATGTTGTATAAGAAATGGAAAGGTTTTGCACTTATTCCTTAGATGAACTAAATGTAAATTTTGAATTTATAAGAATTTCAGTATTAAATTATAACTTAGAAAGGAAATAGCCACTCTTTTTTTGCTTGTCTTAGAAGTTACTAACATCATTTTATATGCTAGTTTGTGATCTAATGTGCGAGTCAGTTGCCCTTAGTTTACTGTTTACTTTCAGTTTTAGACTTTTTGCCTAAGTCTCTATTACATAGCAATCAACAAGAAGAAAATTACTTATCATGAACTTTTTGGGTATAAGATGTACTTGTCTGTTGCTATTTTCAACTTCATATTAAATATCATTTGCTTGGAAGCATAATTGCTTTTATGAGAAATTGTACATTTTCAGTTCATGTTTTGGTTGGTACCAAAAAGATCTTTCCTGATATTCATGTGTATATGAAGATGAATTTTCAACTGTATTAGAAGTAATGGGTTCTTGTGTCAAGGTCGAGACAAAGTGTATAAAAAATGTAAATTTTTCCTTCAAGCATCAAGAAATTGAGTTTACTTTTAGAATGGGTTCACAAATTGGAGAATATGGAGTAATGCATTGCAGTTGCAGGCAAGATAGGGAGCAAGAGAAAGAAAATATGGCACTGTACCAACTTCTATTTGAAATTTGGAATCTAAAATAAATTATTGTCCTGTTCGGTATTCCCCTCACAAATGTGAATACTTATTTGCTGTTGTAGCTGTTTTTAACATAACATTCTTGTCAATTGATGTGATAAGCCTTGGAAATCATCAAGTCTTTTATGCAGAAACAATGGGAAAAAGGGAAAATCAGAACTAAGTAATATATAATCAAGATTATTTTGTGCACATACTTTTAAAATCCTCTAAGGGCATTGGGATTATTGGATTGCATGGAGCATTGTATTACTCTTAGCATGAATTATCCTATATAATAATGTTCCTAAACTTATGGTAATGGAATCCATCAATTACAGATGGAGCCTCTTTCATAGTAACTCAGGGTCTCAGGCTCTTGTTTTGTCTTCTTGGCTCTGTCCACTAAGTTAGACACGACACCATGAACTAGTGGGCTACACTCACTGTTCAAGTATTGCTTCTTTCCATAAGATATCTCTAGTGCATATGTCAATATGGGTTGAACCTGTTGGCTTGGCCCAGCCCACCATGCTTTTGGGGTGGGTTGGGTCATGTTTCAATAACACATTACCCATATAAAAGTGGGTCAAATAACCCCCCGCCCCATTTGGGCTGCGGGTTCAAGGCAGGTTGACACGCCAAAATAATCTGTTTCCAATTGCTTTGATTTGTTCGGATATTTGACAATTTATTAAATTGTTTGTTAATTTTTGAATTATCTTATGACATTTTTGTATTTTTAATTTAGGAAGGCCAACCTGTTTAGCCTGTAACCCATGGTTTGTTGGGTTGGGTTGGGATTTTCCCAACTCATAAACTAAACCTCTCCTAACAGCTCTTTGTTACTTGAGTATTTTCTTTGTTCTTTTCAACAGTGCTACTTGCCATATATTTGAATTCTTAGAAATATGTCTTAAATATTGATTAGCATTATTGAGTTAAAAGTTAAAACATAATGAAGTTAAGGTTGAAACTTCATCCTTTCTAATTTATATCCCCAAGTATAGAACTTTATAGTTATAGATGTTTTGACATTTGAAAACTTTCTGTTGTTAGGTAGCACAAGAGTGGCCTGGCTTACCCAAAGGGGTGAAATTTGATCCATCTGAACAGGAGATCATTTGGCACTTGCTTGCAAAAGTTGGTGTAGCAAATTCAAAACCTCATCCTTTCATTGATGAATTCATTACTACTCTTGAAGTGGATGATGGAATTTGTTATACTCATCCTAAACATTTACCTGGTTGGTAGCACGAGTTTTATTCAATTTTGAAATCTTGATTACTTTTCATTCAATCAATATGATAAGCTAAGATGAAAAATTTAGGTGTTAAGCAAGATGGAAGTGCTTCCCACTTCTTCCACAGAGCAATCAAGGCTTATAATACTGGCAATCGAAAGCGTCGTAAAATACAAGATCAGGATTTGGGTGATGTCCGCTGGCACAAGACTGGAAGGACTAAACCAGTCATCTTGAATGGGGTTCAAAGAGGCTGTAAAAAGATTATGGTTCTGTATACGAGCACAGTCAGAGGAGGGAAAGCTGAGAAAACTAATTGGGTGATGCACCAGTATCACCTAGGAACAGAAGAGGATGAAAAGGATGGGGAGTATGTTATCTCTAAAGTGTTTTACCAGCAGCAGCAAGTAAGGCTAGGCGATAAAGATGACCAGGATATTCCTGAAGCCACTGAAGCAACAATTGTGAAAGTGGATCCAGTCACTCCCAAATGTGTGACTCCTGAGCCTCCTCATAGTGAAAGGCGGTGTTCAGATCTAGACCTAGGACAAGAAACCCATGCCATTCCTCGGGTAAAACCTTCAACTGTATCTTCTTGTTATCAAATATCAAAATCTGTTTCCTATTTTCACTTTGCCATGAACATTTTCATATTGTGTTTTACTTTTGTTATTGGAAGAGGATGTATCCGATAATGAGTGTATTTTTTAAAACTTTAGGTGGTACAGATGTACTTAGTAGAAATACATGTTTTCATCTATGAAGTTTGAACCCCATTTTCACATGAAAATATCAGTGATTCTACATAGTGTAAAAGGAATCACCATTTGTTCTGCATTAGAATGACTGATATGATATTCTTTAACCAGATGATAATAACACTTTTAATTCAATTATTTTGAATATATGCATGTGTTATTTGTCCTTTTTGTTTTCCTAGTTTTCAATTATTGTAGCTTATGGAATTTTTCTGTGGTAGTTGTACTATTTATATGAAAGCAAAAATAAAGTGGTTGGTGGCTAGAATAAGTTTGTTGTATTTCATTTTTAAATGTGTTCTTGCTGCTTTGTTTTTTTCTTGTAATTTTATTTGGATGAGGAAAGGAAGCTACACGCTTAATTCTACATCTCATTGAAGTTTCATGTAGGAAACTCTGAACACCAAACAGTTATTTGTCTGTGGTTTTTTTTATCTGTGGAACTGAACATGTAATTTAGTCCGATTAATGAAATAGGCTAATGTGGCTAAAAGATGCCATATGGTCTGGCGTTTTGGGAGTATATATATTTATTTGATGTGGTTTCTCTCCCAGCAGGTACATGCTGGCTGGTGCCACTGCTCTGAAATAATTTTACAATTCTAAGCATTCTTCGTTTATTAATCCCAGAATGTAACTTAGCCACGTAGCTGCACTTCTAATTATTGATGTAGTATGAGATTACTTTTGATAGGTGCTACTTGTGATGATATAGTTTAGTGAAATTTGAAAATAGCACTTATAGAAGTTGATAATTCCTGTTCTATTTTTGTCTTCTGCACTATATTGTACCAAAGCCGCCTCAGATGGATTGTTTAGATGAAATTCAAGCTGATTGTGAAGAGCTTGCAAAAACTGATCTATCCTTGGTAGAAACTGAACATAAAGAAGGGATGGATAATAAAGAATATAATGCTGATGAAGGCCAAAAATGGTGGGATAGTGAGTCACAGAATCTGTTGGATTCACAACAACTGGTTGAAGCATTGTCTTTGTGTGATGATCTCCTTCATAGCCAGTCTCCCAAAAGGGATGGGGAAAATGAAGAATATAAGGACCAACCCAGTCTATCTGTTTATGCTCATCTAGGACCAGAGCATCTGAAGAAGGATATAGAAGAGTGCCAAAATCTTGTCCTTGACCCTGCAAATATAGAGCTTGATACACCTCCAGAGTTTCGACTAAGTCAGCTGGTATTCCCATGTTCTCAATGATTTCGCATTACAATGAATTCATTTTAATGTCATGGCCACTGAAATTTCTTCGATGTTAATGCGTTTTCATGTTTTTATAGGAATTTGGTTCACAGGATAGCTTTATTGCCTGGGGTGGCAGCAAGGCAGTAAACTAATATGGTTCTTCACCTCAAATGGGAGACAGATTTTTTGTAACTACATTTTGTTGATAAGTTGCCTTGTTAAATTCTGGGGTAAACTGAACTGTTACTCCTTTGCTTGACTAATTGGGCTGTAATGGAAGGCAATGAACTTAATAGTTTGATACTTTGATCAATCGTGCTGTAATTATACCTTTTTTTTTTACTTGTTGAAGTTATGGTATCTTCCATGTTCTTTCAATCTTGAATTTGGACCTGACTTGCCCACATATAGGAACACAACTCTCACTCTGAAGTAATAGATGCAGATGTATATTACTATGCTCTAGGATATAATGCCCCAATAGTCAAATGCATTCCACCGTCAAATTTGTTGTGTTATGATATGATGCTGACATATTCAGAAAATTAAGAATTTACGAGAATTTATTGCATAAACTTGGAGCATCTAAATTGGGTGTGTTAAGTCAATCATATCATTAATTAATAGATAAATATTATAGTTAATTAATAATTTTTTACCTTAATTTATTATAATTATTGATGTAATTGGTTTAGTGCGTCAAATTAAAGTGTTTCAGGTTTATATAAGAATTTCTCAAGAGTTTACAGGTCATGCAAGTTGGTTAGGCTTAGACATGGTGGGAGATAGCCAGCCTAATTGAGCTACCCAAGAAACTTGCTGCCTTCTTAACTGGTAGCATTGCCACCTATGAAATGAAGTTAAGGATGCCCACAAGAGCATAAGCCTGAACCCTTTTCAATAATCCTTTATAATTGTAAAGAAAAATTGGCCAAAGCTTGCTATAAAGTGACCGAAGACTAATGCTGGCTTTGATTCTCTGCAAAGACAAAGAGGGCCTTAACAATCAGGCTAATTTGTCTCTGACAAAAAACAAACTTCCAACCTCCAGCTTTTGACTGACAAATAAATGAATCTTATTTTGATTAGAGGGAGGGTGAAGACAAGTTAATTAAAGCATCGTGCTTGCCTATTTTTTTGGTACATGCATTGTGCTTGCCTATTTTTTTGGTACATGCATCATGCCTGCCTTTAAGATTGTGCTATTATGTCTGGTCTCTTCACTGTCCTACTTCTGCTTGCCTTTAAGATTGTGCTACTATGTCTGGTCTCTCCACTGTCCTACTTCTGCTACTGTTTGGAAGGTAATAATTGCTATATTTTCTCATGTATGCTGATAAAATGCTGTATTACTGGCCATATGTCGGGTGTTCATGGGACTGTTTAGCTTGCTCAAACCCCTACTCGATATTCGACTAAGACATTTATTTGGATATGGACTTGGACTAGGTCATGGCTAAACTCATGGCTGGACTGAGATCGAGTCGATTCAATATATAAGTAAAATTTATAAATTTAAATATTATGTATAATTAAATTATAAAAAATTAGAAGTAAGAAAATAAAAATAAGAAATGCTTTATAATATATTTTTAAAATAAATTATATTAAAAAACATTATCATGTTATGTAATATGTATAATTAAGTCGAGAAGTCTTATAATTTATTATTATTTTTTTTTAAAAAAATTATGTCTTAAAGTATTATAAGACATAGGTCGAGTCAGGTTAATTTGAAGTGTATCTCGAAATTGGCTCAAAAATACATCGAACCTGGTTCAATTAATTTCAAGTTGGGATGGATTAGTGGGACAAGAGGAGTCTTGAACGTCCTTACCATATGCATTGGTTGCCTTGCAATTGTTGTCTATAGTCCCATGTCTTCCTTTTATTTTGAGCTTTGGGTTGTCATATTTTAGTTTTTAACATAATTTGATCATTTTAAAAGATAAGATAGAAAGAATATTAGGTTCTTTCAGATAAAATGTCGGTCGTTCGGAATGATACATCCAAATCCAAATGAATTACAACTCATTCCAATCCTTCAAAAAGGTAACAAAAAATGGCTTTGTTCATGAATGTCTAAGAACCTCCGCGTTGGACCAAAAGCTTAATGCTGGCTGTGCTGTTCAGCACTCGGCACAGACAATGGGGGACATGAACAACCTTTGCTAATCTGGCTGTGACAGTGAGAGCTTCAGTGTATAACATGTTTTTGCATATTGACCAAAAATACAAAAAACTTGTTTTGGTTCTGACAAATATGAATTCAATTTGTCCATAATGAGAGACAGTTAAGCTACACTCTCAGAAACATTATCCATAGCACCTTGTCCAAAATAAATAACATTGTACCTCTGCAATGGAAGAGTAGTCAATGGAATCATAGTACATGTCTCTGAGTTTATGGTTCTTAATCAACGTAATGTGCTTTTGTTTTTTGTTTTTTTGCTACAAAAAAGGTGGATGACGTGGTGTAAGAACAAAAATGGATGATTAAAGTTCAGATATGGCGGTCTAACTCTTATCCCGGAACCAAGCAATCCTCCAAAGAATATGATCAAAGGCTCTAAGGTATAACAACGGTATGTTATTTATTATGACGTAGAAATCAATTTCATTATATGCTAGCCTCTGTTCGAATTAGGATTATAATTTTTTTTTTCTGTATGTAAAAGTTTGGGATGAAATTATAATTATATGCAATTATCATGAGTAAAATGTATTCAAGTGAACCAAACCCGTTAGCGAGATAATAACCTTTTAATATAAACATTTAAGTTGGCTTTATGCTATAAAATCGTCACCATCATCATTGTCATTCATCAACGTTATTATTGTGAGTGAGTCCTAGGCAAACAGTAACAGGGTATGTCATCTTGTAAGGTGTTTGAACCAATATCAATTCTTATTTCTTATCAACACCGTTGTTGCTTTGTACAACATCTAACCTAATTTATGCTACTAATCTATAACAGGATTTAGTTTTCAGTCTAGTATTATACTATCATTTTTAATTATATATTATCAAATCATTAAAATAATTTGAATTTTTGAACTATTATCTAGTAAGCATATTGTTTTGGTGTTTTTTTTTGTTGTTGTCATTCATTGGTTTCGGTCAGTTTGTATGAATTTTGACTAATCTATTTCTTTAATTCAGTTAAAGACAAGTCATTTACATTAAAGTTAAGCGATTCATAAATATATTTCTTGCAGCTTGATTTCAAATAATTAGCATGTTTCAGCCATATACATCATATGCTCACTTACCGCAAAATCAACCCATTGAGATTATTACTTTATAAATCTAATTCTTTACATGATGTGTTAATATATTATTAAATGATAATTAAAAATTTATACACTGAAAATAAATCAAATTTAATAATAAACATTAACATTCTCAACTTGCAAGACACTAAACACTTTTTGTTAGCCATTTTCTTCTTCTTCCCTCTCCCTCTCCATCTATGCCAAACAAAATGTGTTTGGTGTCCAACAAAATTTTAAGGGGATGTTAATAGGCCATTGTTATGGTACACCCATGTAAGTTTGGGCGTACCATACACCTATCATTTGACTTGCTATACATCATTACCATCACATTGTTGTCGTAGATCGTCCCATTCCAAGAGTCATCATCTGTCACGCCATCTTTTTTTTAAAATTTATATTGTTTATTTTTTTAAGTTGCATAACTGCATAAATAATACAAGTAAAAATAATATCAGTTAAAATTAGTACTTATATTTTTTTATAAATAAATGTGCATACTGAAAATTCTATAAATTTTAATTGGTAATATTTACACACAATAAAATCTACAGAATTTTTAATATGCACAGTTATTTATGAAAAAATATAATGATTAATATAATTTTAATTGATACTATTTTAACTTGTATTATTTATATAATTATGTAACTTTAAAAAATAAATAGTAACTGTGTAAACAGTAACTCTAGGCTGTGAACAATAAATCTGCAGTGAATAATACATTTTCCGGTGGTGAACAGTACACTCCCAACGATGAACAATAATTTCGGCAATGAACAGTACGTTTCCTGCGGTGAACAGTAATTCCAACAAGCTATGAATAGTGACTTCGACCGTTAGTAAACAACACTAGTGAACAATACAACATGTTACATGTCGTTGATCATAACCGTTGATATTGATATGGATAAGGATTAGGAAAGACGAGTTTGAGCTCATAAACATGTTGATAATAATAAATTAACATACCGCATAAGTTGAAAGTAGGCTAATGAGTTATTGCGTTTTTAAATTTAGTTTATTTTTTGTTTAGAAAAATTTATAATTAGAATGTTGTTGAGAAAGTTTAGTTAAAAAGATATTTTTATGTCAAAACTAAGATAAACTAGAGTCACTTGACATGCTTAGAGTCTCTTGAGCATGTCGCATTATATTTGATATGATAAAGTTAATACAATATATTATAATATTATATTTATTTAGTATAAATATTATATTATATACATTTATTTATCAAACTCTACTTGTATATTAAAATAATAAATAATTTAATCAAATTTTAAAAAATATGATTAGATCTAATTAAATTTTGATGTATAAACTCTTATAAAAACTTTTTTATTACAACTCTAAATATTATGATATTTTTAACTCTTACATATTAAATCTTATATTATTAAACTTTATACAATTATATTTAATATTATCAAATTTTATATTATCATTCGTACCAAATAAATCATTATATTACTCTTACTAATATGATAACACTTTTATAAATATATAAGTACAATTGGATTTATATTTCATATTTCAAAACTAATCCATGTACGATGTCCCTTACTGCAATCCAAAGATTCCAAACAACTAAAACTAAAAGAGTAAAATTTGATTTGAGCAGAGGGGGATGTATGAAGCAGAATTGTGAAGTATGAAATGGTGAAATGGGGACCAAAGGTGGGGGCATGTTGTGATTAAAACATGAAAGAGAACTAAACGTACGCGGTGGGGTTTCGGACAGGAGGTGCGCACGTGGGTGAGATAAAGCTGCCATTTTGACGAACCACCTCTGCTCCTCCTCCTCCTATGTCCTTAACTTATGTGACCTCACACATTATTGGTGAGCCCAAAGATTTTTAGGTACATTTCATGTGACATGCATGATTTTCTAGTTTCTTATGTCACATTAATAAAAAATAACGACGGATTGATACGTTTTATTATTATCTTCCAAAATTAAGGGTTAATAGGTTTTAAATTGGAAAATTTTAATTTATCTATATTAAAAGAAAAGTTCAAAAAACATTGAGCATACAACTTCAGTTAGTTTTTTTTTTTTAATTGTACAATGAGAATATTCTTAAGTTATTTTTTACATTAATTTATTTTTATATAATAAATTAGAATATATTTTTTAAGTAACTTAATCTTTTAAGATACTCCTCTCAAAATCACACTTGTCATTCTTAATTTTTCTTCTTTTAAATTTGAAATTTAAACTATCTTTTTAATTAATTATACATATCTTGATTATAATTTTAATTTTTTTTATAATTTTAAATATATATTTTTAATATATTTTTATTTAAATTTTATCTAAATTTTAAAAAAACTTATGCAATGCACATGATACTTAGTGTATGTTTAGGACAATTTGTGAAAACTTGATTATTTTAATAATCGATTATTTCAATAATCGTTCAGTAAAAACTTGATTATTTTAATAATCGATTATATTTGGATATGTTATTTAAAAAGTAATTTTAGATAATTTATTTCGTTTGAATGGTATAAAAAAGAATCACTTTTATACATTAAATTATCAAAATATATATAAAATAATTAAAAAAATTATTTGATTGAGAATAAAATAGTATTTACATCTCAAAATAAAAATAATCTATCAATATTTTTTTACAAAAATGCTCAAATTTGAGCTTTTTCACTAACACATGTTACCGTACAAATAGAATACAATCAACAGCTTTTGAGAAGTTATCTAAACAAGTTGATTTACTCGGCAACAACTTTTTTGGGCTTGAACATATGTTAGGGACATATTATAAACCGTCCTAAACACACTCTTACTAGTTAAAACTAATTTTTAAGATGATCTTATGAGTGTACTATTATAATATTAACCTAGTACATTTAAAGAAACCAGTTCCTCCTAAAAAAGAAATTAATTAATTTTTTCGATGTGCATTTAGACTAAATTCCTTACACTTTGTCAAATATGTAATATGTTAGTAATGTGAATTTTTTTTTTAACATTAATCATTATATTTAATTTTAAAAATTTCTAAGATACAAATTTTAACATTAATCACAGTTATTAGCATTTGACGTGAGAAAAAAAAAAGAATATGATGATCAAAATAAATAATAATAATTTTTTCATATGAACAATCAAATCTATGAAATCAAGATGTGTACAAAATTAGGGATGCTAAGCGGGTTGAGTCACCTCACAAACCCGTATGTTTCGATCTAATTTAACTCATAAAATGTGAGTTGGGTCGGGTTCACAAGTTGAGTCGAGTTGGAAATACTCCAACTTGTAGTTTGTGAGTCGGGTAGTGAGTTTAGAAACGTTTAATCCGCGTGTATCCAACTCACCCATGTTTTTTTTAAAAATTAAAAAAAATTCGTTTAGTCGCAGTTAAACTGTCATTTGGCTGCAGCTTTTAACCGCGGCTAAATGACTACTGAAAAAAAAAAGCTTATCTAGTGGAATGACGTCGTTTCACTTTGAAATCTAACAAAAAATAAAAACACTCACACATATAATACATTTATTTTCACCAATCACCATTTCGGCTACTCATTTCCAAATTCTCAGTCTCTCAAATAAAAAATCT
Source organism: Ormosia emarginata (assembly GCA_029884605.1). Lineage (NCBI taxonomy): Eukaryota > Viridiplantae > Streptophyta > Magnoliopsida > Fabales > Fabaceae > Ormosia > Ormosia emarginata. Next base: position 2,040,564 of record JAQQTP010000058.1, on the reverse strand, counting down.
AATTCCTTAATTTCTTATTTTAAGAACTATAGTGTCTTGAAAAAAAAACTGCAGCGTCTTTAAAAAATAGAGAGTAAAATCAATGATTATGTCTATCCACATGGTATGTGTGATAACATTGACTTCAATTGGTTAGAGTAATTTGCTGTTTATGAATATTGAGACATATTAACTTAGTTTAGTTTATTCTAAACTTAAATTAGTAAGACTTATTAATTTGTTATGCACTTATATGTATTTAGTTTATTTGAGACTTTTTATATTTGTATAAGATCGATTATATGAATTAATGTGTGACTTGTTATGTTTATATAAGATATATTATGTGTAACAAATTTTAAATTTTGTATTTCAACTTTTTTTTAAGAATATTTTTTTAAGCATATGTCAGACTCACGGATTTGACCCAACCAAACTCACTACTTTAATGAATAAATCAAATTAAAAAATACTATAAACTCACCCAACTCACCCAACCAACACCCATATACAAAATAATACTTCATCCTTCAAAATAAAACCATTGTTCGACAAGTCTTCACTCCCATTCTTTAATGTAGTGAACATCACCTTCCAAAAAAAACATTCCTCATGCCAAGCTCCCAAGCAAAGATAAGTCCTTTAGCCATTACTAACTCATCTTTATAAGCTTTTCCAATACCTGTAATTCTAATAAACTTTAGTGTTTTTTCCTGCAATGAACTTGGCAGTCCGGATGACCATTCTAATACTAAAAGCATATTCCTTAACCAAGAGTCAAAGACAGCTTCATAGGGTGGCAAAAGCCAGTAAAGAAAAATAAATAATAATAATAATTAATAATTGATATAATTGATAAGTGATGAGCTTATGAAAAACACGTTTTTCTTAAACAAAATCTTACTTTTGTCACCTTCCAACCCTTTGATTGAGCTTCATTATAAAGTTTTTAGCTAATTTAGTAGAAGTAATGTATTTCTTTTGTTAATAAAAACTAAAATAATTTCTTTTAATCATGTTTTGTTGTGTTAAGTAAGATGTTCACTGTGCGTTAATTGTGTTCTTATAGATGACTAACCAAGGGAGAAGATGAGATGCTTAAACAATGAAAAAAAGCAAAAAAGAAATATTCTGATGTTGGGTGATTAATTGCCTAACTTTTGGATGATTAATCGTCCAAGCTCAGTATTTTAAGTATCGCGCACTATTAATCACTCACTTTTAGATGATTAATCGCCTATGAAGAAAAACACATTGCCATCCATCGATTAGTCGGTAAAAAACTAGGCGATTAATTAGTCAGAGAAAATCTTGACACATTTTGTTGTTCCTATAACAGGAGAAGGGGTGCTTTTGAGCAATCATTTTGAAGAGGAGGAGAGGGAAAAATCCTAGTTTGCCTTTGAAGCATCCAAGCTCAAGGATTATGAGATTTATTCCATCTTTCCACTGTTCTTCCATAAAGTTTGTTGATTTTTCTATTTTTGTTTCTTTTTTCTCCAAGTATAACTAAGTTTCTCTAGTTAAGGTGATGATGGATCTTATGCTTAGATGGTGTAAACTCGTTTTTATGCTTAATCTAAGTTTTTATTTTATGATTCAAGTGTTTATATATTCTCTTAATATTTTCTTGACTTGGCCATTCTTGAAATGATTTTAGAGTTTATGTATGATTTGAAAAAATTGTGTATGAGCTTGAAACTTGTAATAAATATCACAATCTCTTTAATTTCTAGGAATAGACATTGTATATTGTGTGATCTTACTTTTGATTCTCTTGTTTGTGATAATTTCTTTTCTACTTAGGGTTATACTAAGGAATTGGTTAACTCAAAGTAACTTGAAGAAGATTAATATACTAAGGAATTTGATATTAGTTAATTTTGGAAATGTGATCATGAATCTTGGAATAAAACTTGGTTAAGCTAATCTTTGAGTTTGCATCAAAAGAGTTCAAGTGAAGTATAAATCATAACACTTTCATATTATTGTATTTCATCCTTTAACTAGTTGGTTGATTTTAGTATTTTTCTTATTAGTTGTTGTTGTCAGTAATCTTATATTCACATCTTTACGTTATTGTCTTTTATAATTCTTTTTAATCTTAATTTCTTATAACCTATATAATGTTGATTTAGTGAATTTAGTACTTAACAACGTAATCTATATAGGACGATACTCACTTATCATTATATTATTTTTACAATTTAATATACTTATCAATTGAATAACAATATGACACATAAAATAATCTTACATTATATGTAAATAAAAATTTAATGTTGAGCTTGCAATTTCAAACTCAATCAAACAAAACAAAAGAAAAAGAAAAAGCTAATAAGACAAAAATCAGAAAGAACCCCCTGTTCTTGATCATGCCAAGTTTCCACATGTTTCTTTCATCTTTGATTTCTACAATCTATTCCTTAGTCTTTATCCTAAAGTTACATAAATATATGTGGAATAAGAGAGAGTTTCTTTTGTTTGTTTGTTTGTTTTTCTTTTCGTACAATAAGAGCGAGTTTTTAATACGGTATTAAGCGTGTTCTGATGCGAATTAAATGATGCAAACCCAAGTGCAGGTTGTCTCAAGTAATAAATTTCTCAGGAGTCCGAGGTCGATCCACAGAGAATTGATGAAGAAAAAATTCTGAGGTAAGGAAAGACTTTGTCACAATAATAAAAATAATAAAACTTGTTCACAATTAAATTAAAGAACTTGTTTGAGATAGGAGATCCACTTTTAGTAATAAATTAAGGACAATATTAATTCTTTTTATAACTCAATTGAAATCCACGCACAACAGAGGTTCCAATCGGAGAATAAAACATTCAAAGTCCATTTAGAATTATATACGTAGTTATATTATGCTTCCTTTAACTATTTACTAACACCTACACTTATAAATGGGTTCAAGTATTCATTGTGGCAATCTACTTGTCTACAATGAATCAAGAACTCCACTTTACAAGGAGGGTTTTTAAATTGATTAGAAACAAAATACAACACGTATAATGATCACTTGATAATATATCATTTAAGCATAAGAAAGAAATTAATCTAACTTTATTTTATTACCAAAAGCTTCACTCCTTCACCCAAGCAAGATGAAGATTTAGTTACCCATAAACAAGAAGAAAGAAAGAGAGTAGAAGAAAAAGATGAACATAAATTCAACTTAGAACAAAAAAAAATTACAACAAATAACATAATAGCATAATCTAAGCTAAGCCAAGATTACCTAAATGATTTGCCTATGGTCCCTTTTATGGAGGATTAGGAATACAAAATGACAAGGGAATTAATTAATGAGTGAGTGGATGAGCGAGTGGATGAGTGAAAAATGCCAAAGAACTTTTGTGAGTGGAAAATTATTGAAATTTCTTATCTCTGAAATCATTCAATAATGAACTCATGGATAACATCAGAATGAAGCAAAGTGGTCTTCATAAAAATTCTAGAAAATTGTCTCAGCTTTCCAATTCCACCAAAATCATCTAAAAATTCGTCTTACAGCTCAAGATATAACCTAATTACTGCAGACTATTTAGACCCAATTTTAGCACCTCTGTTTTGATTTCCAGACCCAATATGACCTCTAAGTTGTTCGATTGAGCTCTTGTGTTCTTCATGAAAGTTGTAGATGAGTTTTAACTTTCAGATGCCAAATTTTCAGCCCATTTCAGTTCCTTAAACTCAAATTATTCAATAATTACTGCACACTATTCGGGTTACAGTCACAAAACTCATGTTCTGACTTCCAAGCCTAATTAGCTCAACTAAATGTTTGATTTTTCCCTGGAGCTCTCATGAAAGTTGTAGAGCTATCTCTTATCTTTCCTACAAGGTAAGATACATAATTATAAGACAACTAAAACTCAAGATGTGACCGAAATACAGAAATAATGTAAGACCAAAATAGTGCTAAAAAAATTAATTAAGTCTAATTTGAGTCCAAACTTACAAAATATAACTAGGCTTAATCAATTAAGTACATGAAGAGTGTAAATAACTAAAAATAAGAGTTTATTAATGTATAAAATATGTTATTATGAAATTCTCTCACACTTTGCTTTTTACACTCCTTAGCAAAGCACATAAGAGTTAGGAAACAAAGAAAAATGACACAGACTCAAAATCTAAAAACTCTAAAAGACTCGATGAAACAAGAAGAGCAACCAGAAATTTAAGGGATCAAAGTATTAATGAGGTAACATTTCTTCACATCTCAAACCAACAAGCAATGAAACTTCAGTTAAAAAGAATGAATCAAGAATGATAGATCCTCACAGAATTCACCCTCAATCTCTTAAGTGTTTAAAAGATAAGTATTTCACTCTATTCAACCCATGAACAATTGTATTACCATAAGCTTGCTTATCTTCTACTTCTTCGCTACTCAAAACACATGCATACAAAAATCAAGAGGACTTTATTCAAGGTTATAATTGGGTTATGGTAAAGAAGAGTGGATAATATAAATATGAGAAGATAAATACCAAAGAGAATAAAAGAGCATTATGGTACAGTTAGAATGGAGAAGATGTTTGAGAACATTCATCATAAAGGACAATGACTAATGTTTTGTTGAAGATCATTCCCAAATTAGTGAATTGAATTCATTGTTAGGCATAAACCTTCTCATTTTCTTCCTGTTGTTTCCAAGCATCCACCTTTATTTTAGACTCTAATAATCTTTTAATTGCAACGGTGGTTAGCTCTTTTTTTTTGAGCATTTTGCACACACATCCCCACACTTGTTCAAGAACAAGGTCAATGCTCTCTTATTCTATAAGGTTGGGTAAAAACATGTTTTTTTTTCTTTTTTTTTGAAGGTACGTAATGAGCTAAAAATAAGGAATGGTCAAATAAGCTCAAAGAGGTTACACAAGGGAAAATATACAAGGATGATTATTTGGTCAAAGTAACTATTTCAAAATGCCTTAATCATATTTATATGTGCATGTAAAAATGTAGCCTAAAAAAGAATCAAAATAAGTTTTACAGTAACAATTCCATGAGTAAAAATCACACAAGAAAGAAGAGAATGATACAAATGTTCAATTCGTTCATCAATAGGCTCAAAATCTCACGAGACATATTTCTATCATTCTCAATCCATCATATCAACATTCATATCCAAGCTTGTGATTTTTAAGAAAGAAGATAATTTTTGCTAAGATCTAAGAATTCATTTGCTACTTCTATACAAAATAATTATTTCCTCAACTAAGATGCGTCTCAAGAGTAAACTTATCTCCAAGGCAAAATTTACTCCTTACTCTGCCATCCTTAATTAGTTTTATTACGAATAAGTTTTTGACAGTCATATCACTAAACATACTTCTCAATTTAGATGCGTCTCAGGAGTAAAATTACTACTTACTCTGCCATCATTCATTGGTTTAGTAAGTCCATGACAATCATATCATACTTCCCAAAAAAGAAATTTTTTTTGGTCAACTATCCTTCCTCCCAACCAGATCATAACATTGTCCTCAATGTTAAAATATAGATGAGTAAATGATAGAAGATATTACCTGTTAGAGAGACCCAAGAGACAATTTGAAAAATTTCTTCCAAGGTACCAAAATCACCTAGTAAGACAATGAATACATCAGAGTTGTCAAGTATTATCTTCATTCATTCATGCATTGATGATACCTTAAGTTCTTCCTCAATTGTCTTTCCAGTGACGTTCTGTTGAGCTAAAGGTTTAGGAATGACACCTAAAACCTGGCTGTCTCCTATATATGTAGCAAGTGATATAGCCTCCATTAACCCACGACAACCTTCCCCATATACAAGATTAATATTTCTCACAGCAAGTGATTGACCAAGAGTGGTAGCTGCATTTACAAACTCTAAACCCTTCCCATATTTAGACCCACAAAATACACAGATATTTTTAAGTTGACGAACAGAAACACCTTCCATTTCTATACTCACCTTCCCTTTCAATGATTCTGAGTTAGCAGTTCTTAAATAAAGTTGGCCAATAAAATCCGCACTGTAAGATTTTTGCAGCTGTTTTCTTTGAAGAAAAGTGACCTCCACATGCTTCTGAGTGACAAAATTTAATGACATTACCTACCTCACTGTTGGCCACACATCTTCGAAAGATTTTGTCAGGATAATATTTGAATAAGTATGGGTCATCCTAATAAAATTTTTTTACCTCTGTCAAAAATTTCCTTTTATCTTGGTGCGTCCATTGAGGCGACATCTTTCCTATTATAAGAAAGTTGACTATGTTAGCAAACCAAGGCATGAAATTGATAGAAAATAAAAATTCATCTGGAAAAGAATCGTTGATAGGTGTGCTATCAAAAGGTGAGCCTGTTGTAAGTCTGGACAAATGATCAGTGACAACATTTTCGGCTCATTTCTTATCTTTTATTGTGATGTTGAATTCTTGAAGCAACAAGATCCACCGTATCAAACTTGGTTTGACATTCGGCTTAGACATTAAATATCTAACAGCAACATGATCGGTGAAAATCATAATAGAAGAACCAATTAAGTAAGATCAAAACTTGTCCAGTGCAAAATTTGCAGCAAGTAGTTCTTTTTCAGTAGTTGGGTAATTCATTTATGCACTATTTAATATTCTACTTGCGTAACAAATCACATGAAGCTTACCTTCCTTTCTTTGGCCTAAAACAATGCCCACAGCAAAATCACTAGCATCACACATCAACTCAAAAGACAAAGACCAGTCAGGAAATTGCATGATAGAAACAGATGTCAGAAGACCAATTAATTTTTTAAAAGATTTTTAACATTCTTGAGTCTATTCAACAGAAGATTACATAATGGTCTAGATATGACACTAAAGTCCTTTATGAATCTTCTGTAAAATCCTGCATATCCTAAAAAGAAATGAACTTCTCTGACTGTTTTTGGAAAAGACAAATGAGCAATTAATTTAACTTTGGCCTTATCAATTTCAATTCCTTTAGAAGATATCACATGACCTAACACTATTCATGAGGTAACCATGTAATGACATTTTTTTCAATTTAACTCAAATCTTTTTTCTTCGCACCTTTTAAGAACTTTTTCCAAATTATCAAGACAATTTTCAAAAGAATTTCTAAAAACTGTCAGATCATCTATGAAAATTTTTAAATAATGCTCAATCATGTCACTTAAAATGCTTAACATGCATCTTTGGAATGTTAGCGGTGTATTACAAAGGCCAAAAGACATTCTTCTATATGCAAAAGTACCAAAGGGACATGTAAAAGTGGTATTTTCTTGATCTTCCAATGCAATTAGTATTTGATTATAACCCGAATAACTATCAAGAAAACAATAGTATGGATGTCCTGCTACCTTTTCTACCTTGAAGAAATGGTAAAGGGGAAATGATCTTTCTAAATTTGATCAAGAAATGGTAAGGGGAAATGAAATCTTTCTTAATAAAAGATAAATTTAATTTTCTAAAATCAATACACATAAGCCTAAACCTTTTAGATTGAGATTAATACACATATTATATATAATTTCATCTTTATCATTTTCAACCAAGAGTAAACCCATATTCCCCCAACCTACATGTTCCATTTCTTATCATAACTTGTGTAAGGCTTACCATCTTCGAACATAGCTATCGAGAGATAGGATAGATAATTCTAACATAAAAGCAATTTAAAGACTTCACTCTAACTACCTCTTTCATGTAATACGAATGTGGATTTAATCTTCTTTAGAGGTTATTGAGAAGTTTTAAGCATTATCCTCTAAATGTATTCTATGTGTATAAATTAATGGATTAATGTCTTTTATGTCTTTTAATGTTCATCCAATTGCACTTTTAATATCTTTTAAGATACTAAAAATATAATAAATAACATACCTTCTTGTTCTTCCTATGAGGACGAGGAAATTACCACTGATCCTCAAAATCTATTAGTTCACCAGCTTTGTTCTTCTCCTAAAAATATGTACTTCAACCCACGGTTTGAAGGTAATGACTTTAGACTTTGTTACGGTGTGGTACTTCTTCATGGGCATTATCATTCATGAGTTTTAGCTCTTCAAATCTTGGCTTCCATCCCTTGTACTCTATTACAACTTAATAGATGTCGTAAATATAGATTCTCAAAAATCAAGAAAGAGCATATTTTAGAGATATCATCTTCTAATTGCATACCTGAATCAAATTAATTAACTAAACAAATTTCTAATGGGTCAGAGGAACTCCTTGTTTGAAGATGATCATCTATAATGGCTTCAATTCCTTCAACTTCCTCATTTTCATCAAGGACTTCATGTGGTTGCTTTAGAAAACTTATAATAATGTTAAAAACATTGAGCTCTAACATGTCAAAATATAATATGTTTCCAAATGTTAGCTTCACCACTCTATTTCTTAAACTTAATTCTAATCAATTTATCAAAGTATTAGATGTTGCTAAAAATAGACGTCATAAAATAACAGGAATTGACTTACAACTATCAACTATAGGTTCAGTATCCAAGATAATAAAATCCACAGAATATATGAATTTATTAACTTGAACCAACACATCTTCTACTATTCATCTTGAAATTTTAATTAATCTATCGACAAGTAGAAGAGTTACAAAAGTTAGTTTTAACTCACCCAAGTTGAGTTGCGGATAAACTGAATATGAAAACAAATTGACACTAGCACCAATATCAAGTAAAGCTTTTTTAATTTTATGTTCTCCAATAATGCATGAAATTGTAAGACAACCAAAGTCTTTATATTTCAACGCATTATTATTCATGAAGAATGGAGCTTACTTGTTCAGCCAAAAATGCTTTTTTTTTCACATTTAGTTTTCTTTTCAAGCAAATTTTCTCCACCAAGTCCTTCAAATATTTTGCATAAGAAGGAATCTGTTTGGTTGCATCTAACAGAGGAATATTGACCTTCACTTGTTTCAAAAATTCAAAAATTTTAGTGTTATGGTTCAATTACCTTGAATTGTTTAATGCTTGAGGAAATGAGGGTGCAAACGAGAGTTTGGTCTCCTTTTGGTTAAGTTATTCATTTTCTTGGGGAATTGGTTCATCTTTTTTCTTACAAGGTTCGGGAATTTGGTTTTCAACAACCTTTCCACTCTTAAGAGTTATCACTGACTTGACTTGATCCATTTGTTGGTTTTCTGAACTCTCCTTATTTAGATTGTACTGACCATTGAGATTTGGTTGAGGTTGAGAAGGAAATTTTCCTTTCTCGTGAATGGTGAGTGCAGAAAAAAGTTTAACAAAAGTTTCTTTTATGTCAATCATGATTTGATTGTTTTGTTTATTAATGGTCTCTTACTTTTCTATGAATGCATGTAGTGTTTCTACAAGATTTTTCCTATATGGTGGGACATAAGGTACATATCTTTGAAAATTTTGAAAGTCCTATTGTGCTTGAGGAGGTGGTGGTTGTATGAATTGTGACTCATTATTATTTTTCTAGCTAAAATTCGGGTGATTTTTCTATCCCGGATTATATGTATCTGAAAAAGAAGAAGTAAATGACTTTTTAAAATTATTCATTACATTTACTTAAAATTACAGCAAGATCATTTCACACGTTTACAACTTCTTTAAAAACAGAAATCTTAGGACATTCATGTGTTGAGTATTCTAAGTCATCACAAATGTCACAAATTTCTTCATTTTGCACAAATTTATTTTCTTTTGCTTTTCTTAATTCCATTGCTTCAATTTTTCCAGCCAAACTGACAAACATAGCATTTAAATCTTTCTCTTGACTAAGGTGATATTTTTCTTTATTAGCACTTGTAAGGTTAGATCTAATTGAATTTTCAGAAGGGTTAGTACTATACCAAGATTGAGAATTTTTCAACCAACTTTAGTTTAAATAGTCATAAAGCTTTCATCGTTCCATCCCTTGTACTCTTTATCAAAAAAACTCATCATTGTACATTATTTTCACAAATTATTTAGTTTCAAATGTTAAACCTTCATAAAAGAAGCTTATAGTGCGCCATTTTTCAAAACCATGATGTGGCAAAAATAAATTTAACAAATCTTTAAACCGTTCCCAACATTGAAAATATCTTCGTTTGAATTTTGAAAAAAATTTTTAACTCACCCAAGATTTGTCTTTTCATAGCATTGGTTTTATGTGTTGGAAAAAATTTCTTTAAGAACTCACATTTTTCAGCCATTTCTTTTTCCATTGCCAATTGATTTTTTTGATTTCAAAGTGTTAAGCCAAGTTTTTACTTTATCTTTTAAAGAAAAATGAAACAATTTAAGTTATTCACAATCTCTTCATCTTTTTTCTTACAAGTAATTTTGGTCATTGAAAGCAATACATACTTTTTTGTTGGTTTTCTCAATTCTTTTTAGATGTAAATATGAGCTTTCAGATTATAAATAATGAAAATTAGGAAGTAAAGAGATCATACTTGGCTTAAATATAAAATTATTGACATTGAGTGAAAAGATAAAACATGATGGACTAGAATTTCGAGGTGGTTGCAAATATTCACGTTTTTATAGTTCATGCAAGTCATCACAAATGTCACAAATTTCTTCATTTTGCAAAATTTATTTTCTTTTGAAGATTCTACAAGATTCTTGATCCCGACTCATTATTAAGCTGTATTCGGGTGATTTTTCTATCCCTGAAATTATGTGTTGAGTAAATTCATGTTTATCATGTACACTTTTATTTTCAGTCATTGTGTCAATTGTGTGTGATTGTAATTCAAACAAATCAATATATAAAGTAATTTTCATAGGATTAATTTTAAAACTAATTGTACAACAAATTGTTTAAAATTTAAATCATAATACGTCATTTTTCAAGCATAAATAAATGACTTAAAATAGAAAAAAATAATGTATAGCATTGGTTTTATGTCGAACACATTTACACTTGCATGTACCATTAAATATTAACAATAAATAAATGACATAAATAAATAAATAAAATAATGTACAAGTTAGTTAGTCAAAAAGTAAAATTAAATGACATAAATTAAAAAGTTAGATAGCAAAATTAAATGGCATAAATATAAATATAAAGTTAGATTAATTTTAACTAAACGTAAATAAATGACATAAATATAAAAAATGTTAAAAAGTTAGTAAGCATAAATAAATAACATTAATATAAAAGTTAGAAGTAAAATACATAAAAAAAAGTAAAATACAAAAAAAAAGTAAATTGTAAATAAATGAAAATAAATTTAAAACATGAAAATCGAAGAATTGGTAAAAAAATATAAAAATAATTTTTTGCTCGGCAAAAAAAGAAGAGAAGAAGAAAGATTATTTCATTACATTAAAAAGTATAAATAAATGACAGATGTTAAAAAGTTAGAAAGTTAATAGGTTAGCAAGTTAGTAAGTTAGTAAATTAGAAAGTTAGAGAATTAGTAAAGAAACCGAAGGATCGACAAGTCAATCTTTTGCTCCGGTGAGAGATAAGAGAGAACAAATTTAATTAAAGAAAAAGAAACCTCAATATATTAAAACTTCAAATCAAGTCCCCGGCAATGACGATAAAAACTTAATGCAGATTAAAGGATGCAAACCCAAGTGTAGGTTGTCTCAAGTAATAAATATCTCGAGAGTCCGAGGTCGATCTATAGAGAATTGATGAAGAAAAAATTCTTTGAGGTAAGGAAAGACTTTGTCACAACAATAAAAATAATAAAATTTATTCACAATTAAATTAAAGAACTTACTTAGGTTAAGAGATCCACTTTTGATAATAAATTAAGAATAATATTAATTCTTTTTATAACTCAATTGAAATCCACGCACAACGGAGGTTCCAATCGGAAAATAAAACATTCAAAGTCTATTTAGAATTATTTATGTAGTTATATTATGATTCATTTAATTATTTACCAATGTCTACACTTGTAAATGAGTTCAAGCATTCATTGTGCCAATCTACTTGTCTACAATGAATCAAGAACTCCACTTTACAAGGAGGGTTTTTAAATTGATTGGAAATAAAATACAACACGTATAATGATCACTTGATAATATATCATTTAAGTATAAGAAATAAATTAATCTAACCTTATTTTATTACCAAAAGCTTCACTCCTTCACCAAAGCAAGATAAAGATTTAGTTACCCATAAACAAGAAGAAAGAAAGAGAGTAGAAGAAAAAGATGAACATAATTTTAACTTAGAACAAGAAAATTACAACAAATAACACAATAGCATAATCTAAGCTAAGCCAAGATTACCCAAATGATCTGCCTATGATCCCTTTTATAGAGGATTAGGGATACAAAATGATAAGGGAATTGATTAATGAGTGAGTGGATGAGCGGGTGGATGAGTGGAAAATGCCAAACAACTTTTGTAAGTGAAAAATTATTGAAATTTCTTGTCTCTGAAATAATTCTGTAATGAACTCATGGATAACATCAGAATGAAGCAAAGTGGTCTTCATGAAAGTTCTAGAAAATTGTCTCAGCTTTCCAATGCCACCAAAATCATCCAAAAATTCATCATACAGTCTAAGATATGATCCAATTACTACAAACTATTCAGGTCCAGTTTTAGCACCTTTGTTTTGACTTCCAGACCCAATATGACCTCTAAGTTGTCTGATTGAGCTCTTGTGTTCTTATGAAAGTTATAGATATGAGTCTTAACTTTCATATATCAAATTTTTAGCCCATTTCAGCTCCTTAAACTCAAATTATGCAATGATTACTGTACATTGTTCGGGTTACAGTCACAAAACTCGTGTTCTGACTTCCAAGCCTAATTAGCTCTACTAGATGTCTGATTTTTTCCTGGAGCTCTTATGAAAGTTGTAGAACTATCTCTTATCTTTCTTACAAGGTAAGATACATAATTATAAGACATCTAGAACTCAAGATATAATCGAAATACAGAAATAGTGTAAGATTAAAATAGTACTGAAAAAATTAATTAAATCTAATTTGAATCTAAACTTATAAAACATAATTAGACTTAATCAATTAAATACATAAAAAATGTAAATGATTAAAAATAAAAGTTTATTAATATATAACATATGTGATTATCATGTTCGATTTAATGTCAATGATATAGAAATTGTCTTTTACTTTTTGCTTATCGAAATTGTATTATACTTTAATAACTATGTTTAGTACATGAACTAAAAATAATAATATTCGACATAATTATATATTATTCTTCGTATTCTTTAGAGTTTCTTCCTTATCCTTCATTTAATTGCGATGTTGCCATTGCTTAAGTGTCGGTCAATGGATGCACCCGTTAACTTTGTTTCTGTACGTTGAGGGAGGCAATTAGAGAAACATAAACGTATTGAGTAAGTCATTATTTTCTGTCTCAGTACTTTCATTCTAAGAGATTTACTCTATCTCTTTATTAAAATTATAATGTCTAATAGTTTTAATTCAAGTAACACTAAATTTCTTTGAAGTTTATTTAATTTGGTGATCAAATTTTATTGAAGTACCTTTACTTCCACTTTAACTTATTATTTGTTTTTCCACACTAAATCTTAAACCACTTTTATATATATTAAAAAAAAAACCTAAAGTCTATTGCAAAAGCTAAAATAAGGATCTCACTTAAATCTTAGTCTTTTTAGACTATGCTGTCATAACAAGTATTTCTTCCTTATATTTTAGTTATGATAAAAGATTTCTGAGTTTGGCGTGATTATTCCTTCTTCTGGGTGATCCAAGCAACTCTTTGATGCAAGGTTTAATAAATTATGGAAATTTAATTTCGCTACACTTTTCCAACTCTAAATAGTAAGTGAAGAGCCTGGCAATAAAATACAGTAAAATGAAGAACAACCTCCTTCACCATTTAAATTAACATCCCTTAATACAATGTTTGGAATTTTAATATTTTTTTCACTTTTTTTTGGGGGGTGGGGTGTTGGTGGTTATAATTACACCTCAACGTTGAAATACCTTATGCAAAACAATTCACACGTGAAAGTGGGCTGGAAGCAGATGACTCAGTAAGGCCTACAACACAGAGATTTGACCACAAACACGTATGCAATTTGTTTCTTCCGTGAGCCGAAAGTGGGAAATTATTACATGGTTTCGGAATTTTATATAAGATTGTGTTTATACTATTTATATATTGATATTTTAGTATTTATTAATGAAAGATTTCACTATTATTTTATATATTTATTATTTTTTTAAAAAAAATAAGGTTAAGATAATAAATATGTAAATTAATAGTAGATCGGTAAATTTTATCATTAATGAATATTAAAATATTAAAATATGAATAGTATAAATACAATTTAACGTGACTCTCCAAAAATATTAAATAATTTCTCCCAAAAAGATTGTGTCGTGTCTGCATTTTCTTTTAATAGTTATGATATTTGTATACTTTTTTACACACTATTTATTTATCTAATAATTCACATATAAATAATTAATTATTGACTTATATTATATGATGATTGAGCATATTAATTAACATGTAAATAATTAATAATTAATTTTTAAATAATTAATATGTATTGTGTAGTAATTCAATTATCAATTATTTATATGTTAATTAATGTTTGAGTCATCACGTAATATACTACAATCACAATTATTTACACATCAATCACCGTTTAATATGTAAAAAATTGTGCAAGTAAACTTTTCCTTTCCAAAAATGCTTTTCTTTCTAGAACACCTTTAGATTTAATATGCAATAACATACAAAATAAATATTGGTCCATTTGATTTTAAATAAAGGTTGATGTTGTTAGGTTGAAGACAACAAGATCAACTCACATTCTTATTTTCACCAAGATTGGAGGACAACAATATCTGAATATCCATCTCAACCTTCCCAGTGCACACCAGCCAAAGGTCTTTGCCTTAGTTGAGCACATTCCATGTTTCCCACGGTATCCAACAATCATTTCTTTTAATAACTACATGAAGTTATGAACCCTTTCTATTTCTTTTATTTTGTTAGATTATTAGGGTTGCAACCAAGTGTCTCTTTAATTTTTTTTTTTAAATCAAACAAACCCTCATATATATATATAATATAAAATCTTATTATGAACATTTATTATAAAAAGTGAGAAGAATAAATATTGATCATTAGATCTTATATGAATGGTCAAGATTAGAACATAAATACATATAATTTTTTAAGTGGTCATATGACCTTTAAATAACTTTTAATTTTGAGTATCTATATATAATTTTATGATCAAAATTTATTCTTTTCACTCTCTCACAATAAAAATTCCTCTCACTCTATATATATATATATAGATAATGAGAGAGAGAAATACTTTTTGAACCCTAATAAGTGGTTGGTACACATCATTTAAAGCTGGTCGTAAAAATTCGTGTAGTAAATTATGCTGACATTATTGAAGTTTGTATAAGTATGCAAAACACCCCTTTAGTATCTTGTTTATACAAATATAATCTTTGTCATTGATTTTTCGCCGTATACGTGCTTTGAAAAATATGAGTAAAGAACATTGTCTAAATATTAAACAGTTTTTATATGTTAAAAGATAAATAAAGAAATCTTGTGTTAACAATTCAGTTAGTAAGAATTGAAAACATTTAAAAAAAATAATAGAGTTTAATATTCACAAATATTCTTCATCTCAATTTTTTTTTTCTTAACCATCATCAGAGGTAACCGCCCACACAATGGGACTCAGAGTTTTTATAATTAGAAGGAATGAGGGCATAAATTTTGCAAATCTAAAAGCTTATTATAATTTAATTGGTTGTATGCATTTATAGTGTTGGTCAAGACAAGTTAAGACTTATATTAGAGGGACAAGCAAAGTAGGGTGCCCATAATAGAACCACTCTTTTATTGCACTTTGGGTTTAAGCTGCAAGCCCCTTAAGGATATTGCACTTTTGGGTAAAGGAAAAAAAAAAAGTGGAATCCTTAAACTATAATTTTAAAGACTGTTTAGCAGTTTCCGCATTCCAGTCACCAACAAAATCTTCACTTCAAATGATTAATGGACCTATATCATCATCTAATTATTAACGCCGCTTGCCATTATTTCATATTTATCTCTAAAATTATGCATTTTTTAATTTTAGTCCCCTTATTTTAACACCTAACATTATCTTGATTCATAGATTTAGCACAAGTCAAAATATACAAAATTTTCATTTTTTACCTGTAAGACACACTTCATTCTCTCTAAACTATTTCAAAAGCCAAAACTTCTGTTCATACAGTTCTAATTAACAAATTAGCACTTAGAATTTAGGACTTAAGACTAGCTTGGCAGACAATTGCATTAAAAGATAAAACGTACTAAAGTGTACAACTTCTACATTTCTGTGAAACTGTAATAGAAACAACTCTAATGTTTTTATTTTTTTTTTTATTATTATTTTTTACATTCTTTTTAATACCATTCATATTATATATATATTTTTATCATTTTTTCTTACTAAATTACACACTTTTAAAAATGATATAAACAATATATATACTCTTAAAAAAGTGTATAATTAATTTTTTCTTAATAAAAAACACTCAAGCATTTAAAAAAACTATTCTTTTTTTCCCCTTTTGGGTGAATATTGAAAAGACTAATATAAATTGGTGGTTTTTTTTTTGTTTTGTACATAAATTGCTGTTATACTCTTCTTTCCCTTGAATCTTCCAGCAATCTAAGAAAACCCACCATGTTTAAAAATTCTTTTTGTTTCCATCTCTGTAGAAGTTATGTTCTTGATGACCATATAACAATATAGCAAACCAAAGCTTCATTTCATGAAATTCTTACTAAAACCTGAAGAATCCATACAAGACATTCAATTACGAAATGCTTTTTGGGGACTGGACTCCTGAACCAGTCTTCAAATTAACCACCACTGAGTTAGCTCATAAATGATCAATACCGTATGTATTGCTAATATATAACTTTGTTCTAGATTCTAAAAATGCACAATCTATAGACAAGCAACTTAGATGTACATATATCTATCATGTGTGTCTTTTCCCCATGATTCTCATGGTTATACAACTAGTATAGAAAAACAAAGAGAAGGGTGGAGAAGAAAACATGAGAAAAGGTAGCAGATGTTCAAGTAATTTGGAGGACATGAACATGATGACTATTCCAAGCTAATCAGTGCAAAGAATGAAGAGTAAAATGGACTTTGGATACGTGACTAGTTGATATAGCTATTATTGTAATTCATGCTATTCCGATGTACATAAAGCCTAGCCATGAAGGCCAGAAAGCAACCCATACAAAACTTGTAATACTCTCTCCCATAATATCCTGCTGTTTCTATTTACACTCCACCATGAATCAGAGGGAGAA
Organism: Ormosia emarginata; assembly: GCA_029884605.1. Taxonomy (NCBI): domain Eukaryota; kingdom Viridiplantae; phylum Streptophyta; class Magnoliopsida; order Fabales; family Fabaceae; genus Ormosia; species Ormosia emarginata. Next base: position 2,023,297 of record JAQQTP010000058.1, on the reverse strand, counting down.
AGAAAAAGGAAAAAGAAAGAAACAAGGAAACCTAAAAAAAAAAGAAAAAGAGAAAAGAACCCTTCTTCCATTGCCATGAAAAGCAAGCTTGGACTTCAAGTCTTCAAATACTAGTCATGCCAGCAGAGGAGCATGACCACACACCTTCTTATTATGTATAGCCTTGCCCTCTGCTCTCTGAGGACTCCACCAAGTCCTCTGTTTGATGATAGCCTTCTCTTTGAGCCTCCCATGGTAGCGCTACCCATCTTCATTTCTTCAATAAACTCTTTTCTTTACTCAAAACCTCTTAGAAATGGAAATGGGGTTATTTTCCTTTCCTCTCTTGAGCTTAAGCTTAAAGCTTTGAACTTGTGTGTGATGTGTGATTTGGTTTAGAATTGGTGAGAGGTGGGTTCTTAAAGAGCTTTCAGGGTGTGGTCCTAACACACCTTGGTCTAGTAAAGAACCAGTGATAGGGCATGAAAGGGTGTGCAGTGCCTCCAAACCCACCAGACAGACACCAATTGGACCCCACCTCACCACTTGGGAATGAATACATACCAATAAGCGGGAATTGATAAAACAAAACAAGCAATTCAGCCAAGCTTCTCTCTTTCTTGCATTGCTATGTCTCACTCTATATTCCTACGTGTAGGCACTACCCACCAGCATAATGGGTCTTCAATAATGTTAGGATAGATTCGGATTCATAGTGAATTTTATAGGTGGTAGCAAATCTACTATTCAAAATATAATTTGAAATTATAAATATATATATATATATATATATATATATATATATATATATATATATATATATATATATATATATATATTATGAAATTCAATTGTGAATATGCTAACACATATAATGGTTCATTGTAAACCTCAGTCTATACTAACATTACTCTTTAAAAAATAAGGTTGCATTTTTTTTTTCCTTAGTTTACAAGCTGCCCTCAATTTGTGGATGATAGATAATTTGTCTGATTGCTCATGAGGACATGAGCATTCTCTTTTATTTTTTATAATGCTTCTTATTTTGTTTTTTTCTGCTTATCTTTCGTTGGATCCACATAATCAGGGAAATGACTGGTGGATAGGGAGTTGGTTTAGTTGAATCCTACATAAGAATTCATAACAGCAACAACCATTAGAAAGTTTTAAGAGCGTAATGGATTAACTTATCACTACCTTGACTCAAAATAGAAAAAGGTATGTATACTTAGGGTAGGGGCCCTAGCTATCAGCATCAAAGTTTGCATTTCCATAGTTAAAATTGTGTTTATCCAATTGTACAAAGTCCAGAAATTATTGCACATCTTGGGTGATCACTCAAGAGACATGAAACCGAATTTGGTGAGCCTAATCCCATAATATGGAGAACTTTAATTTCCTTGGCTTGTGGAAAGGAGGGTGTAATAATATCAACCAAATTACAGTGTCTGAGAGATGATTTGCAGCTTGCTAAGGACCACAACCTAACCCCTTTGTTGTTGAGTTGGGTGCTCTTGCTGTTACACTATGTTAAAACTTAAAAAAGTCAACTCAATCACTAATAACTTGAATTCTTCTACTCTTTTAAAGGACTGAAGGTGCTACATATTGGACTTGGGGACCTCCTCAAATGATCTACATCTATAGAGTTGGAAACCGTTTGGCTGATTTCCTTGTTAATGCTGCTGTTCACTATTTTAATTATATAAACTATTTTAATTCTTTGGCTTGTCTCTGGAAATACTAGAGTTTGATTATGGTTTGAATTTGAAGAATTGTACTTGGTGATTTTGTTGAGATTACTTTAAAATCAGTAGGCAAAAGCTGCAAAATTGATATCAAAACCAACTAAATAAGTGACATGGTTCTGACAGTTTTGGAGGAGACAGCAAGAATATGGGAGCAGCAATGAAGTTTTTGCATGAGTTAAGGCTTTGAATCATAAGATTCTTACACATGATGATAGTCCAAAATCTTCTTTCTCTTTCACACCGGTTTTTTCCCCCCTTAACAGAAAATTCAAAATACTATAAGAAGAAAGAAAGAAAATCCAAATTAATACTGGCTTAGTATCCCTTGCCCCAAAAGGGAAATAAAATAAGCCAAAGTGGCTTTGCATAAGCCCTGAAAGCATTTTGCTAATGTAATGGATCAAAAGGGAGAAAAGTTGTTTTTTCCTCTGCAACATCACAAAGGGGGCATGAGAAAAAGTAGCTGAGGACGTAAGTTTCAAGCTTTTGACTAAGATTCCATAACATGGGGGTATTAGAATAAGAAGGCACACAGATTTTTATACAAGAAAAATTCAAAACACAGCTAAGTGATTAATTAAATTATTGATAATTAAGTACATTTTACTAAAGGCAAAGAAGAGCATCTACTTGCTCTGCCTCGTGCTTTCCCCAAGTCACTTAGGATGCCAACCTGTTTTCAACAATTTTCTTATTACTTTTTTATTCTATCTTCAGTTTTCATGCAGTTTTAAGCACTTAAAATCGAATTAAGCGCTTGTCAGTGGTTTTTGTTGCTTTTCTCAGCTTCTTCCTGTTTATATATATATGGAAGAAGAATAAGGAGAGAGGGAAACAAAGGGGATGGAATAGATTAGAGAAATGAAGGTCCTATATTTGGTGTTAACTCATTGAATAAATATAAACTATCAAACTATTTTTTAGAACCCAAGTATATCATGATAAGATAATATGTTTCTCTAGAGTTCTGTAAAGTAATTATTACTAAAGTGTACTCATCATCATCACTATTATTATTATTTCCTGCAAAACCACTAGAAATCCTATTAAAAAGAGTTGATAAGATAAAGGATAACTCAATAACTAAAAGAAGCGGAAGACAAAGAAAAGCTCTTGAAGAAACTATTTAAAAAGAGTTAGATCTAAATGACCTTATGAAAATTTGGTTTTTGACATAATCTGATGGTATTAATATATTTATGTAACCAACCTCACTTAATAGGAAAAAAAATTTTGTTGTTATTGTTGTTGTAGCTTTCTAAACTACTATTTCATTCAGTATTTCCCATCATATTTGAATCTCTGACATTAAATTAATCCACCTGCCCTATATCTTGTTAAGATGACACAAACCTCTTTCGTTTTCTGAAACCTATGCAAACATTTCTTAAAAAAGAAAAAAAAAATCAGGGACATGTCTTAGAGACCTACAACAGTACATGTAAATTTTCATGATCTTTTATAAGTGCCCCGTGTTCAAATAAAGTTTTGGTAAAGTTTCAAATAGAAAGAAAATTTAAATAATTTTCAGCATAAGTGGTATGAAAGTAACTTATTCTAAATTCTCAAACAGCAATACAAGTAAAATTTAAGAGAGAATCATTCTGCTTAAGTGCCATTAGAAAGAATTTCATAACAAATTGTTGTTATTTATTTGGAACTGTGATCATTAAAATATCCTTACTAGTAAATATGTAACTATCATAACAAATGAATAAAGACGTTCAAATGTCCTTATTTGATCTTCACATAAAAATATGACATTTTTAAATCCTACTCATGAAATGCACTTGAGCTATAGGTGCACTTCTTTGTTAATTGAAAGCGTGAGACAGATTGAACTGTGTGAACTTAATTACTACATTGTAGACAACGGTGGTAAAATTGATGTCTGAAATGCACTGTTATCAAAGTGGTCCAACCATAGTATATCTTGAAATCTCACCTTTCAGGTTTTGTTACATCTTGAAACTAAAAAACAATGGGTTGATTGTACTAAACAAGGAAGTCAGAGTTGCACGTGAAGTTCTTGTGATTCACAATACAATGCCTGCAGTATAATCAACATATAGTATTAATTTAATTGTTATCTAGATTCCCATCCTTTGAGCCACGTCCCCATCTCCATTCCTGTTCTTGATGCTTGTTTATTAAGGAACAACATCACCACATGTTCCTTCACCCTCATCTTAAATGGCCATGTAGAGCTAGCTTTTGAATTATTCAAATAGCCACTATTTGTCAAGCACTTGAGTTCTAAAGATTTGCCATGTGTAAGAATCAGTGGGTTACTGGGTTGTGTGGATTTGATTTGGCTGTTCCAGTTGTACTCTCTTACCAACATACCACAAATGGGAAGGGGTTTTTCTTGACTGGAAGCTTCTGTTGTGTGCAACACCACACATTATGTGTCCATTGCTAACTACTAACACTATACTAGTTAAGTCATAGGTACTGCTTTGTTTATGTACGAACAAATACCATCACATTGTGTCCATTGCTAACTACTAATTTACTAAGATGGTTCTTAGCTGGTTATGTAGCAATGACAGATCTGATGACTCTATTACCAACTGCTTAAGGCTCCCGAGGTGCTAGATAACAATGTATATGCATATTTGGAATTCAAGCCATAGTTAACTAATGAGGATTCTTACATAAAGAATGAGAATGGGGTGTGGTAGTCACAAAAAGTTTACTTGGTTACACTAATAATCTAAACGATAGAATTGTTTTTGTAAAGTTCAGTTGTTTTGGTTATCTATGGATGAGAGATTCTTATGTGCTTCATGAGCAAGAGAATTTTCTTGCTATGTATTATTGAATGTGTGACTGATTAGATATGACATTAAAAATAACTAAAGTAGGAGATAATGATGACTTACAAAATTGATGTAACATATATTTAATAGTACAAAGTAAAAAATCTCTTGTTCCTAAATAACCTACGAATTTTTATCTGTGGATAATGATTGTCTTACAACTATTGAGAGGTGTAACCATTTATTATCCCATGGCTCACAGAGAAAGAGCTAGAGGAGTTTGTAAATTAAAATTGTGAGTGCCACCACCGCTTGCCATTTATAGAGGTAAGGCTCATAGCTTGTAACCAGGCAAAAAAAAAAAAAAAGATGAATCAACCCCATTATTCAGTCACGAATGCACGCCACTTTTGCAGATGCAGAGTAGGATCATATCTTCAAGTAAAATGGTCATCCATTGAAATCTCTAAGTTACTGTCCTTCTCAATCAAATAAAGCTAGAAATAGGGAAGTTAACGGAGAAGTTACAAGGTCTTTTCGTGCACTCTAAAGTCTACAGGCAACTGACGCTTGATTTATTCTAGGAGCACAACTGGCTTGAAGGAACACTAAGGAAAGTGCCATAATATGTTTGAAATCTTGAATTATGCTTAATGCACAACTATAAGATGCACATCACCTCACACTACAGTCAGGGAGGTGGCAATATCTGAGTATAGATGTGCACAAACGAAGGTGAGTCCATTTATAAGCTAATAGTGAAAGTAGTGCAAATGTGAGATGATATGTGTGAGTAATATTATTATCACGATTTCTGTTCATTCAATACCTATACAAAATATGTTACATAAATGTAGTTGCACGTGCGGTCAAAAGATTCCAGGTATGCATCCATCAGATTCCAGTTAGTTTATGGCCAAAAATATAAGATCCTAGTTTCTTAAAAAAAAAAATTCATATTAAACATTCAGATAATTAATTTTGATATACAAGCTATAGACAAAAATTTTGAAAAGCAAAATGGGTATTAGGTATTTACAATTTTCATTCCTCTCTTGGGATCCATCTGCTCCACCAAAGGCTTTTCCTGCGTATGTTGAGCTCATCCATACTCTCATTTAAGGTTCTTATAATTTTCCTCCGAAGTTTAAGAGCTGAAGCTAGAGCATTTCTCTGTGCACTAGCTTTCTTCTTGGGTTCAATTTCCTACAATATGAAAAAAAAAAAAAAATTGATATACGATGATAAATGGAGAGTGTTAATTGCCACTCCTAGTTGTCTATTGTCACTCCTCTTCAATTAATTTTTTTGTCATTTTCCTAAAATGTCCTTTATTAAATAGATAGTTGAATCTAACAGATTCACTAATTAATAAATGGCATTTTAGAAAATAGTAAAAACATTCATTGAATAGGAGTGGTGATAGACAAATAGGAGTGACAATAGACACTCCCTAGCAGAAATAGAGATTGCAGAATTAAGTTAAGATACATACTCTCAGTTCCTGGAGCTGAGCTTCAGTAAATCCACCATCCTTCTGTGTTCCTGATTTTGCCATTAGCTGAGTAATCCACTTGGCAGCTTCCCCATAATCCTGCTGAGTTGCTCGTAAGAGCTGCAGCCTCAGATTTTGCATGAAAGACAATGCCAACAAGCCTTCACTGCCAAAGTAAGGATGAGCTAATGCTGTTTTTGCACTCAGCCTTTGCCTTGCTTTGTATCGAACCATTGATGTCAGCATTTCCCATCCTACTCCACCATCTAAATCCAACAGCTCAAAGCCCCTCCTAAGTTCAGGGCCACATCTAGGCTCTACACTTTTTCTCCATGCAACCAAGTCATAGTCACACCTCTTCAACTGACGGTTGAATTGTATGAGGCTATTATCAGTGCGCAAACCAGGGAATGCCTATAAGAGAATGGCGTAAACTATGAGCAATTCAAAATACCAGCTTGATCATATAGTTGATTGAATCACCCCATGCCATTTGTTTAAATGTTTCACCTAATTAAAACTCTGGTCCAGAAATATGGAAAAATATTCTACAAGGATAATAACAATTCTTAACAGATCAACACAATCAAATCCAGCAAAGCGTAAATACATAGACAAACTCATTTTAACTTCAAAACCACTAATATGCAGGCTTCTTTGTCATTGAGGTGGTTTATATTGTTAATTTATGTAATATTCATATGAAATTGATTACAGAAATTGACTGATTAGTTATGATAACAAGAACAGAAGCTAGTCATCAGTTCATCAGTATTTGATACTCACCATTTGAAGAAAGATTAGACCAGCACTATAGATGTCAAATCTGTCAGGCAAATTCAACTGTTTGAAACAAGAAAACCATCATAAGCAACAAAAGACAACTTCATTGCATGATAAAGGAAGCTATATAAGTGCTAATTAAACATGGACGGTTCATGAGAAATGTTTGTCAATAAGGAATTCTATCATTAATATGTTTCCTATTATATGCTGTATATATTAGGATTAGTAATCTGTCCATTCATTGTATATAATTAGATTGCCTAATTATAGGGATTAGAATAGGAATTAAAATAATTGTGTCATTAGTGCCATTAATGATTGTAAATGGGTCTGTACTATTTATTGATGAGATCACTATCAATGAAAGCAAGAAATCAGAATTCCTGACATGGTATCAGCAGGCTCTCGATCGGACCTGTGATTCCTTCAGCGACACCATCCTTGGTCGCTCTTGTCTTGGTCTTCTTCGTTGCTCCTGGTTCTCGTGTTCTGGGCCCTTTGTTTCTGGTTCGTGGGTGTCGTTTCTTTCTTCTTGGTTGCGGTTTCATGGCTACGGAAAGTTTTTGTGCTCGCTTTACCGGCAAGAACTATGTTGCCTGGGTATTTCAGTTCCAAATGTTTGTGAAAGGGAAAGGACTGTCGGGTCATCTCGATGGGACTTCTGCTGCCCCCGCGGACAAGGCTGCGTTGGTTACATGGGAAACCAAGGACGCGCAGATTATTTCTTGGATCCTTGGCTCCATTGAGCCTCAAATGGTTAATAATTTGCGCTCCTTCTCGACTGCTAAAGACATGTGGGATTACTTGAAGACTATTTACAATCAGAACAATGCGGCGAAACGCTTTCAGCTCGAACTCGATATTACAAATTATCAACTGGGACCTATGTCCATTCAGGACTATTACTCTGGTTTTCTTAATTTGTGGGTTGAACATTCTGAAATTTTACATGCTGATGTTCTTAAAGGTCCGCTTGCTGCTGATGTTCTTATGAAGCTTCGCCCAGAATTTGAAGTTGCACGTGCTGCTTTACTGAATCGCAGCCCGGTTCCTTCTTTGGAGGTTTGTGTTGCTGAACTTCTTCGCGAGGAGCAACATTTAGTCACCCAAGGCAGCATGTTGCATGACCATAGTGCTTCCGAAGCTATTACGGTTGCCTATTCGGCTCAAGGTACTGGCAAAGGTCGTGATATAAGGTGTGTCCAATGTTTTTCCTGTAAACAGTTTGGTAATATTGCTCGTAATTGTAGTAAGAAATTCTGCAACTATTGCAAGCAACGTGGCCACATTATCACCGAGTGCCCCACGAGACCTGCCCAGTGCCCTATGCAGGCCTTTCATGCTATTGCTGGTTCTGCTGGTCCGTCTCCTCCTTCCACCGCCACCAGACCTGATGTTTTGACTCCAGAGAAGGTGCAGCAATGTATTTGTGTCACCAGGACTTGCTTCTAATTTAATTTCGGTTGGGCAATTGGTGGATAATAATTATAATGTTAATTTCTCTCGAACTGGTTGCTTTGTGCAGGATCAGGTGTTGGGGAAAGTGATCGCGAAGGGACCTAAAGTGGGCAGATTGTTTCCGCTCCAATTTCATTCCCCTAGTTTTTCTTCTTTTGCTTGTATTGGTGTCCTGCATTCATTTGCGAATTGGCATAATAAATTGGGGCACCCAAACTCTGTTGTTTTGTCTCATTTGATAAAAAATGGTTTGTTGGGCAATAATAATATCACTTCTGACTCATCCTTTAAATGTTCTGTATGCAAACTTGCCAAAAGCAAAACTCTCCCTTTTCCTCCCCATGCTCATCGTGCTGAAAAATGTTTCGAAATTATTCATAGTGATGTTTGGGGTGTGTCTCCTGTTTTATCTCATGCCAATTATAAATACTTTGTGACGTTTGTTGATGACTATAGTCGCTTTACTTGGGTTTACTTTCTTCGTTCTAAAGCTGAAGTTTTCACAATGTTTAAGAATTTTTTGGCTTATATTGAGAACCAATTTCACACCAACATTAAGATCTTGCGCATTGACTCCGATGGGGAGTATATTTCTCATGCCTTTCAGGAATACCTGCAGCAAAAAGGTATCATGTCTCAGCGTTCCTGTCCCTATACGCCTCAGCAAAATGGCATCGCCGAACGCAAAAATCGGCATTTGCTTGATGTCAGACGGTCCTTGCTCCTTGCAGCCTCTGTCCCCCCTCAATTCTGGGTTGAAGCTCTGTCGTCAGTTGTCTTTCTAATCAATCGTCTCCCTTCCCAGGTTCTAGGGTTTGATTCTCCTTTCTTTCGTCTCTTTCATGCATATCCTGATTATACTAATCTTCACCTTTTTGGTTGTGTATGCTTTGTCCACCTTCCACCTCCTGAACGTAATAAACTAGGGGCTCAATCTGTCATGTGTGCTTTTTTGGGTTATAGTACCACTCACTAAAAATTCTTGTGTTATGATGCCACTTTTCATCGCTTACGCATCTCTAGGAATGTGGTTTTCTTTGACCAACAATTTTTTTTCCCATGTTCTAGTCCTTCTTCTAATGGTTTTGTTATACTGCTTGACTTTTCTGATGTTTCTCATTCTATAGAGCGGTTCAAACCAAGTAAGTTTATGTTAGGCGCAATCCTACTTTGTCCCTTCCCGCCACTAATCCACCACCTGTCCCTGCACCAGCAGCTTTGCGACGTTCACGACAGGTGTCTCGTCTACTGCATAGGTATGAATGTGGGCCTATTTGTCTTACTGCTACTCTATCTGGCACATCTATTCCTACATGTTATTCCCAGGCAGTTAAAGATGTTCGTTGGGTCAAGGCAATGGACGATGAACTCCATGCTCTTCAAGAAAATTTCACTTGGGACATTGTCCCTCGACCTCCAGGTGTTAAGCCCCTTGGTTGCAAATGGGTCTATTCGGTGAAACTGAATTCTGATGGCACTCTCAATCGTTACAAAGCCCGATTGGTCGCATTGGGTAATAAACAGCAGTATGGTGTGGATTATGATGAGACGTTTGCACCGTCGCAAAAATGACTAGTATTAGAACCATTCTTTCTATTGCTGCCTCTCAAGGCTGGTCATTCACTCAAATGGATGTGAAGAACGCATTTCTTCATGGAGACTTGGCAGAAGATATTTACATGACTTCCCCTCCAGGGCTGTTTTCCTCCTTTGACAGTGTGTGCAAGCTTAAACGTTCTCTATATGGCTTGCGACAAGCTCCACGGGCATGGTTTGAAAAGTTTCGGACTATTCTTCTCGGTTTCTCTTTTACTCAGACTTGCTTTGACTCCTCCTTGTTCATTCATCGTACGCCCACTGGTATTGTTCTTCTACTTATTTATGTCGATGATATGATTATTACTGGTTCTGATCATGCCGCCATTCAACACATTAAAGAGCAGCTCCAGGCTTCTTTTCATATGAAAGACCTCAGTTGTCTTCACTATTTCTTAGGCCTTGAGGTTTATTCTGATTTTACGAGTATTTTTTTTCATCAGCATAAGTATATTGAAGACTTGATTTCTTTAGCTGGGCTTACTTCAGCCGCCCTAGTGGATACTCCTCTTGAGGTTAATGTCAAATATCATTGTGATGAGGGCGATCTATTGTCTGATCCCTTATTGTATCGTCAGCTAGTGGGTAGCCTTAACTACCTAACCATTACACGCCCTGACATTGCCTTTGCAGTCCAGCAAGTGAGCCAATTTATGCACACTCCTCGCCATCTTCATCTGGCTGCTATTCGTCGCATCATTCGGTACTTGAAAGGCACCTCTACTCAAGGCCTATTCTTTCCTGCTGGGAAGCCTCTGAATTTGGTTGGCTATAGTGATGCGGATTGGGTTGGTTGTCCCAATACACGGAGATCGGTCACGGGTTGGTGCATGTTTCTTGGCCCTGCGTTAATCTCTTGGAAGAGTAAAAAGCAGTCTCGTGTCTCTAAGTCCTCCACAGAATCTGAGTATCGGGCTATGTCTACGGCCTGTTCTGAAATCATTTGGCTTTGTGGCCTTTTGGCTGAGCTTGGCTTTCCTCAAACTACTGCCACACCACTCTATGCTGATAATACTAGTACCATTCAGATTGCTACTAATCCAGTTTTTCATGAATGCACGAAGCATATTGAGGTGGATTGTCATTCTATTCGGGAAGCATTGGACAATCAAGTTATATCTCTTCCTCATGTCACATCGCAACTTCAGCTTGCAGATATCTTGACCAAGGCTGTCCCACGGCCTTGACATCAGTTTCTCATCAGCAAATTGATGCTCCTTGACCAGCCGCATCAATTTGAGGGGGAATGTCAATAAGGGATTCTGTCATTAATATGTTTCCTATTATATGTTGTATATATTAGGATTAGTAATCTGTCCATTCATTGTATATAATTAGATTGCCTAATTATAGGGATTAGAATAGGAATTAGAATAATTGTGTCATTAGTGCCATTAATGGTTGTAAATGGGTCTGTACTATTTATTGATGAGATCACTATCAATGAAAGCAAGAAATCAGAATTCCTGACAATGTTTAACCTGCCATAAGACTGGGGAAAGTGCAGTTGCAACTGGAGCTGAGGGTGCAGATGGAGTTTGCGTGCTCATGATGTACTGCTCTGGTGCAGCATATCTGAAAGGGAAGGATTGTACACAACATGAATTGTCTATAGTTGGATGTCAGAGACATGGATTCATTGAGAATTATACAACACTTTATATTTTCTATCTTAAAGTTATTAAGGAATCACATGGATGACTACTAGAAAAGGTGCTTTAATTTTCTTTTATTAGAAATTATAAGGAAATTGATGACTGTTTGGGTTATCAATTGGAATATATACAACACCTATTCTTCATTCTCTCAATCAACTAATCAGCTCTGGCAGCTGTCTGTCAGAGCTGGGTTGTTCAAACTTAAAGCTAAACTTTGCAGTGACAGTAGTCATCTAAGGAAAAAGGTAACTTAAAGCAGTTTAATAATATCTGGCCAGTTATCACTAAAGAAACATCCTATTGTAGTCAAAGACATTCTTAGGGTGTTCTGGTTCACATCTACTGAATGAGGCTATTTAACTAACAGGCTAACACTTTCCTTGTTACCTTTAAGAGCAGAAAAAAGTACAACCAGATTCTGTTGTGATTATCTGGATCAGTTGTTCTGTGCTTGAAGAAATGATAAGGGCATTTTAGATATAAAATTTCATATACTTATATATGGTTAGATGGGAAACATTTCAATTTAGGTTGTACATAAAATTTCGCTCTTGTGTTCATCTCCCTAACTTTTAGGTTGTACATACATTTATGTTCATCTCCCTAAATTCTTTAAAGTATAATACATGGCAGTGCTTTTGTCTTTGATTGAATTGACTCTCGTTCCAGTGATATAATACTCCAACTTTGATTTGCCACCTCAAAAGGGACCAGAATGTAACAGAACAATTTGGTAGCAATTCAAACCAAACACACTGTAGTCTAAACCCATCATCTGGATAATATATGCTTTGATTTAAAACTATAAACATTATATATGCCAAATCTAGACAAAACCAAGATTAGTATCCATGACATCCACTTCAAGGGACAGTTTTGAAAATAATTAAATAAATAAAAATGAAAAGTTTCTATCAATGAATCGGTTATGCACATGAAACAAAAACTTCCAGCAGTGGATTAAGTCCAAAAGTCAGTTGGCTACCTGTGTTACTAATGTCAAAGAAGATACCTTGGATCCAAAAGAAACTCCTTAGGAATATAGTTGATGCCAACTCGCAGGTCTGTAGCAGCTCCAAGATCAATGATTTTGAATGTACGAGACCCTGATCCCATGGTATAAAGGAAATGAGAGCTTAACTTGGATTAAGGATATTTTTTCATTGGACAAAGCTATGCAATCTTTATATTCTTTACCTTCAGAGAAAATAACGTTCTGTGGCTTAATATCCCTGTGCACAATTCCAGTTGAATGAAGACCATCCAATGCAAACAAGAGCTGCCTCATGATTGTTTGAATTATTCTATTTTCTCTTTCCAATCCCTTGGGCAAGTCCTGGACCTCACCCAGAATCAACGTTTCAACCTGAAATTTGTGGCAGCCATCAAACTTTAAGCAACCATGATTTACCATTGGAGCATAAAATTCAAATAAAATTAAAGCATGAACAAAGTGCTTCAGAAAGATTGTGAAGAATAGTTAAAGAATATGAAACATATTATCCTCACGGATTAAAGACTAAAATGGGATGTATTGTCTACCCCCCACCCCCTCACTTTCCTGTACCAGGAGAGAGGATGTACTCACTTTCTTAAATGTAGGTTGTAGGACAACTGATATAATCTTCATTAGAGAAGTGTAAGGCCAAAAATACTAATAAAACTGACACTTTATCAAGTAAAATCATGCTGATTAAAAAGACTACCAACATTATATGGAAATTCTCTACTCTGCACCAGGTCAGCTAGGGTGGCATCCCCTTCAAACCGCCATATAAGCCAGTATTCAGCAGCTTTCTTTGTAGAGGAGCTCTGCAAACAGTTTGTGACAATTGTCATGACTAAAACTAAAATGTCAAACGATGTGACTGAGAATGTCTTTGATTTCTCTATATAACAGTGATACCCGAAATTCATTAGGTAGTATTAGTTTTAATAGAGTAACACCTCAAGAAAACCATAAACAAAATCTGCACAGCTGTTTGCACAAGCTCTTCGTACACGCTCATTCATCCAAATTTCTACAGCACCATATTCAGTCGCCTTCTTCAAGACTAAGTCACCTTCCTTCCATTGAGAACCAAAAAGAACCATAAGTCATAATTATATAATTCAAGCGGTCTAAGACATTGAAATCTCACAGACACATATGCCATATCAACATATGGGTTCCTCATGTTGTTTTCTAAAAGACTAAAATCATGAGACTCATAAGCAATCCAAAGTGAAAACAACAAACATTCAAAATTTATAAACGAAAATGACATGAAAATTAATGGTTATCTTGAAATTAACCAATGTTCTTGTGAAGTAGTTCATAAAAAATGCAAATAAGAATCAGTAAGGCCAAAAAAATAAGTGAAAAACTTTAATTATTTCAGGAGCTTCCAAATAGAACATATAATACCTTTGAAGAGGGCTTCTTGGCCAGTGTCACTCTATAAACCACTCCAAAGGATCCCTCCCCCAGCTTCTTCCCCAGAACAAAATCATCCTGCCACCATAAACCAATCTCACTAATAACTATTTAAATCAACACCAGAAACATTATTTTATAAAAATTACAAAAAATAAAAAAATCAACTTGAATTCACTGACCTTTCTGTAAGTGGGTCTGAACAACCTTTCAACAAAAGCAAGAACAAACATGTCAAAGAAACCAGGTGCCACACCAGGTGTAGCCCAGAGGTAGGAAAGAGCACCCAAAGCCAGGATCACACCAGGGGCTGTAATTGTCAAGCCACTGGACTTGGGTAGAGTACTCCTGTAGATTATATCCCCACACTCCATGACAGTGCAAGGAAGGCCAACCCCAACACCCACAAAAAGGTTGTGAACTGAATCAACCCATTCACCTCCCAATGCAAAAACTTTAAAGGACTTTGGGTTTTTTGAGACAGTGAATCTTGCACTGCATGGTGGCAGCTCAACAGAGGATCTAGTTCTTAGTCTCTGGCCAAGAAACAAGGACTTGTGCTTGGGTTTGTGGGGTTGGAGCTTTGTCACTCCTACTCCAATTCCTCTAGTTGCAACAGTGGCCATGTCAGTGCAGTTTAGGCTTGGTTTGTGGCAGAAACAAGTTGGGAACTTCACCTAGTATCTCCTTCAATTTTAGACCACAACTTTTTTTTTTTTTTATTATTTTCTATTTTAATTTACACCTATAATATAATTTATTTTTTGAAATTTGTCTAGATATTATAATTAGTATTAGATACGAGATTAATCCTGTCACAATTAGAAATTTTTTCTAACAATTAATAAATTTAGTCAAATTTAATTCTCATTCTCTCATAATACAATTTACTTATCATTGCACACAAACTTTGATAATCTCTTAATATACCTTTGATAATCTCTTAATATAATAATCTATGATTTGTATTTAAATATATATTGACAGTTATTTCAGGTATTTTTTGTGGATGCAGAGAGTTTGGAACTATGGAAATTGGATTGAGGATTAGTATCTGCCACAAAGAACACGTGGATACTGGTGTGGTGTTAGGCTGGGCCTACATAAATTGCTTATCTTCTTGTTACTTCCAAATTCTAACATTTCTTCCATGGCCTTTCTTGTTATGTTAGCTCTTCTTACACAGAAAACTCTCTGCTTTTATCTGGTTATGATTTGTTGACCAAAAAATCTAGTTATGATTTAAGTCCATACAAATGGTTCATTGCATGCTGACACACTATAGCCAAATAATCATTCTGGCCTATAAAAGATGGGCCTTCATATCAAATATTGAACACTTCGGTTCTACTACAGGACGAGCTAAGACCAAAATAATAATAATAATAATAATATAGGAAGAGCTTCAACCAACTTCATTTTTTCATAGTAATTGTTAGGAAAATTTCTATGATATCTTGATGGGTATTATGGTGAGTTGTTAAGTATTTATTAAATGCTAATTGCATAATAAATATTTAAAATTTTATCAATAACTAATGAAATGTTTGATGAGTACAATATATCCTAAAAAAAATATAGATACCATAGAATTGTCCTTATTGTAGTTGATTTTTTTTTTTTTTTGCATTCATGGGATCAGTTTTTTCAAGCTTGTAAAAAAAAATCAACGATTTTTAGTGGACTACTGAATGTGAAGAAACATTTTACAAGTTAAAAGATTTCCAGCCAAACCCGCCAATCCAATTTAAAGCAAAACTCGGTGAAGTCTTATATATTTGTACATAGCCACCAGTGAGGAAGCAATTAGCTCAGCCATGGTTCGAAAAACCCAATGGACATAAATTTGTTTATTTCACAAGCACAGTTCTCTGGGGATTAGAACTTAGATGTCAAAAAATTGAAAAGGCTGGCACTTGTTGCAGTTGTGAGAGGGCTCATCTCCTATTTCTATGGGTATCAAGTTGTAATCAAAATAGACGAGCCAATCAGGCAAGTTTTAAGGAAGCCAAACTTAGCTTGACGGATAATTATAGGGGTGTTTTTGGATCTGTTTAAATCAGTTTTGAAGTAAAAAATCATTCGATCCAAATAAGGTAAGTATCATTGGTTCGATTTAAATTAGATAAATGCCACTAACAAAATCGATCCAATCTAAATCAATTTTAATTGGTTTGGATCGGAATAAATGATTTGATTTTTAACTAATATTATAATGAAAATGTAATTTAAATGAGAGCAATACATAACAACAACAATATAATTTAAATTCCAAATAACACATTGATAACAACGTTATGGATATAGGACATATAGGCTCAATTAGTGAAGCAAGGTTTCAATTTTGCAAAATCTAAAGTGCATATTATATTTCAATTTCTATACTAGGTCAAGCCCAGTTGTTCTGTAATGTGATATTGATTGATAGATGATAACATACGCATGCATGTTCATCACTTGAACTAGTTTAATTACCTTACTTCTTTTTTTTTTATATTGGCTTTGGTCCACTAGCAATAGCACTTTGTCCTTTTTTCATTTTTAATGGAGTTAAAAATCATTATCATTATCAGATCGATATGTTTGACAACAAAGATTCTTGCATTTGCTCTGAGTTTTTCACGTGTTTATTAAAAAAATTATTAGTGGTATAATATAAGTTTGACACATCGGTTATGGCATAACGTTGTTGTCAGGGTGTTATTTGATACAAAATCAATTATGTTAGGGCTAGTTAGGAATATTTTACGTAATTTTAGGTATATAATTAGTATAATAATCAATTCGGTTCGGTTTGGATTGGTTCCATAAAATTGAATCGAAAATTGAATTGAACTGAATCGATCAGTTCTTCACAAATTCAATCCAAATCAATCTAGTCAATTTTGATTTTTGTCGGTTTTTGGTTTTTTTTAGTTCGATTTTCAGTTTTTTTTTATTGGTTTGGATTTGAACACTACTAGATGATTGTATGGTCAGTTAAACTATCAGAATTGGAATTTCATACTAATCAATGAGTTTCATTTAAAACTGTAAAAACTGGTCAACTTGACTCACCCTAATTAGCCCACCACGGGGTTGGTGACTAAGTGAGCCGAACCATGTTGGCCCACTTCCAAGGTAGGCTAAAAAATAACCAAGCTAGCTCAACTTACTAGGGTTGATGAGTTACACGGATTGACCTACCAAAAAATTAGAAAAAATAGAAAAAGAGAATTAGAATAAACTCATATTTTCGTCCACAAAAAATACAAGCATCATCACTTTGATGGGTTATATAAGAATAAATTATTAATAAGTAATTCAAATTACCACTACATAGCTGTGTGAAATTCATGGTGTCAAATACTTCATTTGTCTCTTTATATCGGTCTTCTAAGGTTTTTCACAAGGATTAAGGATACTATTAAATATCCTTAAATATATAGAAAAATATAGTTTAACATGATTAAGTCACCATTTCTCTCACTTCATTAATTATGAATTATGTATAATTATTAAATTTATTTGAGATAATAAAAAATAAATTAATACTTTAAAATTAATTATGAGTTATGTATAATGATGTTTTAGCTTTCAAATTGTATTGAACATTTTTCTTATCTTCATCAATCCATTCACTTTCAGGTGTATTAACTCTTACACAATTTACAACATGTGTAGGATCAAAAGGACTATTTTCTACTGCATCCCACACATCTAAATCAATAACTTCAATAAAACATTTCATTCGTTATTTCCAATATGCATAATCATTACCATTGAAAAATGGAAGTCTATTGATAGAAGAACCCTCCGATGAAAAAGCATTTGAAGAAGTCATCTCTCATCTTGAAACTGTTAAGCTCTTTACACAAGAGTTGAGTTCTAATACCATTTGTTACCAAGTAGCTTCAAACTCAAGAGGGGGTGAATTGAGTTTACAAAAGATTTTTGCAAATTTTTTTTAAAACACTTATTTATTAATTTTTGTTGAAACTATTAATTGATTGAGGTGAATAGATAGATGAAATTCAACACTTCTCTCACAAATAAACCAGTCAAGATGAAGAGTATTCAAGTAAGCATACAATAAGCAAAGCACAAAAGTAAATGAGATAGAATAGAGAGAAGCAAACTCAAGATTTATCGTGGTTCAGCCACTCCTTGTGTGCGACCTACGTCCAATCCTAAAGTGATTTACTTGAGATTTATCCACTAAAACTTCAAGCTTCAACAAGTATTTGCTATCTTTATAACCAAGAATACTCACAACACATTTATGATGTTTCACCTTTTGTGTTTGAGCCTCAAAACAAGAGATGTCTCACCATTTTTCGTCTTATACCTTATGTTGACATGTTTTGCATATTCAAAGGAAAAGCAACAATGGCATCCTAGGAATCAAGGCCAATTTATAAGTATACTTAACTTTGTTCCGCCTGGAACTACTGAGTTATATTGTTTGAGGTTTTTGCTTAATATGCAACGAGGTTGTACAAGTTATAAAAGTCTTAGAATTGTGGATAATGTAACGTATGATACTTTCCAAGATGCATGCTATGCATTGAGATTTTTAGCTGATGATAAGGAATTCATTGATGGTATTAAGGAAACTTCAAAATTGGCATTTGGTGTTTATTTGCGGAAGCGTTTTGTTACTTAGTTGTTGTCAAATTCAATGAGTTGTTCATCATTTGTATGGGAACAAACATGGAAAAAAAAGTTGGTAGATGGCATCATTTATGAAAGAAGGTCTTTGTTAAATAATCCAGGTATTGGAATCAATGTAATTGATGTTGTTTATAATTCAAGTAGAAAATATACTATGCCTATATTATGATTTTTTTATTACTATTTGAATGGTCATTGTTTTTTATTACTATTATAAATGTCTAATATTTCAATTGGTATGTCTTGAAGATCTAATACCTGGGAATGAAGAATTAAAGACTTTGTGCTTGATAGAGATTGATCGAATTTTGCAGGCAAATAGAAGATCATTGAAGGACTACAATGATATGTCATATCCTACTCTATCTCCTTTGAATGAAGTTGAGAATATCCTATTGGTGAGTGAGCTTAATTATATTAAAGAAGATATGACTGCTGAACATGCAAAGTATTTTGATTCTCTTATTAATGAACAAAGGATTATTTTTTTATGAAGTTATAGATGCTATGTTTTATAAAAAAAAGTGGTTTTTTCTTTGTCTATGGTTATGGAGGAACTAGTAATACATTTGTAGGGAAAACATTGTCAACTAGGTTATGTTTTGAAGGAAAAATAGTTCTAAATGTGGCTTCTAGTAGAATTACAACTCTTTTATTACTTGGGGGTAGAATAGCTCATTCTAGATTTGTCATCCCGTTAGCTTTGAATGAAGAATCAACTTGTAATATTAAACAAGGCAATGTTAAAGTTGAATTACTTTATCATGCTAGCTTTATCATTTGGGATAAAGCCCCATTAGTTAATAAGTGGGTATTCGAAGCTCTGGATAGTACTTTAAGAGATATCATGAGATTTTCTAATATGAATTGTATGAATGAACCATTTAGTGGTAAAGTTGTTGTATTAGGAGGTGATTTCAAACAAGTTCTTCAAGTTATACCAAAAGCAAATCGAGCTAATGTTGTTGTAGCTACTGCGAACTCTTCTTTGTTATGGAAATCATGTAAGGTTTTGAACTTAATAAAGAATATGATATTGCAAGATGGTCTTCTTAATCCTAACCTTGAGGAAATAAAGGAGTTTGGTAAATGGATTCTAGACATTGGTGATGGTAATTTAGGGGGACCTAATGATGGTAAAGTTGATGTTGAGATATCAGAAGATTTGCTTATTTTGGACTTAGATGATTACCTCAGTGACATAGTAGATTTTGCATATCCTAATTTGATTGGTAATATGAGTGACCATCATTTTTTTTAAGACAGAGCAATACTTGAATCGACTTTTGAAGTTGTTGAGAAGGCAAATGAATTTGTTTTGTCTATGATACCTGATGAAGAAGTTTTATATTTGAGTAGTGATTCTATATTCAAAACTAATGAAGATGTTGGTATAAATTTGGAGTGATTAACAACTGAATTTTTGAATGACATCAAATGTTATGGTCTTCCTAATCACAAGTTAAAATTGAAAAAAGATGTTCCCGTCATGTTACTTAGAAATATTGACCAATCTACTGGTTTATCCAATGAAACTAGACTTATTGTTACATATTTGGGCAAGAATGTCATTGGTACTAAAGTTGTTACTAGAATTAATATTGGGTATATAGTATATATTCTTCGGATGAATTTAATTCCATCATATCCAAGTTTACCAATCAAATTTCAGCATAGGCAATTCCCTCTAATTTTATGACCATCAACAAAAGTCAAGGACAAACTTTATCTTATGTTGGACTATATTTGCCAAGGCTTGTGTTCTCTCATAGACAATTATATGTTGTTGTATCTAGAGTGTAAAGTAAAAGTGGTTTGAAGATTTTAATTTGTGATGACAATGGTCAAATTTGTCGTGCAACAAAGAATGTTGTGTATAAAGAAGTTTTCCAAAAAAAATTATACTTGATTGTTAATGTATCTTTTTTGGGGATCTAACTATTTATACTAATCTAATCACATTGAGTTTCTAGTTTATTTTTGTAAAACGATTATAATGTACTTACTTTTATCTAGACCATGATAATATATTTAGAATGGTAACTCCAACAGGATGTGATGTTTATATGATTGTTGTTTTATGTCTTTTACTTTTGGTGATTAGTATATTATAGTAAAATTTATCCTTTTAGTTAAACTGACATTTATTAGTGTGTGTTTAGTTTGATGTTCCCCCTGTAAACATCCGTTCATCCTCCTTGAACGGTTCGCACTTTTTGTTTGACAATTTTTTGTTTCTTTTACTTCAACACACTTTAGTGTTGTAACCTCCATTTGTACAAAAGCAAAAAAAATTTGTTTTTGTGTTAAAAGAATTATCCGTTGGGAGAATTGAATGAAGATTTTTCCTTTGCTTATTCATGTACACTTAAAAATAATGAAATGAAATAAAAGATTTGTCCTTTACTTATTCATGTAAACTTAAAAATAATAAATAAAATAAAAAGTAATATTAATATTGTAATATAAACTCATATTATTTTTAGTAATTTGATTTTGATTATTTTCATCTAAATAATATTCATTTTGTTAAATTTACTTTCGAAATAATAATTTTTAAACATAAATCACGTTACTGCAAACACACTTTCAACTAAATTTAAGTTTATAAAACTAAATTGACTCAAATTTAAGTTATAAACTCTAATTCAAACACACAATTAGTTTCAGTTCAATGATATGATAGAAAATTACATGTTGGAAAATTTGCACAGGTTTGGCTATTTATTGAGGTGTTATAACTTGGTCCTTTAAAAGATTTTGTTTGGCTTATGCTGTTTAAGAATCAGAATAGGTAAAGGTGTTACGCAAAGACTATTTGTCTCAATAGGTTAATTTTTACTATGGAAAAAATA
Source organism: Ormosia emarginata (assembly GCA_029884605.1). Taxonomy (NCBI): domain Eukaryota; kingdom Viridiplantae; phylum Streptophyta; class Magnoliopsida; order Fabales; family Fabaceae; genus Ormosia; species Ormosia emarginata. The sequence continues at coordinate 2,001,888 of JAQQTP010000058.1, read as the reverse complement.
TTTTTTTTTGCTTAGCAGTGGAGCCCATTTGATTGCATATATGATATTATATGCTTGATTTCACATTGTGAATATTTTACATTGTCATGCAGTGAAGTCATTATGGCATGATTTTTTATTTCAAATATTATTTTGGAAGTTACATATATGACATTGTACGCTTAAGTTCTGTTGAGAAATTAAAATATTTGGATAATGGATAAAAATTTGAATTCGATTATTTATTTGTTCGTATTCTTATAGATATTATTATTTCTCAGATAGTGGTCTTTGGACAAAGATACCAAGACATTTTTAGTATCTGTATAAATTGGCTTTTATTTACATTAAGTTATCATTTTAAAGTGATCTATAAGTTTGACCCAAGAAGTTTTAAAAAAATATAATTCCATTACACTTTCTTTTGTATTTGTTGTAATGTATTTCAGTATGCTATATGTAATTAATTGAATGGTGGTTACAGGATATTAGAAGATTAGTTTTGGTTAAAGACACATATTAATTATTTAGCTAATAAGCTATTAGCGTAAATACTAATCAAATCTGATAACTTAATTTAATTGTTGACAATGTCACGGCTACTCTTTGTTAAAAAAATGATATTATAATGGAAAAATATAGATATCATATGTGATTTTTCGGATATCAAATATGGATACTAATTATATACATATACCAATGTTAAGATTCAACGCATGTCGTTTCATGTTGTCAAATTCTGTTTATTTTTTGTTTTTGCAAATAAACTTTATTTTAGTATCTGAATGAGATGGAAAGTCAATGCTTATATTGTGTCTTCATTGTAAGCTCTGCCTTCTCAAATTCCGAGAGTTAAAGGTTGTTAGCCTATCGTTTCTGTTAGAACGAGAAACAAAGAAGGAAGAGGAGCTTTCTTTTGTTTGAATAAGAATCAATGTCCTTAATGTATTAGTGTTCTTATTTATAGAGGATAACTATACATAAAAGAAAATACAATAAAGTATATATCAAATACAATAAATCTAACATCTCCTATCAAATTCGAATAGGTGTGGAATAGACCAATTTAGGTTTGGAAACTAGTATACGAAAGCGATCAGGATGATGAGCTTTGGTAAAGATATCAGCGGGTTAATCAAGAGTGTCAATGGAGAGAAGACGAAGAACACTACGAAGAATGTGTTGACGAATAAAGTAATAATCAATTTCAATGTGTTGTGTTCATAAAAAATATCATTATGACTCATTTGAATAACACTTTAATTGTCACAATAGAGATCTGATACCGTGTTAGAACAAGAAACAAAGAAGAAGGAAGAGGAGCTTGCAGCCTCTTTTGTTTGAATAAAAATCAATGTCCTTAATGTACCAGTGTTTCTATTTACATATGATTACTATATATAAAAGAAAATACAATAAAGTATATATTAAATACAATAAATATAACAGTTTCAACTGCAATAGGCAGGAGTCTATTTTATAGTGTCACCTCTTGGTGTTCACTCTTTAAGTGTTTCTACTTTGCTCCTCCCTTGCATAGCCTGTTCTTTTTGTAATAGGTAGAACATTTTTTGTTTAATTTTTTCTTCTTATTTGGAGATGTTCTGCTTCTTCTCCTTTATGCATTTGATTGTACGAGGGAGCACGTGTTATTCTTTTTTTTTTTTTTGCGCTGTTATTTCATTTTTTAAGCCGTTTGGTGATCAAGATAAGAGAAAGATATTATAAACTATCATATCTTTTTGTTTGGTGTCAATGGATAAGATAAATCAATCAATTCTTATCCTGTTTATTTAGTTCAAATTCTATTCGAGGAAGGATTGTGTTAGAAGCTCACAGGATATACGATAAAGTGATTTAAAGATAATATAAAAAATATTTTAAATATAAAATAATTAAAGTATAATAAAATATAATATGATTATCAAAAAATGTATAATAAATATAAAATATTTAAAATAATAAAATACTAATAATTAATTTTAAAAATTATTTTTATTTTGTCTCAAGGCTAATTTTGTTATTTATATTATTTTAAAAACTGAAAAATATAAAATTATTCTAATAATTTAATTATATGTAAAGTAAAAACTAAAAATGAATATTTAAAATTATAAAAAATTAATTTAAGTTAAACAATATTTTCAAAATTTTAAAAATTATATGTAATTTTATCATAAGGATAAATTGGTCTTTTTATATAATTTAAAAAAATTGAAAATTATAAAAAAATCAAATCAAATAAAATATGAAAACATTCTGAATAAAAAAGAAAAATTTTAAAATCATACTAAAATTATAATGCTATCCAGTTGGTTATCTGGTGAACACTAAACGTCGGATAGGATAAGCTGTTATCCTACTAATATCCTATTTTGCTCCTATCCTGCTCTCTTATCCTATCCTAACCACCAAACGAGCCTTTAGTGTTGATAATTCATTTGTAATCTGCTCACTTTATTCATTTTTACAGAGTGGTTTGTACATGATTTTGAAAAGGTCACGGCACAGTGCTATGGCTGGAAGACGTGTAACAATCGAAGTTCTTCGTCTAGGAATTTTGAACTGTCACAGCGTAGAGGAATGTAATTTTTTTTATTTACATTTTTTGTTCATTGCTCCGTATTTTCTTTATATGCTAATTGTGAGGTTCGTTTTTCTCTGTTCATTAAACTTTGATATACCCTCAGAAAACCACTGATATTTCCCTATATTTGGTTAATAGGTTGTCTTTCTTTCCATGGAGGATTGATCATTTGTTTCAAATTTCATTTTTACATTTTTTGATAAATTGTTCTCTGTTTGGAAATTTTATACTATATATTGGTTTGAGATTGAAAGAAATTCGCAAGAGGGTTGTCCTATAATAGGTCACTTAAATATACTTACAGTTTTGAGAAATAATTATCTATTTTATGTGCTATTTCGTTGATATTTACTTCTCAGTGTTCAAAATCATTTGTGAAATCATATTGCTATTTCCTGGGATACACTGTCAATTTACTTATGTTAATGTAAATAATTTACAACTTATTTTGAGTTTAACGTATAATATACAGGCATTTGAGTCAATTAGGTGAGCCAATACAATAATTGCCCAATTTTTATGTTAGTGAAATTAGTCATTTATAGTTTCGGTTCCAGGTTTGTATGGATATGAAAATAATTAGCAGTTTTTAAGTCCTTGGATAGCAAGTAGTAGTTGTAGGTGTTAATGTTGTTATAGATATGTAATGCCGGAGAGAGTTGAATTAGAATAATGTTCTGATTTATACGATATTTTTTGTTAGATTTAGTTAAGGAGTTGAATTAATTATTTTAGGATAATAAATTAACGAAATGGCAATATTGGTTCACCTTGACATAGACAATCATGAATAAAAATAGGCCGACCTTCGTTTGCCTCCTTTTAGTGTTTATTTTACTTTTACTTGTTTCTTCTTCAGTTAATTAATAAAATTGTATATAATCCCAGATTCCATTCCTAATAGTAGATATTTGCAACAATTGTTACTAAGTACTTTTCTATTTACTCATAATAAATTAGCAGGTAAAATATCCAGTAGTGAATTTAAAAAGTTGCTTTTTATTTATATTGAAAGTAGCTGATGTCATTGACAATACTCAAACAAATAATTGCATCAAACCATTTTCATTAGTCATAAGCTCATTTGTTGCTGCACAAACATTTAAACGCATGGAAGTAAAGTACAATAATTTTTTGGTTAGATAAAATGGTCAGTTTTTGATATCTTCTTTCTACAAATAATTTCATTCTCTTTATCTGGTTTTTTAATAGGATTTCTTAACTTTGTTTAAATAATTGGATAGTTTAAAATTCTTACATCTTTCAGACTCCGAATGAGAGCTAGGGTTGTTATTTGTTGGAGTCCAGTCATTCTTTTTTGGTGACTTATTGTCAACAATTGAAGGAAGAATTTTTTTTTTGTTTCCGGTGGATGACATATGCAGATTCGGTGGATTGGTGGTGGTTGGCAAAAGCCTTAATTTCAATGCTTGAATGGTTCTCTATAAATAGAGAATCATTACTTCATCCGAAGCACAACCAAGTAGAAGAGCATAGCAACAAGAGTTGTATTCTCCTCACAGAGAGAAAAATAGTGAGCTAATTTGTGAGAGTTCTATTTACAAATTGAAGATATAATATTATTGTATTTCTATTATTTTATAGTGGAGGTTTAAGTAGCCTACGAGTCCCGTAGTTTTTCTTTACTCACATTGGGAATGTTTTTCACGCTAAAAATTTCTGGTGTTGTTATTACACTTGTTTTATGCTTCTGCATAGTGCTTATTTTTGAGTTCACAGAGGAGGAAAATTATGTTGGCATTTCCCAACAGTGGTATCAGAGCTCTCAGAGCTCTCGGATACTAGGTGCCAGATTCATAAAAAAAATTTTAGTATGCTCTGTGGTTGCAGCATTGTCTGATCTTCCACATCAGAAAAGAATTATTTTCGTTGCTGGGAATAACGTGTGGTGGTGTGAAAGTGCTGTCTAGGAAAGTTCTGACTAGGAAAGACTTGGTGCTTAGGTGTGTCCATTAGTGACTCACCTCTCTTTCCTATGAACTTACCTGGTGCACTGTTTGCATACTACAGTTATTGTTTCAGTATACAGCTATACGATACTATTCACATATACGGTATTAGCCTGTGTAACTCAAGATAGAGGGAGCTATCACTCATGATGGAGATATGTTCAAGCTAACTGCAGATAACTACTCCTATTGGAAGCCGATGATGGAAGACTACTTATACTGCAAAGATTTGCATGAGCCAATCACCTAGAAAGATAAACCGGAGGGGAAGACCGACAAAGAATGAGAGCTCCAGAATCGGAAAGCAGTAATTATGATCCGAAAATATATTGACAGGAGTTTGTTCGAACATGTATCAACTTATACCAACACGTATGATTTGTGGATGAAACTTAAATCCTTGATTCAAAAGAAAACGCCCAGGAATAAAGCCCACCTTGTTAGACGACTGGTGAAGTTGAAGTACTCGGAAGGTCAGAACATGATCGAACATTTGAATACCTTCAAAGGTATTGTGAATCACCTGACAAAGACAGAAATGAAGATAGATGATGAGTTGCAAACTCTTCTACTCCTCAGTTCTCTGCCTGAGAGTTAGGACACTCTAGTTGTCACTCTCAGCAATTCTGCTCCAGAAGGAAAACTTAGCATGGATTCTGTTACAGACAGTTTTCTGAATGAAGAGTCAAGACGGAGAGAAAGGGGCTTGAACAACCAGTTCAAAGCCAACGTTGTTGAAAACAGAGGGAGGAGTAAGAATCGTGAAAAAGGAGGTCATGGAAAATCACAAGGTAGATCTAAATCTCGCACTAGACTAAGTTGTTATTACTGCGGCAAACCGGGCCACAAAAAGTCTGAGTGCAGATTCTTGAAGAGAGACCAACAGGTTGGAACAGTCCACCCTGACCAGATTAACCTAAAGAAGAAGAAGGAAGATGGAACAACTACTGCAGTGGCCTCGAATGATGAGAATATATTTCTTGTCGGAGAAGAAAATTATCTAAACATTGCATCCGATGATTGCATATGGATAATTGATTCCAGAGCATCCTTCCACGTAACTCCTCATGAAGAATTTTTCTCATCATACCAAAAAGGAGACTTTGGTACGGTGAAGATGGGTAACCATGTCACGAGTAAAATCATCGACATTGGTGAAGTAACTTTGATGACTGAGAATGAAAACAAGCTTGTGCTGAAGGAGGTAAGACATGTTCCAGAGATGCGCCTGAACCTTATCTCAGCAGGAAAGTTAGATGAAGCTAGAATGATAAACCAGTTTGGTGCCGGCAGATGGAAACTTAGCCGAGGAAGCATGATTACTGCTCGCGGCAGAAAGGAAGGCTCTCTGTATATTATGCAGGGAAAGATATGCAAGGAGGAGATGAATGTTGCTCAAGACGCAAGCAAGGAATTATGGCACAAACGATTGGGCCACATAAGCGAGAAGGGTATGGAAATCTTAGCAAAACACTATCTTCCAAACATAAAAGGGCAGCCACTTGAATCCTATGAAGACTGCTTAGTAGGCAAACAACACATATTATCTTTCAAAAGATCATATGATGCAAGAAGAAGAAAGCAGATTCTAGATCTTGTTCACTTAGATGTTTGCTCAACATCTGAAAAGTCCCTTGGCGGTGCCCAATACTTTGTTACCTTCATTGATGATCACTCCAGGAAAGTCTGGGTGTATTCATTGAAGACGAAAAATCAAGTTCTTCAAGTTTTCAAGGAGTTTCATGCTTCTGTAGAACGAGCATCTGGAAGAAAGCTGAAATGCTTGAGAACTAACAATGACAGAGAGTATAGAGGTCCATTTGAGGATTATTGCAAGACTCATGGGATAAGACATGAGAAAATACCTCCCAAGACATCTCAGATGAATGGACTAGCTGAAAGAATGAACAGAACGATTGCAGAGAAAGTCAGGAGCATGCTTTCTCATGCAAAACTCCCCAAGGCATTTTGGGGTAAAGTAGTAAAAACTGTAATTGATTTGATCAATTTGTCTCCTTCAAGACCTTTAAATGGAGAGATTCCAGAAGAAGTATGGTCTGAAAAGAAAGCTTCTTATGGTCATTTGAGAGTCTTTGGGTGCAGGACATTTGTCCACATTCCTAAAAATGAAAGAGCAAAGTTTGATGCAAAGACGAATGAGTGCATATATCTTGGTTCACCAAGTGATGAACTTGGCTTCAGATTATAGGATCCTGTAAACAAGAAGATTGTTCGGAGCAGAGACGTGGTATTCTATGAAGATCAGACAATCCAGGATATTCAGCAATCTAAGAAGCCAAAGACCATTGTGGTACACAATTCAGGGGGAGAGATTCCTCAAAGGAATGAGTAACCTGATCAGACAATACAACCTCATCAGATGGAGCAAGCTGATCAGAGGGAACAACCTGACCAGACAGAACACATTCAAGCAATGCAGGGAGAACAGATGGAGACTGATCAGGTAGAACAAGAACCTCAAGTGAGAAGATCAACGAGAGTCAGACAACCTTCAAGAAGGTATTTCTCATATGATTATGTCACTCTCACTGATGAAAGGGAACCTCAAAGTTTCATGGAAGCCATTGAGATGAATGATAAAGAGAAATGGATGCAAGCCATGCAAGAAGAAATACAGTCCCTGAAAGAGAATCAGACTTATGACCTAGTAAGATTACCAGATGGACAAAAGGTATTGAAAAATAAGTGGGTATTTAAACTCAAGACTGAAGAGAACAACCCAAACCCCAAGTACAAAGCAAGGATTGTTGTGAAGGGGTGCAACTAGAAGAAAGGCATAGATTTTGAAGAAATCTTCTCACCAGTAGTGAAGATGACATCCATTAGAACGATCCTTGGTCTAGCTGCAAAACTAGACTTGGAAAAAAAATAGCTTGATGTTAAAACAACATTCTTACATGGAGACTTAGAGGAATAAATTTATGTGGAACAACCAGAAGGTTTCGAAGAACCAGGCAAAGAACACCTAATGTGTCGTCTGAAGAAAAGCCTCTATGGTCTGAAGCAAGCTCCAAGGCAATGGTATAATAAGTTTGATCTCTTCATGACTTAGCACAATTTTAAGAAGACCTCTGCAGACCATTGTGTGTTTGTGAAGAACTATGGAAATGGTGAATTCATCATACTATTGTTATATATTGATGATATGCTGATTGTTGGGAAAGATAAGACAAAGATAGCTTCTCTCAAGAAGGCATTGAGCAAATCATTTGCCATGAGAGATCTGAGTGCAGTAAAGAAGATTCTTTGAATGAAGATCATTAGAAATCGTTCTAGAAGAATGTTGTGGATGTCGCAGGAAGACTATATCAAAAAAATTCTTGAAAGGTTCAACATGCATCAAGCCAAAACTGTGCATGTTCCATTACCTAGTCATCTCAAACTGAGTAAGACGCAATGTCCAGGAAATGACGAAGAAAAAGAAGAAATGAGCAAGGTGCCATATTCTTCTGCTGTTGGTAGTCTTATGTATGCAATGGTCTGTACAAGACCAGACATTGCTTATGTTGTAGGAGTTGTGAGTAGATTCCTATCGAATCCAGGAAAGGAGCATTGGAATGCTGTGAAATAGATACTAAGGTATCTGAGAGGAACTGCCAAAAGGTGCTTGTGTTTTGGCAATGAAAATCTAATGCTCACTAGGTATTCAGATGCATATATGACAGGAGATGTGGATTCAAGAAAGTCTACATCGGGATATCTAATTACTTTTGCAGGGAGGCTATCTCATGGCAATCACGACTACAAAAGTGCATTGCTTTAAGCCCCACAGAAGTTGAATTCATCGCAATCACTGAAGGTTGCAAGGAGATCTTGTGGATGAAGAAGTTTCTGCAAGAGTTAGGCCAGAATCAAGAAAGCTATGTTCTCTATTGCGACAGTCAGAGTGCAATACATCTCAGCAAGAACTCGACATTTCATTCAAAGTCGAAACACATCGACATAATGTATCATTGGATCCGTGATGTGTTGGAAAGTAAATTGCTGCAGATTGAGAAAATACATACCAAAGACAACAGGACAGATATGATGACAAAAGCTCTACCTAAAGAGAAGTTAGAAGTCTGTAAAGAAGTTGCAGGCTTAACATCAACCCCGAACTGATCCAAGGATATTTTCCTTTAGCTAGAGGGGGGAGAATTGTTGGAGTCCAGCCATTCATTTTTGGTGATTTATTATCAACAATTGAAGGAAGAATTTTTTTTTTGTTTTCAGTGGATGGCATGTGCAGATTCAGTGGATTGGTGGTGGTTGGCAAAAGCCTTAATTGCAAGGCTTGAATGGTTCTCTATAAATAGAGAACTATTACTTCATCTGAAGCACAACCAAGCAGAAGAGCATAGCAACAAGAGTTGTATTCTCCTCACATAAAGAAAAATAGTGAGAGAAAAATAGTGAGTTAATTTGTGAGAGTTTTATTTACAAATTAAAAATACAATATTATTGTATTTTTGTATTTTCATTAATTTATAGTAGATGTTTAAGTGGCCTACGAGTCTCGTGATTTTTTCTTACTTACATTGAGAAAGTTTTTAATGTTAAAAATTTATAGTGTTATTATTACACTTGTTTTATGCTTTCGCATAATGCCTATTTTTGAGTTTACATAGGAGAGAAATTATGTTGGTATTTCCCAACATTATTTCCATGAAAGCTGTGTAAGTTCTCACGCGCTTGCGTTGGATTTTTTCTTTTTCATTGTCATTGCTGCCATATTTCGTTATTATCTAATCTGTTTTCCAATTTCACTTCTTTTTGTTTGGGTTTTGTTCTATGGTCTGAAATAGTTGTCGTGGATTTCTTGGTATTTAGTGTGTTTTTTATGTGAGTTTTATTAAACTTTGGTTTAAATATTTGATATTTGTTTTGTGCTTCAGTTTAGGCTAATGGCTTTTCCCGCTGACAACAGAAATGATGTTACAAACATATCATCTGGTTCTGAAAATGATGATATGTATCTTGTTTCGACAATACAACCATTTCCGTTGTATTGTTTATATTCGCATGGAGGTGGATAATGGAGTTAGGTGTCGTTGGTATTTTTACTTTGAGCAGAGGTCGCCCGAATCAATGTCAGTTTAGGATTGGGTGGTACCAATTTTGCAAAGATAAGGTGATGCGATTGAATTTTGGGTTGATGACGACGAGGGGGCTATGATACCAATAATAGTTCGTAGATAAATATGTTGGTTTAGGTTGTTAACTATATATGTTTGAAGAGGATTGTGCCCTTTATCAGTTAAGTGTGATGTTTGGTTTGTGATAACCTAATGATGTAATATTTTTTTGTGATAATGCATTTATACATAATTTGCCGGTGCTATATTGCTAAAATATGTGTATTTTTTTGTGTGGAGATACGTAATATGGTTTACAGTTTTAAAAGTGATTGCTTTTTATTTTTATATTGTATTTATTAAATACTTTTCTGGAATGCTCAATATTAATGTTTATTTCCATGATCCAATTGATGTATTTGTTGTAAATAGTTTAGGGAATTGCAGTCTCATCAAATAGATTGTGTAAATTAATGCTATCTTAAGTTTCATTATTTTCCTTCTCATGGTTTACTTATAAGGGAGTTTTATTACAAGAATGTGGTATTGGATATATTTGCATTAGTAAGTGAAGAAACAACTTACAATATGCCAAACGACAGACCAAAAAAAATATGAAAAATAATATTTTCAACGTCATTTTTTATTTTATATTATTTTTTATTATATTTTTTAATATTTATGATTAAATGAGAGAAAATAATAGAAAGAAAGTAATATAATTAATAATCTAAAAAATAATATAAAAATTAATGTGAGAAAAAATGATGTAAAAAAATCATAATTTAAAAAATATTACTTCTAAGCAATAAAACTTTACGTGATTTGATTATGAATAAAAATAGTGTTGTAATAACTAATGAAAAAAAAATATGCTACACCTTATATTCATTTCTTAAGTCCAACAAGTTTTTTTTAAAAAAAAGGCGTATATTTCGATTGTTGGTTTTAAGAAAATTAGCATTCCATCAAATTGGGCTTGATTTTTATAAGTTTTTTCCAATACATTTTTTTTTTGTTTTTGCAAATACCGTTGAAGTTTTCCAATCTGAATTTTGGATGGTCAAAGCACGTTAACTTATTTCCAGAAGCGACAAGTTTAGTGACTTGAAGCTATTTTTATGAAAAGTGATTGAGTTACAGTTTGTGTTGTTAGTTCATGTTGTCAGATTCTTTCATTCTTTCTTTCTTTTTTAGTAGATGGGGTAGTTTTGAAAAACTCTTCTTATCTCTTTTATCACTCTTTTGGCCTTTGTTTGGATGTAAAAAAAAAATAAGAAGAAAAAAATAGAAAAAAAGAAATTGAGAAGAAGAAAAAATGATGAGAAAAATGTATTTTTTATTATTATTTGGATCAAGAGAAAAAAAAAAAAAAATATATTTTTTCTTGTTTGATTGTATAAAAAAAAAGAAAAAAAAATGTAAATATTTAAAAAATTTATATATCTTTATTATAATATAATAAATATAAATATTTTTAGTTAAATTTATAATTTTAAATTTTTTTTCTCACTCATTTTCTCCTCACAAGAGAAAAAAATTTTTTGGTAGACTTTACCATTTTTTTTTTCTCTCTCTTTTTGCTTCTCATCCAAACAAGAGAACATGTTAAAATTTTCACATTTTCTCTTCTCCCATTTTCTTTCCACTCATTTTCTTTGAAACAAACAATGTTAGAGTTTAGTTGGCAGCTTGGTTCCTTCCATTCGTTTTATTTTCATTGTCTTCTTGCCGTTCGTAGCATAGTCTACAGGTTGGTCCTTATCATTGTTTCCTTTGTGGTATCCACGTTTGGCTTTCGAGCTCATTACAACTAGGGACAGTGTGTTATTCAGCAATATAAGTGGCTTTGTCTGCTGTTTGATTATTTATCAATCGATGTATATTGTGTTTTCTGCAGTGTTGTCTAAACTATTTTATTTTTCACCAAAAAACTGTATGCATTGTCCAGTTATATAAATCGTTGGAAATTCAATAATTTATTCATAACCAATCTGCTTTCAATTCTTGATGACTCCATTATTTTTATTCGTTAATCCCTGTTATTGTTTATATTGGTAGATGCGATCATTCTCCAACGATTTTGCTTCAGCTGGACCTCGCCTGTTACTTGCTTCATAGCATGTCGAGAAGGTGTCTTCATATGTTGTTACTGGTTTGTTGTTTTTAGTAGTTGCCATTTGTTGCTTGAAAATAAGTTTGCTTAGGGTTCAAATATGACATTATTAGCCAAATGTCTTTAACATTTTATGGTTATAAGCAAAACGTTCTCATATTCGTGAAAAAAAAAATTAATGATATAATAAAGCACGAATAATTCTTTTACGGGAGAACTCATTAGTTAATATTATTTGTACCACTAAAATAAATCAAGAACTGCACATTAAATTTTAAAGTAAAAAACTCTCTTATACATTGAGAGAAAAATTATGAGACAAATTTTAAAAATATTTTATTATATGAAGAATAATTATAATATTTTATTTACACTCTCACACTAGAGATACAAACTACTCTCTTACTACATAATTTGTAGTATTACAAAAACTAAAAATATATCCAAATATCTTATATATTCTCATACACTATACTCTTAAAATTTCCTCATAATCTCTCTATTTTTACTCTTACTACAGAAACTATTGTTGCTTCTTCTATTTGATGCATTTCGAATGAAACTTGGATCTCTTATTTATAAAGACTTCAGCTAAGCATTGCATTAAATGTAATTTTCTCAACTCCTAACTTCCCAACCACCGAAAGAAAGTCTTCTTTCATTTGTTGACAAATGCAAGCCACCGACTGACAGTTAGTATCTATTCAGTTGCAAATAATTATTGGTAAGCTGTATAATTATTCTTTGTTGATAATTTTTTTCATACCATGTTTAGGCATATGCAACACTGTCTAGGGAATTTGTGAGAGAGTATGGACACACATTAGGTAGGCTTTTAGTTGTACTGGATGGGAAGGACAATTCTTTTAGATTGTTGTTGAAGAGAAACAAGAGATGCTGGTATTTGCCACACAATCTGAGAGAGTTGTTCTCTTTCTATGGAATAGATGAAGTTGCAAGTGTTGAGTTGTGTTACATAGGTGACTCTTCTTTTAGTGTTTGATTCAAAGTTCATGATGTTGAAATTGAATACAAAAAAAAGGAAGTAAGTTGCACAGGACTTGAGAATGGGAAAAATGGTGATTTTGATGGTGTTTCTTTGGAATTCATTGAAGTGCTTGAAAGATTGAGTTCGAATGTTGTTATTCGTAGTTCTCCTTCATCATCAACCTACTCAACCTTCAAAATGGAAGTTTTCATTGGGAGTTCTACAAATCTCACTGAGGTCTTATTACTAATATATTTAGTACAGTGTAACACTCCGAAAATTCGTATTTTATTTATTTCGGGCGATTCTTAATTATTTTGAGTAATCCAAATCGACTTCCGTGGATTTTTTAATTTTTATGATTTTTGTGGATGATTATGAAATTTTTATATTTCTCTGATTGTTTTTGGGCTGTTTGTGGGCCTAGGTAGGTTCCGCAAAGTGAAAATTTTTCTGCGGATAGAAAAATTTGTACTGTTTAGACGGAGACGAGAGATCTTACTAAACCTGAATCCGGAAACAATTTTTGAAATTTTCTTTTACTGTGTTTTGTACTGTATTTAATTATCGAGCGATAAAAATACAGTAAAAATATTATGCGAAGGGTAATAGCAGATATAAAAATAAATATTAAACTGCTTAAGTCAACATTGGTGGTTTGGATATCCACCATTAATTTAATCAACGGTGGAGACTTGATCTTGATTTAATCAACGGTTGAGAAACAATCTTAATGAAGAAGCATTGGATGATCACCATTGATTTAATCAATGGTATGGGAATAAACTTAGTTAGGAAGCTTTGGATGTTCACCATTGATCTAATCAATGGTTGTAAAGACAAGCTTAATAAAGAAGACTTTGCATATCAACCATTGATTTAATCAATGGTGAAAATTTGGTCTTAAAAAGTGACAGGACCATTTATAACCATTGGATTTAGATTTAAATCAAGGGTGGAGATTTGGTCTTAAAAAGTGATAAGGACCATTTATGACCCTTGGATGTAAAGTTTGAAGGAGTAATCTTGACCCTTCATTTTGGAGACACATCTAATGGCTAGAATTTTAAGGAAAAAAATCTAATGGTCTAGATTAAGTCTTCTAACTTAAAGTCTACCTTAATCCTAACCATTGAATTAATCAATGACTAAGGATGCACAAATAATGGTGGCTTGGAGATTGGTCACATTTTGAAGAAGCAAGAAGGGGGGACGGTTTTGTGATGGTGTAGGAGATTAGCCAAGTTTCAAGACACCAATTATATGTTGTTTTGGTCATTATTGATCAATTTCAAGAAGCTAAGTTATCAAACTTTCTCTCCATTTCTCTTCTCCTCCATGTTTCGGCCAAGCACCCAAGAATTGCCTTCCATTACTCTTTAATTTCATACAACCTTATTTATTGAATCATTACTTTATTCTAAGCAACTTTCATGTTGGAGACTTTCTCTAAATCTTTTATCTTCAAGGAGTTTTTCCAAGAGCAAGTTCTAAGGTTTTTGAGGTGAAGTGTAAGGAAATTTCATTTCTTCTCTTCTTTTTCATGTTCTAAGCCATGTTTGATCCATGGTTCCTCTTGTTCAAGCTTAATATGCTAATAAATATATGTGTTATTTTGTGTTTAAGAAATCTTTGGTGGTGAAGGACTTGGAAAAAGAAGCAAATCAAGGAGCTTTGGAGGTTCTTCAAGAGATAAGAGGAAGATCCATCTCACCAACCAAGCATGGTGGTGAGAGATGGTTGTGGTATTTGATGGATGGTGAATCCATGTGAGGATTCATATTTATAGTCATGTAATTATTTGTGGGTGTTTATGTGTTTATGTGTTTTGTATGGTTTATTTGTGCTTACATGCTTGATGTGATTTGTATGGTTTATTGCTTTTGTTTATGGCATGCTTGTGATATATATATATGATAATTATGTATGTGTATGCTATGATTTGATGATGAAAAAAAAAATAATTTTTGGTTCCAAAGACCAAGAGGAATTTCGGCCAAGACACCTCAAAATAGGTGTTTACAAATTAATATTTTTATGAATGATAAAATTAGATGATTAGAAAAGTAAAGAAAATAAACAAAGGATTTGTTTTTCAAGAAGTAGTGTTCACAGTTTTGAAAAAAAATTTTATTGATTTATTTTGTGTAAAAACAAGAATGGAATTTAAGAGAATTCAAGGACATTTTGAATAAAAATATTTTAAGTATTTTATTAATCATGAGTTTTAAATGAAAAGAGCAATGAGTTGATAATTTTAAGGATTTGCAAAGAAAATGAAAATAAAAATGAACAAATGATTTGATTTTAAAGACTATGAGTCTCACGGTTTTGTTAAGGAATTTTTAATGGTTTTGTTTGTATAAAACTATATTGACTTAGAAAGAAAAATATTTTATGATTTCAATGGCCAAGTACCATGGTTTTGAAGGCTTGTGAATGCCTTGATTTTATGAAACAAAGTGACTTTCAAAGTGAAAATATAATTGGGTTTAGTACAAGGAATTTGGAAAGGGAATCAGAGTGTTTTATCACTTGAGAAATGAAATTTTCGTATGTGAATGGAAAAGAGAGGTTGAAAGTGTTTGAACCTCAATTTATTTTGAAGAGAATTGATTTTAGAAAAATTGAGAATATAATAGTGATTTGATATTTTCTAATCTATAACTCAACCTTTGGGTTTTGAAGTGTGATGAGGAATTTTAAAGATTTGAAAATGTTGATTTACATCAATGGAAATGGTGAAATTGTGAAATTTATTATGAAAAGGATTTTCTTGAGTAAGAAAATGAGGAAAATAGTTTACGCGACTTAAAAGAATGATTTTTAAGTTACACGATTTTTGAAAATGGTGAAAAATTGCTACGCGATTTGAGAAAACATGTAAATATTTTTACGTAATTGAGAAAACATGGAAAAATCAATACGTGATTTGAAAATACAACGAAAATGTTGCTAGCGTAAAACGTAATGAAAATGTTACGCATTGTGATAACACGACGAAAGTTTTTGTGACTATGAAAACGCGATAATATGATTTATTTGTTGAATATCTGATATGATTCTTGTTGAACCAGGTGTATGGACACCGTTGTATGAGAAAATGACTAGTTTTGCTGATTGGCATTGGTGCATTGAATATGCATTGAAAAGATATGCAATGAAGCATATGATGAAATTGAAAAATATGCATTAAGGCATATGTTGAATTTTGAACAAAAAATTAATAGCTGATGCTATTGTGACCCTTATGGTTGAAGAGAGAATGTGAATTGATAGTGAGGTCTATGATGGATCTTGGGGGTGTCAAGGCGCGGCGGTCGACCAGTGGATATTTGTCTGTGGGCTAAGGATGGACCATATGCTACTTGGCGATGCAGTCTGTTGCAACGCATTGACGATACCCGACAAGAACACGATTCTTTTCGAAAGCTAGACATTGTCTGTGGGCTAAGGCTGGCCATTGTCTGTGGGCTAATCTGGAAGATTATCTTTGGGCTAAGGCTGACAATTAACAGAGCATTCTTCTCGAAATTATAAAAACCTTCATGGAGTGGTACATTGAGTCTACGTGCATAACATATGCATCATTATTGAGCATTGGTTATGATAATTGAACTGTTGAATAACTAGGTTATGTTGAGGGCATTATCATAAATATTAAATATTTATATCTGTGTGATATAATAATTAAGGAATGTTGGATGATGATGATGATAAATAATGTTGATGACATTATTGTAATTATTATTATTTTATACATTATGGTGATGACATAATTATAATTATGGTATGATATATCTGTATGGCGTGCTGTTTGTGTTATCTCTATGCTACTATGTTGGTATTGGCGTAGGTGATCTCACCTCTTTGTTATATTATTTCGTTGTACTTGTATTGTTAAAATTGTATAGTAAATGGAACGAGTTTCTTAGACGTGACGGGAAGTAGATATTCTGGATTAGGTGACAACATCGAGGAGTAACCATCCCAGATTCGATGGTGTGTAGCGTTGATGAGGAACAGGTACATGAGGCGTCAAGATGGATACAAGACAGAATAAGTATGTTGAGTTTTCTCGTTAGTGTTTTACCGTGCTATTGAGTAGGACCCGTCATGGGATTTACTACTGTTTAAAATTGAGTCTGTAAGTTTTATATTTCTTGAGTAATTGTTATGTTAAATATTAAGTGATGTCTGTTATATGAGTTTTAATCAGATTAAATCTATATTTCAATATTACTTATAAATATCAATAAGTTTATGTTTCCGCAAAAAGTAATTTTAAAATTTATGTTTTATAACTCAAACCTTTTATAAACTGATTTGAAGATTAGGAGTTGGTAATAAAAAATATGATGCCCTGAGGGGGTGTTACACTCAGTACTTTCACATTAACTACCTGTGTTTGATTTTGAAATTGTAATTATATCAATTCTATGAGTTTTGTTAATTTAATGATATTCTATTAATCTAATTAGGGATGCATGCCACTGTCTGAAGGTTTTTGTCAGCTTCGTACTTTGGATTGTTCACGGAATGTGTTACTGATTGATCCAGAAGGAAATTCATTTTCTTTGTGGTTTGAACGATGTCAGTCAGGTGGTTGGTTTAGTGGTGGTCTATGTGAGTTGATGTTGTTTTCTGGTGTTGAGCCAAATTGGCTTTTTTATATGGATTTCCTTTGTGAGGATTGTTTCTCTTTATCCTGTGTTTATATATTTTTTTATTAATAAAATAGAATGTAATAGGTGATGATGGATCGAAAAGGAAAATAAATGAATGGAATATAATTACCATTTTCTTTATTTAAAAGTTTCATTAACGAAACGGAATGAAACATATATTTTTCTTATTCTACCTTAATTTTAAGAGAAACAAAAGTTGAACATTTAAGAAAAAAAGAGAAGAAATAATTCCTCATATGCTCAATTCTCTTCCCATGTACTATAAAACTCTTAAATAAGAGAAATTATTCTCCTTCTCCTCATTTTCTTTCTCTTCTCTCTATTACCTATTATCCACACATACCACATAGTGTTAAGATAGGAGATGAAAATGGGAAGGAAATTAATTACGCACCAAGGGAAGTTGACCATATGCTGGATCTATCTCCTTATGGGCACTCCCTGACATTAACAAATTTTATGGCTAGGGGTGAAAGATTGGCGAGTTTGTATTAAATTTTTTTTTGGGTTTTAGTAATGACTGATTGCAATTTGAGTGCTTAATAAATGTATATGTTAATTTCTGTTTTTTTTTTTTTTGTTAGTATGTTCCTTCAAATTTCAGCAAGCGCTGTATTAGCCAAGCAACTGATGAGATTGCTCTCATGGCTTATAAAGAAATAGGTGTCTGCATGCTTAATTTCGTTGATGGGACTGACGAAGTGTGGGTAACCCATGGATGGAGAAATTTCTGTAGCAAGTATAACTTGATGAAAGGTGATCTGTTGGTACTAAGGAAAATTCATCATTTCCACAACCTGTTTAATGTTTTAATTTTTCTTAACGATGGCCAATGAGAGTCTTTTAAATAACAGTTCTGCTCTAATAGGTGTGTGTGCAATGTTTGTTTCGGATTTTTATTATATGTGATGTGTAACTAGTTATGGTTTGTATAAGATAGTGGACGTCCATGTGTATTGACATTGCATAGAGTGTGTAGCTTGAACCTCTACCTATGGGCTTATACTCTCATATTGTAATGACTTTGGTTTTATGAATGGTTGTATAAGGATATGCATTCCTCTTTTAAAATTCAGATATTTTAAATGTTAGTGTGCTGATTGAAAAGGGAAAGAAATGGAATTTACAATTAAACTTGATGAAGTCAATATACATTGCTTTTGTGAAGCAGATTGTGTTGATGACAAGATTAGTTGTATGTATCTTTGATTTGATTAGATTAGATTTGATCATTACTTTGCGATTAACTTCACATGCGCTTGCTGATTGTTGAAGTAGAAAAAAAAAATGATGGAAAAGAGGAGTCGAATTGGAGTGGGTGTTGTCTTTATAAAAAGAAAATAATCATCCTATAACTTTTTTAAGAATATAAATACAATTCACATTATTTTTAATAAATATAATTAAATAAAAAAATAATATATATATATATATAATAAATAATGTTAGATATAATATAAAAAAATATATATATACTTTGATATAAAAATATAAAATTATTTATAAAATACACTATTGACTTATATTTTTGAGTAACACCCAAGTAGTTAATTTCGTTGGTCGTGCATAGCACGAGCAACCATGCTAGTACTACTCAATCAAAAACTTTCTTTTAGGACTGTGCCTTCTTTTTTCACTTTTTTAATGGATGAAAATGATAATTTCCTCCTTTCCCTTTAATTACTTTTTTTCAAAGAAAGCACCCAAATTGTTTTTGGATTTATATTATTTGCACATTATATTTTATACATTATTTTTATACTTTTTTAAAAAATAAAAAATAGTGTATTAAGATGCATATTTTTCTTATTTTATTAAATTAAAAATAATGTAAAAATAAGGTAAAAAAAAATAATAGTGTAAATATCATTATTGTTATTTTTTAAAACAAAAAGAAAAACGAATTCACCAAAGAAAAAAAAAAGAAAAACGGACCACTTTCTATTTTTCAACTGTTGAAGAATCGTCCGAGTAGTAGAATACAGTATTAGTGTACCAGACTCTAACACGCACTAATACTGTAGAGTGTACTACTCTAGTACCTATCTATCTACGATTACAGTACATAAAACCATGCACCCAATCATCATCATCCAAACCCAAACCGACCCCGTTTTACGTCACTGTATCATCCCAAAAAACAATAAGCGTCACCCTTTATCCAATTATACACACGTACACACCCCACATTCCTGGTGTCCTTTTCCGTCTTTTCACACGTTCCCATCGCCACTATCCGGTGACACACACCTCCACGGCCAACGATGCACCCTCGCCGGAAAAAAACCCTAACTAGCTATCGGAGAACAACGACGACGTCGACGACGAGTGGCGAAACAGATCGTAAGGTGCCCAAAGGCTATCTAACGGGCACGGTTTCTTTGAATCGATCCTCAGCCATGGCTTCCCCTTCCCACTCCAATGCAGCAAGCTCACCGGACCAGGGTGCAGGTCCCGGCACAACCCTTCCAAGTTGTCGCCGCCGAGCCCGTGCTGGTTCCACCGGTGCTCCACCCTCTCCACACCGCCGGCGAACACCAGTAAAAACGGTGGCAAAGATCCGAGTTCGTAGATCCGGTTCCGCTTCTGGATCCTCATCCAGTTCTCCAATTTCTCCGTGTACTTCCCCTCACGCCATTTCAACAGATCGATAACCATCACGCCCGTGTTGAAGTAACACGCGTCGCGTCCCTTAAACGACGCCGCATAGACCGGGTTCGACCAGAACCGGTGCGTGAAGTAGTTGGTGAAGTTCGCGTGACAATACTCCGGCGCACCGAGCACGTGCGCGCCAAGATCGATCTTCCAGAGCTTTGCGACGTCGTCGACGACGATGAGGTCGGAGTCGAAGTAGATGATTCGCCGGACGGTAGTCGGAAGAAGATCGGCGAGGTAGATCCTTGCGTAGTTGAGGGGTTGATCGAGGGCGCGGCGAATGGAGTAGGAGATCTTGCCGCGGACGAGGTTGGAGTCGAAGTGGTAGAGGTGGAAGGAGAGGTAGGGGAACGTGGTAGTGATGATGCGACGGAGCTCATGGCGGCGTTGCGTGGTGGCGATGAAGTGGAAGACCACGTTCTCCGGGCAGGATGCGTGCTGCAGGACGGAGAAAACGCCGGCGACGGAGCCGCGGAGGTAGGTGGCGTCGAGTGTCATTGCGATGTGAATGATGGAAGGGTTGTGATATCGCTTGTCGGCGACGGCGGACCACGCCGTGCCAGGGCATTCCCTTCCATTGCGGAATGCCGGCGCTTCCCGGAACTTTGGCAGCTCGCCGGATTTCGCCGGCGCCGAAAAATGCGCGGCGGCGACGGTTACGGCGAGAAGGAGCAACACGAGTGTCGGTGGCATGGTGCCGAAACAGAAGAGAAAAGCCAAGAGAAAGAAAAGAGAGAATTGATAGTATTAAGGAGTTGAGGGGTAGTTTGGGTATTTTGGTGTATTTAGTTGGGTGTGGGCCCCGCGTTGAACAACACGTTAGGAAGCCAGGCTGGAAACAGAAAGACGCGTCTCTAGCTTTTAGTTTCGAAATGTGTGCATTGTTATTGTTACGTACGTGATGGTGGGGGAATAATCATGTGAAATTGGGTTCACCGTAAGTGATGTGGCATTGATGTATATGAAAAAAGATGAAGGATATCTTTATTTGAATATTTGAAATAAGATATTTTTAAGACACATCACTCACATGTATATTCGGATCTCAGAACTGTACATATTAGTATGATATATAAGAGTAGGAAATAACACTCACCCGCGGATATAGAATCCTATGAGATATTATTATATTTGGTGTGTAAAATGTATATTAATATAATTGGGAGGTAAAAATAACATTTTACACATGGGGAATGAAATTTGAAACTTTGAATTGTGATTAATTAATTAATTGTGACCAGTGGCCCAGTACGTGATTTACACTGGGAAGAAATGAACGGCTGTGGTTTGATGATGGTGTTAAGATTTGTGATTGAAGCTTGAAAAAGGTGCGTGAGGGCAAAGGCAAAGGGTGGGTTTGTCTGCACCTGATAATTAAGATTCTCGCACACATTATCTGGATCTCTGTTGTTGACACTTGACAGTTCAGAGTTGAGAATATTAATTTTTAATTAATGATTTATTAAGTGGCGTTGATGAGTGAATAGAAGGAGGGAAGGTTTTGGCAGTTATTCTAATTTGGTCGATATATTCACACGCAGGCAAATGGGATGTGACGTGGAGTTATCTCGGTGGTTCTAAGTATGATTTTAACACATGGTGATTTACACTTCCGTCCAAGATAGCATCGTTTCTTTTTCTGTTTTTTTTTTTTGGGTAACAAAACAACAACATTTTTATGAGAAGAAAATTTGATTTGAGATCGGCTGAAGGACAAGAACGAGGGACTAGGAAAAGGAAGGTTGTGCGAAATTTATGGTAATAAAATAATAAATGGTAATTTTTTATTTATTTTATTAGTAATTTATTATTACTCTGTATTTATTTATTATTATTATTTAAAATTAACTTATTAATATATTTGAATCAAATAATTAATTATTATTAAAATTAACATCAATTGATTATCAAACCCAATAGATTCAGATAAAATCGATTAACTTTATCTTAATTGATTAGTTTATATAAGTTCAATAAACTTGATAAGTTTAATCGACACTCAAAATCTCTATTTAAGTATTTTTAGCAACAAAAGTGTTTACGTGTGAAATAAATTTATCAGCCGACGAACACGTATGAATTTTGATAAGAAACAGGCGATTTGAACTAAAGGTAAAATCCAACATTTAGTAAGGGTTTCCAAACTCACTACAGAAAGCGTTTGGTATTAAAGTGAACTTAAGAAGTCTAAGAATTTGATGTTAAAGCTGTAATCGGCTAAGAAATAAGCTTGGGAAATAAATTGCACAAAGTAAAAGCAATATAGTAAAGGACTAAAAATTTAAGCAAAATAATCAAAGCTTAAAAGTTGTATTGATTGTGATCCGTCCTATTTCAATTGGTACAAGTGGTATTTATAGATAAAATTTAACTCCCACCATATCCAACCTTATTGACTAGAGCTCCTAAAAACAAGCGACTAACTCAAGGCTAGCCTACCCATGTCTCTTAACCGTTTTGGTCACAACAGCTACCCCTCAACAGCTTAACTCCTATTTTCTTGGCATGTTTTGTGGCATCCGTTAGTAACAGCTTCAGTTCTTAGCCTTCCATCAACCTGCAACCCATTATGCTTCAGCTTTTATTGTTTCAATCCTGGTCCACTAACAGCAAGGCCCAACCTACCCTTAGCCGAGTGCTCCTCTACTCATCGGCTATATCCTCCTTCGGCTAATCACCCTCAGCTAGCCGTTATATCAGCTTACTCTTTTGAATTTATTTTTTGGGTGATAACAATTGCCCCCTTACATTTTTCAGCTGATTCTGAGAAGCTGAATAAATGTAATTAAGTCTTTTCGAGCGTCGTGCCTAATTTAATATCCACTTTATCTTTTAATGTGAGAGATACTCGGCCGAAAAAATCAAACGGTCAAAACATATTACCATTCCTCTACGGAACAATTATAAATTCAACCGAAACTTACTTTAGTTGACTTACTTTTGCCATTTCTTCTTCAAAGCACCTAGCAAACTACTTTTCCCATTTCTTCGATCATGTCTGACATCTCTGATTCCCAAAACAAGACCTACTCTTATGGGGATGATGATTCTTCATCATTTTCATCTGATTCGGCTTTCAGCACCCAGCAAACATTGAATCAGGAACAAGATGTTGGCTTCCCCATGCTTGTTCTGCTTTTGAATTCCTTTACCATAACCCCATGTACCTCTAACATCTACGAGGGCAAGATCTTTCTTGATTATCACCTATATCCTAAGCATTTTGAGCTTCCCATCACTGCCAACTAGTATTCCATCAACAAATGCCCTAATGACATCCGAACCTGACCTTGCCTTGCTCCTCAGTATGCCAATTGGCTTAAACGGGTTTCGACTAGCCGAGGAGAAGATTGGAAAACATGGAGAATTTATGACATCATTATGCTTTCTCAACATGAGATTCCCCTAAATCTTGACCTTCTGTTTAGCTTCTTAGGGTTTTGGTCTACTTCTGTGAACGAATTCAGCCTTCCTTCAGGCATCATAAGCCCTACCTTGTTAGATGTGGCAACTATCACCAGTCTTCCAATAATTGGTGAAGATGTGAATTCGCTTTTTAAACTTTCCTATCCAGCATTGAAAGTAAACTTTTCTAAAAACACCTATTCCTACTCCAATTTCTTGTCTGCCAATGCCAAGGCCTCTCACCAAGTATCTGATGGGGAACATCAAGCCTTCCTTCTTTACTAATTTTGTAAATATTTTATTTGCTCTAGCTCGGTTGCAGTAGTCCTAGAGATATCCCACCTTGTTTCTTTAGTTACTTCTGGCAAACCTCTGGCCTTAGGTACTCTTTTCCTTTCCTTTTTGTATAAGAGCCTTTTCACCATGGTTACCAGACTCCAAAACAATGAGAAACTAGATAATATAGCAGGGCCTCTCTGGTTTCTTCAGCTCTGGGTAACCTTTTACTTCCCAAAATTCATACCTCTATCTCATAAGAATTTTACTTCTTCATCCTCGACTCCAATCTCTCTAGGCTAAGTCTTACAAACTATTCCCTTTGTTAAGCATTCAGCCTTTAACTTTGCAACTGAACTTTTCACTCCTATTCGGCATGCCAAAGAGTTTTTTCCTTTAGCCGATAGACCCTACAGTCTTCTCTGGACGAATAACCATGTGGACTCTCCAAATCCTCAACTGGCTAACTACATTTCTCTATGCTGGGGTAGTGTGTTATCGGCTAGAGACTTGATGTGTGGAGTAAAGCCATCTAGCCGCTACAACAAGACATTAGCCAAATTTTACTGCCCACACCTCCTACCTCAGCAATTTGGACATCTTCAGAATATCCCTCTGGCTTACCAATCAGTAGCAACCGCTTTTGGAAGATCCATATTATCTGACAAAGATGTGGTATCTTTGACTCAGCAGAACCTGTAAAAGCTAAATGCTTTTGAGTTTAAAACTTTTAGGCAACTTCCTGAAGAGTCATCAGCTTTTACCAACTGGTAGCCTTCAGTGTCCAACAAGATTTTCTCTGTTTCCACTTCCAGTTACCTCTCAAAACTATTCATCGGAGGCATGGGTCAACCTACTATCAACGCTCAGCCCATATTAGCCAAGAAACCCAAAACCACAAGAAGCAGACCTACAGCCGATGCACCAGGTACTTTTAAGTCCACTTTTCTAAGCATTGACTACCTTCAGCATTTTCTAATGTCTTTCTATTTCAGGGTCGTCTCAACCAATGACCATAAATCTTGAGACACTGGAAGATACTCCCGTTTCCAAAGCTGTTCGCCCTAGGCCTACTAGGCATTTAGCTAGGCAAACAGGGATTGTCATTTGGGAATCAGCATCTGTTGCTTAACAATCAGCTCCTGCTCTCAACAATCAGCTCCTAAGAAGAAGAAACTGAGAAAGGTATAAGATTTTAAACCTTGCTCTTATAAATTCTTGGTTCTAACATTTTTTCCTTTACCTTGCTCTTATAGACTTATCAACATTCTCCCGAGACTCATCTAGAAGTTGCTTCTCTAAGACCTTCTCTCACAAGATTCCCTCTGACACCAGTAATCCTCTTAACTTCTTAGCCAATTAATACATTTTCACCTTTTTCCTGATTATCGACTAAGCTTATTTTTATACTCTATTAGGAACACGAGCCAACTCCTCTCACAACTCCTCCAGCTCCTGCGCTGCATGCTCCAACAACCCAAGCCTCTGATGTGCTAGTTTCTGAAGAGGACTTGGCTCAATATTTTTCCTCTCCGGTTCCCAAAGTTGTTGTGGATCCGAGTTCTCCTTCAGACCAACATCTATCTTTCGTGGAAACCTTGCTTGATCAAGATATCCCAGTGGAGCAGCACACAATTACTAACCTTCGGATCGCACTGTCAAAGCTTGCTAAATCGTCCAATACTGATGAAAACCAGAAAGCCATCTTAAATCGTATAGCCGCTCAAGTTGGTGAAGTGTTCTACAATTTCCAAGTTTTCAAAGGTCGTCATGACCAAGCTGCTAAGGATCTTGCTCGGCTGGGTGAACTCCAGGACCATAAGCTTCATTTTCAATCCTCCTTCCAACAAGTTGAAGCTGAAAAGAAAGCTGATCTCAGTGAAAAGACAAAATGTCCAGACGCCTAGCCGAGCTGATTGCTGAGAGGGAGAGAATCAACAAGGAGATTGCCGAAACGGAGCCTAAACTGGCAGCTCTTACTCAAAAGCTAACTTCTAGTGCTAATTTTAAGATGCAATTGTATCATCAATCTACTGCTCTAGATACCGAGATGATCCCTTTACTACAGCAAAATGATGCATTTGAAGAGGATCTAAACGCTGCTGATCATGGACTTTTCCTCACCAAGGAGGCTTGGACAAATTTAAAAGAGCTCCTGGCAGAGGCAAAAAGGACATTGCACAATCTTCAACTGATACAATAATTAGTCAGCTAGACGTGGAAGTCATTCCTGCCCCTGAATCTACAACTAATCAAGTCACCTCTTTTGCTGTTAGTCCTGTTGAACTACCCCCTTCGGTTGATGCTCCAACCCTTGATCCAACTCAAGCACCTAACTCTGACCAATGGGCTACTATTCCTGCTGATTTGTAAAATGTTACCTTTTTCAATTATGTTTAACTTTTAAGTCTTAATTTGAAAAAGCTAATTGGCTGGCTTGTAGCCGATACTTTGAACCGACTCTTTTTTAATTATCCCAAATCGAGAGATAATAATTTTTTAGACACTTCCCATTTATGCTTCTCACCATTTCTTCACCATGCATGTTAACTAGTCAATAAGCTCTATTAATCATAACTTGACTAATTATATAAGGTCCTTCCTAGTTTGGTGACCACTTTCCTAACTTTGGGTATTTAGTCCCTAAAGGCAAAACGACTTTCCAAACTAAATTCCCTTCAACAAAACTTTTAATTTTGACATGTTTATTATATGCCTTAGCCACTCTCTCTTTATTCTTTCGAATATTTTCCAAAGCCATTAACTTATCCTCATCAGCCAATTCCAGCTCCATGAACATGGCTTGCTGGTACTCATCCATAATCAGGCAATGTTGTTTGGCTACCCTTAATGATTTTACATTAATTTCCAATGGTAACACAGCATCTTGACCATAAGTCAGCCAATAAAGGGTAAACCCCGTCGTGGTAGACTTAGAATTTCTGTAAGCCCATAGTACTTCGGCTAACGCTTCATGCCATCTTTTAGGTTTATCTTCTATGGTCTTCTTAATCAAGCTGATCAGTATTCTGTTTGTAGCCTCGGCTTAACCATTTGCCTGTGCATAATAAGGTGAAGACTAGATCAACTTAATCCCATATTCTTGTGCAAAAGCGACCGTCTTTTCTCCTGTGAACATTATGCCCTGATCTGTTGTAATGGTTTCTGGAATGCCATACCGATAGATAATTTGATTTTTAATAAACATGATAACATCAACTTGGGTAACATTAACCATCGGCTGGGCTTCCACCTACTTGGTAAAATAATCAGTGACAACAATAATGAATGAGTGTCTTTTAGAAGATAAAGGGTATATTTTTCTAATCAGATCCATTGCCCATCATCGGAATGGCTAAGGCTTAACAACAGAATGCATTTCCTCGGCTGGGATCCTCTGGATTGGCCTATGCTTTTGACACTCTTCACACCCTTTGGCATAAGCATGGTAATCTGCACTGATGGTTGACCAATAATATCCATACCTATGTATTAGCCAGCGCATCACAGATCCTATCCTATGTGAACCACATATCCCTTCATGTGCTTCCCCCATGAGTTTCATGGTCTTGGCTTTGCTAGGACATTTTAACAAAATTTTCTCCAATCCTCTCTTATGTAGTTCTTTATCCATAAAGGTATATTTTAAGGCCTTTTGCCTCATTTGGAAAGTAGAAGAAGAAGAAGGGTCTTGTAAATACTTTGTTAGCTCAACTCTCCAGTCATCAATTGTATCTACTTCTCCAATAAGGAACTCCTTGAGCCGATTATCTACGGGCTGAACATCTTCAAAGGTTTCCTTATAACCAGAAGCATGTTGTGCCAAATCATTTGCTTCTTCGTTATACCTTCTGGGTATATGCATTATCACTACATCGGCAAACTGTTTTAACAAACTGCTAGCCGTTTCATGATATTCTACCAAATTCGAGTTAGTGCATTTATAATCCCCAGCTAGCTGTTTTATAACTAACTGGGAATCTCCCATAACCTGGATGTATTTGGCTTTCATAGACAATAAGATTCTTAACCCTAATATTAAAGCCTCGTATTCAGCTTGGTTGTTCGAACATCCTATCCTCAATTGATGCATGAACTTCCAGCTTTCTCCAGTAGGACTTGTAATTGTGATTCCAACCACAGCGCCCTTATTAGTTCTGGATCCATCAAAAGTTAATACCCAAGGTCTAAAGTCAACACAATGGCTCACCTCAGCTAAAGGATCTATAACATCTACACAAGGATGTTGAGCCAAGAAATCAGCTAAAGCTTGGCCTTTTATCACCTTTAGAGGCACGTATTTCAATGCATATACACTTAGCTTAATGGCTCACTTCATTAATCGTCCTTGCAAAACAGGCCTATGTAACAAGTATTTTACTATGTCAATTTTGTATACTACTTGAACCTCCATTGGTAAGAGGTAATATTCCAGCTTCGTACAGGCATGAAAAAGAGACAAGCATAGTTTTTCTATAGGAGTATATCTAGTTTCAGGGTCATTAAGCAATCGACTAAGATAATAGATAGATCTTTCGTTCCCATCTTCATCATCCTGTGCCAACAGGCAGCCGATTGATTCTAGGGCAGCCGATATATATAATTTCAATGGCCTCCCTAACACTAGGGGAACTAATACTGGGGGACTAGCCAAACATCGCTTTATTTGATCAAATGCAAGTTGTTGTTCTTCTTCCCATACCAATTCATTAGCGTCTTTTAATTTCAGTAACGGGGAGAAAACTTTCAGCTTGCCAGCTGAATTTGAAATAAACCTTCTCAGAAAGTTAATTTTACCTATCAAGCTCTGTAATTCTTTTTTATTCTGCGGGGGTCTCGCATCTAATACGGCTTTGGTTTTATTTTTATCAACTTCAATCCCATGCTTATGAACCAAAAAACCCAAAAAGTTCCCAGCCGATACTCCAAAAGAGCACTTGGCAAGATTCATTTTTAAATTATGACACCTTATCCTCTTAAGAGCTTGCTCTAAATCGGCTAGATGTTGGTTAAAATCATGGGATTTCACTGTGACATCATCAATATATACTTCCATGTTTTTTCCTATTAACTCATGGAAAATAACATTCATGGCTCTTTGGTACGTGGCGCCAGCATTTTTCAATCCAAACGGCATGACTAGCCATTCGAATATCCCAATGGCACCAGGACACCTGAAGGCTGTCTTATGGACATCTTCTTTGGCTATGAAAATTTGATTATACCTAGAATACACATCCATTAATGTTAAAATGTCATTTTTGGCTACAGAATCGACAAGCATGTCAGCTATAGGCATTACATACTCATCTTTGGGAGTGGCAAGATTCAAATTTCTATAGTCAGTACAAATCCTAACCTTCCCACTCTTCTTGATTACAGGGACTATGTTTGATAGCCATTTTACATATCTGGCTATACGAATAAAACCTGCTTTAAGTAGCCGTTCCATCTCTTCCTTAATTTTGGGTATTAACTCTAGATTGAATCTTCTAGCAGCCTGCTTGTGAGGCTTAAATCCTTCTTTGATCGGCAACCAATGCTCCACCAATTCTCTAGAAAGGCCTGGCATCTCATGGTAGTCCCATGCAAAGCAATCTTTGTACATCTTTATTAAATCAGTCATCTGATTTCGTTCTTCCTCGCTCAACAAGCTACTTATTCTTGTCATTCTCGGTTCCTGTTCAATCCCTAGGTTGACATCCAACAAAGGATCTTCAACTGAAAAGGTAGGGATCTTCCTGCTGATTTGGGACTCCCACCTTTCTTCAAGCTCATGCCCCCGAGGCGTATTAGCCGAACATTCTTCTTCCACTATCTCCTCCAACTCCATAGACATGGTCGTACCAATCCTATGTTCAACTTCCAAGGATGTCAGCCTGTGTCTCAGGTCTTCAATTACTTGGGCCTTGTTATTCATCTAAACATAACTGTAGAGGCCGTAAATCGGCTTAGATATTAACAGCAAAGCCATCGATAGTCAGGTTGCAAGACTCCCATGATCCTTCTTCATACATATCCTTCAGGGATAGTAATAGGCTCCAGCCGGGGCGAATAGAATATAGCATCAGCCATCTTGATGTCAACCGTAAACGGATTCTTATCGGCTGGCACTAACTCTACCTTATCCCCATCCCAAAACATTAGCATCTGGTGCAAAGTGGAAGGCACACACTGACTGGAATGAATCCAATCCCTTCCCAACAATATGGAGTAAGTGGACTTAGAATCTACTACAAAGAAGGCAGGGCTCAAAGTTTTGCTCCCCACAGTGATATCGGCTACCAAAATTCCTAAGGCAGCTGTGGTATCGCCTGTAAAATTGGTCATTTTCATATTCGTGGGAATCAAATCCTGCTTAGATCTACCTAGTTTCTTCATTGTAGCTGAAGGCATTATATTTAACACTACCCCTCTATCCACCAAGACTCGACTAATAGTCTTACCATTAACTTAAGCCCTGATGTATAAGGGCTTCAAATGCTTGGTCATCTCCTTCGCTGGTTTAGAGAATTCCATTTTGGGTTCTTCTAAAATGGGAGCTAACACAGCCCATTCAACTTCCTCAGCAACTACATCACCTTCCAATTTCTCGGGTTGCTTCTGCCGAGCCAAGAACTCACTAGGAATCAACCCCACCATGTTAGTTTCAGCCGAGGGATGATCTCCGTCTTCTCCTAGTATGGAATTCAACACAGAATCTTCTAATAGAAGATCTGACCCGAGTTCCTCTTCCATTTCCTCGACTGTTAGAGGAACTTGTTCTTCTGCTGTTATGACTGGTACTTCTTCCAATTCAACTGTCTCTAACTCATTAATCATCTCCTGGAAATCCTGTTCTTCCTTTCCAAGACAATCTTGGCTTCCTGACTGCACTGGTTCCTGCTTTCTCTCTTCAGCAGCTGTTTCTTCCCTTGGTTGCCCAAAAGCTGCCTCTAGAATTTCAACCACCTTAGAAGATTTAATCTCAGCATGGTCAGTTCTTTTTGCCTCGGCTAACATGACCAAGGTTTGTTTCATTCGCTATACTGATTTATTCCTCTGGGCCCTTCTTTTCTGAGTTCTAGTCATTACCCGTGGCTCCTTTGCCATAAGATCCTTCCCTTTTGCATATTTGTTAATGAACCAGTGTCATTTTTCTACTTCAGCTGGTGGTTTAACCATACGTTGAGGCCTAATAACTTCCTCATTCTTTACAGTAATCTTTAATGTAGTCATGCCCTTTTTTCACATCGAAATGAGCTATTTTTTTACCCTTATCTGGTATAGGAGTTCATCCATCATGGGTAGCCTTACATCAACTAAAGTATCATTATACTTACCGACTACATTTCTTCTTACGTTTCTTCCTGGAACCTTCTTTGTTGCTTCCCCAGACTTGATTGCAAGCATTCTTGTCCTTTTAAAATCCTTTCTCACGCTTAAAAAATCCAATCTACCAAAGACCCCAGGCTTAACCTCATTTATTATGTCCCTAGGGACCAGAATGGTCTTCCCATTCAGGCCTCTGTATACATCACAGTTTACCGAATGCTGTTTGACTTCAGCCTGTCTTCTCGGCTAATTCCTCTCCAACCTGCCGAACACTGTGGGCCTATTGTATTCGGCATGTGCATCTTTCTTGACACATTCATTATTTACCTGGGGTCTTTTTAGTCTGTTGAACACAGATGGTTTCTGATCTATTATTTTGGACTGACCAGACACAACTAGAGCTCTCCCAGCCCTATTTGGCTCATCATACTCTCCCCTTTGTCTCCACTGGCGATGTATCGGTTGTTTCCATCTTTTAGATGGTGAGCCAGATACTGTTTCCCCGAAGAAGGAAACCATATTAACCCCAGCTAAAGGAAATGGATCTGTAATAACAGTCATCTCTTTTTCGACTAGTTTAATCCTTCTTACTTTCATGGCTTTTTGTATAGCCTTTCTGAACACTATACAGTTGATGGTAGTATGAGTGTAAGAATTATGCCACTTACAATATTTCTTTCCCTTCAATTCCTCGGCTGGGGGAATTTGGTGTCCTTCATTCAATCTAATCTATTGATCCTTCAGGAGATAATCAAATATTTGGTCTGCCTTGAAAATGTCAAATAGATAGTCGACCCTACTCTCTGGAGTTTGGACCTCCTTTCCTTTGGGGGGTCTTAAAGCTAGGCATGAATATGGTTTTCCTCTCACTATCTCTGCAGCCATGATATTTGCCGATTGCTCGGCTGACTCATCTGACAGATAGTCTGGATCTTCAACATCAATTACACTAATTAGATGAGACCCCCTGTTCTTGTTAGACCTCTTTCTTTCTTTTTCTAGGATGTATTGTTCAATTCTAGATGCCCTGGAAGCCAACTGACTCAGGTCAGTGCAATCTTGCCCTACTAATTTCTCCCTGAGCTGAGGGTGCATGTTACTAACAGCCTTAGAAGAATATTCAGCCTCAGGCAGCTGCACGACACACTTGCTTCTTAATTTCCTGAATCTCTCCAAGAAATCCGCTACGGGTTCATCCACCAATTGCCTCAGATTCATCATGTTAGCCACAGTCATATCTGGCTGAGGCATATAGAATCTATCATAGAAGCAACACTCCATGTCAGTCCAGTTTTGTATGGAGTTAGGAGCTAAGGAAGAATACCAAGTAAAAGTCACCTCAGTCAATGACAAAAGGGAACAGTTGGAGCTTATAGAACTCATTCTAGTTTGCCTCCCCGCATTGGGCAATAAACCTACCGATGTGTTCCATAGTGGATTTACCATCCTCCCCTGAGAAAGTGGTAAAGTCAGGAGTCTTAAACCCTCTAGGCAAAGGCATTATACTATCTACCCACTCAGGATAGGGCTTGTTATACACACGCTTGTCCAACAATCTCAGCTGGATTCCAAAATGCCTCCTCATGGTCTCGGCTATCATTTATGGGTCTATCAGTTGAGGAGCTCTGTCACCCGGATAATTTGGCATTGGTGGCTGAACAGGCCTCACTGGCCTAATAGGAGCACCTCCTAGTTGATGGGGCACCTGATATTGCTGATCCTAGATGGAAATTACCCCCTAGTTATAGCCTGGATGTGGAAGATTATTCGCCCATGGCTGAGCAATTGCCTAAATTGGGGCCACCTGAGGTACATTAACCCATGGTTGATAGATTCTAATAGGAACAGATTGCTCATAAGGAAACCCCCCAGGGGTACCTATTGGAGTAGGAGGGATGTTGGACTAGGGTAACTCTCCCACATAATCAGGAATATACCTGGGAGGATCCTAAGCAGCCGAGAAAATAGTGCCCCCAATTGCGGCTACCTGTGCACTAGCACCTATCACAGAAGTGTTAGGCGTCAGATACAACAAACCAATTATTCATGTTATCTTGGGGTCTTCTAGGTACTTGCACTTGCCCATATTGCAAGCTCTATTGGATACCACTATCAGGGTGAGGAGACTGGAACATGGGAACTACCTGCGGCATGCCCAGACTCGGCTGGACCGTAGATTGTGGTCCTGGCTGATTCTGTCCGCTAGCAGAAGGTCTCGCGATAGCCGAGTGGGCCGAAGCCTCACCTGCATTGGATTGTTTTTTCTCAGCCTCTCTAACAAAATGCAGCTCATTATACACCATGGGTTTCACGATCTCCGAAAGTTGCCTTGACATATGATACATCAAGTCATTCATCCCTTGATCAATTTGGTCCCGAATAAATAAAGTGGTCATTACTGTCGGCTGAGGCTGATCAGAGAGCTCTACCACTGGAGTAGCAGTTATGGTGGAAGATGTGGGAGTATCCACTGGCTGAGGTGAAGCGGGCATTCCCAGAGTAGGCTGGTCACTTTCCTCTGAAGTCTTTCTGCCCCCGTTCTTCTTACTAGGTTGATTGTATCCATACTGCTAAGGTTTCTACCGGACCTTAGGTGCATACGCCAATAATGATCTGAACCGGAAGATGGAAACTTCTCAATTTGCTCAACTTAGAGGGTCCCACCGGGCGTGCCAAATTTGTTTACGTGTGAAGTAAATTTATCAGCCGAATAAAAATTCAGCCGACGAACACTTATGGATTTTGATAAGAAACAGACGATCTAAACTAAAGGCAAAATCCAACCTTTAGCAAGGGTTCCCAAACTCACTAAAGAAAGCGTTTGGTCTTAAGGTGAACTTAAGAAGTCTAAGAATTTGAGGTTAAAGCTGTAATCGGCTAAGAAATAAGCTTGCGGAAAATAAATTGCACAAAGTAAAAGCAAATAGTAAAGGGCTAGAAATTTAAGCAAAATAATCAAAGTTTAAAAGTTGTATTGATTGTGATCCGTCCTATTTCAATTGGTACAAGTGGTATTTATAGATAAAATTTAACCCCCATCATATCTAACCTTACTGACTAGAGCTCCTAAAAATAAGCGACTAACTCAAGGCTAGCCTACCCATGTCTCTTAATCGTTTTGGCCACAACGGCTACCCCTCAACAGCTTAACTCCTATTTTTTCGGTATGTTTTGTGGCATCCGTTAGTAACAACTTCAATTCTTAGCCTTCCATCAACCTGCAACCCATTATGCTTCAGCTTTTATTGTTTCAATCCTGGTCCACTAACAACAAGGCTCAGCCTACCCTTAGCCGAGTGCTCCTCTACTCATCGGCTATATCCTCTTTCAGCTAATCACCCTCAGCTAGCCGTTATATCAGCTTACTTTTTTGAATTTATTTTTTGAGTGATAACAATAAGTTAAACATATTCACTTTTTCCTATCAACACTTTCATCACCATCTTGACTTGGAAATGAATTGATTGGAGTGTTTTTACGAATATTTTATCTCATCTCTAATCAATGGATTGTTAGATGATCAAAGTGAGACTATTTGACAACCAATCTCTTAAGTAGAGGATGAAACAATTATCTGTTGTAGAGTAATTTAAAGAGTATCACTATGCATGTGAAAATAGTATTTTACTTTTAAGTTAAAGCTTGGACGGTGGTATGAATTTACTAGCCAATATAATTATTGATAGTGGCAATATGTTCCTAAGAACAAATGTCTCGTTTGTATAAGTGTTAAACGGTTTGTGATTTCTAGAAATGAATATAGGTTCAAATCTTAGGGAAGTTTTATTCTAAGCGCAAAAAAAAAAAAATTGATTTGTATTTTAATATTTATATACTAACTAACTACCTCTATTTTATTTATTTATTTATAAGATTTGACTTTTTGCTCACTTGTCATTGTGTTTATGGGAAAGTGACGCTAATCACACCCTTTTTTTTTGTTACCACTAATCACACTATTTATTCTTAAGGGAAATGATATCTCTTTACTTTTTCTTTTTTTTAGGCTTTTTTGTTCGTTGTTTGACTTTTATTGTTTGATATAATCCCGGAGGAGAGAATAGAATCACGAAAAAGATGGAAAGATTCTTCTTGAAAAAAATTAATGTTGATAGATAATGATGTTGTTCTGGACCGAGATCCGGGATCCCGATCCATGGGATCAACCCGGCATACGCGTCACTGGGTTCCCTCCAGCCGTCGTGAAGGAAGACCCACGACACTCTTCGGACCGCGGGCAAGACACATGAGCAGGAGTCCACAAATGACTAATCCATGATGAGGATAAATCCCTAGATACGCGTAATGTACCAATCGTCAACTCACGATATTATAGGATTTATAGATATCTCGGATGATTAGATACCTTCCTTATATTAATCCCAGGATTATAGGGATATATCCTACAATAAAGGAAGGATAATCTTCACTAAGATATCAATCCGATTCACCCGCATCCAAGACGAGTCCTCTAGGATTCTCGCATATGCTCCTATAAATACTAGGCCAAGCGCCAAAGGTAGGCACTTCCTCTGAGATATAAGCTATCCCTATTGTGCACGGTCTAACTTGAGCGTCGGAGTGCCTTTTGCAGGTACCCACCCACTCACACCACCGTTGCCGCTGCCGAGCTACGGAGGTATCCACCGCATCGTGCCTATCTCAGGTACCCCACTGAATTTACTTCAGAACATTGGCGCCGTCTGTGGGAAAGATAAAATTCTAATCCCACCCAATCATGGTGAATACGAGGCAAAACTCCAGAAGAGACGCTGCTCAAGTCTCAGTCAACCAAAGACAAGATCCTGACATGCAGCATCCACCACCGCCATTACCTCCGCTTGTGGCTCAAGCCTCTGCCGTAAGAAACCAAACGCTCCGACCAGGAAGCCGACGTGATGGGCACTCCACCTCTTTTTCGAGGAATCTCCTAACCCATCACGCAGATTCTGTCGGGGATGAGACTCGAATTCCCGGCCCGGAAGGGCGACGAGGAGCCTTCAAGAACGCGGGGTTCTGTGCACCAACGCAGGGAAACCCGAGCAACGAGTTCGACGATCGTGCGTCACACTCCGAACACACGCACCAATCTCGGGCTTCTCAACGCCAACTCCGGGATATGTTGCAACAACATATGGATCTACTCAACGACCGGTTTAGGAGACTCGAAGACATGCGGCGTGCCATGCACATGGAGGTCAACCGAGCCTCGCCAACGTGACAGACGAACCGACATGGAAAATAACAGGACGAGGGCCCATGACGATGAGAAAATTCCTCATAATGGAGATAACAACCGGAACCAAGGAACCATAGAACAACCTTTCTCCGACAAGCTCATGGAATTTCGGGTTCCGAGAAACTTCAAGTTTCCTCAAAACCTCGAAATTTATGACGGAACCACGGACCCTCAGGAGCACATCAATGCCTATGAGCAATCCCTATGCTTCTACGGCGGATCCATGGAATTGTTGTGCCGAGCTTTCCCTCTCTCCCTCAAAAGGGGCCTCAATGGTTCACCGGCCCAGCCACGAGGGACCATCGTGGATTGGTCCGACCTCGCGGCGTTTTACGTTGCGGTACACCACGAGCAAGGAACAACCTAAATCCATCGAATCCTTGGCCAAGGTCCGCCAGGGAAAGGATGAAAGCCTCGGGATTACGTCGGACGTTTTATGGGCTGCGCCCAACGTAGAAAACTTTGAGGACGAGAATAGCCTTGCACTACGCCGAAGCGGTCTCCTGATAGGCTCAGACTTCTTCAAGTCCCCGGCAAAAAGAAGCCGGACAATCGGCCGACTTCCGAAACGTTCCGAGAAGTACGTCTATCTGGAAGAGGCAACGAAGACCACGGGAGGTGGGACAACAAAAGCGAACCTTCTCACCAAAAGCCCGGCCACTGCAATTCCTCAAGGTCACGACCTCCAAAGGTAGCCCACCCCAGAAAAACTATGCGGACTATACTCCTTTGAACACTGACCGGAAACGATCTTGAGGGAAGTAATGAACACGGAGTTTCGAACGTCCCGAGACCACCCCCTATCAGAGGCGGGCGGAAAGATCACTCCAAACACGCACGTGGCACAAAGCCTATGGCCACGATACGAGAGGATTGCCATCGGTGCGTGACGCCATTGAATTTCTAATCAAGGCCGGCGCTGCAGCGGCGGATATCCTCCGTGCCCAAAACAACAAAGGAGATGACGGGCGCGAGAGACGGCAAAGACGGAGTCCGTCCCTCCGCGCGAGAAGAAGAGACGAAGCCCGGGAGAAGATCCCGACTCCACCTCGGCGTAATAACGGCGGCCAGACCGGGCGGGGGGGATAAGAACACTCCCCCCGCCGGAAACGATGATCACCGCGCCGAGCCCAACGGGACGATCCATACCATTGCCGTGGTTTCGCCGGCGGAGGATCCTCCAACGGAGCTCGAAAGAAAGCCCTCGAATGGCGGTTTTAGCGTGGCCCACTCGGGATCAAGAACACGGGCGAGAAAATAAGAAAACGTCTCTCATCACCTTCTCGAGACGAAGACTACGGCGGAATAATCCCGGATCATGATGACCCACTCGTCATCTCCGGGTAATCTCCAACGCCGAAGTCCGTCGAATTTTCGTCGATCAAGGGAGTTCGGCCGATATTATGTTCTTAGACCTTTACCAAAAATTGGAACTCCCGCAATCCGACTTGACCCCCATGTTTGGAGAATTGACAGGCTTTACCGGTGAGTGAAGATCACTCCGGTAGGATATTACGAAACCCATCTAACCCTGGGGTCATCTACACTCTTCAGGACTGTGAAGGTAAAATTCCTGGTCGTGGACTGCCCCTCGGCCTATAACATTATCCTGGGCCGTCCGTCTCTCAACGCTCTCGGGGCGGTAATATCCACCACTCACCTCGTGATGAAGTTCCTCAACAAGAACAATGATGTCGTCACTATTAAAGGCGACCAGGTTTCAGCCAGAAAATGTTATAATGAGAGTTTGAAGATTTGCAAAATACCCCGGACATCAAACCGCCCTGTATCTACCCCGACTATTGACCAGGTCAACATTCGATGACCGAGTTGGACGTCGAGAGAAGAAATCCGGGATACCCGACCACAACCCGAAGGCGAACTGGAATCCCTTCAACTCGGGAACGATCCTGGGCAGGTAACCAAAGTCGGAGCTCGTCTGGATGAAGGAGAAAAGCAACAGCTTTCAGAACTCTTGTTGAAAAATAAGGACCTTTTCGCCTGGACTTCCTCCGACATGCCTGGACTCGATCCCAGCTTTATTTGCCACCGGCTGTCGATCAAAGAAGGCGCCCAAGCGGTCGCGCAAAAAAAAGAGAAAGGTCGGTCCCGAGAGACAACAAGTCGTCGAAGACCAGGTTAAGGAACTGCTAAATGGCAACTTCATCAGAGAAATCTCCTACACCACATGGCTTTCCAACGTGGTCCTGGTAAAGAAGTCCAACGGAAAATGGAGGATGTGCGTAGACTATACCGACCTGAATAAAGCTTGCCCCAAGGACCCATATCCACTCCCCAATGTGGACAGGTTAGTAGACAGATCCTCCGGGTTCAGATGGTTATCATTTATGGATGCATATTCTAGATACAACCAGATTCCCATGTACGCCGGGGATGAAGATAAAACC
Source organism: Ormosia emarginata (assembly GCA_029884605.1). NCBI lineage: Eukaryota > Viridiplantae > Streptophyta > Magnoliopsida > Fabales > Fabaceae > Ormosia > Ormosia emarginata. Next base: position 1,963,185 of record JAQQTP010000058.1, on the reverse strand, counting down.
GCTTTCATCAACGATAGGGCGAGCCTCTTGCTACAAGGTCATGCCTTTCGGCCTAAAGAACGCAGGAGCCTCCTACCGGAGGATGATGAACAAGGTTTTCGAAAACCAAGTGGGAAAAATGCTAGAAGTCTATATAGACGACATGATAGTCAAGACCCCACACACCTAGGCTCTCACACGGCGGATCTCGAAGAAGTATTTGCGCAAATCAGGAAATACAATATGAGGTTAAACCCGGAAAAATGCGCTTTCGGGTTCCAGGCCGGTAAGTTCTTGGGATTCATGCTAACGCATAGAGGAATTGAGGCCAATCCGGATAAATGCCGTGCCGTCCTCAACATGAGGAGTCCCCGCAACGTCAAAGAGGTACAACGGCTTACGGGCGCATAGCGGCTCTCACAAGGTTTTTAGCCAAAGCCGCTTACAAGTCTCTCCCCCTCTTCAAATTGCTCGAAAGGGAAGAAGTTTTGAATGGACTCAAGAGTGCGAGGACGCCTTCACATCTTTGAAAAACCTCTTGTCCTCCCCCTATCTTGACAAGGCTAGGACAGCGGAGACACTTTACTTGTACCTGTCCGTCCACGATGAAGCCGTAAGCTCAGTTTTGATCAGGGAAACCGACGAGGGACAGAAGCCTGTCTATTTCGTGAGCAAGGTCCTCCAGGGGCCTGAGCTCCGGTACCAAAAGGTCGAGAAAGTCGCATTCGCGCTCATCATTACTGCAAGAAGACTTCGGCAATACTTTCAGTGCCACCCTGTGGTAGTAAGAACCGACCAACCTATCCGACAGGTACTACACAAACCGGACCTGGCCGGGCGAATGATTGCGTGGTCGATTGAACTCTTAGAATTTGGAATTACATACGAACCACGACTTGCAATAAAAGCCCAGGCGTTGTCCGACTTCCTGGCAGAACTCACAACAGATAACGGCGACCCAAAGAAAGCCTTTTGGACCATCTTTGTTGACGGATCGTCGAACCCCAAAGGAAACGAGGCCAGGTTGATAGTCAAAAATTCAGAAGGTTTGACTTTGGAGCACTCCCTGAAGTTTGAGTTCTCAACTTCAAACAATCAGGCCGAGTACGAGGCACATGTATCGCTAGGACTGGACCGCTAATGGCAAAGGATCCGAGGCAACACGGATCAAACTCTGCAGTGACTCCCGGCTAGTAACCTCTCAAATCCGAGGTGACTATCAAGCTAAAGAGCCCTCCTACAGAGATACTTGAGCAAGGTCCAAGAAATTTTAAAATATTTTGAAGAAGTCAGGATAGAGCACATCCCAAGGGAACAGAACTCCAGAGCCGATCTCTTATCTAAGCTGGCCAGCACAAAAAGCCCCAGCAACAACCGGTTTGTAATTCAAGAAACTCTTTCCCAACCCTCCATCACGGATCATAGCATATCCCAGTGGAGGATCATCAACCATCTTGGATTACTCCTATCTTGGGCTATACGCACCACGAAAAGTCGCCAACGGACCCAAAGGAGGCTTCCAAGTTAGTAAAGACGTCGGTCGGTACACCATTTACAACGGTCGACTATACCGGCGTGGTTTCTCTTCCCCCTTCTAAAGTGCTTGACCCCCAAAGAAGCGAGTACGCCCTAGGCGAAGTACATGAAGGAAGGCTGCGGTCACCACTTAGGTGCCAAAGCCCTAGCCCAAAAGTATTAAGGGCGGGATTCTACATTGGCCAACGATGGAAGCCGACTCTCATGCATATGTACGAACTTGCGACAAGTGTCAACGTCATGCGAGATCATTTTCAAGCCCCCTCTGAAGAACTGTCCACGACGTCGGTTCCATGGCCCTTTTACCGGTGGGGTATGGACATCCTAGGTCCGTTCCCCCAGGCCCCAGGGCAGTTTAAATATTTGGTGGTAGCAGTAGACTATTTTACCAAATGGATCGAGGCCGAACCCCTGATCACCATCACCTCGGCCCGAATTCAGAAGTTTACTTGGCGCCACATCATCACCAGGTTCGGCATACCAGAATCTGTAGTCACAGACAACGGAACCCAGTTCAAAGACAAAGCCTTTGAGGAGCTACTAGCCGGTCTGAAAATAAAACACCACTGCAGCTCCGTCGAGAACCCGGGACGAACGGACAGGCGGAGGCCGCCAATAGAATCATCATGCGGGGCTTAAAAAAAAAAGGTTAGACGAAGCCAAAGGGAACTAGGGTCGAGCAACTTGACCATGTTCTTTGGGCATACCGGACCACCCCCGATTCCACGACGGGAGAAACCCCTTTCAAGCTGACTTATGGCTGCGAAGCCATGATCCCGGTGGAAATAGGGGAACCGAGCTGGCGATACCAACATTTTTCATCCGACAGCATACCCAGCCTAATCAAAGAGGACCTGGACTTGCTCGAAGAAAGGAGAAGCGTAGCCCACATACGGGATGTCGCCCTCAAGCAGAAGACAGCGGCCAGATACAACAAGAAAGTGGTCCCGAGAAAATTCCAGCCCGACGACCTAGTCCTCAGAAGAGCCGACATAGGAGGGAAAAATGCCTCCCAGGGAAAACTGGCCCCTAACTGGGAAGGCCCCTATCGTGTCGTCACCAGTACGGGTAAAGGAGCCCACACACTGGAAACGTTATCTGGGACCCCGGTCAAGAACTACTGGAATACGGACAAACTAAGGAAATACTATAGCTAAAAGCCCATAGCGGCTCAGCCCTTCAAAAGAATTATCTTCGATCCATTCTTGTTTTAAATAAGTACGCTATGTACAGACTTCTGTTCTCCCAAGTTCAGTAATAAAGTTACTATTCACGGAAACCTGGTTCGATTTAACGCGTTGCTCTAAAAAGTCGATAGGAGACAGTACGGATCATATGTACACACTCCTTCCTCACACCTAAGCCAAGAAGGGTTCCTAAAATCTGTACGATTAATAGGATACTTACCCCGGGCGAGGTTAAAAGCAATGCTAGCGCCCTGGACAAAAGGGCCTTCGCGAAAAATGCCTTAACCAGGCGCCACTCTTACCTATGTTCAAATTCCAAACGCTTCCCGTAACAAGCACTGGAATACGGATTAAGGTTTCATTTCGCCTAAGTCTAAAATCTCTTTACGTTTCATTATTATAAGCGTTAGATTAAAGACCAAGGCCTCTTTCCTACCTAAGTCCCTGGGAATACCACTCAATTAATGACATGAGTGAAGGATCCCGGACCATGGTTTTCACAGCACATTTTTCTAAGTCCGGCATAACAACTACCAAAATGGGCGTTGGACCCAGGTCGGACCATGAAAAACAAAAATGAATAACCAAACAAAGCAATTAAATATAAAAGCCCAAACACGGGGTAATTGTCCTTACAAACAGTAAAACCCCACGCAGGGGGCAAAAAAAAAAAACAGGGGCAGTTCAAACACCGGCTTCTTCCTCTCTTCGGGACCTGAATAACCTCGGGTGCCACCAGGAGCCTTCGCGGCTAAAGCCTCGACAACTACAAGGTAGCCGTTATAAAACATCTTGTCGAGGACACACCTCCAAGATAAGGTCGACCCCGGGTTGAGGTGCTTTGGATCTCGCTTCACAACATTTTGGAACCTGCTCCTCCCCAACGTTTTCGGCCACTCCGTCCGGTTCCTCCACCTCCTTCTCAAGCTCCGCCACCTCGGCCCTCGGGCGCCAACGCTTCGGTCGGCTTCAAGCTTCTCGGCCTTCCTAGCGGCTTCGAGTCCGCCAATGCCTTTTCCGGCTCGGTGACTTTGTTCTCCGGTTCGACGGCCCTCACTCTATTGTCTTCACCGGCTTTTAGGGACGCGGCCAACCTTCTGCTCGGTCTCCTTTTTTTTTCTTCGGGGTCCTCGGCTCTGCCGACGTCAGCGATCGGCATTCTCGATAGTGACCTCAATCACACGGATCTCGGCTTTGCCGCCGGAGAGCTGTCTCTGGGAGCGCGGCTAAGGTTTGGCGCAGACCCTGTTCGGCAATATGCTGCCTCACCTCGCCACTCAGAAGTCGCCCATCTATGAAGGGCCCGGGCTCAGAATTCCCCGTGATGACCGGCAAAAAGTCTGCCATTTCCCTATCGCCGCCCTCCGACGACCGGCCATCATGCTCAGAAGGCCCTTCGACAGCTTGCCTTTTCCGGGACCTAAGAATGGGGGCAGGGGACCCCGGCTCGTCTTGCTCTTCGATCGCGGCCACACCCCGATCGGATGAGTCCGGAATGACTGTGGAGGAAGAAGCCGCGGTTTTTTTCCCTTTCCTCCGGTTCCTTGAAGACCGCAGTGCAACCATGGAAGATCCCGACGTCATATTGCTAACTGAAAAGAAACAAAAACAAATACAGTCAGTACACCTCGAAACATTGATATATGAAGACTCCTAGGGACACACTAAACGCCCTAATCCTTACCTAACAAAGTGTAAAGAAGATCATCACCAGGGACTTGAAGGACATCTCTAATGTTGATGTTCCCATGCTTCTCAAAGATATCGGGTTATGAATTTCGCGGTCCTAAGTTCCTCGGGGTCGAGATCCCCTCTTCTTTCTCAATCATGTTGAGAGGCACGTCCCGGCACCGACGCGTCCAATACGAGAGGAAATTCGGCTCCCCATCCGGCGAGGAAGAAAGGATGGCATCCCTCCCTGGCTTTTATCTTGAAAAACGAGGTCTTAAACCCTTTGAAGCTTTCTTCGAAAACATCAAAAGACTTACGACCGAGCCGGGATCGAATGACAAGCCAGCTCGTCTGCCTCACCGACCCCTGGGTGTTTATTCTTGTATAAAAATAAAAAAGGTCTTCGCCGAGCATTTGAGGCCCATCAACCGACAAAACCTCTCGAACGAAATGATGTAGCCCCAACCGTTAGGATGGATCTGTGAAGGGCCACTTGAAGAGTGCGGAGTATGTCCATCCGGAAGTCGAGAGAACGGCATCCTCGGTCCTAACCTAAGGAAAGCGGCTCGTACGGGGAACATGAAATGTGAGCCCTCTTCCGGCAGAACACAGCCTCTCGTTCCAATTCGGACGGACAACTTCGAACTCGTCGTCTCGAGCCTTGTTCACGGTTAACTCCAAGGCAAAGAGGACTCTCGGAGCACGGCCTCTCTCGAAAACCGGATTGACGTTCCCATACGTCATCCACCACCCAAGTGCATACCAACCCGGGACCCCGCCGCACTCAAACCAACTCGTCTACCGCCGGATCACGGGCATCGTGAAGTGGGGGCTGAACCCTAGCTTTCTTTCCTTTGGCCATGGAAACCCCGAGAACATCCAAAGAAGTCGGCAAAAAACGTCGAATCAATAGTTTCATGGGTCGGACACGGGGAGAGCGGGGTAACCCTAACCTCCCTACCGACCTCTGTCCCACCGGAAATAAAGCATTCGGGGAACTCCTCCACCGCGCGGGCGCGGCGAAGTTAGCGCCTCGGGAAGGTGGCCGTATCTACCTAAAACTGCTAAGCCCAACTTGAAAATAAGCAAAAACCGAAACACCTAGCTACTCTACTTTCGAAAAGCACAAACGACAAGAAATTAGAAAGGAAGCAACTTCTTGGGTAAAAGCGAAGCGAGAGAAGCTGCTAGAACAATGGAGAAGCGACGAGGGAGCCAAAGCCTTCAAAAAGTTGCGGCGGTGTTTGAAAACGATAGAGTAAAGAAGACAAATCTCGACCCTTATTTATAAAGGGTCTATCAACGGATGAACGGTTAGGGGCATTCCCGTCCCCTCCAAGGCAAAATTCAAAAGACGCCCATCATGGCTCGCGGAGCTCTAGGCACGTCCCTCCAACAAAAACGCGACACGTAGCCCACACACCGTAGTAGTGCTAATGGTGAAAGAACGATTACACGCTTATCTAAAGCGTCGTACGAATGTTGAATGAGAACCGGGTTGGTACCACGGATTCTAGGACCAATTAACTACTACACACGACGTGTTAATTCCGAGAGGTATGTTTATAGCCGTTACTAAGGGTGGAATCGAAACAACCCCGGCAATGTCTTTATTTGGTTTTTTTTGCCGGATAAGCGTTGGACTCACCCGGCAAATCGCTTGGGACAAAAAGTCAAGCGAAATATAGAACAAATTCAGAAAAAGGAAAACATATATTGAGTCATTTTCATTCCATACATCGTCATACAACTAAATAAGAAGAAAAGCAAAATCTTGAGACAAGGAAAGCATAAGGAAGTCCCTAAAAGGGGCAAGTATCTTCGGCCACACAGGCTGGTACCCGTCCACATCTCTAAACCACGGTCTCTTGAAAAAGTGGATTGGTTTTGCGAGAACATTGACCAACCGGGATCGTGACCACGGAAAGAACGCCAATGCTCTTTGCACGACCTATCCGCGATGCAATTAAAGACCGAGATCTTCTTGCGCTCGTTGGAAGGGGCCCGACCTCTCTAGTGAAGAATCCTCCGCCGGTGTCAGCCATTCCGAGTTGCCTCGAGTCATGGAGCAGCCACGGCGGGTTTTCCACCCCTAGAACGGTGGCACCAGCCACTCCGGAATAGAAACCCTCTGTTCACCGTCCCTCTCCCACCTTCTCAACGGACGGCGGCGGAGCGGATACCCGTTGCTTCCTACGTAGCGAGCCAAGGAAAGGAGACCACCGGGTTGCCTCGAGGAGTCCTCACTCCTTTGGCCGGGCATCCTTGCATCTCCAGCCGTTACTACGAAAAGACCGTGGGATGCACCGGCGAGCCGCCGAGAAGACGGAGAGAGAAAAACAGTGTGCTCCACCGGGTCCCCATGCAACGGAGGACGGAAGCATGATTCCATCCTAACAACACGTAGGGTCAGACTTCCCCGTGTACGCCGGGATAGAAAGGCTCCCGCCTCCCTAAATGCATAGCAACCCGGTTTTACACCAAGATAGAAAGGCCTCTGTCGGGAAGAAAAAACGCGAGGGGAAGATCAAATCTCTTCAAGGACTTTGGGAAAAATAAGAGAATGATTTCTGTAGACGATGAAGCTCTCTTCACAACAAAGGAGAAAGAAGAAAGAGCTACACTCAACCCCTGGGAGAAAATCATCTCTACGCGATGGTGAAGAAGAGAATGCAAGCCCATGAAGAAGCGTCCAGTACTTATAGCGTGAATGAAGGACCCTGATTGGTCACGTGCAGGGTGAACTGATCCCATGAAGTCAGCCAAAATAAATGTTCAGATCTCTGATTGGCCACAAAGATAGGGAGCAGTTAAGGAAATCCCCACGAAATTAACGTTTTCTTTGAAAAAAAGAATCGTTATTTCCCAAGAATCGTTATATTCCAATAAAGTCCACGCATCAGTTTCCCAGAGAATCGCAAGCTGAAGTCACCAAAGATCACATTCGGGATTCCCACTGAGCACGCCTTCAGCACTCGTACTGGAAAGCAATAGTTTTTGCTCATAACCAAGTAAAACAAGGACGTCGGTAATAACTTGAGGCCTAACACCTGCCCGGTAAATCGTTACGTCAGCCATGTGTGTGGTTGATCCATCTTAAACTTGACTCAGTGCATCATCCAAGAGCCAAGTGGGGCAAGCTGTGCGGGCCGAGATCAGGGATCCCGATCCATGGGATCAACCCGGCATCTGCGTCACCAGGGTTCCTCCAGGCCGTCGTGAAGGAAGACCCACGACACTCTTCGGACCGCGGGCAAGACACGTGAAGCACAAATGACTAATCCATGATGAGGATAAATCCCTGATACGCGTAATGTACCGATCGTCAACTCGATATTATAGGATTTATAGATATCTCGGATGATTAGATACCTTCCTTATATTAATCCCAGATTATAGGGATATATCCTACAATAAAGGAAGGATAATCTTCACTAAGATATCAATCCGGATTCACCCGCATCCAAGACGAGTCCTCAGGATTACTGCGTATCTTTCCTATAAATCTTGGCCAGCGCCAAAGGTGAGTGCTTCCTACGAGATATAAGCTATCCCTATCAAGTCAGTGATCTAACTTGGCGTCGAAATATCGCTTTTTGCAGTACTCCACCCATCACACCACCGTTCTTGCATTCTTGAAAAAAGGTATCCATGCATTGTCGTCTTATCTCGTCTGCATTGAATTTACTTGAGCAGGATGTCATATTATCTCTAATTGTGATACATTAGTATATCCATTTGATATATAATGGATGAGAAATGTTTTATTTATTTATTTATATATTTTACTAATTTTTTTAATTATTAAATAAAAAAATATTAAATATTTTTATGTTTTAAAATATTTGATATATTTATTTTTTATTTAATATTTTTTTATTTAGTATTAAAAAAATATTTAAAAAAAATTATAAAAAAATATAATATTATTCATAACGAATAAATGGACAGACGGGTTAAGTTAAAGTAAATTCATAAATATTATATATTAAAGTGAAAAAAATATAATGACAAAAATTAAAATGAAAATAAAAACAAATGTCAAGAATTAAAATAAAGTATTATTCTAAATAATTCACATATTGCAATACAAAATATTTAAAAATATTTTATGAAATGTAAAAATATTAATTTTCTTAAAAAAAATAATGACATGTGGGTTCAATCAATTCAATTGATTTTTAATTAATTTTGACGAACTTAAATTAGTATAATCGTAACTTTTATAATGAAAATGAACTATACCGGATTATGTATTTGACTCACCGTCGAACTTGTTAGATTATCCGATCCATACAACGCTACTCTAAAGCCACGAGTATCCAAATTCAGTCTATGCAATATTTTACTCATTTTCTTCTGAGATTATTTGATAAATTAATATCTTTACATAAGAAATAAGAAATATAAAGCCTTGGTGATTAAGGACTCCTACTGATATATGACAACGAAATGTTCTTTGATAAATTGATACTTTTTTGGTACTTAATGTCGGGAAAGAGAATCTTCACGTGATCATCAATTTGGCAGATTAGCTATACACATCAAATTCTTGACTTTTCTCTGCACGATTAAATTAGAAAAATGATTTAATTTCTTATTCAATCTTTTTATTAATTTTTTTAATTATTAAATAAAAAATATTAAATATTTTTTATATTTTTAAGATATTAAATATATTTATATTTTTATTTAATATTAAAATAATTATTAAAATAATTAGATAAAAAAATATAACATTACTCATTAAATTATTCTATCTAAACCTCTTCAAATCAAGTTGGTATTGTAACCCCAAAAAAAAAAAATCAAATTGGTATTCTCTTAAAAAGTGAAAACGAATAAGATATTGAGAGCACCACATCCGGATATATGGTAATTAATGATAACATCATTTCAGAAATCAAAATAAATTAATGCACGAGAGATGTGCAAAATGAGCATACGGGACCAAGAAAGATATTGCACAAAAGGAATTTTTGACCATGTTTATTATCCCCACATGCTCCCTTCCTTGTATTTTCCCGTCACGGTTTCATAAAGAGGTGAGGACAGAGCTTGAAGTTTCTTCCAAAAGAAAAGAAATAGGATAAAACTATTTCAATCTCCCATGTATATTTTTATCTTTCACATATTTCTTATATATGTTTTCAAAATTAAAATAAACATTCATCCAAGCATATAAAATATCTCTTAATAACTCTATATGATCCTTTCTTAATTTTTCTTAAAAAACTTTATATAGTATTCAGGGTAGATAGGGCTTGAATTTCTCGGTCTCAGGTCTCTTTTACTAGTGGTCCTAGAACTTTGGGTACCTACATGAAGGAGAAAGGCCAAATGCCTCCAATCCCTCTTTAATGCTTAAGTCAGTATCGGAAATAAGGAAAATACTAGAAAATGAATTTAGAGAGAAAGAGTGAGTGTATCTTTACAATGAGGGGATGGTTGGTATTTATAGGCTCTGAGTGGGTGATCGGGATAAACGGATAATCCTGAGATATGATTGGGAGTAACTGATAGAAAATTTAAATCGGTTGGATGATGGTTTTGAAGAAATTTTCCAAAGTAGTGAGCCGACAGAAATGCTAAATGGAGAAATCGACAGTAGCATTGAATAAGAGGAAGATTTTAATGTGGCTATAAGGTATTGATGTTAGTAAGAAGAATTATTCGACAGAAAGATTACATTGAGTCGACGAAGATTGGTCAAAAGCAGTTAAGTGCTGGTTCTGTCGGAAAGTAGATACTTGCTGATGGAAAAAATCGTTCAAACGTGTTGATCTTTTAGGGTGTCAGTTATTTTTAATTCTGTCTATAAATATCAGTAGTCACGATGTAAATAGGGAGGTTATTTGCTGATACATAATCCTAACATCTCAACTCGAGCAGATTAAAGGATTTTTATCCAAGTATGCCTTCCCTTTTCCATTTCACGTCATTTAAAATTAATGCAATGTTCTTTTAAAGTTCTTTACTTTTCAGTCTTGTCCTTTAAATTTCCTTTACATTTATTCGCACTTTTACCTGCTTTTCTTTACTATTTTTCCATTTAAATTCTGCACTTTAATCTTGCACCATTTACACGCTTTCAATTAATTTTCTGCATTCTTAAAATTCCTGCTCAGTTTCTTTAAATTTCTTTAATCTTTTCAAAGTTTCCTTTCTGTATCTTCTGCTTATTTACTTCAAATCTCTTAAATCCTTTTGTGTTTACTGTTAAAACCATTTTCATAACGAGATTACCATATAACTTTGAACCCACATTCATTTTGATACATTTATTTGTTTGTTGGAATTGTTACTAAGCCTCTAAACCAAAATTCCACTTAAACAAATTGGCATGCCCTGTGGGACAAGTTTAGAGTAACTCGTAGTGTCATAGGAAATGGTTTTATGTGTTTAAGAAGTGGAAGATTTATCTACTCTTCTCAAAATACGCAAACCATGAGTAATGTAAGTAGTCAGGCGTCAGATATACCTTCGACAGCCGTTATTGTGCCACCTTCAACTGTCGTTAGTACTGGTTTGGTGGAGGATGTTATAGCAACTGGTGCTCTCTAGAGTAATCCAGTAGTAGAACAAGTGTTTCCTAGAATGACTCAGTTATCGCCGAGTCAGCCGAGTAACCAAAGCATAATAAATTCAAATTCGAGGTTTGTGCCCCAATATGGGTTGCCACCGAATTATGTGCCTCCTGTGATGGCACAAACGAGACTTGGCTCCACTTTAGCTAATACTGTCGGCCAATCAGTAGCTTCACAAGGCCAACCACAGATAAGTTCGGCCTTGGCAAGTTTTGGTAGCCAAAGAGTAGGGGTTGCAGGTACAAGCAATCCAACTCTCTTTCGACAAGAGAGATTGAATCTGGGACCAGTTTTCCCAAATATGTCGAGAGACAATCCTCAAAGTATAACAGAGCCAACTATGAATTCTTCGGCCAGTTTTCAACAACAAATAGATGAAAGTAACCATGACATGGTGCATATGTTCACTCAGCAAATGAGTGTTGTGATTATGCCAATCATGAAAAATATAAATAATGTTTGCAGCGCATTGGCTCAGCAAATGGCAAGGCTAAATCAAGCCTTGGGAGTAGGTGATTTGGCCAATGATAATATTCAGGGAGCCCAGCCTGAGGTAAATAGAGAAATGGTTGCACCTCAGGCAAATGTGGGGCAAAATCAACAAAACTTATATCAACCAGGCCAAAATGATCAGCCACGTTTGGAATATAGAAATGTCTATGTGCTCCGTCGAGGAAATGAAGATCAAATGGCTAGAAATGATGTAGCCATGAGATTGCTTCGACAAAATCTTGGGGGGCACCGAGTGGTTGAACAAAATGTAAACCAAGTAGTGGAACAAGTGCTGAATAGATTTGGTTTTAACGTTGGCTATGCCAACCAGCCATATTTTGTATCAGCATTTCCTGAGTGGGTCCAACAGGTAGAGTTGCCTAGAGGAGTTAAGATTCCAAAACTTTCCAAGTTTGCAGGAAAAAGTGGAGAATCGACCGTCGAACATATTGCACGATTTACGATAGAGATGGGGGAGTTGGCCACTGTTGAAGGCCTTAAAATGAGATTCTTTCCAAGTTCCCTCACAAAAAATGCTTTTTCCTGGTTTTCGACATTGAGACCAAATTCAGTCCACTCCTGGACTCAATTGGAAAGAAGCTTTCATGATCAATTTTTTAGAGGAGATTTGAAAGTGGGACTTACAGATCTTTTTAACATCAAAAGGATGTATAATGAAACTGTGGATGACTATCTTGCTAGGTTTCGACAAATGAGGAGTAGATGTTTTACTCCTATACCTGAGGTCGAAATAGTAAAGATAGCTTCAGGTGGTTTAGATTATTATATAAGGAAGAAGTTAGTGAATCAACATTTGGTTGATCTTGCCCAACTAGGTGAAAAAGTTAGGCAAATAGAACAACTAAAAGTTGAAAAGATTCAAAAACAGAAAAGATTTCTTAAAAGAGAAAAGGTGGCATTTGTCGGATTAAATGAATCCGACAATGAGTTTGAAGGCAGCGATGATGAGTTCGAAGTTAACATTGCTGAACTTCAGAACAGTCCTCCTTATGTCTGCCAGGCCTTACAGCCTACTAGAAATAAGGAGAAAATCGGTTACGTTAATAGGAAAACATATACATTCGACGTAACCAAAGCTGATAAGATTTTTGATTTGTTATTAAAAGATAAACAGATTAAACTGTCGGAAGGTTATAGGTTACTAAAGTTTGATGAAACTAAAGACCGAAAATACTGTAAGTTTCATAATAGTTTCGGTCATGTTACTAATGAATGTGTTCGTTTCAGAGACACAATTCAAAAAGCAATAATGGATAGGCGTTTGAAGTTTGCCAACAAGCTTAAAGCGGATATGAAAGTTGACACAGATCCGTTTCAGGCTGAAGTATCTTGTGTTGATCAGCAAGTTCCTTTAAATGTTAGGATGCTCAATATAAGGAAGTTGTAAGAATTCAACATAGATACAAAGGATGCAACCGACATATATCCCAAGCCAGGTGTGTCTCTCGAGGCATTTCTTGAAAGAAACAAAGAAGAGAGCAAGGTAAGGTTGTGCCCAAGATGTAACGTAGTATATGATGAGCTTGCTACGAAGAAAGCTGCTGAAGAACAACCAAGTATCCAGCAGAGTAAGAAAAAAGTTCTCGACAGAAAAATCTGGAGACCACAGAAGACTTTTCATGCTCCAAGGCCAAAGCCAGTTTACATGCCTAGGCCTAACATGAATGGTTGGTTAGTCGAACCACATGGGTTTGTGGGAAACAAAGCTCATGTCGGACCAGTTAAGACTAGGGTGCCACCTGCTAATGTTGCCGTGGATAGGTGGATGAAGAATTCTGTAATGGTTGGACATACGTATTTTCGACGGAATGTGTCTGCCAGGAGGAGTAACTTTCAAAGGGATCAACCTTTTTGGAATGAAGACTACAAGAATGGAAGGATCAATCTAGGAAAAACCTCGATTGGCCAAGATGAAGCAGGGCCATCAAAGGTTTTTCCAATGTCGAAAAGTAAGAAAAGGAGATTACAGAGATTAAGACAAGCACAAAAGAGAAGAGATATGGCTAAAGGATTAGTGATCAAAGAGCAGCCCGTAGAAACAGGTTGTTTGGTGGTCGAAAAGAAACCAGTGCTTAATCAGGATAAAGATGGTAGAAAGATAAAAAGTGTTGTTACCAAGGGATCGTTTCCAGGGGAGCCAACAACAAATGAAGTTGGGCAGCTTGATACTGATGATAAATTCCGACAAGAAAGATTGGAAGAAATAAGAAACAGTAAGCAAGTTCGAAGGCCAATTCCAAATAAAACAAAGAGGAAATGACCAATTGGATTAATAGCATCAGAAAAAGAGGCAAGAAAGAACAGTTTACCAATCGAAAAAGATAAGGAGTTGGTTAGCTCGAATGTTGTAAAACTGACAATAGGAAAAGAGTAGATTAAGGACTCTGGAATTGGAAGTAGTAATATTGAAGACTGGTCGAAAGAAGAAATCAGGAGAATCTTAGAAGATCCTGATCAAAATGTTGAGTGGAGGAAGAAAGTGCTCGACGTAAATAAAGAAAGAGAAAGATTGGCAAAGCCTGATTGCCAAAATATGGACTCAATGACTGATGAAGTTATTGAGGCCTTAAATGATCCAGAGGATCCTTTAGGCCTTGGTGATGAGGAGCAATTCGACATGGACATCAACTTGGATGATAATCTGGATGATATCTTGACGGCTATGGATAGTAACTTGCCGTCGGAAGATTATTTCAGGATTGGAAGGCATTTAAGTGATGAAGAGCTGTCCGACGAGGAGGAATTCTTGAAGTCAATGAGTGTTAATTTAGTTTCAGTGTTACCTACAGATTTTGAAGGGTATCACGAAATTGAGTACACTGGGGAGAATGAAGAAGATTTTGATGACCTAGATGATCATTGGCTTCTTTTCCAGGACCATATGATCATAGTCTTTGACAATATAGCTCAACTTGAAAAATCGACAAGATCGAAGGCTCATTTACGACCGTTACACATCAAAGCTCTATTAGAAGGAAAACCCACCAATAGAGTTTTGATCGACGGGGGAGCAACAATCAATTTAATCCCAAGGGTCATGCTCAAAAAACTTGGGAAAGATGAGTCAGATTTGATGTTGACAAACATGATCGTCACAGATTTCAGTAGTAAAACCTCCCCGTCGAACGGAGTGGTGATATTGAAAGTACAAGTCAGATCTGTTGTAAGGCCGACACTATTTGTGGTAATTCTGACAAAGTCAAGTTACAATCTTTTGTTAGGAAGGGATTGGATTCATGCCGTTGGAGCAATACCATCAACGGTTCATCAGAAGCTCATTCTTTGGAATGAAGATGACCAAGTTGAAGTAATAGAAGCAGATGACAGTCCTTGCTATCTCCAGTAGCTTCATGTCGATTTCAGAATATATGCTCCGAGTGTTAAACCAGTAACAGTAAGTGGTGAAGTAATTAACAAAGACGCACTTGAAGTTTGCTTGAGGGATCAGTTTGGTATACGACTGGTGAAGAAGGCCGAAGAAGATCGGCCAAGCACTAGTTATGAGTGTTAAGGATTACTCAAAAAATTGTCGGTTTATTTAGCCGACAAAGCAGTATTCACTTCGCTGAAAGTATCTTGTCGATTGTGTAATTGATGACGGTCCTTTAGGATTTGAAAAAAGGGCTTAATGAAAAGCAGAATGTGGAAGTGGAAGATCCTTTGGAAGAAATAAACTTAGGCACTGAAGCAGATATGAGGCCTATTTTTGTGAGTTCATTTCTGCCAAAGGATTTCAAAGAAAAGCTTGTCGAGTTAATTATGGAATATAAAGATTGTTTTGCTTGGGATTATGATGAAATGCCTGGATTGAGTAGAGATCTTGTTGAGCATAGATTGCCTCTGAAAGAAGGATGCAGACCTGTTAGACAAGCCAACAGGAGATTTGCACCTGAGGTGATATTAAAGATAAAAGAAGAGGTTGAAAGATTGCTCAAAGCCAAATTCATCAGAACAACCAGGTATGTCGAATGGCTTTCTAATATTGTTCTTGTAGTTAAGAAAAATGGCAAGTTGAGAATATGTGTAGATTTTAGAAATTTGAACACTGCCACACCTAAAGATGAGTATCCTATGCCAATTGCGGACATGTTAGTTGATGCCGCATCTGGACATGAATTATTAAGTTTTATGGATGGCCATGCAGGTTATAATCAAATTTTTATAGCCGAAGAGGACGTGTTGAAAACTGCCTTTAGATGTCCAGGAGCCATTGGGACATTTGAATGGGTAGTCATGCCTTTCGGTTTAAAGAATGCAGGGGCCACTTATCAGAGAGTAATGAATACAATTTTCCATGATGTCATTGGAAAATTTATGGAAGTCTACATCGACGATGTCATTGTCAAGTCGGAAACGAAGGAAAGCCATTTGACAAACTTAAGGCAGGCATTCGATAGGATGAGGAAGCACAGCCTTAAGATGAATCCAGAAAAATGTGATTTTGGAGTGTCGGCTGCTAAATTCTTGGGTTTCTTAGTCCATAAAAAAGGTATAGAAGTAGACAAGAATAAAGCCAAGGCAGTTTTGGAGGCCACACCACCGACAAACAAGAAAGAATTACAATCTTTTTTAGGAAAAGTTAACTTCTTAAAAAGATTTATATCCAACTTGTCGGGAAGAACCAGAGTTTTTGCTCCATTGATCAAGTTGAAGGCTGAACAGGATTTTGTGTGGGAACCTTGCCACCAAGAAGCCTTTAACCAGATAAAGCAGTATTTGACAAAACCACCGGTCATGATGCCTCCAGTGTCCCGTCGACCGTTGAAATTGTATATATCAGCATCAGAAGAAACCATAGGAAGCATGCTGGCTCAAGATGTAAATGGCGTCGAAAGAGCCGTGTATTATCTTAGTCAGGTCTTAAATGATGTTGAGAGAAGATATAGTGCAATAGAAAAGCTTTGTTTAGCATTGTATTTCTCATGTACTAAACTTAAATATTACATGATGCCTTGTAATGTACTGGTTATGTCAAAAACCGACATAATAAAATATATGTTATCAAAACCAGTGTTAAATGGTCGTATTGGAAAATGGACTATTGCTTTGTCAGAATTTTCTTTACAATATGTACCAATGAGAGCAGTAAAAGGCCAAGCAATTGCTGACTTCTTGGCCGACCATCCTTGTTTGGATATAGATGATATAAATGTTGTCGGTTTAAAACCTTGGTATTTATATTTTGATGGTTCAAGGCATCAGAATGGGATTGGAGTGGGGATTTTAATTGTTTCTCCTCAAGGTACTCTAACTAAGTTCATGTTTGAACTTAAATATACCTGTTCCAACAATGAGGCTGAATATGAAGCCTTAATTGTCGAATTAGAAATATTAATAGAAATGAAAGCACATAATGTGCATATATTTGGTGATTCACAGTTGGTCGTCAAATAGCTTGCCCAAGAATATAAATGTGTTAGTGAAAATCTAATGAAATATTATATTGTGGCAAGTAAGTTAATGAAACAATTCGACGAAGTAACTGTCGAACACATTTCCAGAGGTTTAAATGAAGAGGCTAATGAATTAGCATAAGTAGCCTCTGGGTATAGATTTTCATCCAAGGTTCTTACAAATCTAATGGAAATAAGGGAACTTTTATATCCATTAGAGGAAAGAGATATACTACAAAATGACATTTCGGCGATTAATGACTGGAGACAACCAATACTGAGTTATTTGAAAAATCTAAGTCAAGATGTGAATAGAAAACTCAGGTGTAGAGCATCGAAGTTTGTGGTATTAGGGGGAGCCTTGTATAGAAAATCTGTCGATGGAAATTTAGAAGTTTACCTGAGTGAAGCAGAGGCTTATATTGCCTTAGCAGAAGTCCACGAAAGAATTTATAGAGCTCATTAGGCAGGTGAAAAGATGAAATGGGTCCTTCGACGTCAAAGGTACTATTGGCCAACACTGGTTAGAGATTGTATAATATTTGCCAAGTCTTGTGAAGAGTGTCAAAGACATGGCCATATACAAAATGTTCCTGCTAGTGAGTTACATGTTATAGTTAAACCTTGGCCGTTCAGAGGGTGGGCCTTGGATTTAATTGGCCAAATTCATCCTGTCTCGTCGAAGGGACACAAATATATTCTAGTAGGAGTCGATTACTTCACCAAATGGGTTGAGGCTGTAGCCTTGAAGGATGTAACCCAGCAGGATGTGATTGACTTTATTGAAGATAATATAGTTTGTCGGTTTGGAATACCACAAACTTTGACAACCGACCAAGGATCAGTATTCATTGGAAAGAAAGTTGTCGAATATGCCAGTTCAAGGAAAATTAAAATGCTCACGTCGACGCCATATTATGCTCAGGCGAATGGCCAGGTAGAGGCCATGAATAAAATAATCATAAGTCTGATTAAAAAGCATATTGGTCGACAGCCTAGGAATTGGCATAATACTCTTAATCAAGTTCTATGGGCATACAGAAATTCACCGAGAGAAGCAACGGGCACATCACCATACAAGTTGGTATATGGTCATGATGCAGTCTTGCCCGTCGAAATTAATATTCAATCAATTCGGATTCAGAAACAAGACGAGTTACCAATTGAACATTATTGGGACTTGATGTTTGATGAATTAAACAA
This sequence comes from Ormosia emarginata, assembly GCA_029884605.1. Classification (NCBI taxonomy): domain Eukaryota; kingdom Viridiplantae; phylum Streptophyta; class Magnoliopsida; order Fabales; family Fabaceae; genus Ormosia; species Ormosia emarginata. The sequence goes on along the minus strand of JAQQTP010000058.1, from coordinate 1,945,116 downwards.
ATTAAGTGATGAAAGATTAGCAGCTCTAGAAAACTTGATTCGACAGAAAGAAAGAATTGTGAAGTTTTACGACAGTCGAGTTAAGTATAAATCCTTTAAGATTGATGACTTGGTTTGGAAAGTTATTTTGCCCATGGATAAGAGGTGTCGAGAATATGGAAAATGGTCTCCAAAATGGGAAGGACCATTTAAAATTACTCAAGTATTTTTTGGGAATGCTTATGCACTTGTCGAAGTTAATTCTGGTTTGAGGATTAAGTCAATTAATGGCAAATATTTAAAGCCATATAAACCGACAATGTGTGAAGTAAAGATTGACAATGAGTAAAATAAAAATTTCATTCATATATTCGACAATTACAAGTTACATACTGATATAACAACTTGTTTAAATTGTCATAATATTACAGAGACAAATAAACCTATTCTAAATAAACCAGAAGCTTCTCCCCAGCTGAGCATGTGTCCCGTTTGAGCTCGTGGGAGCTAAAGAAGAGGAAGAAGTAGATGACCTTTAACTTGTCTTGGACAAGATGTTGGATGGTCGTTTACTCCCTGATGAGTCATTCACATCACAATAACCATGTTTTAAAAACATTGGGTTGTTACGATGATTACTGAAGCTCATCAGGAATATTACGATTCTTACTGAAACTCAAGATAAACATCACCATTAATACAGAAACCTTCTTCCATTTTTTCCATTGAGATAAGAGGAAATTATCTGGTGACATAGTAAATTTTGCTGGAAAGGAAGAAGGAAAGGGTTAAATTATACTCTTTTGAATCCTGATGTTTCAGAGGACACTATTTATAGGGGATTTTTGCAGAATAGGTCATTAAGTAATGTTTTGTAACTTTCATTATAATTAATTAAATTAATTATGATGCATAGTTACGAGATGCATTGAAAAGAAACAGAATAAAAAAGCGTTTAAAGTGTATAGAATTATGGAGCAATAATAAAAAAAAACGTATTGGAAATTGATCAAAAGGGATGTTTATTAAGTGTTGGCCTAGAAGACCATACAAATTCTGTCGGATTGATAGACCGACAGTATATATATAAAAAAAGGGGGGCCAATACTTAGAATTTTTGAAGAACCCCACAGGAATCTTCTAAGGATTGCTTATCGGAGCAGGCAGTTTGATATTCCGCTTCAAGGGAATTGATTTTTACCAATACAGCTTTGGCTTCGACAGCCCATTGTTTGGTATTATTGGCAATACTTTGCTGTCTGGCAACCCCTTATTGTAATGTTGTTTGAAGTTTTTGGTTGCGACGACGAGCAGCCTCAAGTTTCTTCTCTAAGTCTTCAATCTCCTTGTCGAGCTTTGGCTTTTTAGCTTTTCCTTTTATAAGATTTTCCTTCAGAGTGGCATTTTCACTTTTTGCGTCGGTCAACTGCTTCAAAATTCTGGATTTCTCTTGAATCTCTTGTGTATAAGCAGGAATGACTCGACAAATGACTGGTATTTTTGCCGTTAAGTTTTGAAGAAAATCTTTAACAGTCATAGGAAGAGCTCGACTGGTTATTGGTAAGTGCTGAGCAAGAGGCTCAAGTTCAGTTACGATTGCCATCATTCTTTCTTGAAGAGGTTGGTCAGAAATTAAGTGCTCGAAAGAATAGGTGAAGGCATTCTTCAGTTCAGTTAAGAGTCCAGTAATATGGGTATCGCTGGAGTCTTGTCCAAGTTGTGTCGAAGAACGAGCCGATTGAGGAGAACTTCTGTAGCCACCCGACAACATTGTTATCAATTCATCTAAATCTGCCTCCATATCTTCAGTATTTTCTGGCACAGCAACCATTAAGTTGGCTGGAGGAGATGGAGGTGGATCAATCGGGGCAAATTCTGCCATCAAAGTATCCATGTTGAATTCTTCTGATAGAATTTGAACAGGATTGGTTTGTTCTAAATGAGAAGAACCCTCAATACCTTGGGGGATTGGAGTTTGTTCTAAGGCTTCGACAATTTGGGTTTCTGTCAGAAGTGGTGAAGAAACAGTAGATGTAGCAAGGACCAGGGAAGTGTGAAATTCTGGAGGATTCTTAGTTCCTAGCCTTTGTGGGCTGTTGGATATAGCCAAGTTTGCTGAATCCTGGAGGTGAACAGAAGAGATTTCAGAATAAATAATACTTTAAAAATAGTTGAGTATGGTAAGATACATTACCTCGGGAGATTGTCGAATTGGATCTTCAGTTCTTGGTTCGACAACTGGTTCAAGAGGATGATCTGCGGATTGTTCATCCTCCAGGTCCTAGAATGATGGAATCGAGTGTTAAACGAGTGGTAAGAGTCAAGAATTTAAGGAAAAGATGTTAATTTACCTCAGATGAAAGGAAAATGGTTTCTGTTTCTTCGACAGGAGGCTTCAAAGTAGAAATGGTGGTTCGAGTCTTCTTTTTCTTTTTCTGTGAAGATAAAAGGGGTGAGATACTATTGCATGGTATTAAAGAATGTACAATAATACGAGGCATACCTTTGGAGGATGTTCTGGAGATGAGATTGAAGATTCGACAGGAGAAACCAAAGTAGCAGGAGCAGATTCGCTAATCTGAATTCGACATTAATTTAGACTTGAACAAAATTAAAAACCAAGTCTTAATATATAGTCGGAAAAGTGTATATATACCTTGAGGGTTTTTTATTTAGTAGCGTCGTGTTTCGAAGGACTCTTTGTCGGCATTGATGCAGCTGATTTGACCTTCAAAGCCTTGGGAACAGGAGGTTTTTGAGCCGCCTTGCTTTTCTTCTTTTTTAAAGAAGTAATTTCATCTTCTTCTTCATCATCACTTCCTTGAGACTGCTTATATTCTAAGGGTCTTTTCAATGGAAGTGCTGCAAGAAGGAAGGTGTATTTAGTAAATGAGGGATAAAATTAAAAGTAACAGAATGTAAAGAGAAAAAATACCTTCAGGTATTTCAGTGATGACTCGGGTATTCGTGGCAAATTGTTCATACGACAAGGCAAACTGACAAGTAAACTTGACTTCTAGAGTTCTTGTAAGAAAGATATTACTTACAAAATATATCCTATCTGAAATAGGGAAGTTACCAGCCCTTGTAGGTTTGCCTGGGAATTCGTCGGCCAGTCCAAAATGAGCACAAGGAAAAAGCACTGGCTTTGGAAAAGGGATTTGAAAAGGTTCAAGCTGTGCTAAAGGGTTTTTTATAGAAACAGGGAGAAAATTGGTAGAATATTTTTCCTTGTGTGCTCGTTTTAGCTTGGCTATGACTTCTTCACAATGTCGAACAATTAAGCTAGGAAACCTGAAGTCCCACTTGATTTTGTAATATTTTTCAAAAGCCTTGATATCTTGAATATGTGTACCTTTAGTTTTTGATGAAGGATCTTGACCCTGCACAGAAATCAGAGTTTTAGTAATGTGGCTTCGACAGATGTCAATGTCGATATGATAAGGACTATAATATTTAGTCCATCAATCGACAAAATCTTTTGAAACTCCTCTGTAGGGGGTGAATGCAGAGATCTTGAAGTGATACTTGTGCCTTTCATTTTTTGAAGCTACTCGAATGAGATCCGACATGCTTTGTAGGTGGCCATTGATGAAGTGTTTTTTGGCCTTATGAGAGAAAGGTGCTGGAATAGCTTGACAAAATCTCAATTGTCGAGCTACCGAGTTTGGCAGACACAACTCTAAAGATTTGTCTGTCGAACCAGGGAGACCAGCCACCAGAACTTGTCGGCAAAGAAAGTTCGACCAGACAGAAACGTTGTCGGCCTGAATAAGAGGATCGTCGGAAAGAATTGGTCGAGTGAACCATTCGGGACCAAAAGAACGTTCGGCAAAAGGAGCAAAATATATGTCTTCAGTACTAAAAGAGATGGAATGAAAAATACTGAAAAAGTACATGAAATTTTCTAAGCTCTGTTTGTGGGTTTTCTCATGTTTTACATGGCAAAGTCTAATGTCATATGTAGCAAGAGAGACTGTCGGAGGAGAAGAGTCGACTAAATAATCTCCCAGTATGGCATTCAACCAAAGTTGGAGTAACCACATTGGACCGCCAGAGTTGGTTTTCTTTACTTGAACTCTGATGCTTTGGACAATTTCACCTATACTCAAATAGAGATTGGCTAGGAGAAATTGACCAAAAGCTAGTGGTCGACCTTCATGAAGAAGGTTGGCAAGTTGAAGAAAGGATCTGGATACTTGAACCGACTTAGAACCTATAGCATAAGCTGAAAGCCAGAGTAGAAGAAAAGTTATGTGTTCTTCGTCGGTCACAGGACCTGATTCAGGGGAATAAAAATTAATGAAGCCGGAAAAGGAAGTTGGGGCTTTTGAATATACGTCAATAATGTTTGAAGGTTGAAGAACAGGCGTAATGATTTCCCCATCTGGTCGAAGACCAGTTATGGCAGATACGTCGAAAAGTGTTGGACCCATCATGCCATAGGGAAATTGGAAGGAGTTGGTAGTTTTGTTCCAGAAAAAGAAAGAGGCACCTAGCATGCAAGAATCCATTTTTATGGGATAACGAGAAAGCTGAATGCAATCAAAAATCCCTATTTCCCTCCATAAACTTTCTTTAGAAGCTTGAACTCTGTCAAGCCATTCAAGATACCCATTAATATGGGTAGGGGGAGTCCTAAACAGCCTTTCAGATTTTCCAAAGTAGTTGATAGGAATGGAAGGAAGAGAAGCCAAGATAGCTTCTTGGGGACTTTTACAGGGGAAGAAGGAATTTATTTCATCAGTAATAAATTCCTTGGGCAGAACTGGGCCCAAGAAAGCAGCCGGAGGATCCAAGGAAAATGGAGAGTCGTTAATGGGGAGTATTACCTTCGAAAAATGCCAAAGTTCAGATTTTTGTAGAACTAGGTCTTGAAAGACCGCATGATTACCCAAATCTGCTGTTGGCGCGTTGGGAGTTTGAGAGCCGGAAGCCATTGGAGAAAGCAAGAGTTTGCAGAGAAAATGGGCGAGGGTAATGTTGAAGATGGTAAACAGTGACAAAGGGGTGAAAAGTCGCGTGAATTTAAAAAGTTGTTTTTTTCTGCGAGAAAATAGGGATAATTATGAGTTCTATTTATTAGGAACGACTATTTATTGTTTGCTATGATAAGATTGATTATGGTACATTCGTGCTTGGTGGAAGGTTCTGATTGGATTTGAATATATATATATATATATATATATATATATATATATATAAAGGATTTTTGATTAAAAATTTTTCTTTTTTCTTCATCGGCGTCGAAAAAAAATTTTTGGGGGGCATCTATTGGAGGTAAAAATAAAGATTTGGCAATTCGTCGGTTGGATGATGGTTTTGAAGAAATTTTCCAAAGTAGTGAGCCGACAGAAATGCTAAATGAAGAAATCGACAGTAGCATTGAATAAGAGGAAGATTTTAATGTGGCTATAAGGTATTGATGTTAGTAAGAAGAATTATTCGACAGAAAGATTACATTGAATCGACGAAGATTGGTCAAAAGCAGTTAAGTGCTAGTTCTATCGGAAAGTAGATACTTGCTGATGGAAAAAACCATTCAAACGTGTTGATCTTTTAGGGTGTCAGTTATTTTTAATTCTGTCTATAAAAATCAATAGTCACAATGTAAATGGAGAGTTTTTTACTGATACATAATCCTAACATCCCAATTCAAGCAGATTAAAGGATTTTTATCCAAGTATGCCTTCCCTTTTCCATTTCACGTCATTTAAAATTAATGCAATGTTCTTTTAAAATTCTTTACTTTTCAGTCTTGTCCTTTAAATTTCCTTTACATTTATTCGCACTTTTACCTGCTTTTCTTTACTGTTTTTTCATTTAAATTCTGCACTTTAATCTTGCACCATTTACACGCTTTTAATTAATTTTCTGCATTCTTAAAATTCCTGCTCAGTTTCTTTAAATTTCTTTAATCTTTTCAAAGTTTCCTTTCTATATCTTCTGCTTATTTACTTCAAATCTCTTAAATCCTTTTGTGTTTACTGTTAAAACTATTTTCATAACGAGATTACCATATAACTTTGAACCCACATTCGTTTTGATACATTTATTTGTTTGTTGGAATTGTTACTAAGCCTCTAAACCAAAATTCCACTTAAACATTATTAGGAACTAACCATAATAGGCCAATGGTTAGTTGGGCCTACATTGTTGCCATCTAACTACCAACTCAACATGCCCACAACATGTATTAATATTAGTATTGGCCTTACCATGCTTGTCTAAATCCTGGATAATATCACTAACCTTATTTTCACAATAAAAAATATTGCAATTAATTGTATCTTACATAGAAAGAAGATGTCAGAGTTTGCTTAATGCTCTTACAAGATACAACACCTCCAGTTAACATGAAGACATAGCCTGAAGTAGACTTCATGTCATTAGCGCACCTAGCAAGATCTAAACCAATATATCCTACCAACTCCAGACCCTCATACATAAGCATATAATTTTTTGTCCTTTACAAGTATCTCATCACCTTTTAACTGCAGTCCAATGCAGTTCCTCAATATTAGAAAGATACCTACTAAGAATAGATACTATGTAAGTAATGTATAGTTTAGTGTAAACTTGAGCATACATCTAGCTTTCACCTTTTCTCAATATCATTACCAGGACAATGAGTTTTACTAAAATTTTCCCATTTAATAATAGGCACATCACTAGGTTTGCAGCCTCTCATGCTAACACGATTAATAACTCTATCAATATAAGTTCTCTATGTTAGTCCTAATAGACAACGTGATCAATCTCTATATATCTTAATCTCCAATACAAAAGAAGCATCTCCAAGGTCCTTCATAATAAAAGCCTTAGACAACACTTTTTTTTAGTTTCCATAATCAAGCCAAAGTCACTACTAGCAAGTAGGATATCATCAACATACAAAATAAGAATAATGAACTTGATCTCACTCACCTTGAGATGGATACATTAATCAGCTTGATTTTCTACTAAACTATGTGATAACAATGTATTTTATTCAATTTAAAATCTTCTCACTAGGCTTATTAAGGTTCAATTTGGCTTAATTAAGTTGATTTTGTCACATTTTATGAAATTGAGCTTAATTGGATCATTGAAGAAATTATTGCTTGAATTATCATTAATTTGGGTGATTGTATTCTTAAGTAAATTGACCACAATTTGAGTTACAATTATCTGATTAATATGATTCTGGTCTTGTTGGAAAGTTAAAATAATTTTCTAATAATTATTTACTTGATAGTAAGAGCCACATTATTTTCAGTAAACTGACTATAATTTGAGTTACAAATATTCGATGGATGTGATTTTAGTCTTGTTTTAAAACTAAGACAAATTTCTACAACTTTCATGAAGATCTCAAGACGCAGAACACACGTTTAGATAACTCAAATTGGAGTTGAAGTAAAATCTAGAGTTCTGAACCTGACAACTTGACCTATGCGTACTCATCAAATCATATTTTGAGTTATAGGAGAGCTTTGGGAATGAAACCAGTGTCATTTGAAAGTTAAGACTCATATCTATAACTTTCATGAAGAATACAAAATTCAAATTGGATGTCTTGAAGGTGATATTGGACTTGGAAGTCAGAACAGATGAGCTGAAGTTGGGCCTGACCTATGTACAGTAATTGTGCTACATCTCAGGCTGTAGATGGTCAAATGAGCTAAAATCGGCAGTTACACAAATTAAATCTTGATGATGCTTGTAGGTTATGCAAATTGAAAATAAATGAACTTGAAGAATTAAGAAATGATGCATATGAAAACTCAAAAATTTATAAAGAAAGAACAAAAACTTTTCATGACAAATCAATTTTGAAAAAATCTTTTGAAATTAGTCAGAAAGTTCTGCTTTATAATTCTCGTCTTCACCTATTTCCTAGAAAATTGAGATCTAGGTGGACTGCCTCTTTTATTGTCAAACATGTGTATCCTTATGAGGCCATAGACATTGAGAATCATAGGAATGGTAATGTGTTTAAGGTAAATAGACAAAGACTTAAACTATTTCTGGAAAATCAAGTTGCTGAGGTACAACTCATTTCCCTTTCTAATCCTTGTTATGAGAAAAATTTACTCTAATTTTGTGACTTTATTTTGTTTTGCAGTTCTTTGTGTTCCCAGTTAAATGACGGATAATGGTACCCGTGACTCTCAAGTCGGTTTATTTTTTTTAGTTTCCCAAAATAACTAATTTTTTCTCCTTTAAAATGGATGTCATTCTTTCAAACCTGAAAAAACATTTTTCGTCCCTCCCTCAAAATGCTCTAACAAAAATTTATGAAGCTAGATGTGAAAGATTGAGATTGTTAATGCACAAGGGTATGTCGGAAGATGTACGCTGGATAATCGAAGCAAAGGTCTGACTAGCAGGTGAGTCTTCAATTTCATTTGACTCATTCATGCCAAGTCTTGGTAGAAGTTCATATTCTAAAAGGAGAAGAGCAAAAAGATTACAAGTCTGTCATAAATGTGCACGATGGAATTGTAATAAGCGATGTCGTTCTTTGGGGATGGTTTCTGCAAACAGAGAAGATAAAATTTTCTTCATTAAGAATGGACTGAGTAAGGAGTCATTAGATAATATCTTATTGACTCTTGATATACATTCTTGTGGATATGTGTATCGTGAACTTTTTAACTTGTGGAATCTCTTCAAGGAGGAACAAAAGCATTACAGTCTTGGGAATCTGACTCTAAAATACAATGTTTGCCAATTTATAAGAAAATTAGATAGGAAGCTTGTCCTTGACTCATAGAAGACATTTAAGCCGTTTCTGGACATGAAACTAGAGGCAGATGTGAGTCACATCCACAACAACATGTACATATTTTCTTCTTCTTCTTCTTCTTCTTCTTCTTCTTCTTCTTCTTCTTCTTCTTCTTCTTCTTCTTCTTCTTCTTCTTCTTCTTCTTCTTCTTCTTCTTCTTCTTCTTTATAAAAAAAAAATAAAGTATATATACATCTTGGGTTTGGCTTTGGTAACACAAAACATGAATGGAGAAATACACGCATCCTGACCTAGCCTTCTTAATTGAAAAACATAGTAGGTAGATTGTATCCCACATGTGAGGCAGCCAGTCGCATTATGGCCATTTGTCCCTTTTGGGAGCCCTATGTTGTGCTGGTCTTGAATGGGTCTAATACTGGTCAACAATGCTTTGGCACAAAGCTAAAAGAGCAGACTACCTCCATCCCAATCTCAAGTGAGTATACACTCACCTTTCATCAGGTTTCTAACAACTTGAAAAAAAAGGGTGAAACTACGGTTGTACTTGGTCTTTAATTAGATTAGGAGCCCTGGGAGGATATCCATCCTGTCATAGACTCAGGAGAAGATCTTCACATGCCAATATATAAATAAGGTTCGTGTGCCATGCTTTGTAGAGAGCCGCGTGCTATATTCTCAATTCTTGGAACCAAGGCTCTGTAGCGCTGATGGACAGATAGAAGCGTCTCGTCTTTACAGTGAATGGAAATTGTTAAATGAGTTGTATACTTACTTTAATTAGTAGGCTTCTATGGAGAGTTCTGACTGGTTGCGGCCAGGTACCGTCTTCTTAGAATACAGGCATTTAATTAGGTTTGCAAGAAGATAAAGGACTGTTATTCCGTAAGCAGGACGGTAAGGACTCAAAAGTTCTTGTTGTCGGTTTGGCAATCCTTGTGGAGTTCTTATGTTGTACTGGTGACACGTAACTCAAAGACATACCACTACTGCACTCATGACAGGTAGTATAAAGATACGCCATGAAAACTGTATATACAGGTATGTCCTCATTTATTATTATATTTTTTTATCTTTATATGATTTTGTTGTATTTTGATTTTTAGACAGACGATCCTTTGAGCAGGGTCTTTCAGGAGTTTCTAGACTTCTTTACCCTGATGGTTTTCTTGAAGTTAAAAAAACACAAAATAAAAAAAATATGTATTTCTTAATTTTAAACTTTTCTAACAACAGTCAACTTACCCATATAAGTGTTATCATTACCTTTTCCATTATTTTTCCTATTTAAACATTTTATTTTCTCCACTTTCTTCCAACTCATAATCATTCAAATGGAGGGTGAATATAGAAATGGAAGGAACTTCTGTTCGTATCCTTAAAAATATTTGTGTCTTTTATGGTACAAGTTATGGGAAGGGTTTAGAGTTTGTAAATGCAACAAGCATTCTTGGTCGAGTACTTGCTGCGAGGAATATTCATGTTATATATGGGAGAGGTTGCCATGGGTTAATGGGGACTGTATTACTCTCTGCATTTCTAGGAGGCAGTCAGGTTTTAAGTGTCATTCCTGAACTTTTAACTTAAAAGAACATCACTGGAAAGACAGTTTGAGAAGAAATTTAGGTATCATCTATGCATGCACAAATGAAGACAATGCTTGAAAACTCTGATGCATTCATTGCCTTACCAAGTAGTTTTGGTACTTTGGAAGAAATTTTTCAAATTATCTCTTGGGTCCAACCGAACATCCACCATAAACCTATAGATTTGTTGAATGTTAATAATTTCTTTGATCTTTTATTATTTTTTCTTGACAAAATTGTGGAACAGAAATTTATTACACCATCGGTAAGACAACTTCTTATCTCTGCTTCCACTATTGATGAGTTAATTGATAAATTAGAAGCTTTTGTTTATGAACTTGATCCAGCAATAGCTCAGATAGATTAGTCAGTAGGAAGTAGTGAGGGAAGCAGTATGCAAAGAAAGCTAGATCTAACACTTTGTCTATAACTTTCCTTTACCTTTGATTTTATTTATCGTACTTTGTTTCTGTTTAAATTTGTGTCAGATTTCTCTAACATGTAATATCTTTTATCCTTTACTCTTCTATATTTTAACATTGCGGACAATATTGTGATCTGGTTGGGGGGAAGGATAGTTAAAAATCTTTTTTGGGAAGTATGATATAATTGTCAGCAACTTACTAAACCAATTAAGGATGACAGAGTAAGGAGTAAATTTATTCTTGAGACGCATCTTAATTGAGGAAATATGTTTATTGATATGATTGTTAGAAACCTATTCATAGTAAAACCAATTAAGGATGATAGAGTAAGGAGTAAATTTTGCCCTGTAGGTAATTTTACTCTTAAGATGCATCTTAGTTAAGGAAATAATTATTTTAGAAATAGCAAAAAGCATATCTTGGGTCATAGCATAATTTTTCTTCTTTCTTAAAAATCACATGCTTAGATATAAATGTTGAATTGATGGATTGAGAATGACAGAAATATTCCTTATGATATTTTGAGCTTATTGATGAATGGATTGAACATTTGTACCATTCTCTTCTTTCTTGTGCGATTTTTACTCATGAAATTGTTACTCTAGAATTTGCTTTGATTCTTTTTTAGGCTACATTTTCACATGCATATACAAACATGATTGAGGCATTTTTTTGAAATAACTACTTTAACTAAATAGCCAATCTTGTATATTTTCTTTTGCTTAACCCCTTTGAGCTTATTTGATCATTCCTTGTTTCTAGCTCATTATGTGCCTTAAATGAAAAATCATGTTCTTACCCGACCTTAGGGAATAAGAGAACATTAACTTTGTTTTTGGATGAGTTCTTGAATAAGTGTGAGGGTGTGTGTGCATAATGGTTGGTGAAAAAAGAAAGAGTGGTTAATTTAAAAAATGTGTATATTTATATAAAAAAAAATAGATGTGTAAAGAAGGGTCAGCAAAGCAAAAATGATGGGAGAAGAATATGTAAATGGAATTTGTATTAGGTGAAGTTAGGATGAACTTTCATGCTTGTTAATTGAACTTAGCTCTCATGCTCTTTTATTCTCTTTGGTTTTTAACTTGTCAAATCCATATTACCACCCCCATTTACCTTGACCCCATTACAACCTTGAATAAAATCCTCATGATTTGTGTGTGCATGTGTTCTGAGTAGTGGAGAAGTAGAAGATAAGCAAGCTTATGGTAATGCAATTTTTCATAGGTTGAATTGAGTGAAATACCTACCTTTTTATTGCTTGAAGGATTGAGAGTGAATCCTGTTAGGATTTATCATTCCTGATTCATTCTTTTCAACTGAAGTTTCCTTGCTTAATGGTTTGAGATGTGAAAAAATGTTACCTCATTAATGTTTTGATTCCTTGAATGACTGGTTGCTTTTCTTGATTCATTGAATCCTTTAGAGTTTTCAGCTTTTAAGTATGTGTCGTTTTTCTTTGTTCCCTAGTTTTTGTCTTATGTGTTTTGCCTGAGAGTGTAAAAGTTTAGTGTGAGGGAATTTGATAACAATGTATTTTATTCAATTTATAATCCTCTTACTAGGCTTCTTAAAGTTCAATTTGACTTAATTAAGTTAATTTTGTCACATTTTATGAAATTGAGCTTAATTGAATCATTGAAGAAATTATTACTTGAATTATCAATAATTTGGGTGATTGCATTCTTAAGTAAATTGGCCACAATTTGAGTTGTAGTTATCTGATTAATGTGATTCTAGTCTTGTTAGAAAGTTAAAATAATTCTCTAATAACTATTTACTTGATAGCAAGAGTCACATTGATAGCAATATATTTCATTCATTGTATAATCTTCTCACTTGGCTTTTTCAGTAAACTGACTATAATTTGAGTTACAAATATCTTATGGATGTGATTTTAGTCTTGTTTTAAAGCTAAGACAAATTTTTACAACTTTCATGAAGATTTTAAGGCCCAGAACACACGTTTGGATAACTCAAATTGGAGTTGAATTAAAATCTAGAGTTCTGAACCTAACAGCTTGACCTATGTGTACTCATTAGATCATATTTTGAGTTATAGGAGAGCTTTGGGAATGAAACAGGTGCCATTTGAAAGTTAAGACCCAAATCTACAACTTTCATGAGAATACAAAATTCAGATCGAATGTCTTAAAGGTGATATTGGGCTTAGAAGTCAGAATAGAGGAGCTAAAGTTGGGTCTGACCTATGTATAGTAATTGGGTCATATCTAGGGCTGTAGGTAGTCAAATGAGCTGAAACCAGTGGTTATAGAAAGCTAAGATAATTTCCTAGAACTTTCATGAAGACCACTTGATCATAAAATGACGCATGCATGAGCTCAGAGTAGAAACATTTCGGAGACAAGAATCTCTATAATTTCAGCTCATTCATCATCATCATCAAGCAACTATTTTGGCATTTACTTCTCATCATTAAATAACTCCATTGTCTTCTTGTACTCCTTGAGCTCTATAAAAAGGAGCTTGGGTGCTTATTCAGATTATCTTTGATTTTAGTTTAGTTTATGCTATTGTGTTATTTATTTCTCTTATTGAAGTTTTCTTTGTTTTAAATTGAAGTTATGTTCTTCTCGTTCTTCTTATCTCTTTCTTTCTTCTTGTTCATGAGTAACTAATTTTTATTTTGCTTGGGTGAAAGGGTGAAGCTTTTGGTAATAAGTTGAGGTCAGATTAATTTCCTTCTTGTGCTTAAATGATATATTTTTAAGTGATCATTATATGTGTTGTATGTTGTTTCCAATCAATTTAGAAACCCTTCTTGTATATTGAAGAACTTGATTTATTGTAGACAAAACGTTGGTACAATGGATGCTTAACACCATTTATAAATGTTGGTGGATAATTAAAGAAACCATAATATGATCACAAGTATAATCTAAATTGAACTTTAAATGTTAAATCTTCCGATTAGAACCTCCATTATGTGTGATTTCAATTGAGTTATAAAAAAAAATCTTGTCTTTAATTTATTACCAAAAGTGAATCTCCTAACCCAAGCAAATTCTTTTCATCTGTGAACAACTTTTATTACTTTTGGTATTGTGATAAATCTGCTCCTTACTTCAAATAATTTTTTCTTCATCAATTCCCTGTGGATTGACTTCAGACACCCGAGAATTTACTACTTGAAACAACATGCACTTGAGTTTGAAACTTTTAATTACCCATCACTATATGAAGTAACCACCTCATCAAATTTCAAGTACCATTGATGAGAAGCTTGTTTCAAGCCATAGATAGCCTTTCTTAACCTACAAACCATGTCATTTCTCCCACTATCTACAAAGCCTGCAAGTTATACTATGTACACCTCTTCATTAAGATCACCATTTAGGAATGTCGTTTTGGCATCCATTTGATATAACTCCAAATCAAAATGAGCAATAAATATCATTATAGCCCTAAAAGAATCATTTAATAATATTGGAGATAAAGTTTCAGTATAGTCTATCCCTTCCTTTTTGGTAATCTACCTTTGAAATGAACAATTTTACATTTGGAGTCTCTCAAATATCCATTTGCACCAAATAGGTTACAATTTTCTAAGAGTTCAACAAGCTTTCATACTCCAATTTTTGCCATTAACTGAATTTCTTGCTTCATGGCATCTACCCACATGTTAGACTGATTAGTGACAACATCATTAAAGGTTATAGGGTTAATCACTTCTACAATGTCATAATCATATTTTCCAAGATAAACATCATAATCATAAGTAATGGCAAGTTTTCCCTATTTATTAGATCTCCTAATGGGGATTTCCACAGGAACCTCAATGGGTTGTAGAACCTCAACATTAGGGGTGTAAATAAGTCGAGTCAAGCTGAGCACTTGAAGCTCAAGCTTGGCTTGTGAAAGAAAGAAACTACTCAAACTTGACTCATTTATTTATACAAGCCAAATTTAAAGCTTGGGTTTGGTTTGTTTAAAAAATATAAAGCTTGGGCTTGACTTGTTTAAATCGTTTATAACTTGATTATTTTTTTCCTTTTATCAAATCTCTCTTTGAAATATTTAAGTTTATTAATTTACTAATTAGTAAACATCTTTATGTTAGAAGATAGATTAAAAAACAAAAAATAGAAATAAAAGTTTTTTATTCAAAATCCATTACATAAAAATTCATAACCTTCCTATATAAGCTTTTAGTAATTAATAACAATAAATAAATTGTTATTATCTATATTTTTTCTTATTTGAAATTATAATTTTATTGTGATTTAATTTTCACTATATAAATAGAATGAATAAGTAATAAAATTTTTACTATATATATATATATATATATATATATATATATATATATATATATATATATATATATATATATATATATAAATATAATTTTGTTGTTAAGCCTATAACGCGGAAGCTTAGATCATTTATATAATTGAGTCTAAGTTTAAGCTTGAACTTGTTTGTTTTGTTAGAAACAAACGAGCTTGATCGAGCATTTAACGAGTCAATCTTGAATAGTTCACGAATAACTTAACTCATTTACACTCATACTCAACATGAACAACTAGATAATACCAGCTGGAACATTCAATCTACAACTGGCATGGGCACAATGATATCATGAAAGATGGCAAAAGCAATGAAACTGTCTCAATGTGGTCAGTCTGGACATCATCAATTGGAGAAACTTTTATATCAATAACATTAAATTCGATAAATTTAGCAGTTAAAGATTCCACAATATCATTACCTCTACCTAGACTGTAAATGTATCCTTTAGCATGATTTGGATACCTTATAAATTTTTTTTGACTAGTTCAAGAGTTAAACTTTTTCTTTACAGGGTTATACAGTCTTACTTTTGCTAGACATACCTAAACTCAAAAATAATTAAGGCTAGACTTTCTACCAATCCAGAGCTTAAAAGGTGTCTTAGGCACAAATTTAGAATGAACTTTGTTAAGAATATACAAGCAGTTTTAAGTAATTCCCCCCACAAATATTGTAGAAATTTAGTCTTACTTTTCATCATGTCTTTAATGGTGTAATTACACCTTTCAGCCACCCTATTTTGCTCAATGCTACCAGGCATGGTATGTTGGGCAACAATCTCACATTCTTGTAAGTATTTGGCAAACGGACCCATATGCTACCCAAAAATGTCATGTTTACCATAATACTCATCTCTTCGGTCAAACCTTACAATTTTAATGAATTTTCTTGTAATGCCCTAAGACTACAACTGTGTATATCGTCCTTATACTCAAGTAAGTAGCATTAGGATTGTCACTTCTAAACATAAAACGTAATTATAAAACCTGTATAATAACTAATGACACATAAATATATAGAGCCTTTAACAAAAAGTAAAGAGAAACAAGGTAATTTTACTCATCTGAAAACTTGCTCTTTACTACGAATTTACAATGTATGTCTGATATATACAAATGTACTAAAACAAGCCACGAGAGCATTAGTACAAAACTAATAAATTAAATACATCATTAATATATACAAAATAACTATGTTAAGTCTTCAATGTCTTCCTTTGCTCCTGCTTTAATTATTCACTAGATTTACCATGGAAATAAGAAAATAGGGTGACAATTTGAAATTCTTAGTAGTAATTTTTAAAAAAAAAACATTGTATCATAATAAATTCAACTGCATCGAGAAAAAAATTGATTTTTAGACAATTATTTGGAAAGGTGGTGTAAGCCAAAACTCAATCATTTCCCTTCCTGAAGTAGGCATGTCATTTAGTTAAGTAAATATTGTAACTCCACTCAAATCAGCATATTCATTTACTACAAGTATAGTGACAAGCAAGCATAAGGATACTTTCTCATTACATACCCTTAAACTATCCATTAACCTTTCATCAATATAAAAACAAGACAATTGCTCACACAATTGTCATTTTATGCAATGCATGATGATGTATAAGTATGCCAAAGAAATGCCCTAATGTATGCTTGTACCATAATTTTGCAAAACTTTATTTTAGAAAACACATATTATTTGAATATTTTCAAGAAGCTCTTTTGTTCCTTGTATTTTCTCTAGGTAGGCAAAAAATCATGTTGTTCCTTGTACTACCAAACACTCATAACACTGGCACTGGGAGTCTTTTTGCTCAAGCCCTAGGGTTACAATACATGAAAATAACAAATAACAAGTTTGAAAACTAAAACATGCAAGAATATTTTAAAATTATTCCTTCATTCACCTTTCACATAATCTAGTTTTTCCTTGCATAATAAGGAAGCATAACTTTAATTATCATAATTGTATGAAGCGGTTCATTTCTTTCTTGAAATACATCCTTTAATGTCGTAACACACTTTATGATACATCTACGAAGGATCCCAACGAGTCGGAAGTTCCATTTAACAAAAAAACACAATGCTAAAAAATTCCGAGAATGACACCTAGGCATGGCCCTTTGGCACCTAGGCGTGGCCCTTTAGCTCCTAGGTGTTATACTCTTTATCTCATCCACGCCTAGGCGTGGTTCACTAGCGCCTAGGCGTGATCCCGCACTAGAAAATTATACAGAAATCGTGTTTTTTTGTAATTTTGATTCCAAACCAAAAACCATTCACCAAAATCAGTTTCCAAGCATCAATAATGATCTCAAATCACCTTGTAACTCTAATACATATCTTTAACACAATCATACATGAATTAAAGATCAACCATCCATCATGAGAAACCTATTTTCGAAACTCAACCATTCTTGGAAATACAAAGACTACTAATGAACAACCATGATCCATAAACCAAGAACAAACCATCATCAAGTCTAAAAAGAAGAGAATCAAACATAGAAATCATAATTTACACTAAAAACTCATTTTTGGTTTTTATCATCAAAACATAAAATACATGGAAGGAAAGAAAGAGAAGAGTTATGGAAGTGTTTCCCCTTACCTCACTTGTGAAAACAAGGTTCAAATTTTTGTCTTGTTTTTCTCCTTGTTTCTTTCCTCTTCTCCTTCTTTCTTTTCTTCTATTTTCTCTTCTTCTTTCCCTCATTTTCCTCTCTATTTTTCTGCTGGAGTTTCGTGTGTGGATGGGGTAAAAGAAGCATCAAAAGTCAAATAAAAGATAACTGCTTAAATCATGTACTGAAATTTTATATATGCTAAAAATACTTTGATCTTACTAAATCAAATTTTCTAACTTCTAAAGATATTAAAATAAATCTTAGGATTCACATAAATCTTAGTTTCACCATTTCCATAATTTTTCATATCTGCAACAAGTTAATTCAGTATTAAAACACACAATCAGTGTACTTAAAAAATACTAAATCAATTCAGTTTGTTTTGAAACTTTAGCTACACCTTGTTTTATACATTTGTGACTTAGAAATAAATTTTTCATATTTATTTCTCTTATCTAAACAATTTATGCTATTTTACTGAGTTAAAATAGTCATTTTACATATTCTGTATTGTGACAAAGTACCTAAACTAACTTAAAAAATCACAGAATTACTTATACAAATTGAACAATTATTATGGTTCATTTCTATTCATATGCATTACTAACATGTTAAGGAGAATGTTACATTTCCCAATTGCTTTTCAACTTTAATTTTGAAAATTTTGAACTTTTCAAGAGAATTTGATTTTTCTTAAATCAAATAATGATGACAATATCAAGAAAAATTACCAATAAAAGTGATAAAAGATTTGTTTCCACAAATTGAAGAGAATTAGACCTACTAATATCAGTGTGAACAATATATAAAATACCTAAACTACAAGTTGTCGATTTTCTTTTTAGTTTTAGTTAATTTCCCCCTAATATAGTGAACACAAGTTTTCATGTCCTCAAAATTAAGTCATAGAAGAATATCATTTTTAACCAACTTATCAATCCTTTTCTTAGAGATATGTCCTAAGTGCTTATGCCACAACATATAAGATTTATCCTTATTTCTAAAACTTTTTGCAATTAAAGACTCAAGAACTAGAGAAGTACAAGGATGATCTAAAGCTAAACATAATTTATATAAATCATTATCCAAAATAGCATATCCAAAAACTTTAGAGTCAAACATCAAATTAACTTTTAAACCACAAAAAGTAAAAAGCAAACCAACTTTATCTAAAGTTGAAATAGAAATTGATTCCTCCTAAAAGAAGGTACATAAAATGTGTTCTCTAAACTAATTTCAAAACTAGCTCCAATGACAATTTAGTAACTCCTACTAACTCAACATCAACTTCAAGGTTATTTCCTAGTTTCAACTTAGCTTCCTTCAAACTTGGTTTCTGTTTGTTTATAAACCCCTGCAAGATAATAGCAACATGTGTTGTAGCACCACTTTCGAACCATCAAGTATCTGAAGTGACATAATCTATATTGGATTCAAAACAACAAGAAGCTAAGTACATACCTCCATGTTTCCACTTGTTTTCTAACCAAGACTTGAACCTAGGGAAACTTTCCTCACTTGGACCTTTTACTTATAATGAAAACACTTCATGCTTTTACCTATAGTCGCTTTAGGACTTCCTACATAGTAGTTCTAACTAGGATTGTTACTATGCCTTTTAACACCTTTAGGAGGACTTGAGCTACCAGCCTAATGCTTATGTTTGCCATGACTTGTAGGACCCTTGCCATAAAAGTGTTTGGATTGAAAGTCAAAAGGGCACTCTCATTGTTTTCTTTTTCTTCTTTTCTTCCTAAATAAGGCTATTTATGTTCTAGTTTCATTCAGGGTATTATAGGCAGTCTTGATTTTGGAAAACTCAACAGGCAAAGAATTCAAGACATAGGGAACAAGAACATTATCATCAAGTTCAATTTTTAGGACCATAAGTTTGGCTTCGAGTTGTTCCACTTTCAAAATGTATTTCCTGACTCTCCCAGTTTTATCATATGTCATAATGGTCAATTATTTCATATAGCTTCTAGTCTTAACATTATTAGACACAACATACCTTATCTTATTACAGTCATAAGTTCCTTAGCATTATTAGTATTTAGTATGTCACTAAGGAGATGTTCAGATATAGATCTTTTAACAGCTATCAGACTCAGCCTACTAGATCTCTCCCATTTTGCATAATATTTTTTCTACTCTTATGTGCTCTCAACAATAAGATCATTAGGTTTATCCACACGCAAGGCCAAGTCAATATCAACATTTCCTAGAGCAAAATCAATATCTTATTTTCATTTCTTATAGTTGGATCCAATCTAAACTTCAATCATGGTAATGTTATTATTAATAGCAAAGGAAACTATACAAATAGACACCAACAATGTAAAATAAATATTAGTCATATGGGCATTAGAAGAAAAATAGCTTGCCACCAACATAAGTCAAAGCAAAAACCTAAACATAAAATGAGAACTCTCTTTGGCATGTGTATGCAAAAATATATAAAGGTTTTTCATTGAAGCCAACAGTAAGAAGATTCACAACATTTAAGAAAATCTCCTTTAGGATTATAGCCTTAAATATCAAGAATAAACTCATATCCACATGCTTCGCATAATTCTCAATTAAAACATACAATAACCCCCTTTGGGGTGGCTATTGTATGTAATAACTAGAAAAGCATCCCTCATATGATGATAAGTTCAATGAACTCATATAAGCAAACCACTTTGGTGATAAATATTTATATAAATTCACAAAACTAATCATACAAGGAAAAACAAATGTCTAAATACACAAAATAGATGATTAAGTCAAAATGCAATACTCTTCAACATGTGTTACTACTGGTAATAAAATAATCCAAAATGCATTCCATAAACACTAAGTTTTGTACTGTGTGTAAAATACAAAGGGATATAAAAAGAGTACATACTACCATTAAATCTAGAGTATTCTTAATTTTAGGCAATTTTTGTCCCAAGAAAAATCTTAGAAAACGAAAAAAAAATCAAATAATAAAAAATATTTAGAAACAAATATTTAATAAAATGCAAAAAGAAATTATAGAAAATTATTATTATTTTGATCTAATAGGTTTTGAGAACAATATACATCAAACCCAAATCACGACATGCGTTCAAACACATCATGCAAGCTAAATTGTGTTCAAATAAATTGGACAAGGAGAAAAAAAGAAGTTTAAGATATTTATATCGTTCCAAATATACATATCACTCCCCCATGATATAAAACATTTATCTAATGATAGGCATGTACTCTCTCATGTGCAAAGAAAATTGCTTTCAGTAATTTCAAAAATAAAATAAAAAATCCTCATATGTTATGAAAGTATAAAACTAGAGACTTTGATTAACATTGTTCTTTATATATCCAATGAATCCAAAGAGTTTCGAGTCTATGAAACTCGTGATAAGGAGTACTACAAAACCCCTAAGGCTGTGTTTAAAACACCTGATAAGAATGACCTGATAGTATAATAATATACTATCAGGTCTTACTATGTGTTTGATGCTGGCACATGATAGGATAGTTAATTCTGGTCAACTATTTTTTATCCTATTATTACTTAATAACTTTATTTTGTCCCCCACCCTATGATAAGACTTGATAGGATAACTATTCACACATTATCCCTCATCTTCATCTCTATCACTCTAAGTCTTTCCCTTTACTAGGACCACCACTAAACCACCATTGTTGTTTCAGCCACACATCCGCCTGACCATTGTCGTACCACCGTTGGACCATCGCTAGACCATCGTCATACCACTACCGACAAAATAAATTTTAAGCCTAGACACCAAAATCTGCAACCGAATTGGGGGTGAAATCGTGGATGGCTGAGTCATTGTCACTGTGATGCTTGAGCATGCGTTGTTAATGGCAGATCGTTGTGTTGTTGGGTCACCATGGAGTGGAGGTTTTACCCTCGAACCACCGCTGGTCGCTGGGCTTCATCATTTTCTCATTGCTAGTTCATTTTTGCTGAGAAAATCTAATGAAATAGTGGTTGTTTTAGCCATTGTGAATGGAACCTTGTTGTTCTCCCGTGGTTGAGCTTGTCATCTTCCATTAATGGCAGACGAAGCTCGGTGGGCAGGTATAACACTCGCTGAAAATCATCGTGGAATAGTGGCTTTTGCTCATAACCAAATTAGATCAACAAGGATCAGTTTGTTGAAGGTGATAGTGAATTGGGTACAGGAATGAAGTGTTGTTGTTGTCACAAATTGGGTGATAAGCTGAAGTAGATGGTGAGAAAGGTGAAGGGTAGTATGATTATAGTAGATAGTTACATATACTATCAAGTTACTTATACTATGTGCACCAAATGTTTAATAGTATAAGAGCTTATTAGTTTGTTTATACTATTAGACCTGATTTTATTGCCTTATACTTTCATGTCTTATATTATTATGTGCTCCAAACGTAGCCTAAATGAATTGATTGAATTTTGTGAAATTACTCACCAAAATCATTGGTCAATAATCATCTCATTCATCCATAAATAGGTATAGAAATTGTAATATCATGTTCAATCTTCTTCAATCTTATAACATGGATCTTGAATCTATATGATTAAGCTCTGATACCACATGATAGAAAATAGATGTTTGTAGTCATATAAACTTAAGATATCAATCAAAATTAACATGAAATACAAAGCATACTTGAGTTGGCCATGAATGATTGTCTAAGGCTTTGACAAAGAAAGATCTTTTAGCTATATTGTTCTCCTTATCTACCTCTTACAACAGACGACTATTAATATGACAAGTCAGATAACATATGGTGATAGTATAGAGGGAACATAGCCACATATTTATAATTATAACAGGCACCCAGATCAAGATACACTGTTAGGAACTAACCCTAATGAGCTAATGATTTGTTGATCCTACATTGTTGTTGTCTAACCACACTAACTCAATATGAGGTGTGCATAACCCATAATATGAATCAATATTAGTATTGGGCTTATCGTGCTTGTGTAAATCCTAGATCATATCGTCAACCTAATTTTCACAAAACAAAGTATTACAATTAATTGTAGTCCGGATAGAAAAAATCCAACAGGAACCAGTTATAAGGCTTTAACTATATTGGATCTTATAGACCCAAATATTAGGCTGCTAGCCGGTACACTAAACAAGCTGCCAAATTTCACAAGCACAATAAGAAGTGGGTGCACAAAAAATAAGTGGTGATTTGCTTAACATTTTGTGTACTTCATGGCAGTTGAAAGGTTGAAGAGAATTTGTGTCGTTTAAGTCGGTGTATAGTAATTATCCTCCATGTGGCTTGGTTCTAATGGATGATGGTTTTGCTATGATTGGTTGCTTCTAAGAAAACATGTGTGACAGTTCTCATTATTTAAATGTTTGTTGTCTTATCAATTTCTCGCTTATACTGCTTCTTTGCAAAAATTGATATTGCATTCTCCTGCAATGTTTTATGTGACCTTGAACGTAATATTGCCAGTTCTCATATAAAGTGTTTGTGTAGAATGGTTACAAAGTAATGACTATGATACTAGAATTGTTAAATGATGTCTTTGAATATGTCAAGATTCCACTTTCTTTGTATGAGGCCAAGAAAACCATCAACTAACTTAGTCTTAGTTATACCATGATACATGCATACCTAAATGATGGAATGTTATATTGGGGTGAAAGTAATGAACACATACAAGCATTCAAAAGATGCAAGACTTCTAGGTGGAAGGATAATAAGAAGCAACCTACAAAGATTTTGTGTTACTTTCCACTAAAATTGAGGTTGGAAATATTGCTTATGTGTTTTAAGACTGTCAAGTGTATGAGATGGCATGTTTTGAAGGATAGTCAAGTTGAATTGATGAGGCATTCACGGGATTATGAGGCTTATAAAATAATTTGACTTAATTGATCCTTAATTTGTTGTGGATCCTCGAAACATATAGTTTGACGTAGCTAGTGATGGTTTCAATCCTTTTAATCATTTTAGAGCCATGAGCACGAACTATAGCATTGGGCCAATGGTCCTAATCCTTGTTCTTGATCTCAAGTTCACTCTTTGCTTGCTTTAAAATTAAATTTGCTTATTCCATTCTCTCTATTCTTTTCTCACTTGCTCTCTATTTCTCTATGTCATTTGTGGCTCTTGTGTGCCAACATTGAATTGCCTCTGGGTTCACTTCAAGAGTATGTGCACATTCAAACGATGTAAGCAACTAGGGTTGTTCAGTGGGTCAGGTCAACCAACTAACTCGTGGGTTTCGACCTAACCCAACTCATAAAATGCGGGTTGGGTTGAGTTTGCGAGTTAGGTTGGATTGAAAAATGCTTCAACCCGCAGTGTATAGGTCAAGTAGCGAGTTAGAACATGTCCAACTCGCA
Organism: Ormosia emarginata; assembly: GCA_029884605.1. Classification (NCBI taxonomy): domain Eukaryota; kingdom Viridiplantae; phylum Streptophyta; class Magnoliopsida; order Fabales; family Fabaceae; genus Ormosia; species Ormosia emarginata. The sequence goes on along the minus strand of JAQQTP010000058.1, from coordinate 1,921,111 downwards.
CAAACCAGACTCATCCTCATTTTTTTATAGTAAAATGTCATTTAGATGATAAAGAGTATATGAAAAAATAGAGAGTGAAGTCAATGATTATGTCAATATATATGACATACATGATGACATTGACTTCGATTAGTTAGACTAATTTGTTGTTTGAGTTATGACTAGCTTTGTTTAGTTTGCTCCAAACTTAGTAAGACTTATTAGTTGTTAATTTGTTATGCACTTATTGACTTATGGTATTTAGTTTATTTGATATTGAGACCTATTATGTTTAAGTAAGGTCGGTTGAGACTTATGGTATTAATTTGTTAGATTGAAACCTATTATATTTGAGATTAAGACTTATGGTGTTAATTTATTAAATTTTGTATTTTAACTTTTTTTTCAAGATTTTTTTTTAAAAAAAAACATGTCAGACCTACGGGTTCGACCCAACTTAACTTACTCTTGAAAAAATCTCAACGATCCAACCCAACCCAACCCACTGATCTGGTGAGCAGGTCGAGTCCAAAAACACTGTCAAACTCACTCAACCCACCCAATGGACACCCTTACAAGCGACTGGTCCGATGATACTGGCGTGGTTAAGGGTGTCCAATAGGTTGGGTCAAAACATGAACCCACATATTTTGACTCAACTCAACCCACAAAATGTGGGTTGGGTTAGATCTGTGGGTTGGAAAACACTTCAACCCACAAGGTACGAGTCGGGTGGTGGGTTTGGAAAGTATCAATCCACACAAACCCAACCCACTCAAGTAGGTTTTTTTTTTTTGTAAAAACCATTTAGCTATAATGGCAATTTATGTTTTTTTTTTCCATGACTTTTCTATATAGTCAATTAAGTTTAGGTATAAGCATTATAGTCACATTGAGAATATGACCAAGAAAATAATGATTAGAAACTCATAAAGCGTTTGACAGACCAATGCGATGAAAATCTAACTGATCGCTTGGATGACAAAGAGTAAAATGAGAAAATTGAGAACGGAGTAAATGATTATGTCAATCCATATTCTATATGTGATGACATTGACTTCAATTAGTTAATGTGATTTGTTATTTATAACTTTTAGGACATGTTAGCTTGCTTTAGTTTATTTTAGATTTATGTTAGCTTAGTAAGACTTATTAAGTTTATTTATAACATTAACTCGTATTCTTGAGAACAAACTATCTGAAAGGATTAAAAGAACACAATAAACATAAAATTAGAATTGTGGATTGTATATATTTATGTTTATAAACCAATTAAAGGAAATAAATAACTCAAACAAAATAATATACTTGTTTTACTAACATTGCATAACTGGATGAAGGATCTTATAAGAGGTTCTCTACTTACTAGGAAAATTTACATGATAATTAACCTATAATGCATTTCAAAAAAGCTAGAGAATAGAACAAAGGTAGATGAAGTTTTCTTACAAGTATTTGAGTTATGAATAGTTTTGTTTAGTTTAGTCTAGACTTAGTAAGACTTGTTATTAGTTAATTTGTTATGTACTCATTGATTTATGGTATTTAGTTTATTTGAGTTTGATGCCTATTATATTTGAGATTAAGACTTGTGATATTAATTTGTTAGATTGAGACTTATTATGTATGAGATTGAGACTTATAGTGTTAATTTATTAGATTTTGTATTTTGAATTTTTTTTAAGAATTTTTTTTTCTAAAAAAAAACATGTTGGACATGTTCTGGTGAGCTAATCGGGTCCAAAAATGCTGCTGAACCCACCCAACTCACTCAGTGAACACCTTAGACGTGGTGGCAGTTGGTTTGGTGGTGAAGATGCCTTAAGGGCCACTTGCGTGGGTGCTTCGTTGAGGTCCTCAATCAGAGAGAATGTATAGGTGACATCACATGCTTTAACTATTGTTTGAGTTAACTTAAATGATAATGTTTTCAATGGCGGATGCTACTATACACCCTTTTATCTTTGGGTATGTGATACATCCTCCGTTTTACTTGTAATAGCAAGTTCTTTTTTTGGACAATTTTTTTTTATTTTTTTTCATACATCACCACCACCACTGTTGTCGACCGCTAGAAATCGTCCATTGTCTTGTCGTCATCGGCCGATGCATGCTACCACTTTTTTTTTCATGTTATATTGTTTATTTTTTTAAGTTACATAACTATGCAAATAATACTAATTAAAATTGTATTAGTCTTTATATTTTTTTATAAATAACTATGCATAGTAAAAATTCTACAAATTTTAACTAGAAATATTTACACAATAAAATATGTAGAGTTTTGAGTATGCATAATTATTTATAAAAAATACAAGGATTAATGTAGTTTTAACTGATATTAAATACATATGTTTTGTAACTTAAAAAAATGAACAGTATAACCTAAAAAAAGGTAGTGGGCGACAGAAGTTGTGGAGGGTGGCCGGTTGGGGGTGGTGGCCAGCCGAGGCAGAGGTGGTGGCCGGTCGGGGTGGTAGCTGGCCAGCAGTGGTGGTCGGATAGCGATGGTGATTGGCTGACAGTGGTTGACGGTGACCGACAACTGGCTGTGGTGGACAGCAGTCAACAGTAGTAACTAGTGAGATCAGCAAGTTACAAATTATTTATCATAATTATTGATATATTTTTTAACATAATCAATAACTATGATCTTCAAGGAGTACCTGGAGGGTGTATATTAGAATTTCCTAATTTTCAACATTAACCAAACGTTAAGAGGGTTTAGTGTGAGCAAAAAATATTTAGGGGATTTCTTATGAAACATCTATAAATACAAGGGGGTAAATTGTCTTTTTCTTTCTTTTATTTTTTACAAGATTTTTTTTATATTCCCTGAGCATAGAACTAATCCCAGCTTAGGCGTCGCTTCGTTTCCAATAAACTTCAAACCTTTATACAAAAAGTAAAGTTCGTCAACGTATGTTATGTTTGAATATTTAGTTATTAAAGGAATTGAATAAAATGAGATAAGATAAGATAAGATGAAATAAAAAAAAATATTATTTTATTATTTTAATATTTTATAATAAAATAAAATAAAATTATCATTTTATTATTTAAAAAATAAATAATTTTTTATAAGATGTGATAGTATTCATATTAAAAATAATAATTTTATCCTTCATACTTTCTAAATTAAGAAAAAAAATTAATATTTTTTTATGAAATGAAATAAAATCTATTCCTTCATCTCATCTTATTCACTCTTATTTTATTCTATATTTTTTAATATAATTAATAATAAAATTTATCTTTATTTTATTTTATTTTCTTTCATTTCACACAATCTCACAAATCCAAACGAAGCTTACGATTGCATGCCAACTGAATAACACTTCATAATTCTATTGACAGGTATTTAGCCGTGAACAAGAACCCTGAATCATTATATACCAACACTAATGCATAATATAAAAGTCACATATATCTTTATTCTTCTAGAAAGCAAAAGTAGCCAGAGTGTGGAATAATGAAATTATTAATATGAACTCTCGAAGATAATAATTAAAGGGAAACAGTACACAACCCTGAAATATATGAAACAATAGACTCAATATGCATGTATATAGAAAGCAAGTATACCTACGACAGTTCGTTCTTTCTTTTGTCTTTCTCCCAGGCCCCCCCCCCCCCCCCCCCCCCCCGCGCCCTTTTGTCTGATTCTAAAGAAACAAATTGGTTGAAATGCACTTGACCCACTATGTTGTTTGTTGATGTTATATAAAGGTATATTATTTTTCATTTTATATTTATTTTTATACTTATTTTGAATAGATGTAATTAAATAAAAGAAATAATAAAAAAATAAATATAATAAATAATTTTAAAAAAAGTATAAAAAAATGTATATATTATTTATGGTAAAAAAATCAAAATTATTATATAAATCCCCATGAGCAACAGTTTAGATGTCACGAGCACCTACTATGTTATTTGTTGATGTTATACAAATCCCCATGAGCAACAGTTTAGATGTCACGAGCAATAATAATCCTATCTACTAAGTGGTAATAACATTGAGAATGACCAAATTGACATATATCTGTTGATTTTTTTTTGGGGTGTAATATGTGGGATTTTTTCTATGCAATGCTTAATTTAAAATTTGGATTCCTTTATGTTATTAAATATTATAAGAGTCATGTTAGAAAGAAAGAAATATAATTTTTTTAATTTAACTAATGGATCTAATAATCAATTATAATATATATTTGCATAATAAAATTTATATTTATCTTTTTTTAATATAATGGTCATATTAGTTGATAGAATCCAAACTTCTTAATTTTATAGTAACTTATGCTGGTAGCAATATATATAAACTTATCAGATATTATTTCCTTGCACAATTAAATCTTGCTTGAGGAGTTGGAGGTGTGTACTGCGTAAGTGATATCATTGATAGAATGTTGTCTCCATTCCATAAAAATGAGCCCACGGATCACGGGCTGCATTCAGTGCCTTCTTAATTTCATTTCCGCTTAATTTTTTTTGTTGTTTTGCTTTGTTTTTCTTTCATATATAAAACAATCCAAATCTATAAGTCATGGTATTTAGTTTGCATATATGTCTTTTTCATGTAAAAATATAAGTCAAGTTATTATTATTATTATTATTCATTAAAAAAAAAGAGACTTTATTGGGATCTAAGGGAAAATTGGAAAAAATGACAATGCGAGGAGATCAAGGTTCTCCCACTCAACAGCAAATCCTTGATCTTGAAGACCATGAGAGGTACCATTTGACATTTAAGGCTCATTGATAGTATACGGTAATTTAACATGCAAACTTTTAATTATTAAATTAGAGATAGTAATAGTAAGCCAACGGGTTGGGTTCATTCTGTAAGGATCAAAATACTTCATTCGAAAGGTTTAAACTTGATTTTTGTTGTCAGTAATCCTCCTCTTTGATAGACAATATGTAAGCAAGTACCAGCGCCTATAACATGCCCAGACTTTAAAATGTGATAAACTCCCCTCCACTTAAGCTTTTAAGAAAATAACAAAAATAATGATAATGAGTTAGTAATGAGAAATTAAACTCTTCTTTTGAAAAATAAAACCTTATATTAAGAATGCGTTTAGATAAACCTTTTAAAAAAATACTTTTAAGATAACAAAAAAACTTTTTTCTCTCTTTTACTTTTTTGATTTTTTCAGAAGCAGTTTAGTCTAACTTCTAATAAAAAGGTAAAAGATTGATCACTTTTAGATTCTGTTTATTTTAATAATCTTATTTAAATTGTTAAAATTATTTAAAAAGTACTTTTTCTATTAAAAAATAATTTTTTATGCAAAAAAAAGCACAAACAAACGTATCCTAATTTTACTTAGGAAGATTTTTTTAACTATTATTTAATTATGTATTATTGAATTATTAAAGAAGTTTGACCATGCAATCATTACTTAAGATTATGTTTGGAAGAATAGAAATGGAAAGAGTGACATACAATGAATTGACTAAACTTAAAATAGTGTTTTAAGAGTTATTTAATATGAGAGTGAATTGGTAAGGAAGGGACAATTAGTCAATCTCTTATCACTTAAAATCTCATATTTTTGCTCTCCCAAATTAAGGGATTAATGATGGAATAACATTAATTCTTCTCTTCTCTCTCATTAAATTTATAAAATATACAAATAATTAAGTAACACATTTTATTTTATTCTATTCATTCTATTATATTTCATTTTATTATGAGTCATTCCTTTCTCTCCTCCTATATGAAACTCTCAAACATAATCTAAGAAATTTAACTCTTTTAATGATATTGTCATGAAAATCCGAAATCTTCGATCGAAAAAGATTTTTGAAAATCAATGGAACTGTTTATTTAATTTGGGAAAACATTAGAAAAACCCTTAAAATAAAAGCCCGATCTTTTGAAAAATGAGTTTGAGTTCGAGTCGATTACACAGTTATTAGCACTTACACCGCCTGATTGAAACGGTACCTTAAGTTAGTTGTGCAAATTTTAATAATCTCAAATGTATTTATTTTATTTTACCCTTTTTGAAAAGATTTTATAACTATTATTTTTATTTTTATTTTTTATTTTTTAAGGAAAGAAAGAAAAGAAACAACTAAATTACGAAAATTTATTTTTTAGCTTAACAATTGGAATTTCGCTCTACGTATCACTCGAGTGCGATGAGAGAACTCAAAGTCACGTAGTTACGTAGAAAATAAGTGTGGGTTGATTGATTTTAATTAAGAGAAACTTAAAACTTTTAAAATCAAATTTGTCGAAGAATGGATTAACTCTAACTTACCAAAAGAAAAGATGCTCACAAGAACGGAAAAACACACTGGTGGTAGTTGGCGGGCAGAGATCTGGGCGGCACGAGACTTCGACGATGTCGGTGGTGTAAGGTGGTATTTTGTGATTATTTGGTGTTATGGTGGTTAAAGGTTTGTGGATAATGGTATTGAAAATGAGTATGGTGAGTTGAAGGTGATTATGAAGATTATGGAGTAAGGTGGTGATGGTGATATGGTGATAAGTTGAAAGTGAGTGAGAGTGGTTATGGTGAATTAAAGGTGATTATGAAGATTATGGAGTAAGGTAATGATGGTGGTAGAGGTGAAGATGGAAGTTTAATGGTTGTTAGTTATGGATGGTAGCATATGGTGGTGGAGGTGAAGATGAAAAATGGTGGTTGTTTGAGGTTGATGATTGGGGTTGTGATGTTGCTAGTGGAAGGTACGGTAAGGAAGATGGTGAGGGTGGTAGTTGTGGTGGTTTGTGGTGGTTTGCGGTGTGGGATTGTTAATGGAAAGCGAAGATGAGAGGTAAAGGTTATGGAAGATGGAAGTAGAGGTTGGAGAGCTTGGAGTGGAGAAGTGAATGTGTGTGTATTGATGATAGAAGGTGATGAGTTTGAAGGAGAAAATGATGAGTTGGGTATGGAGATGATGGTGGATGAAGGTGGAGATGATGAGAATGTGGGGAATCAAGTTCAAGATGAGTGAGGATTATATAGAGGAGTAATTGTGAAGGAGTAGTTAAAGATAATGGGGTGGTTGAGATGGTTGGGGTGATAATGGAGTGGAATGGTTGAGTGGATGGATTAGTGGATAAGTGGGTGGATTAGTGGATGAGTTGATGAATTAGTGGGTTAGTGGGTGGATTAGTGGATAAGTGAGTGGATTAGTGGGTTAGTGGGTGGATTAGTGGATGGATTAGTGGGTTAGTGGGTGGATTAGTGGATGAGTGAGTGGATGAGTAGGTTAGTGGGTGGATTAGTGGATGAGTGGGTTAGTGGGTGGATTAGTGGATGAGTGAGTGGATTAGTGGATGAGTGGGTGGATTAGTGGATGAGTGGATGGATTAGTGGGTTAGTGGGTGGATTAGTGGATGAGTGGATGAATTAGTGGATGAGTGGATGAATTAGTGGATGAATTAGTGGATGAGTGAGTGGATGAGTGGGTCGGTGGGTGGATGGATGAGTGAGTGGATTGATTAGTGGGTTAGTGGGTGGATTAGTGGATGAGTGAGTGGATGAGTGGGTTAGTGGGTGGATTAGTGGATGAGTGAGTTAGTGGGTGGATTAGTGGATGAGTGAGTGGATTAGTGGATGAGTGGGTGAATTAGTGGATGAGTGGATGGATTAGTGGGTTAGTGGGTGGATTAGTGGATGAGTGGATGGATTAGTGGATGCGTGGATGAATTAGTGGATGAATTAGTGGATGAGTGGGTTAGTGGGTGGATGGATGAGTGAGTGGATTGATTAGTGGGTTAGTGGGTGGATTAGTGGATGAGTGAGTGGATGAGTGGGTTAGTGGGTGGATGGATGAGTGGGTTAGGTCCTTTTTTTTTTATTATAAATATTTTTTATTTTTATTATTTATATATATTTATAATTCAAAATAATATATAGGTAAATAAAACCTTTAAAAAAAATTTATATATTGTACTAAAGTATCATTTAATACAATTATTAATTCACAAATAAAAATTTTATTGACAAAATTGAATATCAACAGATATACCAACATATCATTGGATGATTCATATAAAGTGATGTAGTGAAAGCGAGTTGTATTTTTTAAGAATAGAACATATGTTCAATCTTTAAGTAAATCTTGTGAGGGAGAGTCATATCATTTAACTCTCGACTCGGAGAGAGTTGAAAATCCAAAGTAAACCGCACTTACTCATAATATGGATTTGCAATTACCTCAACTCCTTTTAGTTAAAGTCGATTTCTTTCTATATATACATATATTATTAAATGATAGTGAAAACAAATTATATTAAACTCTTCTACTTATATATGGTTATCTTTATGTATGGGCTATATATAAATCTAATGTGAACAGATGATAGAGTAGAAGTTCAATGGTTTATGTTACGTATAGGTTGGTATTGAATTGTTATCGTCTAGTGTATACTTGTTACATAACTGAGTTTCTAAAAGTTATGGTGAGCACTCTGTGAGCATAAAACTTATCAGATGATCTTTCAAATAATAAATTTTATATAACTGAATTTTAGCTGAATAATGATCATGCTAAGTTCTTTAAACATGATTTTCCCTTTATTTCTACTCTTACCTAATTATTTATTCATATATATATATATATATACAACATTAACTAAATTTGCAATAAATTAACTAAGTTTAAATCAAATTCATATGAATGGTTTCTTTTGGTAAATAAGGCATATGGGATTTAATTATAAGTAGCTAGTAATAAGAAAAAAAATTAATTTCTCAAGTGAATATATATTACATCCCACGCTTTCCTCCCCCTTCACTAAATAGGGAAGATATAGACATGTTTATTATTCCATTTGTTTTAAAATATATTTTTTGGGCACAGTACAAAGACAACAAAAAGCACTAAGCTCTAACAAAGGAGACGCAACCTAAGCCCCTCCCCAACCATTTAGGCATGAAATCAACTGCAAAATTTGCCTCTGAAAACATGGGTGATACTAACTTCTCAGTCTCTAGCCAACATATGCTGATCTCGGCAATGGCAAACCCATATCTATGCGAAGGAGGATGAGGGTCATTGATAAGTTGAGTCGCATTTAGTGAATCTGTTTCACAGAAGACAAACCACACTAAGTTAAGGTAATTATAAAAAATTAATGAAATTATTAAATAATCTCAATTACACAAAATTTAAATGTATTTGATTAAATTATTTTTATTAAAATATTTAAAAATATTATTATTCTATTAATACTAATTTTTATTTCATCTAGTGAAAAATATTAAAAAGATAATACATTCTTGATTTTTTAATAAATAAATTGAAATATTTTTTTAAAATTAATAGATATTTCTTTATAATTTATGGATAAACATTTTTTTATTTTTCAGAATATCTCTCATTTAATAAGTAAGAGACAAATTTTTTAAAATATAATTAGGTGTTTTAATGAAAATTTTTCTCAATAATATTATTTTTATACATATAAATTTTAAGAACAAATTCAAAATTATATATTTAAAAGACTCAATTTTTTTTTACTTAGATTAATATACATTGGTTATCCTTTAATATTTTAAAACAGAAATCTTCATCTTTATGGTTTTTAACTTCTTGTAAGGCTTTTCTTGCATGGGTGCCACATAATGGAGATCCTTTTCCGTGACAAACAAATCAAAATTCACTTTTAAGAGACCACTACGATCTACTCACAAGAAAAAGAGAAATTTTTAGGGCGATCAAATAAGTTTTTTGCTTTATAACATTTAACGTTTGTTACATTAATTATAATATTAAAAATATTAAAATATAATATAATAATTTAATTTAAGTAATAGACATTTAATAATATAAAATAACAAATTTTTCTTATTCTATTGTACCAAAGAATTTTTTCTAAACTACCTAAAAATTGCTCAATATCATTGGAGTAGGTAAGCCTTAGCTTATCTGCAAACCATTGTCTTTATTATATTAAAATTTAGATCTATATTATTTATTATTTATTTATGCTTGCCATCCACTTTATCAGCTTCCAAACAGTATTTACAGCATCCTTACTCACTTTTGTTTGGAAGAACCGTGATATGAATAAGAGGTCTCTTGGATATCCATCACTTTCACCAACCCATTTGTTTCTGGGATGCCTGGCAGTTACTACTTTGCACTCCTAATTTATTTTGAATTAAGATACACTAATAGTTAGAATTATACTTGCAAAAAAAAAACACTTTTTGCCAAAATACATTTTAATAAACATTAAATTTAATATAAAAAAATTACTTTCATTAATTAAAAAATTACTTAATCAAAATAAAAACAACAAATTTACACCTGCCTTAAGTTTCCACCCACCTCTCCCACAAATACATTGCAACCTATCACTGGCACTGCCGCTGTGTCCACCAACTGTCTCTTTAGCTATTCATTTCATTTGGCTACTATTGAATTCTTTAGTTTCATTTCCCAACAAATTCAAATTGGGTTAGTTTATTCCGTAGTTGCAATTACAATCCAACTGGGGTACTTTGTAATTATTTACTACCCTTCTGTTTCATTTTTTATGGTTAATTAATTACTAATAAAAAATCAAGAAAGATTAAAAAGTCAACTCAAGCATATGCCAATATGGAAAGTGTCTATTTTCAAGTCACTGATCTTCAACCGTCAATAATCACTTGGGACATTAGTAGATGAATGAATTTACCGATCTGGTAGATAACAATACTTACTTAATCATTGTTCCAACTTGCATTTTAAATAGTTGATTTTTTTTTGTCTCAAACTGCTCAATCGATAACTTTCTAATCATTGTTCCAACTTGCATTTTAAATAGTTGATTGAAACTGCTCAACTTTCTAATGTGTTTGCAGATCCATTGATGACATTTACAAACTAAAGGAATAGGATGGAGTGACTCTTGTAGATCATGGAGCCAAGAACCATTTTATGGAAGATTGAATGGTTTCTTCCATGGAAAACAATAGCCTCCTTTAACCAAATGAGGTTAGACATTATGAAGTTTGAGTTTGAAAATAATTTACTCTAAGCTTCCTTCTATCATGCACCCTTAAACTAAGGGTGCATCTTAAGGGTGCGTGATGCACCTCACATCTTAATTGTTAATTTACATATAAAAGAAGATTAATGAGTTCTATGAAGCATTGGAAACTTGCTAAGCAGGTTATAGAAAATTGTAAAGTGGTCCTTAGCCAAGATGAGCGGCCACAATCGCTTCATCCCCCATGGCTGATGCCTTATAGCTAAGCTTCACCACTGTCAACTAGAACCTGCCATGAACATGAACCTTTGAGCTTGAGATTTCACCACCCAGTCGTTGTCTAAGAAGCCAGAACCGTGTTGAACCTTCGCTTGTGAACACCACCACTACGACCCAATGCCATGGCTCCTTTGTGAGTAGCCCAAACACCACCACAAAGCAGATATGTAAGTCATGCCCCAAGATTAAAATCGTCGTTGCTCTGCCGCAATCCTTATGAGCTTTTGGAATCCATCATCTTCGTCTAATCCAGCAACAAAGGACCCATCAGACCCAAGATCACCGCCGCGCCCCAACTACCAAAACGCCCAACCTTGAGCCACCATCAAACCCATACCATGATAGATCAGAGTCACCATTGTCGACCTCACCTATGTCGCCAAGTCATTGCTTTTGGACCACTACCATGAACCCCTTGTCTGCTCATCTTCTCCATCTTTGACCCAATCGCGCCACCACTGCTCTAACCCAACCCCTCGTCTAGCCATCTTCTCCTTCTCCGCCTAATGCGGGCGCCGACAATGGACTCACGCTTCGAGATGGAGTTCTTGTGACCATGGAGGGAATCAAGGGTTTCTTTGGAGTGGGATTTGAGTTTGGAATCAATGGATTGAGATTTTTGAGAAAGGGAGTCTCAGAGGGTGGTGAAGTGGTTGGAAATGGTGGTGAAGAAGTGAGTCACCAACAACTGGGGTGATGACGGTTAGAACAACAGAGACTTGTCGATCTTTTTCACTGGTGACTAAAATAAACAGATAAAACATTTGTCAGGGACTATATTGCAAATAGAATTGCCTAAGGAATTACTTTAAAATTAACCATGCAACTGGTTATTATATATCAATGGTAAGGGTGTAACTTACACCTTATCATAACAAGGTACAGGGTAACATTTACCTTAATCTAATATATTTTCATCTACTTGATGAGTTTGATGTGGATCAGTGACATTACTTTGGTCTCGTGCATAGAAAAAGTTAACAAAAAATTTATTTAAAATAAACTTATTTTTAAAGTAAAATTTTAAAGACATTATTTTATATTTGATTTAATTTAAAATATAACATACTTTTAATTCATTAAAATTTAATAATAAATATATTCTTATTTTTTTATTTTAAAACAATTTCCCTCTATGATTTATTCAAAAAGTTATACATCATTATTGTCATAAAAAGCTCCATTTGTAGATATGTATCAACAACAGGCTCACCAAATATTCCACTAGAAACGACCAAATAATTCACATACACTCACGTGGATTGATTATATCCAAAGTTGTAATTATAACCAATATTTTTTTTTCTAAAATTAACTCGGTTTGGATTTGCTAATTACTATATTTTCTCATTTCACAATCTCATCATCCCCTCCCCCCACCTGCACCTGCAAGCAAACAAAGCAAGCAAGCTGCAACCATGAAAGAGACTGGAATCAGCATAAAGGAGGCCAGAGTTCAAAACATAGAGAAGTCACAAAACTTTAGCACCAAATTTAGAGAGATTCTTACGTAATTTAAGACTACCAGAAATTTCATTTCATATTTTATATGATTAGTTGCAATGAAATTGAATTGTGACCTCAGTTAAGCAACGATTTTTTATACATATATGATAAGTATATTTAAGTAAAGATTTTTTTTAATAATATTTTTTTTATACATATAAATTATACGAATCAAACCGAAAACCACGTAATTATTAGCCTCGTTCATTTTCTACTTGAATTAATAGGTGTCGACAATAATACAAAACAATAGCTTTTTTTTTTTTTTGTTAACAGCACATTAGAATCTCTCCGAGTCCCAAGTTTGGCATACCTTCTTCCCTTCATTCTTCTCCCTCTCTGTTCTAGTCTTCTCTTTCGCACACCTCTGTCTTTCTTTCTGGATTTTCTTTACATTACCCGCTTCTTTCTCTATCCCATTTGGCCCTCACTTTCTCTCTTTATGTCCACACGCCCACACTCACACTCACACTCACATTCCAGCTAAAAAACACACAATGCCTCTCACTCTCCCCCACTTGCTCCTCCTCCTCCTCTTCTGCATCATTTCCACCACTCTCCCTCTTCCCTCTCCCTCCTATCCATACGGTAAGCTCCAAATTTTATTCCTCAACTCAGATATTTATACTCTCTTACCTTCTCTCACTCTAACATTCTCTCTCTCTCTCTCATTTCATCACAGGTTTCTCATACCACATCGACTGCGGCAGCCCCACCAACACGACTGACCCTTTCAACACCACCTGGCTCTCCGACCGCTTCTTCACCGGCGGCTCCACTGCCATCGTTTCCGAGCCCCTCCGCTTCCGCCACCCGCAAGAAAAAACCCTCCGCTTCTTCCCTATCTCCTCTGGCAAGAAAAACTGCTACTCCATCCCTCTCCCTCCCTCCCTTCCTCATCCCCAAACCGCTTCCTCCTCCGCACCTTCGTCGTCTACGACAACTACGACGGCAAGTCCCACCCTCCTTCCTTCGACGTCTCCGTTCACGGCACCGTCGTCTTCTCCTGGCGCTCCCCCTGGCCCCAATCCCTCGCCCGCGACGGCGCTTACTCCGACCTCTTCACCTCTTTCCCGTTCTCTGACAACGCCCTAATTTGCTTCTACAGCTTCGCCACCGACCCTCCGGTTATCTCCTCCCTCGAACTCTTCGCCGTCGATCCCAATTCTTACTATTCATCATCCATTGGCAACGACAATGTCATCCTCGTCAACTACGGCCGTCTCTCCTGCGGCTCCGATCAATGGGGCCCGGGCTTCACCAATGACGCCGACTGGTTCGGCCGGTCCTGGCAGTCCGATTCGGAATTCCGAACGAGAAATTCCGGTAAGGTAGTTGCGGTATCGACTAGGAATGACGTCAGGGGGACCAATCAGAAGCCGAATTACTTCCCGGCGAAGCTGTACCAGTCGGCGGTGACAATGGACGATGACGGCGGCGTGTTGGAGTACGAATTGAGCGTGGATGCGAAGCTGGATTACCTGTTGTGGCTGCATTTCGCGGAGATCGAAGCGAGGGTGAGGAGGGCGGGGGAGAGGGTGTTCGACGTGTTCATCAATGACGAGAATTCGACAAGGGTTGACATATACGAGCAGGTGGGGAGTTTCGCGGCGTTTACGTGGCATCACATGGTGAAGAATTTGAGTAGCAGTGTGTTGAGCGTGAAGCTTGTGGGTGTTGTGGGTGCGCCTCTCATCTGTGGGATTGAGAATTATGCTTTGGTCCCCAATGATCCTTCCACTGTTCCTCAACAAGGTGGGTAATCTAATCTTTGCTGAAATTTAGATTTTTTTTTTAATTTTTTTATTCCATGCAAATTTGGAAACTTGATGCCCAAAACGAATCTGATTTTGTTTTCTTCTTTTGGTGTCTTGTTAATAATTGTGTGTATGAATTGCTATTTTAATGGAAATTTAGTTAAGAAGGGGAGTTATGATTTGTGAATTTTGTGCAAATATAGTTACCAATTAATTAGGTGGTTTGTGTTTGATCTTTTTTTTTTTTGGGTAATAATAATTATTTGGAAATTCTGTTGACTGAAGAGCAACCACGCAAGAATTGTGATCACTGATTGACTGGGGGCTTTTTTTTTTTTTCTTTTTCCAGTGACTGCTATGAAAGCGTTGAAAGATTCACTTCGGGTTCCTGAGAGAATGGGTTGGAATGGTGATCCTTGTGCTCCTACTAATTGGGATGCTTGGGAGGGAGTTACCTGCCGTATGAGTAAGGATAATACTGCTCTTGTGATAAGTCAAATGTAAGCATTCCTTTCAGTTCTACTAAGTTATGTAATTGAGCTCCTAATTGGCTTTATGGAAGATAATTGGTGCTACGCATACAAGGAATCTTGCTTAAAAGGTCTCTTAATAATTGAGATGTCAAACTTTATGTGTAAGGTTAATGGTGGGGTAGGTTCCATCTGCTAAAAATAGAGATGGTGGGTGAATCTAAAGTATTCATGATATCTTGTTGCCATATCATTGTATCAGAAAGGTTTCTTATTCTTTTTTGTACAAAACTACAAATAGCATTTTCCTTGCATATAGATTATTCTGCCAATGACCTTTTGGGCTTATCAACAGTCCTTCCCGCTAAGAGCTTGGGTCGGTAATGGATTATGGGTTCAACACTTCAACTCCTATTCTACGAATGCATATTTAAATTTCTGATTTCTGAACACACACACACACAAGAAAAAAAAAAGAGGCAAAAAGGTGGAAGATCCAATTTGTTTCTCGTTAAGACAACAGTTGTTCTCCCTTCATTTAATTTACTTTCCTCTCCTAAAGCTTTGACTTTATCTTTGTTTCAATTTTCATTTCAGAGATCTGGGCAGTCAAGGCTTGAAAGGGTTCATAAGTGACCAGATTAGTCTTTTGTCAGACTTGGTAAGCCTGTAAGTATCAGCAGCCAAATGCTTATATATTCTAGACATCTTTCACATCATGTGGCTTAGATGTGTTGAGGTTAACATTGTAATAATATGTGGTAGAAAATATGCTAACTGACCTAGGTCTATAAATTTTCCCCTTGTTTTGAAGTGCTCTGTGGTTATGTATTCTAGCAATAGTCATAGTCTGCAGTTAATTTTATGTTCTGATTATATTTTGTTTGGTTTATCTATCCTTGTCTCTTTAATAAAAACAATTTGAATAATTCATTTTCAGTATGTCAGCTTTGGTACTTTCAACCAAACTTATTCTTTCATTGTGGTGGCTACACTAGTTACATTCTGATCTGCTAAACCATGTTGACAGAATCATGATGCACAGTAACACCTCTTTTGCATTATACCTGATGAACGAACACTATAACCAGTGCAACAATTTCAACGCATTATACTTAAAATTTTCTTAATTTGTTTGTGTCCTTAACATCGTCATCAGAATTCCTTCATTATTCTAGTGCGAGCCTCGATCTTATATTTACTTTCATCATTTATAAATTATAATTAAGTGTTGCTCTCTATATGCATATTGGCCACAATTTTGGATCCAGATGTCCATATATATTTGTAGTAGATCATTATTCATTAAGTTTATGCTTTCATCATGTGTTTTCCTAGACAAACTTGTGTATATTGGTACTAGTAACTTCTCTTTAATTATACAGGAACTTGAGTTCTAATTTGTTGGTGGGTGAAATACCTTCTGGACTTGGTCAAAAATCCCTGATACACTTGTAAGTTCAGGCTTTTTCTAGATGTTATGCAAAATGCTTTACAGAACTCAATTGAGTGGAGTACTTTATTTCATTAGTTGATATTCAGTTTCCAAGTTCTTAACCCACTGAAAAGTCATATTTTATAAGATATTTCTTCCATTTACTTTTGCCGTCGTACTGAATGTTGTAATGTATTCAGTCTATATGTTTTTCTTGCACATTTAAATTCTGGAGTCATTTATTGGTGTAAATGTTAGGATTCAGCTGTCTGATCTATATTAAAAATAAATCTAACCTTGTTATTTATTTAATATTTTCTTTGTTTTCTTTGTAATGCATGCTGTAGGGATTTGTCCAACAATCAGTTAACAGGCTCCATACCAGATAGTATAGCCTCTACAAGTTTGCAGCTTGTGTAAGTATCCACTGCATTATTTATTGTGACTGTCTTTTTCTTAAATGCCTAGATAAAGGTTGTGACAAAAAATTGATGCTGTTATTTTCTTTTTTCTGTTTTGCACGATGTCTTATTTTTTGGTACAAGGATGATGTCATATCCTACCTCCAGTTGTACCACTCATTTTCCCTGAAATAAAGTTTCTTTTTCTATCAAAAAATGGTGGTGCTGTAATGCTTTGTTTTGGTATGAACAAGTTTACAGTCGAGAGGAGGCTACCCCATTCCAAGGCCAGGGCATACCACAAGCCTTAGCAAAGGCTTACAGTGGTAATTACAGATCATCTACCAATGGGGGATTGCTGGCAACGGGAGTCAAATCAAAGCTTTACAAGCGAAGTGCTTCAATCTTCACCAGCTGAACCCACCCCCATTGGCATAATGCTTTGTGCCCTTATGAAGATTGTTTCAAGATTGGCATCAAGTTTTACAATTTGATTTCATGTCATCTTTCCAATTTCCGAGTTATTTTATTTAGTTAATTAGATTCCAGAAACTGTCTTGCTGTCAATATTTTTCACTGTATCTGGTGTTCTTGTTTAGTATGTCATTTGGATATCTTGAGGCTCTCTTTAGCAATCTCAATTTCCTTGATGTTCAAACTATGTTGGTGATATGTTCAGCAAGAAGTTTTTAAAGAATAGGTTACTGTAGTTAATTGTAAAATGACTTGCCATTTTTTTCTAATGTCTGATAGTTTGAGGGTTTGAGATCGATGGTTATATGAAAGTGACTGAGCAAACAGACAGTTTCATTGATATTGTGATCCTAGAACAAACAACTCAGGTTATAAGGTGATTTACTTGTAGATTAGTGTCACACTTTTGAACTACAACAACAACCAAGTCTTATCAACTAGGTGGGATCAGCTATATGGATCGAATCAAAAACCAAAATTCCAATAAGCCCACTTAAAGCAAGGTTGTTTTTAATTATTTCTCCTAAAGTTTTCTTCGCTCTTCCTTTACCTCTTTAGATCTTCCATTTGAACTGCTTTTCTCACTGGAGCCTCTTTTGAATGACCAAACTAGCTTAGGCAAGTTTCTGTCATGTTCTCCTATATATAAACTATGATCAAGTAAAATAGAGATGACTATCCAATAGATTCGATCTAAATGCAAAATTGCATCTTGCTGTTATGGCTTAAATGCATCCATAGAAGTGAAGAAAGATATAGATAATAGCTATTAACCCAAAAATGCTACCAAAAGATACTATTTAAAAGATAAAGGGTGCTAGAAATTGACTTTATTATTTCATTTGAAGGACTTCATTTTTATTCTTCTGTGTCTACCTTAGTATGTACCATGTTTGAAAAGAACTTATTGTCTTGTAATTTACAGTTCTATATTGTTAACAGTTCTATCTATTTTTGACTGCTGAAATTTTGTGTGGTAATAAACTCAAATAAGATGTAGTATAGTCCTAATAGCAAGAGTTTCTTAAAATATAAAGTTCAGAATGCAGAAATTTACTATCTGGGTAGTAGTCACTTATTGCCTTAATTAATTTATAATGTGGCCTTTCTATTCTGCTTTTCCTAATTTATATCATATTTTTTAATATTGCTTCTGCATTCGCAAAAAGCATGTCATTTAAAGTTGTCCTTATATTAGACTGTCAGGATTTTTATTTGCATGTTTCATTACAGCTTTAAAGTTGTCACTCTTTGTTATCTTATGAGACTGTTAAATGTGCGTTGAAATTTACTTGCACATTACTTCTCGATATTAAATTTAGTCTGGTTACTGCCGTCGTAGTGGATTTGCAGCTTCCGGATCAAAGTAATAAAAGCGGCATTTTAACTTTTTTGTAATTAGAAGAGTTAGTCAGCAGTGCATTAAACTGCATCTTAATATTAGTATTGTGAGAATGAAAAGCTGTTTATTGTGCTTAAAATGCCTTAGTCCTCAATGAAGCTGATTTTGGGGGTTGAAAGCTGAGATCATTCTATATATATCTTCCCTTTTAAAGTGGATGGTCATTGTAGAAAAGAAATAGTTGATAACACTTAATCTCTAGTGCAGTCTGAAATGGGTTCGTTTTATTGTCCTGATAGTATTTGCTTAATTCAGTTTGTTTTTCTAATCCATTTTATCATGCCAGGCTATTGAATGGTAACTTATTGGAAGGACGAGTGCCAGAGGAACTTTATTCGATTGGTGTGCATGGTGGAGCTATTGAGTACGTCACTTTAATCCGATAGCTTTACCCTAGTCAGGTTGTGCAATGTTGTGTTCAGATTGAAATATTGGATAACTACCATACATGATACTCCCTATTTGGCTTATTAGTTATTGCTGTGTCTGTCTGTTTTCTTTGAGTGTGTGTGTGTGTACATATCTAAACTAAACTGCAAGCAGAGCCACACTAGTCCCTTCTAGCTCAGGCTGTCATCTGTCATCAGCATTGAATGCTAAAATTAGCTTCAACACCTAATCTTACATGATGGTCCTTCTGCCCTGCCATCTCTCCCACTGTCTGTTGTTGCTTGCTTCTGATATATATAGCCATTTTTGGTGTAAGGCTGTCCAAGTTGTGTAATTCTTGTAAGCTGAAGTAAATTTGATGACTTACAAAATCTCTTCAACTTTGATTTACCCTCAATCTTTTTAAAGGATTGACTATGTGATGAGAACCCCACGGTTGACATGGCTAATGTGGCAAGGGGCATGGGACCCACGGGATTCACCAAAGTGTACGTGAGAAAATGCAAGAAGGGCCAAGCACATGATGAGGGGAATGTGGGGGAAAATGATGTAACTAACTCGCCTAGGAGTGAGGGAAAAATGTGAGTCATGCGGTTAGGGTTTGCATGAGAGTGGGGAAGGGAGTATATGAGGGAAAACGTGGGTGGAGAGAGGGAGGCTGGTATTGGGATTGGAATTGGGAGAGAACTAGGCACTCTCTAACTTGCCTATTATCTGTTCTGTTTCTTTCTTGTATTTCTTGGCTATTCACACTGAATCTGTCCTAGAAGAGATAAATAATACTACATTACCTAGTTGATTTCCCAACTGATTGTTAGTCTCTATCAATTGGTATCGAGCTCCAGGACCGGAGCTCTTATGGTAACCACGCGATCGTTAATGGAAGCAAGAGTAGACACCTTGGAACGTGACCTCCAGGAGTGGAGATTGGAGAATCGGGGTCAAATGGAGGAGCTCCGGCACTTGTTGACTCGGACCCAGAGGAGGCGAAGAGGGCGATCTCGCCCTCGTGACGATTCCATTTCCAGATGCGAATCGATCTCGCTCACGGCAAACGTCGCGGGAAGAAGATAGTCGCCTTCCGCGATACTACTCCCGAGGACGAAAACTGAAACTCCCAGTGTTCAACGGAGACGAGGCGTATGGGTGGTTAGTCCGGGTGGAGAGGTACTTTCGGTTGAACGAAGTGCGTGAGGCGGAGAAGTTAGATGTGGTGGTGATCGCGTTGGAAGGGCGTGCGCTGAATTGGTACCAGTGGTGGGAAGAGCAATCTACCGATCTGAGTTGGGAAGCGTTCAAGCAAGCGGTGATTCGTAGGTTTCAACCCGGATTAGTCCAGAATCTGTTGGGACCTCTGCTGAGCATTCGCCAATCAGGGACAGTGATGGAGTACCGCGAGCAGTTCGAGATGCTCATCGCGCCGTTGAGGAGAGAGGAGCGGGTGATGCTAGAGAGTATTTTCATCAACAGCCTGAAAGAGGAGATTCAGGCGGAACTCCGACTTCATGAATCGAGGTCTCTCTCGGAGTTGATGGATCGAGCGTTGCATATTGAGGACAAGAACGTGGCGACACAGAAGGGAAAAGGTGGGACGAAGGAGAAGGGAGATTGGGTGGACCGGGCTAGCAAGTAGAACCCTGGGTTGAGTTGGGAGTCGGGTCGGGCCAAACACTATAGTCCGAAGCCCAATTACAAACCAAGAGGCCCAAATGAACCCAAATCCACTGAAACAAAACATGAGCCTAAGATAGGGCAGCAGGGGGAAGAGAAGAAGCCCAGCAGCAGTTGAAGGCTCTCGCAGGAGGAGTTGAGGGAACTTAGTAGGAAGGGATTGTGCTTTAAATGTGGTGAGAAATGGGGCCCTGATCATGCATGTAAATTCATAAATTACCAATTGGTTCTATAGAAGGAAGACGAGGGAGAAGAGGAGGTCGAGCAGCCCCGTACAGAAGAGGAACTGGAAATGGAAGCCAATGTGCTGCAACTATCCTTGAAGAGCAAGGAGGGGTTGACTTCCAACCGATCCTTCAAGGTTAGGGGAATTATTAGTCAAAGACCAGTGCTGGTTTTGATCGATTCGGGTGCTACCAGCAATTTCATCCCTCAACAGTTGGTGAAGGAACTCTGTTTGGAGGTAGAAGACACTCCTGAATATTTTGTGGAGGTAGGCACGGGTGAAAGGGTGAGTAACAGAGGAGTGTGTACTGATGTGAGTCTGGAAATACAGGGGGTAGAAATGAAGCAACACTTCTTCATCATGGAGTTAGGGGGCACAAAAGTGATACTGGGAATGGACTGGCTTGCTAGCTTGGGAGACGTTAAGGCCAACTTCAAGCAATTGCTCATTAGGTGGAAGGAAGGAAACAGGAAATACTTGATCAAGGGAGATCCCTCTCTGTGCAAGAACCAAGCTTCATGGAAGGCAATGCTAAAAGCAATCCAAGATGAAGGGGAAGCCTACTTAATTCAGTATCAACACTTAGCAAGCCTTCAAACGGTGTCACCGGAGGGATTGGAGAATGTAGAGGAGATCTTGGAGGCTTATGGGGATATTTTCAATGAACCAGGAGGACTACCACCCAAGAGGGAGCAAGATCATGCCATACTGCTCAAGACTGGATCACCTATCCCCAATATCCGTCCTTACAGGTACCCTCACTATCAGAAAAATGAGAAAAAATTGTAAAAGAGATGCTTCAGGCTGGGATCATCAGACCCAGCATAAGTCCTTTTTCAAGCCCTGTAATTTTGGTGAAAGAGAAAGATGGAGGGTGGCGATTTTGTGTGGATTACAGGGCATTGAACAGCTAACAGTTTCGGATAAATTTCCCATCCCTATCATTGATGAGCTGCATGATGAGATAGGGGCAGCAGTGATCTTTTCCAAGTTAGGTCTTAAGTCTGGGTACCATCAAATTCGGATGAAAGAGGAGGACATTCCTAAAACAACACTTAGGACTCATGAGGGACACTATGAGTACCTTGTTATGCCGTTCGGATTGACAAATGCGCCATCCACCTTCTAAGCTCTCATGAACAGTATCCTTAAACCATTTTTGAGAAGGTTTGTGTTGGTATTTTTTGACGACATCCTTATTTACAGCAGAGATGTAGAAAGTCATAGGCAGCACCTACACAAGTCTTTTAATTAAGGAAAATAAGCTCTTTGCCAACAAAAAAAAGTGCAATTTTGCTCACCACAAATGGAATATTTGGGACACTTAATTTCTGCAGGAGGGGTAGCGGTGACCCAAACAAAATTGTCGCCATGGTGGGTGGCCGCCCAAGAGACGTGAAGGGATTGAGAGGCTTCTTGGGACTTACAGGGTATTACAGAGATTTGTGAGGAATTATGGGAAGATTGCATGGCCACTAACACAACAACTTAAGAAGGAGAACTTTAAATGGGGAGAAGAAGCTCAGGGAGCTTTTGAACAATTGAAGACAGCCATGACCACTCTCCCGCTTTGGTACATGCACGATTTTGAGAAGCATTTTATTTTAGAGACCGATGCTTCAGGGAAGGGAATTGGTGCCGTGCTCATGCAAGATGGAAGGCCTGTCGCATACATGAGTCAAACACTATCCAGGAGGGCACAATGTAAATCGGTGTATGAGAGGGAGTTGATGGCAATCGTGTTAGCTGTCCAAAAGTGACGACATTATCTATTGGGGAGGCATTTCACCATTCACACCGACCAAAAGAGCTTGAAATTCTTGGTGATCAAAGGCTTATGGGGAGGAGCAGCAAAAATGGGTCTCTAAGCTCTTAGGATTTGACTTTGAGATCAAGTATAAACCCGAGAAGGAGAATAGGGTGGCCGATGCTCATGTCCGAAAAGTGCAATTCACAAAGACTTGTCACGGTTCAACCGCAAGGATTGGGGAGGACTTGAAGAAGAGGTTCAAGCCGATGAGAAGTTGAGAGGAATAATACAAGACTTGGTAAGTGATTCTGATGCACATCCTGGGTATATGTTGAAACAGGGGAGATTGTACTACAAAGGGAGGATAGTGATCCCTAAGGATTCCCCAAGAATTCTCAATTTACTACAAGAATTCCATGATTCAGCTGCAGGGGGACACTCGGGATTCTTCAGGACATATAAGAGGGTGGCCGGAATAGTGTTTTGGGAGGGTATGAAGGGGAGAATCCAAAAATATGTGCAGGAATGCAACATTTGCCAAAGAAACAAATACCAAGCTCTAAGTCCTGGGGGGTTACTGCAGCCCCTCCCTATTCCAACCCAAGTATGGAGCGATATCTCTATGGACTTCATAGGAGGACTCCCTAAAGCAATGGGGTCAGACACTATATTTATGGTGGTAGATAGGCTCACAAAATATGCACATTTTATGGCTATGGCTCACCCTTATACAGCAAAGGATGTTGCTGAGATTTTCTTGAAGGAAGTGGTGAAACTTCATGGGTTCCCTACATCCATTGTGTCTGACAGGAACAGGGTGTTCATAAGCTCTTTCTGGACTGAATTATTCAAGCTTTCTGGCACTAAATTGAAATACAGTTCCTCTTACCACCCCCAAACTGACTGGCAGACCGAAGTGGTGAATCGTTGCCTTGAAACTTACTTGCGGTGCATTGCAGGAGCAAAGCCAAAGCAGTGGCCAAAGTGGCTATGTTGGGCAGAGTTTTGGTATAATACCAACTACCACTCGGCTATAAAGATGACTCCATTTGAGGCCTTGTATGGGAGAAAACCACCAGCGGTATTAAAAGGGGATACAAGGGTGACACCGGTAGATGAGGTACAGCAGCTGACAGTTGAAAGAAACCATATGCTGGATGAGTTGAGGCAGCAGCTAGCTAAAACACAGAATCGCATGAAACAGCAAGCAGATCAACATCGCAGGGAAGTAGATTTCCAAGTGGGGGAGCATGTCTATTTGAAGATTCAACCCTACAAGTTGAAGCAATTGGCTAAGAGGATCAATCAAAAGCTTAGTCCAAGGTATTATGGTCCTTATGAGGTGATGGAAAAGATCGGAACAGCAGCTTACAGGCTTAAATTACCAGCTGATAGCAGGGTGCATCCTGTTTTTCATGCCTCCCTGTTAAAGAAAGCCGTGACTGCTGCCACCCCTGTGCAGCCCCTACCTTCTTGCTTGGCCGAGGACTGGGAGTTACAAGCCCAACCTGAGGAAGCTATAGCTGTTCGGAAGAATGTTCAGGGCCAGCTGGAGGTGTTGATTAAATGGAAAGAATTGCCTCCTTGTGATAATTCTTGGGAATTATGGGAGGAAATTCAAGAGCAATTCCCTGAGCTTCACCTTGAGGACAAGGTGAGTTTTGAAGGGGGGGTATTGATGAGAACCCCACGGTTGACATGGCTGATGTGGCAAGGGGCATGGGACCCACGGGATTCACCAAAGTGTACGTGAGAAAACGCAAGAAGGGCCAGGCACATGATGAGGGGAATGTGGGGGAAAATGATGTAACTAACTCTGCCTAGCTGGCAGAGTGAGGGGAGAAAATGTGAGTCATGCGGTTAGGCTGCATGAGAGTGGGGAAGGGAGTATATGAGGGAAAACGTGGGTGGAGAGAGGGAGGCTGGTATTGGGATTGGAATTGGGAGAGAACTAGGCACTCTCTAACTTGCCTATTATCTGTTCTGTTTCTTTCTTGTATTTCTTGGCTATTCACACTGAATCTGTCCTAGAAGAGATAAATAATACTACATTACCTAGTTGATTTCCCAACTGATTGTTAGTCTCTATCACTATGTAATAGTTGTGATTCAGCCTTTGTTTGTTATACTGGAAAATATGCATATAAAGTGGCAGTGATCGGATGATACCCCATTGCAAACCTGAGTTTTACATGGATTTTGTCCATCTGGGGAATTATTCAACATTAGTCGTTACCTAATTTGCTAGGAGTGTAATAGGTACAAAAGTAGCATATCACCCAAGGATTACTTGCTACTGTGCATTTATCCAAGGTGCAGTTAAATTGTATTTGTATAATTCAATGAGGAATAATCTCTTTTCCCTATTCATTTTGATTTGTTTTTTGCTCAGTCTCTCTGGTAACAAAGGTTTGTGCGGTGTACCATCTCTGCCAGCATGTCCTATGTTTTGGGAGAACGGCAAATTATCTACTCAGGGTAAAATTGCAATAGGCTTGTCATGTCTTTTTGTTTTCTGTGTGGTACTGCTGCTGGTCTATATCTACATCAGGAGGAGAAGGAATGATTATGACTTTGCTCTGCCTCATGAATTAACATGTAAGTGTGATTTCAATAAGATTCTTTTCTCTTGCTTTATTTATTTCTTCGGGCTAATTTTGGTATTGCCTTATTCACTTTACTGGTGTAGGAGCTTCTCTATTCTGTTACTTTTTAGATTGCATATAAAATATTCACTTATAAATAGAGTTTAAAACCTTTCCTACTATTGTTAAACAAGTGCCACATCATTGTGGTAAGACAGTTTAATTGTTTTTCAAATGGTGGCAGAATATGATTCACTGATGGAAAAGTAAAACTATTTACATTTTCAGTGAATCAAAATTAAATCCTTATTAAAGAAAATAGGATTTATTTGTATGTGGTATTTTTATTTGTGTTTCTTGTATGGCTGCTTCTATAACACACTATAGAGTTATAATGTATGAATACACTAATATATTCATTGTTAATTTTGTGTGTACACGTCGACAATTATGATTATAATATTATTTTATATTTTTATCCTTACTTTTTTTTATAACTATTTTCATGTAGATAAGTCAATGGTAAAGATAATATAGTGTATTAATACCATAGTAGTCAATCTCAGATCGTGGTGCGTAGCAGCCAACCCCAAAAACGCTACAGCGGTAAGAATAGGGGATATAAATCAAATAATTTGTAATACACATATATGTTCAAAAATCAAAGTGTACTCAAAATTTAAGACAAATTCATCATTAATAATCAAGAGTCATATCTTAAAGACACAAACATCACTAATTAACAAAAAGAACTCAAATTAAAATGAAAAAAAAATGGGAATATGGTCTGATAAGCTGCGAAGGTCATCAAAAAACATATCACTAGGAGAATGGGTCTGAGAAGTGGAAACAGAGGCCTTCAGGAACAGAGGTTTGAACTGAATGCTACAGGAACAGAGCAGGAACAGAGCTGCAAACAGTGCGTACAGGAAAGGGGCTGCCGGAAAAGCCTGTGGCTCCTGGAAAATACCCGGGTATGGCCAGAAATCACATCTCGGAGAAGCCTAGAAGCTGTGTTTTATCGAAGAAGAGGGGAGGTGGGATCTGGGTTCTATTGATGAAATGAAGAGAAATGAACCCTAAATCCTCTTGATGCAGAAAAGGATTGAAATCCTAAAATTAACCCTAAGTTAAACTTGACTTGTCGAAGAGGGGTGGAGCAGAATTGGTTTTTTGCCCTGTGAGGTGTAGTGGCTGTGACTCCCAAGAAACGGCCGCAATCGCGTTCGCAATTCCCGCTCCTTAAAAATGTGACGCGATGGAAGGCCTGTACAATGGCGCTGCTATTGTGCGCTATTGACTACCCTGATTAATACACTATACTTTGATAGTATATTGTAGAATTGGCGTGCTTGTACTGACAAATCTGGTTTCACTTGGGCCGTTATGTGTGTCATTCTAGTCATCTTCCATTATTTATTGAAGGTGGTAGTGTTACTTTTTTTTTTCTTTTTTGGGGGGCGGGGTGTGGGGGTACAAGTAAGGGTGAAAACAGGTCAGACCAGGCTTTGCCTTAAACAAGTCTGACTTGTATCCCAATTATAAGGCTTGAGTCTGGCCTATGAGCTTGTAATAGACTAATTTTTAAGGCCTGATCTGACCTTTTTAAAAACCTAACTTGACCTGAAAGCCTAATTAAGGGCCTACTTTGTAATGAGACCTTTAAATAGACTAACAGACCTACTTTTAAATAGGTTAATATGTCTTTATATAGGCTAATAGACCTACTTTTAAATATGTCAACATGTCATTTACATAGGCTAACAGACCTAAGTCTTGAAATAGATCAATGAGTCTACTTAAGGCCAATAGATCTTTGTTATAACTTAACACTCACCTTCTAATTTGATAGACGATCATCACTTTTTTAGTCTAGTCTTTGGTCGATGTAGGACTTGGAGATATATCAAATTGCAAAATTATTAGAGGCATATATCTCCAAATCTCACATTAACCAAAGATTAGAGCAAGAAAGCGATGAACATCTATAAAAGTAGGAGGTGAATGTTAACTTATTATTTTCATTCTAATAAATATATTAATAAATATGTTATTTCTATTCTAACTTACTAACTTAGGTTTTAGTTATTGATTTTTATTAAAATTTAATTAAAAAATATATTAATATATTATTATAAATAAATAATTATAATTATAATTTATAATTATTATATAATAATATATATTATATTATATATAGTTAAACAGGTCAGACCGACTTGCTAGACTTAAAAAGACCTATTAGAAGGCTTGAGATTTGGCCTTTTTAGTTAAATAGTCTTTTAAAAAAATTTTGGCCTAACTTGTTTAGTAAACAGGTCAGGTCAGGCCCTAGGCCCCTAACGGGCAACCTAGCCTATTTCCGCGCCTAGGTACAAGAAAAGTTGCATTTTAGTGTATACTTGTTCTAGATTTTCCAAAGGCCAAAATCTCGTGCCAGTTGACCATGGTTTGAAATATGTGCACAATCAATGTTTAGATTAAAAAAAAAGGTAAGTTCTGCATCGCAGAATTGATTTTAGGTTCAAAAATTGAGAAGCAACTTCCAGAATCAATTCTGGACACTGAACCCAGTATTTTTCCAACCATATTCCTACAGTTAGCACATAATTTCAACAAGGTTCAATAATTCTCCAAAAATATCTTTACAATTATACTTGAAAATTATTCTACTTTTTGAGATTAGAACAATTTCAAAAGTTCAATATAAATTATCTGACAATCAATTTTTTTAACCCGAGTTGTTTTACAATCTTACTCAAACTAGAAGATACTCTTATATACTAAAAGTTGGCTATGAGAATCTGATACAAACCTTGAGAGAACCACACCACGAAAGCTGGTCATGGTAGCAAGAGAGCCCAAGGCCATATAAACCACACATTGGATTCCCATACTTTTGATGTAAGACTTAAGTCCAATACTTCGCAATTGGATCTTAACATTTCACCACGCTCTGTAGCCCCGACGCTCACGCAACACAAGCTGGCTGAGTACTAGCCCCTTGACTAGTCCCAGGCTGAGAGACATGGTAGAAGGTTCTGATATCAATTGATACAAACTTTGGGAGAATCAGACCACAAAAGCTAACAATTGTAATGGGAGAGCTCAAAGCCATATAAACCCTACATTGGAATCTCATACTTCTGATGTTGAACTCAAGTTCCATACCTTGTAATTGGATCCTGTTGAAATAGTGTCTAGATTCATTGTATAAGCTAACTAAATCATGACCAAATCATGTAATTACAATAATTAGGATCTTTTGTAATCTTTGTATTTATTATAATAACTATATAATTTAGCCTCCGTTGTATAATTCAGATACGGTTTTCTTCATGTCTTTCTCTTTTCTCTCTTTCAACATGGTATCTAGTGTCAACGGAATTAATGGCATAGCAAATTGTATGGGATTGCACATTTATTTGTAACAATTACTCTCTTAATTAGGATAATTAGCTGTAAATGTATATATGGCAGTTTAGCTATTTTATTGGGCGACAGATTGTAATTAAAGTGTATTTATATGAGAAATCTCCATGAGGAGAAGACACAGTTTTTGGTCTGACCTTTTCAGAGTTTAACATGGTATCACACTAGGTTTCGATCCAAGAACCTAGTCTGCATTTCTTTCCTTGTTTTTTCAGCCCGTCCAAGTTTCAAGATCCTGTTTCACTTCTCTCCAAGTCCTCGTTTTTTTCTGTTTCTTGGTCATTTCTTTCACAATCCAGATTACCATCCCTTTCGGTTTCACCTCCTATTTCCCTTGTTCCATGTCTACCGAAAAGTATGATGTCCTCTTGGTTCGCCTTAATGGCAAAAACTACTCAGCTTGGGCATTCCAATTCCAGATTTTTGTCACAGGAAAAGACTTGTGGGGTCATGTAGATGGCAGCACTCCCGTCCCGACAAAGGAAAAGATAAGGTTGAACACGCCAAATGGACAGTCAAAGATGCTCAAGTCATGGCCTGGATCCTAGGCTCTGTTGACCCCAACATTGTCCTGAATCTTCGGCCTTACAAGACAGCAACCAAAATGTGGAATTACTTGAAGAAGGTCTACAGTCAGAACAACGAAGCTCGAAGGTTCCAGCTTGAGCACGACATCGCTACCTTTAAACAGGATAATCTCTCCATCTCTCGATTTTTACTCTCAATTCATGAATCTTTGGGCTGAATACACTGATATAGTTTATGCGGACTTGACTTCTGAAGGCCTCAGTTCTGTCCAAACAGTTCATGAAACTACTAAACGAGATCAATTTCTTATGAAATTGAGATCTGATTTTGAAGGTATTCGGTCCAATCTCATGCATAGAAACCCTGTACCATCACTGGATGCATGTTTCAATGATCTGTTACGTGAAGAACAACGCCTCCTTACACAGTCCATCATTGAAGATCAAAAATCAACTACTGTTCCAGTAGCATATGTGGCCCGAGGAAAGTCAAGAAGCCATGACCTAACTGCTGTTCAGTGTTTCTGTTGCAAACAATTTGGACATTATGCTTCTAACTGTCCAAAAAAATTCTGCAACTACTGCAAAAAGGATGGACATATCATTAAGGAATGCCCCATACGGCCACCAAAGCGAAATGTCACAGCTTTTACAACCTCGGTTGATTCATCTGTTCCTAATAATCCAGAACCTGTTCAACCATATGCTCCTCATCCTACTCCAACTGTGACCCCTGAAATGGTTCAACAAATGATCATTTCGGCATTCTCTGCTTTAGGATTCTCGGTAAATCCTCTTCCCTTGGTACTTTGATTCGGGGGCTTCCAACCACATGACCAACAATGCTCAATTTCTTACTAATATCAAAAAATATCTTGGAGACCTCAAGATACATACCGCTGCTGGAAATCCTTTGCCTATCACAGCACTGGTGATATTTCTCCATCTCTGACCAATGTTTTTGTCTCTCCTGGTCTCACTAGTAATCTCATTTCAGTTGGTCAATTAGTTGAAAACGATTGTCAAGTACAATTCTCACACTCTGGTTGTCTTGTGCAGGATCAACACTCGGGGAAGATAATCGCGAAGGGGCCTAAAGTTGGACGTCTTTTCCCAATCCATTTCTCATTGCCTCCAAGTCTTTCCTTGCCTTTAGTTTCTTGTAATTCTGCTATTGTTGATTACCAAGTGTGGCATAAGCGTCTTGGCCATCCAAACGCAAATGTACTTCATGACTTGCTAAAATCTACTGTTCTTGGAAATAAACACAATCCATCTCTTAATGCTGTTCACTTTGATTGTCTTCCTTGTAAACTTGGTAAAAGTAAAATACTGCCTTTTCCAACACATTGCTAATGTAACACAACCTTTTGAAATCATCCACAGTGATGTTTGGGGCGTGGCACCTTATATCTCATGCTAATTACAAATATTTTATGACTTTTATTGATGATTATAGTCGTTTCACTTGGGTCTATTTTCTGCGATCAAAAGATGAAGTCTTTTCCACTTTCAAATTTTTTCATGCTTTTGTTCAGACCCAATTTTCATCAAAAATAAAAATATTTCGCTCTGATAATGGGGGGGAATACATGTCACACTCATTTCAGGAATTCCTGCAATCCAATGGCATTATCTCTCAAAGGTCATGCCCCTCAACTCCACAACAAAATGGGGTAGCGGAAAGAAAAAATCGCCATTTGCTTGATGTTGTCCGCACCCTTTTGCTGGAGTCTCATGTGCCATCACGGTTTTGGTGTGAAGCCCTTTCCACTGCAGTTCATCTTATCAACTGTTTGCCATCTCCATCAATAGGTAATGAATCCCCTTTCACTCGATTATATGGTCACCTACCCAATTACTCCACTCTTCGTATCTTTGGTTGTGTGTGTTATGTCCATCTTCCTCCAAGAGAACGCACCAAGCTCACTGCACAATCTGTTCAATGTGCCTTTCTTGGATATTCTCCTCATCAAAAAGGCTTTCTATGTTATGATCCTAACATCCGTAGGATTCGAGTATCTAGAAATGTCATCTTCCAAGAAAATATATACTTTTTTGCATCACATCATGACCTTACCTCTCCTCCGATTTCTGTTTTGCCATTGTTTTCTAACTCTCATACAGGAGAACCATCTTCTAAACCTTTCTTGACCTACAAAAGACGTAGCACTGCCACTCCAAATCAGCCAACAGAACCTCAAGGGCCCCCTCAAGATAATTCCTTGGCTGCTGATCCAGTAGAAGAACCAGAACCAGCTCCTCTGAGACGCAGCTCACGCGTTATTAAGCCCCCAGAAAGGTATATACATTCCATGACAGCATCATTATCCTCTATTCCTATTCCTTCCTCTTATAAACAGGCCATGGAGAATGCATGTTGGCAGAAAGCTATTGAAACTGAACTTCTAGCCTTGGAAGAAAATCAAACATGGGATATAGTCCAGTGTCCCTCATCTGTTAAGCCCTTAAGCAGCAAGTTTGTGTTCTCTATAAAGCTGCATTCGGATGGATCCATAGATCGTTACAAAGCTCGTTTGGTTGTGCTTGGAAATAAGCAACAATATGGACTAGACTATGATGAGACTTTTGCACCGGTCGCCAAGATGACAACCGTGCGCACTATTCTTGCTATTGCTGCCTCACAATCTTGGCCACTACATCAAATGGATGTCAAAAACGCATTCCTCCACGGTGACCTTCAGGAGGAAGTTTACATCAAGCTTCCTAATGGTATGCCTACACCTTCACCTAATACTGTTTGCAAACTAAAACGCTCTTTATATGGATTGAAACAGGCACCAAGAGTATGGTTTGAAAAGTTTCGATCCACACTACTTGGTTTTCAATTCACTCAAAGTCAGTATGATCCCTCTCTTTTCCTACAAAGGACTCCTCAAGGCATCGTGGTGCTTCTTGTTTATGTGGATGACATTGTGGTCACTGGTTCAGATCAAGATGCTGTTTCTAGAATAAAAAATCTGCTGCATTCAACTTTTCAGATGAAAGACTTAGGCCATCTCACTTATTTCTTGGGTTTAGAGGTGCATTATCATCACGAAGGCATTTCTCTATGTCAACAAAAGTATATTACAGACTTGGTCCAGCTAGCTGGACTCACAACTGCAACCTCTGTTGACACTCCCATGGAAGTTAATGTTAAATATAGAAGAGATGAAGGTGACCTTCTTGATGATCCCACTCACTATCGCAAGCTCGTAGGAAGTCTCATCTATCTAACTATCACTCGCCCAGATATTTCTTTTGCTGTACACACCGTGAGTAAGTTCATGCAATCTCCAAGGCATTTGCATCTTTCAGTAGTACAACGAATCATTAGATACCTCCTCGGCACCCCAAACCGTGGTCTGTTTTTTCCTGCTGATTCATCCATCCAACTCCAAGCATATAGTGATGCTGATTGGGCTGGATGTCCAGACACACACGAAAATCTACTACCGCAATGGGTGTATGTTCCTAGGGAATGCTCCTATTTCATGGAAATGTAAGAAACAAGATTCAATCTCAAAGTCTTCCACTGAAGCCGAATATCGCGCAATGTCTGCCGCTTGTTCTCGAAATAATATGGCTGCGTGGTCTCCTCACGAACTTGATTCTCTCAAGCACAACCAACTCCGCCGCATGCATGCGACAACACCAAGCATACGATTGCGGCAAATCCGCTTACCACGAACGGACTAAACACATCGAGGTTGACTGTCACTCTATTCGAGAAGCCTATGATCGAAGAGTCATCAGTCTACCGCACGTCTCAACATCCGTTCAAATAGCTGACATTTTCACTAAAACATTGACACGTCAGCGCCACAGTTTTCTACTTGGCAAATTGATGCTAGTGGATTTCCGGGCATCAATTTGAGGGGGGGTGTCAACGGAATTAATGGCATAGCAAATTGTATGGGATTGCACATTTATTTGTAACAATTACTCTCTTAATTAGGATAATTAGCTGTAAATGTATATATGGCAGTTTAGCTATTTTATTGGGCGACAGATTGTAATTAAAGTGTATTTATATGAGAAATCTCCATGAGGAGAAGACACAGTTTTTGGTCTGACCTTTTCAGAGTTTAACATCTAGAGCCTAAAGAGAGGCAATCTTAGAACTGTACACGCCCAGTGAACCCACTGTTCTCTAGTGAAATTTTTTTTTCGGTGAAATCGTGTTTCCACTCCGGTTTGCCGACCTTTCTCCTCTTGTTGTGTCCTTTTTCCAACAGAACCATCTCCTTTGTTGCTGTTCGCCACTGCCTGCTGTTGTATGCTGTCGTCAGTAGCCGTCCGCCACTGTCATTGAACTTTTTGGCGACCTTTCTGGCCGGTGACCCCACCATTGGAATTGTCTCTCCCTGTTCGGCCAGAACTTAGACACCCGAGCCTAGAAGCCCCACGACGCGCCTACAAGCTCTGTCACAAGTTTCGACGCATAGCTCCACACGTTGCTTTTTGACCGGCACGTGGGCCACCACCTCCAACCGCCGTTTGTAGCGCCGTGTTCGCCCTTCTCTCCTCTTACCGGATTTGCCCTTGCCTTTTGTGTTCGTGACCGTTTGTCGCGACTCCTTTTTGAATTGGTGCATTCAGGTACTGTTTGGTTGTTTTTTGGCACTTTATGTTCTGATCTATGACCCCCACTGCTTTGACAAACACCGTAGACTCATTAGCCCAGCCAAGACCATCTCGAGCTGAGTATGCAAATTTTTCAGTGGTTTGCACAACGTAAGTCCTCTGGTTCCTCTGCTCCAACAGATGCCTATGCTGACTTTCTGAAGTGGTTTGAGCAATGTCAAACCTCTAGTTCCATTGCCTCTGTTATACATATTAGTACTTCAACTGCTTGTCTCTCTTGTTCCCCATCCATTGGTACTTGGGTTCTTGATTCTGGTGTGACTGACCACATTTCTGATAATAAAACTCTTTTCTCCAACCTTTCTCACAATGGTTATTTTCCTATTGTCACTTTAGCAAATGGTTCCTAGTCCCAATCCCAAGGGATTAGCACTGCCCATCCCCTCCCTTCCTTTTTAAGTAGACTCTGTCCTTTATGTTCCTGGGTCTCCTTTTAATTTGCTTTCCATTAGTCGTTTGACTCAGTCTCTTGATTATATAATTACCTTTACTAAAGACATTGTTATTCTGCAGGACTGGAGTTCGGGTCGGATACTTGGCACCGAATGCATGGCCTCTACCAGCTCTCCAACTCGTGTTTGTGCTGTCAAGGATTCCCCACTCACCATCCATGCACAGTTGAGTCATCCTAGCCTTCCCAAACTACAAAAATTGGTATCCAACCTCTCTAAGTTGTCGACTTTCTCTTGTGAGTCATGTCAACTAGGAAAACACACCTTTAGTTCGTTTCCCGATAAAGTCAGCAGTCGAGTGTCATCTCCTTTTGTTTTAGTACATTTTTGATGTTTGAGGTCCCAGTTGTACTGTTTCTACTCTAGGGTCCAGATGTTTTGTCACTTTCATTGATGATTACTCTCACTACACTTGGTTATTTTTTATGCAAAATCGGTTTGTGTTGTTTCCAATATTTCAGAATTTATCAAGAAATTAAAACTCAATTTGGTGTTCCTATATGTAGTTTGCGTAGTGATAATGCCCGTGACCATTTGTTTCAACCATTTCAATCCTTTGTGGCTTCTCACAACATTCTTCACCAAACTTTTTGTGCCTATACCCCTCAACAAAATGGGGTTACTGAATGTAAAAACCGACATCTCGTAGAAACAACTCAGACCCTTTTACTTCATTGTAATGTTCCTTTTCGCTTCTGAGGCGATGCAGTTCTTACTGCCTGTTATCTGATTAACCACATGCTCTCTTATGTGCTTGATCACCAAGTCCGTTACTTTGTTTTATATCTCCATTAACCTCTGCATTCCCTACCACCTCGTATATTTGGGTCTATATGTTTTGTTCATAATCTCACTCCTAGTTTTGATAAACTTTCTGCCTGATCTATTAAGTGTGTTTTTGTTGGTTACACTCGGTTCCAAAAGGGTTATCGTTGTTTTTCCTCTGATCTCTGACGTTACCTTGTTTCGGCTAATGTTACCTTCTTTGAATCTGTTCTCTTTTTCCAGTTTCCTTCCTCGACTATTGAGCTTATCTCTGAAGTCTTACTTGTTCCTCTTTCTCTTATCACTGTTGAGTCTGATATACCTCCGACCCCCATGTCGAGCAACCCACCACTACTATTCGCCCCTTCTGGGTCTATCATCGTCGGCCACAGCCACCTCCACTACCCTTACCTCTATCAGAAGTTGCAAAGGTCAATGTGGACTCTCCTCTGTCACCAATTCCTTTACCAGCTCCGGCGCTACCTCTTGAGCTTGACCTTCCTATTACTCTCCGAAAAGGTATACGGTTTACTCGTAACCCTTCTCCTTACTAATGTTACTTTGAGTTATATCTTGTTCGCATTATGCTTGTCTTTCTTCCTTGTCTTCTGTGTCTATTTCTAACTTTCCAGGTGACGCTTTATCTCATCCTGAGTGGAGACAAGCTATGATCAATGAGATGTGTGGCCTTTAGAGCAATGGCAAGGTTGACCTTGATGACAAGATTGATGGCCTCAAGGCTCGTCTAGTGGCAAAAGGGTATACCCAGATTTTTGGCTTGGATTATGGGGATACTTTCTCACCCTTGGCAAAGATGGCTTTGGTTCGACTTTTTCTGTCTATGGCTGCTATTCGCCACTGGCCCCTTCATCAGTTGGACATCAAGAATGTTTTTTTCCATGGTGATCTAGAAGAAGAGGTTTATATGGAGCAACCACTAGGTTTGTTGCTTAGGAGGAGTCTTCTGGACTAGTTTGTCGTCTTCACAAATCTTTGTATGGCCTTAAATAGTCTCTTAAGGCTTGGTTTGGCCAATTTAGTAGTTCAGCAATTTAGTATGACACAGAGTGAGACTGACCACTGTGTCTTCTATCGCCATTCAACTTAAGGGTGTATCTATTTGATTGTGTATGTCGACTACATTGTTATCATTGACACTGATCACCATGGCATAATTCAGGTAAAACAATATCTTGGTCATCACTTTTAGACCAAAGACCTTGGCAAACTTCGATACTTCTTGGGAATAGAGGTGATGTAATCCAATGATGGTATAGTAATTTCACAGAGGAAGTATGCCATGGACATTCTTGAGGAAACATGTCTGTTGAATGCAAAGCCTGTTGACACTCCTATGGATCCGAATGCTAAACTTCTACCAAATCAAGGGGAGCTACTCTCAAATCCAGGAAGATACAGAAGATTAGTTGGAAAATCAAACTACCCACTGTTACCCGTCCTGACATTTCTTTTGCAGTTAGTGTGGTAAGTCGGTTTCTAAATTAACCTTGTGATGCACATTAGGATGCAATGACTCGCATCCTAAAGTATATTAAATGAGCTCCTGGAAGAGGCCTTGTTTATGAAGATAAGGGTCACACTCAAATTGTTGGATACTCAGATGCTGATTGGGCTAGTTCTCATCTTGATAGAAGATCCACTTTTGGGTATTGTGTATTCACTGAGGGTAATTTGATATCTTGGAAGCGTAAGAAACAAAATGTGGTCGCAAAATCAAGTGTTAAATCAGAATATCGAGTCATGGGCTTAGCTACGGTTAAAACCAGTGTTATCAAAAGGCGGTTATTGGCGGGGCAAAAATCGGGCAGAACACCATAGGTGGTTATGACGGCCGCCATGGAGAATTTGACTTTGATTATAAGTAACATAATGTCATAAATGTATATCCTATATAGTTCAAATTATATATAACAATTATACTTTTGGTGAATGTTATTTCTTAGAATATATTTCTAATTTTATTATTATTGATATATGTTATTAGTTTTTTTTTTAGTATTTTGTGTGTGTGTGTGTGTATATATATATATATATATATAACCGCCATTAACCGCAACACCATCCGCCATATTTGTATGGCGGATTTTTGGTTTTCCATCATCAACAGCCATCCGCCATTAATAACACTAGTTAAAACAACTACTTAAAGAGCTTCGATTTGAGGAGATTATGCAAATGACACTCATTTGTAACAATCAAGCTGTATTGCATATTGCCTCTAATTCAGTTTTTTATGAAAGGACCAAACATATTAAGATAGACTGTCATTTTATTAGAGAAAAAATCATATCCTGAGACATCACCACTAGCTTTGTTAATTCAAATGATCAATTGACAGATGTTTTTACTAAGTCTTTGAGAGGTCTTCGGATAAGTTATATTTGTAACAAGCTTGGTGCATATGACCTATATGCTCTAGCTTGAGAGAGAGTGTTGAAATAGTGTCTAGATTCATTGTTGAGGTTAACTAAATAATAACTAAATCATGTAATTACGATAATTAGGATCTTTTGTAATATTTGTATTTATTATAATAACTCTATATAATCCAGTCTCTGTTGTGTAATTTAGACATGGTTTTTTGCATTTGTCTCTCTCTTTTCTCTCTTTCAACATATCCTAAAGAATCACAATAGAAAATAATCAAGATTCAAAACTAAAAGTTGGCTATGAGACTCATAATAGAAAATAATCAAGATTCAAGATCTTTCACATTAATTCTCATTTTCCTGTCAATCCATCTTAATTTTAGTTCCCACACCATTCTACACTTCGCTTTCTCCTACTCATCAAAATAAATTGGTAATTTCTCTCTTTTGGACTATGGCATTTTGTAATTTCTGTAAAGCAGATAACCCATCATATTGTCTTTGTCTTCTATCAGTGCCTTTTGACGAATGTCCTTGATCTAAATCAAGTCTTTCCTGCCTACACGTATAATACACACTTATCTAGATGTGTGCGTGTGTCTATATTTATATAGTTCTTGGTGTAGGTTTTATTCATGTACCTTGGCATATTTACTTGTCTACATTCACCTATTGCAATGTACTTTGTTATCTCATTATTGCAATGTTTGGGCTCTGTAGTGGACTACACATGTACTAGTGTTCCAGGCTTTCATTCTTAACATTCATGTTAATTTTTCCGAGTGTTAAATCCAAATGATTCTTGTACATTCATTCTCTTAATTTGTTGAAGAGGACGCAATCTGAATATTATGATATACGGTTTCCATTGTCTAAATAATTAAGAAAAGACTACTCCTTTTTTTTTCTTTTTTTCTTTTCTTTGTTTAATTTTTTCTGCATTAAGAATAGGACATATTATCTGTGTACTTCTGCACTTAGGTAAGAACATCTTTTAACAAAAAATGCACCGCATTAGAACTTGTCTCTGCATCCATATATAGATGTCACTTCCACTTTGGAGGTTATTAAAAGCTTATGTTTTTATTTCTTGTTGCCAATAATTTGGTGCTTTCAGATTCACTGTCAAACCATTAGAAATTTTTTAAACTTATTAAGTTGGACATCCTGGCAAGGATTCTTTTGTTCTCTCATCCTTGGTTCTTTACATGTTTGTTTTATCTTTTACTGAGCTTTTACCATTTTAGCAATTGATACTTAACATGCCAAACAGGAATTTGTAAACTAGGAGCAAAAATTGGAACGATGTATCATAATTTTTATTTGTTTGGTACAAGTATTATATCTTTATTTATTTATACCTTTGTTGAGTTTGTTCTATGAATGACTTCCATTTTGTATCTCAAGCTGGGGTCGATCTTCGGAAGTAGAAGAAGCCATTTAAAGTCATTCTTTTGTAGTGGCCTTGTACATTGTACCCTCCAAATTGTATTGATTTTTGAAGAAAATCTTTAGATTGAGCCATTTAAAAATCCCCCCAAATGACAAGAAATATTTGATTTTATATAGAATTATCTCTGATATGTTTGATGCTTAAATCCTGTGCTAACTGTTGACTATTTTATGGCTTCATTTGCAGCATTAGCAGCCAAGAGAAACCGATATCAGAGGCAGAAATCCTTAATGGTTCTTGAGATGGAGAGTCAACACGCCAAGGGACTACCTTCACCTGTTACTACACAATAACCTTTTTCTTAATGGAAATGGAATATTGATTTTAATAGTTTTCGGCTACACATACACCGACACAGCTTTGAGAAAGGATATGAATGTGTTGCAGCATCAATGCTCGACTTGATGTGACAGCACTGCGGCTTTAGTTTGGACAAAAAAAAAGGGCTTCTGGGGCTTGCCTTTCTTGTACAACTTTGTCTCGCCAAGGATTCTGGAAGCCACTTGTTACCATGCATACTGTCAACATTGTGTCTTGACCCATCAAACAAAGGCATATCCCCTGTTATGTCAATACGCATCTGCAGCTTTTGCTGAATATATGATAGGAACAACCCATCAATGTATGAAATTTGAGCCACGAGTTACTGTCCATTTTTTCATGGTACATCAATTCTGCTTTACTCTTAACACTGTATACTGATTTATGTCGCCAAACAGCAATGATTGGATTTTATTGTACAATGTATTTTGAGCATTTTCATTCGTTTATACCAAGTAATGAAGTAAAGCACGATGGAGAAAATTCCATACTTTATAAACGACAATTCTTTTATTTTGTTTTGTTCAACTTGCAAATTATAATTCTAGCATACTTGGGGAATTGCTCTTTATTTGAAATTCGTTTGCCCTCCCGGAAGAAAATTGTCTTCACCACCATCAAATTTTTGTGAATTCCATCAACTATATAGGTCCCACTGACAATTTAATGGTTGAAGGTCTTCTCTAGAAAAACACAATTTTCATTTGGAAATTTTCCTAGTCTGCAGCTCTCTGCAGTCTGCAATGAGATTATTGTTTATAAAGATTCTTTTTTTTGGATAATATTTTAAACTGTCAAATACAAACTGTCTAAATCTAAGTGAGGGAAATGCATAAGTTGATTTTAAGTTGTGTTGAAATTCAACTTTATGAAAAGAATGGGAATGATAATAATCGAACCGACTATATAGTTATATAGATTTTGATATCACGTTGAAGACTAACTTAAGTTTAAGTCAAGTAATGGTTTATGATTAGTTCTACATTTCTAACATATAAAAAGATGAAATAAAAAGAATTATTAAAGGGATCGAATAAAAGAAGTCCTTTTATACAATTTTCCTTCTTCCTCTGTATTTTTATGGACCATCACTTGATTTCGGTGAATCTGCTTGGCATCAGCTCAATTGTCATGAGATAGATCATCATTGTTCTAATCTCACCTGCTGACTATTCTGCAAAGCATTTGATGAGCATTCATTAATTTTAAGATGGTATTGCGAGTCGGTAGAAGTTGGATTGTGCAGATGTTGTTCAGTATTTTGCTTCATATTAATGAGAGAATAGAGCAGAGAAAGTTTAAATTGTGTGTTTGGGTTGGTTTATTAAAATTTGATTATTTTAATAATTGATTGTTGTATAATTGATTATAATATAATTAATTTGATGTTTATATATGTTAATTGAAAAATAATTTTAAAATAAATTATTTTATTTAAATAATATAAAAAAATTATTTTTATACATTAAATTATTTAAAGATATATAAAATAATTAAAAAATTATTTAATTAAAAATAAAATAATATTTATATATTAAATTTTTTAAAATAATCTATAATTTATAATTAAAAGCTTTAAGTTTTAATATTATAAATAAAATTATTATAATATATTAAATTTTATAAAAAATTAAAACAAAATTTGCCTAACATGATTAAAATA
The DNA here is from genome assembly GCA_029884605.1 of Ormosia emarginata. Taxonomy (NCBI): domain Eukaryota; kingdom Viridiplantae; phylum Streptophyta; class Magnoliopsida; order Fabales; family Fabaceae; genus Ormosia; species Ormosia emarginata. The sequence goes on along the minus strand of JAQQTP010000058.1, from coordinate 1,880,182 downwards.
ATAATAAAAAAATTGTCAAACAAAATGCTATTTTATATTCTAAGTCAGGATTTAAAGGTTGTAGCCATAAAATCCTACTTGCTACAGAGAATTGGGGCCACCTTAGCAGTACCTGTCTCTTCAGTACGGTCCTTATTTCTTGACTATTCTCTTCTCAATAATTTGAGGAAGCAATGAATTGAGGAGAAGGAAAAATCTATAAAACGGTGTTTAAACAGCACCCGTTTGAACTAACTGACGGTACTGTTAGACCCTAAATCATAATAAGTACTCTTAGAATTTAAGAAAAAAAATATTCACAAGATCATTTGTAATTAATTTAATTAATTTGAAAACATCACTCTCTAATTTATGTTCTGCAGTTGCATTTTATTCTTTATAGAGGTTTTTACAATGCTCACATTTGAGTTGAGAGCATAGATGTTCAGTAAAATTAACTTGTTATTTTAGGTCATTCTCAATATTTGTAAATTTTTATTTAAATTGTTAGCTTTGTATTTCAACCCACATATTTTGAAATAGATTCAGAGTAGTACCTGAAATAGATACGTCACAGTAATTTTTTCTTTGAACAGCAACAATAAAGCATATTAAACCAGAGAGTTGGTACTTGCAAAGGGACACTAACGCTCAAGTCAAATTGTGTACAAATAAGATTTATGCAGTGAATGATAAATTATCTGTAAAGGTGAATAAGCCTAGTATTTATAGAGGTTAAAGGGATACACTCTCGTAATATTAGCAGGAAGATATACGATCCCTTGTTAGTTACTAGGATCTCTATATTATCAGAACGTTGATACTATAATCAAGACAACTATGGATGTTATTATTTCACAATATCATGATTGACAATAATAAATATTCTCAGGATTTATTCATTGCGCAAATATCGTGGTAAAGCTGTTGCTACCCAATGTCGTGGTTTGATGGGTATAGAGTCAGGATCTCGTTTATGTTCGTAAGCAAGTCTAACCGAAAATATCAATGACGGACCTAGGCATGTTGCGAGCCAGGTGGATCCAAGGGACATGATCCCAGATCACAGTCCAGAACAGTTACCCTCGACTTGACGCTAAGATGAGACAACTGAGTGTCAAGGTACCAAGTTTGAAAGGAGCACACGACATATAGTGAACAAAAAGATCCGAGTCAATCAACATCAGATCTTCACGATGTTTTCCAAAAGGTTGAGGTCCGTTGTACATTTGTAGAACACCTCCGGGGTTGACGTGTAAGACTAAGATCCAAGGCGGATCGTTCAACTTACGTTGCCATTTCACCATCCGAGGTATATCTTTGGTTGCCCCCATACATGGTTCATAGGGTTTTCGTCCTTTCTTGCAGTTTTACTCTACAGCTTGTAACAGTATGAGCTTACTTGGAAAACTGTTACTTTGACTTTATTGGAAATTAAAGATCCCTTAAAAGAGGATAACGATTTCATGCTATTTTCCAACTGCCCGCTACTCTTGTGACTAATCATAGTGAAAGAGCATTAAAGCACAACTTCCAATGTGCAATTAGTTCACCTTTTTCGGGCCAATTAGAATGCGTCGTTCCCTTTATAAATAGGGAATGTTCGCATTGAAGCTGACATTCCTTTTGTTTTGTGGCCTTGTTTGAGAATGTTCTCTCTTCAGAGAGTGATTTCTCTCCCATGGAGGGTTTTGCCATATTCTGAAACTATCTTCTTGCTCTTTCCAAAGTCTTTAAAGGTATTTGCTTTTTTGCAGCTGGTTCCTTCGGCGGAGGCCTTTCTTTCTCAGCATAATGGTTTGGTAGAGACCAAGCAACCGCTCTATGTGGGCTGACCGATATGCATTTAGGAAGCAGAAGTCTTTCTCTCCTGGCGTACATGGGATTGTACAACCTTTCTGCTTATGCCAGGACAACTTGTTGCTTATTGTGTAATTCCTATGATGCATGGAGGCATTCCACACTCCTTCATCCTGATTCCCTGGCTACTGTGGAGGCACTTGTCCAAGTTCTTCCATTGCTTTCAAAGTTTCTTTTCCTAAGTATAGCGGGATATGCTGGAGGGCTTCAAGTTTGGAAAAAATCCCTTTGAGCAACTTGAAGTGATTGTGAAACATTCTGTGGAATAATCTCTTGATGCAGAGCTTTTTCTCGTTGGCTAGAACAGAATAGATGGGTTTTCATTTCTAGAAGAACCTTGGAGGTAGTAGTAACTGGTGGCCATCATTGTTAATGATGCCCTATCTTTCTAGTGGCCATTCTTGACTTTTTTTTTTGTCTTGGAGGAACTTTTTATGTATTCCTTTTTGTTAAAATTGACGATGTATAGAACGCGACTGATAATAAAATTTCTTTTTGTGAATTTTGTATCTTTTATTTTCAATTTCCGTTCTCCGCTATGTCTTTTTCCTTCGGGGTAAGTCCAATACTCAACCTGTAATGATGCCATGTTGCCCCCAACTTGGTACTTGGCTAGTACAATGAAGTGGTAAGATAAAGTCTCTATGCCCTTGGGTGACAATATTCTTGCTTCATTAGAAGTCGTGGCCCGTGTTACAACATGAGGTTAGGAGTTCTAACCTGGGACACTTAACTAAGCCATCTGACTTTCTTGGAAGTGTTATGGTCTGGACTGACTCTATGTCATTTGATCACAAAAGGATATTTCAGGTGTAGCCGGGGTCCGTAGAAAAAATATGTGATCCATGGAAAAAATCGGGACTCAACTGTGTGCCGATTGGTTTGCTGCACAACTGTCATTTCGACTACTTCGACAACTGTGAGGGCCACGTGGCATGCTTTAATCGGATAATCGTGTTTAGTGCTTCATGTGCCATGATAAGAAATTTTTTGAAAGCCGAGAGGTTTTGACAAAATTGTCCTCTAACCGTCTTATCCTTATAAATAGGGTATGAGGGCGCATGGTTCATACTTTTACTATTGTTGATCATTTTCTGGTGACTCAAGGTTTTTTGGTAACCTTGTGTGGCAGAGAAGTGTAGTAGCGAGTGGTTTTCAGCTATTTTCATTCCCTTCTTTCACTTCATCCCATTTCTTATTCAAGGTATGCCTTCTCTTGTTCTTGTTTCTGTCTCTTTCTTTGTTTCTGGAGAGTTCTTTTTGTTTTAGGGCATTCCCTATTTTCTTTTTTTGTAAAAGAGTAAGGATACTAGTATTTCTGGTCCCTTTATTGATGTCGCTCTATAGAGCACCCCTTCTAACGTGTCACGAACAATAGAGGTGTCCTTTCGAGGCTAAGACATTTGTGGGAGCAGAGGTTAGTATTCGTAATGTTGGAAGGTCGATATGGATATGAATCTTTAATGATCTCTTCCATAGTTCACCCTTTGCCATGTCTAAATCTATTCATTCAATATTGTTGATTCTGACATTAACTTATTGGCCTCCATGGGTGTTTCCAAGAGCTTCATGGCGAGGAGAAGAGCTTTGAGGCGAAGGGTTCCGGCCTCTGAAGAGCCTTTAATGCTTGCCCCCATGAGGAATGTGTATTCCCAGGTTAGGATGACGTCTAGGACCACTTGTCCAAATTTCCTTCTGAGGAGAACCTTAGGAAGGCTCTGATCTATTTGCAATAGACAGAAAAAAGGGTGCTCGAGATCGTGAGTATCAAGTTTTGTCTTTGGAGTATGATGAAAGGGTATGTTCAGGTTGAGAGCCGGGCTCACATTTCATGTTCTTGTATGAACCTCTTTTTATACGTCTGGAACTCCTACTTTCATTCACCGACTTTTAAGTCGCGATTCTCCGGATCCTGAACGTAGCTCCTATCTAACTCCACCCAAATAGCTGGGGGAGCATACTCGCCTTTGAGAGGTTATGTCGAGTAGTCGGACTATAGTGCTCGGAGAGGACATTTTTCTATTTCTATACCTGATGGAGTCTCCAGGCGTGACATATCAGAAAAATTGGTTAACCATTCAATCTAGATCTAGGTGGAAGGTCTTCACCGTTTTTCAAGATAATTTTAAGAAATTCAAAAGGAAGTTCTTCAAACTGACGAGGGCGTCGAGAACTAATTCATTTTTCTTGAAAGCTAATGGGGAGTTGATGTTCCCACTATACTGGACACAACATGCATGGAGCACTCCCCTTGGGTTGATTGAGAAGGAGAGACATCATTTCGATTAAGAAGATATCGAGTGTGTTGATTTTAAAATCAGATGGACCGAAGATTATGGGCTCATCAAATACAAGGATATTCCTGACACCCTAGTGATGACTATCTTTTTGCCTTGCTAAGTAGGGGTTGGGTCGTTGTTGTCCAAGGTCCGTCTTTGATTTTTGTACTTTAAATTTCCTATTCAATTATTTTTTGACTTGTTTCCTTTTCTTGTTTTATTTCAGTAAGCATAGCGTTTGGTCTTTCACTTGTTGCCCTAAACGCTTTGAGGGCAAGGAAGGGAGAGACAGGACCTTCCAACGCTCCTGCACCCATTGTTCCAGGTTTCGCCGATCAGGATCTAGTTGTTGAAGTGACCTTTGATCAGTCAGACTCTCCTACACAACCTCTTCAGAGAAAGAAGAGAAAGGCCACTAAAAGTTCCACGGATCGGGGCAAGTGAGTGGCAATGGAGGGAGATGAAAAGGAGAAGGAAGACCTGATGCCTATAATTACGGGGCACGTGGATGCCGAGACATTTATTGATGGGCATTTCCTGAGTGATGATGTGGTGAAGTATATCACTTAAAGGAATGTGATCGAGACCCTATCAAGGTTCCAGACCTTTGCACTTCGGGCCGCTATTAAGGCTAGTTGCCTTGAGAAATCCATAATGGAGACTGATAGAAAGATGTCAGATAAATTGAAGGTGATAGAAGAGAATGGAGCTCAGAAGCTTTCTTTGACTCTTAAACAGAAGGAAGACGTTGAAATGAGGGTCACTGAGCTAGAAAAAAAGCTAGCCGAGCAATCTCTGGGAGCATTGGTGGAGAGAAATTTCAAAATGATGTAGCTCAAGTCTAACATTTCAACCCTGGTGTCATTATGGCCTTAGAAGACTTAAACTCTGAACTGGTTTTCCAAGATGGATGCCTCGTGATGGCGGAGGAAGTTGCTCAGGCTGCTACTGGGTCCCCGCAGTTGAACCCTTGACTACCGTGCTTGACTCAACGAGACTGCGGTGCCTAGAGGGAGATGGAGTTGAGGCTTGATTTGCCTTCTCCTTTGACTTCCTTTATCCCCTGCGTGGGGCATTTTATTTTTAATAAGACAATTACTCCGATTAGTAAGGTGTTTTAATTTATTTCCTTTGTTATATTCACTTCTTTTCCATGGTCTACATTGGGTTCAACGCCCATTATAAATGTGTATTTATTGGCCGCTTGAAGGACTTAGGATTATTTTATTTTAATTAGAACCTTGGTCCGGGGTCCAACACCCAAAAATATTAAGCATTCAAAATTCCACTTGACTTAGGCAAAATTTAAAATCAAGACCTTAGTCTGGGGTCTAACGTCCAAAACGTTTTGGCACTTAGGATCCCACTTGACTTAGGCATAATTTAAGGTGATCCATAATCGGAGTCTTTAATGTTTATGGTTTATAGCCGATAATTTCCTGATACTTAAGAATTTTCAACTTTAGAACATGTTTAACATAAGACATTTTCGGTGGATACCTGACGGTGGACCACGAATGTTATAATCTGCATTGCCACTTTATTTCATAACCACAGAATAGTCATGACCAAGTGTTGAGGATTGGGTGTGGACTCATAACTCGTGACCAAAACATTCAAACGGGTTTGGTGGTGTCGTAACCGTCCCAAAGGGCATGCCGCGAAAAATAAAAAATGAAAATGAGCGAGGGAAGGACCTCAGGGTGTTGGGAGTCACCACCAATCACTTTATCCATTAAATAGAATGATGCAATTAGACACCTAAAAGATGGTCTATGTTTCAGAGTTTAGGTTCGAAGGTTGATTATGGGTAGGGAAGGTATTAGCACCCTACGCCGTCCGTTCTAAAAAAAGTTACCTATTTAATCTAGTATTATTTGCAAAATTAATTAAATTAGTCCTTTATTATTAAAAGGAAAATGAATTATTTTTTTTTTTGTATTTTTACTTTGGGATGTCCTATTTTATCAAGCATAATATCAAGAATGATAAATGACTAAGACAAGAAATGAGTGACTAAATAACCATTATTTTGGAACAAATTTTCAGCCTTCAATATATTACATGAAAGTGGTGAATTGAAATAGTGTTAATATTGCAAGAAAAAGGATTTTGAAAATATTTATTTTTTATGGGATATTTTGGATAAAATGATTTAAAAGGAATTTTGCAAAGAAAAAGAATATTTTTTAGAGTAACAAAAATGATTTTTGAATTCACCACAATCATGATATTGAGACTATGAATTTGTTCGCTTTAATCTAAGAATTTTTTATATTTACAAAATACTTTTATTTTGGTTTTTTTTTAAAAAGGTTGTATTTTTAATTTTAATGTGGGGATTAGACCTCACCAGCGCTCCTGGCAAAATCCAATATAAAGCCTCAAGAGCATCGGGAAGAATGTATTTGATCGACACTTTGATCATTTTCTAATTTTTCCATCGTCGGCCGGTTTTAAATTACTAATTAATATATTAATACAAAAATGAGTATACTAAATTAAAATAAAAATATAAACAAGATGCCTAATGACTCAAGCCCAAACAAATAAATAACATAGAGTAAGAAAGAAATAAGCCCAAACTTCTCACCTAAACCCAAATGAATAAAAATAAGATAAATACTAAAAATAATGAACCAAAGGACATTAACACCAATTTTTTTTTTAAAAAAAAGGGTTATTGGCCCAAATCAAAATTACAACATCTCCAAATAACAATCAAACTCAAAAACAAAAGAATCAAGTCAATAGTAAACAAAATAAATAAATAAACAAATAAAATAAAAACAAAAACAAATAAATAAATAACAACAACTAGAACTCATAGGATTAAGAAACAAAGAATAAAAAGACCAAGTTTGGTCTTATTGTGGAAACAGAGGGGAAACAATAGTTTGGCTCAAGGTTGGCTTATGGTGGAAGGGTCAACGAAGATGCGGTGTACAAATTGCAACTGGATGCTGCGTCGACGGTGGCTCGGAGTAGGCGATTCTGGGTTAAGTTGGCCGGCCGGGTTCGCGATGGGCTACGATGTGCTGGATCTGGGTTGTGCGGCTACGGCAAGATGTGCAGACCAATTGGGTTCGCAGATCTGAGCTTTCCAGTGCGGCGCAGCTCAATGGCGAGGTGGAACGCGTGCGGCGACAACGACAGATGTTTTGGACTGGGCTTCCCGGAGCTGGGTCGCACGGTGCGGACGGTGGTGTGCAGAGCTGGTTTGATGGGTCGGAGCTCGAATGACAGCTCGACGGTCTGGTGCCAGTTCGGTCGGCGGTCTGAGCTTGCGCGGGTCTGCGGCGCAGTGGAGATGGTATTGGTGAGTCTTGGTTGAAGCTTGGTTTTGGGTGGGGTGGTTGTATGATGGTGGTTATGGAGGTAATGGGTGGCTTTGGAAGCTTGGAGGAAGATGAAGGTTGGAGATGAGTGGTTGTGGGTGATGGGTTGGTTGATGGTGGTGCTTGATGGTGACTTGAAGATGGTTATGGCTTGGTGAATGTTGATGGTGGGTTGTTAATGGTTGTTGGTAGTTATGGAAGAGGTGTGGTAGTTCTTTGTTTTGATAGTGTTTTTTGTTTATGGTTGTTGAATGAATGTTGATGGTTGTTTTTGGTTATTGATGAAGGTTGATGATGGTTTGCTGGTGGAGGGTGGAAGATGGAATGTTGATGGTGGTTTTATGAAAGAGAGGTCCCCTGAAGATGAAGATGATGTTGTGCCTTATACATGAGAGTGGAGAAGTATGGGTAGAGAAAATGGGAGTTAGTGGGGAGTCGATAGAGAAAAAGTGGGAGTTAGTGGGGAGTGGGTAGAGAAGAAAAGAATCAAAGAGCTCAGAAAACACATGGTTTATGTTTTTTTTTTATTTTTTTGTTTGTTTTTGTTAATCAATAATTCAAATAAGATATAAGTACATAAAACCTGAGAAAAAAGGAAAAAAAGTCAATGTATTGCACTAAAGCATCATTTAACACAATTATTAATCTTTGATTAAGCAACAAAAATAAAAATTTTATGGACAAAATTAGGTATCAACAGTTATCTCCCTTTGCTTTGCATTTAAATTAAATAGGAAGCAAAAGAATTGATTTAATTTTGTACATAAAAATTTTCCTATGCAGATTGATGCAAATTGCAATAGATATTAAGAACCAGGTAAAAATGTGGGGTATAAAGACCTCAACAAGTAAAAAAAACTTGTGGAGTCGGGTATCCGTTGAAGCTTGACAAAAAAAAATTAAAACAAGAAAGGAAAAAAACTTGCGGAGTCGAATATCCACTGAAGCTTGACAAAAAACTTAAAACTGGAAAGGGAAAAAAAACTTGTGGAGTCGGATATACGCCGAAGCTTGACAAAAACTTAAAGCTAGAAAGGGAAAAAACTTGCAGAGTCAAGTATCCTTCGAAGTTTGACAGGGAACTTAAAGGCCATGGGTATAGGGACCCGGAAAACTAAAGGTAATGGGGATAAGGCCCTAGCTTGATGTGAAAGGTAAAAGTGATAGGTACGGGGACCCAGAAACAAAAGGGCAATGGGCGCGGGGACTCAAAAATTAAAAGGCGATAAGCACAAGGACCCGAAAACTAAAGGACGATGGGCGCAGGGACCCGGAAATGAAAAGGCAATGGCCATAAGGCCCTGAATTGCCGTGAAAGCTAAAAGTGATGGGTGCGGGGACCCAAAAAGGAAAGGTAATAGGCATAAGGCTCTGACTTGCCGTGAAAGCTAAAAGTAATGGGTGCAGGGACCCGAAAACTAAATGGCGATGGGCGCGGGGACCCGGAAATGAAAAGGTAATGGGCATAAGCCCCTGACTTACTGTGAAAGCTAAAAGCGATGGGTGCAGAGACCTAGAAAGGAAAGGTAATGGGCATAAAGCCTTGACTTCTTGCAAAAGCGATAGGTGCTGGGACCCGAAAATGAAAAGGCAATGGACATAAGGTCCTGACTTGCCGTGAAAACTAAAAGCGATGGGTGTGTGGACCCAAAAAGGAAAGGCAATGGGCATAAGACCCTGTCTTGCCATGAAAGCTAAAAATAATAGGTGCGGGGACTTGGAAAGGAAAGGCAATGGGCATAAGACCTTGACTTCCCATGAAAGTGATGGGTGCAGGGACCCAAAAAGAAAAGGCAATGGGCATATGGCCCTGGCTTGCCGGGAAAACTAAAAGTGATGGGTGCGGGCACCCAGAAAGGAGAGGCAATGGGCATAAGGCCTTGAGAACTAAACGGGAATTATGTTGACCTTGTAAATGCATGTGATGCCTGAGATGATACATGATGCAATGGATACATGATGATGCAATGGATGTGATGCCTGAGGACAATGCATGATGCAATAGATGCCCTACTGTAGAGATTCTCATGAACAAATTGGGTAAATGAAATTGACACATCATAGCTTTAACTGAATTGCTCTTGGTTCCACAACACCCTTAAAGACTTTTTCCTATAGCAGGATCATGGTTGAACAGTAACAAAATTTGTTTTATGATTTGCCTGATTATTCTTCCTTTTCTCATTAATACTCTTAAATGGCCTTAAGCCAAAAAACTTTATCCAGTGGGTCTTGATCCAGAAAAACTTATGCAACGGGCCTTGAGCCTAAAAAACTCATGCATTGGGTCTTGAGCCCAAGAACTTTGTGCAACGAGCCATGAGCCAAAGAAGTGAATGTGCTTGACAAAAATATTTTTTTTTACCAAAGTTTTGAACCAAAATCTTCTTGGACAACTTTGACCAACCAAACTCATATTCAAAGGAGATCATTGTCAATCTTTTCTTTTCAATTTTTTTTCCTTAGATATGGCTTGCGTAGAAGCTTGTGACTTTCTTCCTCCAAAGGTTCCTATTTTATCCACTGAGGATGTTAATTCCTTCATCGATTGAAATTTTGGAGCTCCTTTGGCTTGAGTTGTTCGACAAGAGACTACCATCATATGGTTAAGTTGTACTATTGTACTCATGTTTACCCAATTTGAAGCATCATGTACCAAATATGCATGGATTCAAAAGTACAAAAGGAATAGATTTACTAGCTAAGTAACTTCTTGAATAATTTTGGGAGTATGACTACACAGGGCATTTACAAAGGATAAAGACACACGAAATAGAATAGTATGAATGCCAGGGGGTTTTTTGTTTAGCCCTAGTTTGGATGTGATTGATCCTTACTCGATAATTGGACATCATGACCTTTGTTTTATCAGGTATCTACAAAAATTTGCCCTGTGTAAGGTATATATATATAAAAAATTAACCTATGGTAAACCATTTAAGAACAAAGTTGCCCCAGTGTAGGTCATTTGACAACAAAATTTGTCTCAGTGTGCGGAACTTGAGATTTTTTTGTTTTGCCCCAGTGTGAGGCCAAATAGAATTAGAAAAATTGTCCCAGTTTACAGCTGAATTGAATAGGGTAGAGACTTGCCCCAATGCAGAGCTAGATTGAATCAAAAGATTTGCCCAAACGTAGGCCAAATCGAGCTAGAGAAAAAAATGTGTCCCAGTATAGGGCCAGATTGAACCAAAAGATTTGCCATAGTGTAAATCAAATCGAGCTAGAGAAATTGTCCAAGTGTAGGGTCAACTTGAATAGGATAGAAAATTGCCCTAGTATAAGTCTCTTTTTTTCTTTTTTTTTTTTGTCTCATCTTTTTTTAGACCGCCATGGTTGGTTTTCAGCCTAACGGGGTCTTTTTTTTTTAAGGAACAATGAACTAGATACTTGTATGAGTGTAACTTTTTGTCTCAAAATTAAAACTTGTGAAAATAAAACAATCATTCATTGATCAGAATGGACTTTTTAAGGATTGTAATGTGACCAAGGCTAGTGGTTATGAAATGAAAGATATAAGGTTTAAACAAGTGTTTAAAGGTTAAATTGGAACAAGGATCCTTGTTCAAACTTAAACTTTGTCGCGTGTTTTTGCGCTTTCGAGCACACTTTCTCTTATTGCTATCCATTTGTTTACTTTCTGTTCCTTTCACTTTTTCTTCCTTTTCTCTTTTTTCATTATGCTTCAAAATAGTCACCATGACAATCAACCTTTACTTTGTGCTATCCCCTAGTGTAGGAGTGATCCTTATCCAAGGTTATTGAAGAAAACTTTCAAGCTCAAAATGGGACAACTAAAGATAATAGAAAGAAAGAAAGAAAGAAAAAAGATGAATTCTTATGAAAGATAGAGAAAGATGATCAATCTTCATTTCAAATCTTGAATGCTCATTTTCAAAAATTTTAATTTAGAGACAAAAGGATAAATCACACCAAGTGAAGAACGCCTACACACGTGAGCTTTTTGATCACCAAATTTTTTTTTGGTGAGGGTCCTATGGGATCCGAATCAAAAGAAAGAAATTAAAAGGAAGAAAAGAATGACAAGAAAGATCTGACAAGAATATAAGTGTCAAGAATATAAGAAAAGGAAACGAGGTATGCTGAGATCCAGACAAATCCCTTACATTAATGCTTCAAGAAAGTTTTCACAAGTTCAAAACCCAAATTATTTTAATGATTGAACAAACATGGGGTCAATATAATTAAATCATATTTTCATGGTAACAACTTGATAAACAAATCAAAATACCAATCGCCCAGAAATGCCCCAGTGCTAGAGTACTCCAAGATATTGTTCATTCGTAATGGTTAGAAAATGAATCACCACTAAGTTGAGCTTTTTAAGGTTGCCATTGATTGACCACTCTAAACATTTGCTCATAATGCGGATAAGCATGCTTAGAAACATCTGACACTGCCTATTGGACTACTGTTTAGGTAGTCGTTGTCATCTATGAGTTTTCCTGAAAACCTATTTGATTCATTCGACTTGAAGCCCACCATTAACCGATTCAACATTTTTCCATACTTGCTTGTCTGCCATTCATTTGATGCAATATTCCATTTTTTTCATTTCGCTTCAACCCTTTCACCAATTATTACGATATCTGATAAATTAGACGATATACTCCCAATCATATGATCATAGAATGACGCGTGAAATGTATCAATGAACATAACAACCATCTCTTTCTCTGACAAAGGAGTTCTACATGTGCAGTTATTTCCCTCCACCTTTGAGCATATTCCTTAAAGGTCTCAACATTCTTCTTAGACATGCTTTCTTAGACATGCTTTGTAGTTGCATTCTGTCTGATGCCATGTCAATGTTGTATTTATACTGCCTTACAAAGGCATCAGCTAAATCCTTGAAACTCCTTATACGGGCATGCTCAAGATGCGTGTATTAATTCAAAGTTGTCCCAGTTAAACTGTCTTGGAAGAAGTGGATTAACATCTTGTCGTCATAAGCTTGCGAAGCCATCTTACAAATGTACATTGTCAAATGATTCTTTGGGCAAGTAGTCCCCTTATATTTGTGAAAATCTGGGACTTTAAACTTCGGAGGAATCACCACGCCCGGGACAAGGCAGAGTTCTGAGGCATCGAAAAGACCATATTTGTTTGCTCCCTCTATGGCTCATAATCTCTCTTCAAAAACTTCCAGTTTCTCCTTGGAATGAAGGCCTTCAGTTAAAGGGTTCAGCGAAGAAGTACCAACAATCTTATGGGGAAAAAATGTGGCATGTAAACTGCTGCATTGATGAGGTCCCATTAGCACCAAGGTAAGGAAGTTGGGCTAGAATCAAGTTTTGTGGCCTTGAAGTAGGCATTACTAATAGTGTGCCACTCTCGGGAGGGTTGGTAATTTGTAAGGGCACAAAATCCAGGGAAAGACCATATGGTGGCATAAAAATAGGGAAATGAGGAATCTCGTTGGCACTTGGCTGATGTCCTTGTGTTTGGGCAGTGCTTGGAGGATTTGAAGTTGTGTAGCGCACTGGACACTTAAGAAAGGTTTCTCAACCTTTTTCTCTCACTTTTTCCTAATTATTCCCTCTCAAATCCCTAACCCCTCTCTCCCACCTTCAACCCAAATCCCTCTCACTCGCTCTCCATTCACCCAAACGCCAAACCAAGCTTATTTCACCACCAAAATCGTACCCAAACCCCACTATCATCTTCTCCAATTTGTTAGAAACTCCATTGAAGGACCCATTAGTGAGCTAAGATTTGAAATTTGGGGAAAAGTTACGAAGATTTTTGAAGCAGCAGGACATGTTACTTTAAAGATTATGGTTTTTATTTTTAGTTTTATTACTCTAGAACTTATTTTAATTTCATTATTTCGAGTTAGTTTGATGTTTAACTTTGTGTTTAAATTGCATATATTTTTATTTTGAAAGCTTAAATGTTTATTTCCCTTGGAAAATGCTGAGATTTAATGACTCTGATTTGGTCTATTTTTGTAAATATGTTTGATCCAAAAGTTTTGGCAACTCTGGGCAAGTTGAAAGAAATTTACGAAAGCTGAAACAAGCATGGAAGTCTTGAGTAACAACAAGGGGAATTTCTCAACTTTGTTTTGTTTCTTTTTATATTTTTTATTTCTTACTTTGTGATTTACTTTCGGAGTTAAATCACCTTTCTTGGGATTGTCTGAATAGTCTATTGAATCTAGTTTTTTTTACACCAAGTTACAATCTAGGTTAGGAATTCATTTATTTTTTTGAGCCTTTTTAAGTGGATTGGTATATAGTTTTTGTGCATTTTCTTTTGATTTGGCTATACATGTTTTTAAAAGTTAGGTTAGTTATTTAAACTTTGAGTAAAATTTAGCAAGTCTCAAATGATAACCTTTGGTCAACTAAATTTCTGAGCAAAACTTAATAATGGGAGAGTTTAAGTGTTTTAAAAAGAAAAAAAAAGAACAATATATATATATATATATATATATACACACACACACACATATTGAGGGAAAAATTTGGAGACGGATTTGTGGGGGTGATGTGTAGATTAGGTGCACAGTCACCACTTTAACTTCTAGCTAGATAATTCTTAAATAAATAAAAGTTGGTGAAAGATTAAGGGTGTGATGTGTGGATTAAACGCACGATCACAACTTTAACTTATAGCCTATTGTTTCCTTAATTAAAATTGTTTGGTAATGAATTAAGGAGAGTGATGTGTGGATTTGAAGCAAGATCATCACTTCAAAACTGGATCACTCGGTTACACTTTAAATAATTCCTTAAGCATGTTTGTTCAATTTTTAAGAAGATAGAAAAGGCTAAAAACTTGTTAAGTGCTTATTTTTATTTAAAGACTTTATAACCATACTTTCTTTTAAGTCCATGTTGGTCCTTTTAAGAATTTCACAAACTTGTATACCTTTACTCTTGATAATGGTCATCACAATTGGATATTTTTTAGCTTGGATTGTCCCTTTGTGTTTAGTTCGAGCTCTGTTTAGCAAGCCTTCCCAATTCCCTTGGAAGTTGATTGAATTAGCTTTGTTAGTGTGTTTTATCTTAGTTTTGTTGTTTTCCACTTATTTAACTTGAGGACAAACAAAATCTTAAGTTTGGGGAAGTGATGAACTTATGAAAAGTATGTTTTTCCTAAGAAAAATCTTGTTTTTATATCTCCATCCAACCCTTTGATTGAGCTTCATTCTTAACTTTTAACTAGTTTTTATTAGAAGTAGTGTCTTTCTTTTGTTAAAAAAGTTTAAAGAAAATTAAAATCATTCCTTTTAATCATGTTTTGTTGTGTTAAGTAAGATTTTTATTGTGTTAAATGTGTTTTTTTAGATGACTAACCAAGGAAGAAGATGAGATGCATGAACAAGGAACAAGAAACAAGAAGGAAGATTATAATGTTAAGTGATAAGTCACCAACTTTTGGCTTATTAATCGACCAAGCCCAACACTTTGATTCAAATGCGCGACTAATCGCCCACTTTTGACTAATTAATCGCCCATGAAGAAAAACATACTACCTGCCATCACTTACTCGACTAAAAACTGGGCGATTAATCAATTAAAGAAAAATCTGTCACATGTTTGTGCTGCATGTAAAAGGAAAAGGGGTGCATTCCTTAGGTTATCTTGGAAAATAAGAGGCGAGTTTCACCTTAATTGAGGAAAAAGTTATTCCACCTTGAAGATTTGGGGATTTTCTTCATCTTTTCTCCTTTCTTCCATGGAGTTTATCCATTTTTTTGGTTTTGTTTCATATTTCACTATGTGTAGCTAAATCCCTTAGTTAAAGTGAAGATGGATCTTGTCTTTGGATGATGTAAATTCATTTTTATATTCAATCTAAGTTTGTATTTGATAATTCAAGTGTTTATTTCTTATCTTAATGTTTTTCTTGACTTGGTCACTATTGAATTGATCTTATGGTTGATGTATGATTTGAGAAAATTATGCATGAGCGTGGAACTTGTGATAAACATCACAATCTATTCAATATCTAGGAATATATGTTATGGATTGTGTGACCTTACTTGTGATTCCCTTATTTGTATTAAAACCTTCTCTAATTAGGATTAAACTAAGGGATTAATAAACTCTAACTAGTTTGAAAAGGACTAATATACAAAAGAATTAGATATTGGTTAATTTGGTAACTTAGTCATGCATCTTGAAATATGACTTTGTTAAACTAGTATCTAAGTTAGCATCGGAAAAATGCTCAAGTGAAATCGGAACCCTAGCATTCTCAATCATTGGTTTTCACTCCTTTCTCTTACAAGTCAAGTTTGTTTTAATTAATTGTAGTAATTTTCTTGCTAATTTTATTGCTCTTGACTTTGCACGAAGTTGTTTCTGTTTAATGCCTCTAGAGCTTTCTCTAACTCTGATTTATGATCGCCTATATAGTATTAATTTAGCAGATTTAGTGCTTGACACTTAAAATTCTTAAAGAACGATACTTACTCACTCATTATATTACTTCTATAATTTGGTATACTTGTCAAGTTAAGCAACATCAAACAAGTTGGGAAGAAGATTGTTAACATTTTAATTCACCTATATGAAATAGACATGTTGGTTCTATAATTGCTAAGAAGGTTGCAAAAGAACTGACCAACATGAGATGGAGATAAGCTTAACAAGGAATAGTTCAACAATGGAAACAATTAAGATCAAATAATCAATAATGGAGACAATATATTGAATAATCACACCGTCAGAAAAATATGAAACAGAAGTTTCAACATATTTCTAGAGGTTTTCAAAAACAATGAAGATCCGCCCAAGTTGATTGCATAAAGAGTTTTCAGCATGTATAAAACACTTTTTTATTCAAAAAAAATTATTTATTTAATTAAAATATTAAAAACTTGATTTTTAGTATACATAATAACTAACATGATGATGATTAATTATAATTTAACAATAAAGTGTAAGAATTTCCTTAATCCATCAAATAGTTTGTTATGAAATGTAAATTTTATAAATCTAACTATTAAATTATATAATGGTCATGATTATGCTGATCATGAATGCCACATTTTAAACAAATTGATAATCAACAAGTAGATATCAAGTAGTCGATAATTTATAAAATGTTATATTATACATTATTTTTATAGAATATTAATTGAAATAATAAAAAATTGTTAGCGTGAAATTTCAAAAAATTATATATGATATTATTTTTATGAATATTTTACATAAATAATATTATTAGGGAAAAAAGCATACATATCCTATAAATTTTACCTCATTTTAAAATAGTCACTATAAACTTTCAAATCCAGGTGTTAGGTTTTTAAACTTTCTGAAATTAACTTGCAAGTAGACATTTTTCTATCCTCTAATTAAGCTAAATCCAGTCATCATATGACTTGCACACGTTGATTAATACATGTGTATCTCTAACTTGTTCATGTTATTTTCAAAAAACTTAAAAATTTTCTCCTATTATCTAATTTTTATTTTGAAAAACAGAAACTATCAAGTAATTAAAAGAATTAAATGAAAATGAGAAATATTTTATGTTTTAAAATACCATATGGTCAACAAATCAAATACTATCATGCGTATTAATGAATATATACAAGTTACGTGATGAATAGTTTCTATTTAACTTATGTATTAAAGGATCTATTAATAAGTCTCAGTTAGTTTGAGGGTCTTTTATTCGGATTTGAAAGTTTATGATAATTGATGTAGATTAAAGGATGTAAATTCAAGTGTAAGTTGTCTTAAGTAATAATGAAGAAAAATTTTTTGAGGTAAAGAAAGATTTTGTCACAATAATAAAGATAATAAAACTTGTTCACAATTAAATTAAAGAACTTGTCTGGGTTATGAGATCCACTTTTGGTAATAAATTAAGGACAATATTAATTCTTTTTATAACTCAATTGAAATCCACGCACAATGGAGGTTCCAATCAGAAAATAAAACATTTAAAATTTATTTAGAATTATATACGTAGTTATATTATGATTCTTTTAATTATTTACTAACACTTGTAAATGGGTTCAAACATTCATTGTACCAAACTATTTGTCTATAATGAATCAAGAATTTCACTTTACAAGGAGGGTTTCTAAATTGATTGGAAACAAAATACAACACATATAATGATCACTTGATAATATATCATTTAAGTATAAGAAAAAAATTAATCTAACCTTATTTTATTATCAAAAGCTTCACTCCTTCACCTAAGTAAGATGAAAATTAGTTACCCACGAGCAAGAAGAAAGAAAGAGAGAAGAAGAAGATGATCATAACTTCTATTTACAATAAAAGAAAATTACAACAAGTAAATAACATAATAGCATGATCTTGATCTAAAACCAAGATTACCCTAATAGGCAACCAAGGCTACCTTTTATAAAGCATCACAAGCAAAAAATGACAATGAGTGAGACAATGAGTGAGTGGATAATTAAGGAGTGGGTGGATGATTAAGTGGATGATTAAGGAGTAGGTGGATGATCGCAAAAAATGCTTATCTTCACTTGCACAAAATAATTTGGTGTCAAACTCGTGCTTGCCAATAGAATCTTGAAAAGTGGCCTTATGAAAGTTGTAGGCCTTTGTCTTGGCTATCAAATGTCTGCTTGAACCATCCAATTTGGCCTCATACAACTCAAGATATGACCCAATCATTGCAACTGCTGAGGCACAATTTCAACTCATCTGTCCTGACTTGCAAGCCCAATATGACCCCCCATACCTCAGAATCTCGAAAAGTGATCTTCATGAAAGTTGTAGATTTGAGTCTTAACTATCAACTGTCAAAATTTCAATACATGATCATTCCTACAACCCGAGATATGTCTTGATGAGTACACAAAGGTCAAGCTGTCAAGATCAGCACTCTAGTTCTTGCTTCAACTCCAATTTGAGTTATCCAAGCTTGTGATATGGCTCTTGAGGTCTTCATGAAAGTTGTAAGGAATTGTCTTAGCTTTCTACAATACCAAAATCACATCAATCAAACATATGTAATTCAAATTATAGCTAATTTACTGAATATTATCTAAGAGATAAATTAAGGCTAATTCATGCAATAATTCTTTCAATGATCCAATTATGTCCAATATCATAGAATGTGACAAAACTAACTTAATTAAACCTAATTGAACCTTAAGAAACCCAATAAGAGGGTTATAAAATGTATAAAATATATTGTTATCAAATTATCTAACACTTAACTTTTGCACTTATGGGTAAAATACATAAGACCAAAGTTAAGGAACAAAGAAAAACAACACTGACTCAAAAACTAAAAACTATAAAAGACTCAATTTCCAATGATACTCAAGAATGTAAAAGTTTATAAACAAGAAGAGCAACCAAAGATTCAAGGGATCAAAACATTCATGAGGTGGCATTTTTTTTGTTTTGTATCTCAAATCAACAAGTAAAGAAACTTCAGTTAAAAAACATGAATCAAGAATGATAGATCCTCACAGAATTCACTCTCAATCCCTCAAGTGTTTAAAAGGTAAGTATTTCACTCTATTCAACCCATGAATAATTGCACTACCATAAGTTTGCTTATCTTCTACTCTCCGCTACTCAAAACACATGTACACAAAAATCAAGAGGATTTTATTCAAGGCTGTAATGGGGTCATGGTAAAGGAGATGGGATAATATGAATATGATAAGATAAATACCAAAGAGAATAGAAGAGCATTATGATACAGTTAGAGTGGAGAAGATGTTTGAGAACATTCATCATAAAGGATAATGACCAATATATGACTAATGTTTTGTTGAAGATCAATGCCAAATTGCAAAGTTAAATTCATTGTTAGGCCCGAACCTTCTCTTTCTCTTTCTGTTGTTTTCAAGCATCCACCTTCATTATAGGTATAGATATGTCATTTAGTGTATCAGGAGATTCTAATAATCCTTTGATTGCAGCGGTAGTTAGCTTCTTTTTTTTTTAACATTTTGCACACACACCCCCACACTTATTCAAGAACAAGGTCAATGCTCTCTTATTCCCTAAGTTTGGGTAAAAACATATTTTTTTTAAGGCACGTAATGAGCTAAAAACAAGGAATGGTCAAATAAGCTCAAAGGGATTACACAATGGAAAATATGCAAAGATGGCTATTTGGTCAAAGTAGCTATTTCAAAATGTCTCAATCATGTTTATGTATGCATGTGGAAATGTAGACTCAAAAAAGAATCAAAGCAAGTTCTAGAGTAACAATTCCATGAGTGAAAAAAAATCACACAAGAAAGAAGAGAATGGTACAGATATTCAATTCATTCATCAATAAGCTCAAAATCACACAAGGCATATATCTATCATTCTCAATCTATCAATTCAATATCCATAACCAAGCATGTGAAATTTAAGACATAAGACAATTTATTCAATCATACTATGATCCTTGAATTTCAATTGCTTTAAAGGATGTGAGAATTCATTCACTTGAATCATTCAAAGGAAATCAAATGATAAAAAAACTTTGTTACTTCCACAAATCATCACAGAATAGTTACTTCCCAAATCTAGATGCATCTCAGGAGTAATTTACTTTAATTGGTTTTGATGTAGATTTCTGACAGTCATATCACTAAACACACTTCCCAATTTAGATGTGTCTCAGCAGTAAAATTACTCCTTACTCTGCCACCATTCATTGGTATAGTAAGTTCATGACAATTATATTATACTTCCCAAAAACATTTTTTTTTTTTGGTCAACTATCCTTCCCCACAACTAGACCACAACATTGTCCTCAAAGTATGATAAATAAAACCAAAAGTAAATAAAAGTTATAGATGAAGTATTAGATCTAGCTTGCGTTTCATGCTACTTCCCTCACTGCTTCCTTCTGGCTAATCTATATGAGCTATTGTTGGATCAAATTTATAAACAAAAGCTTCTAATTTATCAATCAACTCATCAACAGTGGAAGTAGAGATAAGAAGTAGTCTTGCTGAAGGTGTGATAAATTTCTGTTCCACAACTTTGTTAAGAAAAAATAACAAAAGATCAAAGAAATTATTAACATTCAACAAATCTAAGGGTTTATGGTGGATGTTCAGTTGGGCCCAAGAGACAATTTGAAAAACTTCTTCTAAAGTACCAAAACCACTTAGTAAGATAATGAATGTATCAGAGTTGTCAAGTATTGTCTTCATTCATTCATGCATAGATGATACCTTAAATTCCTCCCCAATTGTCTTTCCAGTGATGTTTTGTTGAGTTAAAAGTCCAAGAATGACACCCAAAACCTGACTGCCTCATATATATGCAACAAGTGATACAGCCCCTATTAATCCACGGCAACCTCCTCTATATACAATATGAATATTCCTTGCAGCAAATGTTCTACCAAGAGTGTTTGCAATGTTTACAAACTCTAAACCTTTCCCACACCTAGACCCAAAAAAAAAAAAAAAAAGGATATTTTTAAGTTCACGAACAGAAACTCCTTCCATTTCTATACTCACCTTCCCTTTGAATGATTCTGAGTTGGAGGAAAATGAAGAAAATGAAGTATTTAAATAGGGAAAAGAATGAAAAGGGTAATAATAGCACCTATAAGGGTAGGTTGGCTGTTATTAGAAAAGTTTAAAATTAAGAAACACAAAATCTTTTTTTTTTTTTTTTTTTTTGAACTTCAAGAAAACCATCAGGTTAAAGAAGTTTAAAAACCCCTGAAGACTCTGCTCAAAGGATCGTCTATCCAAAACCAAAATACAACAAAATCATACAAAAATAAAAGAAATATAATAACAAATTATGATATACCTTTATCTATAGTTTTCATGGCGTATCTTTATATTGCGCATCATGAGTGCAGTAATACTAAGACGGCTCAGCCAATCTTAGAATTCTTCTCCCTCCCGCTTGTGGGATTGTTTTGGATTGAGCTACGACGTAACTAATTAAAGTGCGTAAATCTAAAAGCTACCACTAACAACCATAGCTAGTGAGAGGTCGCTGGAGAACCCATGGCATTAAATCACAGGATCCAGCTCAGTTGCATAGTTATGCAAGTATGCCAACACAGGGCGCTTCTATCTGCCCATCATCTCAGCTTGCCTAAAAGGTAAACTTTGGGACACTGAGAACGACTCTCTATAGAGTATGGCACACAAACCTTATTTATATACTGGTGTGTTAAGGTCTCCTCCTGAGTCTATGAAAAGACAGACATCCACCCGAGGCTCCTAATCTAATTAAAGACCAAGTACAACTGAAGTTTCATCCTCTTTTTCTCATTTTTGTCTCTCTCTTTTTTTTTTTAGAAAAAGAAAAAGACGAAGAAGATAATATGTACATGTTGTTGTTGTTGTGGTTGTGGCTTACATCTTCCTCTGATTTTACGTCCAGTAACGGCTTAAACACCTTCTATAAGTTGAGGATAAACTTCTCATCCAATTTTCTTATAAATTGGCAAACAGGATTTTTTCGAGTCAGATTCCCAAGACTGTAATGTTTGTTCGTCTTTGAAGAGATTTCACAAATTTAGAAGTTCACGATGCACAGATCCATAAGAATGCGTCTCAAGAGTCAATAAGATATCATCTAATGACTCCTTACTCAGTTCATTCTTAATGAAAAATATTTTATCTTCTCGATTTGCGAAAATTATTCCCAAAGAACGATATCACTTGTTACAATTCTATCGTGCACATTTGTGACAGACTTGTAACCTTTTTGCTCTTCTCTTTTTAGAATACGAACTTCTACAAAGACTTGGCATGTATGAGTCAAATGAAATTGAAGACTTACCTATTAAATGGACCTTTGGTTCAATTATCCAGCATACATCTTCTGGCATACTCTTATGCATTAACAGTCTCAATCTTTCATATCTAACTTTATAGATTTTTGTCAGAACATTTTGAGGGAGGGAAGGAAAATATTTTCTTAAATATGAGAGAATGACATCTATTTTAAAGGAAAATGATTCAGTTATTATGGAAAACTGAAAACAAACAGACTCGAGAGCCATGGAGTATCGTTATCCGCCACTTAATCGGGAATACAAAGAACTACAAAAAGAAGACAACAAAATTAGAATAAATTCTATTCATAACAAGGATTAGAAAGAGAGATGAATTCTACCTCATCAACTTAGTTTTTCAGAAATGGTTTAAGTCTTTGTCCATTGACTTTAAACACATTATCATTCTTCGGATTCTCAATGTCTATGGTCCCATGAGGATACACATGTTTGACAACAGAAGAATCACTCCACCTAGATCTCAATTTTCTAAGGATTAGGTGCAAACGAGAATTATAAAGCAGAACTTTTTGACAAATTTCAAAAGATTTTCTCAAAATTGACTTGTCATGAAAAGTTTTTGCTCTAACTTTATAAATCTTTGAGTTTTCATATGATATTTTCTTAATTCCTCAAGTTCATTTAATTGCAATTTGTGTATCTTACAAGCATCATCAAGGTTTAGGTTGAAAGCTTTAATGACCCAAAATGCTTTATATTCCAATTCTACAGGCAAGTGACAAGGTTTTCCATAGACTAACCGATAGGGTGACATGCCCAAAGATGTTTTGAAAGTAGTATAGTAAGCTCAAAGTGCATCGTTTAGTCTTAAAGATCAATATTTACGATTTGGGTTAACCATTTTTTTCTAAAATTTTATTAATCTTCATATTTGCCAATTCAACTTGTCCATTTGTCTGAGGATGATAAGGGGTGGTAATTTTGTGTGTAATATCATATTTCTTCATTAAAGATTCAAATAGTTTATTACAAAAATGTGTTTTCTCAATACTGATGATAGCTCGAGGGATTCCAAATTGACACAAGACATTTTCTTTTAAAAATTTGAGAACAGTTTTATGATCATTGTGTTGGCATGCAATCACCTCAATCCATTTTGAGACATAATCAACTGCAACCAAAATATACACAAATCCAAATGAGAATAAAAATGGGTCCATGAAATTAATTCCCCAACACTAAAAAATCTCAATGATAAGGATAGAGTTCAAAGGCATCATGTTTCTTTTTGAAATGAAGCCCAATTTCTGACAGTTTTCACAACTTTTGGAAAAAGTATAGCAATCTTTAAATAAAGTGAGCCAATAAAATTTGCACTGCAAGATTTTCGCAACTGTTTTCTTTGAAGAAAAATGACCTACACATGCTTCTGAGTGACAAAATTTAATGATACTACCTACCTTACTGTCGAGCACACATCTTCGAAAGATTTGGTTAGGACAATATTTGAACAAGTATGGGTCATTCCAATAAAAAAATTTCATATCTGTCAAAAATTTCTTTCTATCTTGGTGCGTTCATTGAGGCGGCATCTTTCCTGTTTCATGAAAGTTAGCTATGTTAGCAAAACAAGGCATGAAATTGACAAAAAATAAAAATTCATCAGGAAAAGAATCATTAATTGGTGTGTTATTAAAATGTGAACATGTTGTAAGTTTGGACAAATGATCTGCGATAACATTTTTGGCTCATTTCTTATCTTTTATTGTGATAATGAATTCTTAAAGTAACAAGATCCATCGTATCAATCTTGGTTTGACATCCATTGGAAAACTTTGCTCTTCTCCCAAAAATGTGTACTTCAACCCAGCAGGTGACGACTTTAATTCTAGTTTGGGTACTTCTTCATAGGTGTTATCGATCATTCATGAGTTTTAACTCTTCAAATCTTGACTTCAATCCCTTGTACTCCATTACCTGTGAATAATCAAGTAAAGAACATATTTCAGAGATATCATCATCTAATTGCATGCCTGAATTAAATGAATTGACTAAACAAATTTCTAATGAGTCAGAAGAACTCCTTGTTTGAAGATGATCATCTAAGTTGGCTTCAATTCCTTCAGCTTCCTACTTTTCATCAAGGACTTCCTGTGGTTGCTTGCACATGTTAAAAACATTGAGCTCTAGTGTCATATTTCCAAATGTTAGCTTCATCACTATATTTCTGTAATTTATCAAAGCATTAAATGTTGCTAAAAATGGACGGCTTAAAATAATAGGAATTGACTTGCAACTATCAACCATAGGTTCAGTATCCAAGACAATAAAATCCACAAGATATATGAATTTATCAACTTGTACTAACACATCTTTCACTATTTCTCTTGGAATTTTAATTGATCTATCGGCAAGTAGAAGAGTTACAGAAGTTGGTATTAACTCACCCAAGTTGAGTTGCTGATAAACTGAATATGGAAGCAAATTGACACTAGCACCAAGATCAAGTAAAACTTTTTTAATTTTATGTTCTCCAATAATGCATGAAACTGTAGGACAACCAAGGTCTTTATATTTCAACGCATTATTATTCTGAATAATAGAGCTTATCTGTTCAGCCAAAAAGGCTTTCTTTTTCACATTTAGTTTCCTTTTAACAGTACATAAGTCCTTCAAATATTTAGCATAAGATGAAATCTATTTGATAGCATCTAACAGAGGAATATTGACCTTTACTTATTTTAAAATTTCAAAAAATTTAGTGTTATAGTTCAATATTATTGAATTGTTTAATGCTTGAGGAAATGAGGGTGAAAGAAAGAATTTGGTCTCTTTTTGGCCAACTTCTTCATTTTCTTGGGGGATTGGTTCATCATCTCTCTCACAAGGTTTGGGAATTTGTTTTTCAACAACCTTTCCACTCTTAAGAGTTATCACTTACTTGACTTGATCTATTTGTTGATTTTCTAAACTACCTTCATTTAGACTGTACAAACCCTTGGGATTTGGTTGAGGTTGAGAAGGAAATTTTCCTTTCTCGTGAATGGTGAGTGCAGAAGAAAGTTTAGTAAGAGTTTCTTTTATGTCAATCATGGTTTGATTGTTTTGTTTGTTAATGGTCTCTTGCTTTTCTAAGAATGTATGCAGTGTTTCTTCAAAGTTTTTCCTATATGGTGGGACATAAAGTGCATATCCTTGAGAATTTTGATAGCCATGTTGTGCCCGAGGAGGTGGTGGTTACATGAATTGTGACTGATTATTATTCCTCCAGCTGAAGTTCGGGTGATTTTTCTATCTCGAATTGTATGTATCTGAAACAGAAAAAGTAAATGACTTTTTAAAATTATTCATTGCATTTACTTGTTCAAGTACAACTTCTTTAAAAACATGAATCTTATGACATTCATGTGTTGAATGTCCTAAGTCATCACAAACGCCACAAATTTCTTCATTTTGCACATATTTGATTTCTTTTGCTTTTTCTAATTCTATGGCTTCAACCTTTCTAGCCAAACTAGCAAACCTAGCATTTAGATCTTCCTCTTGACTAATGTGATATTTTCCTTTATTAGCACTTACAAGGTTAGATCTAATTGAATTTTCAGAAATATTAGTATCATGCCAAGATTGAGAATTTTCGTCTAACTGGTTTAAAAAGTTTAAAGCTTCATTAGGTTCTTTATCAAGAAACTCACCATTACATATTATTTCCACAAATTGTTTGGTTTAGGTGTTAAACGTTCATAAAAGAAGCTTATAATGCATCATTTTTCAAAACCATGATATGGGCAAAAATTTAACAAATCTTTAAATCGTTCCCAATATTAAAAATATGCTTCATTTGAATTTTGGAAAAAAATTTAGATTTGTCTTTTCATAGCATTAGTTTTATATGTTGGAAAAAATTTCTTTAAGAACTCAACTTGCATTTCTTGCCATGTGTCAATTGATCTTAGTTTCAAAGTGTTACGCTAACTTTTTGCTTTATCTTTTAAAGAAAAATGAAACAATTTAAGCTTAACAATCTCTTTAGTGCAATTTTGGTCATTGAAAGCAATACACACTTCCTCAAATTCTTTTAGATATAAATTGTGACTTTCATATTCTAAACCATGAAGATTAGGAAGTAAAAAAATTATACCTGACTTAAATCTAAAATTATTAGCATTGAGTAGAAAGATAAAGCATGATGGACTAGAATTTCGATGTGGTTGTAAATATTCATGCATAGTTCACAACGGTTGATTTTTATGTTCATCATATACACTTTCATTTTCAGTCATTATGTCAATTGTATGTGATTGTGATTCAAATAAATCAATATATAAAGTATCATGATTAATTTTAACTAAACGACCAGAATTTAAATCATGATACCCATTAAGCATAAATAAATGACTTAAAATAGAAAAAATAATGTACAAGTCGGCGTTTACACCAGCCATTAAAATATTAACAATAAATAAATGACATAAATAAAAAAATGTATAAGTTATTAAGTCAGAAAATAAAAATAAATGACATAAATAAACAAGTTATAAACATAAATAAATGAGAAAGTTAGTAAGTTAGAAAGTTAGTAAAGAAACCGAAGGACTAGCAAGCCGATCTTTTACTCCGGTGAGGGAGAAGAGAGAAAAGATTTTATTGAAAAAAAAGAACCTTAATAAATTAAAACTTCAAATCAAGTCCCTGGCAACGGCGTCAAAAACTTGATGTGGATTATAGGATGCAAATCCAAGTGCAGGTTGTCTCAAGTAATAAATTTATCGGGAATCCGAGGTCGATCCACAGGAAATTGCTGAAGAAAAATTCTTTGAGGTAAGGAAAGGCCTTGTCACAACAATAAAGATAATAAAACTTGTTCACAATTAAATTGAAGAACTTGCTTGGGTTAGGAGATCCACTTTTGGTAATAAATTAAGGACAAGATTAATTCTTTTTATAACTTAATTGAAATTTACGCACAACGGAGGTTCCAATCAGAAAATAAAATATTCAAAGTCCATTTAAAATTATATACGTAGTTATATTATGGTTCCTTTAATTATTTACTAAAACCAATACTTGTAAATGAGTTCAAACATTTATTATATCAACTCACTTGTCTACAATGAATCAAGAACTCCACTATACAAGGATAGTTTCTAAATTGATTAGAAACAAAATACAACACATATAATGATCACTTGATAATATATCATTTAAGTATAAGAAAGAAATTAATCTAACATTATTTTATTACCAAAAGCTTCACCCCTTAACCTAAACAAGATGAAAATTAGTTACCCATGAGCAAGAAGAAAGAAAGAGAGAAGAGAAAATGATCATAACTTCTATTTGCAACAAAAGAAAATTACAACAAGTAAATAACATAATAGCAAGATCTTGATCTAAAACCAAGATTACCCTAATAAGCAGCCAAGGCTACCTTTTATAGAGTATCACAAGCAAAAGATGACAATGAGTAGAACAATGAGTGGGTAGATAATTAAGGAGTGGGTGGATGATTAAGGAGTAGGTGGATGATTGCAAAAAAATACTTGTCTTCACTTGTACAAAATAATTTGGTACCAAACTTGTGCTTGCGGACAGAATCTTGAAAAGTGGCATTCATGAAAGTTGTAGATATTTGTCTTGACTATCAAATGCTCACTTGAACCATCCAATTTGGCCTCCTACAGCTCAAGATATGACTCAATCATTGCAACTGCTCAGGCTCAATTTCAGCTCTTCTGTTCTGACTTGCAATCCCAATATGACTTACTAGACCTCAGAATCTCGAAAAGTGATCTTCATGAAAGTTGTAGATTTGGGTCTTAACTATCAACTATCAAAATTTCAGCCCATCATCATTCCTACAACCCGAGACATGGCCTAATGAGTACACAGAGGTCAAGTTGTCAGGATCAACACTCTAGTTCTTGATTCAACTCCAATTTGAGTTATCCGAGTTTGTGATATGGCTCTTGAGGTCTTCATGAAAGTTGTAGGGAATTGTCTTACCTTTTCTAGAAGACCAAAATCACATCAATCAGACATATGTAACTCAAATTATAGTTAATTTATTGAACATTATTGGAGAGATAAATTAAGGCTAATTCATGCAATAATTCTTTCAATGATCCAATTAGGTCCAATATCATAGAATGTGACAAAACTAACTTAATTAAACCTAATTGAACCTTAAGAAACCTACTGAGATGGTTATAAAATGTATAAAAGTTATTGTTATCAATAACTATTTTAAAATGATCAAAAGTTTACGAGTGTTTGAATTTCTTTTATTTTATGGTCAACTAAAAGGTAGAGTAGCGCCGCATGGGAGCTATCATGCTCCATAACAAATTGTGCCATCTAGGGTGGATCAACCCCAACCACAGTGTGTCTGATTTCAACATTTGACCGAGTTCATATATGTAGACTAGCTAGTTCTGTTCACAATTTCATTGTTATGGTGGAATTAGGTTATTTGACATCCAAGACAAATTGGATATTTTGGTTTTAAAAAAAAAAAAGGAGCTAGGGTTGAGTAGTTTAAATTTAAATGTATCTAAAAGTTCAAGGGTTTAGAACGAATTTGATAGTAGTATTTTCTTTTTATACAACTAATAAAAAAGTTTAGGACTATGGGAAGTTCTTTTTAATATAAGGTCAGAGCAAATTAACTACCAATCTCAGTGAGTAATTATAGTGTGATTACATATCATCTATGAGGAATTCTTGGATTCAGACCTAAGTTTTGTAATTATTATTAGCGGAAGGTTATAATCAAGTGAGTTAATTCCGTTGGCAATTTTAGTAGTATACTAATTAAGTATATTTACCATATATTATACCACGATGAACTTTTGTCATTGTTGATCTTATGAACATAGTTTACACCAATTTTGGCGTTCTTTTCTTATTTGAGACGCTTATTATTTGCTAAACATTTTTAGGGCAATGTGATCATTTTCGCACAACTTTAACTCAACTCATAGTACTAAAACTTTCAGTTAAAGGAATAACATTGAGATGAATTCCTGTTTTAAGTGGTTGACTATATTATGATATATTAATATTTTACTTATTGAGCAGGAGATAATATGGAAAACAAAAAACAAAAACTTCTAGCTAGTACTAAATCTTATTCAACCCATGCCATCAAGTCAATTATCTCGTATTCCAGTTATCCATTAAGCTTTCAGCCGGCTGTTCTTGGGCGAATAGAGACTCACATGGAGTTAAGGGTAATTGTTGGGTCAGATTTAACAATATATTGGTAATAACATTCCATTGAGTTTGCCCTAAACCTAAAACCGTATGGAATACTTCAACTTTTGGAAGAAACAGAAGAATATGAACTAAGTTTTGACTTTGACTGAAGGCAAAATGAACAACCAAAAAGTATGTGTGGAAATGTGATTTTCACAATTCACAAGCATACAATGAGTGCATGAATTTTGATACGTACCAAGTTAATAATGTCTTGTCCTTTATCTGAAATATTTTCTCTTCCAGCCCTTGCTTTGCCTGGAAAGTCGAATTCAAATTATAAAGTGTAGAAATTTGTTGCATCGTGTGTTTATTGTTAGGTTAAAAGTTAAAATTATTAATTATTGTGTAATTCTTTTTATTTAAACTTATTAATAAATATTACAGTTTGATTTAACTCTGATTTTATTTGGGTCTTATTAAGATAGGATGTTAACTTATAACTAATAAACTTCTTTTTAACATCTACTTTAAACAGTCTGTGTCCTTTTAAAAATAAAATTTATAATCTTAACTTTATATCATTTATTAGATCGAACGTTTATTATTAAATTAAAAATTATAATTATTAATTAGAATATAATTCTTTTTATTTAAATTTATTAATAAGTATATCAATTCAATTTAACTCAAATCTCACTTGAATCTTACCAAAGCAGGATAAATCCTACACTCAACAAACTTAATTATATATAAAATGGCTGGCTACTATGTATGGTGCACCCCTGAAAAGGGTGCACATTACACCGCTAAATATAAATCATTAGATTCATCAGATGATTGGAATCTGGACTTAATCTTGATTGTCGGGAAAGCTGGTCCCAGAATGAATTCGGATTCTTTTAATCGCTGAAAGTTGTATTTTGGTTATTATATTTTATTATTTATTTTTATTTTTATTTTTTAATATTAAAAATATATTTTAATATTAAATTAATATTAATTGTTGAATGAAAAATAAATAATATAAATATTATTAGAACAATTGTTGAAAGTGCTGCAAAATACAACTGAGAAAAGAAAACCGAATCGGTCCCAGAATACTTTAAATTACCGTAAAAAAAATCATTAGATAATTGTGATTCATGTGAAAAATTTTGTATTATGTGGCAATTCACTCAAATATTTCCGTGTTGAGCTACGCTAGATGCTTTTATTGTTTGTCACAACTCCGTATAAAAATCTCCGCAAATTACAGTCATCTAATAAATCTAATTAGAGAAGGTACACTCTACAAGCAACAATATATTATATCTAATTAAACTACATGAAGTGCGCCACTCATACTTCAACTTTGTATACTTGTTCATGTTATATTTTGAAATTAATTTCTTTTATTGATTTCAACGTACCAAACACGGTTTTGAGAGTTGAGACCTAATCCAATTGTTTACAGGAGATTGTCTACAAATTCCTGCGCTATACATTAGTTTGTTTAATGGGGCTTAACTGCACAACAAAGAGATAATGCTGGAAGATTAATTTAATTGACGTTAGGTAGAAATTCGATATTAATTAGGTATCACTCAACAGTCTACTACTTTTGAAGAGAACATAATGAAGTAGTGATTAGCTTGAGCAAAAATCTGAGCATATATAGGAATATGCAAACAGTTTTCAAACTAGAAGCCTTTTAGTCATATATAGCAACGATAAGTATCTCATTTCAATAGCAGAATTTCTAATTATAAGGTTACCAAGTTAGGCATTGGTACATATCTAAGCCAAAAAAAAACTACGTAATTTTCTAAGGCAACTTGCCAAATAGTGTAAGCAATCTTCCCTTATAAAGTAGCCAATCTGTAGTATAGACAATCCGGGAAAAAAAGAAAAAAAAAAAAAGGCAATCACCTGGTTGCTTAGGTGGTCGTTTGAAAATATTAGTTGACCATTTCCTTTAATTTAGGTGGCAGTTGAAGTAATCAGTTGACCAGGGACTTAGCTAAGAATTATTAGCAACCAATATTTTAATTTCTTTGCTGTTTTCCCTTTCTATCTGGTAAAGATTAAACCATATTTGCTTGTTTAGATATAATCTGCCATTTGTCCAAAAGAAATGTTCTTACGTGAACAATTATTTTGTCAGTTTTTGTATAATTGATATGCATGTTTGGTTAATTTCCAAAAATTATCCAGAAGTCATCTAATAATTATAAAATATAATTTTCTGGATCTAACTGTAAGTTATAATTATTATGTTGATTTCGCATGTCAGCTTCCAAAAAAAGTTATGTAACAATAATTAAGTATATAATAAAATATATTTTTATATTTTAAAAGTATATAATACGTTAATATTAAAACATATAAATAAAATGTAAAATAATGTTAAATAATATTATATTTTATAGACATAATTACCTGATAGAAATGTTTAATTTGACGATACATTTTATAATAAATTTATCATATGTTTTAATTAGCTTTAATTGGATCCCTCCACCTACAACAGTGATCATTTAAAGTGTATAAAAGTTTTAAATTAAAGCAAATTATGCATTATATAAATTTATTTTTAAATAAAATTAACAGGCCAAATTAAAAATCGTTGCATTTATTGAAAGAAAATCGTTGAAAGCATATTAAGAATGATAAATTGAAAAAATCAGTGAAAAAGACTTTGAATACAATGCGATTAGGACCATTAGTTTCAACAGTAGAGATATAATAACGAAGGAATCCAAGTTAATTTGATTCAAATCTCATATCTCAATTTTTTATTATAATTATGTCATTTTAATTAAATATTGATAACTAAAACGAACTACTAAATAAGAGAGATTTATTGCCAAAAAAAGTGTGAATTTTTTTCCTCATGAATTATCAATTTTTATTGAAAGGACATAATTCGGGATAAAAAAAAAGACAGGATATTCCTATTAATTAGCAACATAATTCTTAAATAATTCCATGTTTCGTAATATTGTATTGTTATACTTTTTCTTTTCTTTTGCATATTTATAATGGTTGCTAATGTCATAGGTGATGTCATGAACAAATACTGGGCTTCTATCCTATGAGCAAACAAACAGTAACGACTATTGGAGCAAACTTCCAAAATGCAAAATTGTGGTTGAAGCAATTATTATTCTGAATTATTTATCTATATTCTTTATTAATCACTTATAATTTAATAAAAAAATTATAATTAGTTAGCAAAAAATAAGAATAAATAATTAAGAATGTTAATAACTTTACTCTCAAATTTTGTATAAAAATAAAAGGTCTAAAATAATTTTGTATCTTTTAAATTTGACCCAACCAACAAAAATTGAGTGCAATTGTAAATAAGCTTCACTTTTAAAGAGATGACCAAAACTCAAAAATATATAATTATTAGGAAAACCTTTTAATAATAACAATGTGGTCAGACAAAAAAAATTGACCCATTTTTAAAATTGAATTATTTAATAAGTTTTTTTAAACGAATTTAATAAGTTTGTTTTAATTGGATCATTAAACCAAATTTAAAGATGCAGTTATAACAAATTTGAAAGAGTTTAATTCAATTAAATTTAATGGTCCAATTTAATAAGTTACTTTTAATGATCCAATTAAAACAAATTTAACATTAAAAAAATTAACTGGTTATATATAACACTTTAAGTATTGGATTTTTAATGTAGGAAGAAGTTTGATTTTATGAAACAAAAGATCTTGGGGGAGGGGAAGGCATGGGCATTTTTCCTTGGGCCCTAACAATAATTGAAAGCAAACAAATCGAAGAGAGGATAAGATGAAAAAATAGAACTATGGAAAACCCACCCCTTCCTGTTCATTACTGTCCAAGATAAAGAAAGCACTTCACATCCAGTTCATTAATCTTGTTTATGACAATAAAAGCCATTAAAATTTGCTGACTTTTTTGTTTTTGTTTTAATATCTTAGTACACGTAGCATACGAAAAATTTAATCAAACTAGTTTCATCAATTTAAATTTGTATGAGACAAAGAAAATCTTATGATTACTTGCATCTTAATTGTACACGTATTTATTTATATTAATTAATACTAAAACTGCAGCAATCTCAAATTGCAATCGAAGAAATGGACAAAGTTATTGACTTGGTTGACCTCGATTTCCATGCCCACTAAAAGTCTTCTCTTCCTCCAAAATGCACCATACACAAAATAACGTAGAAAATTTAAGAAATCAATGGTTTATTCAATTTATAGTATACTTTGGCAACTTGAACAATCAGATGATGTGGATGTGGACGTTTGAGTGAGAAATATGAGTGCTCCACAATGCAATGCTTATCTGCAAGAGCTGTACCAGCAGCAAACAAAAAAAAAAAAATTGGAACTTCTGTTTCTCTCTCTTCTCTCTTGTCTATAACAATAGGTCCATAACCATTATGCTGACCAACTACGATACCTTCCACTTGGACAAACTAACAACACTTTTATGCGTGCCATGTCGGCAACATAACCTCAGGGTCTTAAGTCTACTTGTGGTTTGTGCAATTTTGCTCGTTTGTTTCACCTTGTTTATATTTATATAATTATATATTATATATATTCTACATACGTATACATACACACATATAATATATATATATATATATATATATATATATATATATATATATATATATATAGATATATATATATATATACACGTGTGTGTCATTACGTATGGACCCACTCGGATTTTGGAGAAAAATTAACGCCACATTATATGACTGGCATGTAATACTAGCAATAACAATAGCTAGTAAAGTAGAGTAGAAGAAATAACTAACTTAAGAGTGTTTCTTTTGGAATATGAAAAATATCGAATTAACATTTGCTTAGTACAACGGAAATATTAAGTTTAAAAGCAGAATGTGTAACTCATTTTTTTACTTTATCTCATATTTTTATTATCATTCTTATAATATAAAATGACTTTAATTTTCTTTTTCTTTAACAAGGAATTTTCACAGAATTCTCTTAATAATTATCTTTTTTAAAGTTCAAACTTTAGTCTTCTTTTTAAAAATATAATTTATTTATCACTGTACTTAACCGTGATTGATAGTTTAAAAATAATTTAATTAAAAATAAATGTCTAAAAATCAAGATATTTTCATTCTGCTCTAATTAATTTTAGTTCCATATTAATTTTTCTTCCTCTTCAATTGAATAGTACACCTTAAATTCCTACTCGTGAACTGTCTTTCTTCTTTATTTATTTTCAAACCATTGGGGTAAGGTTGTGGCTGAAAAATCTAGAGAAATTATTTTGTTGACGTACATGCAAATTTTTTGACCCAGGCATTAAGTCTTAAAGAAGAAATTTCCACTACAAATCTTTAGGTGAAAAGCAATTTTCCTCTACAAATTTCTAGATGACTTCCACCAGCTAATAATCTTATTTAAGAGTTTACAATATCCTAATCAAAGTCAACTTGCCATTCATTATTCAAATATCTTAAGGAAAGTATAATCATAACCACAGATTCCCATGTGTAGGAAACTTCTCAGAACCGACAACAAAATTGGGGGGGACTTCTAGCATAATCATATTTCTCTACATTATAACTAATTCTAGAAAATTTACATTTGTTGTGAGAAAAATCACAAATTTTTTTTATTTAAGTGACAATTTTCTGCTTAATTTTTGTAAACAGTAAAATGGCTATTTTTTGTACTTACATAAATTTACATATTTTAATTAAACAAAGACTTACATGAAATACTGCTATACTCACCCAAAAATATTGCAACTTTTTCCATATTCTGTATACACATTCCACATAGTAAAACTCCTGCATATTAGACTAAAAATGAAAGTCCTGTTGTTCGAGATAGTGAACGGAAGATGGAGATAGATTCCCTTTGATCATGTCAATCACAGTGAGACCCCATTTGATGCAATCTGTGGATCTAAGTCTAAAACCATGGAAAATTCAAATTTCTCCATTGACAAAATAAATATCAAGGGCCCTTCTCGTAATTCCCAAAATCCATGGGACACTCTTCTGCAATTCATACATCATTTTCTTTTATGTACCAAAAAAAAAAAACACATCTATTTTGTTTGGTACATAACACCCCAACTTTTTTGGAAAATCATTGTTATATGTCATATTTAAATCACATTTCTTCATGTCATTATATGTAGTAAAATCAAAATGAAATTATGTAAAAAGTAAAGTAAAATAATATATAATTAGATGATAAAAATTATATAAATATAAATTAATATAAGTATAAATATAAATTTATCATTATTCATTTTTTTACCACGACTTTTTTTAAGAGAAACAAAAAACATAATCACTCCTATTCTTTATTATCTCATCTTATTATTTATTAATTATATATTATTAATATTTTAAAATAATTATTATACGAATATTTGATAGGTATTTTAGTGAATATTTTAATATTTTTAAATATTTTTTATTCATATATTTTTAATTACTTTTAAATTTTTATCATATTAATATATTCGTAATCTATAATATATGTATCTATCTATTCTATATGTGCTTCTCAGCTCACCAGCCCATAAAGGCGTTATGTGACGTAGCCCTTTCAACCAATTGGAATAGTTATGTGGCACACAGGGTACAGTGGGCCCCCACTATGATACCAGCAAAGCAAAATTGCCAACGGTGTGCTTAGCTTACTTAGTCAACAAAAGCAACTTACAGTTAAGACTTGGGACTACTTGAAAGGAACATGAAGGTGTGACCCTAGCACTAGGTAGCTACTAGCCAAGACTAAGCCAATTATATGCTTCGATGACCAAGTGGGCGTATGGCAGTCGTTATTGGCTGCTTTATAAAAGAATAATGATATTTACATATAAAAATTTTACACTATTTTTATATTATTTTTTTAATAATAAAGTAAAAATATCTATATATTTTAATACGTTATTTTTATCTTTATTTTTTCAAACAAATATAATATAAAATTAATATAATTTTTTTTTATATATAAATATCATCACTCTTTATAAAAACAATGCTCTGCACCAGCTGTATGCTTTGTTTTCATTGGTTTACTCCCATAGGAATGGAACGGAAATAGAATCTTCCTATGCAGCACTCCAAGATAATAAAGCCTTCTTTGGCCAATTCTCTGCTTCCCTTTTTCAAGGATTGTTGCATATGGCATATGCATAAATTACAAAGGTGCTTTGTCTAATAATGCAGCTAGAGAAGTAGAGAGTGTAACTCTGCCATATGTAGTTCTGTAACGATGAAATTAATCTGCCATTGTTAGGTTGCTTTGCAGAAATGAATTTAACATATAAAGAGATTTGACTTCAGTATTTATGCTCTCTTTTTTTCCTGAATTTTAGTTTTTTTTATTCAATACGACGTATTCGTTTTATTACTTCAATATATGGAAAAAATGATGGTGATATATTATAATAATAATTTTTCATGTCTATAAAGTATTATATAGATTAATTATAAATTAAAATGAATCAATCAAGTAAAAAAAACTAAAATGAATTAATCATGCTAATCAATAGGAATATGCATTTTATTGAATGTGAAAGCTAATTCAGCTGCTAAAATCTTTCGTGAATGCAAAGACTTGAGATCAGATTTTATCTTAGATTTTTGAAATCAACTATTTATTAAAAAAAATGCTTTTTATAATTCCATAACAAATTAATGGCAAACACCTTTTCACAAATGAGTACACCCAAATATATGCCGTATTAATTCAATTAATATTTCAAGTAATGGAATTCATTTTCTTACTTAGGTGTAAAATGTGTGTATTTGTGTGTGTGGATCTAAGTGTAAATTTTTTAAATATTTGTAAATTTTTTTGATGATCTGATATCTAATGACAATAAAATAATGACAAAAAATAAAGTAATGAAATTCATTTGAATTATATCCATTTTATTTTTTTATGTGGTATAGTTTACAAATAAAAAAATTAATTTTCTCTTTTCATTAAATCCCTCTTCAACAATTGAAATCTTATTTTATATATTTACATTCATTTCAAGAGATTTTTTTTTACAAACTAAATAAATTAACACCATCATGTTCCTTGTGATTCTTTTTTTGATACAAACAATTACTCATGTAATTTCAGATCCTTATATTACAGATAATATTTGTTTGGGTTGCAGTTTACTTTTATTATAATCCATCACTATTGGGTATATGTGATTGGGTATATCCCTTGTGAAATCTAGGGCTCTATCCATATAAGCTCAATCAAAATTATTGACTATGGTATTTATTTTCATCTATCAAATAAAGAAATTGAGGATAAATTACTCTTACATTCACTTATGTAGTTATATGCGCCCTACGTAATTATCTTTCGAGACACTTATGCCACCTTTGAATCATGCAATTTTTATGCAAATTTACCTCTCAGTACTCAGATCAATGATAGTTTGAATCCGCTATTGTTCCCATTGCTCACCAAATAATAATATTAATTATAGTTTGAAACCTCTTGCAATTAAATGACCATATAAGCAGTTTACGTTAGTAGAATTACACTAGCCCACATAATTATGCCATTGTATGATCGGAAACAGTTAATTAATCAACATCAACAATGGTTAATCAGATAATTATCAACCAACGTTTGGTTGGTTCAAATCGTTCGTTACGAATTTCTTTTAAATAAGGTGTCAAGTTCAAGTTTTGCGAATGAAAAAAATCAGAGTTGGAAGAGCTTTATACCTTTGTGATCTGACCCAGCTCGACTCCGAATTAGTCGAGATTCAAAGCAGTTTTCGGATACCAGAGGGTTTACAGAAAAACAAATAATTATCAAAATAATTAGAGGCTTTTAGGGCCTGTTTGGCACGCATGATAGGATAATATCTGATTGTATTAGGCCTGATAGTATAAGGTCTGACAATATAAGTCTTAATAAAATTTTAATATTATCTAGCATTTAATACGACACTATATAAGATAGTATTGTATAAGATAATACTATCACGTATTTGCTGATGCACTGTATAATACTGGATATAATAAAAAATTGGTATGTGTTTGATGTGACGAGTAGAGGTCTGCGGCCATGGATGAGGCTATGCAATCCTAATTGTGGTGGTTTAGACGAGATCGACAGGTGAGGAACAGCAGCGACCTATGGAGGCGAGATTGGGTGACATTTTAAAAGAGGAGACAACGAAGGATATATGTTCGAGTGATAGGGTTGTAAAGAGAATATTTTCATATGAGTTTATCCATCAAAACTTAATTAGGCATAATCCTATCCCTAAGGCCTGATTAAATTATAAACCACCACATCCCAACCATTGTGAATCCCCATTGTCGGATCTGAAACAAAGCCATTGTTTCTCGCCATAAAATTGTTGCCCATAACAATGAACCAGTCGTCGTTGCCCTTAATCGAACCACCACATACTGTCCACCACCGTGCTTGACCTGGAACCCGCGGCTCACCCACACGACTTGCTGTCCAGATCCATTATCGTGCATGACCTAGATCCCCTCACCATCGTCGTTCTCATATCTCTGTCACGACCCATGATCTCCGCATAGTAGCCGCACCACCCATATTGGCCATCACCACTGCGTCACCCCAAATCACTCCACATCAGAACCCAGATCCTTCTCACGTCGCATATCGTCCTCCCCGCGCCACCAGCGTCATGCCTCCACCCAAGATCTCTCGTGCTGCCACTCGGATCCTACCTTTTGGAGCTCCATTATCCAGAACCCCGTAGCAGAAATCCATATTCGAACCACCACCGCGCATTACCCGCGAGCCTGTCCAGCAAGCTGCATCTCTACTGCAAGCTCCGACGCGAGCCCATCCTTCCTAGGCATCCCTCCTCTGTGCATGCCACCATCGTCACCTTTGGTCTCCGCACTCCAACTACCGTCCAACCACCATCTATCCCTTTGCACCGACGTCATTCTCTCTTTCTCAAATTTCAAAAAGAGCTTCAGTTTTAATTTGTTTAAGTTTTTTTTTTTAACTTTGGGCCACGTAGTCTCATCAGTAAGCCTATTTAAACAAAAACAAAAAAAAATAAAATAAGTGAAAATAAAATAAAAAGGTTGGTCCTAGAGGTATGTTTTAATTAGTGAGCTAAGGTTGTTATTATCTTTGGGCTAAGACTAGTTTGTTTAGGTAGGTTAGATACTTAGTGAAAGAGTTGAAATTTAAAAAATTAAAAAGAAGCTAAAAATCCAAAAATGCAAAGGAAAATTAAAAATGCCAAAAAAAAAATCTTTGAGTTCTTGGGTTAGTTTGATTTGAATTTTGCTTCTTTATTATTTTTTTTAATTTGCTTAGTTTACTTGCTTTTGAATTTTTGTTAAATAATTTTTTCTTTGAACACTTTATTTTTTCGTTGATTAAAATTAACTAACTCACACTTATTTTATATAGAATTACGTAACTTTGAGTTATTCACTGCATCCGAAGATACGTAAGAGCATAATCTCTATTCTGTCAAGTCAAAATTAAATTTTCATAATTTAGTTGTTTCTTTATCTTTTATAAATAGTTACAATTTTTTTTAATGGATAAAATAAATATGTTTGAGATTATTAAAATTTATACAAAACTTGAGGATAAATTACTCTTAATTCACTTATGTAGTTATATGCAATCAACTCCTGATCCAAACTTATCTTTTCTAAAAGACCAATTTTCTTAATTAAAGGGTTTTATGTTTTCATGCAATAAATATTAATAAGCGTAAATTCAAAAAAAATTTTTTTTTTGTACCCCATCATGCGATCTTGGTTGTGACAATGTATAAGAGAGATATATTGTATAAGTTTATACAATACTATGATTACACCAAACAACTAATAAAATTGTAATGTATTATATAAGTTTATCCTATCAAATCTTATATATCATGTCAAACGTGTCTTTAGTGAGTTGTATAACATATATTATCATGTGGCTTGACCAGAAAGGCTGAGTCATTTTCCATGTCGATAGAGTATCAAGCAACCGTCAAAGATCAAAAAAGCTTCATTAGCACCTAAATATCGTATTAGAGTAAGAGTTTTTGCTAAAATAAATATATGTAATGAGTTTATTAATTAAAAGTGTATTTGGGTAAGCTTAAAAAATTGTGATTATAAAATAGCATAAATAATTAATTTTTTTTAGAGATTTTTATAAAAAAATATAAATTATTTTATGTTAGATAAAATTATAAAAAACACATTTTTCTTGTAAAAAAAGGTACAAACATATGCATTCTAAAACTTTTTTTTATAGGGTGGGTTTGGATTAATTATGAAAAAAAATTATTTCAATAATTATTTATGATAAAATTAGTTTTATGTTTGAATATGTTAATTGAAAAGATATTTTAAGATAATATGTTTTGTTTAGATTATCTTAAAAAACCAATTTTATATAATAAATTAAAAAAAGGATATGAAATATTTTTTTGTTTAGTTTGTTGCATTCAAAAAGCTCAAAGGTTAGTGGGTAAAATGGATAAATTCTCATAACTTCAAAATAATCAATCTTAAATTATAATCATAGTACTGAAGAAAGAGCTTTTAAAAAAAACGATGCTTTTCATAGTATAAGAAATATAATCTATGATTATAATCATTCTAACCAAATTTGAAAAATAATTAAACTTTCTCAAACACACTCTTAATCACATCTTAAAGTTTTGTTGCGTCATGTGAACGGACTGAAGAAAAAGCACACCAGTTGGAAGATAACAAGCACACAAAAATAAAAATGGAGATTGCAATAAATAAAAATTAACTAATGCGTGTAGTTGACGCAGCAGAAACCTCTACCACTGCAACACAAGTCTAATTAATTGCCAATTTAATTTTCTTGTAAGAGTTTTGCTAACCACTGTCTAGAGATTTAAAATAGACAGTATTTGAAAAAAAAAAACTCTTTTATTTTTATAATATATTAAATATTTCAGTTTTTATTTAATACTTTTAATTTTTAATTTTTTTTACAAATACTCTTCAGACAATTGTTTGACAAATCTAAAAAAAAAAATCTTCTTTCTTTTTTTTGGTACACTCTTTCTTCCTTTTATTTATCATTTTGTTCATTTTTTAAGAGTTTAATTTTTGTTAGAATATTTAGAAAATATCTCATAATATTTTTATTGTATCTTAAAATATTTTAGAACATTTTAGATGATTTGAGTTATTTCGTATTTATTATATTTTCAAATTTATTTTCTTATTTAAATAAGACTAAAAGCATGTTATTAATATAAATAAGACTGATATTATGATTAAATTGGGGCTCTGGTTTGTGCTTCTTCAAATGGGAGAAGAAATGTTCTTTGAAATTATGATTAAATATTCTACCAATTACTCAATATGGAAATCCCGAATGGAAGACTTGTTATTTTGCAAAGACTTGTATGATCCCATTTCTTGAGGGTGATGGTACTAAACCAATAGATAAATCTGAAGAATGGAAGACCCAAAAACAAGAAGACTATTGGCATGATCCCATCAATGGATAGACCAAAGCATTTATCACCATGTATCTAGTGAGACTAGTGCCCACATCTCATTCTCATTCTTGTTTGTTGCAGTCTAAAAATGCACAGAACAAGGCATTCTTGATTCGAAAATTGGTAAACTTGAAATACAGGGATGGGTCATCGGTGGCTGAGCATATAAGTAGTTTTTAGAATGTTGTGAATCAATTGAATACTATGGAGGTTGTGTTAGATGATGAACTACTTGTACTGTTGTTGCTTAGCTTATTACCTCGTCAACCAAACACTTGGTGGTATCTCCTTCTTTGTAACTCTGCTCATGCCTCTGAAAAGTTGACTTCTCAATATGGTGAAAGATAGTCTCTCAATGAAGAAACTAGGAGGAAGGGACATGGTATGGCTAGCTCTTCGACTCTAATGATTTGGTTGTGGAGTCATAAGAAGCCAACATAGAAATTTTCGAGATCTTCAAGTCCGCAAACAAGTCAAGAGGAAGGTCAAAGAGCAAAAAAGACATCAAGTGCTTCCATTGCAATAAAATGGGACACATGATGAAAGAATGCAGGTTCCTTAAGCGGGAAAAATCAAGGACTAGAGGCAATAATAAAAGAGAAGACAAAGACACTGCTGCAGTTGTATCTGATGGTGAAGTTGTCACTGTTTATGATGATGACTCCATTAATCTCACATGCCAAGACTATGAATAGGTTGTTGATTCTGATGCCTCATTCCATGTTACACCTTATCGTGAGTATTTTACATCCTACACTGCTGGGAATTTTGGGCAAGTGAAGATGGGAAATCAAGCGGTAAGCAAGGTTGCTGGCATTGGAGAAATATGGTTAAAGACTAATGCGGTATGCAAGCTGCACTTGAAAACTATTAGGCACATTCTTGACATACGCCTCAACTTGATTTCAGTACAGCTACTTGATGAAGATGGCT
Source organism: Ormosia emarginata (assembly GCA_029884605.1). Lineage (NCBI taxonomy): Eukaryota > Viridiplantae > Streptophyta > Magnoliopsida > Fabales > Fabaceae > Ormosia > Ormosia emarginata. The sequence continues at coordinate 1,837,403 of JAQQTP010000058.1, read as the reverse complement.
ATCATAATGCTTTTGGTGACGGTAAATGGAAGTGCACCAAAGGGACTTTGGTGGTAGCAAAAGGAGTGAAGCGGAATACTCTTTATTGGACATCAGCAAAGTTGTCTACACCTCAAGTGAATGCAATTGAGGATTGCTCTATAGAGCTATGGCATAAACGCATGGGTCACTTGAGTGAGAAGGGCCTTAACACTCTTGCAAGGCAAAAGTTGCTTCCTGTTAGAGGTACATCTCTTAAAACTTGCTCTCATTGTCTTGTTGGTAAGCAACATAGAGTTTTCTTCTGCACTTATCCTCCACATAGGAGGCCACATATCTTGGATTTAGTTCACACTGATGTTTGCACTATGGATGTTAAATCCCTGGTTACTCTTATTTTGTTACATTTATTGATGACCATTCTAGAAAAGTGTGGGCTTTTGTTTTGATATCCAAAGACCAGGTACTTGACGTCTTCAAACACTTTCATGCAAGTGTGGAAAGAGAAACAAGTAAATTGCTGAAATGTGTTAAAGCAGATAATGGTGGTGAATACAGGGGTCCATTTGAGCAATATTGTAAGGACCATGGAATTAAGCTTGAGAAGACAATTCCAAAGACCCCACAACAGGGGTTTGATGGGACCACGGCAAGTGTACCGGATCGTCAAGTAATAAAAACGATGAGAAACTTGATATTGTTCTTAGGGATTGATGGCCAAGTACCAATTCACGAAGTTAGCTACTATTTAAACTAAGATTTGGATCAAAGTGGGTTTTAATAACAATAACAAAATCAAAAGAAACAAAAGCAATGACAATATTTTTGGGTTTTTCTAGATAGCAAATTATCAAACACTTAGTATGCGAGATGAAAAACAATCAATTAATGAAAGAGTTGGGATCAAGCTTCATTTGATTTCACTTGTTGCATATCAATTGGAACTAATACAAGCTACTATTCCTATTTTGTCACTGAATTCTCTAAAATACTCAACTCCTAATTCCTTAGGTAGTTAACCCTTTGTTTCTAATTAAAAACCCTAATTCCTTAGGTGATTCTAAGAGATAACAAGCATTATGGTTTAGAATTCAAAGAGGTAACAAGCAAATCAATGACTATTCCTAACCTAGAGATAAAAGATTCATAATCTCTAGAAATTATATATCAAATTTCTATTCAGTGAATCTAAATTCATCCTAAAGAATAAATCTTTAGAAAGCATTAAGAGAAGAGATTATAAACTCAAAATAGATAATAACAACTTATATTAATTGAATCCAATGTCAAAAACAATCAAGTTCCATCAAAATCCACCTAATCCCAAAAGGGAGTTTAGCTAGACATAGAAAAAATGTAAAACTAAAACAATCTTTGAAGATCAAAACTCCATGGAAGATTTGAAAATCTGAACTCCCACTTTCTTTTTATTCAAATCCACCGCAATTTCCAAAATAGGGCTCTTATCTGCTTTGTCTCCCAATTTTTTTAGGTTAAAAGATTTTATACTCTTATGTGCTGCTAGGCACTTTATTTTTTGGATGTTAATTAAAATTTTAATGAGCTTTAGCTCCTAGGCGCTTTATTTTGATATCTAGGCGCTCAACGTCCGAGAGAATATCTTCTAATGCACTCTTGGGCGCCCAAAGACTCTTAAGCGTAATTGATTGTCCAGAAAATTGCTTTTAATCTTCCTTCAAAGCTTTAAGTCCTCTTTTCTTTAAATCCGCATTGGTACATTTATTGAGTGCTTTTCTTTGCCACATTGAGCTTCATGTTGTTTCCCTTGGTGCCTACAATCAAAACAATGGCAAATGAGCTAAAGCACCAATAATTCTAATCAAAATGAACTCAATCTAACAAACTAAAATGGATCAACTAAAAAGACAAAATAAAACTATTTTAAGGTCAAAACAACGTCAAAAGTTGGGCTTAAGCGGTGAAATCCACTCAAAAGACTGTGGAAAAACAGATAATTTAGCAGATTATCAGGGTTGCAGAGAGAATGAACTGCACAATTAATGATAGAATCAGATGCATGCTCTCTCATGCCAAATTGTCTAAAGCCTTTTGAAGCAATGAGAACCAATTTTCTTGATTAACCTTTCTCCTTCTGTTCCTCTTAATGGTGATGTTCCTGAGAGGGTATGGACGGGGAAAGATGTTTCATATAATCATTTATGTGTGTTTGGCTACAAGGCATTTGTTCATATTCACAGATATGAAAGGTCCAAGCTTGATGGTAAGTCGAAACAGTGTATCTTCTTGGGCTATGGTTGTGATGATTTTGGTTACAGGTTTTGGGATCCGATTGATAAGAAAGTTATCAGAAGTCGAGATGTTGTCTTTCTTGAAGACCAGATTATTGAAGATATTGATAAGAAGGATAAGGCAAAACAGGTTGTTCATAGGTACATTGATGTTAAGCGTGTCTCTTACCGGGTCATATAACATAGATGTAAATGCATGTGGGAGAACACGAAATGTGCTGAGCCTCAAGTCAATAAACCAATTGAGCCAATTCCACAAGAACCACCTTTAGAGCCTCAGGTGAGAAGATCTGCAAGAGAGCATCATCCTTCACAGAGATATCCTCCACATGAGTATGTGTTATTGATTGATGGGGGAGAGCCAGAGAGCTATGAAGAAGCTATGTCACATAAGGAGAAGGACAAGTGGTATAAAGTCATGCAAGAGGAGATGGAATCCTTACATGAGAACCATACATTTGAGTTAGTGAAGCTGCCCTAGGGCAAGAGAGCACTTAGGAATAAATGGATGTTCAACCTAAAATCAGAGGAGAATTCCTCACAACCAAGGTATAAGGCAAGGTTAGTTGTGAAAGGCTTTAGTCAGAAGAAATGAGTTGATTTTGAAGAAATATTTTCACCTGTGGTCAAGATGTCTTCAATACGAGTTGTGCTTGGCTTAGCAGCTAATTTGAATTTAGAGGTTGAGCAACTTGATGTGAAGACATTTCCTCCATGGTGACCTGGAAGAAGAAATTTACATGGAGCAATCTGAAGGTTTTACAGTCAAAGGCAAAGAGAAACTTGTCTGCAGATTAAAGAAGAGTTTGTATGGGCTCAAACAAGCTCCAAGACAGTGGTATAAGAAATTTAATTCCTTCATGATGGATCACGGGTACAGTAAAACTTCTTCTGATTATTGTATGTTTGTGAAGAAATTTCCTAATGAAAATTTTACTATTCTCTTACTTTACGTGGATGACATGTTGATTGTTGGTTATGACATTAAAGAGATTCAAAATCTTAAAAGAGAGCTGAACAAGTCCTTTGCAATGAAGGATTTGGGCCCTGCAAGGCAAATCCTTGGCATGAAAATTGTTCGTGACAGGAAGAATGGTAAATTGTGGTTATCACAACAAAAGTATATTGAGAAGGTATTGGAGAGATTTAATATGGACAATTCCAAATCTGTTAATACTCCACTTACAGGTCACTTCAAGTTGAGCTTTGCGCAATGTCCTACAAGTGAGAAAGATAAAGAAAAAATACAAAAGATTCCATATACATCTTCAAAATATATGCAATGGTATGTACAAGGCCTTATATTGCTCATAGTACTGAAGCGTTGTTAGTCGTTTCCTCTCCAATCCTGGTAAAAAGCGATGCTTTTCATAGTAAATAGATACTTAGGTATCTTAGAGGTATAAGTCATTTATACTTTGGAAGTGGTAAAATTGAATGGTTACACAGATGCAAATATGGCTGGTGATGTGGATTCCAGGAAGTCTACTTCTGGGTATATGATGACTTTTGCAGGTGGAGCAGTGTCATGGCAATCCAGGTTGCAGAAATGTGTTGCTCTATCCTCTACAGAGGCAAAATATATTGCCATTACATAAGCTACTAAGGAACTCTTGTGGATGCAAAAATTCCTACAAGAGTTGGGTCTTTTGCAAAAAAAATATGTTTTGTACTATGATAGTCAAAGTGCAATCCATCTCAGCAAGAACTCGACCTTTCATTCAAGGTCTAAGCATATTGAGATTCGGTATCACTGGATATGAGATGCGCTGGAGATGAAGCAATTATCATTAGAGAAAATCCATACTGATGAGAATAGTTCAGATATGATAACAAAGACTTTACCCTCAGGAAAGTTTGCTACTTGCAAAGAGAAAGCGAGTTTGGTTGACTATGGTCCCACTTGATTGGTGAGGGGGAGAATTGTCAGGTGGGTCACCAAAAAGTAGGCCCACGTCGACTTTAAAAAAAAAAGGATTCACGTTGGCATAGGCCAAAAAAAAAAGGCCCATTATTTTGTGATATTGAGGTTCTGTGTGGGTGCCTCTTGAGTGGATATACTGAGAGAGAGAATTTGAAGAAAAGACGAGAACAACGTAGTGGCAGCGAGAAGAAAACAAGAAGAGAAAAGTTGCGCTCTTCTATCAGATGTTTGGGAGTACAATTGTGTTCCATTCCTCCTGAATTTTTTATATGTTGATCCTGGTAGTGTGAGCTTTATTTTGGTATTAATATCTCTCTATTTTTTATTCTCTCTGTTGCCTGGCTAGATACCCAATGGTAGGTTTATTGTGTTGTTATCCACCTTATTGGTGAAGATTAATTTTCTGTTGATCCCTGGTGGTTCCAGGAGGACTTGTGGTGTACCCATTAATTTTTATTAGTAGAGGATTTTTTACTGGACTAGGTCCCGTGGGTTTTTCCCTCACTTATGGGGTTTTCCTACGTTAAAAATCTAGTACCTGTTGATTTTATTTTCTAGTCTGTGCATCCTATTATTTGCCTAAAATTATTGTTTATTGCCTGAGAAATTTCCAGAGCCTATTGTTAATTGCATAGGGGGAAAAGGTGATCCAGTTTGCTTCCGCTTGTTGTTAATATTTGTTATCTTTTCCCAACAATAGGTCTACCTTTAAATAAGTCAACATGTCTTTACATAGGTTAACAGACCTACCTTTAAATAGGTCAACATGCCTTTACATAGACTAATTAACCTAAGCCTTGAAATAGGTCAATAGGCCTACTCAAGACCATTAGGCCTTTGTTATAACTTAACACTCACCTTCTAATTTTATAGATGTTCACCACTTTTTTACTCTAGTCTTTAGTCAATGTGAAACTTGAAGATATATCAAGTTGTAAAATTATTTGAGGCATATAGTTGCAAAACATGAAGATCGAATCTACACTCCTCTAATTACAACATGAATACAAGAAAGACTAGAGTTATAATGAATTAGCATCATGATAATAACTGCATGTTTTATAATGAATTAACAAGAAAGATAATATCATAATATCAATAATTAGTGAGATTAACATATTATCTCAAGAATTCCATAAATAACTAAATGAGTTAGACAAGAAACATGGTCCAGTAACTTTAGTAACTTTTTGTCAAGTTCCTACAACTAGATACAAAATAATTGCACATTTTGACCATAAGGAAATTAAAATAATAACCTTACATATGTTATTAACAAATATATAAACAAGAATTCCAGAAATGATGTAGGTTATATTTTCATGTTTTGTAACTATATGCCTCAAATAATTTTGTAACTTAGTATATCTCCAAGTCCCACATCGACCAAAAACCAGAACAAGAAAGTAGTGAACATCTATAAAAGTAGGAGATGAATGTTAACTTATTATTTTCATTCTAATAAATATATTACATTAAATATATTAATAAATATGTTATTTCTATTCTAACTTATTAACTTAGGTTTTAATTACCGCTTTTATTAAAATCTAATTAAAAAATATATTAATATATTATATTATATATGGTTAAACAGTCAAGTCGGTCTGTCAAGCTTAAAAGACCTATTAGATGGCCTGAGGCCTAACCTTTTTAGTTAAACAGATTTTTAAAAAAGTATTGACCTAACTTTTTTAGTAAACAGGTCAGGTTATGGTAAGTCAAGCCTCAGGCAAGCCAAGCCATAGGCTCTTAACGGCCAACCTACCCTATTTCCACCCCTAACCATGCTCCTAATAAGTTCTGTCTGATCTAGTATGAAAGATTGACTATGTCTTCGTTATTTCACCTAAATGTAGATTGATTCTATCTCAGATGCAGTTTGACTCTATTCTCATTGTAGATTTTTTCTAGATGCAAATTAGTTCCATCCCAAGTGTAGCTCGGGTCGTTGGCTTTGCTCATACAATTTGGCTTCATATATATGTATATATATTGGTGTATGCAACAAGATAGAGTGTGTTAGAATATCTAGAAAATATCTTATAATATCTTAATTATTCTTAGAATATTTTAGAGTATAATAAATGATCTCTTAAGAGTTATTTTTTATTCATTATATTTTCATATTTATTTCCTTATTTAGTTAAGACTAAGATTCAACTATTAGTATAAATATGACTCTTAAATTTATCTTTTGTATCACATCATCACATTATTCTTATCAATCAATAACATTAGTTTACCGTTATCTCTCTATTTTTCTTGTTCATAACCCTAAACCTAATTCTTTAACAATTTTGATACATTCTCAATATAACATATTTTTACCCTATTATCCAATCTTATATTAATGCCTCTTATAATGAATTTGATTATGTTGACAAATACATGGGATATCAAATTTATTATATGATATGATAATACATTATTAAATGAAAGTATAAAAAATTCTTATATTGACAGTAGATTAAAATTAATTTTTTTAATATGAAATATTTGAAATTGTAAAAAAAAAAAAATACTATGCTATAAATTTTCTAGTAATGATGACGGATAGAAATCTCAAAGGGCTGTAGGATATCACAATCTGTCCAATAGCTTGCACTTTAATTTGGCTATGTGGTACTATGTTGGTATATTGATTCATGCGTTATCTACTTAACTTCAAACTTTTACATTATCGTCTAAGATCTTTAATCAGTTTGGATAACTTAGAATCTACTTAAATAAACACATAAATCTTAAATCGATTTTTTGGGTTTGGGGGTGTAATCTTAAATCTATTTAATTATTGATAAAATGAACTAGAATCTTCCAGCCACCCAACGAATATAGAGTATCGAACCCTGCATTTTTTTTTAAGAAAAAAGAGTATCAAACCCCTTTTGTTCAAAATCTCCCTAATTAGCCACTTTTATAACATTCCTGTAAATCCAAGAAACTTACAATTTTAATGATATCTTTGGTCTATGGCCTGGAAAAAAAATGTTATCTTCCGTCTAATCATTGGTATTTTGAAGCTCTTCAAGTTGAAGTTGCTATAACTAATTGGTTATTGTGATATAGCAGGAAAAGAAAATGCACAATTATAAAATATTCACATAAATTTGAATATTTTTGTTAGTTTCATCTCTAAAAGTTTTTTTGGTACAGAGTTTAATCCCTTAGGTTTAAAATTTATTATTTAACTAGTATTATAAGGTCTATTTCTATTTAATTTCGTTTATGAACTTATTTTATTTGTTATCAAGGTTATTAAGATATGTTACGTATATTACCTTGTTAATTTACACATCTATCACTCTCCTATTATGTTTTAATTGTATGGTAAAGCCTGTTATTAATTTAACGCTTAATTATACATCGTTTTTTTTTTTGTAATTGTTAAGTATACATGGTTTCAAACATCATATTAAATCTCAATTTGGGGAAGAATATGTAAGTTAAGTTTGATGTAAAGAATGAAATTTTATGGAATAAGAACAGGAATCAGAATGTAAATTGATAAATTGGAATGAGAATCATATTCCAATCTCATAGTTTAGTATGACGTGGTATAATATGAAATGAAAAATAATTATACAGTTTGGTGTGATGAAATATAATTTAAATTGATATAAATGACATAACTATTTTTAATGAGAAAAATAAAAAAAGATTACTTGTTTCTTCCATATTATATATAAAATTTACATTTTCAAAATAATGTTTAAGATTAATTTTTTTATAAAAAAAGTCACAATAATAATTTTTTTGATTAATTTTGATAATATTATTTTATTCTCCTAAGTAAGAGTAGAAGCTTCTATCGTTTCTTTTAGATGCATGGTGCACGAAATTTAAAGGCAAATTTAGGTTAGATAAAGTTAAATAGATTAGGATTAGGTAGATTATTAAAGGGTAATCTTTGTCACATTATAAATTAAACAATGATATATTAGGTAAAAAATGTGGAATCATATTCCCTCCTTTTTTTGGGAAAAAATAGAATTCCATAAATTTGTAAAATAAAATTTGAAATAAGAATGTCATTCTATATTTATTTTCATTAACAAACACAGAAATCTTCTAAATTTAAATTTAAATGTGAAATAATATTTTATTCCTTCATACCAAATATTTACAATAGAATTCATTTTCTTTCTTTTTCTTTTTTCATTTATCGATTACTCTACTAACCAGACATCATTTTGCTAGGTCACCACATGATAGGAATAATTTGGTTTGTTCACGTTAAGTATTGTTATTATTTGTTTTAATAAAATGTGCTAAAGGACTCTTTTTTCGGTACAACAAATTCTTTACGCAATTTTGAGTCGAGGTATCCTAATAATTTTAGGATTCACAACCCATGGAAGAAAGCTTAAGGAGAAAATTAATTTTAGGGAGAAAATATTAAATATTTTTTAATTAAGATTGAGATTAACAAAAAAAAAATACCATGGGATAAAATTTATATTTTTACCAAAATAGCCACAAATATTCAGAAATTGTTGTACAAAGATTTTTTCTATAAAAAAGAATAAATGATTGATATATCACTCACTACACAAATAAAATATTGGTGATGTAAATAGGTGATCTCACTACATCGTGTTACACATTCCTAGATGAGTGTTTGTTGTGTTGTAAGTTGTAACTTAGTGCAGTATTACAAAGTGATGACACAACTCCAACGGTAAAAGGAGAGAGAGATGGTGATAAAAAAAAAGTTTGATGAAATAAATCCTTCTATATCCTCTTTAACCAATAGAAAGAAAAAGGAAATCCCATTAGAAAAAGGCAAATGATGATGCGATCATCGTAGTGAGATAATCAAGTCCAATGACAATCATTATTAAACACACTATATATGTCAAGCTTATAAGGGTAATAGACGTGTAAAATGTTTGTCTTAGTTGTAAGAATATATGCTTATAGATTATGTTAAAGCATCCAATTAAAAGATTCCTACAAACTCTACTATGACTTCATCACAAAACGTGTAGCAACTTTTTATTTTTTTTTAAAAAAAAAACAAACAGACGTGTAGCATCTTCGTTTCTTTCTAATATGATGCCGTGGCACTTTTTTTTTTCTGCTTATGGGAATGACGTGGCAACATAATCTTAAGTCATAAATCTAAGTCATCACCAACTAGAAAGCAGTCTTAGGTAAAGCAGAAGGGAAAGTTGGGAACAAGTCACGCACTTGAAATTACTTAGTAAATTAGGTATTTGGGATAATCACAAGTACTGTTTTTTAATTGGGAAAAGGCCAATGATACAGATAAACAGATACGCTTGCTTTTGAGGAACAAGGGAATAATATTATAACTAACAGGGGATCAAAGACATGTGAAATAATGGGGTTTCTCACCTCTTATCACCATCACTCCTCTATAGAAAACCCTTGATCAAATTTGTTTGGCTGATTTGTGATAAGGGTTTCTGACATATATATTGGAAAGGAATGGCACACAATATCTCTCTTGAGATTAACTTTGGAATTCTTTATTAAGAAAAGTGAAAAATGCGCTTTAGCGCTGGTTATGTAAGACCAAAAGGTGACTTGCATTCATATTGTGAAGGAAAAAACAAAATCAAGGGTATTTAAAAAGTCGAATAGATAGGCATTTGAGGCAATTAAAGAGAGTTAACCACAGTTGCTTAACTAGTATATTGGCTTGAGTCTTTCAAGATTGTATTGTGTGGTGTGTGTGGAGGTTTGATTCCCACTAATTAAACTATTGATTTAACTCTCTTATTTATATATAAAATTTCACCTCTAATATATAAATTATAAAAAATAAACCACATATTAATGAGAATAGTTCCAAAACAGATAATACTCCTTTAAAATGAGTTAGTTTCTAAAATAAGTAAATACGAATGTATTCAACATTAATTTAATTAAGTATATTAAGCTTTCAACTTTTCTAAAGTAAGTAAATACGGATGTATTCATCATTAATTTAATAAAGTATATTAAACTTTCAACTTACTAAATGATTTAGTGATAAATAAACAATTACTTTCTCACTTTAAAGACAAATTTATTACTTTAAAGAAACATTTCTTCTCCAGAATCCATTAGAAAAGATTATGGAAATGAATATGATTAAAGGCGGGATAGGGTGTGACTAGCAGAGTATTTAAGTCTGCCGAATTGTTAAAAGTGCTTTAGGCTATGATTGCTTTTGCTAATTAACTAGGATCAGTTTAAATTAGGTTTTGAACAGTGATTAAGACCCAAACTCACTAGACTGTTTGAAGGACTAATGAAACAACTGCAGCCAAGAAAACAAGATAATATAGATTATTTATCATTAATTTAATCTACCTATATGTAAAAGGGTATGGTATCAAAAAGTGCTTCATATCTGATGCAACCATAATTTTATCAGATTTTATAGACTTGGGACATATATATTATTCTATTCAGCAGCCCTAAAAGTGCAAGCCGACAATTGATCTATTTGATATGATCAAAAATAATTTATTACATATCGATATACTTTCCGTTGCAACAAGTGCAAGACAGAAACTAGTCACAAAAAGACGTTAATTAATTTGTGAAAAACTGAATAGAAATGTTTACTTTTTTTATTGCTTAATGCTATTCTACTTGAGTAATTATGCTTCCCAAAGGAAATATTGTTTGACACGAGTTTTGAATTAGAAAACCCTTAAGTTTAAGGAAAAATTTACCTCTTAAAATTTTGACTTTGTCACCTAAGCGGAAGCAAAGGATAGGAGTACGTAAAAAAAGCATGATGGACCATAATATCACCAAATGCCCTCAGTTATTATTATTATTACTATTTTCTTTCTTTATCATTGTGACATCCCACTTGGTAGGAAATAGGAATGGACATTACACAACAAGGACAACTTTTCCGTATATGCTTGTTCCTCCTTCAACAACAATAACGTATCTATACTGTTTTCTCAAATACCCATTTTAATATGTTTTAAAGCTTCAAATATTAATGATTACTTCATGTTCCCTCCTTCACATGCCAACCGCGGACTGAAATATTATTTTCTATTTACAAACTATTGAAGTCGGAATTCTTTTTCCCAACGATAGATTTCTTGATGCATGATAACTTCTTGAAAATTTCTTATGACCCAAGCTTCATTGATATGTTTATTTATATTTAAAAAAAAAATCAAAGCCTGAGCTTACATATTGTCAAAGAAAAAACCTACGTAGTCCGGTTTATTTATATTGAAAGAAAAAACCTACATATAGGTAGACCCCACTCATAAAAATACCCCTACACCTTTATTTATACCATCTGAGCTGAACCCTCGCTTGAGTCCGAGGATATGTGGCGAAGTTCATTGGTAAATTATAATAACATCTAAATGAATCTGTTGTTAATGTTGTTAGTCTATATCAACCGAGAGTCAAATAATTGACAAAAGAATATCTTATAAATTATTGGATAGAATTAAGTATAAAATTATTTTTGAAAAAAAGAAGAAGCAAAGCTACTCAATACTAGATTTTAGCATTCAGAGAGTATAAGAGCTTTTGAAGAATAAAAACATCCGACTGGATCAATAATTTTAAGTTTTCTTATCCTTTTTAGAAAGATTATATTATAAAATTGTTTAAAATAATTACAGAAAAAAACTATACCTTATCAAGTTGATTAGTTCAAGCGGAATTAATAACTTCACAATGGGGACTTCATAAGAGTATGAGACTCAAAAGGTTGTGGCTGTGAATCTCGTGTTAAAAGGGTGTATGGTTACTCATCATTGTGCTTCACTTGTTTAAGAGATTTGAGCCCTACTCCATGAAAATTGAGTGGTATTGTTAGCTTATTTGCTTAAAAAAAATAATGTGTGTAAATTTTTTTACATGAGTCACTCGAATTCATTTTCTTGTATTGTTATAGAAGTCCCTTCTCAACCTCTTGTTAACCTCTTATGATAAGACTATGTGAGAGTGTCCCACCCTTGACTGTGTATGTACTTTTCTTTTCCCATTGTCAATGATAAGAAAAAAAAAATCACAATGTGTAAATTATGAAAAACTACTATACAGAATCAGATTAGGACATCAATCAGTGGGTAAAAATATATTTAATCAGAGTTCTAATAATTTGTTCAAAATTATAAACAAGCGTAGCATTTGGCCAATATGTAGGAATTATCTACATAACACTATTTTTAACAAGGCTCTCGTTTAGAAATAACCTTGTACTATTTCATATCTGCAATGAAATATATAATTTTGTAAAAGAACATATAGAAATTGATTCAAACAATACTAATCAAGTTTTTAACCTTTTTTTATTTCAGAAAAAATATTATTAAAGATATTTTACTTTAAGACTATTGATCAGAACACCGATAGCATGTTTGGGATGACTCAAAAGAATTACCTTCAAAGATTTTGAACCTTATATAGGGAAGATGCAAAATTTTAACCAACGCGTTTGTTGGCAAATGCATTGTCGGCTTGCATAGAAATCAAACCTAGTTTCACTCTACCCTTTTTCATGACTAGTCAAACCATTCCCGATCAACTATTTTCATTATTTGTATTTTTAGAATGTTGCGTACTTTTTACAATTACAATTACAATTCATCAAATCTTCGTTATTATGAGAAATTTTTAGATAAGTATTCTCTATTATAAATGTTGAGTAGTAGATACTGAAGTATACCTAGATAGACACGTATATATGTTTACCTCCTTAAGTAGCAGCGGAGCATGTTGAAATAGGGGTAGTTAGTATATGCAAAGATACTCAAACGCTCAAATCAGACTATGCACAAGTAGAGTTTAAGAAAAAGAACAACAATTACTGTTGAAGGTGATTGAACATGATATTTATAGAGAATGAATAGAGAAATGCGTTCTCTTGATTATTGCTGAGGATCCCTATAAAATCGGAATATTAATACTACAGTTCATGAGCAGTTAAAGATAGTTATGAGCGCTATTATTACGCAAGATCGTGATTGATAAGTACGGATAATCGTGAGATTCATCCACCATGTAAATCTTGAAATAATATTACTGATATCCAATGTTGTGGTTTGACATGCGTTGTATCGGGATCTCAATAGTGTGTCACGAGTGAATTTCCTATGGAGTGTCAACAACGGACTCCGACCAGATGCGCACCAAGTTGACCCATGAGACTAGTATCCCGAATCATGGTGCAGAACAGTTGCCCCCAACTTGACACTTAGATGAGACAACTAAGTGTCAAGGTATTCGAGTTTGATAGGAGCACACGACAGGTAATGGACAAAGAGATCTTAGTCATAGTGTTAACATTAGATCTCACGATATTTCTTCAAAGGGGTTGAGGTCCATGATATTTCATTGTACATGTCCCAGGGTTAATGAGTAAGGTCGGGATCAGAGTTGGGCTGCTCTGCTTATATCATCATTCCGCTGCCTGGGGTCCCTCCTACTTCTGCCCCATATTTGACTCTCACTGAAGGGGATGACAGGATAGCAGGTGCGGACCAACAAAGCTTGGAAGGTTGGTGTCACAGAAGAGGATGCTAGAGCTCAATAGGTCGAGTTTTTTTCCTTTTTCTTTCTTTTGTTTTATTGCTTCTCTTTGCTCCCTACGTAAGGCACTTTTATTTTAGCGAGGACAATTTTTTTGGTTGTTAGGCCTTTCAAAATACTATTATTTATCCTTATAACTTGTGTTGGATGTTTATTTCTTTTTCCATAGTTCGTACTGGATGTAGCACTCATCATTAATGAGTATTTGGTAGCCATTTAGGAACTTAAGAAAATTTCAATCGCATGAAACCTTGGTTCAGGGTCTAATACCCAAACTTTTGAGTACTCGGAACTCTTTTAAGGACTTAGGCAAAATAAACGGTCAACAATAATCATGATCTTTAATGTTAACAGTCTAATTTTGAGAACTCCCTAATACTTTAGAAATTTTCAAGTTCAAAACTATTTTAACATAAAACATCCACGGTAGGACCGGATGGTAGATCACGGATGTCGTAACCCGTCTTGCCAATTAATTACATATAACCATAAAATGGTTATAACCAAGTATTGAGGATTTGGGTAAGGACCCATAACTCACAATAAAACCACAGAAATCAGTTTCACAAGTCATTCCTCTTAACCTGGATTCTAAGAAACCCTAAATCCTATAAGGAGCGGGTTCTGTAGACATTCTCAAGACGGGGTCTAGCTTAAGGGTCTTAAAACTCTAAAAAGAGTATAAGCAGGTGCACAAACAATTTCCTCATTTTATTGAATGAACGAATGACCGAAGTTCGTACAATGTAAACTCAAAAATTAGGACAGATTAAACATAAAGAAAACAAAGAAACTAAGCCTTAAAAGGTACATAACTATAGTATTTTCTAAGTTTGTCCACATTCTAATAGTTTTTTATTGGCTTGCCGGTTAAAGTCTACACGGTGTAAGCTCCCTTGCCAATACTAATCACGATCTGGTAAGGGTCTTCCCAATTCGGGGCTAACTTCCTTTGTGAGGCATTCCTACCACCAATGTCCGCTCTTCGAAGTACTAGATCACTCGTCAGCAACTGGTTGATTTTGGGCCACATGACGATTGTGTGTTGGTGCGACAGGTTGAGGGTGTGACAGGGTGAGGGTGATAGGGCGCCACGGGACCTCGCCTTTGGCCTGCGGGGGCGCGCACAACATCTCTTCTCTTTGAGTTATGTTTTGTGCTTCTCGTGGTTGGATGAGAATAACAATTTAAAGATTCCCAGAGACGACGCCAATGTTCAATAATGGATATTGAGGTTTACTTGAATAAGCATGTATGGGTGTTTTCCTCTTTGACAGAGCGTGTTGAAACGAGGGTGGTTGGTACCTACAAAGACACTCCAATGCTTAAGTCAGGTTGTGTACAAGTAAGGTTTAAGCAAAAGAGTAATAGTTACCTGTTGAAGGTGATTAAGCCTGATATTTATAAATGATGAATAGGAAAACATGTTCCCTTGATTGTTGCTGAAGATACTTATAAAATCAGAATATTAATACTGCAGTTATGAGTAGTTAAAGATAGTTATAGATGCTATTATTACGCAATATTGTGATTAGCAGTTATGGATAATTATGAAATTCATCTACTGCATAAATCTTGTGATAATATTGTTGCTACCCAATACTGTGATCCAATATGCGTTATGTCAAGATCTCAAAAGTGCGTCACGAGTAAATTTTAACTGAGGTGCTAACAACAGACTTCGATCGGATGCATGCCAGATTGACTCATAGAATTAGTGTCCAATATCATGGTCCAAAACAATAAACATTTAAATCAACAATTAATATATATAAATTTATATGAAGCACACTAAAACTTCCATCTATTTCTAAAAAATGTTTTACATTTGAATAGCTATAATAAGCATTGTGAATTTCTCAGCTGTTATAATTGAAAATTTGGGTGGGAGTTGGAGTCCACAGAACAACCCCGGAAAAGACTAACCCACAGTCTTGGGCGCTCTGGTTTTATCAACTAGCTCATGTGGGGTCCCCCCAAAGGCCAAGGACTTCTCCGTACAGAATCCACACTATAATATGCAATTTCATTCACCCACCGCTACTATTTTTTTTCGTTTGCCAAACATATCCTTAGGTGTGCCTATGCCCTAAACCTTATTTAGAATGATAATAATATGATTCATACACTGTGGCCCCGATCCCATGTAAGTATATGTCAAGCACTCTTTCAAATTTGAATGGATCAACAAATGGCCAGAATAGTTATAGGCAGAGAGTCTATAATGCATCACAAGGGTTGTCTCAATCTGTACCTTAAACCCATCCAAGTCATTCTAAGAAGTTTCATTTTGTACAATGAATGCACAGAACAAACAAGAGAAACCCACTTGAGAAATGAAACGTCCATGTTACTGCAGCCAAGGGAGAAGGAATTATGAAATGGATGGGTTTTCTGTTTTTCCTTTTTTATTTTCTTTTATTTTCTTTCTTGTTTTGTTTTATTTAATGGAAAGATACTTAGGTGAACCTGGCTAATAAGACAAACTGGAACTTCTTGACATGGACGAATGAGATGGAGCCAAGTGGGGACAAATGAAGAAGGCAACAATTTCTTGTTGGATGAGCATATCTCTTCTTCAATGCCTATCCATGCCTCTAATAAAACTTTGTACAGAATCTGACTAGAAAAGTTATCTCTATTAAATTTTTTTAATTTATTATTATGTATTTATTTTATTATTTATTAATATTATTTAATTAAATTAATAAACACATGATAATAAATTAAGATAAATTAAAAAAAATCAAATTCTATCCAATAACTTTAGGCCCACAACCCATCCAAGTGGAAAATAATCCCCTTCCCCCTTCCCCTTTTCATTTAATATTTGTGTTTATCAATATTCGCCCAAATAAAAGCAACAATAAATAATAGAGTAGATTTTGATGAAGCAGCAGTACCAGATAAGATATATATTTTCCTTTATTATGAAAAAATAAAACAGTTTAATTGAGAGAAACAAAGAGAGAATAGACCATGCTGAGGGGTTGTGCATAGTATCAGCAAAGCTCAGGGGGGATGAACTTCACTAAATCAAGGTCGACGCCCCTCTCATGTGATACCCATCAAGTTGATAATACGTGGGACCTACCTCACAAACAAAGTCCACAACTCGAACATACAGAGAGCCATGACCCTTCTTTACTTACAACAGAGCATAGACCCACTTTCCTCTTATCCTTTTTACCCCTTCCTTACTTCCTTCCATTCCTTACAGTCCCCACACTTTCTCACAATGAATCTTCCTAGTCCCTTACCATCTATCTCCATCTGAGTTGACCCACCATACCACACCCACATCCCCATATCTTCCCCCTCGCCTAAACACACTCACAAAATATTGAACAAAAATTAAACCATTTAGTTATCACCCCATCATTAATTTATAAATTGTTCCAAATTAAGTATATTTCCTTTCCCGTTTATGATAATAAAATAATACATTCACTAGGGACAGGTTCTTCCTATTTATATTCCCTCCTCAAACAACCCCTATTCCCACACAAACACAACTCTCTCTCTTGCTACTTCATGGTCAAACAAACCAACTAAAAATCACCCATTCTCTTCTCTCCTCTCTCCTTTACCCATACAACAAAACAAAGTGTTTTGTTTTTTTTTTTTATAAGGAAACATGGATGGAGGTAGTTGCATAGATGAAAGCACCACAACTGACTCCCTTTCTATAACTCTATCTCCGGTGACAGCCGCGTCGCCATTCACCGCCACATCAAAGAAGATGTCGCCACCACCGCCGAACAGTCTCTGTCGCGTTGGCAGTGGTGCCAGCGCGATAGTAGACGCGGACGGCGGTGGCGCCGAAGCTGAATCCCGGAAACTTCCGTCTTCCAAGTACAAAGGTGTGGTGCCCCAGCCAAACGGCCGCTGGGGCGCTCAGATTTATGAGAAGCACCAGCGCGTCTGGCTGGGCACCTTCAACGAGGAAGACCAAGCAGCCAGAGCCTACGACATCGCGGCGCAGCGGTTCCGCGGCAAGGACGCCGTAACAAACTTCAAGCCCCTCGGCGGCGGCGCCGTAGAAGACGGCGGCGATGACTATATAGAGGCCGAGTTCCTCAACTCGCATTCGAAATCGGAGATCGTCGACATGCTGCGGAAGCACACGTACAATGACGAGCTGGAGCAGAGCAAGCGCAGCCGCGGCTTGCTCGGACCGCGGCTCAGCCGAGCCGCCTCTGGTAATGGCGGCGCGGGTTCGTTTTTAAGCGCGTGCGGCAACAAGGCCCGTGAACAGCTGTTCGAGAAAGCGGTTACGCCGAGCGACGTGGGGAAGCTGAATCGGTTAGTTATACCGAAACAGCACGCGGAGAAGCACTTTCCGTTACAAAACGGCGTTTGCGGAAGCACGGCGGCGAAAGGCGTTTTGTTGAACTTTGAAGACGTTGGAGGGAAAGTGTGGCGGTTCCGGTACTCGTATTGGAACAGTAGCCAGAGCTATGTTCTCACGAAAGGGTGGAGCCGGTTCGTGAAGGAGAAGAACCTGAAAGCCGGTGACACGGTTTGTTTTCACAGGTCGACCGGACCGGACAAGCAGCTTTATATTGACTGGAAAGCCAGGAATGTTAATGAGGTTGGGATTGGGTTATTCGGCCCGGTTGGACCGGTTGTTGAGCCGGTTCAGATGGTTCGGCTTTTTGGGGTGAACATTTTAAAACTACCTGGGTCCGATGATAATGCTAATGCTACAAGTATTGGTGGATGCTGCAATGGAAAGAGGAGAGAGATGGAAATGTTTACATTAGAGTGTAGCAAGAAGCCTAAGATCATTGGAGCTTTGTAACATTACGTTAGCTTCTTTTTTGTTTTCTTTTTTTTTCTATTTTTGTTTTTGTTTTTTGTTTTTTTGAGTTTTGTGACTGATGAAAGGAAGACTGGGACGTGGGGGAGGTACAAGTATGGTGGTGTAGTTGCAAGTTGCAAAAGGTGAATTGTATATTAATTAATTAGAAAAAAAAAAAGAAGAAGCTGAAATTAGGTGGAACAAAACTGTACAAGGAAAAGGTTTTTAAGGAAAAAAAATAAAGAAGGATAACTTTTTAATTGTATATGTCCATGAATGTTCGTTCATGCATAGATGTGGTGTACTCCATGATCCAGAAACATCTGAAGTTTCTTTCTTCTTTGTAGTATGAGGGTGTGGGCAATATGGCCACATGGGTTTCCAAAAATATCTGTGTTAGACAAACAAAAACAATTCTCTTTTTGGTGAATCAAAGGTATAATGCTAAACAGGGTGTGAATTGATTCAGGGAAACTAATTAGTTTCCATAGTTATTTTGATAATCATAATGAGGTAATTTGTCTAACTGTGAATATTATTATTATGAATTTATTAAAATAGAAAAAGAAAGAGGTCGCTCTTCCTGTAACAAGAAGAGGGGGACCCCAGAGGAGGCATGGCCTAAGAAAGTGTGAACAAGTTGATAATGAGACATTTGTCCAATAAAGAAAGAGCCTGCTTGGCAAGTGGGCATTGTGATTGTGTTGTGTACACTGTACATGCCCACATCTCTTCTAATCTTAAAAACCTTCCCAGTACGTCGCTTTTGGAACGGTCAACTTTACACATGAAGCTTTGTTTGTGGCATCATTCGGCACTACTACAGAATCTCGAACTCAGATTTTGCTCGAGACATGTTTTTGGGAATATCGATATCATTTTGATCGAAAACCACAATTCTATATATATGCTCAGCTCTACCATTTTATAATAGTATTGCTTATTATTTCAAATTTTTTATTGAAATTTGGTGTAATTAAAGAAGAATTATATGTATTAATTTTGTCAAAGTATTATTAAGCATAACTTGAAAGTTGAAACTACAACTACTAGTAGCTTATCTTCTTATATCCTTATTGTTCTTGACTGGATTGCAGGTCAATAGAACTAGAGTAACTTGGTCTGTTAAGTTGGCACCCAGACATATTGTATGCATGAGCAGCCAACACATTAGGCATAATGATAAGAACAAATCATGATCATATCATATACAAGTAGGGGAATAAGAACAAATGAATAACGATTTCCACGACCTTGTGACCATAATCCTTTCTCCCACAATCGTGTCGCTACGATCTCAGGTAACATCATTCAGCACGCACTGAATGCTCAGATACTACATATCCTAAAACACTCATATAAATCCAGTAAGCAAGAGAGACAATGTATGCCTTAATTCCATTACGCATTATCCTCATTGCGCAACTATTGACATGAGCGTCAGAGAGCCTTTTACAGGTACCCACCCTTTCGTTCTATTACTGTGGAAGTTGTACTTACGGAGGACACCACCATCTTCTATCTCTTCAGGTAACCTTCAGAACTTAGTTATGAACATTAACATTGTCTATGTGAAACGATAAATTTCTAGTCCCAACACCATCTTCAAAACTCCTCCTGCTACCACTACCATGGTGAACACAAGAAGGAAACAGACATCAACCAACCAGAATCACGCCTCCATCAAGCATAACTTTCATTCTTCGAACCATCACATGACGTCTAACCCTACGACTCATCAACCGGTCTTGGAATCGGTTGTAGCCTACCCCAAAACCCAGACAAGACGGCAGGAAACTTCTTTCACTAGAGAGAATCTCCCCCCTCCTTTCTTAAGGATTCCAGAGAGGAAACGCCTTGGCCTTTAGACAGCACCTTCTGGGGACACTAGGCAGCGGGTATTGGCGCTGCATCGCCTTGGTGACAGGGTGGAAAATGAAGTTCAGTTCCATCGGGGTATGACTAATCACCAGGAATTTTCCGGAGCAGAACTGCTCTCCTTGGTTAGACTCCAAGCTGAGAGGATTCATCGTTAAGACGAGAGAATCCGTAGCCTGGAGAGAGCTACTAATAAGAGCAACGAAGTAGAGAACCATTCCCTAGCTAGGAACCATGAAAACAGAAAAGATCAATACCAACGCGATGACCATCAACCGGAGAACTCCAAGATCATGGATCCCAGTCGTTAGGCTGGACTTGTCCACACAAGGGAGCTGGCACACGAAGTAAGGGACACGGTGTCACAAAACCAACCCTTCTTTGACAAATTGATGGCCTATGAGATCTCGAAACACTTTAAGTATCATGCTAATATTGAAACCTATGATGAGACCACAGATCCTCAAGAAC
The DNA here is from genome assembly GCA_029884605.1 of Ormosia emarginata. Taxonomy (NCBI): domain Eukaryota; kingdom Viridiplantae; phylum Streptophyta; class Magnoliopsida; order Fabales; family Fabaceae; genus Ormosia; species Ormosia emarginata. Next base: position 1,816,546 of record JAQQTP010000058.1, on the reverse strand, counting down.
ATGTGGACGCCTACGTGTCTACACTTTTGTTTGCTAGGGGAGATGACTTTCTCATGTGTCGTGCTTTCCCCTTGCCTTTAAAGAAAACTGTCCCGAGATGGTTCACCACCTTACCTCCAAGGTCCATGGATAACTGGGGAGACCTGTCCTCAAGATTTTTACTGCACTTCACCACCAGCAAAGTGCAGCCTAAATCTATTTCATATCTCTTCCAAATAATGCAAGGAAAATAAGAGTAACTTCGGGACTTTATATCATGGTTCAACAAGGAAATTGTAAACGTGCGTGATTGGGATGAGAAACTCGAATTGTTTTACATCAGGGAAGGACTTTGTCCGAGACAATTCTCTTTTTCGTTGGCAAAAAAAGAGTCCAAGACCATGTACTAGTTCCAGGCCTGCGCCGATAAAAAAGATGCTAAGCCGAGATCCAGGAAGTAGTTGAACCAACAAGGAGGAATCTAAGGCTATCCCTCAAGGGGAAGTATGACAATTTTATTCCCCTCAACGTACCATAGGCCCAAATCTACCAGGAGGTCATGAACACAAAGCTCTGGGATATACCTAGACCACCCCTTGCGCGGAGAGACACATCCAAGCATATTGAATGACATGATGGTCCCAATCACAACTCAGAGGACTGTACCAACCTTCGAGATGTCATTGAGTCCCTTATCTGGGATGACCATTTGGGCCGATACGTTCAGAAGGCCTAGAACAACCAGAGGAGGAGTCATTATAGAAAACGAAACTATAGCTCTTGGAGTTCCTCTCATTCCTATTAGAGAAGACGTTCTTCGACAAGAAATGACAACCCTGACCAATGTTCACCTCAAGATAATGCCTGTGATCAAGATAGAGACAACAACCAGGAGAACAATCCCCGCCACGAAGTAACCTGCACGATCATTTAATGCCTTGTAATCATTATTTTTGCTATGTAATGAATGTCTTTGTGTAACACCCTCCCTAGGGTATCACATGTCTGACTCCCGACTCATAATCTGAAAAGAAATTCGCACAAAGTTTGAGTTATAAAAAGTGGGTTTTAAAATTTCTTCTTGACTGAAACATAAATTTACTGAAAATATTAGGTAATATTAAAAATCATATTTCAACTATTCATTATGCAATATTGACACTAATTAATATTTCATAATTTAAAGAGAAATATAAAACTAACGACTCTTTTTTTTTAACGATGTAAACCCCATGACGGTCCTACTTAATAGCGATGCAACACTAACGTTAAAACTTAACATACTTATTCTCACATTGTGTATCCATCTTGTTGCATCGAGACATCTGTTCTACATCTCGTTCTTTGTCAACACTTTGTACACCTTCGAGTCCTGAATGTCCACTCCTTATTGTTGTCACCCATCTTAGAGTATTCATTGCCCGTTATGTCTAAGACAACTCGATCCTTCTATTATTTGATTTTAACAGTCTGACACGTGACAAAACAACATAACAAAGAGGTGAGATCACCTATGCCAATACCAACATGGTAGCACAGAGATAACACAAACAACATATCATACAAATATATCATGCCATTAACATTAATCAACTATCATCATCCAATCGTTTATCAGTTCAATTATCATAAACAACAATTACGATAATGCCCTCAACATTGTCTAATTATCATCATCATCATCCAAGTATTCAAAACAATTGTTATAGTGACGAGCGCCGAACTCAGTCAAAATTATAACCAAAGTTATTACCTAAGCTTGTAGCACAGTGACAACACCGGATCATCTCCACGAGGATTGTAGATGCAATTTAATCAAATCAAGTGAAAGTTAGCAAAAAGGGGGTTTGACAGGTTTAAGATCGCACTTAACAAAATTAAAGGAAGAAATAACAATTAAAGAAGCGATCAATTTAGAAACCTATCCAAGATTGGGTGGATTCAATCATAGACCCTTCATAGAACACTTGAAGCGCAATTGAATTGTTAATTTGGATCTAATCGAGATCTCTGCATCAAATCCAGAATTCATACTAGACGATCGTCTAGAATTTAATTAACAAGTGATAATCACAAATCTGCAATCACACCATTCATGAAGATCTATGTTAATTTCAAGCACCGAATTCAATTAACTTAGGCACAAATCAGTAACCTAACCCTTTCAATTCTGTGATTAATTTAGATCAATCAGTTCTAAGTTTCATCACAAATCTCAATCTTAAACCAAGATCAAATCAGATCAACATAAATAGAATCACCATTCATGCATTCAAGATCAAGAAGAAGAAAAAAGGAATTCAATTACAAATCAAATACAATACATAACCAAGATCTCAAGAATCCAAACCACAATCTCTTCAAGAGTTCTAAATTGACCGAAAGTAGCTTAGCCCTCCATTACCATGAAGGGGAGCATCAAAATATACAAAAACTATGAGAAACTATGAAGAAACAAGAAGAAACTATGAGAGAAAATGAAGGAGAATACAACTTATTCATGATAACCAATGGTGTCTTTTATAGAAGTCTAGGGTAACAAAATGACAAAGGGGAGTGGGTGGATGAGTGGGTGAGTGAGTGGAGTGTTTGAGTGGAGTGGTTGAGTGGGTTGGTTTAGTGGATTGGTTTAGTGGATGAGTGAATGGAATGGTTGAGTGGGTTGGTTGAGTGGAAAATGCCAAAGGACTTTTGGTGAGTGGGAAATTATGGAGATGAATGGGTGAGTGGATGGATGAGTGGGTGGATTAGTGGATAAGTGGGTGGAGTGGTTGAGTGGTTGGATTAGTGGATGAGTGAATGAGTGGATGAGTGGATGAGTGGATGAGTGGATTAGTGGATGGATGAGTGGATTAGTGGATGGATGAGTGGGTGGTTGAGGACGAAAATTTCGTGTCTGACTTGGAAGCCAAAAATGACCCACTATACTTCAGATCCATGAAAAGTACTCTTCATGAAAGTTGTAGATCTTTGTCTTGGATATAAAATGCATATTTGGTTTGTCCAATTTGGCTTCCTTCAGCCCAAGATATGTCTCAAATACCGCAGGTTGCTCAAACCCAACTTCAGCACCTCTGTTCCGACTTGCAAGCTCAAACTGACCTACTAGACTTCATTTTTTCAAAAATTGTTCTTCATGAAAGTTGTTTATTTGGATCTTGACTATCAACTATCCAAATTTCAGCCCATCTCCATTATTACATCTTGAGATATGATTTTATGAGTGCACACCGTTCGGATTCTAGTGACAGAACCCATATTCTGACTTCCATGTAAACTTAGGTCCTTTAGACATCTGTTTGGGACTTCGAGCTCTTCATCAAAGTTGTAGAGCTTCCTCTTAGCTTTCCTACAAGGTAAAATTCATGTTTATCAGATATTAGGAACTCAAGTTATGGCCAAAATACAGAAACAGTGTCAAATCTCAATAATGCTAAAAATATTCAATTAGGACCAATTTGAGCTCAAACTCACAAAATCATACCAAACTCAATCAATTAAGAATATGGAGAGTGTAAATGACTAAATGTAATTGGCTAGCTATCATGAGCAATAGTTTTGATGATAACAAACGTGAAGACAAACCAAGTCCAAGATCTTCAAGAATAAGCTTTAGGTCTTAGGATCCTTGTAAAAGCCTCATTGGATATCTCATTAATTGGCATTGCAAAGAAATGTTTTCAAAATTGTTTTTCTAAAATTAAACAACCATTTTCTGGTCATTTGAAAGCATTTAAAACTGGTTTTATAACAGAGGTATTCGAATACCCTGTTAGGTATTCGAATAGAGTGTTTTTCAAGTTTGAACGTTTTACTGTTTTTCAAAGTGGTATTCGAATACCCATCTATGGTATTCGAATAACCTATTTCAAACCGATATTTCTGTACAGTGCCAAAACAGAGGCATTCGAATACCCCATATGGTATTCGAATACCTAGATTCAGAATGAACCTTTTAAATGAGGCATTCGAATACCCTTAACGGTATTCGAATAACCCAGCCTTAATCAGTTTTTTAAAAGAGTTTTGGCAAGAGGCATTCGAATACCTCATAAGGTATTCGAATACCGTTCTCCAGAATTGGATTTCACGAAGCTTTCGAAAATGGCAGCAACGGCCATATTTTCAATAATTACTTGCCTTTAATTGCTCCAACGGCTAGTTTCTTCCATTGCTCTATAAATAGAGACCTTGGGTCTCTTCTGAAAACCCCCAACCATTTTGAACTATTTGCTTGTGATTAAAACGTGATTATTTCATTTTTTTTCTATGCTCTTTTTGCCAAAACCTTGAAATATCCTTTAGAGAGCTTATTAGCACTTCAACTTGTAATATCTGCTCTAAGTGAGAGTTTATTTTTTCATCTATTCTCTGATTCTGTAAAAAGGGTGAGGTATCCCTTAGTGATTTTGTGAGGGTGAGGTATCCCTCTAGTAAAAGGGTGAGGTATCCCTTGTTGTAAAGAAGGTGAGGTATCCTTCAAAGGGGGTGAGGTATCCCTCTAGTAAATAGGGTGAGGTATCCCTGTTATGTAAAGGTTGCAAGCACTGCTTTAAGCTTGTGTTGAATAGTGAAAAATCTCGAATTGTGTTTCGGGGACTGGACGTAGGCCACAAGTGGTTGGTGGTCGAACCAGGATAAATATCGTGCCTGCTTTTCTACCCTTTCTCTTTATCTTTATGCACTTTATTTATTCCTGCAATTTAATTATTATCTGTTCTTCTTATGTTCATCTCATTCACGACTTTTAATAATTAAATTCAGTATAATTTATTTGTTTAAGGCTTTTGCGGAATTTTTTTTTAAATACTCAATTCACCCCCCCTCTTGAGTACTGAAGCCACTTGGGTAACAAGTGGTATCAGAGCTAGACTCTTGTATAAAGAGCTTAGCCGCTTCAAGAGTACATGGCTTCATCAAATGTTTTATCAGAAGCAACTTCCATAAATCGACCACCCTTTTTCAATGGGGATGGTTATGCATATTGGAAGGAAAGAATGAAAATCTTTATAGAGGCTATTGATCTAGATGTGTGGGATGCTGTCGAAAATGGCGCATTTATACCTACACGCGTTGTCAATGGTGTAAAAACCGAGACACCTAGAAGTGATTGGTCTAAAGATGATAAAAGAAAAGTTCAAAATAACTTAGTAGCCAAAAACATCATTACCTCAGCTTTGGGACATGATGAATTTTTTAGAATTTCAAATTGCAAAACTGCTAAAGAAATGTGGGACACTTTACAAGTTACCCATGAGGGTACTAGTGAAGTTAAGAGGTCGAGAATCAATTCTCTAACTCGTGAATATGAATTATTTACTATGAACCAAGGAGAAAGCATTCAAGAAATGCAAAAGAGGTTCACCCACATTGTTAATCATCTTGCATCATTAGGAAAGAATTTTACTAACGAAGATTTGATTAACAAAGTGTTGAGATGTCTTAGCAGGATTTGGCAACCAAAAGTAACAGCAATTTCAGAATCGAGGGACTTGTCAACAATGTCTCTGGCTACCCTCTTTGGAAAGCTTCATGAGCACGAATTGGAACTAAACAGACTAAGTCAAAGTGAAGAAAATGACAAGAAGAAAAAGAGAATTACACTCAAAGCCACCACCTCCACTATCAATAATGAAGAAGAAGACGATGGAGATGACGTGAACAACATTGAGCTAAATGAACAAAATCTCAATCTTCTGGTAAGAAAATTTGGTAAGTACCTAAAGAAAAAGGGGACACAAAGAAGACCGCCCTTTCCCCCAAAGAAAGTTGAAAAGAAACCCTCCAAAGAAAGAAGAGTCTACATAGCTTGGGATAACAACGACATGGACTCCACTGATAGCTCAGATAGCGAAGAAGCCCATCTATGTTTTATGGCCAAAGGAGAAGAAAAAGAAGAAAGCGACAACGAGGTAAACTCTGAATTATCTCCTTCTTATGATGAGTTACAAGATGCCTTTGAAGAATTGCATGACGAAACAATTAGGCTTACAAAATTAATTTCTTCATCTAAGAAAACTATCTCTTCTTTAGAAAATCAAATTCTAATTTTGAATAAAGAAATTGAGGAATTAAAAATTGAAAATGAGACATTAGGATTAATTGATGCATGCTCATATCATTCTTCACATGCTTCTACTTCGTATTCTTGTTCTTCATGTCATGTGCTTGAAAATGAAATTGAAGATTTAAAGAACACCCTTGCCAAATTCACATGTGGAAGAGATAATTTAAATATTTTATTAGGAAAACAAAGGGTTGTTTTTCAAAAGGCTGGAATAGGATATAACCCGAATAATCAACACAAATCCTATAAAAATTATTTTGTTAATTCTAGCATCTCATGTAGCCCATTTATTAAATGTTTCTATTGTGGGAAGAAGGGTCACAATGCTTCAACATGTAATGCAAGAAAGAATGTTAACACAAAAATTGGGACAAAAATGGTTTGGGTTCCAAAGGGTACATTGCCCAAAACTGACAATCAAGGACCCAAGAAAATTTGGGTACCAAAAACCAAAAATTGAATTGTGTTGCAGGTGTGCTTGATAGCCAAGAGCTGACTTCGGCATTTTTGAAAGTGGTTGCTGCAAGCACAAGACTATAATAAATTCCAAGCTCTCCTTCTTGTCTCTATCAGGCTTGGACTTGCATTCATATGAATATTTTCATCAAAAGGTAAGCTTTCTTATCTCAAATATGCCTTCTGGATGCAAAATATATGCTTTTATGTTTGAGTTATTCGAATACCTCCCTGTGGTATTCGAATACCATTGCATCTGTACGTGAAAATTCATGTTTTTCTGATAGGTCTATTCGAATACCCTCCCATGGTATTCGAATACCATACATCAGTACATCAATTTTATGTCTTTATAAAGCAAGTGTATTCGAATAACTATATAGCTATTCGAATAACCAGATATCTATCACATCAGTATTTCTTACATGCTATCTGGAGTATTCGAATACCTTCCTAGGCATTCGAATACTTGCTCCTTCTGGAGTTTATAAAATGTGATGGGTATTCGAATACGGAAAAAGGTATTCGAATACCACAAGGCTGAAAGCAAGTTGTTCATCGTGATCTCTGTTTCGTTCCTCTATGTTTTTTTTCTTGCATAGGCAATACAAATAACATGCTTTTAATCTTATTTCATCAAGCCTTCATTTATGCCTTATATGAAAATCACATAATGTTCTTAAATGCATATTTTTGCTTGCTCTTTCACCTTATCTTTCTCTAGAATATGCTGCATATTTAAATCCTTTGTAAGGTAAATGTAATTGGCTATTGTTTTGATATACGAACAAGTGCAATAAGTGGTATATGAAATATTTAATATCTATGTTTTTATTGACATATGTCAGATTTATAAGAATTTGTTAACAATTGGTAAATGCTTAGAACATCTTGACAAGTGATATCAAACAAGTGGTAAATGCTTTATATTTTGACAACAAGTGATATCAAAGTGGTATGAACATAATAACAAGTAATAACAAATGATAACAAATGATATCAAACAAGTGATTTCTTGGCCAAATTAATCGATAAATATATTTTTGCCCTTGAGAATCATTTGCTGCTTTTGCCTCATTGTTTTAAATGCTTATTGGCTTATGAGTTTGACTAACTCCTATGGATCCAACATTAATGGATACCAATGAAAGCACTCTGAATTTTGTTGTAGGGAGAACACTACCTCAAGCACAAATTTAAATGGACAAAATTCATTCAACTTGAGGACATTGTTTAATATGATAAAATGGGAGAGAAAAATACTTGCCCCATCTTTTTGATCATGACAAAAGGGGGAGAATGGTATCAAATGTACAAAAGGGGGAGAACAAGATTAAATGTCTTTGCTTGAGAAAAGTCAGGAAGAAAAAGTCAAAATAAAAATAGAAATTGAATTCCAAAAGTAAGGGGGAGCTGCTGTGCATATCTCTGATGTAAATCACCTCTTATGAAAAAGAGGGGGAGTAAGTATCTCTAAACTGACTTTGTGAATTCCAATTTATATGAACTAATACTTTTCTCAAATGTTAGTTTGTCATCATCAAAAAGGGGGAGAATGTAATTGGCTAGCTATCATGAGCAATAGTTTTGATGATAACAAACGTGAAGACAAACCAAGTCCAAGATCTTCAAGAATAAGCTTTAGGTCTTAGGATCCTTGTAAAAGCCTCATTGGATATCTCATTAATTGGCATTGCAAAGAAATGTTTTCAAAATTGTTTTTCTAAAATTAAACAACCATTTTCTGGTCATTTGAAAGCATTTAAAACTGGTTTTATAACGGAGGTATTCGAATACCCTCGTTAGGTATTCGAATAGAGTGTTTTTCAAGTTTGAACGTTTTGTTTTTCAAAGTGGTATTCGAATACCCATCTATGGTATTCGAATAACCTATTTCAAACCGATATTTCTGTGTGTTAAAACAGAGAGGCATTCGAATACCCCATATGGTATTCGAATACCCTAGATTCAGAATGAACCTTTTTAAATGAGGCATTCGAATACCCTTAACCGCGTATTCGAATAACCCAACCTTAATCAGCTTTTTAAAGAGTTTTGGCAAGAGGCATTCGAATACCTCATAAGGTATTCGAATACCGTTCTCCGTGGATTTCACGAAGCTTTCGAAAATGGCAAAGAACGGCCATATTTTCAATAATTACTTGCCTTTAATTGCTCCAACGGCTAGTTTCTTCCATTGCTCTATAAATAGAGACCTTGGGTCTCTTCTGAAAACCCCCAACCATTTTGAACTATTTGCTTGTGATTAAAACGTGATTATTTCATTTTTTTTCTATGCTCTTTTTGCCAAAACCTTGAAATATCCTTTAGAGAGCTTATTAAGCACTTCAACTTGTAATATCTGCTCTAAGTGAGAGTTTATTTTTTCATCTATTCTCTCGCTACGTAAAAGGGTGAGGTATCCCTTAGTGATTTTGTGAGGGTGAGGTATCCTCTAGTAAAAGGGTGAGGTATCCCTTGTTGTAAAGAAGGTGAGGTATCCTTCAAAGGGGTGAGGTATCCTCTAGTAAATAGGGTGAGGTATCCTCATTATGTAAAGGTTGCAAGCACTGTTTTAAGCTTGTGTTGAATAGTGAAAAATCTCGAACTCGTGTTTCGGGAATCGGACGTAGGCCACAAGTGGTTGGTTAAGGTCGAACCAGGATAAATATCGTGCATGCTTTTCTACCCTTTCTCTTTATCTTTATGCACTTTATTTATTCCTGCAATTTAATTATTATCTGTTCTTCTTATGTTCATCTCATTCACGACTTTTAATAATTAAATTCAGTATAATTTATTTGTTTAAGGCTTTTGCGAATTTTTTTTTTAAATACTCAATTCACCTCCCCTCTTGAGTACTGAAGCCACTTGGGTAACACTAAACATAAGGGTTTCTTAATGAATAAAATATGTGATTATCATATAGCCAATATTCCTCAATTAATATATCACACAAATATAAATGTCAGATTATGCATGTGCACAAAGACTCAGTTTTTCAAAAACAACTCTATGGAGGTTTTCACAATTTCGAGGAGAATGCTCATTAATTGTCAGCCTTAGCCCAAAGACAATCTTCCAGGTTGTTGAAAAGAATCGTGTTCTTGTCGGGTATCGTCAATGCGTTGCAACGGATGCATCGCCAAGTGGCACAGGTACTTTTCGCCACCGTCCATCGGTCAATCGCCGCGCCTCGATGGCCCCAAGATCCATCATAGACCTCACTATCAATTCTCATTCCTCTTCAACCACAAGGGCCATATATCAATGCATGAATATATCGGTCTGATTCCAACCCCAAATGGTCAAATCTTTTCAATTTCATTAGTTGAATGTATCATATGCCTCAACGCATGTTTTTCCAATGCATGTATAATGCACCAAATCCAATCACAGGCATCTCTTTCCAATGCATATAAATTGTACCAAATTATACTGTATTTTCAACAGCAAAATCATGTTATCACATTTTCATAATTATAAAACACTTTTGTCGTGTTTTCACAAAATTGCGTAATATTTCCGTTACGTTTTCACAATTCCAAAACGTTTTTGTTAGGTTTTCAAAATATCGTAACACTTTTGTTACGTTTTCAAAATGCCGCAACTCTTCTGTTGCACTTTTAAATCACGTATTAATTTTTTTCAACGTTTTTCTCAATCGCGTAAAAATATACGTTTCTCAAATCCCATAATATTTTTTCACTATTTCAAAATCGCGTAACTTAAAAATCATCCTTTTAAGTCGTGTAAATCATTTTCTTTAATTTTCAAAATATTTAAAACACTTTTCAAATCACATAATGATTTTCCGCTATTTTCACAATCACGTAAAAATAATTCATCACTTTTCCATCACGTAGTGATTTTTCAATAGTAATTCAGATTACATAAAATATTTAAACGTAATTTAAATCGCATAGAAATATTTCAACGTATTTAAAATCGCGTAGAAATATTTCTTGTATTTCCAAACACTTAGAAATATTTTACTGTATTTCAAACCACGTGACTTTAAAATTACGTTTTTAAGATACGTAAATAATTTTTTCACCACAATTTCATTACGTAAAAATATTTCTCAACCTTCAAATATTCCTTTTTCAACTTTTCTTAAAATAAGATAACTTTATACTTCATGTAATATATTTTCTTACTCAAGAAAATCTTTTTCCACATTTCTTTACTCAAGAAATCTTTTTCTAAAATATAATTCATAAAATCACTTTTCCATTGATATAAATCAACGTTTCAAAACTTAACATTTTCTAACGTACTTTCAAAACTCAAAAATAAGTTATACGTTAGTAACTTTTTAAATCACCATTATATTCTCCATTTTTCTCAAATCACTTCCAAAATCATTCTTCAAAATAAATTAGAGTTCAAACATGTTCAACCTCTCTTTGTCTTTCGTTTACAAAATTCTCTCAAGTGATAAAAACACTCTGATTCCCTTTCCAAATTCCTTGTATTAAATCAAGTTACGTTTTCACTTTGAAAATCACTTTGTTTATAAAAATCAAGACATTACAAGCCTTTAAAAAAAACGTGGACATGACTATTGAAACCATCAAATATTTTTTCTTTTAAATCGATATGGTTTTACACAAACAAAACCATTAAAAAATTCTTTACAAAAATGTAAGACTCATAGTCTTTGAAAATCAAATCATTTGTTCATTTCCATTTTTCACTTTCTTTGTAAATCCGTTTTCACTTTCTTTACAAATCCTTTAAAATCATCATTGCTATTTTTATTTAAATCTCATGTTTAGTAAAACACTTAGAAACTTTTTACACAAAATAAATCAATAAAAATCCTTCTAAAACCGTGTTCATGTACTCTTTGAAAAATAAACTCTTTATTTATTTTCCTTGCTTTTTCTAAACATTCATTTTCATCATTCAAGAAAATATTAATTTTGTGAACACCTATCTTGAGGTATCTTAACCGAAATTCACCATATTCTAGGGATCAAAAATTAATTCCCTTGTTCTTGAAAAATTTCAACATGAACCCTAATCAAGGGCATCAAAACCGTAGCTCTTCCTTGGTCATTGGGACCAAAATTAATTTTCTTTCCATCATTAAATCATGGGTAACACATACATACACTATATATATATATATATATATATATATATATATATATATCAAAAGCATGCCATATTATAATCATGCATAGTATAAGCATATCATCAAAATCATAAACTCATGCAAAGCATATTAAGCATAGGCAATTAATCAAAGCTCATAAACACATATAAATTATTACATGACCATGGATATGAATTCTCACATGGATTCAACACCCATCAAATATAAGACCATCTCTCAGCACCATGCTTGGTTGGTGAGATGGATCTCCCTCTTACCTCTTGAAGATCCTCAAAAACTCCTTGTTTTGCTTCTTTTTTCTAAGTCCTTCATCACCAAGGACTTCTCAAATACAAAACAAAATACATAAAAATTAGTATACTAAGCTTGATTAAGAGGAACCATGGATCAAACATGGTTTAGATCATGAAAAAGAAAGAAGAAATGAAGTTTCCTTACACTTCACTCAAAAACCCATTAACTTTGATCTTGAAGAAAGTCCATGAAGATGAATGATTTAGAGAAATTCTCCAACATGAAAGTTGCTTAGAATATCATGTAGATTCAAGATCTATGGTTGGATGAAATTAAAAGAGATTGGATGGTAGTTTTGAGTGTCTTGACCGAATGATTTCTCTTGAAACACAAAGATGGAATTTTTGATTTTTGATAAGAACTTGAAGCTTGGATTTGAAGCCCAAGATGAATGATTTTGGAAAAACTCACAACTAGAGATGTTCTTAGAATGATGTTTAGGTTTAGAAAATCAAGTTGGATGAAATGATAGAAATTTGGATGATGGTTCTAAGGTGCTTGACCGAAACTTGCTTGGAGAAGAGAAATGGAGAGAAAACTTGGTAACTTAGCTTCTTGAAAATGTTTAATGATGACCAAGGATGACAATAATGGTCTTCAAACTTTTTTTATGGCCTTAAGGCCTCTCAAAACCGTGCACCCCCTTCAAGTCATCTCCTAAGGATGCTAATAAATCAATTATGAGTAGTTTATCTCCAAAAAGTAGTACATGACTATATGATATATGTGCTAAGTCATCAAAAATTGACTTACTTTTATTTAGCTTCTTGTAAGTATAAAGACAATAGCCAAATGAATTAATTGAATCAAATTTGTCCCCTTTAACTTTGCATGGCCGTAGGTGCTTCTTCAAAAAGTGCAATTAATGTAACAATGATGCATAATTGACCAAGACCACTTAATAATGACATAAAGTTTTTCTTTAGCTCCAAAATACTTCACAAAAACCGTCCCCCCTCCTTCATGATGCATTTAATAATTTGTCATCTTTTCTAGCCATCATTTAGAGCATTCTAAGCCATTGATTTATTCAATGGTTAGGATTTAAGTAGACTTTTGATTAGAAGACTTAATCTAGGCCATTGAATCTTTCTCCTTTAAATTCTAACCATTAGATGTGTCTCCAAAATGAAGGGTCAAGATTACTCCTTCTTACTTTTAATCCAAGGGTCATAATTAGTCTTTGTCACTTTTTAAGACTAAATCTTCACCATTGATTAAATCTAAATCCAATGGTCATAAATGGTCCTTTCTTTACAAGACCAAATCTCCACCCTTAATCAATTCTATATCCAATGGTTACAAATTGTCATAGTCACTTTATATGACCAAATCTCTACCCTTGATTTAATCTCCATCTAATGGTTATAAATGATCTTATTCACTTTTAAGATCAAATCTTCACCGTTGATTAAATTAAGATCAAGTCTCCATTGTTAATTAAATCAATGGTGGATATCCAAACCACCAAGGTTGACTTAAGCAATTTAATTTATATTTTTATCTGCTAAAACCCCACGAAAGAATATATTTATGTATTTTTTTTTATCGCCTAGATAAATTAAATACAAGACAAAACACAAGATAATAAAAATTTTTTAAAACTGTTTCCTGATTCGGTTTAGTAAGATCCTGTCTCCGTCTAAACAAGATACAAATTTTTCTATGCATAGAAAAATTTTTACTTTGCGGGACCCACCTAGACCCATGTATGGCCACCTGGGCCCACATACACCCCCTGGGCCCATAATGAGTAAAAAAATTTCATAATCATCTACAAAAATCACAAAAATTATAAAATGCACAAATATCAAATCAAATTATGTAAAATAATTAAAACCTAACGGTAAAAATTAAATTACGTAAAGTTTTCTCCGGCCCGAAATTTTTTATTTTCCTAACACGGAGTAAATCACTCAAAACGATCAAATACGTTGACGGAAAAATCAAAATAATTTTACAGTATCCAGAAATTACTAAACAGTAAAATTCTGTTAACTGTCAAAATTACTGCTTAAGAGAAAAGAAATTTTGGGATGTTACACTTTGCATATCAGTAAATTGGCATTTCTTCACGACTGTTGTCTTATCTCGAAACTAGTACCTTAGTTACGACCTCGGGTCCACGGGTACTCTGGCTTATCAACATCTACAGCCAGTATCTCGGTAGTGACCTCGAGTTCATGGGTACTTAGGCCTGTAGCAACCTACAAGGTCACCGTACCTTGGTGAGCTCCGAGCAATACAAGATCCGAATGGATCAGCTATTTTGACATCTTTACATAACGGCCAAATTGGGAAATCCACTTGAACACCCTCCGGGGTCAAGCAGAGCATTCAAGGATTTTTACCCGTATCCATTTAAACCTGACCTTAAGCCAAAAATGCACCATATTTTACAGAGGTTAAGCGTATTTTTACCTGACGTCCAGATAGGGGAATCTACTTGAACACCCTTCGAGGTCAAGCAGCGCATTCAAGGGTTTTTACTCGTACCCTTATGGCCTGACCTTAACTCATAAACCCACCAAAGTTTACAGAGGTTAAGTGTAATTAACCAAAGCACGGGATCGTGGACCCCACACTAAGAGTCTTCCATGTCATATCTATTAAACGAACCCAACCACTAAGATTCAAGCTTTGGACTCATTTCAGTTGGCAAAACGAGTGTTCGTCTAATTAAATGAACCCAACCACCAGGATTCGAGCATTGGACTCATTTTGGTTGAGCAAAACGAGCATTCATCTATTTGAAAAAGTGGCTACTAAGGTTGGGCATTAGACCCATCTTGGTAATTTGTATACTAAGATCGAGCGTCAAACCCATCTTAGTAAGCTCAAAACAAACATCGAGATCGAGCATTGAACTCATCTTGGTGAAGGAAGCATACAACAGAAAGTAAGACATTAAGAAGAAAAACAAGTTTTACTATTCACATTCTAAACATCATCAACTTTACAAGAAGAGCCTGTGAGTTATCCTCGTGCAAATACTACTCTTTTGAAAGAAGCCAAAAGGTTAACTTAGTCAAATAATTATGATCAAATACTTACTATGACCACCTCAACGGTTCCTCAAGGAAAAGAAAACTATAAACTACTCTGATGCAAAGATGGACACATAAGGGAAACCAAGAATATAGCATGGGAAGATGATGATAACTACCAAATGCTAACCACAGCCACCTCAACGATTCCTCGAGATGCGAGCAACCACCTTTTCCTGATCAACCACCTCCTACTTGATCAACGTGAGGAGAAGGCTTCACCACCCTACACTTCCTAAACACCCCTGTGCACCTACAACATGACAACAATCAGGGGAGCAGAGGAGGAAAGGTGGTGAAAATCCCTCACGCCTCATAGGAACTACTGACAAAAGCCTTAAGCCTTTCTAGTAGAAGCGGGACCCTACTCCGCTACTACATACGTCTGGAACAAAGGTCTTCTACTACTGATAAACGTGCTGACCAAGCCACACAGAGCAGTTACTTGGCCCTCACTAGGCTATTACGCATGGAAAGAAAGACTTCATCCAGCGAAATATGTAGGATAAAAGAACACTGTCAAGAGTTTGGGGAAGAAGAGGAAGATGATCTCAGAAGGGGATATGACTCTCTACAACCTCAGACTATGTTGCCTCGACCTGATCCACCTTAGTCACAACAATCCTAGCCTCTTCTCATCCACCATCCGAAGTTGCCTCTATTCCTCCTCCACCATCCACTCCTTGGTCAGCTTGATCATTCGAGGGAGCTAGTGAAATAACCATGTCCACGAGTTGACCATCTCAGACCTTCTTCAGTGTGTAGAGCCTCTCCTCATTAAGATCAGGGTTAAGAAGATAGAGTTAACTAATGGAGCTCTCGAATGTCTCCTCCACGAACCCTGACTAGTCATCTACTGTCCGATTAAGCTCCTCATCCATAAGCTCACATTGAACCCAAACACTAGCGAGGACGGACTCGATCGAGGCCAAATTCTTCTTCAGTGTATCTTCCCGAGTTGTTGCCTGACTAAGTTGGACTTGAAGTTCGTCGGTCTCAAAAAGCTTGACCGAAAGTGTCTCCATCTCAACAACTTGAGCTTAGAGAGAAGGGACCTTAGTAGCATCTGCAGAAAGGTAGGTAACCTTAGCCCAGAGTTTATCTAGTTCGGAGGCATGCGACTTGAGCTGCTCATCCTTCTAGTTTGCGTCCGCGATCGCTTAGGTAAGCTGCCTATCCTTCTCGGTAATGCCTAGCTCAAGTTTATGCTTTCAACCCTGAAGGGTATTTAGCTCTCTTTCCAAACGTGTAACCTCCCAGATGGACTCCTAAGCCCCCTCTTCAAATCGAAGGGCCAAGGCGACGCACAAACTTTGGAGTTGGGCCTCACGAAGGATCTCCTCCTTGTCACGCTCAATCAACACCTTGACCTCAGTGGGGCTTAGAAAGTAACCATCAATAAAGTGGATAGGGTTAGCCCCCCAAGTCCACACTAATCCTGATGGAAAGAGACACAGAGCTTCCCCAGACCTGGGAGCATTCTCAAGGTCCAGACCAACTGGAACTTTTCCTACTTCAAGATCCTCCGAAATGCCCTCGATTGTCGGCCTCTTCCTTTTGTCATCCTTGCTACTCTTCGTTTGCCTCTTCGGAGGTTGCAGTGGCGGTACAGGAGAGCTCAGTTGAACATCTTGAACCCTAACAATCGGGAAAGGTAAAGAGACCACCACGACCATGGGAGAAGAGACTGCACTACTCGAAGGTAAATGGACAATAACAGTCACCCTTTGAGCAGTTGTTGGGGCCCAAGATCTTGATATTTCACCAATTCTGGCCGCCAATTTCTTAGCCAGGCGCTGAAGTTTGGATGGTGGAGCTATGCTTTCTACAAGCAAAAGAGAGAAACATTATAACACGAGGGCAAATTCATGCAAGAAGGCAAGTACAAAAGGAAAATATGCAAGACGACATACCTAGCATGACCTTTACAGAATCAGCAGACTCATCCAAAACATCTTTACAGGAGATGACCCCCTTCTCCTCGACCCAATCAATTAAGAACTCCAAGACCCAGGCCTTAGAAGAAGGGACCTCGAAATCTAGAGTCTCTAACTCCTCGTTACTCTGCCCTCATCCGACTTTAGTCCAGTACAAGTGGAGGCGTGGCTCACCTTCTGGGGTGACAAAAAAAGCCGTCTTACCCGGAGTTCCTTCTACCCTAAAAAAGTCATTTTTAAACTTCTTGAAGGACTCTTGGTAGGGCTTTAAAACTACGCGCCCGCTCTGTGTCCACAATGTGACCCATCCTTTCGTTTGGTTGCTTCCAGAGGTCGTCAACCGAGAGAAAAAGAAAAAGAAAGATTTGACCAAGTACAACCACTCAAAGACTCGATAGACCAGTTCAAATGGGCACCACCTATAGGTGATTGAAAGTGCCCATCTCGAAGTCAGTAAACGGCAAATGCACCCCAATCTGGGTGAAGAGAGCCTCGTACATGCACACTAAATGCTCGCCCTCTGTACGAGTCAAGCACACCTTCTCTTCCTCCGATGGATGCCGGATTGCAAACTCCTGGTCTCTGAGTCCATCCACGGTTAGCTGCAAGTACTGTTGCTTCTCCAGGATGTCTTTTGTAGTCTTTACTTTGGAAGGAGTGCCCAAAGCCTCTCAATCCACCCACAGATATTTGTTGACATCTCGAGGGAAGACGTGTTTTTTCTGCTCCGCAGGTACAACTCTCCCCTGCTCCGCAAGTGCAGCTTGCTAGGTTCGCACCATATCTACAGAGGACGCACTCGAATTAGATTATGAAGAATCACTCATGTCTCCCATTGCCATCATAAGTTCGGAGAGAAGATGGGTTGTCCCACACTTTGCTAGTTCCCTGGCTTGGTCCACCCTCCAGAACACCTCTAAAATGCGCATCCTAGTCAAGGAAGTTGGACCATCATCAGAGTCCCCATCAGGGCCACGAAACCCCCGTCGTGGCTGAGGTGGCGAAAACCAGGGAGGATTCAAGACCTCCACCGATGGGGCACTATTTTGCATCGTCTCATTTCCCCACCTTGAGTACTGGAAAAAAGAGAAGGTTCTGAATGGGGAAGAAAGTGCTGAGAGGCATCGAATCACCAATAACCACCGCCAAAAATGCAGAAAATTGGCTAAGTCACCGGAGGAAGAAATATGGAGAAAGAGATTTGGAATGCGAAAGTAAGCAGAAAGTGGGGAGGGTTAAAACCCCATCCCTATTTATAGACATGAAAAGTCACCCTAAATTGTTGTCATCAATAGGGGCAGACATGTATTTTCGTTCAAAGCGCCTAATCATGACGTCTTTTCAGTTTTGAAACTCGAAAACAACTAATCATGACGTTACAAACCCCAAACGATGGTGTCCATTATTCTTTAACCATGTGCTACACTGTTTCTGAACAAAAGTATCCGAAAGGACAAGGCACAAAACATTCGAAATCAAAGTGACACATGACATTCCAAAACACTTAACTCGAATCACAGACCCTTAAGAAGCCACCACGGTGTAACAACACCTCGAACATCAGTCCAAATATGAGAGAAATGATACAAGACCCCACTAACTACACATGGGGGCAACTTATCACGTACCCCAGACAACAGAACATTGACATAAGTGGAACGATCTAACCAGGATCCCAATTTTGCTTATTAACCTCAGGAGCCTACTCTGATACATCACGGACCTCGACCCTTTAGGAAAAACATTGCGAGATCTGACATCGACATTACAACTCGGATCCCTTTGTCCATTGCACGTCGTGTGCTTAAGATGAATTCGTATCTTGATATTTTGCTGTCTCACCAAAGTGCCAAGCCGGGGACAACTGTTTTAGACCAAGTTACTAGTCCATAGAACTGGAGCAACCCGACCCGCTAAGTTGGCACCCAGACGTATTGTGTGCATGAAGCAGCCGACACATCAGGCGTAATGATGGGAACAAATCCTGTACAAATTGGGGAACAAGGACAATGGAATAGTAGTCTTCACGACCTTGTGACCACAGTCATGTCCCTCACAATCATGTCTCCACGATCTTAGATAACAACATTCGGTACGTACTAAATACTCAGAGACCACATATCCTAAAACGCTTATATAAATACAGTAAGTAAGAGAGATAAAGTATGCCATAATTTCGTTACGCACTATCCTCCTTGCGCTGCTACTGACTTGAGCGTCGAAGTATCTATTATAAATATCTACCACATCACTCCATTACTATGGAAGTTGCGTCTACAGAGAACACCACCATTTCCTACTTCTTTAAATAACCCTGAGAACCTAATTCTAAACACTTATCTTTTTCTCTAGTTTTGAAAAGAATAATGCTGATGGAAATTATGTAAATTGTCTTTATTCCTTTGGTATACAACATATTCTTAATTTTATTCTTCTTATATTCTCCTGACCATTTCAGACAAAGTGCTTTTGGAATAAACTTTGACTTTTAGTACATTTTGTTTACAAGATTGCGAGTAAATCTAATCGTGTCATCTTAATGTTAAGGTTGTGAAATTAGTCATAGCTAATATATAACTATAAATATCTAATGTAATATATTTATTTTAATTTAAAGAATTTTATTTTACTTAATCTAATGGTTTTCAGCTTATGACTTTAATTTCAGAAGCAAACTAGAAAACATATTGAATTCTAGGTATTATAATAATAATCAATCTCTTATTTATGAAAATAATAAAGTCAACACTACTTTCTAAATATGCATAATTCTGTTGTTGAGATTACGTAGATATGGTAACAAATTGAATATTAATAATAATAATTAATTATGCATTGTTTCTTTTCAAAATTTTCGAGGTATCTAAGCCATGGTCAAGTCACAACTCACAATGAGTTGTCAAACTAATTAAATGATATAACAACATCTCATTTGATGCAAGTGTAAAGTTTTTTTTTATACTAATAATATGTACGTCAAAATAAAATTCTAGACATTAACTATATTAAGTCATTAGTATGTGCATAAAGAGAGTGCTAGCTAGGGTTATACTAACGTAGGACTATATATTAAATATTAATAGGCATCGAAGAATATCTAGCCAGCTGAGATTTAATTAACTATTAGTATAAGCCTTGGGTTTAAGTTTGGTTATCGTAGTTAATGAGTTGCCCTTGAGCCAAACTCTTACCAAGTAAAATTGTAATATATAAACAGTCAAATTTATAGAAAAAATGAGAAAAAAGAATGAATAAAAGTGTAGAAGATAAATTGTTTTTAAGGCCTTATGTAGTTATGTTTGTGCTTCATTCTCACAATTTGTGTACGCAAAGATCACCAAGTTTGTATACATGTATTAGGGACCTACGTCTGCATGTAATAAAAAAACTTAGACGTAATTACAAGCCTAGATTACCATTATTATGAGGTAATTTATACTAAAAATTCACATACTATTAAAATTTATAGGCACTCCATTTATCTTTCATACTCCATATGTTAATTTATTGCAGTTGACATTTATGAATTACTACACTACTACCCAATCTTGTGGAAAAATAACCCCCAACCATCTTCGCCACATACCGTTGACGATATGCTTTTTGCTTAAAAAATGATTGAAAAGAGTACGTAGTTATCTGTACATTGACTTTTTTATTAATTATTATTGTAAACTTAAAAAAAATTGGATTAGTTTTTAAATTTTAATTAATGTTTTTAAATTTTAATTAATATTTTAATAGATCATTTTATTTAATTTAGGCGTGTTAATTCATTAATGATGATAGATTGGAACAATATTTTATTTATATTAACATTAATTCTGAATTATTTATTAATTCGTTTATTAAGATTTGATTATAAATACATTTTATTACTATAAAATAAATAAAAACAAATTTTGTTTTAAAATGATTTTATTTTTTATTTATTTTGTAAGAAATAAAATATATTTAAAATTAAATTTTAATAAATAAATTAATAAACATTTTAAAATTAAAATTAATATAAATAAAATGATGTCATGCAATATTATTGTTAGTGAATTAATATATCAAAATTATACAAAAAATTTATTGAGACCTTAATTAAAATTCAAGATTAATTAAGAATATTTTAAAATTTATAGTTGTGATTTACAAAAAAATCAAAATTTGAGAGATTTCTATACTCTTTTTGTAAAAAATAATGTTGACAATGTTTTAGTCAAAATAGAGATTATGAATAAGTAACTCCCTAATTAGTCAAACTTGACAATGTTCCAAATTTTATATTTTATTCTGGAAAAAAAAAAGAAAAAAATTCTTATGGATTGTAGATTAATTAATAATAATGCTACATAAAGTGTATGTGGTTGAAATTTATCTTCAATTGTAACGAAATTATCAAGTAGAGTACACTTTCCTCACAGGTTCCACAAGCAGTTCACGGGGTGTCATAAACTTACCAAATGACCATTTGTTTTTTATTAGTTTTTTTTTTTAATGATTTAATTCTGCAGTTCATGTCCTGCCGCATGTTACTTAACAGCATCCTAACAAATTCATCTGTTGTATTTTTCTTTTGGGTAGCGTAATACTCACAATTAATTAATTAAACAATTAATTCTAAACAACTTCCAATAAACAATACAAAGAAAAAAAAACTCGGCGGAAAATAAAATTTTAATAGTTACTTAAACAAATGTTAAAAGCTTAGTATTATTCAAATGTACGTGTGTGAATGATGCAAGACAATATGATAGAAAGAAGTATCATATTGGGTAGAAAGTTAAAAAAGAAGGGTTGTGGTTTAAATCCTTGGATTTAGGTGGGTCATGTAATGTTAGCCCTACCCTAATTAAGGATAAATTTGGGTTAAAAAAAAGTATGTTTTTTTATAGAGTTTTTATAAAAAGAAAAAATATTTGCATTTAGATATAATTATGAAAAACACTTTTTACTTAAAAAAGTACTTTTAAGCTGTTAAAAGTTAGAACGTAAAAATGTAAAAGTGTATTTTTTTTTTTAATAAAAATCACGATAAAGGGGAGAAAAAAACACTTCTCAATAACATGTTTGGTAAGAAAATCTAAAAGCCCTTTTTTTTTATAAAATCAACAATTATTATATCTTTCATGTTTTATTATTAAAAACAAGGTAATTGATAAATATTATTTAATAAAAATTATTTACTTCAATTTTATAAAAGTTTTATTTCACCAATTATGTATGTATAAAATATTATCAAAATTAATTTTTTTATCCTATTTCAAATTAATGAGTAAATAATTAAGGAGGATGAAAATAATTATAGAATAACATGCTCAATTCAAAGTTTTAACTCGTGTTTACACTAATTATACTACTTACGTTAAATGAGATTTAAAATTAGAATTTAATTAGAGAAACAAAGCATCAGTCAATGCTGAATTCAAAACCATTCATATCAATGCTGATTGCATTAACAAAATTATCTAAAAAATAAATATAAAAAAATTACACTGATCTTTTTTAAAATTTAGTAATATTACATATAATACCCCTCGATTTTGCACACACTAACACCCCTTATTGAAGATGGTGTTAAGCACCATTTGTGTAAGGGATGAATTGTCGAATATTTACCCCTAACGCTTAAAACACAACAGACCCCATGTCTCACCTCCAAACACCATTCTTACCTATGAGACCTTGCTCTCACCCTCTGTAACTAAGGAAAGGGTTAAAAAAAAACCCTAAGATTACAACGTTAAAGGAAAATTTGGTATGTTTTTATTTGAAGTTTAATTTATTTTATATTTTTTAAAAATTATTTGATTCAGTTTGATGTTAAGAATATCGACATTTAAAATATTATTTTATTAACGTATTTTTTATTGAATTACAGCATTTTATTTTTTATTAAAGTATTATTTTATATTTTTAAAGCACTATTTAATTGAATTACTGTTTTTAAAGTATTATTTTATTATAAAATTATGAATTCGATGTTGAGAAGATCAAATGTTTTTACAGTATTATTTTATTAAAATATTATGAATTCTATGCTGAGAACATAGAATGTTTCTAAAGTATTATTTATTAAAAAAATCATGAATTCGATGTTAAGAACATCGAGATTTTTTAAAGTATTATTTTATTTTATTACTTGATTTTTTTCATTTCTTCCACTTCTTCACTATTAACAAGTTGGTAGAAGCATGTCTGCAACATTGATTGAGTTGCACCACCCAAAGAATTCACATGTCCTTTCTATACAAGTACCGAACAACCTATTTGATTGCTCTTTCGTGGTTGAGTTTTGATTTCTACATTTCTTCCACATTTACATGTCTTGTTATAATATTTCTGCCTCAATCCTCTACTTTCACTTAAACTCGAACTCAATGTTAACCTAACCACAAAAACAGGATTCAAGTTAAAAAACTTAGCTTTGGCTTTTTATCAAACACATGTTGGGCACATTGTTTGCTCTATTACACTTCAAATGCCTTAGCAGATGAAAAGTGGAGCTAAATCTTTAACTCCTCAAACCCTTTTTCTCATATGTATATGACATCTAATTGTTTTGGCTATTGCTAAACACCATGACTAGCTATATCATTTTCATTAATACCATTGAAATTTTGCTTTTTGTTCCAACTTAATAGAACTCCCAAAGTTTTCATAATATCTAAATCATTAGAGTCCAATCTTCTAATATAATTGTGAAAAGCTAAATATGCCATATAATAAAAATCTAAGTTTCAAGCTTGAAGTTGGTCATGTTTCGCAATGTTTTCCACCTTGCTTTGCAAACACCAAAAATTCTTTCAATAACACTTCTCAAACTTAAATGATGAAAATTAAATACTTTATCGTTCAATTGAAAATGATAGCCAGTCTAAAGTGTAGAAGATGATACATTGTGTTGTTAACTGTATAGTCCTAAGAAAGTCTTTAATAACGAGTATCCCAACTTAACAAGGTAATATTTATCAGTATATTACACAACATATTATAAAACATTTATGACCAAGGAAGAAAATGATTCAAGTTATATAACACTAACCTTTCGGAGAATAGGGAAATTACAAATCTAGCTTATGAAGAGCCTCCATAAAAATTTTGCATCATGAATATATCCTTCCCAGCTGCATAATGCAAATGTAAATCACATATTAAAATTAGAAACACCCATTATATTTGTGCTCGTATACCCTTTCTTATTAAACAAAAGTATCTGCCTATCTACTAGGACATGGATACTAATATGAGTGTCATTTATTGCTCCTATGCAGTCTTTAATATAAATTCAATATCGATCATCATCCTTAAAGTATTTGAGGACACCAGAGTGCATTGGATCAACAAGCCTAATTATATGGTTTCCTAATTCGTATGCCACTTTTAAAGGTCAATGAAATTGCTTATAAATGGTCTCATCTGAATGTTGAAATTGCTCTTTAACATTTCTATGTGTAGCTCCATGATCTAACATGTATAAGAACAAAGCTACACTTTTATCTATTCCAACGTGTTTGGAAAACGTTAATTCATAATTTTAGGTTAACTCGCATAACAATGCAATTGCTAAAAAATCTGAATTATTTGCATAAAATTATAAATGAAATGTATTTTCGATAATGATGAAAATTCAAGGAAACTATGTCGAGATTTTTAAAAATAATGATTTGAATTTGTTTTACATGTTAATAATGATTTTTTGCTCATTGGGTAGTTGGATGTTAGTTATTTATTAGTTTAGGACTATATGACTTAAGACGAGCCTATGGCCCATCTTCGTTATGCACCATTGGATCCTCAATTTGGGTCGTGATAAAGTTCTTGCTGAGACATAGAAGGTTGCAGCCCAGAAACCACACCCACAAAATGATTGGGAGAAAGACAAAAACTACCTCCTATGCCTTTCTCTTTATCTACTTCTAGACCAAATTTCACCTTGTAAAAGTGTCACAACCCCATTCTAGGGTATGTAACCGGCCAAGGATTAAATACTTCTACCCTTGAAGCCTGACTATCACATTCATACTCAATATTGTTTATGACAAAAGCCACATCACTTAAACATAACCACATACATGTCCTGGGTGAAGTCTTCCCAAAGATGGGATACTTCTCATTATTCAACTCGACATGACAATTCAGTTACAATAACTTAAACACACATGAGTAGATCAGACTTCACCAACTCTTATCTATTTACTAACACCATATACATTGACCATTATGCAAGATGAATGGACTTAACCCTATGATTGCAATAGTATATATGTGGCGTCTCGGGGCCAATGAGGGCGGGGAGTGGTCGTCGGTGCTAAAGTGAAAGTATCAATAAGCGGCTCATGACAGACTTCCAGGTGAAGGGTCCCATGAATGAAATGAATACGCACCGGAATGAGAGGGATTCAGAGACTGTGCAGGTATGAGACTGCATAGTTGAGGATGACTTAAAGGAATTGATTAGGCGTAGTCATATTAATAAGTTGCAACTTCTTTTTGGGAGCCTAGAATATAAGAACTTCATGGTTAAGCGTGCTTGACCTGGAGCAATTGTGGGATTGGTGACCTCTTGGGAAGTTTCCTAGGATACGTGTAAGTGAGGACAAAGCACGCTGAAAAGACCCGTGTTGGTTTGTGGAGACACTCATCAATCTTGCAAGCAGTCCCGGGATGTTACAGATGGTATCAGAGACGGGACCTCTCCCAATACGGTGTGGTTCGGGGATGAACCAAGCGGAAGTTGGTGGGCATATGACGTCTCGGGGCCGACGAGAGCGGGGAGTGGTCGTCGATGCTAAGAGAAAGCATCAATAAGCGGCTCCTGACAGGCTTCTAGGGGAAGGGTCCCATGAGTGAACTGAATACGCACCGGAATGAGAGGGATTCAGAGACTGTGCAGGTATGAGATTGCATAGTTGAGGATGACTTAAAGGAATTGATTAGGCGTAGCCATATTAACAAGTTACAACTTCTTTTCGGGAGCCTAGAATATAAGAACTTCATGATTAAGTGTGCTTGACCTGGAGCAATTGTGGGATGGGTGACCTCCTGGAAAGTTTCCTAGAATGCATGTGAGTGAGGACAAAGCACACTGAAAAGACCCATGTTGGTTTGTGGAGACATTCATCAATCCTGCAGGCAGTCTCAGGACGTTACAATATACCCATCTTGTAAGCTTCAAATCTTCATGCAGTAAAATCAAGCATGTGTTCTCACACACAACAAGGAGGAAACATGGCATGCTTGTAATCAATGCAAAGATTCATTTCAAAAGCTTGTTTCTACGTAGAGCTTAGGTGCTTTATTCATTGAACAAGCAAATATTTATTTTCTCATGTGAAAGTTGAACTTGCAATATAAGCTTCTTTAAACACATTGGACCTTTTTTCCATTCTTTTACTAGTAAATCAGGACAAGGCATGTAATAACCAACTCCACCTATCATTAATAAAATTACCAACGCATGTGAAACTATTCACCCTACATGCATAGAAATACTTTGGTGGAAAAAAAAATCAAGCCACCTATTCTAGCATATATTTATTGAATTGTCTAAAACAATTCTCACAAGAAGCCATTGCCCATGTCCATAAGGTCCAATCCACTTACTAGAGTGGATACCTTTATTTTATATTACGTTTAGTTTATGTTAACTCCCAAAATGTCAGGTCAGCTGATTTAGCCAAAATAGGGTAGTCGAAGATCAGCCGAATAGTCGAACAACTTCAGCTAAAGGTAATAGCAGGCCTCCAATAGGAGTAGAAAGCGACAATGGGCCATATATACAAATTAGGCCTAAGAATTATGGATCTTGATTGGAGGTTATGAATTGAATCAGCTAAAAACGTGTAGACTAAGTCAATTGAGGTCCCATAAAAATAGAAGTAATTATCCCAAGTGATTTTGTGAACATTGTGGGTAGTTCGTGGGTGGTTATGTGCAAATAAGTGCTAGAATGATGGTAGCAGTTACTTCCCATGATTTTAGGATAATGGGTTGTGGTCCCGGCTATCAAATTCATTATATTTAGACAGATTTTGCATAAGGGATACTGAGGTAGTGTTAGTTGTATTTGTGTTGTTAGCCACTAGTCCAAATGTGGAGTGTGTATAAGGAAGCGTGGCAAATAGTGTAGGTAGTCACTAACGATACAATTTTGATGTATAAATAATGTTGAGAGATTAATTGTAAATCGCAATCTAACAATCAAACTAATAGATCAATATACCAATTCATTCTCTATTATCTTACCTTCTATTTCTACTTTTCGACTTGCAAAATTACTTTCCAAGCTTTTGTTACTTTGTTGCTCTTTTATGCTTACTATTTTACTCACCATTTCGTTGTTTTTAGATTCTATTCAACTGTTTGCGTGGAAGCTACTTAGTTACTTTCCATCTAGGAGCTTTCTTTAGTCATCCTAGGAACACACCGTTAACGAACAAAGTCCCTTCCTTGACAATAATCGCTTGGTTGTTGGGAATAAAAGGTTGCAAGTGAGCCAAGCCATTTAGCAAATCAGCTAGGTAAATTTCACAAACATATTTTTGGTACGCCCTGTGGAACCACGGAAAGTAGCACAGGGAAGATCTTGTCGCCAGGACACGATTATAGCTAGCGTATGTACTTAAGAGTTGACAAGAACATATTAGCAAATTCACTGCCTAATGTAGCAAGGCAAATCAAAATGAGTATCACAAACTTCAGCTATCTTCATTATCATTAATTGAAGCTGCTTTTACTTGGTATTCTTCTCTGCCTCCTAATTATGTCCAAAATTAAGTAGGTATGGAAAGGATCTTTCATGACAGGTTTTACAAGCCCCAACTAGAAGTTATGATTGCCAAATTGATGAATTTCAAGCAATATGTTGATGAGCTAATATCCGATTTCAAAGAATTATTTAGGAAAATGAAGAGTGGTTGTCATGTTCACTTCCCAGAAGCCGAATATGCAATCATTGTGATTGGAGACAAACACCATCAACTCGGAGTGAAGCTTATAACACATAAGTGTTCTCATTCAGCTCAACTAACCAACAAAGTTGTTTGGATTGAACAATTCAATATTGAGAAGGATCAAAGGAAAGGAAGCAAGGGGAAAGACCCTTATCAAGTCTTTATTATAGATTATGTCGAGCTAAATAAAGCAACACCAAGTAGTGAGCAAGGGTCTGTATAAGCTAATGTGTTAGTTGTTGAGATTTTAAGCGGGAAACCATACACCTGCCCAGCCTTGAAACCCTTGAGGGACAAAGAAGTGCCCAAGGAGGAATATTTGTTTGATATATCCAAGGAAGAACTAATCTTTGACTACTTATTGAATGATCAGCAATTCAAGCTTCCTAAAGGGCATAAGATATCCTCGGCTGATGAATTCAAGAATAAGAAATGTTATAAGTGGCACCACTCTTATAGTTATGTTATTATAAATTGTGTGGTTTTCCGGAACACAATATAGAAGATTCTAAAAGAAGGCATATTGAAATTAGTTAAGAAAGGATTAGCAGAGATGACAATCAATACCAACCTTTTCCTAGCTATCTCAATCAATATGGTGTCATCATTAGGCTTACCCTTTGATCAACCACAGAGAAAATGGTGGCCAATGGTGTAGAAATAATGGAGAATCAAGGAGCAAGAGTCAGTGATAGAGATAGAGAGGCTTGGAGGGCACTTGAATGCAAAACCTAGATAGGTGAACTCTATCGTACGCAAGCCTAGTGTGTTTGACATATTATAGTTGCTCAAGGAAGAGTCACATAGAATAAGTGGGATAGCTGAGTACCTGAAATTTCGAGTTGTAGACGAGCAATCGATCTCAAAGAAGAAAAGAATTGTTGTTGAGTTCAACTTTGAGAAAAGAATTTTCACACTCCATATTGCGGTAAAAAATGATGAGCAACTGAGATCATAGAGGACTATCAAGCTAAAAGCTGATATAGAAAATGGGCAATGGTTTTTGAATAAATATGTGGCAAAGAATAAGCGAAAGGAGACAAATATTCCTATAACCCAAATGTAGAGAAAGATGAGGCAATATCAACGGTCAATACATAAGATGAAATAGATGCTGAGAATGTTAGCTGAGGCCAAAACAGTTGTCCGGGAGGAAGTTGATTCTCCCAGGAAGTGAAATATGAGTAAAGTAGAATGAGCATAAAGTAAAGGCCAAGTACATGAAAGTAAGGAAAATAAAGCAAAATGATCATGAAAAGCCAAAGAAGAGGAACCACAGAGTGAGTGAATGATGGTGAGTTATTAGATGAGGACTTGTTGGATTATAGGAGCAACACCAAGGCCGTTCTTATTGTCGATTTTAATCATTGGCATCCTCCCAATAAAGCATGTAGTCGATGTTGAGTAACCAGATAGCTTAGAAGAAGATATTTTTGCCAAAAAGGCAGAATGGGCCACATTAGTTGAACTGAAGCCCTATGACAGGCCTGCCATAATGGCATTCGAGAGACTAACTTAAGATATGACAAAGAATTTAAAGCCATTATATAGTAAGGTTCACATTAATGGAAGGTCTATCAACCATATACTTGTTGATGGTGGTGCGGTTTTGAATGTAATACCTCTAAGTACGCTAAAGAAGCTTGGAGATTCTTAAGCAAATTTGATAACCATTAATATGAAGATGACCAACTTCATAGGAGAAGCAATAGTTGCAGTGAGATTTTTTATAGTTGGTATTACTATTGGATCAAAGACTACAAATACAATGTTCTTTGTAGTAGATGCCGAGTTAACTTTTTTCGTATTACTAGGAAGGGATTGGATACACACAAGCCAGTGTGTCCCTTCAACTTTGCATCAGACATCAGTGTTTGGGAAGGAAACATAGTTGAAGTAGTTCCAACTGATCAAAACCTATTCACAGCTAACGTTAAGATGGCTTAAGCAATTTTTTTATTCTACTCGAGCTGGACTAAGCATAGTCCCAGAAAATAATGAAGAAGGTTTATTACAATCATGCGATCTTACCTTGCAAGGGTTCTAGGTCAAAGTCCAGGCCGATTCATGACCTTTCAAGTAAGTTATTTATAGGTCAGCGGGGTAGAACACTCCAAGATATCCTGCAATGGCTAGCCCTTCTCACAACAAAGTCAATATTAGAAATTATCGATCTTGATTCGCTTGGGGGGCAAGCCAAGAAGGATGATCAGCCGAAAGGTTAAAGAAGAAAGGATAGTTGGAATCTCCAATAAAAATCGAAACCACTAGTTTTGAGGCTCAAGACCCCTTAAAAGAAATGAACTTGGGAATAGATCAAGAGTCAATGACAACCAAGGTAAAAGGCTTATTAGCTGAAGATGATAGGGATAGTTGATTAGGCTTACCAAGTATTATAAAGATTGTTTTTCCTAGGAGTATCATGAGATGCCTGGCTTGTCGAGGTAGTTTGTTGAACACTAATTGCTAATTAAGGAAGGGTATATACCACACAAATAGCCCGCTAGAAGATTTAATCCAAAACTAATACCAAAAATCAAATATGAAGTCGAGTGCCTATTAAAAGCATGTTTCATCCGAATAGCTAGGTACTTTGATTGGTTATCTAACATTATCCCAATAATAAACAAAAATGGACAAGTTAGAATATGCATCAACTTTCGTAATCTGAATCAGGCTACACCAAAAAATGAGTATGTGTTGTCAATAGTCGATATGTTAGCCGATGCTACAGTTAACGATGGTATTTTAACATTTATAGATGGGTATTTTAGTTATAACTAAGTTTTCTTAGCTAAGGAAAATATCCACAAAATGACATTTCATTGCTCGGGAGCCCTTGAAATTTATGAATGACTGGTGATGCCATTTAGTTTGAAGAATGCAAGTATACTAAAGGGATCCGTTGGCGATTCAAAAGGGGTAGGGACACCTTGGACTAAGCCTATTTGCTTGGCGAAATATTGAGATTTATAGGGTTCTGGTAAGGTTTTATTATGCCAAGGTGTTCCTTTAACTCCACATAGTAGGTCTCTAGTTGGCAAAACATTACTCTAGCTGATTACTAAGTCAGATAGTTGATGGGTTTCATAGTTGCCCAAGGGGTTAAGCTTCATCCAATTAGGACCACAGTTCCTTTGGAGATAAGGAAACATGTCTAACGAGCTACAAACTTGGAATCCGAGTAGTTGATTAGCAATATCGAAAATAGACCTCTTGGTGGCTTGGATCAGCCGAAGGATTTCTCCATACACAAAGGGATTTTGGGGTTTTCTAGCACCTAAGTCAGATGCAAACTCAAGGACGTAGTGGAAAACCCATAAGGTTAAAAACAACATTGGGCTAGGGACAATCTTTACATCTTCGACACCTTCTAGCTAATCCATCAATTGAAACAAGCTTTTGTATGGAAGTGACAAAAAAAGAGGGGCTAAAGCCAACATTTTTCTAGAAGTAATTGTAGTAATAACATAAGAATACTCAGACACCATAACAATTGAGTTAGTGCAAACAAAATACTTATAAATCCAGTATAATAAGAATGTCTTATGTTCCTCATCCTTCACTGGCTTCTTATCTTTGCGATTAGCAGTTAGGAAGTAAGAATATGAGGACATTTTTTTTAGAAAACTTAACTAATCGCTATAAAAAAAGTTATACAAGGTTAAAATTTTGTCTCCATAAATAGGAAGCCCAAGGATAGTTGAGGTGTTAAGAAGTGTGGGGCTTATAGCGGCGAACGAAAACACTTATCCGTTCGTGGGTGGTTACATGCAAATAAGCGCTAGAATGATGGTAGCAGTAACTCCCCATGATTTTAGGATAATGGGTTGAGGTCCCGGCTATCAAATTCATTATATTTAGACAGATTTTGCATAAGGGATAGTGAGGTAGTGTTAATCGATAATTGTGTTGTTAGCCACTAGTCCAAACGTGGAGTGTGTATCAGGAAGCGTGGTAAATAGTGTAGGTAGCCACTAACGATACAATTTTGATGTATAAATAATGTTGAGAGATCAATTGTAAATCACAATCTAACAATCAAACTAATAGATCAATATACCAATTCATTTTCCATATCTTGCCTTCTATTTCTACTTTTTGACTTGCAAAATTACTTTCCAAGCTTTTGTTACTTTGTTGCTCTTTTATGCTTACTATTTTACTCACCATTTCATTGTTTTTAGATTCTATCCAACTACTTGTGTGGAAGCTGCTTAGTTACTTTCCATCTAGAAGCTTTCTTTAGTCATCCTAGGAATACACCGTTAAGGAACAAAGTCACTTCCTTGACAATAATCGCTTGGTTGTTGGGAATAAAGGGTTGCAAGTTAGCTAAGCCATTTAGGTAATCAGCTCGGTAAATTTCACAAACATATTTTTGGTATGCCCTGTGGGACCACAGAAAGTAGCACAAGGAAGATTTCGTCGCCAGGACATGATTATCGCTAGTGTATGTACTTAAGGTTTGACAAGAACATATTAGCAAATTCATGGCCTAATGTAGCAAGGCAAATCAAAATGAGTATCACAAACTTCAGCTATCTTCATTATCATTAATTGAAGCTGCTTTTACTTGGTATTCTTCTGTGCCTCCTAATTATGTCCAAAATTAAGTAGGTATGGAAAGGATCTTTCATGACAGGTTTTACAAGCCCCAACTAGAAGTTATGATTGCCAAATTGATGAATTTCAAGCAATATGTTGATGAGCTAATATCCGATTTCAAAGAATTATTTAGGAAAATGAAGAGTGGTTGTCATGTTCACTTCCTAGAAGCCGAATATGCAATCATTGTGATTGGAGACAAACACCATCAACTCGGAGTAAAGCTTATAACACATGAGTGTTCTCATTCGGCTCAACTAACCAACAAAGTTGTCTGGATTGAATAATTCAATATTGAGAAGGATCAAAGGAAAGGAAGCAAGGGGAAAGACCCTTATCAAGTCTTTATTATAGATTATGTCGAGCTAAATAAAGCAACACCAAGTAGTGAGCAAGGGGTTGTATAAGCTAATGTGTTAGTTGTTGAGATTTTAAGCGGGAAACCATACACCTGCCCAGCCTTGAAACCCTCGAGGGACAAAGAAGTGTCCAAGGAGGAATATTTGTTTGATATATCCAAGGAAGAACTAATCTTTGACTACTTGTTGAATGATCAGCAAATCAAGCTTCCTAAAGGGCATAAGATATCCTCGGCTGAAGAATTCAAAGAATAAGAAATGTTATAAGTGGCACCACTCTTATAGTTATGTTATTATAAATTGTGTGGTTTTCCGGAACACAATATAGAATATTCTAAAAGAAGGCATATTGAAGTTAGTTAAGAAAGGATTAGCAGAGATGACAGTCAATACCAACCTTTTCCTAGCTATCTCAATCAATATGGTGTCATCATTAGGCTTACCCATTGATCAACCACAGAGAAAATGGCGGCCATTGGTGTTGAAATAACGGAGAATCAAGGAGCAAGAGTCAATAATAGAGACAGAGAGGCTTGGAGGGCACTTGAGTGCAAAACCTAGATAGGTGAACTCTATCGTACGTAAGCCTAGTGTGTTTGACATATTACAGTTGCCTAAGGAAGAGTCACATAGAATAAGCGGGATAGCTGAGTGCCTAAAATTTCGAGTTGTAGACGAGCAATCGATCTCAAAGTAGAAAAGAATTGTTGTTGAGTTCAACTTTGAGAAAAGAATTTTCACACTCCATATTGCAGTAAAAAATGATGAGCAACTAAGATCATAGAGGACTATCAAGCTAAAAGCTGATATGGAAAATAGGCAATGGTTTTTGAATAAATATATGGCAAAGAAGAAGCGAAAGGAGACAAATATTCCTATAACCCAAATGTAGAGAAAGATGAGGCAATATCAACGGTCCATACATAAGATGAAATAGATGCTGAGAATGTTAGCTGTAACATCCCAAAATTTTCGTATCTCTTAAACAGTAATTTTGACAGTTAACAGAATTTTACTGTTTAGTAATTTAGTAATTTCTTTGTAAAATTATTTTGTTTATTCCGTCAACGTATTTGATCGTTTTGAGTGATTTACTCAGTGTCGTTAGAAAATAAAAATTTTCGGGCCGAGGAAAACTTTACGTAATTTAATTTTTACTGTTAGGTAATTATTTTACGTAATCTGATTTGACATTTGTGCATTTTATAATTTTTGTGATTTTATGAATGATTTTGAAATTTTTCCTATCTGTGGGCCCCGCAAGGGTGTTTGTGGGCCTAGGTGACCTTACGTGGGCTCAGGTGGGTCCCACAAAGTGAAAAATTTTTCTACGCATAGAAAAATTTGTACTGTTTAGACGGAGACAGGGGATCTTACTAAACCTGAATCCGGAAACAGTTTTTAAAATTTTCTTGTACTGTATTTTATACTATATTTAATTATCGGATGATAAAAATACAGTAAAAATATTATTTGTAGGATACAAGAATAAATATTATATTGCGTAGTCAACAAAGAGAGCTTGACTTGATTTATACCCTTGGATGAGAATACTTAGTTTGAATATTAACCATTGATTTAATCAAAGGTTAAGAAACAAACTTAATAAAGCGCTTGGATAATAACCATTGATTTAATCAATGGTGTGAGAATAAGCTTAGTTAGGAAGGCTTTGATATCAACCATAGATGTAATCAAAGGTGTAGAATTGGTCTTGAAAAATGACAAAGCACCATTTATAACCATTGGATTTAGATTAAATCAAGGGTGGAGATTTAATCTTAAAAGGTAACAAAGACCATTTATGACCATTGGATGAAGAATTAATCAATGGTGGAAATTTGGTCTTCTAAAGTAAGTAAAGACTAATTAGACTTTCTTGGATTAAAAAGTTAGAAGAAGCAATCTTGACCCTTAATTTTGGAGACACATCTAAATTTAGAGTTTAAAGGAGAAAAATCCAATGGCAGATTTAGTCTTCTAAAATTAAAAATCTACCTAAATCTTAACCATTGAATTAATCAATGGCTAGAAATGCTTTAAATAATGGTTAGAAAAGATGACAACATGATTTAATGCATGCATGGAGGAGGTAACGGTTTTGCATGCTTTTGGAGACAAAGAAAAAAAAAATATTTCAATGCATTGATTAATTGCTTTATGTCTTTGTTAAGTAGTCATGGTCAATATTGCAATATTATTGATCATTATTGATCAATTTACATGGAAGAAGAAAGCAAGGAGGGGGACGGTTTTTGGCTTATTAGAAGACAAAGAAAAACAAATTTCAATCCATTAAATGATGCTTTATGTCATTGTTGGATGTCTTGATCAATGTTCCATCATTATTGAATTTTTGAAGAAGCTTGGAGGGGGACTACGGTTTTGAAGGAGTTTAAGTGTGTAGAAAAAATTGAAGACCATTATCACTCATTATTGATCATTCTTGATCATTCCAAAAACCAAAAACACTTAGAAAAATTTCTCTTTTTCTCCTTCTCTAAGCTCACGGTCATGGCACCTAAGAACACCCTCCATCACTCTTTAATTTCATCCAACCTAGTTTCTTGAATCCTTACCTTATTCTAAACAACTTTCATGTTGAAGGTTTCTTCAAAATCCAACATCTAGTACTTCAAATCCAAGCTTCAAGATTCTACCAAAAATGGTAAATTTCATGTTTCCTCTTCTAATCTTTTAGTCTTGATTTTCTAAACCTAAACACAATTCTAAGAACATCTCTAGTTATGAGTTTTCACTAAATCACTCATCTTGAGTTTCAAATTCAAGCTTCAAGTTTCTATCAAAAATAAAAAATTTCATCTTTGTGCTTCAAGAGAAACCATTCGGTCATACTACCTAAAACCACCATCCAAGCTCTTTTAATTTCATCCAACCATAGATCTTGAATCTATATGATATTCTAAGCAACTTTCACGTTGAAGATTTTCTCTAAATCATTCATCTTCATGGACTTTCTTCAAGATCAAAGTTATTGGTTTTTTTAGGTGAAGTATAAGGAAACTTCATTTTCTTCTCTTTTTTCATGATCTAAACCATGTTTGATCCATGGTTTTCTTAATCAAGCTTAGTACACTAATTTTTATGCATTTTGTTTTGAATTTGAGAAGCTCTTGGTGATGAAGGACTTGGAAAAAGAAGCAAATCAAGAAGTTTTTGAGGATCTTCAAGAGGTAAGAGGGAGATCCATCTCACCAACCAAGCATGGTGGTGAGAGATGGTATTTTATTTGATGGATGTGGAATCCATGTGAGGATTCATATCCATGGTCATGTAATTAATTTGTGGGTGTTTATGAGCTTTGATTAATTTTCTATGCTTGATATGCTTTGCATGATTTTATAGCTTTGATGATATGCTTGATATGCTATACATGCTTTTATGGCTTTGATGGTATGCTTATATTATTTATGATGAAATATATTTGTATATGCCATGACTTGATGGTGGAAAGGAAATTGATTTTTGGCTCCAATAGCCAAGGAAGAGCTACGGTTTTGATGCCTTGATTAAGCGTTCATGTTGAAAATTTTCAAGAACAAAAGAATTGATTTTTGAGTCTTTTCAGAACATGGTGGATTTGAACAAGACACCTCAACATAGGTGTTTATAACTTAAGATTTTCATGAATGATGAAAATGGATGATTTGAAGAATTTGGAAAATAAACAAAGGGTTTGTTTTTCAAGAGAACAAGAACACGGTTTTTAGAAGGATTTTTATTAGTTTATTTTGTGTAAAAAGTTTCTAAGTGTTTTACTAAACATGAGATTTAAATGAAAATAGCAATGATAATTTTAAGGATTTGCAAAGAAAGTGAAAAAGGATTTGTAAGGAAAGTAAAAATGAATTTGAATAAATGGGTTTGGTATTTACGACCATTGGTATTTCGGCTTTGAAAACAAAGAATTTTTAATGGTTTTGTTTGTGTAAAACCATATCAATTTAGAAGAAAAGTATTTGATGGCTTCAATGGCCAAAGACTCTACGATTTTTGGAGGTTGGAATAATTTTGGTTTTATGAAACAAAGTAATTTTAAAGTGGAAACAAAATGTTTGAACAAAATGTTTTAGTATAAGGATTTTGGAAAGAGAATCAAAGTATTTTATCACTTGAGAAACGAACTTTCATATGAAAATGAAAAAGAAAAGTTGTAAGGGTTTGAATCTTAATTTGTTTTGAAGAGAATTGATTTTAGAATTGATTTGGGAAAAATGGAGAATATAATGGTGTTTTGAAAATTTACTAACGTATAACTTATTTTCAAGTTTTGAAATACGTTAGAAAATGTTAAGTTTTGAAACGTTGATTTATATCAATGGAAAAGTGATTTTTGTGGATTATATTTTTGGAAAAAGATTTTCTTGAGTAAGAAAATGTGAAAAAATGAAAGACAAAGTTATAATATTTTGAGAAAAGTTGAAAGGAATTTTTGATGGTTAAGAAATATTTTCTGTAATAAAATTGTGGTGAAAAATTATTTACGTATCTTAAAAACGTGATTTTTAAGTTATGTGATATGGGAAAATATTTCTATGTGATTTTAAATATGTTGAAATATTTATACGCGATTTGAATTTACGTTTAAATATTTACGTGATTTGAACTACTATTGATAAATCACTACGTGATTGAATAGCGATAGAATATTTTTTTTATGCGATTGTGAAAATGGGGGAAAATTGTTATGAGATTTGGAAAGTGTTTTAAATATTTTGAGAATGATGAAAAATGATTTACCTAACGTAAAAGAATGATTTTTAAGTTACGCGATTTTGAAACAGTGGAAAAATACTATGCGATTTGAGAAACGTACGTTTTTACGCGATTGAGAAAAACGTTAAAAATTAGTACGTGGTTTAAAAATGCAACAGAAGAGTTGCAACATTTTGAAAACGTAACAGAAATGTTACAAAATTTTGTAAACGTAACAATAGTGTTACGGTATTGTAAAAATGTAATAAAAACATTTTGGAATTTTAAAAACGCAACAAATGTGTTACTGATATTGTGAAAATATAAAAGAAGTGTTATGATATTGTGAAAACATAATAGAAACGTTTTGGATTGTGAAAACGTAAAAAATGTTACGCGATTGTGAAAATATTGTAAAAGTGTTTTATAACTATAAAAACGTGATAACATGATTTTATTGTTGAAAGTACAATATGATTCTTGTTGAACTAGTATCCATACAATTGTTTGTGAGAAAATGACATATTTGTCTGTGATTGGATTTGGTGCATTATACATGCATTGGAATGGTCCGATGAGGACCTGGATATGGTGATTGCTTTAGGAGAAACACACCTCTTGAGTGAGTACGATGATATCGTAGTGTAGGTCACTTGTTGACCTTGGGGTCATCGGGGTGCGGGTTACCTACACGGGTGGTTGGTCGCGCTTCTTCCCGTAGGTTAGACCGATGCAACACACCGATGATCCTGACCGAGACACTATTCTTAATCAAGATCTGATAAAGACTGTCGTGTATATGCTAGATGTGCAAAATCAAAATGAGGATTATAGCACGTGGTCTGAGGCATGTGGTACCGACAGATCTTTTCGATCATTTCTCCGACCTGAGTTTTAGCTCCATGGAGTAGGAAATCGAGTCTTGTGTACATGCATAATCTGAACATTTATATCTGTGTGATATATTAATTGAGGAATATTGGCTATGACAATTGTTTTGAATACTTGAATGATGATGATGATAATACTGAGGGTATTACCATAATTGTTGTTTATGATAATTGTATTAATAAATGATTAGATGATGATAGTTGATTAATGTTGATGGCATGATCATAATTGTGGTCTGATCTATTTGTATGATATTGCTGTTTGTATTATCTCTGTGCTGCCTTGTTGGTACTGGTGTAGGTGATCTCACCTCTTTGTTATGTTGTTTTGCTGTGTCTGTACTATTAAAATTAAATAATAGAATGATCGAGTTGTATTAGACATAACGAGCGATGAATACTCTGAGATGGGCGACAACAATAAGGAGTGGACATTCAGGATTCGAAGGTGTGCAGTGTTGACAAAGAACAGATGTAGAACAGATGTCTGATGCAACAAGATGGATACACAACAGAATAAGTATGTTAAGTTTTAACGTTAGTGTTATACCGTGCTATTTAGTAGGACCCGTCATGGGGTTTGCTACTGTTAAAAAAAAAGAGTCTGTTAATTTTATATTTCTCTTTAAATTGTGAAATATTAATTGGTGTCAATGTTGTATATGAATCAGTTTAAATATATTTTCAAGAATACTTATGGATTACAGTAAGTTTATATTTCAGCAAGAAAGAAATTTTTTTTAAACCCACGTTTTTAACTCAAACCTTTTATGAAAACATTTTCAGATTATGAGTCGGAAGTCAGACATGTGATACCCTAGGGAGGGTGTTACATTAGTTGGTATCACAGCACGGTTTCAGTCTTTTGGGGTTTGTGGTTAGGTCTGTTTTGCTTGTGTTGTGTTCTCTGTGTTATTGATTTCCGAAAGGAAACAATGTTGTTTATAATGGATATCAGATCCATTGTATTTCGATCCGCACGCCTCGAGAGAAAAATAAAAAAAAGAAATGGCTCGGGATAGTTGTGTTTGTGTGGAAGTGGAACATGTTACTAGTAATGCAGTTGCAACTACGGGAGCAACGGGAACAATGTGAAAGGATGACTGCAGGAACAAAGGACCGCTGATCAGTGGGAAAGAAATGAAAGTTGAGGTTCAGGACCTAATGGAAGAGAATCAGTCTTAGAATATAAGACTACGTAATTTTGGAACTCGATATTTTTAAGGATATTTGGAAAGTGATTGATTTTAATGGAAGATGTATTTACAACCATTGAGGAAACCAAAGGCAGTAACTGATGTGGAAGAAAGTACTTAATGAAGGAATGTACGTCAAGAAAACAAACGTTTATTTGAAATGGTTACATCTGGTTTCCATTTTATTTTGATTCGTCCATCTTTGAAGAAAAGAAATGACTCGTGATAGACGTACGCGTGTGGAAGCGAGACATAATGGTGGTGATATGACTGCAACTTTGGAAGTAATACAAACAAAGTGGTCACAGAATTATACAAAGACAAACTCGAGAAGATTATTCCGCAGCAAGAATTGATTTCTTAAGCTAAGATTTTGTTAGAGTTAAATCAATCTCAGGATGAGAGACCCTGTAACGTTGGACTATATTGGTTACAAAAAAAAAAAAGGGAAATCGCAAGGTCAAGCGATTCCAACAGAAAACGTACTCGAAATCTCCGGGAAGTCAACGACAACAACAATCTTGTGGAGAAAGTACTAGTAATGACATGTTTAGTTTGACTGTGACATCTGCACCGAAATGTAAGAAGTGTGGAAGGGGGCACTTAACGAAAGATTTTATGTTAAGGAAATAATTTGTTTCAAGTGCAGAAAGAGTTCCAATGAAAATAGAGTTTTCTGTTAGTAAAATCTCAGATAGTAGAGAAAGTTGTTACTCTGAATGGAATGGGAGTGTTCTGAGCGGAAGATTTAAACAATGGAGATTACGTCATTGGAGCTAATCCTATAAACCCTACTGAATATTTCTTTGAGTAACCTATTCCTTATGACATGTGATTGAGTAGATCAATTATATGTTAGAGTTATTCGAAATCCTCTGATTTGTTTATTTCTGTTTTTATTCTTAGCCGATCGAGCTACTCAAGTTATTCAAATTGTTGTTATGGATCAAATCTTTGGGTTAGTTTGATCTGTCGTTCAAAATTTTTATGTAGGTTGATCTGTTTCCTAAACAGATGTGATCTTTCAAAACTCAAAACTTTGTGTTAGTTTGATCTGTTTTATAAATAGACGTGATCTTTGAAAACGGATTGGTTATTTTTCAACCATATCCTATGAAATTGTCTCAATACAGTATTAGTATTTCAGAAAGACTCATTCCTGAAAATCAGACAAAATCAAATTCTTGTTGAATATGTTTGGTAACATATTAGATCATTTCACTACCTTTTCTTCTTAAACCTCTATAATGTTCTTTCATATATTGCATTTGCAAGAAAGAATATTTTGCAAGAAAAGATATTCTTATTTAAAATCTATGTCATAGTATCTGGTATAAAATGCAGTTGAAAGGAGAATTCAGCTAGTGAGATATTTCTTGGTAAGAGCTAAAGCTGGAGAATAAAGTGATATGAGGATAAGAAAATTTTAAGTAATACATTACATTAGTTGGAAGTTATCTGAGAAAAACTATTCTACGCATGAATGAAGATTGGTAGCCGCTGTATTGGTATCAGAGAATTCATTCTTGAAGATCAAGTTACATCCAATTCCTTGCTGGATGTATTCGACAACATATTCGATTCATTTTGTTCTTTTCCATGATGTTTTCTTTCATCTACTGCAATTGAAGGAATATCTTGCAAGAGAGAATATTCCTACTTATATCCAGGTCAGAGTATCAAAGTGGCGCAGTGGAAGCGTGGTGGATTCTTCAAAAATTGAAGAAGCCTGTCTATGGGAAAAGTTAAGACGGTAATGGAAAATCGTAGAAAAAAAAATTATTAAGATATTTGTTTGATCAAGAGAAGTGAACAAGAGATAAAGAACTTTCGATGGTTTAGAATCGTTTAGAATAACGTAAGAGGTGAAACTACATGGGAATCAAGAAAAGATAAAGGAATAATGTCATTATTTATTACGAGGGTGTGAAATCATGGTCATGAAATTTCGAGGACGAAATTTCTGTAAAGAGGGGGAGTATTGTAACATCCCAAAATTTCTGTATCTCTTAAACAGTAATTTTGACAGTTAACAGAATTTTACTGTTTAGTAATTTCTGTGCACTGTAAAATTATTTTGTTTATTCCGTCAGCGTATTTAATCGTTTTGAGTGATTTACTCCGCGTCAGGAAAATAAAAATTTTCGGGCCGGGGAAAACTTTATGCAATTTAATTTTTACCGTTAGGTAATTATTTTACGTAATCTGATTTGATATTTGTGCATTTTATAATTTTTATGATTTTATGAATGATTTTGAAATTTTTCCTATCTGTGGGCCCCGCAAGGGTGTTTGTGGGCTCAGGTGACCTTACGTGGGCTCAGGTGGATCCCACAAAGTGAAAAAATTTTCTACGCATAGAAAAATTTGTACTGTTTAGACGGAGACAGGGGATCTTACTAAACCTGAATTCGGAAACAGTTTTAGAAAATTTCTTGTACTGTATTTTATACTTGTATTTAATTATCGGATGATAAAAATACAAGAAAATATTATTTGTAGGATACAAGAATAAATATTATACTTTAGCGCGTGAGTCAACAAAGAGAGCTTGACTTGATTTATACCCTTGGATGAGAATACTTAGTTTGAATATTAACCATTGATTTAATCAAAG
The DNA here is from genome assembly GCA_029884605.1 of Ormosia emarginata. NCBI lineage: Eukaryota > Viridiplantae > Streptophyta > Magnoliopsida > Fabales > Fabaceae > Ormosia > Ormosia emarginata. Next base: position 1,774,312 of record JAQQTP010000058.1, on the reverse strand, counting down.
GTTAAGAAACAAACTTAATAAAGAAGCCTTGGATAATAACCATTGATTTAATCAATGGTGTGAGAATAAGCTTAGTTAGGAAGGCTTTGATATCAACCATAGATGTAATCAAAGGTGTAGAATTGGTCTTGAAAAATGACAAAGACCATTTATAACCATTGGATTTAGATTAAATCAAGGGTGGAGATTTAATCTTAAAAGGTAACAAAGACCATTTATGACCATTGGATGAAGAATTAATCAATGGTGGAAATTTGGTCTTCTAAAGTAGCAAAGACTAATTAGGACCCTTGGATTAAAAAGTTAGAAGAAGCAATCTTGACCCTTAATTTTGGAGACACATCTAAGGGCTAGAGTTTAAAGGAGAAAAATCCAATGGCTTAGATTTAGTCTTCTAAAATTAAAAATCTACCTAAATCTTAACCATTGAATTAATCAATGGCTAGAAATGCTTTAAATAATGGTTAGAAAAGATGACAACATGATTTAATGCATGCATGGAGGGAGGTCACGGTTTTGCATGCTTTTGGAGACAAAGAAAAAAAATATATTTCAATGCATTGATTAATTGCTTTATGTCTTTGTTAAGTAATCTTGGTCAATATTGCAATATTATTGATCATTATTGATCAATTTACATGGAAGAAGAAAGCAAGGAGGGGGACGGTTTTTGGCTTATTAGAAGACAAAGAAAAACAAATTTCAATGCATTAAATGATGCTTTATGTCATTGTTGGATGTCTTGATCAATGTTTCATCATTATTGAATTTTTGAAGAAGCTTGGAGGGGGGCTACGGTTTTGAAGGAGTTTAAGTGTGTAGAAAAAATTGAAGACCATTATCACTCATTATTGATCATTCTTGATCATTCCAAAAACCAAAAACACTTAGAAAAATTTCTCTCCTTCTCCTTCTCTAAGCTCACGGTCATGGCACCTAAGAACACCCTCCATCACTCTTTAATTTCATCCAACCTAGTTTCTTGAATCCTTACCTTATTCTAAACAACTTTCATGTTGAAGGTTTCTTCAAAATCCAACATCTAGTACTTCAAATCCAAGCTTCAAGATTCTACCAAAAATGGTAAATTTCATGTTTCCTCTTCTAATCTTTTAGTCTTGATTTTCTAAACCTAAACACAATTCTAAGAACATCTCTAGTTATGAGTTTTCACTAAATCACTCATCTTGAGTTTCAAATTCAAGCTTCAAGTTTCTATCAAAAATAAAAAATTTCATCTTTGTGCTTCAAGAGAAACCATTCGGTCATACTACCTAAAACCACCATCCAAGCTCTTTTAATTTCATCCAACCATAGATCTTGAATCTATATGATATTCTAAGCAACTTTCACGTTGAAGATTTTCTCTAAATCATTCATCTTCATGGACTTTCTTCAAGATCAAAGTTATTGGTTTTTTTAGGTGAAGTATAAGGAAACTTCATTTTCTTCTCTCTTTTTCATGATCTAAACCATGTTTGATCCATGGTTTTCTTAATCAAGCTTAGTACACTAATTTTTATGCATTTTGTTTTGAATTTGAGAAGCTCTTGGTGATGAAGGACTTGGAAAAAGAAGCAAATCAAGAAGTTTTTGAGGATCTTCAAGAGGTAAGAGGAGATCCATCTCACCAACCAAGCATGGTGGTGAGAGATGGTATTTTATTTGATGGATGTGGAATCCATGTGAGGATTCATATCCATGGTCATGTAATTAATTTGTGGGTGTTTATGAGCTTTGATTAATTTTCTATGCTTGATATGCTTTGCATGATTTTATAGCTTTGATGATATGCTTGATATGCTATACATGCTTTTATGGCTTTGATGGTATGCTTATATTATTTATGATGAAATATATTTGTATATGCCATGACTTGATGGTGGAAAGGAAATTGATTTTTGGCTCCAATAGCCAAGGAAGAGCTACGGTTTTGATGCCCTTGATTAGCGTTCATGTTGAAAATTTTCAAGAACAAAAGAATTGATTTTTGAGTACTTAGAACATGGTGGATTTCGAACAAGACACCTCAACATAGGTGTTTATAACTTAAGATTTTCATGAATGATGAAAATGGATGATTTGAAGAATTTGGAAAATAAACAAAGGGTTTGTTTTTCAAGAGAACAAGAACACGGTTTTTAGAAGGATTTTTATTAGTTTATTTTGTGTAAAAAATTTCTAAGTGTTTTACTAAACATGAGATTTAAATGAAAATAACAATGATAATTTTAAGGATTTGCAAAGAAAGTGAAAAAGGATTTGTAAGGAAAGTAAAAATGAATTTGAATAAATGGGTTTGGTTTTTACGACCATTGGTATTTCGGTTTTGAAAACAAAGAATTTTTAATGATTTTGTTTGTGTAAAACCATATCAATTTAGAAGAAAAGTATTTGATGGCTTCAATGGCCAAAGACTCTACGATTTTTGAAGGTTGGAATAATTTTGGTTTTATGAAACAAAGTAATTTTAAAGTGGAAACAAAATGTTTTAGTATAAGGATTTTGGAAAGAGAATCAAAGTATTTTATCACTTGAGAAATGAACTTTCATATGAAAATGAAAAAGAAAAGTTGCAAGGGTTTGAATCTTAATTTGTTTTGAAGAGAATTGATTTTAGAATTGATTTGGGAAAAATGGAGAATATAATGGTGTTTTGAAAATTTACTAACGTATAACTTATTTTCAAGTTTTGAAATACGTTAGAAAATGTTAAGTTTTGAAACGTTGATTTATATCAATGGAAAAGTGATTTTTGTGGATTATATTTTTGGAAAAAGATTTTCTTGAGTAAGAAAATGTGAAAAAATGAAATACAAAGTTATAATATTTTGAGAAAAGTTGAAAGGAATTTTTGATGGTTAAGAAATATTTTCTGTAATGAAATTGTGGTGAAAAATTATTTATGTATCTTAAAAACGTGATTTTTAAGTTATGTGATATGGGAAAATATTTCTATGTGATTTTAAATACGTTGAAATATTTATACGCGATTTGAATTTACGTTTAAATATTTTACGTGATTTGAACTACTATTGATAAATCACTATGTGATTGAATAGCGATAGAATATTTTTTTATGCGATTGTGAAAATGGGGGAAAATTGTTATGAGATTTGGAAAGTGTTTTAAATATTTTGAGAATGATGAAAAATGATTTACGTAACGTAAAAGAATGATTTTTAAGTTACGCGATTTTGAAACAGTGGAAAAATACTATGCGATTTGAGAAACGTACGTTTTTACGCGATTGAGAAAAACGTTAAAAATTAGTACGTGGTTTAAAAGTGCAACAGAAGAGTTGCAATATTTTGAAAACGTAACAGAAATGTTAAAAAATTTTGTAAACGTAACAATAGTGTTACGGTATTGTAAAAATGTAATAAAAATATTTTGGAATTTTAAAAACGCAACAAAAGTGTTACAGTATTGTGAAAATATAAAAGAAGTGTTATGATATTGTGAAAACATAATAGAAAGGTTTTTGGATTGTGAAAACGTAACAGAAATGTTACGCGATTGTGAAAATATTGTAAAAGTGTTTTGTAACTGTGAAAACGTGATAACATGATTTTCGCTGTTGAAAGTACAGTATGATTACTGTTGAACTAGTATCCATACACTGTTTGTGAGAAAATGACATATTTGTTCCGTGATTGGATTTGGTGCATTATACATGCATTGGAATGGTCCGATGAGGAATTTGGATATGGCTGATTGCTTTAGGAGAAACACACCTCTTGAGTGGGTGCGATATGCGTAGTGTAGGTCACTTGTTGACCTTGGGGCATTGGGGTGCGGGTTGCCTACACGGGTGGTTGGTCGCGCTTCTTCCCGTAGGTTAGACCGATGCAACACACCGATGATCCTCCGGACCGAGACACTATTCTTAATCAAGATCTGTTAAAGACTGTCGTGTATATGCTAGATATGCAAAATCAAAATGAGGATTATAGCACGTGGTCTTGGCATGTGGTACCGAAAGATCTTTTCGATCATTTCTCCGACCTGAGTTTTAGCTCAATGGAGTAGGAAATCGAGTCTTGTGTACATGCATAATCCGAACATTTATATCTGTGTGATATATTAATTGAGGAATATTGGCTATGACAATTGTTTTGAATACTTGAATGATGATGATGATGATAATGCTGAGGGTATTACCATAATTGTTGTTTATGATAATTGTATTAATAAATGATTAGATGATGATAGTTGATTAATGTTGATGGCATGATCATAATTGTGGTATGATCTATCTGTATGATATTGCTGTTTGTGTTATCTCTGTGCTGCCATGTTGGTACTGGTGTAGGTGATCTCACCTCTTTGTTATGTTGTTTTGCTGTGTCTGTACTGTTAAAATTAAATAATAGAAAGATCGAGTTGTCTTAGACATAACGGGCGATGAATACTCTGAGATGGGCGACAACAATAAGGAGTGGACATTCAGGATTCGAAGGTGTGCGGTGTTGACAAAGAACAGATGTAGAACAGATGTCTGATGCAACAAGATGGATACACAACAGAATAAGTATGTTAAGTTTTAACGTTAGTGTTGTATCGTGCTATTTAGTAGGACCCGTCATGGGGTTTGCTACTGTTAAAAAAAAAAAGAGTCTGTTAATTTTATATTTCTCTTTAAATTGTGAGATATTAATTGGTGTCAATGTTGTATATGAATCAGTTTAAATATATTTTCAGTAATACTTATGGATTACAGTAAGTTTATATTTCAGCAAGAAAGAAATTTTTTTTTAAACCCACGTTTTTAACTCAAACCTTTTATGAAAATATTTTTAGATTATGAGTCGGAAGTCAGACATGTGATACCCTAGGGAGGGTGTTACATTAGCTGAGGCCAAAACAGTAGTCTGGGAGGAAGTTGATTCTCCCAAGAAGCCAAATATGAGTAAAGTAGAAGTAGTATAAAGTGAAGACCAAGTACATGAAAGTAAGGAAAATAAAGCAAAATGATCAGGAAAAGCCAAAGAAGAGGAACCACAGAGTGAGTGAATAATGGTGAGTTCTTAGATGAGGACTTGTTGGATTATAGGAGCAACACCGAGACCGCTCCTATTGTACACTTTAATCATTGGCATCCTCCCAATAGAGCTTGTAGTCGATGTTGAGTAACCAAATAGCTTAGAAGGAGATGTTTTTACCAAAAAGGCATAATGGGTCACATTAGTTGAACTGAAGCCCTATGACAGGCCTGCCATAATGGCATTCGAGAGACTAACTGAAGATATGACAAAGAATTTAAAGCCATCATATAGTAAGGCTCACATTAATGGAAGGTCTATCAACCATATATTTGTTGATGGTGGTGCGGTTTTGAATGTAATGCCTCTAAGTATGCTAAAGAAGCTTGGAGATTCTTAAGCAAATTTGCTAACCATTAATATGAAGATAACCAACTTCACAGGAGAAGCAATAGTTGCAGTGAGATTTTTTATAGTTAGTATTACTATTGGATCAAAGACTACAAATACAATGTTCTTTGTGGTAGATGTCGAGTTAACTTTTTTCGTATTACTAGTAAGGGATTGGATACACACAAGCCAGTGTGTCCCTTCAACTTTGCATCAGACATCAGTGTTTTGGGAATTAAACATAGTTGAAGTAGTTCCAACTTATCAAAACCCATTCACAGCTAAAGTTAAGATGGCTTAAGCAATTTTTTTATTCTCCTCGGGTTGGACTAATCATAGTCCCAGAAAATAATGAAGAAGGTTTATTGCAATCATGCGATCTTACCTTGCAAGGGTTCTAGGTCAAAGTCCAGGCCGATTCATGACCTCTCAAGTAAGTTATTTATAGGTCAGCGGGGTAGAACACTCCAAGATATCTTGCAATGGCTAGCCCTTCTCACAACAAAGTCAATATTAGAAATTATCGATCTTGATTCGCTTGGGGGGCAAGCCAAGAAGGATGATCGGCAGAAAGGTTAAAGAAAAAAGGATATTTGGAATCTCCAATCAAAATGGAAACCACTAGTTTTGAGGCTCAAGACCCCTTAAAAGAAATGAACTTGGGAACAGATCAAGAGTCAATGATAACCAAGGTAAGTGGCTTATTAGCTGAAGAAGACAGGGATAGTTGATTATGCTTACCAAGTATTATAAAGATTGTTTTTCCTAGGAATATCATGAGATGCCTGGCTTGTCGAGGTAGTTTGTTGAACACTAATTGCTAATTAAGGAAGGGTACATACGACACAAATAGCCTGCTAGAAGATTTAATCCAAAACTAATACCAAAAATCAAATATGAAGTCGAGTGCCTATTAAAGGCAGGTTTCATCCGAACAGCTAGGTACTTTGATTGGTTATCTAACATTATCCCAGTAATAAAGAAAAATGGACAAGTTAGAATATGCATCAACTTTCGTAATCTGAATCAAGCTACACCAAAAAATGAGTATGTGCTGTCAATAGTCGATATGTTAGCCGATGCTACAGTCAACGATGGTATTTTAACATTTATAGATGGGTATTTTAGTTATAATTAAGTTTTCTTAGCTAAGGAAGATATCCACAAAATGACATTTCATTGCCCGGGAGCCCTTGAAATTTATGAATGGCTGGTGATGCCATTTAGTTTGAAGAATGCAAGAATACTAAAGGGATCCGTTGGCGATTCAAAAGGGGTAGGGACACCTTGGACTAAGCCTATTTGCTTGGCGAAATATTGAGATTTATAGGGTTCGGGTAAGGTTTTATTGTGCCAAGGTGTTCCTTTAACTCCACATAGTAGGTCTCTAGCTGGCAAAACATTACTCTAGCCGATTACTAAGTCAAATAGTTGATGGGTTTCATAGTTGCCCAAGGGGTCAAGCCTCATTCAATTAGGACCACAGTTCTTTTGGAGATAAGGAAACATGTCTAATGGGCTACAAACTTAGAATCCGAGTAGTTGATTAGCAATATCGAAAATAGACCTCTTGGTGGTTTGGATCAGCCGAAGGATTTCTCCATACACAATGGGATTTTGGGGTTTTCCAGCACCCAAGTCAGTTGCAAACTCAAGGACATAGTGGAAAACCCATAAGATTAAAAACAACATTGGGCTAGGGACAATCTTTACATCTTTGCCACCTCCTAGCTGATCCATCAATTGAAACAAGCTTTTGTATGGAAGTGACAAAAAAAGAGGGGCCAAAGCCAACATTTTTCTAGAAGTAATTGTAGTAATAACATAAGAATACTCAGACACTATAGCAACTGAGTTAGTGCAAACAAAATGCTTATAAATCCTGTATAATAGGAATGTCTTATGTTCCTCATCCTTCATTGGCTTCTTATCTTTATGATTAGCAGTTAGGAAGTTAGAATATGAGGACATTTTTTTTAGAAAACTTGACCTTCAAATCACTATCAAAAAGGTTATACAAGGTCAAGATTTTGTCTCCATAAACAGGAAGCCCAACGATAGTTAAGATGTTAAGAAGTGTGGGGCTCATAGCGGCAAACGAAAACACTTATCCGTTCGTGGGTGGTTACGTGCAAATAAGCGCTAGAATGATGGTAGCAGTTACTTCCCATGATTTTAGGATAATGTGTTAAGGTCTTGGGTATCAAATTCATTATATTTAGACAAATTTTGCATAAGGGATAGTGTTAGTCGGTAATTGTGTTGTTAGCCACTAGTCCAAACATGGAGTGTGTATAAGGAAGCGTGGTAAATAGTGTAAGTAGCCACTAACGATACAATTTTGATGTATAAATAATGTTGAGAGATCAATTGTAAATCACAATCTAACAATCAAACTAATAGATCAATATACTGTAATTGGCTAGCTGACATGGATAGTTGTTTTGATGATAACAAACACGAAGATGATGGCAAGACCAAGTCCAAGACCTTCAAGAATAGTTTAGGACTTAGGATCTTTGTAAGGAGCCTTTTGGATATCTCATTATTTTTTTTTTGTTGCAAAGAAATATTTTCAAAATTGTTTTTCTAAACTTAAAGAATCATTTTCTGATATTTTAAAGTATTTAAAACTGATTTTATATCAGGGGTATTCGAACGAATACCCCATGAGGTATTCGAATAGAATAGTTTTCAAGTTGATACGTTTCATGTTTTCAACAAAGGTATTCGAATACCATGCATGGCATTCGAATACAGAGCTTTTCAAAATCTGTTTTAAAAAGTAAGGTATTCGAATAACCAGTTTGGCATTCGAATACACCTGATCTCAGAAAAACGTTTTTAGACTGAAGTATTCGAATACATTGAGAGGTATTCGAATAACCATCTTCCAATCTGTTTTCACAAGCCTTTTTAAAACAAAGGTATTTGAATACCTCATAAGGTATTCGAATAACGTATCTCAGAAATGGTTTTACGAAGCTTTCAAAAATGGAAAGAAACAACCATATTTTGCTTTAATGGTGTTTTAATTGTACCCAACGGCTATTTTCTTTCAATGCTCTATAAATAGAGACCTTGGGTCTCTTCTGAAGGTTGTCCAACCACTTGAATTATTTTTGCTTGTGCCAAAAACGTGATTCACTATTTTCTCATATTTTCTGTGCTCTTTTCGCCATAATCTTGAGATATCCTTAGAGAGCTCTATAGTGCTTCAACTTGTGATATTTACTCTTTGTGAGAGTTTATTTTTCATCTATTCTCTGCTGTATTTCTGAGAGGGTGAGGTATCCTTCGAAGGCTTTTGTAAAAAGGTGAGGTATCCCTTAGTGAAATTGTGAGGGTGAGGTATCCCTCAGTAAAAAGGTGAGGTATCCCTTGTTGTAAAGAAGGTGAGGTATCCTTCATAGGGGGTGAGGTATCCCTCTAGTATATAGGGTGAGGTATCCCTGTTGTGTAAAAGTTGCAAGCACCTATTTTTAAGCTTGTTTTGAATAGTGAAAAATCTCGAACTGTGTTTTGGGGACTGGACGTAGGTCACAAGTGGTTAGTGGTCCAACCATGATAAATATCGTGCCTACTTTTCTTCTCTTTATCTCTTTATTTATTACAATTTATTTATCATTGTTTAATTATTTATTTTCTGTTCTTAAAACATTTTATCATCTTTATATATACTCATTATATTGCTTCAAGAAATTTGTATTAAAAAGGGATTGCGAAAAAGTTTCTTATTTACTCAATTCACCCCCCTCTTGAGTACTAAAGCCACTTGGGTAACAAGTGGTATCAGAGATAGACTCTTGTATAAAGATCTTTGCCGCTTCAAGAGTACATGGCTTCATCAAATAGTTTTTCAGAAGCAACTTCCATAAATCGACCACCATTTTTCAATGGAGATGGTTATGCATATTGGAAGGAAAGAATGAAAATCTTTATCGAGACTATTGATCTAGATGTGTGGGATGCTGTCGAAAATGACGTATTTATACCTACACGAGTTGTTGATGGTGTAAAAACCGAGACACCTAGAAATGATTGGTCTAAAGATGATAAAAGAAAAGTTCAATATAACTTGATAGCCAAAAACATCATTACCACTGCTTTGGGTATGATGAATTTTTCAGAATTTCAAATTGTAAAACTGCTAAAGAAATGTGGGACACTTTACAAGTTACCCATGAGGGTACTAGTGAAGTTAAGAGGTCGAGAATTAATTCTCTAACTCGTGAATATGAATTATTTAGAATGAACCATGCTGAAAGCATTCAGGAAATGCAAAAGAGGTTCACCCACATAATAAATCATCTTGCATCATTAGGAAATAATTTTTTAACGAAGATTTAATTAATAAAGTGTTGAGATGTTTAAGCAGGATTTGGCAACCAAAGGTAACAGCAATTTTAGAATCAAGGGACTTGACAACCATGTCCTTAGCTACCCTATTTGGCAAACTTCAAGAGCACGAATTAGAACTCAACAGGCTTGACCAAGGTGAGGAACACGATAAGAAAAATAAAGGAATTGCACTTAAAGCCACCACCTCCACTATCAATAATGAAGAAGAAGACGATGGAGATGACATGGACAACATTGAGTTAAATGAAGAAAACCTCAGTCTTCTAGTGAAGAAATTCAAAAGGTTTCTCAAAAAGAAAGGAACTCAAAGAAGACCGCCTCTTTCCCCAAAGAAATTTGAAAAGAAGCCTTCAAAGGAAAGAAAAGGAAGAAGAGTCTACATAGCTTGGGATGACAATGACATGGACTTATCTGACAGCTCAGATAGTGAGGAAGCCCATCTATGTTTTATGACCAAAGGAGAAGAAGAAGAAGAAAGTGACAATGAGGTAATTTCTAACTTTGACTTATCTCCTTCTTATGATGAATTACAAGATGCCTTCGAATACTTGCATGACGAATTAATAAGGCTCACTAAAATAATTTCCTCATCTAAGAAAACTATTACTTCTTTGGAAAATCAAATTCTAATTTTGAATAAAGAAATTGAATAATTAAAAATTGAAAATGAGACATTAGGATTAATTGATGCATGCACATCTCATTCTTCACATGCTTCTACTTCTTCATCTTGTTCTTCATGTCATTTGCTTGAAAAAGAAATTGAAGATTTAAAGAACACTCTTGCAAAATTCACTCTCGGAAGAGATAACTTAAATATCATATTAGGAAAACAAAGAGTTGTTTTTGAAAAAGTCGGGATAGGATATAACCCGAAAAATCAACAAAAAATTTATAAAAATTTCTTTGTTAATTCTAGTGCTTCAAGTAGTCCTTTTATTAAATGTTTCTACTATAAAAAGAAGGGTCATAGTGCATCAACATGCAATGCAAGGAAAACATTAATACAAAAATTAGAACTAAAATGGTATGGGTTCCCAATGGTACTATACCCAAAACTGATATTCAAGGACCCAAGAAAATTTGGGTACCAAAAGTCAAAAATTGAATTGTGTTGCAGGTGTACTTGAAAGCCAAGAGCTGACTTTGGCATTTTGAAAGTGACTACTACAAGCATAAGACTGGAAATAATTCCAAGCTCTCCTCCCTGTCTCTATCAAGCTTGGACTTGCATTTTTTTTAAGGTGTTTCCATCATCGAGTAAGATTTTCGTGTCTCAAATATGTATTTCTGGACATAATATATATGCTTTCTTGTTTAAGTTATTCGAATAACTCTCTTTGGTATTCGAATACCATTGCATCTGTACGTGAAAATCTATGTTTTTCTGATAGGTCTATTCGAATACCATCATAAGGTATTCGAATACCATACATCAGTACAACGTTCTTATAGTTTTATGAGTTGGTGTATTCGAATAACTCAACAAGTATTTGAATAACCAGAGACTCATCTTTATCAGTATTTGTCACTTACCTTTGGAGTATTCGAATACTCTATAAGGCATTCGAATACTTACTCTTTCTGAAGTCTATAAATTTGTGATGGGTATTCGAATACATCAAGAGGTATTCGAATACCACATGGCTGAAAGCCAAATTTACAGCACGATCTCTATTCTGTTTCTATTCTTTTTTATGTAAATGCAATGTAAAAATATTTAACTCTCTGGATGACATGCTTTTGATGAAATATATCTTATTTCTTTTGAGCCTAAATGAAAATTACATGATGTTCTTAAATGCATATTTCTTAGTTTGTTCTTGCACCTTCTTTTTCTCAAGAATATGCTGCATATTTAAATTCTTTGTAAGGTAAATGCTTAATGTAATTGGCTACTGTTTTAATAAATATATGAATAAGTGCAACAAGTGGTATCAAACAAAGTGGTATGAACGTAATAACAATTAGTAACAAGTGGTAACAAACAAGTGGTTAATTGGCCAAATTAATCAATGAAATATCTTTTGCCCTTGTGAACTCATTTGTTATTTTGCCTTATTATTTTGAATGATTATTTGCTTATGAGTTTGGCTAACCTCTATGGATCCAAAAATTAATGGATACCAAAGAAAATGCTTTGAATTGTTTTGTAGGGTTATAATTACCTCAAGTACACATTTAAATTGAAAAAGTTTATTCAACTTGAGGGAAATGAATGAAGAGGACATGAGGGGACTTTCTTCAAGTACATTGAAATGGAATACTCAATGGAAGAAAGCTCAAGACTATCTTAAATGACTAAATATTCTTCTTATATGAGTAGCATGCTTAGCATTGACAAAAGTGCCAAATTGGATATTATCTTGCTAATGTTGTCATTGCATATAGGGTAAATAATGTTAATTCTATTCAATGCTCTGATCCCTATAGCATATTTCATCAAGGTAAAATATTTAATATCTAAGATTCTCTTGATATATGGCAGATTCATAAGAAATTGACAACAAGTGGTAAATGTTTTACATTTTGATAACAAGTGGTAAATGTTTTACATTTTGATAACAAGTGGTATCAAATATAAGTAATTCTCGTGGTAAATGTAATGATTGTTTTGATGATAATACAATGCAATTAGCTGTTCTATGAATGAATATATCTTTGCTCATGTGCTGAATATTGTGCTTATATTGCTAAATTTATAAAATTAAACTATGTTGCTATTCTTGTATGCTATGAATGAACATATCTTGTTAGACTGGAATATATTCTGTTTAGCCTTATGTTTTATCTTGCCCCATCTTTTTGATCATGACAAAAGGGGGAGAAAAAGCTTGAATTCCTTGTTTGAGAAAAGTCAGGGGGAGAAAAAATAAAAGTTTGGTAAGACAAAAATGGAAATTGGATTCCAAAAGTAAGTAAGGGGAGTCATTGTGTGTACATCTCGATATAAATCACCTCTTATGAAAAAGGGGGGGAGTAAGTATCTCTAAACAACTTTGTGAATTCCAATTTATATGAACTGATGCTTTTCTCAATGATAGTTTGTCATCATCAAAAAGGGGGAGAATGTAATTGGCAAGCTGACATAGATAGTTGTTTTGATGATAACAAACACGAAGATGATGGCAAGACCAAGTCCAAGACCTTCAAGAATAATTTAGGACTTAGGATCTTTGTAAGGAGCCTTTTGGATATCTCATTATTTTTTTTGTTGCAAAGAAATATTTTCAAAATTGTTTTTCCAAACTTAAAGAATCATTTTCTGATATTTAAAAGTATTTAAAACTGATTGTATATCAGGGGTATTCGAATATCCCATGAGATATTCGAATAGAATGGTTTTCAAGTTGATACATTTCATATTTTCAACAGAGGTATTCGAATACCATGCATGGCATTCGAATACAGAGCTTATCAAAATCTATTTTAAAAAGTAAGGTATTCGAATAACCAGTTTGGTATTCGAATACACCTGATCTCAGAAAAACGTTTTTAGACTGAAGTATTCGAATACATTGAGAGGTATTCGAATAACCATCTTCCAATCTGTTTTCACGAGCCTTTTTAAAACAAAGGTATTCGAATACCTCAAGGTATTCGAATAACGTATCTCAGAAATGGTTTTACGAAGCTTTCAAAAATGGAAAGAAACAGCCATATTTTGCTTTAATGGTGTTTTAATTATACCCAACGGCTATTTTCTTTCAATGCTCTATAAATAGAGACCTTAAGTCTCTTCTAAAGGTTGCCCAACCACTTGAATTATTTTTGCTTGTGCCAAAAACGTGATTCACTATTTTCTCATATTTTCTGTGCTCTTTTCGTCATAATCTTGAGATATCCTTAGAGAGCTCTATAGTGCTTCAACTTGTGATATTTACTCTTTGTGAGAGTTTATTTTTCATCTATTCTCTGCTGTATTTCTGAGAGGGTGAGGTATCTCTCGAAGGCTTTTGTAAAAAGGTGAGGTATCCCTTAGTGAAATTGTGCGGGTGAGGTATCCCTCAGTAAAAGGGTGAGGTATCCCTTGTTGTAAAGAAGGTGAGGTATCCTTCATAGGGGGTGAGGTATCCCTCTAATATATAGGGTGAGGTATCCCTGTTATGTAAAGGTTGCAAGCACCTGTTTTTAAGCTTGTTTTGAATAGTAAAAAATCTCGAACTGTGTTTCGGGGACTGGACGTAGGTCACAAGTGATTGGTGGTCGAACCAGGATAAATATCGTGCCTGCTTTTCTTCTATTTATCTCTTTATTTATTGCAATTTATTTATCATTGTTTAATTATTTATTTTCTGTTCTTAAAACATTTTATCATCTTTATATATACTCATTATATTGCTTCAAGAAATTTGTATTAAAAAGAGATTGCGAAAAAATTTCTTATTTACTCAATTCACCCCCCTCTTGAGTACTGAAGCCACTTGGGTAACATATACCAATTCATTTTCCATATCTTGCCTTCTATTTCTACTTTTTGACTTGCAAAATTACTTTCCAAGCTTTTGTTACTTTGTTGCTCTTTTATGCTTACTATTTTACTCACCATTTCGTTGTTTTTAGATTCTATCCAACTGTTTGTGTGGAAGTTGCTTAGTTACTTTCCATCTAGAAGCTTTCTTTAGTCATCCTAGGAATACACCGTTAAGGAACAAAGTCACTTCCTTAACAATAATCGCTTGGTTGTTGGGAATAAAGGGTTGCAAGTTAGCCAAGCCATTCAGCTAATCAGCTCGGTAAATTTCGCAAACATATTTTTGGTACGCCCTATGGGACCACAGAAAGTAGCACAGGGAAGATTTCGTCGCCAGGACATGATTATAGCTAGTGTATGTACTTAAGGTTTGACAAGAACATATTAGCAAATTCACGGCCTAATGTAGCAAGGCAAATCAAAATGAGTATCACAAACTTCAGTAATCTTCATTATCATTAATTGAAGCTGCTTTTACTTGGTATTCTTCTGTGCCTCCTAATTATGTCCAAAATTAAGTAGGTATGGAAAGGATCTTTCATGACAGGTTTTACAAGCCCCAACTAGAAGTTATGATTGCCAATTTGATGAATTTCAAGTAACATGTTGATGAGCTAATATCCGATTTTAAAGGATTGTTTAGGAAAATGAAGAGGGGGTGTCATGTTCACTTCGCAGAAGCCGAATATGCAATCATTGTGATTGGAGACATACACCATCAACTCATAGAGAAGCTTATAACACATGAGTGTTTTGATTCGGCTCAACTAGCCACCAAAGTTGTCTGGTTTGAACAATTCAATATTGAGAAGGATCAAAGGAAAGGAAGCAAGGGGAAAGACCCTTATCTAGTCCTTATTATAGATTATGTCAAGCTAAATAAAGCAACACCAGGTAGTGAGCAAGCGACTGTATAAGCTAATGTGTTAGTTGTTGATATTTTAATAGGGAAACCATACACCTGCCCAGCCTTGAAACCCTCAAGGGGGCAAAGAAGTGCCTAAGGAGGAATATTTGTTTGATATATCCAAGGAAGAACTTATCTTTGACTACTTGTTGAATGATCAGCAAGTTAAGCTTCTTAAAGGGCATAAGATGTCCTCGGCTAATGAATTCAAGAATAAGAAATATTATAAGTGGGACCACTCTTATAGTTATGTTATTATAAATTGTGTGGTTTTCAGGAACACAATATAGAAAATTCTAAAAGAAGGCATATTGAAGTTAGTTAACAAAGGATTAGCAGAGATGGCAGTTAATAGTAACCCTTTCCTAGCTATCTCAATCAATATGGTGTCATCATTAGGCTTACCCTTTGATCAACCGTAGAGAAAATTGCGGCCAATGGTGTATAAATAATGGAGAATCAAGGAGCAAGGGTCAGTGACAGAGACAGAGAGTCTTGGATGGCACTTGAACGCAAAACCTAGATAGGTGAACTCTATCGTACGCAAGCCTAGTGTGTTTGACATATTACAGTTGCCCAAGGAAGAGTCACACAGAATAAGCGGGATAGCTGAGTGCCTGAAATTTCAAGTTATAGACGAGCAATTGATCTCAAAGAAGAATAGAATTGTTGTTGTGTTCAACATTGAGAAAGGAATTTTCACACTCCATATTACAGTAAAAAATGATGAGCAACTGAGATCATAGAGGACTATCAAACTAAAAGTTGATATCGAAAATGGATAATGGTTTTTGAATAAATATGTGCCAAAGAAGAAGCGAAATTAGACAAATATTCCTATAACCCAAATGTAGATAAAGATGAGGCAATATCAACAGTCCATACATAAGATGAAATAGATGCTGAGAATGTTAGCTGAGGCCAAAACAGTTGTCCGAGAGGAAGTTGATTCTCCCAGGAAGCCAAATATGAGTAAAGTTGAAGGAGCATAAAGTAAAGACCAAGTACATGAAAGTAAGGAAAATAAAGCAAAATGATCAGGAAAAGCCAAAGAAGAGGAACCATAGTGTGAGTGAATGATTGTGAGTTCTTAGAAAAGGACTTGTTGGATTGTAGGAGCGACACCGAGACCGCTCCTATTGTACACTTTAATCATTGGCATCCTCCCAATTGAGCTTGTAGTCGATGTTGAGTAACCAGATAGCTTAGAAGGAGATTTTTTTTGCCAAAAAGGCAGAATAGGCCACATTAGTTGAACTGAAGCCCTATGATAGGCTTGCCGTAATGGTATTCGAGAGACTAACTGAAGATATGACAAAGAATTTAAAGCCATTATATAGTAAAGCTCACATTAATGGAAGGTTTATCAACCAGATATTTGTTGATGGTGGTGCGGTTTTGAATGTAATGCCTCTAAGTACGCTAAAGAAGCTTGGAGATTCTTAAGCAGATTTGCTAACCATTAATATAAAGATGACCAACTTCACAGGAGAAACAATAGTTGTAGTGAGATTTTTATTGTTGGTATTACTATTGGATCAAAGACTACAAATACAATGTTTGTAGTCAATGCCGAGTTAACTTTTTTCGTATTACTAAGAAGGGATTGGATACACACAAGCCAGTGTGTCCCTTTCGACTTTGCATCAGACATCAGTGTTTTGGGAATGAGACATAGTTGAAGTAGTTCCAACTGAACAAAACCTATTCACCGCTAAAGTTAAGATGGCTTAAGCAATTTTTTTATTCTCCTCGGGTTGGATTAATCATAATCCCAGAAAATAATGAAGAAGGTTTATTGCAATCATACGATCTTACCTTGCAAGGGTTCTAGGTCAAAGTCCAAGCCGATTCATGACCTCTCAAGAAAGTTATTTATAGGTCAGCAGGGTAGAACACTCCAAGATATCCTGTAATGGCTAGCCCTTCTCACAACAAAGTCAATATTAGAAATTATCGATCTTGATTCGCTTGGGGGGCAAGCCAAGAAGGATGATCAGCAGAAAGGTTAAAGAAGAAAGGATAGTTGGAATCTACAATCAAAATGAAAACCACTTGTTTTGAGGCTCAAGACCCCTTAAAAGAAATGAACTTGGGAATAGATCAAGAGTCAATGACAACCAAGGTAAGTGGCTTATTAGCTGAAGGTGACAGGGATAGTTGATTAGGCTTACCAAGTATTATAAAGATTGTTTTTCCTAGGAGTGTCATGAGATGCCTGGCTTATCGAGGTAGTTTGTTAAACACTAATTGCTAATTAAGGAAGGGTACATACCACACAAATAGCCCGCTAAAAGATTTAATCAAAACTAATACCAAAAATCAAATATGAAGTTGAATGCCTATTAAAGGCAAGTTTCATCCGAACAGCTAGGTACTTTGATTGGTTGTCTTACATTATCCCAGTAATAAAGAAAAATGGACAAGTTAGAATATGCATCAACTTTCATAATCTGAATCAGGCTACACCAAAAAATGAGTATGTGTTGTCAATAGTCGATGTGTTAGCTGATGTTACAATCAACAATGGTATTTTAAGATTTATATATGGGTATTTCAATTATAACTAAGTGTTCTTAGCTGAGGAAGATATCCACAAAATGACATTTCATTGCCCGGGAGCCCTTGAAATTTATGAATAGCTAGTGATGCCATTCAGTTTGAAGAATGCAGGGGACACAAATCAGTGGGCAATGAATGCTATCTTTCACGATCTAATTCGAAAAAATATGGAAATTTATATAAATGGCATTGTGGTAAAATCAGTTAGTTGATCTTGAATTGGAATTCTGGAGAGTATGCGCACATAACCTAAAAATAAATCTAGAAAAGTGTGCCTTTTGAGTATCAACTGGTAACCTAGGATTTTCAGTTCATCAGCAAGGTACCAAAGTAGATCAAAACAAGGCTAAAGTAGTGTTGAAAGTGAGACCTCCAAGAAATAAACAGGAATTGTAGAGCCTGGTCAGCAAGATAAATTTATTGTAGTGGTTTATCACAAATTTAGCAGGCAAGATGAAGCCCTGTTCACCTTTGCTTCGACTACCTGGAGCTGAGGAGTTTATTTGGGGAGAAGAACTGCAAGCAACATTTAAGTGGATCGAGCATAGTTTGGCTAATCCACCAGTTTTGTACCTCTTTCTGTTGACAGGCCTTAAAGCTTTACATTTTAGCTATTGAGGAGCTTTTCGATTACTTACTAGCCTAGGATGCCAAAGACAGAATTGAAAGAGTTGTATATTATCTTAGTTGAATATTAAACAATGTTGAAACTAGATACACCCCTGTGGAAAAGCTTTTTCTTTCTTTATTTCATGCCTGTACTAAATTGAAATATTACTTATTATCAAGGGAAGTTCTAGTTTTATGCAAAATCGATATTGTTAAATACTTGTTAAATAGACCTGTACTAAGAGGAAAATTAATGAAATGGGCTATCAAATTAAATGCTTTTACTCTGAAATATGTTTCTTCAAGAGCCGACAAAGGATTTGCTTTAGCTGATTTCTTGGCATAACATCCTTGTGTCAAGGTTAAAGATCCTTTAGTTGAAGGAACAAATTACGTGCAGTTGAACCCTTGGATCTTGGAATTTGATGGTTCTAAAACTCATAATAAAGTTAGGACAGGAGTGGTTATCACTAGTTTAATTAGCAAAACAATAAAATTTATGTTCCAGCTAGATTCAAACTACTCAAATAATCAAGCTAAATATAAAGCTTTTCTACCTGGATTAAAACTCCTACTCTCAATGAAAGTTAGGTTTGTCTAGATTATTGGTGATTCTCAGCTAATTTTTAGAAAATTAACAGGAGAATACAAGTGTCATAATCTTAATCTAGCCAAATACCATGAAACGACTAACACTTTGTTACAGCAGTTTGCCAATGTGGCTATTATGCATGCCCCTAGAGAAGAAATGACATTGCTAATGAATTGGTGTAATTGGCATATAGTTATAAAAATTCGATTAGCAATCTTGATTAGGGAAGTTTCCTTTTAGGAGAAATAGTAGTAGCTGAACAACAGGTAGCTGAGGATGACTGGAGAATTAAGTTGATTCAACATCTTCAAGATCTTTTAGCTACTGTAGACTTCAAACTTATGCAAAAAGCTCTAAAATATGTGTTAGTTGATAATGACTTGTACAAATGAGGACATGAAGGATTACTATTGAAATGCTAAAGTAAAGCCAAGGCTACGAAAGTGATGGGTGAAGTGCATGAAGGTGTTTGTGGAGCACACAAGTTATACCTCAAGATGAGGTGGCTAATACATAGACATGGTTACTATTAGCTTATTATCACGGCTGACTGCTTCCAGTACGCCAAAGGTTGTGAGCTTTGCCAATTACATGGACTCGTTCAAAGGGCACCAGTTGTGGAGCTTCACCCAGTCATTAAGTGATAATCACATATTTTATACATTAATAAACTCTCATTTTTAATCATTTACACTCTCCATATATTTAATTGATTGAGTTTGGTTATGATTTGTAAGTTTGAGTTCAAATTAGGCTTAATTGATATTTTTCAGCATTGTTGAGATTTTACATTGTTTCTGTATTTCGGTCATATCTTGAGTTCTAGATGTCTAGAAATTATGAATTTTATCTTGTAGAAAAGCTGAGAGAAATCTCCACAACTTTGATGAAGAGTCAAAGTCTCAATCAGACATCTAGTGGAGCTAATTGGGTCTGGAAGTTATAAAACAAGTTCTGTCACTAAAACCCGAGCAATGTGCATTAATCAGGGCATAACTTAGGCTATATGAGTTGCATTGAGCTGAAATTAGTGCCATTTGAAAGTTAAGACCCAAATCTACAACTTTTATGAAGAACACAAGACCCAGTTTAGATGTCTTGGAGGTCATATTGGGCTTACAAGTCAGAACAGAGGGGCTGAAATTAGGCCTAAGCAATTACAATGATTAGGTCATATCTTAGGCTGTAAGAGGTCAAATTGGATTATTCAAGTGGGCATTTGATAGCCAAGACAAAGGCCTACAACTTTCGTGAAGGCCACTTTTCGAGAATCTGTCGGCAAGCATGAGTTTAGCACCAAATTATTTTGTACAAGTGAAGACAAACATTTTTTGCAATCATCCATTTAATCATTCACCCACTCCTTAATTATCCACCCAGTCATTGTTCCACTCATTGTCATCTTTTGCTTGTGATGCTCTATAAAAGGTAGCCTTAGCTGCCTATTAAAGTAATCTTGATTTTAGATCAATATCATATTATTATATTATTTATTTGTTATAATTTTCTTTTGTTGTAAATAGAAGTTATGATCATTTTTTTCTTCTTCTCTCTTTCTTTCTTCTTGCTCATGGGTAACTAATGTTTATCTTGCTTGGGTGAAGAGGTAAAACTTTTGGTAATAAAAATAAGGTTAGATTAATTTCTTTCTTGTGCTTAAATGATATATTATCAAGTAATCATTATATGTGATGTATTTTTTTTTCCAATCAATTTAAAAATCCTCCTTGTAAAGTGGAGTTCTTAATTCATTGTAGACAAGTGGTTTGGCACAATGAATGTTTGAACCCATTTACAAGTATTAGTGTTGGTAAATAATTCCTCCTTGTAAAGTGGAGTTCTTGATTCATTGTAGGCAAGTGGTTTGGCACAATGAATACTTGAACCCATTTACAAGTGTTGGTGTTGATAAATAATTAAATGAAACATAATATAACTACGTATATAATTCTAAATGGACTTTAAATGTTTTATTTTCTGATTGGAACCTTCGTTGTGCGTGGATTTCAATTGAATTATAAAAAGAATTAATATTGTCCTTAAATTATTACCAAAAGTGGATCTTCTATCCCAAGCAAATTCTTTAATTTAATTGTGAACAAGTTTTAATATCTTTATTGTTGTGACAAAGTCTTTCCTTACCTCAAAGAATTTTTCTTCATCAATTCACTGTGGATCGACTTCGGACTCCCGAGAAATTTATTAATTGAGACAACTTGCACTTGAGTTTGCATCCTTTAATCTGCATCATTAAGTCTTGGCCTTTTAGAGAATGGGTAATTGGTCTCATCAGGAAAATCTATCCTCCATCCTAAAAAAGACATACTTTCATCATAGTGACTATAAATTATTTTACTAAGTGGGTTGAGGTGATACCTATGGTAAGTGTATCTCAAGTCGATGTTATTAAATTCATTTAATAGCAAATTATCCACAGATTTGGGATACCCCAAACTATAACACCTGACCAAGGTATAATATTTACCAGAGATAAGGTGGTAACCTTTTCCCGAGAATATTAAATTAAAATGGTGCATTCTACACCATATTATGCTCAAGCTAACGTGCAAGCTAAGGCACTAACAAAAACCTTATTGATATGATTAAGAAGGTTGTTGAGGATAAGCCGAGGAAATGGAACAAAGCTTTATCAGAAATGTTATGGGCTTATCAAAATTCTAAGTGTACTGCTACTGGGTTAACCCCTTATCAGCTAACCTTTGGTCAAGATGTTGTTTTGCCTTTGAAGATAACTGTTAAGTCACTCGGGTTGCTAAGCAAAATGGTCTTGAAACAGGTGAATATTTACAAGTTATGTACATGTAATTGGAATCAGTCGATGAAGGTAGTTAATGGCATTTGAAAATATTTTTCTTAACAAATCCAAAGTTACTCAAAGTTATGACGACAAAGTAAAGCCAAGAGGTTTTCCAAGGGATAGTTGGTTTGGAAAATTGTTTTACTTATTAGGACGAAAGATTCTAAGTATAGGAAATGGTCACCAAATTAGGAAGGCCCTTATGTTATTAGTCATAATATTCCTGGAGACGCGTATCGGCTAGTAAACATGCAAGAGGAAGAATTCTCAAGAATTATAAATGAAAAATTCTTAAAGCCCTACTATCTATCCATGTAAGAAATAGTTCAATCAAATTAAACAGAAAGTCAAGTAGCTACAGGCTAATTATCTAGTGCGAAAAACCAACGACCATGAAAATAAAAGATAAAGCCTAATGAAGGCCCAAAACAACTACTTCTTGTCTAGAAGTTTGCTAAATTTAGAAACAAAAATTAAGAGTTCAGAGAATGATGGTAGATTTCTATTAATTAGAAGGTCGAATAGGTGAAGTCATATCAGCAGCAATCAAAGCAGGTTCAATTGTAGCAGTAGTTGGAATAACCATGGAAATGGCTTCTTGGTTGGGTGGGGTAATGGCCATTTCCAAGATCCATGTAGATTGTTTGCTCGGCTTCAGCTAAGAAGCCCTTAAGTTCATTTTAGGACTTCTTGGCTTCAGCTAACCCAGTTTCGCCAGCGGCCATGTCTCATTTGAGTATTTATGTTTTTTGTTGCTGGTAAGTTATCTCAGCATCCAAGCTTGTCAGCTAGGTAAACAATCAAATTTGAGCATTAGTCCTAGACTTTACATTAATTGTTATGGCAGTCAGTTAAGGTTGAACAACAACTATTTCTGCTTTGATACAACCCAGATCGTTATTCACTTCATCTAGTCAATTATTTAACTGAGTTTACTCCATAATGTTCTTTTTCCTTTCTTTCTCTTCTACTTCATACTGAGTCTGATAAGTTGACTTTTGGGCTTGAAGCGTTGTTAGCCGATCTAAGTCTTTTTGACTACTGTCTCTACGAGTTCTGTGCATTTGATAGTTAAAGGAGATATCAACTAGTAGAAGTGCAATTTCATTATAGGCTGCTTTAAGCTGGAGAGACAGATATGGATCAGAAGACTTAGCGACTTTAGCTAGAGAAAGCTTAAGGGTGGACAAGAACTTCGGGTCAGCAGGAAAGTCTTTATGCAGTTGATTCTCCATAAAGTCAATTTACCTTGATAGAGATAAGGTATCACCAGCTTGAGGGCTTGAAAATAGAGATTTGAAGTACTGGCTTAGCATTTCATTGGAAACCTTAGGAGAGGCAGCCAACTCTACTTTAGCTAACATTTGGACAATTGAAGGCTTAGGCGTTTCCAAAGCAGATTGGATCTTGGTCTTTTTTTGTAGAAATGAATCCAAAATAATCAATAAAGGTGAGGGAAATCGTTTGAAATCTAGAAAAACTAGAAGAAAAAGTAGTTACCTTCACAGAAGTGCCAGCTTCGACTAACGAACTTTTAGATTTTGTTGAAGGAGCAAGAATTTTTGATTGACGAGTAAGGTATCAGATAGAACCAATTGAAATACCTCCTAAAGAAGGTTGGAGGGTGTCCACATCAATTACAGCCATCGCGGATTTTCTTGCGTCAAAACTTAAAGATGTATGCTTAGGTTATCAATCAGTCATAAAGGTAGCATATAAAAATACTAAGCCAGTTACGTTTAGCCGAGGATGATGCACCTTGAGGCTTGGTAGAGGAAGCTTTCTTCATTTTCTCTTCAGTTGAGGGTTCTGAGCTTTGGCCAATTAGTTTACCCAGATAGCTTGATGGGGTTACAGGATAGAGGGTGTTGAAAACAGTTAGCCACTAGTCAGAATAGTTCATGGTTTCACTCGGATGAATGGCGAAGCCAAAGAATTGAAAGTTATTTAACTTTGCACAATTGGTCAGCCAAAGGGAATTGAGCCTAGTATCAGTAAGAACAAGTCTACTAAAGGGATCCGTTGGCGATTCAAAAGGGGCAGGGACACCTTGGACTAAGCCTATTTGCTTAGCGAAATCGGTTGAGGTCATGAAGACGACCCAATACGGTAAATCCGACCGAGGTCATAAAGACGATCCAGCCCGGTAAAATCGACCGAGGTCATGAAGACAACCCAGCCCGATAAAATCGGTTGAGGCCATGAAGACGACCCAGTACGGTAAATCCGACCAAGATCATGAAGACGACCCAGCCCGATAAAATCGGTTGAGGTCATGAAGACGCCTGATAAAATCGGTTGAGGTCATAAAGATGACCTAGTCCGGTAAAACCGGCCGAGGTCATGAAGACAACTCAGCCCGATAAAATCGATTGAGGTCATAAAGACGACTCAGCACGGTAAATCCGACCGAGGTCATGAAGACGACCCATCCCGATAAAATCGGTTGAGGTCATGAAGACGACCTAGTCCGATAAACCCGACCGATGTCATGAAGACTTGCTTGAAGAAACTGAAGACATGTGAAGTCATTCGAAGTAAGTAGATATTTCAAATCGACAAATCAAACTGAATACAAAGTATACAACTTCAAACCAAAAAGTAAGCACGAAAAATGAACCAAAGGTACATTTATCCATCAAATACAAATCCAAATTTAAAAAACTAAATTCATCAAGATTAGAAATACATTACAAAGAAACTTAAGTATACTTCATCATTAACGCTCGGTCCTCCTACATAACTCGGTTCATCTTCACAGATGACCAAGTTGAGGGGCTGTGGACTGTCTTGACCCATTTTTCATCCGACCACTCTTAAGCTCAGCCTATCTTTACAGATAACCAAGCTGAGGGGCTGTGGACCGTCATGAGCCTAAGATATAATAGGTATACCGTAGACCTATACAAGTCGACCATACAAGCCCATCTGTTAGGTAGGTCCATTTCGGAATAATAGGCCTAGGAGAATCTGGATCAACCCAATCGAGGTCCGATCGGTCTATGCCCGAACAGGAAACGACTCGCTAAACATATGCTTAATATGATCCCCAAATGGTCACTGGCCAACTGACACCATTATGACTAACGGTTGTGAACGGCTTCACGTCTTAATGACCAGACATATAACAAATCCTAATGCTCGGAGTCCTAAATGGCCTGAACGGCAGGTATCCGAGGAGTCAATACTCAAATCACCTATATAAATCAGCCTGGTAGCCTAGACTAGGCATGTTCCATCTTTACCCAAACACTCATACCGAACATACTTTGTAATTATTCTGCTGACCTGTCTAAGTGTTCTTGATCTTGCTGTAGCCTCGCCCGTAGGTCACCAACGAGTCCCTTTCTTACCTACCGACCCATAACGACCTAGGTCCTAGTCAGTATTCGGAACAATCACTATCCAACTAAATCTGGTTTTCAAATTTAACTCCCAATCAGAAGTGATACAAAGGCTAAGCATGTGCACAGATTCCTAGTAAGGTGCAAAATCAAAATCGATTAAGGTGCATCCTTCCAACTTCTTCACGCTAGCTCATCAGTTGGATGATGCACGGGGAAAAGTATCAACACCCAATTTATCAGGTCAACTGATTTAGCTGAACCAGGGTAGTCGAAGATTAGTTCAATTGGCGAGACAACTTCAGCTAAAGGTAATAGTAGGCCGCCAGTAAGAGTAGAAAGTAATAATGGGCCAGATATATAAATTGGGCCTAAGAATTATGGATCTTTATTGGAGGGCGCAAATTGAATCAGTTGAAAGCGTCTTGACCGAGTCAACTGAGGTCCCTTAAAAATTAGTGTAACTATCCCAAGTGATCCTGTGAACGTTGTGCAGTTTGTGAGTGGTTACGTGCAGATATGCGCTAGAGGGATGGTAGTGATTACTTGTGATTTTAGAATAATGGGTTGAGCCCTCGACTATCAGATTCATTGTATTTAGACAGATTCTGCATAAGGGATAGCCGAGGCGGTGTTAGTTGGTTCTCATGCTATTAACCACTAATCTAAATGTGGGTCGTGTATAAGGAAACATGGTAAACAGTGTAGGTAGCCACTAACGATACAATCTTGACGTATAAATAGTTTTGAGAGATCAACTGTAAAGCACGATTCAACAATCAAACCAACAAATCAATATACCCATTCATTCTCCATTCTATTGCCTCATGTTTCTACTTTTAGGCTTGAAGCATTACTTTCCAAGCATTTGTTACTTTGTTTCTCTCTTATGCTAACCATTTTACTTGCCATTTGTTGTTTTTAAGTTCTAGCAAACCGTTTGCTATTAGTCAATTGTGTGAAAGATGCTTGGCTACTTTCCATCTAGGAACTTTCTTCAGTCATCCTACGAATACACAGTTGATAAATAAAATTTCTACCTTGACGATAATCACTTGATTGTTGATAATCGAGAATTGCGAATTAGCGAGTCATTCAGCTAATCAGTCAAATGAATTTTGCAAATAATTTGCTAGAATAATTTTAATAGAAATGGTCAATGAAAATAATTAAAGGAAATATAATTAGCCTGTTTTGTATGATCAAAAGTGTATTGAGTGATTGATATAACCAAATCAAACAAGAATAGAATGTGTACAAATTACTACATAATATATTATACTCTCAGTGAAAACAATAGTAACAATAACAATAATGGTGAATGGTGACATGTGCAATAACAATACATGACAAATGAAATGGTGGCCTGGAGATCCTGGTGGTGATGAAGATGTCAAAGGCAATGACTATCGTCATAATGGTGGCAATGGTTGCAATAGCAACGAGTGTTGGGTGTGAAGATTTTATTTTAAAGTTTTAATTAAAAAGACATGGTATAAAGTGTTAATTGAATTTATCATTGATAAATTGAAACAAACATCTGTTTAAATTTGGAGAGAATAATCATTCCATCATTTGATAAAATAGACATTTTCTATAGAATGACCAATATTAATTCCTTTACCGTTGTAGCTAGTATTAAACACATTTTTAGCCATTTTCAATTTATCCTTTCAACAATCACATTCTACCTAATCAAACGAAATGTTAATTTCTTCATATATTCTTATTTAGAAAAAATTTAAGGTACTTTTGGAGCAAAATAAATTCATGATATGTACCATTTTTTTTTCTTTTTAATTCATCCCCTCCTTCACGAATGAACTCTAATCTCTGTAAGATTATTTTGTGAGGTAGTGTTGGTCGTTCTCTTGGTCTTGTTGCTTATACCCTTTTGGCCTTTTTCTTCTCAGTGGAATTCAATTTTAACATGGGGGATTAATACAGGGGTAACTTTTTGGAGGCTAGATGAGGTTCCACATTCAGGCATCTTCATTTAGCTACTCCATTTTCCCATGAAATAACCTCGAAAGATTTTTGTGGTTGAATGTTCCAATCTTTAGCAGTTTGCCAGTTGTTATGACGTATTGGACTGGCATGTCATTTCAATTAGTTTATGAAGTCTTTTTTTTAAAAAAAAAAATTAGTATTAGAAGTTTTAATCTGATAAAAAAAAGTATTAGTAATTTTAATGAGTTATTAAATATTTATTAATTGTTAATTTTCACAACAAATATTTCACGTCAAAAAAAATTTCACAACAAATATTTGGATTCCAAATTACTAGTAACTAGTAATTAAAAAAAGTTATAAAACTTATAATGCTATTGGTTCCTTCAAAAATAGATACCGAAATAATTTCCTTACTATAATATGTTATTTCAAATTTATAGTTTTTTACACAAGTATCAAAAAATGAAAATTAAACAATTTCATTCATCTCCTATTTCAATTTCTTCGCTATTGTACACGTCTCCATTCTCCAATCAACCGCACTTCTTTTTTTAATCACACTTGAGTTACATTTATATCATTATCTATATATCTATATTTATACTTATATATTATATATTAAAATAAGTTCTTATAAGTCATCTAATGTCAAATCATTATAAGTGATGATAATATGACATTTTCCAAAAAAAAAATCTATTTTTTAATTAAAAATTATTTAATTCTGCTTGAGATTATTTAATATAAAACTATTAAATTCTATTTGAGACCATCTAATACAACATATATTCAAGAAGTTTAGAGAAAATATTTTCAACAAATAAATCTAATAAAAAACTACAATAATTTAAAAAAAAAATCTTAAAAACCTAAAATATTAGTAACAATAAAAAAATATTTATATGAAAATTATGATATATTTCATGAACTATTAATGACATCTATCTACTAACTAAAAATAACAATTTCAAATAAAAAACATAAATAAGATGATGAATATAATAAAGTTGGTAGATGTAATATCATTTCATCACCTAAAATTCTTTAGGAGTCTAGACAATGAATTAAAAATTGAATCGGCGAGACTTTCGAGTTATGACTCAATTTGTTCAACTAGTTAACTTGGTGGTCGAACCATAGTTGAACTAAATAACATAGTAAGGGGCAATCGAATTAAAAACATAGTTAATTCACGATTTGATCGATTAAATTGATCGGTCTAATTCAAGGTTTCAAAACATTGGCTCTATGAGCAATAAAATAGTGACCTTATTGAATATTTTTTTTTGGCTCTGTATCATCGAATGTATATTAGTTCTACTATAACATAAAAAATATAATTAAAATGTGAGATAATGATGACCTTATTGATAAAGTGATGTATATTCAATGGTACAAAGTTACTAATTCTTAAACTACATAGGCTGAATAGTTAACATGATCTCCTAAAAATAAATAATCTCACTAACAGAATTAATAATTATAAAGTAAATGAATGAATATAATGTTATTAACTGATTTGAATGGACTTATAAAGTATTAGTTGAATATTTATATTCATTAATAATTTGAGTTTACATATATTACTCTTCACTCTCAATTTCTTATCAAACTTTCGGTTATAATTTTTAAAAAAATTACTTTTAAAGCAAAATTTATAAATAATTTTACGCAAGCGTCCTTGTCACGGGCTAAAAGACTAATTAAAAGTATGTTATCATATTTTTAAGTTATACGAATTCGGATTAAATAATAGGATTTCATCGAGATATATAAGCAAAGATATTGAGTTTTTCAATTTCTTTTAACCAAAAGAAAATGAGGAAAAGTTTCGTAAGTATTAATGTTTAATAGTGTGAGCATTTGTAATGGCAATACATAGTCTTAATAAGTTCCGTCACAAAATAGTGTAAACATATTAATGTTTAATATGTTCTTTTGTGTTTGCTTCAACTAGGGTTATAAATTAGTCGAGCTATGCTTAATTTGTGAAAAATATAAATTATTTAAGTTTGATTTATTTATTTAAACGAATTAAATTTAAAATTTCATCATGATTTGTTTAAAAATATAAAAACTTAAACTTGACTCGTTTAACTCATCTATATCTTGATTATTTTCTTATTTTTATTAAATCTCTCCTTAAAGTATTTTTTATTTTTTAAAATTTATTAAGTTAATAATTAGTAAATATATTTGTAATAAAAGATAAATTAAAAATAAAAATAAAGTCTTTTTCATAATTCATTACATAAAAATTCATATTCTTCTACCATTCCAAAAAGAAATTTTAAAATAAACTTTAACATTTAAAAATGTTTAACATATTTTCACAATGAAATAATTTTCTTTCTTTGTACATAGATATAAAACCTGTTGACAATTATATATGATTGTTGTTTACATTTTATAAATACTTATTAAGATAAACAATTTTAACAATCTCGTATAATTTTTTATTTTTTTATTAACTATGATAATTTCTATCTATATATATAATTGAACTATTGCGAACTTTTAATGTCGAACTCATAATGTTTGGACTTGGCTTATTTAATTCATTAATTAGTGACAAAAAAATCATCACTACTCCATCGTTAAACCTTGTTAGCGATGGATTAGTAAGAAATTTTTTTGTCACTTATTTTGAGTCGCTAATTAGGGATCAAAAAAAATTAAATCACTAATCCCTTATTAATATACATTAGCGTGGAATTAGTGAGGAAAAAATTTCATCGCTAATCTACAAAATTTTTGTAGTGTATATAATCGAGTCTAAGTTAAAGTTTGACCTTATTTGTTTAATTAAACAAACGAACTTAATCGAGTATTTAACGAACCAAACTCAAACAATTCACAAATAGTTTAATTTATTTACACTCCTAATTCAAACTAGTGCACTTACATGTAAAGTTATTTCTTAGAAAAAAGATTGCACGTGCAAAACTACTTCATACATGTGTTAGCTCATTCAGTAAAAGAAAAAAAAATTATGTAATTATATAAGTAAAAGAAGAAATTTATGTTTTTCTGAACTTGACTTTTTCGATTTTATTATCACATATTATGTTTTTTCATTAAGTGTAGAGCAAACTTTTTAGTTTCAACAATTCGAATCACATTTCCATTGTTTGCAACGCTTTTTGAAGTTTAATTCAAAAACTGAGGACAAAATAGCTTGACCCGTTACACACGTTAATTAAAAAAAATTAAGAAAAAAGCAAGTCATAAAAAGGAAATTCGACAAATTTAATTAGAACCTGAATTCCATTCATCCAAAAATGAGAAATCTGACAAAACAGATAAACTTGTTCCTTGCATGTCCTTATGGCTTTTTTACCATACTATCATTTATGGTAAAATTAATTATTAAAATATTATTTTTTTAAATTATTTATCAAAATATCACTATTTTGAAATCATTTATTAAACTACCACCTTTTGGTTTTACGTGACATTTTTTATTTTTTTGTGAGCCACGTAGAATGTGCCAAAGATCGTGGATCTGCCAATCTCTTTGGCGTATCCCATGTGAATACACCATCATACATGACGCATCCTACGTGGATACGCCATCCTACATGGCGCATCCTACGTGGATACGTCATCTTACATGGCGCATACATATAAAAAATGTCATGCAGGATAGCGTATCCACGTCACGTGGACAAAAAAAATTTGTCATATTAGGTGTACTTTTAGGATACTTAATTCATTTCACGTGGATCTCGCACTCCTCCTAAAGGCATATACATTTCACATGCCTATTAGAGAGTGCATTATAACCTTAGAAGACATCAATATTTATAGGCCAAGTATTTGTTTCTGATCTGAAAGTAGTCGATGTAAGACTTTGGTATTAGCAAGACAAAGCAACTAAGTAAGGCAACAATTCACTTTTATTTGATGTGAGACTTTATTAAATGAAACAAACATCTTATTTACATACCTAAAACTATTTTTTTACTTTCTTAACTACTCATAATATAATTTGATTTTCTTTTTTCTTAACAAGCTATCTACATATTCATGTGACGAACATGAATTATTATCATATATGGATTATTATTTTTTTCTTTTTTACATGTAACCAAACATGAATATTATGAGAAGAGGAAACCATAATACCATTTAAGAAATAGTATGGTTCCTCAATGAAACAATTAGAGATTACATCCTTCGTGGATCCGATCATGCTTTCATACGTTTCTTTATATTTTAAAAAGAAACACATGTGACTTTTTCATGAAGAAAATCCAATGCCACTTTCTCAAGTTTCCATCTTCCTATCTAAAAGCCTCCACGTATTGTGATCTCACGCTACTAAGGGAGTAGATAGAGCTAATAAGGAAGAAGGTTAGAACTATGTTGAATAATATTTTATATAGTTCATTTCAAGCTAAAGGGATCATCTCATACTCATGAAATAATTAGCATCAGAGTATGGATTACTCTTCTAAAGATGAAGATTTGGGCGTGTGGTTATATATTCTTAATTTAGTTTCTTTATGATTTTATTTCCTTATCAATGAAAGGAAAGTATAAAAGAGATATGAGACAAGTGGATTTCCCTATTCATGTTTGGTTACATGTAAAAAAGAAAAAATAATAATAATCCATATATGATAATAATTCATTAAGAGTAGATAAGAAAGTAAAAAAATGATTTTAGGTGTATAAATAAGATGTTTGTTTCATTTACCAAAGTCTCACATTGAATAAAAGTATATTGTTACCTTATTTAGTTGCTTTGCCTTGCTAATACCAAACTCTCACATCGACTACTTTTAGATCAGAAGCAAACATTTAGCCTATAAATATTGATGTCTTCCAAAGTTATGATGCACTCTCTAATAGGCATGTGAAATGTATGTACCTTTGGGAGGAGCGCGAGATTCGCGTGGAATGGATTAAGTTCCCTAAAAGCACACCCAACGTGACAATTTTTTTTATTTTTTTGTCAACGTGGTGTGGATACGCCATCTTATATGGCGTTTTTTACATGAATGCACCATGTAGGATGTCGTATCCACGCAAGATACGCCATGTATGATGACGTATCCACGTGGGATGTGCCAAAAAGGGGGTGTATCCCACGTGGCCCACAAAAAAATAAAAAATGCCACGTATGACTAAAAGGTGACAGTTTAATAAATAGTTTCAAAAGGGTGATATTTTAATAAATAGCTTTAAAAAAATAGTATTTTGATAATTAGTTTTGCCACAAATGGCAGTATGGTAAAAAAGTCATGTCCTTATACTTTTATTTATATTAACAGCTAGGATTATGCCATAGTCGACTTTGCGAAGGACACTAGGTGTCCTACTTTCAGGCTCATGAATGATTCTTCTTCTTTTTCTTCTCCATTTTTAATTCACAAAATATTACAATTAGTGTTAGTTAATAAGAAGCACACTACAAAAGCTAGTCATTATGATTAAAGAGCCTAAGACCATATAAACTCCACACCGAAATCTCATACTTCTGATGTGGAACTCGAGTCTCATACCTTGCAATTAGACTTAACATTAATGTCCAATACATTCCACATTTTCAAGTGAATCTGATTTCCCTTAGTTCCTTATTAAAATGTTTTCCATACATTGTTTCATTCAGAAATACTTCTTTCTTTATACAAGATCTTGGTAGTTTGAAGGTGATTGGCAGGGGTAACTTGATTGGAGGACTTTATGGCTTTGACCAACTTTCCTCCTTATCACTCAAGACTACAACAAATTCTAGTTCAAGTTCTAGTTGCTTGACACATTCTGTTAGCAGTAATCAATATCCCGTTGTACTTCATACATGTAATTCTTTAAATCCTGTAAACAGTGTTCATTTGATTTCTTTTGATACATGACATGCAAGACTAGGTTATTTGTCACACAAAGTTTTACAAAAACTAAATGACAAACTTCTTTTTTTCTTTACCTAAATCTGGCCATAATTCTTTGTGCTTTATTTGTCCTTTAGCAAAATTTCATAGGTTGTCTTTTGTCTCAAATAATCATCTTTCTAGTTCTCCTTTTGACTCGGTGCACTGTGATATCTGGGGTCCATACCACACTCCAACAGATGATGGTAAGAGATATTTTTTAACTCTGGTAGATGACTCCTCCAGATTTGTATGGACTTATCTCATGAAAACAAATTTAGAAGTTAGTGTTTTATTACAACAATTCTTTGCAATGATAGAGACACAATTTGGTACTGTCATCAAGCAATTGAGATCTTATAATGTAAATGAATTAGCATTAACTGATTTCTTGAAAAATAAAGGGGTAATTCATCAACATTCATGTGTGCAAAGGCCAGAGTAGAACTTTGTAGTGGAGAGGAAACATCAACATTTACTAAATGTGGCACGTGCTCTCTATTTTCAATCCAAGGTTCCTATTTTTTTTGGAAAGAATGCTTGCAGGCTGCTACTTTTTTTATAAACAGAACTCCTGGCCCATTGTTAAAGTTTCAGACTCCATTTCAGAAGTTGTATAATAAAGAGCCTAATTATCAAGCACTAAGGGTTTTTGGTTGTTTGTGTTTTGCTGCTACTTTGCCATCAAATAGGACAAAATTTTGTTCCATGTGTCTTCATGGGTTATCCTCTTCAATACAAAGGTTATAGGTTATACAATCTGGAAACAAGACTATTTTTCATCTCAAGAGATGTACAATTTCATGAATCCACTTTCCCTTTTCAATCCTTGACCAATACTGATTTCAACAGTGATCTTTTCATTGACTTAGTTTTACCTCTTCCTCAAATAGATATTTCTTTTTCTTCAAATTCCCAACTTGTCAATCCAAAAACAAATCAATCTCCAGAAACTCATCAACCTGTCATTCCAGCAATTAATGCATATCCACCACCTACTTTACTAGCACCAAGAAGGTCAACTAGACCTTCCAGGTTACCATCTCACCTACAACTGTATCAATGTAACCTTATTTCCTCATTATATCTCATTACATCTTATCTAACCTATGAAAACCTTAGCCAAAACTACAGACAATATGTCATGAATGTGGATTCTATTATTGAACCAGCATTTCATCATCAGGCCATTAAATATCCTAAGTAGCAAAAGGCCATGAATCTTGAGGTGCAAACTATGGAAGATAATCACACTTGGGATATTCTCCTACTGCCAGTAGGAAAACATACTATTGATTGTCGTTGGATCTATAAGGTCAAGTACAACTCAGATGGCACAATAGAGAGACATAAGGCTAGACTAGTAGCCAAGGGCTACACACAACAAGCTGGAGTTGATTTTTCATAAATTTTTTCTCCTGTTGCAAAACTCACAACAGTTCGAGTATTGTTGTCCATTGCTGCCATTAAAGGATGGAAGTTCTTACAATTGGATATCAATAATGCATTTATCAATGGAGAACTATTTGAAGAAGTATACATGGACTTGCCATTAGGATATCCTAGTAAGGGGGAGAATCTAGTATGCAAGCTCAACAAGTCCATATATAGCCAAAGACAAGCATCTAGGCAATGGTTTCAGAAATTCTCCACTGCATTAATCACTCATGGTTTCAATCAATCTAAAGTTGATTATTCATTATTCTCTAAAGGGACAGGGGCTTCTTTGGTTATTTTACTTGTTTATGTTGATGATATCATCATTGCTAGTAAAACACCATCTGCAATCCAACATGTTCAGTCCTTATTGCAAAATTTGTTCAAACTCAAAGTGCTTGGTGACTTGAAGTATTTTCTTGGCTTAGAAATTGCACACTCAGCAAAGGGGATTTATTTGTGCCAAAATAAATACACAATTTCTTTGATTGAAGATACAAGTTACTTAGAGTGCAAACCAGTGTGCTTACCAATGGAATCAAATTTAAAGCTTAACAATTCTAATGGTGAATTACTCGAGGATACTTCCATCTATAGGAGACTTATTGGGCACTTAATGTATTTGACAATATCACGACCAGATATTTGTTATGCAGTAAATAGGTTGAGTCAATTCATGAGTTCTCCAAGGACTCCTCACCTGCAGGCCTTACATCATCTCCTTTGATATTTGAAGAATGCTCCTGGTCAAGGTATATTGTTCTTAGCATCTTCTTCACTTAGCATCCAAGCTTTTGCAAATGCTGATTAGGGGAGTTGTCCTGACATAAGACGATCAACTACAAGTTTTTGTGTCTTCTTAGGAGAATCTTTGGTTGCTTGGAAGTCAAAGAAACAACACACAATTTCTAGATCCTCTGCTGAAGTTGAATATAGAGCTTTGGCCAGTGTCTCTAGTGAAATCACATGGCTTACAACATTGTTGAAGGATTTTGAAATTCAAATGGATGCAGCAGTTATGGTTTATTGTGACAATCAAGTTGTTATTCATCTTGCAACAAATCTTACTTTTCATGAAAGATTAAAGCACATAGAGATTGATTGTCATTTTATTAAGGAAAAGGTTAATGTTGGTTTAATAAAATTAGTGCATGTCAAGTCACAACATCAACTTACTGAACTATTAACCAAACCAGTTCCTGCTGCACAATTCAAGCTCCAGCTATCCAAGCTGGGAGTATTTGATATATATTTCCCACCTTAAGGGGAAATATTAGAATTAGTATTAGTTAATTATTAATAGAGGATTAATTTTTAGCTAGTTATAATTATCAATATAATAGTTATATATGTTATTATTATGTTGAGGTAGGTAAGTGATATATATACCACGTTCAGATCTAATAACAAATTACGTATTCATTTTCTTCCATTCTCTAATTGTAATACAAAAGCCAAACATGTTTTCTTGTATCGCCATCAAACCTCGAAGATTTTTCTTTTGTAAACCAGGTCAGCTACTGCACTTATTATTATGATTGACTGCACACGTCGTTTTAATTAGCTTTCAATCAAGTTAAAAGCTTAAGGATGAAATTGCTGATTGAACAGCTACTTCTTATTTATGAAGTGTTGTTGTATGACGATGACTATATGATGACTTTTCATTGTCTATTGCATGCTGAAATTGATTTGGTATACAATCCAGAAGCAAAAGGAAAATCTTAGCCCATCAGCACACACTGTTATATTAGTGTATAGTTATATCTTGGAAGAAGGAGATTGCAAATTTATTCTCCACCTTATTAATTTTGAACAAAACTTAGTTTCAACTATTTCAACTTAGTTTGTCTATTAACTCAATTAAATAGAGTTATATGCAATAAATAGAGGGTGATTAAAGAAGTTAAAAAAATTAAAAAAAAAAAGAATTGAAGGTAAATTTTGTTCATTAATTTTTTATTTTAAATTTTATCCGCACTCCGCATTAACATTGTAATATTAATCTAACAGTGAACCTATCTACGTATCACCATAAAAAGGCAATACCTATTTACGAGCCCAGAAAGAAAAATAAAAATATCTTACAGCCATTGCGTGCATGGACTTTTGAAAATGAGCGAGTCCAAGACAGATTGGAATTGGCCCAATATTATAATCACACTTCAATCTTTTATATTTCAAGTGTTACCTCTCGTCGTGAGAAAAAAAAGAAAATTGCCTTTATTCTATGAAATTAAAGTTATCACCAAAAAAAAAAAAAGAATGAAAGAAACGGCTACCAACTGCGTTTGGGCATTGCTTTTTGGCAAGACCGAAAAATATGCATCTGCCTTTGAAATAGACCAACCACAAAAAGAAAAATAAAGATTAATTGCTTCTGGACTTTAGTTATAAAATAAAAATTAAAATGTAAAAGAATTATCAGATAAAAAAATTTAAAAGAATTAATTACATCTGACGGATAATTTTAAAAAAATAAATAAAATATTTAAAATGTTTTATTGCTTTTCGTGGGATATTTTGAAGAATCTTTTTATACAGTCATAGACTTAAATATAAGACGTGATCTCACTTTTTTACTATTTATTTTGTCTGTGGGTTGCATTGAGTATTTTATATTTATTTTTAAATTAAAAACTCTTTCTTTACAAGACATTTTTTATATATACGATTACTATTACTTGTTTAGTTTTTTTCTTATTAACACTTACATTTTATGTATATATATTGGTTTTACTATTCCATTCTTTTGTTTTATAAATTAGCATAATGCTATTTTTTATTTTTTATTTGTTATTTTATCAAAAATAATTTTTTTACCTCTGAAGGCAATATTCCATTATTTTTTTAAGAATGAACATAATGTTTTTGTGTTTTTTTAATTTCATCATTTTATTGATTTTGTAAACAAATTAATATGCATTTAATGATATTATTAATAGATTCTCAAGACATTTTTTTTTTTCAGTTTATCATGTATGTACACCATTTAATTGTAAAACTAATCTCATCCACAGGAAATGATACAATTAAATCCTCCTCATAAGTGATGTTTTTAGGGCCCGAATCCTTATTCTCTCGTAGTACACAATTCACTTCTCAAGACATTTTTTATTATATAAATATAGAATCCAGATTATCATTGTTATTATTAATGAATTGACCGACATTACATGCCAGAATCTGTATTCTTTATTTTTTGTTAAAATAAAAAATTGAATAGTATTTGAAGTTAATTAAAAGTTGAGAAATGCTTTAAGACAATTATAATTAGAGAATAAGAAGTATTTATAATTTTTTAACGTACACACACATAAAGTAGCAGTGCTTAGTAAATAAATAATTAATTAAGGATAATGATAAAAAAATAAAAAATAATAATAAGAATTAAAAAATAAAAGTAAGATAATGTTATTAAAATGATTCCTATAAATTTAAGAGTCTATAAATAAATAAAGAAATATATGTCAATACAAGAAATTTAAGAAATGAAAAAATAATTAATCAATGATAGTACTAACAAAATTATAAACTTGAACTTAATAAAAGGAAATAAAAAATAAAGTACGATAATACTATTCAAAAAATTCTTATAAATTTAATTAACATTCAATTGAGATTGGGATACTTATATATTTAAATATAAATTGAATAAAATAAGAGAAGCACACAAAGTTAAAACATTTTTTATTAAAGAGTAGTCTTAAAGAAATCTCTAAATCGAACCTTTGAGAAACATCTCAAATGAGCTATGTGTAAACAATATGCAACTTCATTAGTATAGATTATCTCTTTGTTGTGTCTTCATTTGTCATGTTTAATCTTTACTTTTACATTGATGATTATAAAATAAATTGCATTTTTATATTATTTAATTTTGTTAAACATGTGCTATGTAATTCTATTTGTTATTTTTTTCAGTGTACAAATGAGGGTGACCCTAAGAAACAATTAACTTGGGAAAAGAAACTCAAATTACATCATGAGTAAGCAACTGTCCACCGCCACTAGGGGGATTCTATGTCACATGAACATCATTCATCATCTAATGCGCAAAATTTGCTAATCAATTTGCCAATATTACTCTCTCGGTAAACATGTCTGAGCTTTACTGTACAATTATTATGAAGAACTTGACGAATTCTCTCAACAAGAAATGCTATTCCCTGTCCATAGCCGCTCTATTTGTTATTTTATTTTGATTATGCATAATGAATCTGATTCATATTCATAATTAATTTATAGTGTGCCAATTTTTTAAAGATATTTTTTTTATATTTAAGATTATTCTTAAGAATTTAAATTTAATAAGAAGGATTAATAAATAATTCACAATAATGCTATTGAAAGAATTTGTATGAATTTAGAATTTGATTGGGATTGAGATAACTAAGAAATATAAATAAAAAGAAAATAAGAACAAATATTTGAGTTTAAAAATCAAGTAAATAAAATATAATTAATAATTAATAAATGTCAATGCTAAAAAATTAATATTAGCTATAATAACTTAAATTTAATGAGAAGAAATAAAAAATAAAGTAAGATAATGTTATTGAAATTATTTATAAAAAAATAATGTTATTGAAATGAATTATATAAATTTAAGACTCGATTTGAATAATGATATTAGAGAAAGAAAATACAAAAAAATAAAAAATAAGAAAAAAAATATGACAGTCTAAAATCAAGTAAATAAAATGTAAATGCTAACAAAACTAATATTGGCCTTAAGAACTTAAATTTAATAAAAAAAATAAAGTAAAATAGTGTTATTGAAATAATTCGTATAAATTTAGGATTTAATTAAGAATGAGATACTCATATACTTGAATTATAACTGATAAAAAAATATACTTGAATTATAAATAAAATAAAATAAGATCTCACAACATCTTATATTAGAGAACAAATAAATCTCTTAATCGTGTCTTAGGAAAATCTCTGAATTAAGCTAGGAGTATACAATTATATATAACTACATTCATATAGATTGAATTCATAATTGATTTTTGGTGTTCCTTTCTTATAGATATATTCTCTATTTAAGATTAGCCTTAATAATTTGAATGTAATAAAGAGAAAAAAAAATAAAGTAGATTAATGTTCTTGAAAGGATTAGTATAAATTCATATTCAATTAGGATTGAGATACTCAAGAAATGAGAAATGAAAAATTAAGAGTTTAAAAATTAAGTAAATATAATTGATAATTTATTAAGGACAATGCTAACAAAATTAAGATTGGATATAATAAGAATATAAATAAATATAATTAAAAATAAGGTAGGATAATGTTATTAAAAGGATTCATTTAAGTTTAGGATTCAATTAAAATTGTGATACTCAATAAATAAAATCATAATAAGAAAAAATATAAAAGTAAAAAAAACCAAGTAAATAAAATATAATTAATTAAGGACAATGTTAAAAGAATTAATATTTATCTTAAGAACTTAACTTTAATAAGAAAAAAAAATAAAAAGTAAAGTAAAATAATACTACTAAAATGATTCCTTTTTTTATTTTATTTGAACATAGAATATATTAAGACTGAGCATCTGAAATAAGGATTGAGGACATAAAATCTGGGGGTCCTCAATCCATATATGAGATTCACTCACTTTAGCATAACAAGCTAATGAATTAGTAGTTGTATTTCAAATATGTGGGGTATACCCACAGTCAAACCACTCAAACCATGTAGCATACATGAAGACGTCTAGCAAAAGGAAAATGATGCTCCTACCGTGTACAGTAGGTACACCAGTTTTAACACCTTTGCCATGTCATTATTTTTCATTTTTAAAAAAGAAAAAGTTGATACATTATTTCGTTTCCCTCCTCCGTAGTCTCATTTCCCTCTCCTTCTCATTTCCCCCTCTCTCTACTTTCTCCATCTCTGACTTCTTTCACTCCCTCTCCCTCTCCCTCTCCCTCTCATCTCCGTCGTCGACGTCCCTACGTCTGTGCACAAAGCCCCGCTAGCGCCGCTGCCTTCGTAGCCCGCACGAAGCTCCGCAGCGCCGCTGCCTTGGCTGCCCTCTGTTGCTTCATCAAGGTACTTTCTCTATTAGCTCAATGTATTACGATGTGGTTGAGCCCCAAATAGACTATATAGATCTGTATTAGATAGAAGTTGAATGTGGTAAAGAAAAGTGAGGCCAGGATCGTGAATATATTAAGTTAGCAAAGCAGAGATTGTGGTTTTATTTTTCTATAAGAGAGCAAAGTTGGGTTCGGTCATGAGGTTGGAACGGAGAAAACGAAGATCTGCAGAGAGTGAAGAACATTGAGTTTGACAGAGAGGATAAGATAGGAGCGAAAGGGTTTCAGAAAGGAAAAAAGGATTGTGAAAATTGGAGTTAGAATAGAAGAGAAACAAAGTCGTGTGAGGTAATTATCAGTTATTCTTAATCACGAGAACAATCAGGGGTAATCTAGTTTTTTATTCTCTGTTCTTCCTTTATGTTTTCATGCTTACAGAATGGATTGAATGAATTTATTATAAACTGTGATTGAGATTACATAATTGGTTAGAAAATTTTTGGATAGTTATATGTATTCTTTGGTGCACACTACTTGCTTGATGAAAGGTTTGTGTGATAATTCTAGTTTGAGTTTTTTTGAGTTTTTTTGTGGATCATTGTTCATTGGAATCAAGTGGTATATATGTTACAATTAGTATGGGTATACAATTGATTTGGGGATTAATAATAGACTGCATCATTAAGTTCTACATGCACAACTAACACATGATTATAAATAAAAATTGTTCTTTAGGGGTCTGAGTGTGTTGCCGTATCAAACTTAGTCAATTAGTAACTCATTCTTTATATCTTTCATCCTTATAGGTAGCTACTAATTTAACAAGTGTGAGTCTGATACAACTGCTTGTTTAAAACACTTAGTCCATGTTTTGGCTATTATGTCTTTTTACACATTTAGGCTGCCTAACATCTCATTTGCTCCTTACATTACATTGCATCCCACTGTGACACTATCTGCTAGGGAGTGTTGGACTATTGCCTTCTTGCTCAATGCTCTGTATCCTCTCTCTCCTTCTCATTTCCCTTTCCCTTTCATTTCCCTCTCCCGCTCATTTCCCCCCCTCTGTCTCTACTTTCTCCATCTCTGACTTATTTCATTCCCTCTCCCTGTCGTCTCCGTCGCCCACGTCCCGCCGTCTGCCGCACGAAGCCCCGCTAGCACCGCTGCCTTCATAGCCCGCACGAAGCTCTACTGCCTAGCTCGCACGAAGCTCCGCTGCTTCCGTAGCTCGCATGAAACTCCGCTGCCTCCGCTGCCTTCGCTGCCCTCTGTCTTTCATCAAGGTACTTTCTCCATTAGCTCAATGTATTACGATGTGGTTGAGCCCCAAATAGACTATGGTCTGTTCCTGCCGTATAATTCATCTACTAAAATGGGAAACTTCTATTCGATAGGCTTTTTAGGATTTTTATAGACAGTAATTTCAGACTTGGGTGGGCTTTAATCCTTCAGCAAAACGTTAAGGAAGAATGCAGAATGGGTAGTCATGAGCTCCCAAGCAGCGACTTGCTGCAGAATTAGGGAAACCACCCTTAAGTACAAATAGAGTCCCTAATTTATATACCCCATATACAGCTGCTTACGATGGAAGAAAAATAATTATCTCCCTTTGGTTTCTAGATGTGTTCAGGTTAGTTGCACAGAAAATCTAGAGAACCCAAAATCAAGGACAAATATAAGTCAGGAAGTTATGAGGAACAAATATTCTGTATGGAAGTTACCAATGGAGTTTTCAGTGCTCAGCAGCATTTTCAAGTTTCCTTAGTCAAAGTGCTCTAAACTTATCACTGTAAAAATTTATAAAGAGAAAACATACAAATCAATAAGAGATATTGCTAGATTAGAGGAGAGTGAAAATTGATTGATAATCATATATTTCTTGATAAACTTGTTAAATATAACACAAAGATAAACGAAAGTCTTTATTAATTCCACATATTCTTGAAAAAAAAAAATTATAAGTTCTCATGAAAATAGAAGCTAGTGATTTCAGAAATTACTTGAACACTCATATATACAAAATTGCAAATGCATTACCAAGCAAATTACCATATGTGTAGAATATTTTTACCATATTGTCACTGATTATAAATGCATTAGGACAATTTAGCATTCAATTAGATCATCATCCATCACACACTCCAGAAAAATATCCTTCTCCAGTTATGAAATAATGTAGACATGGTAAGACCTAGGAAAAGTTAGTAAGGTTGAAATGAAGATGTATCACATAACACAAGGATTAAAATTTGGCTTTCCTCCCTTGCTTGCCCTGTCTCACTAAGTTTGGAAGATAAAATTCATACTTAGGCAAAAGTTTTTATATTTCTACAATGCAAGGTCTAGTACTAATATATTTGACAAAAGTCGATTAAGTCATAAGCTTAGATTAAGAGCTAGAGCAAGATCAAAATTCAAGAGATTGAAGCCTATAATTGTACCTTCAACACTAGAATGATAGATATTAGTGGGTTTAATTTTGCATGTAAATGAGAAGGGTTGGATTCTTTGCTGGTTTGTTATCTTTGTGGCATGTTAGATGGTTGCTTGTGTTTGTTGATTATGTTGCTTATCATGTCACCTTTTTTGTTACACCATTTAATAACTATTGGTTAACGAGGTATAAATTTATGGTTAATGTCGTGTAGTGGATGGTTAACGGCTTAACCACTGACCATGATTATACCCAGTAACTAATATATACATGTTATTAACCATAAGTTTCTACCTCGTTAACCAAGAGTAAAAAATGCAGTAAAATAATAGTCACATTTTTTTTTACCATAACTCTAACTCATACATAATATGAAAGACCATGTCTTACTGTCACTTTGAAAAATTTGTGTACATTGATAGATAAAATGTTTTCCAGTTGCTGATTTTTTGGTTAGTAACGTGAGTTTTGCATGTGCAGGTTAATGGAATTGGAAATAGGTGCTTCCATAGAGGATGAAAATACTGTGAATGGCGGAATGTTTTTTTCAGGCTGCTAGCAGTGAGATTTCATACATGAATTTTGGCATGAGTAGTTATTCCAATCAATTTGAAGAAACACAAGCCGAGTAACACTGACGTTGTAATTAACTCTTTCAATTAATTATATTTTTAATAATTTTTATTGGGGTTAATGTTTACTTTGAAAGACTAAGGCAATTAACTTTGGTGTTGCAGGTTTATGGGGCAACTGTCGAATTACCTATAATGGGTGCAAAGATTAGTGCTAGCTGAAATCAATATTTTTTGGCCACTTTTGATGAGATTAATGCATGGGAGTGGCAAAGGGTGAATTGTGATGACATAGTAATACGTTAGTTTTTGTTATTATTTTAAAAGTTTATTTTGTTGTAAGTAAAGTAACCAACCTATGTATTTTTTTGGAATAGGTTGTTTGTATAGTTTAGTGAATGACATAGTACTTATAATGTGTACACACAAAAAGCTTCTCAAGACTAGCCATTAGGTTCTAGACAATATGTAAAGGTAAAATGGATTCACACAAAAAGCTCTTTTCCTCTTTCAAATTCAATCTTAAATGTCTTTACATAATCTTCTTTTCTCATCTTGTGAAAACTGAGTTCATGTTTTAAGTAAAACTCCTTTGTTTGAGATTTTGTCAAAATCCTTTGTCTCTACATAAGCCATATTCGAATATGAGACTTCTCATATTCGGTTATTTGCTCAAAACAGAACATGTCTTCTAATTCTCAAACAAGCCATATTCGAATATGAGACTTCTCATATTCGGTTATTTGCTTAAAACAGAACATGTCTTCTAACTCTCAAACAAGCCATATTCGAATATGAGACTCCTCATATTCGGTTATAAGCTTAAAAACAGAACACGTTTTGTGCTTTTCTAAAGCCATATTCGAATATGAGAACACTCATATTCGGTTATGAGCTCTAAAACAGAACGTGTCATGTGTTTCTTTAAAAAGCCATATTCGAATATGACAT
Source organism: Ormosia emarginata (assembly GCA_029884605.1). Lineage (NCBI taxonomy): Eukaryota > Viridiplantae > Streptophyta > Magnoliopsida > Fabales > Fabaceae > Ormosia > Ormosia emarginata. Next base: position 1,729,993 of record JAQQTP010000058.1, on the reverse strand, counting down.
ATCCTATAATAGATTATTTTGACAAACAGAGACGATGGAAACTCCTTATTCATGTCATAACTGAATATGGAAATGCCATAATCGATTATGGACACTTCCAGATCTCTTCTCCAACGGCTCTTTCAATGGCATTTAATGCCCTCAACCACTTCTAACTTCTCTAAACTCTTTTGGGCTATAAATGAAAGTTGTTGGGCATTGTAGGCCACAAGTGGATTGGTAGTTGAATCAGGATAAATCTAGTGTTTATCCTTCTAAACTCAACTCTTTAATATTGTGCACTGTTTCATTGAGTTTGTTTGGATACTAGCTTGTTCGTTTGTAATATTTGTTATTGGAAGTGTTATATCTTATCTATCGATTCATTTCAAACTTTCAATAGCTTCAACAAAAATCAATATTCAAGTAATTTGCAAAAGTTTTGTGAACTTGTTTTTAGAACTCAATTCACCCCCTCTTGAGTATTGAGGTCACTTGGTAACACTTTGGTTAATAGGGTAAATGCTGGAAGAACATATTTGTACATGGCCATTAACCACTTCTCTACGTAATGGTTAATGACCTACAAAAATTGGTTACTTGGCATGCACAACTTGAATGCAACCCTTTCCATCCTTGACCTCATTAACCAACTTCCCTAGGCAATTAACCACTTTTTTGTTCTTCGTTAACCAACTATTTTCAGACGCATTGAAACAACGTTGGTTAATCATGAACAAAAATGTGGTTAATGAGCTACAGAAGTTGGTTAATGGTCGCACAACTTGAATGCAACCCTTTCCATCCTTGACCTCATTAACCAACTTCCCTAGGCAATTAACCACTTTTTTGTTCTTCGTTAACCAACTATTTTCAGACGCATTGAAACAACGTTGGTTAATCATGAACAAAAATGTGGTTAATGAGCTACAGAAGTTAGTTAATGGTCATGCACAACTTGAATGCAACCCTTTCCATCCTTGAAACAAAGTTGATTAATCACGAACAAAAAGTTGGTTAATGAGCTACAGACGTTGGTTAATGGTCATGCACAACATGTGCATAACTTTCCATCCTTGAAACAAAGTTGGTTAATCACGAACAAAAATGTGGTTAATGAGGTACAGAAGTTGGTTAATGGTCTTGCACAACTTGAATGCAACCCTATCCATCCTTGACCTCGTTAACCAACTTACCTAGGAAATTAACCACCTTTTCATTCTTCATTAACCAACTATTTTCAGGAGCATTGAAAAAAAGTTAGTTAATAACGAACAAAAAATTAGTTAATGACCTATAGAAGTTGGTTAATGGTCATGTACAACTTAAATGCACTACTTTCCATCCTTGAAACAAAGTTAGTTAATCACGAACAAAAATGTGGTTAATGAGGTACAGAAATTGGTTAATGGTATTGCACAACTTTGAATGCAACCCTATCCATCCTTGACTTTGTTAACCAACTTCCCTAAGCAATTAACCACTTTTTTGTTCTTCGTTAACCAACTATTTTCAAAAGCATTGAAATAAAGTTAGTTAATCACGAACAAAAAAGTGGTTAATGAGCTATAAAAGTTGGTTAATGGTCATGCACAACTTGAATGCACTACTTTCCATCCTTAAAACAAAGTTGGTTAATCACGAACAAAAATTTGTTTTACCAATCAACATCATTACCAATCAATTTGTTTTAAAATCAACATCACCAATCGTGCATAATTGACATAAGTCTTATTCTGAAATGGGTAATATTCGTTTAAAAATTAACTTGACATTACCAATCAGTCAAAAATAACCAAATAAATACATTCACATAACATGAAGCATAACATATTAGTGACCTTCATACATGTACCATATAAAAAAAACTAAATCCAACAATAACTCATTTCACATTACCGATTATCAATATATAAACTATTTGAAACTCGTCAAGGGAGCCAACTTCACCCAAAAAATCAAACATTCTACACAAATATATAACAAAAGACTATAATCACATTACAACGTTCACATCCTAATATCTATTAACCATCAGACAACCCGTTACTTCGAGGTGTTCTTCTTATTCCTTAGCTGATACACAAATGGTGTTCGCGTGGACGCACTTTGCAAACACTTCCTCGGTTGGCGCTTTGCTCGAGTGGCAATGTTTGATGGTGGCTTATCGGTGGTAACAGCCTCAACACCAGCTTCATCTGTGTAACATCTGACATCAGGTTAGATGTCAAACAATTATGTATATATAAAGCATCTGAGGCAGTGGAAAAGAGATTTGCACAATTACCTGCACAATTAGCTGATACACATATTATTGATTACTCACTTACCAAAAAATATCAATTCACATAAAGCACACAGTAATAACAGACAAAAGCATTTAAATACAAGTCCAAATCCATTCATCCTGTTGTTATTCTCCGTGCATAGTAACTTTACAGTTATCTTTACAGTTATATAATAACTAATTAAAGTGAGCTTTCTTAGTCAGAGACCAAATTGTGAGTTTTAATTGGCATTTTTGGGCTTAAAAAAACCAAGCTAGCACTACCCAAGTGTCATGCTGGACATAACAGTTCCATGCCACCCTTAGTTAAAAATTACAACAGGGTAAGCAAATACAATTGTACAGAATGTTAATTATGTTAAAGAAAACCAACTTACATCATGTTTAGAAATTTAGACAGTTACATTTGCCCACCTTTAAAGCAAGTATCATCCATTTAAACAATTTAACCACATATTTCATATTTTATTTACCAACTTGACTTAAAGGGTTAAGACTTAAGGAGCACAGTTCCTGCAACATTCTACTCATCATCTCAGCAATAGCAAATTCTACTCACTCGAAGAGGTTGGATGATATTTCTGCAAAATCAAGAGCCACTGCACAGTGCTAGGAAAAATGTTGGTAGTTCTACAATTAGAACAACATGACATCATCACATTACTAAAATGATGATAGTAACTTTTTTTTTGTCATTCACAAAATCCAAAGGTATTTTGGTTCATTAAACAATACGGTAGGACAGTTCTTATAAATACAATTCAAAACTCATTTAAACAATATCATTAACGTTTAACTCAATATGCCCAAATCATGTTCATATTTACTCCTTCAGAATATTTAATGAGAAAGATATTTGACCACTATAAATAACACATGCTACAGATAATTGAACAAGTTTGATGTGTTAATCATGTGAATGGCAATGGTCTTGGTTTTGATGATCAACAAACAAGAAAGCAATGGTTTTGATGATAACAAACAAGGACAAGAAATGGAAGTGCAATGATCAAGTCCCAAGAATCTTCAAGAATAGTTTATAGGACTTAGATCTTGTGTAAAGGTAAATGGGAATCACACTAAGCTCAAACATGTTTTTAAATCTTTACAAATGGTTTTTACATGCTAAAATGCTCAACAAACAAGTTTTGAAAAGCTAGTCTTGGTGGTTGTTCAAATCCATGAAAAATAGTCAAGTTTGTGTTTTACAAAGCTGACCTTTGGTTACTCTTTTGATCATAACTTCCAACCTATTTTGTGTTTTGTTTTGAAACTTATTTCATATGAAAATAAACTCAAATACCTTTCCAATGACTGGTCATTTATTTAAAACAGATGAGAAATGAAGAAGTTATAATTATTTAAAGTTAGCTTTCAAAATCAGAATTCCATAACCGAATATGGAATATGCATAACTGAATATGGCTTCTTTCTAATTGATTTTCTGGTTACACAAAACGTAACAAGCTATTTTTAAATGGTCATATTCGAATATGGCATAACTCATATTCGATTATGAGTGTTTCATAACAGGTTATGAAGCCTCTTCATATTCGAATATGAGTAAACTCATAATAGGTTATTTTGCAAACCAGAAACATTGAAAGATATGGCATAACTCATATTCGATTATGAGTGTTTCATAACAGGTTATGAAGCCTCTTCATATTCGAATATGAGTAAACTCATAATAGGTTATTTTGCAAACCAGAAACGTTGAAAAGCTTTCTTTCATGCCATAATCGAATATGGAAATGCCATAATTGATTATGGACACTTCCAGGACTCTTCCCCAACGGCTCTATTGAGCACTAAATGCCCTCCACATGCCTCCAACAGCTCTTAAATTGCATGGGCTATAAATGGAAGTGGTTGGGCATTGATTAAGAGTTAGAGAGTAGTTTTTGTCTGTGGTATCCCTTATTATAGAGAGCCTATAAATAAGACTCTCTAGGGGAGGTCTAGGATATACAGAATATTTTTCATTACTACTGGTTTTCCAGTGTGAGAGAAGTAGACTCCTTTGTGTGCCTTTTTTTAAAATTCAATCAATAAACTACAGGGACGAATAATTCCCTTTCCTCTAATCCTTCCATCATCTTCCCCAAGTCCTAACAAGATTTCTTATAGTTTCAAGTTAAAAATTAGCCTTAGGAAAAAGTATGTAATCTTGGTTAGTGATTCAACTAGTACAAATTATGAAAGATAGGAGCTATAGTGGCCTTAATTTTATTCTCAGTGCATAGTTAATCTTTTAACGATTACAGTTGAGTTCAAAATACAAGCTTTAGAATAATACTCTTTTATATCACCAAGATGAGTTATAATGGAGTATTAGGCAAAGTTGGTTCCCTTGCATGTCATGGTTGAATCCTATAGAAATGGATCTCAAAATCTGGTAATCAAAATTGGGTATATTATTAAACTTAATCTCTCAATAAAAGAACAAAAGGGACTGACTGAATTTGCTTGACAAACACACATGAAAGAAGTTGAAGACGAAGCATTAAAGAGGTAAAGGGAGCAGCTGCCCAAAAGCTACTATGTAATACACCCCCTGCAGTTCCAATACAACTCTTAACAAAGTCATGCAAAATCAAAGCTATGATAAAAACGAAAAGAGAGAGCTAAAGGGACTAAACACCACAAATGAAAGCTGCAGTATAAGAATAGGAAAGGAGAAGGATTGAAAGCCAAAAATGGTGGGAGAAAAAAACAATACAGTCAAGAATGGCAAAAAAAAAAAGACAGCATTTAATAACTCAACCTTGCCAAAGACAATCAACAATGGCTTAAGAAACTTCTATTACACAAATAAACAGAGACCCAGTTAAACAAAACTTCAGTTTTACAGAAAAATAATAATCTAAAATTGAGCATTATAAGGCACAATCAAGGCAAACATTAAATGCACAAACAACAACTCAATTCCATGAGCAGCGGTGGTGATTTTACACAACTAAAATCGAAAAAATTGAGAGAAAAATGCACACACACTCACCTCGATGTCGATCTGAGATGCGAAAGTGAGAGAGAAATGCGGTGTTGGTTGATAGAGCGTAAAGGAATAACAACGAAAACGTTAAAACCACGACAAAAACGACGAAGACGAGGGGAGAATGGAGGAGATTCGGACGTGAAAAATATTCTCAATGACATTACGAGAAAAAGCAAAGGGAGGCAAACCTATTGCTTTGAGACGTTGAGAGGTTCGGACGTGAAGACGTTACGAAAGATTAGCTCACTCGTATCCTATTTGGTACATTGTTGACGGCGCGTTCTTTCTTCTTGCTTGTCGGGCGTTCTTTGCCGCCGCCGCCGGTGGGTTCGGTGCTTAGGGCAAATTAAGAGAAGAGGGAAATTTGAGTGATGTTGGTTGTTGGGCGTTGTTCTTGGTACGGCATTCTTGGTGGGTTGAGTGAGAGGAGAAGAGAGAAATTTGAGAGGGAGAAAGGGACGGAGAAAGGAGAAAGAGAGGGAAATGAAAATGAAAAATAAAAGAGAGATCTGAAGGTAGAAAAGAAAGGAAGAGATACTGGGCTTGTCCGTGCGTAGAATAATACGGTGTTAAAATGGGTGTGAGTCTTGTCTTATCGATAAGATTATCGAATTGCTAACAAAATATATACCACCATTATATGTGGGAGAATTCTAATATAAATCACTCCTAGTGGTTTATGAATAGGTATGAAGTAAAAATTAGTTATTAATTTATTATTAAAATAAATTAATAATTAAAATTAAAAAAATTAATTTAATTAATAACATTCAAATTTTGATATACATTTAATTATATTATATTTTTTATAAATAATTGTATTTATTTAAAATTTATAAATTTTAATTAATAATTTTTATATATATCAAAATCTGTATATAAATACTATCAATTAAAAAAAAATTGATTCATCTATAAACTTAGACAAAATGAATCCATGATAACTTTTTCCTCATATGAGAGGTCATCTAATGTATCTTTGATGTTTCTGTATACGCCTGGTGCATCGCCCTCGAAAAATATCTTCCTACAGCCAAGTTCCGAAACAAAGAGAAGAACTTCCTCTGATGCAAGTAGCTCTCCTCTAGTTGAATGAATAGCTCTTCTCTCTCGTTTTGCTTGTCCGGCAGTAAAATTTCCTTCATCATCTCTAATAACTACCCCGAAACCACATGTATGGTTATCTTCTCTAACAGCAAAGTCAGCATTCACCTTGTAAATTCTAGTGTTTGATTTTTTCTAGCTCGCCAGTCTAACAGCATCATGGTCCACAATATTTATTTGAGATCTAGGCCTCTTGAAAGGCTACTAGATAGGCAATTGCCGTGGCTGCTACTTGGAAAGATGGTCCAGGAGTCTTACCATTCTAGACAAGATTTCTATCTGAGAGGTTTTTATGATCTCAAAATGTCTGAATTGAATTATTTCTTTTTTTAATTTGATAGTGTATACATATAATTATTAATTAAAATTTATAAAATATTTATCTATATAATTATTTATAAAAAAATAATTAAATTAAATTTTTTATATAAATTTAAATATTATTAATTAAAATTTATCTTTTAATCTTAATTACTAATAACTCAAAAGTCACAATTTATTCGTAAATTTTGTTTTAGAGTTACATATTAGACTTCTCTTTCTCTCAGTCCAAAGACCGTACCAAATGAACAGTAGCTTTTCTTTTTCCTACTGCTCCAAATGCGAAAAATATGAAGATATGGATTGCAGCCAATCATCTTGGGATATTGTCGGCCAGCAAGTAGGCAACATGTCAGAGGGAATAGCACTCATGATTATAAGACACTCCATAAATAGGAGACATGGGTGGACTCAGTGTCAAAACTGCACGAGCAGCAAGATGTTCCAATGTAAAGTTTTTCTCTTGCAGCCTTATCAACGTAGGGAGAATATTTATACACAATTGCCATAAAAATATACGAATTTTTGGAGGAGCATATGTCTTTCATAGTCGTACATGTTAACAAAGAGAGGCTAAATGACTTTACCCATTTACTTTATTATGTTCTTTAAACCCCCCCCCCCCCCCAAACAACTATTCCACTCAAGGTTTTAGGCACTTTTGTCGAAGAACATGCTTTTTGAATATGGGAACCAAAATGGCATACATGGATGTGGTTCATTGAGGGATGGACTGAATAATGGCTGCATCTTTTCGAAGGAATGTATTTGCTGTGAGCTCAGTGTTTCATTCCCTAGGAGCATCAGTTATCATCTGTGAAATGAAATCAAGGTTTGTGGCTGAATCGAGTAACCAGCAAGCTTTCAAAAGGAATCAGCCCGAGGAAGCCACAAATTATCGCCAGATTTTGGTAGTTACACTGTTCCCTATCCTCCATATAACACCTTGGTCCAGAATTTGCCTGCCTTCTATGAAACTCTTCCATGTATAAGATGGGTTACACCCTAGATGAGCTGTGAAGAAAGATCCAGTAGGAAAATATTTTGCTTTTATTGTTCTAGCAATTAGAGATTCAGGATTAAAGAATTGTTATGACTTAAGTTCGTGAGTAAAGCTTAAATCATGCCAAATTTTGGTAATCACACTATTCCCTATCTTCCATATAACACCTTGGTCCAGAATTTGCCTGTCTTTATGAAATTCTTCCATGTATAAGATGGGTTACACCCTAGATGAGCTATGAAGAAAGATCAGATAGGAAAGTATTTTGCTTTTATTGTTCTAGCAGCTAGAGTCAAGATTAGTGAATTGTTATGACTTAAACCTGTGAAGAGAGTTTAACTCAAAAAACTAATCTATTTGGTGAGATAATCTCATGGCTTAAGTACTAAATTGAACTTCTTTATTTACTCAATGTAGGACTCATAACATAACCACCCCTTCGAAAGTCGGAGTCTGCCACGGCCCACTTTGACTGCACACTCTAGGTGCCCACTCAAGATAGCTTTCACTCTGACTCTCATGGTGCAGGTAGCTCTCTCCTTGGTCACTCCTTCCTTGGTCGCTCCTTTCCATGTCGCCCCCTCCGCGTTGGCTAGTTCTTAATAAAAACACTAATTGTTATGACTTAAGCCCATGAGGAGAACTTAACCCAAAAGACTAGTCTATTAGGTGAAAGAACCTTATGACTTAAGTACCACATTGAACTTCCTTATTTACTTAATGTGAGACTCATAACATGATTATCCTCCAATCCTTTTTGGCCAACTTAAAAGCATGAAGGTCTTTGAAGCTTCACCTTCTCGGACAACGCATTTTATCTCACACGCCAACCAATGGCTTTTTCATGAATCTACATTCTCACCCCACCAAAATCTCCCATCATTTACCCAAGATCCTTACACAAAGATATAGGAATTTTGAAACAATTTATAGTATAGGTTGATAGCTTGAGTTATCGTTTTCATTAGTATTCTGATGTAGAACCAGAGGGTGCCCAGAAGGACACGTGGAAGGTGACCTCCTCCTCCTTGTGCTGTTGCGGCCTCCAAGGGTCTTGAACAAAGGGGTTAGGTATCTGCAAAGGGACTCCAACACTCAAGTTAGATCACACACAAAGGGGGGTATACACTGGGAGAATTATGGTTACCTCTTTAGAGTGATGTTTTCTTGATACTTATATTGCCTGCGCAGAGTCTGAGCATTTGTTACCGAGTGCAGGTATGTGGAGATCGTGCCCTGACGGGATAGGGTGTGCCTCCTCCCACGATCGCTCGGGCAGTGCCCTTATGGAAGGTGCCTCCCTCCCACGATCGTCCAGGAAGATCCCTGAAATCTCTGGCCTGTCGCGTTAGTGGTCAACCACTGTAGCAGGTAGTCGTGGTCCTCATACTGTAAATGTCATTACAGGTAGTACAAGGTCATGCACGGACCTATGGAGTGTTGGTTGGGGAGTACGACTAGTACCCATGTATAGACGTACTGCTGAGGGGCGTAATTCGGATATCAGCAGCGTATATGTCGGGTTTGGCCTTTAAGGGCAGTATCCCGGACCACGATCCAGAACAGTTGCCTCTAACTTGGCGCTTAAGTAGCACAATTAAGTGTCAAGATTTTTAGACCAAGGACAGGGATACGTTGCATTGTGAGAATCCTTAGAGGCCAAAGTCCGTAGCCTAGGGGTACCCCCGGGGTTGGCATATACCGCCGTCCCGTAATTCGGGGTTCCTCCTGCCCCCGTGTCTGGTACGCAGGGTCTTTTGTCTTTTTTTGTGCTTTGCAGAAAACGCTGAGTTTCCTTGTGAAACAACTTGTTCTGACTTTATTGGGCATTAAAAGACCCATTAATTTTCTAATATTTCCCAATAACACGCTTCTCCTTCACCCCATCAGAATCGAGGAGCATTTAAGGGTGACTAACCTTATGCGATGGGTACGTTGTTCTCAGACCTAGTAGGAGTGTCTCGCTTCTCCTATAAAAGGGGAGTGTTTTCATCTGGAGTTTGGTCACTTCTTCTGTTGTATTCCTCTGCAACTTCACTTTGAGTGACTTTTTCCTTCATGGCTCTTTTTGCCTTTCATTCATGTCCTGAGAGGGTTCTGCCTATTGCGAGAGCCATATTCTTATTTTTTCCAACATGCTTGAAGTTGTTTTGGCCATTCTGTGGATGTCCTTTCTAAAGGGCGGCTTACTTTCTCAGCGTTTTTACAAAGGGCGGCTTACTTTCCCAGCGTACCCTAGTTGCTTGTTTGATATTTGTTGTCACTGGGGAGGCTTGAGTCGTCGTCTGTGTTGGACGGGGTTCTTCGGAGCTGGGGCGTTCACTCTCCTTGTCCGGGTAAGCAGGAGGAACTACTAAAGTTGCTTTATGCTTTGAAGCACCTTTGGGAGAATCGCGAGACCGGTTAAGACTTCGGTGGAACGATCTCCTTTATGAAAGGTTGCGCCCCGTCCATCGAAAGAGGATGCATCCCAGCCTTTATTGGTGGAGGCAAAGCAGAAGATTTAGCGTCGTGGCTCCTAATGTCGGTTTTGCCGAAGTTCTTCAAAGCCCATCCACTTTTTCAAGAGGGAGCTGTGGTGGTGGCAACAACTCTCCATACCACGGAGAAAATGTGGATACGACATGGCCCGGGATACTTCTGATGTCTTTCTTTTCTTTAAAGTTTTTATGTCTCTATACTTTCTTTTCCCTCTCTTTCTAATGTAAGATGATGTATGGAATGAGAATAAGATTTATAAGTGAAAACTCTTATCTTTGTATCCTCTTTTCTTCTTTTCCTTTTTGTTATTTGAAGTTTTTATGTTCGACCGGGGTGAGTCCAACGCTTACTCCGGGTGGCGCTATTTCTTCTTGTCTACCCGTGGTCTTTCATTATTGGTCGGGGTGAGTCCAACGCTTATTCCGGCGTGACGTCATCATGCCCCTATCTTGGTGCTTTGACTTGAAAGGGCAAAGTGGCAAGGTAGAAATACTTTACCCGGGGTATTTGCCCCGAGGAGGGTTGATTCTGGTTTGGTTGTCGTAGTCCGAATGGTGACTCTGAAACTGAAGGTGTACCACGGTTTTATGTCGTGGTCCTGAGTAAGATCCCGACTTAACCTTTAAAAATCACGCGACGTTTGAATTGCTATGCAACTGCTCTTTTATCTGCACACACATCTTTTCAACTGCTTTTGTAACTGCGAAGGCCACGTGGCACCTTTTTAACAGATGGACGTGCCTAGAGCTTTGTGTGTCATAATGAGCATGTTTTTGGAATTTGGGCATTGAGGACAAAAATGCCCCCTAACCATTTTGGCCTCTATAAGTGGGGGTTAGGGGTTCATTGTTCACTTTCTGCCGTTTCTGAGAGCTTTGTGTTAAAAAGAAGCGATTTGCGAAGGTTTCAGGGTATTTTCCACCCATCTTCAGAACAGTTGTTAGCGTTTTTATTCGAGGTAACTTCTTCTCTCAGTCCCCTTGGTGTTTTTCCTTTCTCTGGTTGCCTTATACTAGTACTGAGTAGTAGGGAAGTCGTGCATTCCTTAATGTGCCTTTGAATTTTTCCTTTTTTCTCTGGGAACTCCATCTTCGTCGCGCTATGTACGGCGGAGGTGTCCTTTTGAAATTTAAAATTTTGGAGGGAAAGGAAGCCGGTACACGGGTTCTTTGTGTCCATGTTTGAATCTTTTGGTTGAATGATTCTGACAACTACTTACCGGCACCTTTTGATGTTCTCAGGGTTTTTACTGCGAAGGGCAAAGGAGAGGCTAGGACCAGAGTGTCTTCTTCTGAAGATCTCACTCTGGATGAGATTGAGCAAATTCGGCTCCGTCGTAGTCTGGGGTTAGTGTACCCATGGGTAGGGGAGGATGTATGGAAACATCACTCCAACTTTTCTTCTGAGGTCGTCCTGAGGCAGTCGATAGATTATATTCACCTGACGGACGAGAAGAAAAAGGATAAGGAGTTCGTGGTTGTATGCCCTGAATGGAACGAGAGGGTGTGCTCCAGTCACGAGGCGGGCTCACATTTCATGTTCCTGTACGAGCCCCTTTTTGTGAAGCTAGGGCTCCGTCTTCCATTCTCTAATTTTCAGATGGCCATCCTCAGCACTCTCCCCAAGGTTCATCAAATCAGAAGAATTGGCTTACCATTCGATCAAGAAATGGTCGTAAGTCCTTTGATGTCTTTCAGGATAGCTTCAAAGGATTTAAGACCAGGTTTTTTAAGATTATGGCGGCCGAGGGATTCCATCCCTTTTTCTTTAATGCTGATGGGGAACCGAAGTTTCCTTTGTATTAGACGCCAGATGCTTGGAGCACTTCTACCGTTCCTTTGGAGAAGGAAAAAGACGGGCTTAACCCGGAGGAGCTTAAGCCAGTTGAGTTCATATCCTGGCACATCGAAAACGGGCATATCAACATTAGAGATGTCCTTGAGACTCCTGGTGATAATCTTCTCTTTGCTTTGTTAGGTGGGAAGTATAGTATGATGGATTACCTTGCGTATGTGGGATTATTTTTTTTTATACTCTCAGTTCCTTGCCTTCTGAATTGTTTGTCTTGTTTTGTTTCAGTGAGCGGTATGGTGTCCGGGCTTTTTGTTGCAGCATTACATGCCTCTAGGGCGAGGAGAAAGGGGACGGGGTCTTCGGGGGGCCCTTCTGCTTCGGCCCCGACACCTCGTGAGGTCGTTGTTGAAGAGGTCTCTGAGGATCCAGGGCCTGCTTAAGATCTTCAATCAAAGAATAGGAAAACTGCTAAGGATTCTTCGGACTGGGGTAAGAGGGTTGCTCCGGATGGCGGTGCAGAAGAGGGCGCTGCTCTCTTACCTATTATTGCGGGGAATCATGACCCCAGACCTTTCATTGATGAGCACTTTATGAGAGGTGAGGTGATGGGGCACATATCCCGGCAGGGATTTGCTCAAACTTTGACCGAGCTACAGGCTTTGGCGCTCCGCGCTACTACCGATGTCCGTTATATCGAGATAACCATTGAGGAACTCGACAGGAAATCTTTGGCTGAACTACAGAGGAAAGATAAGGAGCTTGAAGAGTCCGCACAGAGGCTTAATGCCGCCTTCAAGCTTAATGAAGATGCGTAACTGCAGATTACTAGTTTAGATAGGACATTGGTCGAGGCTGAGCCGGATAAGAAGATGCTTGAATCAGGTAAAGTTAAGGCTGAAGAGGCCAATGCTGCCCTTCGTGATCAAGTGGTTTAGCTGAAGAAAGATGTGGATGAGCTGGACGCGATTTCTAAAAAATCGGAGGAGAGCAATTTCAAAATGCCGTGACCCAGATTCAACACTTCAATCTTGATGTCACCCTAGCCTTGGAACGTCTCAGTGTTGGGAAAGTCTTCCACGACGAGGAGCTTATCTTTGTGCAGGACCTTCCTCAAGTCGATGTCGGGGATGCTTCAGGACCTGCTGAGACTCCGGCAACTGGCAGGGTTGAAGCCTAATTCTTTTTTCTTTTTGCCTTTTGTTATTTTGTGAAGACAATTGCTCTGTTTGGTTGGGGTTTTAAGATTTATGTATCTTTGCTTCTCGTTTGTTTATCTGTATATTTGCTTTTTCGTGTTCCGTTTTGGGTCCAATGCCCCTTATGGTATCTATCGCAACCATGCTATGGACTTAGGAAATTTCTTGATAAAACGTGGGAACCGTGGTCCAAAGTATCCTAACCATGATAATTGGTTAAGTAATATCCCTCTGGACTTAGGTATATAAAAAACACCTTAGTCTATTATCCAGTTACTCGTGATTACGAGTATTTTGGAAATATGGACTTAGGCAAGGATAAACACCTTAGTTCATGCTCCATCGTTTATAATGTTTAAACCTATGGAATCTTTGAATTTAGGTGTAATAAACAACGCCTTAGCTTAGGATTCATCATTCGAAAGGCTTAGTGCTTTTGAATCCTTTTGCCTTAGGCATGCGTTGTTATTTAGACCTTACCCGGGGTCCTCTTGTTAACCATATTGGTTAAACGGGATCCCACTTGGCTTAGGTATAAAGATGGATCTCAGGTCATAAGATCCATTGTACCGCTGACTTTGAAGTAGTTGATGCCAGGTATCGAGGTCGGGTGTTGGCCCTGTAGTTTGCTACCCCAACTTTGGTGTGCTACACCTCTTAACCTGGGCTTTTTGTTTCTTATCGAAAAAATAGCATCTAAGTAACTCTTTTTCATTGATAAGTGTTAAGGGACGAAGGTCTGTACAAAGTCGAATAAGGACAGATCAAACATTAGTTTTTACTAAAAGACTAGGCCGTTATAAGCGTCTAGCTATAGTATTTCCTAAGTTTATCTGCATTCCAATAGTTCTTGATCGTGCCCCATGCTAGAGTTTTCAGCGTGTAGGCTCATTTACCGGTGCTGATGACGATACGGTAGGGACCTTCCCAGTTAGGGGCTAATTTCCCTTGGGAGGTTTTTTTCCCTCCTATGTCCGCTCTCCGGAGGACCAGATCTCCTGGTTGGAAATGCCTTGGTACCATCTTTTTATTGTATCTGGCCATCGTCCTTTGTTTGAGGGCGGTATCTGATGGAATTTAATTATAATTAAAAGTTTCAACCCAAGTGTAGGTTGTCTCAAGTAATAAATTCTCGGGAGTCCGAGATCGATCCACAGCGAATTGATGAAGAAAAATATATTGATTTGAGGTAAAAAGAAGATTTGTCACAAAATTAAAGATGATATAAGTTGTTCACAAATAGAAACGATTTGCTTGGATTAGGAGATCCACTTTTGATAATAAATTAAAGATAAGATTATTTCTTTTTATAACTCAATTGAAATCATGCATAATGAAGATTCCAATCGGAAGATTTAACATTCAAAGTTCAATCATGTAATTATATTATTGTTCCAATAATTATCTACTAATACTTGTAAATCGTCAAAAGCATCCACTATGCCAATCATATTGTCTGCAATGGATCAAGATATTCATTATACAAAAAGAGTTTCTAAATTAATTGGAAACAACATATAATACATATAAAAGTCACATAAAAATATATCATTTAAAGCACAAGAAAGAAATAAATTTAACCTCAATTTATTATTAAAAGCTTCACTCCTTCATCTAAGCAAGATGAAGATTAATTACACATGAGAAAGAAGAAAAGAAAAAGAAAAGAAAAAGGAAAAGAAAAGAGAGAGAACTGGAACGCTGCGCATGAAATCCTCCTCCGGATTCTAAATTTCATCTTCAATTTCAGAATGCCTATTTATAGGCAAATTTAGTTACTGTGCATGTGCACAGTAACCAAATTTAAACGTAAGCGCTTACGTTTCCTTTTTTAAAAAAAATAATAATAATACTTGAGTAAACGCGTACAACTGAGTCTCTTGTTTTCTTCATTTTTGAGAAAAATGATCTTCATGAAAGTTGTAGGCATGCATATTTGCTTTAAAATGGCTTTGGTCTGAGTCCAGAATCATGCCTAAAACTCAAGATATGATCCAATTATTGCAGAGTATTTAAGCCTGGTTTTAACTCATCTATTTTGACTTCAAAGCCCAATATCATCCATTAGACCTCAGAATCTGACAAAGTGTTCAACATGAAAGTTGTAGGGAATTATCTTAGCTTTCCTACAAGACTAAAATCACATCAAACATATATTTACAACTCAAATTCTAGCTAGTTTACTAAATATTGCCAAAGAGATAATTAAGGTTAATTTATGCAATAATTTGTTTAATGATCCAATTCAGCTTAATATAATAAAATGTGTCAAAATCAACTTAATTAAGCTTAATTGAACCTTAAGAAGCCTAGTGAGAGGATTATAAAATGTATAAAATATAGTGTTATCAAATTCCCCCACACTTAACTTTTGCACTCCTGGGCAAAACATAAAAGACAAAAACCAAAGAAAAAACGCACAGACTCAAAACTAAAAACTTTAAAGGATTTAATGACTCAAGAAGAGCAACCAAACATTCAAGGGATCAAAACAGTCATGAGGTAACATATCTTCACATTTCAAACCAACAAGCAAAGAAACTTCAATTGAAAAGAATGAATCAAGAATGATAGATCCTCACAGAAGTCACTCTCAATCTCTCAAGTGTTAAAAAAGGTAAGTGTTTCACTCTATTAAACCCATGAACAATTGTACTACCATAAGCTTGCTTATCTTCTACTTCTCCACTACTCAGGACACACGTATACACAAATCATGAGGACTTTATTCAAGGTTGTAATGAGGCTATGGTAAAGGAGAGGGGATTAATATGAATATAAGAAGTTAAAAACCAAAGAGAATAAAAAAACATGTGAGTTGAGTTCAATTAACAAGCATGAAAGTTCATCCCAATTCTAATGCATATTCCCTTTATATATTTTTCTTTTTCCTTTTTACCTTGTTGGCCCTTCTTTACACATTTGATTTTTTTTTTTCAATTAGGCACTCTTTCTTTTTTCAACAACCATTTTGTACACACACCCCCACACTTGTTCAAGAACTCATTCATTAACAAAGCTAATGTTCTCTTATTCCCTAAGGTCAAGTAAAAACATGATCTTTCATTTAAGGCACATAATGAGCTAGAAACAAGGAATGGTCAAATAAGCTCAAAGGGGTTAAGCAAAGGAAAATATACAAGGTTGGCAGGAATCAGAGAATTTTTAAAAAGTCATAAGAGTGCTTGATATCATATTGAAATAATATAGTACTGAGCAAGGCTGGCTATTTGGTTAAAGTAGCTATTTTAAGAAAAATGCCTCAATCATATTTATATATGCATGTAAAAATATAGCTTCAAAAAGAATCAAAGCAAGTTCTAGAGTAACAATTCCATGAGAAAAAATCACACAAGAAATAAGAGAATGGTACAGATGTTCAATCCATTCATCGATAGGCTCAAAATCTAACAAAGCATAATTCTATCATTCTCAATCCATCAATTCAACATCCATAACTAAGCATGTGAAATTTAAGACAGAAGATAATTTAATCAATCTTGGTATGATCCCAGAATTTCAATTGCTTAAAAGGATGTGAAAGTGTATTCACTTGAATTTTACAAAAGAAATCAAAAGATAAAAACTTTGTTACTTCCACAAATCAATACTAATTAATTAATTACCTAAAAACTCCTTACTCTGTCATCTCTAACTAGTTTAGCTATTAGTAAATACGACAAACATAAACACACTTAAAAATTTATTTCCAAGCATTTTTAAACAATTTTTTTAAATAAATTTTTTTTTACACACACAATAATTCTTCTCCCCAACTAGATCACAACATTGTCCTCAATGTTAAAACATAGAAAGATAAAGGAAAGAAGATAATACCTGTTACTGCAATTACTGAAAAGAGAAACCCCACACAAATATAAATAGAAACAAAGTACGACCAAAGATTGAAATTATTTAAACAGATGGAGTGTCTTGACTGACTTTCTTTTCTTACTGCTTCTCGCAACATTTCCTTCGGACCACTTCTTGCTTTTTTTTTTTAAGTTGTTAGAAATCTGATGAAAGATGAGTGTATACTCACTTGAGATTGGGATGGAGGTAGTCAGCTCTTTCGACTTTATGCCAAAGCATTATTGACCAGTATTAGACCCATTCAAGACCAGCGCAACATAGGGCTCCCAAAAGGGACAAGTGGCTATAATATGACTGGTTGCCTCACATGTGGGATTCAATCTACCTTCTTTGTTTTTCAATTAAGAAGGCTGGATCAAGATGCATGCATTTCCCCATTCACGTTGTGTGTTACCAAAGCCAAACCCAAGATGTATACATTTTTTTTTCATTCATTTTTTTTTGTTGGCCGACACTATTTACATCCCCATACAAAGGCTCCGAAATCTGGGAGGCACTTAAGCCGACTCAATGAAAAATACAAACGAAATACTAAAAACTTACCTTAGCTTTGGTAGACATGATCTTCTACCAAAGTCTCGACTACATCTGGATCTTTTAACTCAAGTTATGGCTTCAACTGCTGACCATTTACCTTCCTCCAATTTAATTTCATGAGAATAGACTAGGGAAAGACCACATTTTTTATCAAGAAAACTCCAACCTTTATTAAACAACTTCTTAAACTTTGGATGTCATCCCTGAGTGTCATGATCCTGAGTTAAATAAAAGTTAGTACAATGATCAAATACATTAGATAGATTACTAATAAAATTAAACTCAGAATTAACAATAAGATTCTCAAGGGGATCAAAATCAAAGGTTGTAGAAAGTCTCTTCTCCACGATTGAGTCAATCATGTATGTTTGGTGACCCTTGTCATTATTTTCTGGCTTAACAGGATTCTTTGTTACCTCAGGTTCCTTAGGTAGTTTGACATCACTACTATCTTGATTCTTTTTCACATCTTCTAGCTCATTCACACTCAAGGAGTTCACCATTCCGGACACTTGGCTCTTTATCTCCTTGCTTTCTTCAACAACCTTTCCATTCCTAAGAGTTTTCACTGACTTGACTTGATCTATTTGTTTACTTTCAGAACAACTCTCATTTAGACAGTACTGACCTTTGGGATTTAGTTGAGGTTGAGAAGAAAATTTTTCTTTCTCGTGAATGGTGAGTGCAGAAGCAAGTTTAGCAAGAGTGTCTTTTATGTCAATCATGGTTTGAGTGGTTTATTTATTGATGACATCTTGCTTTTCTATGAATGCATTCAATATTCCTTCAAGATTTTTCCTATATGGTAGGACATAAGGTGCATATCCTTGAGAATTTTGAGAATCCTGTTGTTCATGAGGAGGTGGTGGTTGCATAAATTGTGTTTGATTATTATTTCTCCAACTGAAGTTCGGGTGATTTCTCCATCCTGGATTGTAAGAATTTGAAAAAGAAGAGGTTAATGGCTTTTTAAAATTGTTCATTGCATTTACTTGCTCATGCACAACTTCTTTAAAAACAGGAATATTAGAACATTCATTTGTTAAGTGTCCTAATTCATCACAAATACCACAAATTTTTTCATTTTGCATAGATTTGATTTCTTTTACTTTCACTAATTCCATTGCTTCAATTTTTCTAGCCAAGCTGGCAATCATAGCATTTAGATCTTCTTCTGGTCTAAGATTATTTTTTTCTTTATTAGCATTTGCAAGGTTAGATCTAATTAAATTTCTAGAAATATTAGTATCATGCCAAGTTGAGAATTTTCAGCCAACTGGTCTAAATAATCTAAAGCTTCATCAGGTTCTTTATTAAGAAACTCACCATTACACATTGTTTCCATAAATTGTTTCGTTTCAAGTGTTAAACTTTCATAAAAGAAGCATATAGTCCGCCATTTTTCAAAACCATGATGTGGGCAAGAATTTAACAAATCTTTAAAACGTTCCCAACTTTGAAAATACGCTTTATTTGAATTTTGGGAAAAATTTTGGATTTGTCTTTTTAAAAGCATTGGTTTTATGTGTTGGAAAAAATTTCTTTAAAAACTCACCTTGCATTTCTTGTCATGTTTCAATTGATCTTGGTTTCAAAGTGTTAAACTAAGTTTTTGCTTTATCTTTTAAAAAAAATAATAATTTAAGCATAACAATCTCTTCAGTGTAATTTTTATCATTGAAAGCAATACAGACTTCCTCAAATTCTTTTAGATGAAAATATGGACTTTCAGATTCTAAACCATAGAAATTTGGAAGTAAAGAAATCATGCCTGGCTGAAATCTAAAATTGTTAGCATTAGTTGGGAAGACAAAACATGATGGACTAGAATTTCGAGGTGGATGCAAATATGCACGCATAGTTTGCAATGGTTGATTTTCATGTTCATCATGTACACTTTCATTTTCAGCTATTGGTGGCTGATTTTCATCCATTATGTCAATTGTGTGTGATTGTGATTCAATCGAATCAATATATAAAGTACTAGGATTAATTTTCACTAAACGACCAGAATTTGAATCACGATACCAAATAAATATAAATAAGTGACATAAAATAAAATAAAAGTAATGTCATGTTGGCGGTATAAACTATCCATTAAATATTAACAAGGGTGTGGTATAAACTAACCACCCAAATATATATATAATAATAATAATAATAATAATAATAATAATAATAATAATAATAATAAATAAATAATAATAAGTTAAATAACTGATAAAATAAAAAAGTTAGATAGTTAAAGAATTAATAATATATAGAAAATAAAATGCAGGAAATAAAGTGCAAAAAATAAAATACGAAAAATAAAATGTAGAAAGTAAAGTGCAGAAAAGTAAATTTTAAAATATGAAAACCTGAGTGGTGTTGAGCCCCACAGAGCCGGAAAAAGAAGAGAAGAAGAAAAAGATTATTTCATTAAGTTAGATTGTGAAAAAATAAATGACGAATTTAAAAGTTAGATTAGAAAATAAATGACAAAATTTAAAAATTAGAAAGTTAGTAAGCGTAAAGCGTAAATAATAATAATAATAATAATAATAATAATAGAAAGCGTAAATAAAAAAAATGTTTACAATGATAGGGTAATAAACCAACCACCAAATAAAAACAAAAAATACAAAAAATAAATTACGGAAAGTAAAAGGGAGAGTTACCCCATTGAGTTAGTGCGTAAAAATAAAAGAGAGAATTAACCCCAATTTGTACAAGAAAATAAAAGGGAGAATTACCCCACTGAGTTAATATATACAAAAGATTAATAATTTTTTATTACTTTTAAATGTTTTACTATTCATTTACTATTCACTATTCACTATTTATGTTACTATTCATATTACTATTCATACTATTCACAAAATACTAGTTATTGTGTTAGTAAATAGATAAATAAAAATGAAAAGAGCAGAGGAGGAATATACTTGATAGTGAAGTTTACTTACAGAAAGAGAACCTCAATATATTAGAATTTCAAATCAAGTCCCCAGCAACGGCGCCAAAAACTTGATGGGATTTAATTATAATTAAAAGTTTCAACCCAAGTGTAGGTTGTCTCAAGTAATAAATTCTCGGGAGTCCGAGATCGATCCACAGGGAATTGATGAAGAAAAATATATTGATTTGAGGTAAAAAGAAGATTTGTCACAAAATTAAAGATGATATAAGTTGTTCACAAATAGAAAAGATTTACTTGGATTAGGAGATCCACTTTTGATAATAAATTAAAGATAAGATTATTTCTTTTTATAACTCAATTGAAATCATGCATAATGAAGATTCCAATCGGAAGATTTAACATTCAAAGTTCAATCATGTAATTATATTATAGTTCCAATAATTATCTACTAATACTTATAAATCGTCAAAAGCATCTACTGTGTCAATCCTATTGTCTACAATAAATCAAGATATTCATTATACAAGAAGAGTTTCTAAATTAATTGGAAACAACATATAATACATATAAAAGTCACATAAAAATATATCATTTAAAGCACAAGAAAGAAATAAATCTAACCTCAATTTATTATTAAAAGCTTCACTCCTTCACTCAAGCAAGATGAAGATTAATTACACATGAGAAAGAAGAAAAGAAAAAGAAAAGAAAAAGGAAAAGAAAAGAGAGAGAACTGGAACGCTGCGCACGAAATCCTCCTCCGGATTCTGAATTTCATCTTCAATTTCAGAATGCCTATTTATAGGCAAATTTGGTTACTATGCATGTGCACAGTAACCAAATTTAAACGTAAGCGCTTACGTTTCCTTTTTTTAAAAAAAATAATAATAATACTTGAGTAAACGTGTACAACTGAGTCTCTTGTTTTCTTCATTTTTGAGAAAAATGGTCTTCATGAAAGTTGTAGGCCTGGATATTTGCTTGAAAATGGTTTTGGTCTGAGTCCAAAATCATGCCTAAAACTCAAGACATGATCCAATTATTGTAGAGTATTTAGGCCCGGTTTCAACTCCTCTATTTTAACTTCAAAGCCCAATATCATCCATTAGACCTCAGAATCTGACAAAGTGTTCAACATGAAAGTTGTAGGGAATTATCTTAGCTTTCCTACAAGACCAAAATTACATCAAACAGATATTTATAACTCAAATTCTAGCCACTTTAATAAATATTGCCAAAGAGATAATTAAGGTTAATTTATGCAATAATTTGTTTAATGATCCAATTCAGCTTAATATCATAAAATGTGTCAAAACCAACTTAATTAAGCTTAATTGAACCTTAAGAAGCCTAGTGAGAGGATTATAAAATGTATAAAATATAGTGTTATTAGTATCACGTTTGTGGGTCACGCGTCTCCTTTCTTCTAATAGGTCCAGGTCATCTCTGATTAATCTAGGGTTACTGTCAGGCAAAAATTGTTGATGATGCCAACTTTGTTCTCTTATCTCCACCGGGATCATTACTTCGCTTCCATATGTGAGTTTAAATAGGGTTTCACCCGTGGTAGAATGAGGAGTAGTCCTGTAAGCCCAGAGGATGTAGTCGAGTTGTTCAGCCTAATTTCCTTTAGCTTCATCCAATTTTCTTTTGATTCTCCGGACAATAACTCGGTTGACGATCTCTGCCTGTCCGTTTGTTTTGGGATTTTCTACAGCGTTACAGTGATGTTTTATTTTTAGTCCGGCCAGTAGTTTTTTGAATCCCTTATCTTTGAACTGAGTTCCGTTGTCTGTTACTAAGGACTCTGGAATCCTAAAGCTGGTGATGATATGACACCAAGTGAATTTTTGGATTCAGGCTGTAGTGATTGTGGCTAAGGATTCTACCTCAATCCACTTCGTGAAATAGTCTACCGCTATCACCAGATATTTTAGCTGGCCTGGGGCTTAGAGGAATGGGCCCAAGATGTCCATACCCCATCTATAGAATGGTCAGGGTACAGACATTGTTGATAGCTCTTCTGAGAGGGCATTGTAGTGGTCTGAATGGCGCTTGCACTTGTCATAAATCCAGATATGTGTATGGGAATCAACTTCCATTGTTGGCCAGTAGTACCCCGCCCCTAGTGCTTTGAGAGCTAGTGCTTTGCCTCCTAAGTGGTGTCCGCAACTTCCTTCATGAACCTCAGCTAGAACGTATTCTGCTTCTTTTAGGGTGAGGCATTTGAGAAGGGGAGAAGATAAGCCACGTCGGTATAAACGACCGTCGTAGATGGTGTACCTTACTACTGTCTTAATTAGCTTTAAGGCTTCTTTGTGGTCTGAAGGCACTATTCCAGACTGTAAGTATTCCCTGATAGGAGTGATCTAAGATGTCTCTTCTTCTTCTACCTGAAAGATGACATTATCTGTGATGGAAGGCTGAGGAAGGGTTTGTTGGATCACTGATTGTTGTTGCCAGGGCTTTTGGTTCTGGAAAGTTTAGACAAAAGGTCAACTCTGGAGTTTTGCTCTCTTGGAATGTGCACAATCTTTGTTTCTTCGAAGCCTTTGAGGAGTTCTTGGACTTTGACTAAGCATCTTTGCAAGAGGGGCTCTTTGGCTTGATATTCACCTCGGATTTGGGAGGTTGCTAAATGTGAATCGCTACAAAGCGTGATCCTAGTTGCTCCCATGTCTTTTGCCATGGTTATTCTGGCAATGCATGCTTCATACTCAGCTTGGTTGTTCGAGGTAGGGAACTCGAACTTTAAGGAATGCTCCAGTGTCAATCCTTTTGAATTCTCCAGAATTACTCCGGCTCCGCTTCCCTTGGGGTTCGAGGATCCGTCAACAAAGATAGTCCAAGAGATTCTTTATAGGATCCTTAGGTCAAAAGTAAGTTCTACCAGGAAGTTAGACAACGCCTGACCTTTTATTGCGTGCCGTGGTTCGTAGGTGATTCCGAACTCATAGAGTTCGATTGACCAAGTAAACATTCTTCCTGCCAAATCTGGTTTGTACAGCACTTGGCGAATGGGTTGGTCCGTCCTTACTACGACGAGGTAGCATTGGAAGTACTGTCGTAGTTTTCTTGCCGTGGTGATCAGGGCAAAAGCAACCTTCTCAACCTTCTGATATCGAAGTTCTGGTCCTTGAAGCACTTTGCTCACGAAGTAGATTAGTTTTTAACCCTCGTCCATGTCCCAAATTGGCACAAAGCTTATAGCTTCTTCGTGGACTGAGAGGTACAAGAAGAGTGTTTCTCCGTTGTTCGGTCTTGACAAGATTGGGGGAGAGGACAAGAGCTTTTTAAAAGATGAAAATGTATCCTCGCACTCTGGGGTCCATTCAAAATTTTTTCCCTTTTTGAGTAGTTTGAAGAGGGGGAGAGACTTATGGGCTGCTTTGGAGAGGAACCGTTTGAGGGCTGTTATCCTTCCTGTCAGTTATTGCATTTCCTTGACACACTAGGGACTCCTCATGTCGAGGACAGCCTGGCATTTGCTAGGATTGACTTCAATTCCGTGGTGGGTTAGCATGAATCCTAAGAATTTATCGGCGTGAACCCCGAAGGTGCATTTCTCTGGGTTCAGCCTCATATTGTGCTCCCGAACTTGTGCGAAAACTTTCTCAAGGTCTATGGTATGTGATCTGCCCTGTGGGGTTTTTACTATCATATCATCGACGTAAACTTCTAGCATGTTTCTCACTTAGTTCTTAAAAACTTTGTTCATTATTCTTTGATAGGTGGCTCATGTATTTTTCAGTCCGAAGGGCATAACCCTATAGCAGTAACTCGCCCTTCCAGTGATGAAGGCAGTTTTATCTTCATCTCCAGGATACATTGGAATCTGGTTATATCTGGAGTAGGCATCCATGAACGATAGCCATTTGAAGCCCGAAGAGCTGTTAACCAATTGGTCCACATTGGGAAATGGATACGGATCTTTTGGGCAGGCTTTGTTCAAATCTGTGTAATCCATGCACATTCTCCACTTTCCATTGGGTTTTTTCACTAGGACCACGTTGGATAGCCACGTGGTATAAGCAATTTCCCTAATGAACCCGCAACTTAGCAATTCTTTTACCTGCTCCTCGATGACCTGTTACCTTTCAGGGTCAACCTTCCTCTTTTTCTGAGCAACCGACTTCATATCTTTGCTAATGGACAAACGGTGGCAGATGAAGGAAGGGTCGAGTCCAGGCATATCGGACGACGTCCAGGAAAACAAGTCTTTATTTTTCAACAATAGCCTAATTAAGTGTTATTTTTCGTCATCTTTCAACTGAGCTCCGATCTTGGTAATCTGGCCTGGCCTGGCTCCAAGTTGGAGAGGCTGTAGTTCACCCTCTGGCTGAGGTCTGATGCAGCGAAGTTCTTCTCTAGCATCCAACTCGGTCATCAGTATGTTGACCTGATCCAGGATCGGGCCAGATTTAACAGACTTTCTTCTTTCTGAGGCCCTGCAGATTTTCAAACTTTCGTTGTAGCATTTCTTGGCGGCAACTTGGTCGCCCTTGACAGTGACCACCTTGTTGTGCTTATTGGGGAATTTCATGACAAGGTGGGTGGTGGATACCACGGCGCCAAAGGCATTTAGGGAAGGACGACCAAGGATGATGTTGTAAGTCGAAGGGCAGTCTACGACCAGGAACTTCACCTTGACTATTCTGAAAAGCTTGGAGGAACCTAGGGTCAGATGAGTTTCGTAGTACCCAACCGAGGTGATCTTCTCACCCATGAACCCCGTGAGTTCCCCTTCGTGAGGGGTCAAATCCGACCGCGGGAGTTCTAGCTTCTGGTAGAGGTCGAGGAACATAATGTCTGCCGAGCTTCCTTGATCCACGAAAATTCAACGGACTTCGACATTGGAAATGACCCTAGAAATGATGAGGGGATCGTCATGGTCCGGGATGATTCTGTCATAGTCCTCATTCGAAAAGGTAATGTATGGCGTCTTTCTTTCCGTGGTGTTGGATTTAGATTCAGAATGGGAGACGCTGAACATCACCATTCTTAATGCTTTCTTTCATGCTCCGTTTGACAACCCTCCTCCAGCGAATCCTCCCGCAATGGTATTGATCATCCTGTTTGGTTCTAGGTGACGATCATCATTGTCATTGGGTGAAGGGTCCATATTCCTTCTGTGCTGGTCATTGTCATTTCGGCGGGGTGGTGTCCAAGATCTTCTCCTCGGACTTCGGTTTCTCCTAGTTCGGGGAGGAAACGAACTCCGTCCCTTATCCTCTCTGTGCGTACTGCGATGTTCATCATTTTGAGCATGGAGGACGTATTACTATAACTGTCCGGCCTTGATCAAGAACTCAATGGCGTCACGCAGTTGATAGCAATCTTCAGTGTCGTGCCCATAGCCTTTATGCCACGCACAGTACTTTGAGTGGTCTTTTTGTTTGTGCTTTTTAATGAGGGCGGTCTCTGAATATTTTGGAACTCGATCTGCATCACCTCTCTCAAGATCGTCTCTCGTGGGACGTTTAGGGGGGTATAATAAGAAAACCTTCTTCGTGGTGGACTACCTTTGGGACGTCGGGACTGTGAGGAATCGTGATTAGGCTTTTGACGAGCGCACTTATCTTTATCCCATCTCCTCTGGTCCTCTGTTACCTCCTCCAAGTTGACATACTTTTGGGAACGTCTCTGGAATTCGCCCAAGTTCTCGGGCTTTTTCTTTACGAGGGACACAAAGAACTCGGACCCCACACGAAGACCACTTCTGGCATAGTGAAGGGTGATCTTATCATCAAAGCTTTCTACGTTGATACATGTCGCTATGAACCGTCTTACGTAATCGCGGAGGAGCTCATCTCGCCCCTGTCGGATCTTGGCCGGGGATTCGATGGACTTGGGCTGCTCCTTACTGGTGGTGTATTGGAGCAGGAACCATTGTTTTAGGTCTAACCAGTCAACCACGGATTTACGTGATAGACCGGAGAACCATTTAAGGGCTCCATTTTTTAGGGAAAGAGGGAAAGTACGGCATAAGAGCTCCATGGATCCGCCATAGAAGCACATAGATTGCTCAAAGGCATTTATGTGTTCCTGGGGGTCCGTGGTTCCATCATAAATCTCCAGGTTAGCGGGGAACTTGAAGTTCCTTGGGACTCGATACTCCATCAGTTGGTCAGAGAAGGGGTGTTCTTGGATGTCGCGGTTTGAGTTGTTGTTCCCAACGTTGGATACCGTGGCTTCAGCATGACCTCTCTTTTGGTTGTTCTCCCTGTTATGTCCTCCGTCAATATGGTTTGACCTAGGCTGGTTTTCATGCATGGCTCTCTGCATGTTTTCCAACCTTTGATATTGCTCATTCAACATGGCCATGTGTTGTTGCAGCATGTCCTAAAATTGACGTTGGGACATATAGGACTGGCTCCCATGCTTGGAGTGAGACACTCGGTTGTCAACATCGCCGTTTGGCGTTCCCAAGCGTTGACGTACTGGGATTCTGTGTTTTTGGATGTTGGGATTTCCCCCTTGGCCTTGAGTTCCAAGTATATCCCTTACCGAGATCCTGCATGAGGGGTTGGGACTCTCGTCTGAAATCGAGGCAGAATGTCCCTCGCACTGGTACTCCGCGTTGGGTGCCTGGTTTCTCATGGCAGAGGTTCCGTTGGTAGGTGGTGAGATAGAGTGAGGGGGATGTTGCGTAGCAAAAGCCTGCCTATGGTTAGCAGAAGTTTGCGCAACGTCCCTCCTTAAGTTTTGTTTCGTGTTCACCATGATTGGATGGGATTAGAAGTTTGCGGTATTTCCCACAGATAGCGTCAATGTTCTGATGTAGAACCAGAGGGTGACCGGAAGGACACGTAGATGGTGGTCTCCTCCTCCTTGTGCGGTTGCGGCCTCTGAGGGTCTTGAATAGGGGAGTTGGTATCTGCAAAGGGACTCCAACGCTCAAGTTAGATTAGACACAAAGGGGGTATACACTGGGAGAATTATGGTTACCTCTCTAGAGTGGTGTTTTCCTTATACTTATATTGCCTGCGTAGAGTCTTTGAGCATTTGTTACCAAGTGCAGGTATGTGGAGATCGTGGCCTGACGAGAGAGGGTGTGTCTCCTCCCACGATCGCTCGGGCAGAGCCCTGACGAAATGTGCCTTCCTCCCACGATCGTCCAGGTAGATCCCTAAAATCTCGGGCCTGTCGCATTAGTGGCCAACCAGTATAGCAGGTAGTCATGGTTCCCACACTGTAAAGGTCACTACAAGGTCATGCACGGACCTATGGAGTGTTGGTTGGGGAGTACGACTAGTACCTGTGTATAGACGTACTGCTAAAGGGCGTAATCTGGATATCGGCGGCGTATATGCCGGGTTTGGCCTTTAAGGGCAGTATCCCGGACCACGATACAGAACAGTTAGAATATCTTTCCCCCACTAACAACAATATTTCTTCTAACCTTTATTTGTTTCCATACCATGTCCTTCATTGATTGAATGGAGTGGTTTTTTGAATGGCCAACCATAGTGGGGAGTCCAAAGTATTTTTTAAAAAGCGCCCTTGAAGAAAATTATATAAGCCAAGGATAAGATCTTTAGTCTCTCTTGGAACATTGGGACTAAATAGTATAGAAGACTTGTCAAGATTAATACATTGACCAGATGTATTGCCATAAAGTTCAAGAATATCAAGAATAACAACAATATCATCACTAAAAGCTCTAGAAAAAATTATGCTATCGTCTACAAAGAATAAGTGTCAAATCATGAGTGTTGACTTGCAAATTCTCAATATATAGAGAAAGCCCACCTAGCCTGGGCTTGAGGGAGGAGAGTAGACAAGGCCTTAGCATATAAAACAAATATATAGGGGGAGAAAGGGTCTTTGCTGCTGGAAAGTAGATCCTGTAACATCCTAAAACTACCACTGTATATATATCATCAATATATATTCAGACAAGTAGTATCAGGATATAGTCACTTCTAAATCTAAGTGTGAATATCAACCTGTATGAAAACTATCAGTGTATAATTATATAGAGCCTTTTCTAGCAATAAAGAGAACAAGATAATTTTACATAATTGAAAACTTACTCATTACTACGAAATTACAAAATATGTCTGAGATATACAAAATAACTATAACAAGCCATAAGAGTATAAATACATCACTAGCAAACTAAATACATTAATAACATATGTACAAAACAGCTAACTAAGTCTTCATCATCTTTCTTTGCTCTTGCCAAGCTCATTTGTTAGATTTATCATGGAAACATATAAGTGAGGTGAGAATGAAAATTCTCAGTAGTAATTTTAAAAACATAGCATCATCATAAATGCAACTACTTTAGAAAAAAAAAACTAGTTCATATATGTAAGAAAAATAATTGAAAAGGTGGCACAAGCCAAAAATTTAGTCATTTCCCTTCCTGAAGCAGATAATCAATTTAATTTAAATAAAATAACTTCGGTCAATTATATAACATCACGATTTAAATTAGAACATTTAACTATCATTAAATAGGTGGCTATTAATCTTCCATACCCTTTTTACACAAAATAAGACAATTACCCATATAATTGTCAAATTATGCAGTACATGATTATACAAAGTATGATGTTGCATGAATATGCCTAAGATGTGCCCTAAGATGCTTGTAATATGATTTTTCAAAATAATTTTATTTTAGTAAAGCACATGTTATTTGACTATTTTCAAAAAGTCCTTTCGTTCCAAAAATCCCTATTGTTCCTTGTATTATTTTTTGAGAAGACATGACGCCATTTTGTTCCTTGCACTATCTAACATTTGTAACTTTAACACTTGGAGCCTTTTTTGTTCAAGTCATAGATTTACAATATATGGAAACATCAAATAACAAATTTGAAAATCAAAATATGCATAGACATGTTAAATCCATGCTTGATCAAGTGTATACTATGATATTTCTCATTGTTACATCATAACATAGCTCAAAGCCTCAATTTTCATCAACATAAAATATTAAGCATTTAGGAGTTTTGCTCATCACTCCAACATTAACACATCATAATATATAATTTAAGCCATAACCTTATATATTATATAGCAAGAATACACTTAAACTAAGCTTATATATATATATATATATATATATAGAGGGGATCTGCTTACACCAAAGTAAGTTTTTTTGATTTACATTTATTTTCAACCGTTAAATCTACTTTCATCTAATGGTTACTTTTAGTAAAATAATCTCAATCATTAGATGAAAGTGAATCTAACAGCTTAAAAATGAGTGTAAGTAAAAAGAGATTTACACTAAGTATAAATTAATCCTCCCTCATATATATATATATATATATATATATATATATATATATATATATATATATATATATATATATATAAAGTTGAAACCCACGCAATTGCTTACCTTAGGCCAGAGGTAGCCAAAAAAAAAAAATAGCGCACTATAGAGAGTTGGCATACCATCTTTCAATGTGTCATAATACTTTTAAAATTTGGCCAATTCCATTCTTTTCTTAGAGAAGTAAAGCAATCAACAACATCTAGATTAATGCCGTGACTCTCACTTATTGTGGATAAGTACCGTAGCTCATCTTTATTTTGTACTATGGCCTCACGTTCTCTACAAGAGTTTCTCACAAATCAAAATATCAAGGACGACTCACAATATAGAATGCCGTAGCTCCTCCTGTAGAGTCTGAATTTTTCCAGATTCAACGCCCATAATACCCATTCAAATATCATTTAATCCATTCAAACAAAGCTTACATATTTCCAACCATAATAAGCACTTAAATTATTGATACCTTCAATTATTAGCCACACCTAACTGTTCTTGGACAGAAATTGTGATAATTACAGGAAAAAAAAGAAATGCAAAGTTGTTGCAAAGACAAGGATGAGAATCCCCATCATAATGCCAACATCAATGGAGAGTTGTTGAGTATTAAAGAGTTATAATTGCAACAAATTAAACCAGCAATCAATCAGATTCTAACCTAACAAAATAAGGAAACTTTGTCTATGTCTAAGATATGTCAATCTCAAATTATGCAGAGCCATTGTACTCTATCTGCTATATATTTCTTTTACACCTTTTGTATTTTTCAGTGTTCACATTTCTAATAAAATTACTCCATCCATCTCTTTCTCCTTTTTTTCTTCTTGGTATCAAGAGCTTCTGTGAACACCTACCTGCAACTATGACTTCTCTATCCCTCAATGTCGGCAATTTCATCACTCTAAGACTCAACCTTACAAACTACCCATTGTGCGCGTGAACAAGCTTTAGCCCTTGCAGAAAGCCAAGACCTAGTTGGTCACCGGACAAATGAAGACTCAGCCCCAACTCAATACACCACTCCAGATCCCAACAACACCACAAACTCAAAACAATTTGTCCCAAAATTAACCGACGAATTCGTCGCATGGTGCAAGTCAGATCGTCTTCTTCAAGGGTGGATAATTGGAACACTCTCTGAGGAGACACTTGGTCTCGTTGTTGGCTTAGACACTGCCCATGCTGTTTGGGCCGCACCCAAAGATGCATATGCAGAAGATTCACAAGAACGTGAATTCACACTCCGTCAACAAATCACATACCTCTGCAAGGAAAAGGATCAAACTATTGGCGAACACATTCGCATTTTCAAAGGCCTATGCGACAACCTTGCTGCAATTGGGAAACCTGTCCCAGACAAAGAACAAGTATTCTATCTCCTCACAAGCCTTGGTCCTGAATATGAAACATTCACAGCAACCATGCTAAAACCTCCAAGGCCATCATACTCTGAGCTAATCTCACAACTCCAGAGCCTTGATTAGCGGCGCAATTGGTTTTCCAGCCGTACCAATGTGCAAAACCCTTTTGCTCCTCAAATGGCCTTCTATGGCCAACAACAATGATCTTATCAATTTTCCTCTCGACATCGTGGGGATTCTCAAGCCTTCACATCAACAGGGAGAGGGTTTCAGGCTCAACAACCTAGTAACCAAAATAAAAACCACTCCACTTTTGACCACCTAGTAGAGACGTCCTTCGCCATAGGGAGAGCATCGTATGACTCCAGCAGAACGAGAGCTCTATCGAAATAAAAAATGTCAATATTGTGGCATGGTGGGTCATATAGCAAAGATATGTTGGTGGGTGCCCAAGAAACCAACACAATCTGATGATATACCACAAGCACTTGCAGCACTCACCTTGGACGACACCATTGCTGAAATAGAATGGACCTCAGACAATACTCAGGTACATATTCTGTGCTTAATGGTGATGGTTCTTCTCTACCAATTCATGGTATTGGAGATTCCTTCATTAAGCAAAAGAATATTACTCTCCCTCTTTATGATGTCTTACTTGTCCCTGATTTAACAAAAAAATTGCTCTCTGTAAGCCAACTAACAAAACAATTTCTTGTTAACTATGAGTTCTCTAATGCTGATTTTTGTGTTAAGGAACGAGAAACATGGGAACCAATGATCACAGGGAGGCGCAAGGGTGACCTATATGTTCTTTCCTCTTCGCCTGAACTGTATTTCTCACATCACTTCAAATCTGGATCAGCAGACATTTGGCATCAGCGACTAGGACATCCTCAAACTATGGCTTTATAATTACTAAAGAATAAATGGTTAATTGATGTAGTTGGAACTTTGAAATCTGGACATCTTTGTGATAGTTGTCAATTAGTAAAACTTAGTAAATTACCTTTTTCTTCTTCTGAGCATTCTAGTTCTACTATCTTTGAAAAAATACATTGTGACTTATGGGGACCAGCCCGTATCTTATCTATTGGTAATTTCAAATATTATGCATGCCTGGTTGATGACTTCTCCAAGTATACATGGATTATTCATTTACGACATAAATTTGATTTTGTTAATGCTTACTTATCCTTTAAACAGTATGTTAAAAAATAATTTAACAAAGAAATCAAGGTTTTTCATTCTGATGGAGGAGGTGAATTCATCAACTCCAAACTTTCAACTCATTTTCATTTAACAAGTACTTTTCATCAGGTATCCTGCCCATATACCCTAGAACAAACATGTATGGTTGAAAGACGACATAGAATAATACGCGAACTAGGTATGACTACGTTGTTTCATAGTGGTGCCCCTTTATTTCTATGGGTCGAAGCTTTTACTACAGTTGTCTATCTTATTAATAGACTCACATCCTCTTCTCTTAATTTTGAAACTCCTTACTTTGCCTTGCATGGGACATCTCCTAACTATTCTTCACTTGGAGTCTTTGGCTCTAAATGTTTTCCTTACACTTAGGACACACGACGTCACAAATTTGATCAAAAAACTATTCTTTGTGTCTTTGTTGAATATAGTGATACACACAAAGGGTATAAATGCTTTCATCCTTCTAGTAAGAAATTTTTTATCTCACGACATATTTTTTATGAGTTATTTTTTCCATATAAGACTAATCACCATAATACAATTCTCTCTCTTACACCACATGTAGTTAGTATATTTGACTCTTGGCTACCCCATACTAACTCCAACTCTTGTGCAGATTTGACAGCAACAACTCCTACTCCACCGTGCTCAAGTTCGCTATCAATAGTTTTAGTGCACTCTCCTACCTTACAGCTTCCTGCTGCCCCCATTGCTCAATCAGAACAGTCCTCACAACCTGAACTTGAGCACCTTGAGTACTTCCCCCAACATTCACAAACTCAACTACCCCAAGTTGTACCTGTACATTCAATGATTACTCGCTCACAACGCGGCATTGTAAAGCCTAATCCTAAATATGCCTTAATCACCACGCCCTGTGCCGACATTCCATGCAACCCACATAATATTCGTTCAGCCTTAGCTTATCCTGGATGGAAGGCTACCATGGGCGAAGAACTTGAGGCCTTACATAAAAATCAAACTTGGGAGCTTATTCCTCGCACCTCTAACTTATATGTTATTGGCTCTAAATGGGTTTTCAAACCAAAACTCAAACCTAATGGGTCTCTAGATCGCCTCAAAGCTCGAGTTATTGCAAAGGGATATCACCAGGTTGATGGAGTGGACTATACCGAAACCTTCTCTCCCGTAATCAAGCCAAGAATTATCCGGTTAATCATCACTATAGCTCTTGTTCAGAACTAGCCCATTCGATAACTCAACGTAAAAAATGCCTTTCTGCATGGTGTGCTTTCTGAAAACATATACATGGAACAACCTCCTAGAATGGATGATCCTCAATTCCCAAACCATGTTTGCAAACTCCGAAAGGCCCTTTATGGCCTCAAACAAGCGCCTCAGGCCTGGTTTGATCACTTTAGTTCTTTTCTTATTAAATTTGGTTTCTTTTGTAGCATAGCTAACCCATCTTGATTTATTTTGCACTCTGATGTAGGATCCCTAATTCTCCTCATTTATGTAGATGATATACTTCTCACCGGATCCACTGCCTCCTTAGTTTCTGACTTCATTCACCTCCTGCAATCTGAATTTGCCATGAAGGACTTGGGACCTTTTCACCACTTCCTTAGAATTAAGATACTGTCGACAACTGATGGTCTCCATCTATCCCAGTCACACTATGCCCTTACTATCCTTGAACGAGCTAATATGGTTGATTGTAAGCCCATGAGCACACCACTTGAAGCCAAGATCAAGATGACGTCACATGAAACTCCTCTTGATGATCCAAGTTACTTTCGCAGGCTTGTTGGAGCTTTACAATACCTCTCTCTTACTCGTCTTGATCTTTCATACAGTGTTAACTATGTGTCACAATTCATGTATTCTCCTACTATGATGCATTTAAAAATGGTTCGACGTATCTTACGCTATGTCAAAGGAACTATTGATGTCGGTCTCCACTTCACTTCCAACACTACACTTGATCTCTTTGCCTTTTCTAACGCAGATTGGGCAGGTTGTCCTACCACCCGGTGCTCTACCACTGGCTACTGTACCTTTCTTGGAGAAAACCCTATCTTATGGTGCACCAAGAAACAACCCACAATCTCTCGCTCCAGCACTGAAGCTGAACATAGGGTCGTGGCTAACACTGTAGCTAAACTCACGTGGCTGATATTCCTCTTAAAAGATCTTCGCATTTCACTTGTCTCCCCTCCAATACTATACTGTGACAATATTAGTGCTCTCCAAATGACCATTAATCCAATTTTTCATGCCCGCAGCAAACACATTGAATTGGATTATCATTTCGTTCGCGAACGAGTTGCCCTTGGCCTTCTTGTCACTCACCACATTCCCACCAATGACCAAGTTGCTGACCTCTTCACTAAACTCGTGTCAAAGGCTATTCTCCTGCACTTTCAGACCAAACTCTGCCTTCAACCTCGGCCTTGTTTAAGGGAGGATATTAGCCGCACCTGACTGTCCTTGGACAGAAATTGTGGTAATTACTGATAGAAAAGGAAATGCAAAGCTGTTGCAAAGATAAGGGTGAGAATTCCTATAATAATGCCAACATCAATGGAGAGTCGTTGAGGATTAAAGAGTTGTAATTGCAGCAAATTAAACTAGCAAATTAACCAGATTCTAGCCCAACAAAATAAGGAAACTTTGTCTATGTTTAGGATCTGTCAATCTCAAATTATGCAGAGTCGTTGTACTCTATCTGCTATATATTTCTTTTATATCTTTTGTATTTTTCAGTATTCACGTTTCTAATAAAATTACTCCATCCATCTCTTTCCCTTTTTTCTTCTTCAATAACCATATAATCGATCCAAACATCATTTAAAGGAATCAAACCTAAAAATCATGGTTCACAATAAAATCCATTTGTGTTTTTGCCTTCAAAGCATGATAAACATAGAAGAAAAAAAGATAAGAGCTATAAAAAAAATGTGTTTCCCCTACCTTTAATCTTCAAAAAGATTGAAGCTCCAACTTGGTTCTTCTTTTATTTCTCCTTTTCTCCTCTATTGCCCTGTACGTTTGCCTTCAGCTTCTGACCATCTTTGTTAGTTGAAGATATCGTAGAAAGTGTAAAAGAAAGATTGAAATAATTCAATAAAAGGAAAAGCTATTATGAGTTTTATATATGTTACTAAAATTTTATATCTTTTGGGAACACTTTAATTTTATTAAATTAAGTTTCCTAACCTTCAATGATAATAAAATAAATTTTAGGATTCACCTAAATTTTTATTTCATCATTTCTATAATTTTCTGCTATAGTTTATTTCAGTATTAAAACACATAATCGGTGTGCTTAAATACCAAATTAATTCAGTTTATCTTGAAACTTTAACTACACCTTATTTCATACCTTTGTAACTTAGAAATAAATTTTTCATATGTATTTCCTTTATTTAAGCAATTTATGTTATTTTCTTGAATTAAAATAATTATTTTACATGTTCTGTGTTACGACAAAGTACCTAAATTAACTCAAAAATGTCACAAAATTGCTTAAACATGTTAGACACATATTATAGCTCATTTCTATCCATAAACATTACTAATATGTTAAGAAGAATGTTACAGATCCTAGAATACCATTTAGGAAGGCAACTGACAACTCTATGAAATAGAGTTATTTAGGCTTCATATGTGCATAAAAAGTTTGCCAGGACATTAAAATTTGACTTAGGAATTGTAGTTTTTAGTTGAATTTCCTAGATAAAGACCTTTATGTGATTTTTGTTGGATTTTGTTTGGTAATGAGAATTAATGTTTAATGTTTTTTAATCACTGATGTTTCTGATTTTGGGTCTTTGTTGTTGTTTTGAAGGTACAAGGTTGATTAGAGGCCCAAAGAAAGTGAGGAAAGTAAGTTAGAGCACTTACTGACGTTGTTGCGATAATTTGAGCATAACTAGAGCTAAAAATGTTGTAATGGGAAGATTTCAGTGGCATTAGGAAGCTAAGAAAAAAATCTACAACTTTGATAAGACACTAAAGTCTAGTTCTCACATTTCAAGGGTGTAACATCATGCACAAGTCAAAGGATAGAAGCTGACAGAATTGGAATGGAAGAAAAAATAAATAAATTTTTGGGCAGCTAGACATTACATTTTGGCGCTGCAACGCTACGATGTGAACCCACTTATTTTACAAGTATTATGACTCTTGGACTATTTAAATGGAAGCTTCTAGGGCTTCTTAGACATAAAGCTTCTGCAGCTAAAATTCATTCTATTGTACTAAAGCTATAGGTCCAGGCCACTTAAGGAGACAGAGTTGCCTTCATGGGAACTGATGGACAAATTGGATTTCATTGATTTTGTTCAATCACCTCCTTCCCACATTGTTTTCATAGTAAGCCAATAAGCCTTTTTCATTTTTTTTTCAAATTTTGCTTTTTGATTTTGGGTCTATTTTCTATGTGCTTCGTTTGTTATGAATTCTCATTTTTTGTTGGAGAATTTTTTTTCCTTCAGACATGGGATAGTGGTGTTCAATGAAGTGGATGACCTATAGCATTTGGCATCAATGGAAGGGCTTAAAAAATTCGTGTCTTCTTTTGATTCATCTGTTGATTTCAATGATAATGGACAACACTAAAAGGAGAAAAATAAAGGATATGTATAATTATACTAGAACGCCATATATAATTATTATTTGAGGAACGTC
Source organism: Ormosia emarginata (assembly GCA_029884605.1). Classification (NCBI taxonomy): domain Eukaryota; kingdom Viridiplantae; phylum Streptophyta; class Magnoliopsida; order Fabales; family Fabaceae; genus Ormosia; species Ormosia emarginata. Next base: position 1,692,994 of record JAQQTP010000058.1, on the reverse strand, counting down.
ATCACTAGAGCATTAAGTGATATGTATAGTTGTAGGTAGTGTGCTTGAAACTAATACATTGAGAGTCTGAATTTAGAAATATTTTTTGGATGGCCTTTTAACCGTTTTAATTTCCAAAAATTTCGTTATTTACTTTCTTTGAATAAATTACATAGAGATTTATTTATAATCTATGATTTGTGCTTATTATTGATCAGTTTCAAAAAAATTTGTATAGATCATCCCATTGCAAAACTCTTTAGTGAATGTAAAGATTTGAAAGTAAAGTTGGACATATGGATTACTCTTGCAAGCTGGAAGTGAGTTAAGTTTCCTATTGCTTTCACTATCCCATTTTCTTTTACCATTTTGACTTCTTTGATAAATTTCCCTCCTATTTTGCTAAATAGGGTGCAATTCTAAATGATTAAAAGTCAACTATAATGGAAGCAACAATTTTATTTGTTTAGTACTATGATATTTTTCATTTTCTTGATAAGGAATATAAGCAAGTTATGATGTATTTTAGTTTACTTATGTTGGATTAGAATTTCATATCGCATTTCTCTTCCAATTTTTTATAGAACTTATTAGTTTCCCATCCTTCAGTGGATTTAAGAATAGGAAAAAAAAGCAACAAATGCTTTCAAGCTTGTTTTTTCTATATTTTTTTCCAAGTTTGAGGTTGTGTGAACAATGTTAGGTTCAAGAATATTGTTCAATTAATATTGCAATTCATTTGGAAGTCATGTCACCCAAATGAAGAAGATAAAGACTACAGTAAACTAATCAATATAGGAACATGTTTCACCGAGTCTTCTAAGTTATTCATTATTGAGGCAACACTATTGTTCAACCCTCCCAAGAGTTGATACCCTTTCTGATTCTTCTTTCTAGTTGTCAGTGGAGAAGCAATTGATTGTGTAGGTTTACTTTTCTCAAGAAATGCTTCAAAAGATTTGGAATAATCAAGCTTTTACAGGAGAACAATTTTAGTTGCCATCAAAATTTCTTCCAGAGCAGTATACATATAAATATAACTATATGTAGTACAAAAGTAGCAAATGATGACATTCTAGAAATTAGATTTACGTAACATATTTTAAGAATTGGGATTTCACATATCGTTGCAGTTGATTAAAACCGTTTTATATACCAATGTCTTGGAAGCACTGTCATGGGTGGGAGGCAGTGAAAGTGCTAGGGCGTGGCACATGTTCTGGTGGATCCATCGGCCGCAATGTACCCCAGGAAGCTGCGACAACGGTGGAGACGAAGGAGACATTAAATCTAGTTTCCAGCAACAATCCCCTAACGTTCTCTATGATCATAAGGTTAGTACATCATTTTGATGGTAGATATAATTAAATAGAAATAAAAGGTCAAGATTCAGTGAACTCTATTCTCTAGAGTTTCATAGGAATTCTAGAGGTTCCTCATTTGTATAGATATATATAATTTGAAATAAAATCAAAATAAAAATGAGTAGAATGATTTCGATTAGGATTGAAAATGAATCAAGCTGAGTCGAGATATGTGCTCAATAACAAATCAAATCAAGTATATTTTCTTGGCTCGAGGTCAAGCTTCTTAAACTCATGAGCTACTGCTCATGAGCTACTCGGTTAGTAGGATGCTCATAAAGGGAAAACTAGTTTAGAAGCCAAGTGTGAAATTCTTTATGGTTTGACCTAATAGGACCTCACTTAGTTATAGTTGCTTCACCTTTTCAATAGAGGGTGGAGATGTAGCCAAGTGTGTCATAAAGATGAGGTTCTAGAACCTTCTCTTACCAAACTTTTAAAATATCTAGATATTTATAAGGCATATAAAATATCTTTAGGAAATATCACTTATGAAATGAATTATAGTACTTTTACTTGAAAGTGATTTAATTTCTTATACTCTCCATCGAAGAATGACATGTGTTATTTTTAACTTTTTTTTTTCTTAATTTCAAATTCAAATTATCTTTTAATTTAATTATGTATATCCTCCTTTTTAGTTTTAAACATTTTTTGAAAAATTTGGCAACTCTCAAAACTGATTCGGAATTGTTTAAGATAAACTAGTCATATAAATCCAAGTTATTTTGTAACTAGTTATAATTTATTCTTAGTTTGGTTAAAATTTGTCTTAAACAAATTATAAAATTATAACTATGGTGTTTTGAAACATTCAAAAACTAGACATGTAGGTATATTGGGGCTATTTTTAAATGAATATTGTTTGGTTATTATTAAAATTTTAAAAGTCTGGTCCATATCTGAACTAAATTTGAGATAAAAGTGGTTCTTAAAAAAACTTGATTTTTTATAATCTAGATTTTTTTGTAGACTCTTTCATCTTTTTATTCTCTATTTTCATCTCATATTTTGTTTCTAACTCAGTATTTTAATTTTAAACTTGGTTACACACACTAAAAAATTTAAATAAAATAGTTAGAACTTGTATAAGATTAATTTTAAACAAACTGGAATAAATTAAAATTAGTTACAAAATAACTTGAAGGAAAATTCTATCATACTTGAGCACAAGTTTAGGTTCCAAAATCCGTGCTTATGTGAATTAATAAAAATAACCATGTGGTATATTAATGTTGATATGTAAAATGTCGTTTCCTCAATAATTAATTTTACAAAATAATCCTAAGATAAATGAAATTTGCAAGATATGAAAAATCCAAATGGATGTGAGTTTCCAATCAAGCCATCGCTACACCAGCTTGAGAGGACATGCCCACCTAACGGGGAGAATAAAGTAGTGATCTACACAACTATGTTGATGGGCGTGCAGAATATAGAGAATAACAAATGATTGTGATTGTATATCCATTGGTGAAGATACAACTTTACATATATAAAGGAGTTTGTTACATAATAGTGGAGCTAGTTACAGTAACTACTGCTACAACTAATGACAACTAATGATACAGCTAAGAACTATATTTGAATACATTTGAAAATCAAACTATAATAGAAAATGGTTCATCGTTATCTATTACGCCCTCTCAAGATGAAGTTACCATTAGTAACTTTCATCTTGACTGTAATGTCCTGAAATCGCGCTGCTGCAAGTGGTTTAGTTAAAATGTCTGCTAGCTGATCCTTGGTGGAAACATGTGAAACATGCAACTTGCTTGCCTGAACTTGTTCCCGTACGAAATGGTAGTCTAGTGAGATGTGTTTCATGCGGGAGTGGAGTACTGGATTAGCACATAAGTACGTTGCACCAATGTTGTCACAGAGAAGTCTTGGCGGGTTGGTCATTGGAACCTGTAGCTCACGTAGAAGGTTGGACAGCCACATAAGCTCGGAGGTTGCCGTGGCAACAGCACGATATTCTGCCTCTGTTGAGGACCAAGCAACTGTTCGTTGTTTCTTGGATAGCCACGAGATAGGATTACCACCAAAGAAGATGATGTAGGCTGATGTGGAAGTTCTGTCATTAGAGTTTCCACCCCAACCCGCATCAGTATATGCTAGTAGAGTAAAGGAAAATGGTTGATGGAGCATGAGACCAAAGTTGATTGTGAGTTTAAGATAACGCAAGAGGTGTTTCAGATGCTAAAAATGGAGAGATGTAGGCTTGTGCATGAACTGAGACAGCTTGTTTATCGAGAAGGAGAGGTCTGGTATTATGAGGTTGAGGTATTGGAGGGCTCTAAGAATTTGTTAGTAAGCTGTGGCATCAGCAGCAGCAGTGCCATCATGAAGCTGAAGAGTAGCTGTTGGTGAGAGGGGAGTGGGGGATGGCTTCGCTCCCTCCATATTAAATTTTTGCAGAAATTCACGGATATACTTATGCTGAGAAAGAAACATACCCGAGGGAGTGGGTATGAGTTCAATGCCCAGGAAGTAGTGTGGAGAACCCATGTTCTTAAGAGCAAACCTGTGAGAAAGAGCCTCAATGAACGATTGGAGGAACACAGTGTCGTTACCTGTAAGTAAGAGATTGCCCACATAGACCAAAAAATAAGCCTTAACACTGCCGGATGCAAAGATAAACAGGGATGGGTCACTCTTACTTGTGACAAAGCCATAGGATGTGATGAATGTCTTCAAGGCATCATGCCAGGCCCTAGGGGCTTGTCTAAGGCCATAAATGGCCTTGTGTAGCTTGCAGACATAATCTGGATGCTGAGTGTCTTTGAGACCCGATGGTTGTGCCATGAAGACTTCTTCGGTGAGGGTGCCTTGGAGGAATGCATTATTAATGTCAAGTTGATGCATCTGCCAATGATTTCTTAGAGCAATGGATAGGATCACTTTTATAGTTTGAGGCCTAACAACTGGTGCAAACGTTTCTTGAAAATCAACGCCATGGCATTGTGTGAACCCCTTAGCGACGAGGCGAGCCTTGTAGTGGTCTATAGATCCATCCGATCATCTTTTAATGCAAAAAAGCCATTTGTATCCAACAATGTTTTTATTTTTTGGTGGTGGTACTAGTGACCAAGTTCTATTTCGAAGAAGTGCATCAAACTCATCTGCAATTGCTTTCCACCACTGGTCATGTTGCATGGCCTCCTTTACCGTGAATGGTTCAAGATTTTCAGGAAGTGGATGGTGAGATACTACGAAGGCACGTTCTGGTTTGAAAATATTATTCTCAGACCTTGTGACCATGGGATGTGAGCGTGGGGGGTTTAGTGAGTCGGTAGGAGGGTTAGTGTCTTGACAAATAATATGAGAAGGAAATGAAAGTGGAGGAGGATTACCTGGAGAAGGAGCTGAACACAAAGGTGCCACTGGTGCTTGTGTGGTCTCTTGGGTTGGAGTTGCAGATGAGTTTGGTTGTGGGGTTGTGGGTAGTGGTATAAGTTAGTGGACAGGGATGGTTGTCGTTTCTAGGAGAGGAGTGTTGTTTGGACATTTTATGAGAGAAGGGTATGGAAATTGATGATCATAGAAAGACACATGACGTGAGGTGTAGACTTTATGTGTGAGTGGATCAAGACAAAGGTAGGCATACTGTGAGGGAGAGTACCCAACAAAGATACACGGTTTGGATCTATGCTGAAGTTTGTTTGTTGTGTAGGGTCTTAACCATAGGAAGCACAGGCAGCCAAAGGAATGTAAATGGTTGGGATTTGGGGCAGTTTTGTGGAGGATTTCATAAGGTGATTTCATGTTAAGGATGGGGGTTGGGAGGCGATTTATTAAGTAGGTGGCTGAGGTGAACGCATAAGACCAATATGTGGGTGGTAGGTTTGCATGATGTAAGAGGGCACGTCCCATTTCAACAATATGCCGATGTTGGCGTTCAACAGTTACATTTAGTTCAAGGGTGTGTGCGAGTGTGGTGAAGTGGGATATTCCATGTAAGGATAAGAAAGATTTTAATTTGAGGAATTCTCCCCCGTTGTCAAAGTACAGTGAAACAATTGGTGTATTAAAGAACTTTTCAACAACATATTTGAACTGAGGAAATATTATTGAGACATCAGATTTATTCTTCAAAGGATACAACCAAATGTACGTAGAAAAATGATCAACAAAAATTAAATAATAAGAGAAACCATCTAAAGACCTAACAGGAGCTGGGCCCCAAACATCTGTATAAATGAGATCAAGAGACCTTTTGCTTCTGAGACTTGAAGTTGAGAACGGCAATTTGTTGCTCTTGACACTGCTACACGAGATGCAAGGGACAGGGAAGCTCGACTTTATTTTGTGAAGGGAAATTTGATGTCTTAGAATGCGATTTGAAGGATGTCCTAAGATATGATGCCATGGTAGATGAGTGGAGGAGGTGGAGACAAATGCTTTTGGTTTGGAAGGAGGAGAAGGCATATGATAGAGGCCATTTCTATATTGTCCTTTGAGAAGAGGCATCCTTGTCTTCAGATCCTTCACCAAAAAGTAATCAAAAAAAAGTTCCACAGAAATAGGATTAGTTTGACACAAGGATGATACAAATAATAAATTTTGAGAGATAGAAGGAACATGTAATACTTTTGGTAGGTGAAGTGTGTGAGATGAAGTGTTTAGAACAGTTTTACTAGTGTGGGTGATAGGTAGGGTAGTGCCATCGCCAACAATCAGCTGATCAGTACCACGATAAGGGTTGGTAAGGTGCAGATGATTAAGGTCATTGGTAATGTGATGGGTTGCACCAGAGTCCATGATCCAGTCTGAAGCTACACTTTGTTGCATTGAATGTGCATGATGAGTAGATGGTTCCATATGACGCTTGGAAGGGTAGCCATTCAGCTTGTAACAAACCCTGTCAGTGTGACCAGGTTTGTCACTGTATTGGCATATGACCCTCTTTGATGAGCTAGGGGGTGGGTCTGCTAGAGGATAATGAGTAGCTGAGACCAGACAGGTAGCCCCGTTTTTTGTGATATTGTTTACCATTGTGCGCAGCATGTGCAATGACAATAGATGGGGAATTCAGAGTTGCATGTTCCATTTTTAGATAACTTTCAAAATCAGTTAGAAGATCATGGAGTTCTTCAAAACTGATGGGGTTCTCACGAGTACGGAGGGCTGCTGAGATTTCCTTGTAATCAGCACCTAATCCGTTTAGTTTGTGAATAACAAGATCAACATCATCCAGTGGCGAGTTAATAATGGCTAATTCATCAGCCAATGATTTGATACCATGAAGGTATTCAGCAATGGATCGTGATCCTTTCGTGAATCGAGTAAGTTGCTCCTTCAAGTACATGATTCTCGCTCGGGTTTTGCTGGCATACATCTTATTAAGGATGTCCCATGCTTGCTTGGAGTTCTTGACATTACCAAGCATGGTGATGACATTCTGATCAACTGAGGAAATGATTGCATGAAGAATAAATTGGTCCTGACGTTTCCAGAAATTGTAGTCCCTGTGAGTGGATGAGGGGCATGTCTTGGTGCCATCCATGAAGCCTATGAGATCATACCCAACAAGAAGGGCATTGAGTTGAACCCTTCATGCTAGATAATTAGTGCCATTGAGCTTGATCGAGGAATGAGTGTTGAGAGCAACAACCGATTGAGTGTCAGAGACCATGATGGTGTTGGTGGCATCAGATACAGAAGACATATGGTGGAAAGGATCGAAGAATGCTGTTAAGCAAAAGCTGCTGATACCATATAGAGAATAACAAATGATTGTGATTGTATATCCATTGGTGAAGATACAACTTTACATATATAGAGGAGTTTGTTACATAATAGTGGAGCTAGTTACGGTAACTCACGCCACGACTAATGAATGACTAATGATACAAATGACTAAGAACTATATTTGAATACATTTGAAAATCAAACTACAACAAAAAATGGTTCATTGTTATCTATTACAGAAGAGATTCAACTATTTGAGGTAGCAATGCTTTTAGATTGTGAACACTCAATTTTGACCGGACTAAAATAATAAAAAAATAAAAAAATAATAATAATAAAAAATAAAAAAGGGACAAAAACAAAAAAAATTAAAAAAAATAATAAAATAATAATAATAATAAATAAAAAATTTCAATCAAAGTGAAGTTGATTTGTTCTACTTTTAGAAAGATACCAAACCATGCATTATCAACCATTCCTATTATTGCACCGCATTCATCATCACTCACTCATAATTATGAACCCAATCACATGGACAACTCACACTCACTCACTCCATTCTCACTTGTTGCACACACAGACAATATTCACTTTACTTTTTTTAAAAACCATATCAAGCAGCACACATGAGGGGGATTGGTTGGTCGGAATTTGCTTTCTTTCCATAAGCTGGCAGCACCTTGATAAAAGGAGGAAATTTTTCAATCTGAAGGGGAGTGGAAACATCATATGAAAAAAAATTTAGAACAGAGAGTTGAGGAAGTACTTTGAGAAAAATTTTGCAGAACATAGAGAGGGGATTTTCACAGATTCTTCCCTCACTCGCAAGAACACCAACACTCCTCTTTCCTCCAAACGATTATTCCATCACGTTCAGATAAATCATTTCTTCCAAAACCACCGAATTCCTGATCTTCCTGATTCTCTTCACTTCATCCATTTCATTTTCTTTCACCATCCCAAGCCTTCAAGACCAACCTTCACCTTCTAAGCCCACACCAAACTCACCATCATATCACCATCATCTTCTCGACCAAACACTTCACCATTAACCCACCTCTGCCAAGCTTCCATGTTCCATCTTCCATCATTATCAACCCTATAAACCACCATGATACTCCATTGAAACCACAATAACCCACCGGGCCGAAAACCATGAGCCACCATTTCGTCACGTTGCTCCATCTTCGTCACCACCACACTCATCCTCACCATTACAACCCTCATCCTCAACCAGCTTCACCCACTCCATCCATCATAACCACCGTGCAAGGCAGCCACCAAACCAACCGTGGTGGAACTCGTCTAGCCCCCATGCACCATTTTTAAACCCACAGTCACAACCACATCCATAACCATACCTCTGCTCAAGCCACCTTCTAACCGGATCCAGCTGTTGCACCTTTTCCAGAAGCCAAGTCCGACGAAGCCGCGCCGCTGATGAGCCTCGTTCTATCACACGCTGCGCCACCTTTGATCGAGCGCAGCTGCTCCTTGCCGGATTCAAATCCGCTATGCACCAACGTCGCTCCTAGTCCAACCAAGCTCGTTCGAACCGAGCTTCTGCATTGCGACCCGCGCGCTCTGCCCAGCCAAGCCGCACCACCACGAGATGTCATCGATTTACCGGCCAGAACCTCCCTGCAACGCCGCTCCTAGTCCAGTCAAGCTCGTCCGAACTGAGCTTCTGCAACTAGATCCGCGGCTTATCAGATCGGGCTGCTCGAACCGACCTGCCGTCCATCGCCATCGCACCGCACCACCAGATCTGACTCGCGTCCAACCGAACCAGCCAGATCCAGGACCCAGACCCGTCATCCTCCGAACCAGCCCACCGCAGGCCTTCTTCGTTCTCCCTGTTCTCTCTGCAAAAGTGTCAAAGAAGAAGAAAACTTCCCCACACCTTTTTTGTTTCGTTTAAATTTCTCTGTAAGGTTTATTTTATTTTATTTATTTTTAGTTAATTCTAATTAGTTTTTTTTCTTTTTTGGGGAAAATGGGCTTGATGTGGTGGGCTCATCAAGTTGCAAAAGAAAAAAAAAGGGAATAAAAAAATTTAAAATGATAAAAGATAAAAAAAAAATTTACAAGGTAATATATACAAGATAAAAAAAAAATATTTGTTTTTAAGAGAAAAAAAAATATTTTAAATTTTTTTTGTATATTTGTTTTAAAATGATAAAATATAAAAAAAAATATACAAGGTAATTAATTTTTTTAAGAGAAAAAAAAAAGAGATTAATCGAGTTTTGTGACTTGTTAATCTTATAACTTTTTATAATCATCTAAGTTGCGACAACTTGATGGTTCAAAGAAAATAAAATAAAATTACAAAAGCGAAAAATATAAATAATTGAAATATTATTTTGTAAATAAAAAATGGATTAACTGAGTTGAGACAGCTTGTTAATCCTATAGTTTTTATCATCTGAGTTGTGACAACTTGATGATTTTATAAATAAATAAATAAATTTACAAAAGTGAAGAATATAAAATAATCAAAAAAATTTAATGTAAAAAGGATTAACTGAGTTGTGACAGCTTGTTGATCCTATAATTTTTTTTGTAATCATCTGAGTTGTGACAGCTTGATGATTTAGCTGTAAATTAAAAACAACCAACCCACAAGTATTTTATAAAGAATTACGTAACTTTGAGTTTCTCATTACACCCGAGGATACGTCAGAGCAGAATCTTTATTCTGTCAAGCCAAAATTAAATTTTCATAATTTGGTTCTTCTTTTCTTTTAAAAATAAATAATAAAAAATAAAAATAGTTACAATGTTTTTAAAAAGAGTAAAATGAATAAATTTGAGATTATCAAAGTGTTTGCACAACTGACTTAAGGTACCGTCTCAGGACGGGTGTGATAGGGGTGTAGTGGAATTAAGTTTTCACCCTTCTCTATCCATAACTGACTCCCGAATTCGATCTGGTTTTCAAAGACTATTTTATATAAAGGTTTTCCAATTTTTCCTAATTTAAATAAAATTGGTGGCGACTCTAAATTTCATTTTTTAAAATCTTGTGAGCTGTTATTTCGTCGCGATATCTGTCGCGACATAGATGCCAGGTACTAAAGAGGTTGATTTGTGAAAGTCTAAGGCATCCAATGGATGTAGCGTACTACTTCAACTCAGTGTAGAATATGCTAATTCAGAAATTTGCCAGCTACATTATATCTAATTTTTTGGTCAAACTATAAATATATAGGTTGACTTTTATTTCTTGCACCTTTTTCATTCAAGAGAAAGTGTCATTTTTAGGGAAAAAGATTAGCAGTAAGAATGAGTATGTAGAGAAGACACTTTCAGGAATGATAGAATCTCAACTACTATTAGTCATGATAACTATCACTTAAAAGAAGGGTGAATTAAGTGATCAAAAATTTTTAAAGTAATTTTAAAAAATTATACATTTTGATATACTCAATTAATATATGCAGCATAATAAGTTTAACAAAGATACAACTATTATAAATTACTCAAGTATAACTTAGGTTATAGGATAAATTAAACAAATAAGTTAGAAATTATGTTCTTAAAATCAAAATATCAATATGACAATATATGCAATAAATAAATATATTACACCAAATATTAAAATTAAAGAGTGTATGGAAGAGAGAATTAAGCTAAAAAATTTATCATGATTCAGTCACCAACTACTTGTGACCTATATCCAATCTCCAAGTTTAACTTGAGATTTTCTTCGCTATCTTCAAACTTCAACTAGGTTCTTAATAAATCTTTTTAAAGAAGAGAACTCCTCACACTCTTGAGATATCTCACTCTTAGTGTTTGACCCTCACGACCAAAGGGATACCTCATCCTTATCATAAACTTAGAAAGATGTCTCACCTTTTTATAATTTCTCTTTTAAACAAAGGGATACCTCATCCTTTGCGTACAAACCTTGATGGATACCTCACCCTCAACTTTTCTATAGAGATACCTCTCCCTTAATCTTACTTGAGGGACTCTCCATCCTCTTACAAGATTTTACAACAAAGATTACAAGATACACTCTCTCAAAGAGTAGATATACAACTTGAAGAATAAATGATTAGAAAGATTTTACAATGAAGAGCTCAAAATATGATTTTGATGATTCAAAGATTAAAGCAAGTGTTCAAGAGTTGTAAAAGCTCCAATCTTCACTTATTTATAGAGCCTAAGTGATAAAATAGTCGTTAGTAGTGTTTAGAAATGATTTATCATGAAAACTAGTCGTTATTAGCCGTTAAAATTCTTTCTGACATCGAAAATAATTTATTATTTATGTGGATAATCGATTATTTGACATGTAATAATTGAATATTGAAGTGGGTAATTGATTATTTTATTCTTCATTCGTTTTCAGCTTTCTGACGAACAGAATAACTGATTATTACTTATAGATAATCAATTATTACACTAAGTTTCAAAAATTGACTTTAAAAAGTCATAACTTTTGCATTTCACATCTGATTTAAGCAAATAATCATTCGTTAGAAAGATCTTTGAGTCTATTTTCATATGAAATAAGTCTTAAATCCATAATCAAAGTACTTTTAGAGATAAAATTAAATTAATGATCAAAGGTCAGTTTTCAAAATTCAAATTTGATTATTTTTCATAGTTTTGAATTACCATCAGGATTAGCATTTAAAAACATATTTGTTGGGCGTCTTAACATGTTTAAAAACATTTGTGAAGGTTGAAAAACTCATTTGAGCTCTCTTATTGTAAAAACTCTATTTTTACATAGGAGAAAAGCCTAAAAGAGAAAATATACAAAATCTTGTCATTAAGTTTCTTGATGCAATCTAAGCTTTCAATAATTCTTCTATTCAATTCTTCCAAAATCTTGAATCATTTCTTCATTCTCCTTCTTCTTGAGTTGAGAATAATTAAGATCTTTCATTTTCTTGATCAATGCTCACTATTGGTACTTGAACTATCTTACAAGGCATAACTTACTTGCAAAACATAGTTCATTAAAATACTAGAACGTGTATCATGCATATATTCATTCTTATAGAAACATATCCGAAGTTAGTTCATTATAACTCATATAAAACATTATTGGATATATTCTATGAAGAATGCTACATATATCACATTGTATGATTATTAAGTAAAATATAAGTAGATAAAGTACATAATCATGCATGATACAATATATCTCATTATGCACATCTATGTAACATGATCAATATCTTTTTGTAATGTATTTATCATTATCAAAACTTGATACATTAAACCATTAGGGCAAAGAAAATTTTACAACGACTACCACAACTAGATATTATTTTGTTAGTTTTAATCTAGTAAAAAAAAAAGATTAAAAGAGACTATCGTATAGTTTCTTTTTTAAAGAGTATTTATTTGCAATTGAGTTTATAAAATGCATACATAACTTAATCTCTTGTTATTATTTCATTTGTCCACCTTAGCATGGGTATCCTTGATTTTGCTAAACTTATGACAAAAAATGAGAGAATAGAAAGAAAGAGATGTTACCCAGAAAATAAGGATGAGAGAGTGTGTAAAAGAAGTTGATTTAGAAAAAAAAACTAACTTTAAAATGGGTTTTTCAAGAACTAGTTTTATATTGAAATTAGTTTAGATGAGAACTAATTTTTAAAAATTTAAATAGTTACTAAATACCTTAAATTTAAAAAATGACTCCATTGCACTTAGATATCTAGTTTTTAAAAGTTTCCAAACACCCCTTTAATCTTTACTTTCAGATTTTAGTTGAATTTTTAAAATCTCATGCAATGCGCAAGATACTTACTAGTTTATCTTTAGATTTTTAACAAAATAATAAAATATATTGATAATTGTATCCTTATTTATAATATTTAAATCTTTAAATGAATAATTAGGAATGGTAGTTTTTAATTGAAAACCAAAGTAAGTGATGCCCCTTATATAGTATAGAATAAAGGAGATTCCTTCTACACCTTTGTTATTATAGAATTGGATCCTCCGCGTTTTCAAAAGAACTGCACAAAATTTCAGTTTTGGAAATGTTTTCTTTTATGGAAAAATAAGAAATGTAAATATAATTCACTTAATGTCAATCATTAGGTCAAGAATTACATTTTGTGCAGTTACTTTTATAACTTTAGAGGATCCTAATCTTGTTTTTATAAGGATATTTATACTCTTAGTGGTCAATATTTAGTCATATGTCTTATTTAATTAAAATTAAAATATAAATACAAAAAACAATTTGTTATATTCTATATTTCAACTAAGTATGACACATAATTAAATATTAACTATTAAAAAAAATTAATTACTAATTGCTAAAGAAAGCACGATACCCTCATGTAAAAGAAGGATATTGGAAAAACCTCTATAGAAATTATTATTTTTTGACTTTTCAGAATATCTTTTATTCGATAAGTGATAGATTAATTTATCGGAATAAAGTCTAATGCCCTCTTTCAACGATATTATATATATGAATATCAGAATTGAATTCAAAATTACATATTTAAAAAACTCAATTTTTTTTTCACTTAGACTAACACATGGTCAATAGAATTGATTATTGTTATGATTCTTGTTTTGAGGCCCATGCTCAACAATAAGCCCAAGCAGTTCTTCATTTAAACAATGGGCCAATCCTCTCTTAGGTTTTCTCAAAATAAATCCTATGGGCCAACCCAACAGGCCCATCCCATTACTTAGCCTTAGTAGAATGTAAAGAAGTTGTTTCTTAAAATAAATTGAGTATCGCTCTTGGTATCATGGGTAAGTTTTCCCACTTTTCCTACTAAGTTTTTTGTTTTTGCACATGATTTGTTGATTTTCCTATTTGAGTTTCCACCTTTGGACCTAGGCGAGTTTAATCTTTATTTGTAGGTATGACTTGCTGATATGTTTCCAAGTTGGTTTATGTTATGCTAATAGGGTGATATCTAAGAGGTTAGGAATTAAAATTCATTTGATGAACCTTTGATATATCAATGTCTTACATTCTATTTTAAGAAATATTTGAAATTTTATATTTATATATATATATATATATATATATAATATATATATATTAGTTTCGTAGTAGGAGAAACTTCATTATGATATGGCATTTGGAATGATAAACTCTAACCTATGGTTGAGTTTGACTTGAAATTGATGATTCTTTGTTGTCATTGTTCTTGAATATATCATATTTTTTTATGATTTGGTTATACTCTCTTTTACTCATTTACTAACCGAATTTTTTTATATATATATATATATATATATATATATATATATATATATTCACATATAATACTCATTTTGGGATGTTATACTACAAGGAAATTAGAAGTTTTGGTTATACTCTATTTTGTTTGTGCACCAACCAAATTTTTTTATATATCCCTAGGTGATATTCTTGGAAGTTATATTACAAGGAAATCAAGTTGCATATTTTTTAATTTAATTTATTCTCTATATTTCAAAATTCCCATTTAATTTATTCTCTACAAGGAAATCATTGGTGATTTTTTGACTTTTTAAGTTTTGGGTTCTCTACTGCCATTGAAATTTATTTTATAATTCTTCAAGTCTCCATTGCTTCAATGCTTGATTAACATTGTTAGTATATCCCTTGTGAGTTAAGTTCCTTGCTGGTGCCTATTTCTTTCCATTGAGTTTTCATTATTTTATTATTTGTTTCTAGGATGAGGTTAGTAAAGATATAGAACAAGCCTCCAATTATTCTAAGTTAGAAATACTTATATGTTGGATATATTGTTTAGAATGCAAATTCATTCTTTTTTTTTCTCAGTATGTATATGTCATTTTGTCATTGAATTGCTTTGACAGGTTATTTTATTGGAGTTTACAAAAGTGGGGAAATTTGGACTATATGACACTCAACTGTATTAGCACAACTATTCATGTTTGTTGAATTTTATTTTAAGAAATTAGTGCGATATAACAACACATATCAATATTAATAATGGCCACCTTATTTGTTTTTGTGTTGATGTTTGTATTCTTTTATACTTAAAGCTTGGATTTAGATAATTTAAAGTGAATGAACCTCTGGCTGAAGGTGCATGACGAGGCTAACGTTGTTTTTAAGTTACCTAATGTTGTTTTTCTTCTACGAGCATCCAAAGCCCAAGCGAGGTGGTTTTCCTTCCATCAACCTTGGCATTTTCAATAGAGTGTTGGACGATAGAAACCAAGTATAGGAGAACAACTTGATATATATGAGTATTATTTAAATTCTGTCACTAAGACTCATTCTATTGTACTAAAGCTATAGGTCTAGGCCACTCATGGAGATGGAGTTCCCTTCGTGGGAACTAATGGACAAATTGAATTTCATTAATTTTGTTCAATCACCTCTTTCCCAATTTTTTTTATAGAACTTATTAGTTTTCCATCCTATTGGATTTAAGAATAGGAAAAAGAAAGAAAAAGCAACAAATGCTTCCAAGCTTTTTTTTTTTTTTCAAATTTGAAGTTGTATGAACAATCTTAAGTTGAAGAATATTGTTCAATTAATATTGTAATTCATTTGGAAGCCATGTCACCCAAACAAAGGAACCAAACACTACAATAAACTAATCAATATAGGAACATGTTTGACCGAGTCTTCTAAGTTATTCATTGTTAAGTTTTTTCAGAAGAATATCCTTTTTTTCTTCTCTCTAAATGTGGCAATTGATTATGTGTTTACTTTTCAATGAATAAAAGATTTGGAATGGCTTCTATAGAGCATTTGTTGCTTTCAAAATTTCTTCCAGAGTAGTTTACATATAATACAACTATATAGTACAAAAGTAGCAAATGATGACATTTTTTAGATTCAACATTTTTAAGTTGATTTCAATCTCATAATTGATTAAAACCATTTTATATATCAATATCTTGGAAGCACTATCATGGGTGAAAGGCAATGAAGGTACCAGGGCGTGGTGCATGTTTTGGTGGATCCACCGGCCGTAACACACCCTGGGAAGCTGCAGTGGCAACGACGGCAGAGGAGACATTAAATCTGGTTTCCAACAACAACCCTCTAGCGTTCTCCATGATCATATGGTTAGCACAACATTTTGAATTGTAGATATAATTAAATAGAAGTAAAAGGCCAAGATTCAATGAACTCATAGTTTTATAGGAACTCTAGAGGTTCCTTATCTGTATAGATATATATAATTTGAAATAAAATCAAAATAAAATTAAGTAGAATGATTTTGATTAGGACTGAAAATGAATCAAGCTGAGTCGAGATATGTGCTTAATAAGAAATCAAATCAAGTATATTTTCTTGGCTCGAGGTCAATAAACTTGCATAGAGATTTGTTTATAATGCTTATAGTTTAGAAGCCAAGTGTGAAATTCTTATTATTGACCTAATAGTTTAGTTATAACCTTTTCAATGTATAGATCATCCAAGTTGTGTCATAAAGATGAGGTTCTAAACCTGGACCAAACTTTTAAAATATCTAGATATTTATAAGGCATATAAAATATCTTTAGGAAATATCACTTATGAAATGAATTATAGTACTTTTACTTGAAAGTGATTTAATTTCTTATACTCTCCATCGAAGAATGACATGTGTTATTTTTAACTTTTTTTTTTCTTAATTTCAAATTCAAATTATTTTTTAATTTAGTTATGTATATCTCCTTTTTAGTTTTAAACATAAAATTTCAACTCTCTTAGTTCTATTTTAAACTAGTCATATAAATCTAAGTTATTTTGTAACCAATTCTAATTTATTCTTAGATTAAAATTTGTCAATTATAAAATGTAACTATGGTGTTTTGAAACATTCAAAAACTTTTATTATGTTGGGGCTATTTTTAAATGAATATTGTTTGGTTATTATTAAAATTTTAAAAGGAATATAACAAATTGAGATAAAAGTGGTTCTTTTGATTTTTATAATTGATTTTTTTGTAGACTCTTTCATCTTTTATTCTCATTTTCATCTCATATTTTGTTTCTAACTCATATTTTAATTTTAAACTTGGTTACACACACTAAAAAATTTAAATAAAATATTGAACTTGTATAGATTAATTTTAAAAAAGAATAAATTAAAACTAACAAAATAACTTCCAAGCTTTTTTAAAATTTATTATGGTTTAGCAAATTTGAAGTATGTAACACCCAATCAGAGTGAACAATCTTAATTTGAAGATCATATTGTTCAATAAAAATATGAATTGTAATTTTTTTTCTTTTTGAAGCCATAAAATAAACTTACCCAAAAATATTATAAGGATCACCAAACATCTTATACATTATAACTCTTGTCGGGATTATTTATATTAGGTTCTCAAAGTAATTAAACATAATTTAAGACTCAACATATTGCCCAAGTCGACTAAACAGTTAGAACCCTCGATAAGTTCCTCACAGATAGGAATCGTACCGATTACGCCTCTAAAGTTCCGCGCATACGCACATGATACTTATCGCACTAGGAGTACGGTAGTAAGCTCCCGATCTTCTCTAATGGATAATGGGAGAGCAAAGTTGATAAAGTGTAAGTAATGTTCGGTTTATAAAATATTTTCTCAAATGGACATGTGTCAAAAGATTTCCTAGAAGTTGGGCAATCTTCTCAAAATTCTGCTTCTAAGGAGAAGTGGTTTTCTTCTCCTTCTTGTTGCTTTCAAAATTTCTATCTATACATACAAAGAAGTGAGATCACCTACGCCAATATAGCATAGATAATACAACTATATAAACACAAATATTACAAGTATGGCATCAACATGATCAACAAAATTAACATTTAATAATTACGAAATACCAACTACACATATTTTAAAAAGTATAATTGATAATCAATATTTTACATCTCATACATCACGGATGTAAGCATTTATGTTAATTAAACAGAGACCATTTTATATATCAATGTCTTGGAACGCACCTCGACTGTCATAATTATATCTTGTGGGAGGCTTTATCGATCTCGAAAGAATACCAAGGATCGTGGTGCATCGGTTAACCCACGGTGGATACCAACCGCCCATTGTGACAACCCGCACCCCGATGCTTGAAGGTCAACGAGCGAGTGACCTACACTACGCGTATCGCACCCACTCAAGAGAGGTGTAGGGCCGGAGGAATTAGTCATATACTGATCTCGGACCATTTTCAATGCAATGTAATGCACCAATTACTAACCAAAGGTAAATCACATAATTTTCATACCAGGTTCAAATATTATTTTACGTTCGTATATTAACGCCAATTACATGCAAACTTTTCAATTTCTGAATATGCGGTAGATATATTGATTTTAAATAAGTTCTTGTATAATTAAAAAGAAAATAACATTAGATTTTTCAATGAACTTTGTCATTTTTCAGTTTATTTTATTACGTAAACAATGATTTGTAATATTTTTGTTACGTTTAAAAATTCACGTATTTTCTATATTAAAATGCGTAAAAATATATTTTAAATATAATTTTTCTAAATTTCGATCAAAATATTTAAATTAAGCGTAGCATGATTTTGATTTTTAAAATCGCGCAACTTAAAATTACGAAGTTACGTAAGTTTTTTCAGTTTTTACCCTTCGTAAAATATTTCTTAACTTTAAAAATATTATTTTAGACTTTTCTTACAATAATATAATTTCTTACTTTATTTTCTTCCTATTCTTAGTCAAAAATTCTTTCCGTAATATATTTTCTCAAAATCACTTTTTATTGATTTAATCTTATAAAATCACCTTTAATTGATTTAATCTTAAACTCAACTTTAAATTTCTAACATTTTCCAAAACTCAATAAATAAATTCTACATTAGTAAATTTAAGTTAGTTTCTTTTATATTTCTAAATTACTTTAAAAAAATTAAAAAATAATTTAGAAGCCAATACTGTGAAATTCTTTTTCTTTTATTCATAAAAATTTTATTTCACCTAATTGATAACTTTAATTCCTTTTCCAAAATCCTTATTTAAAATTCTTGTATTTTATAACATCAAAAACATTTTTTCAAATTATCAAAACCTGGAGATGTAGCCAAACCATGTCAACTTAAATAAATTCCATTTTTGAAGAAAACCGTGAGGTTCTTTTTTACAAAACAAACATTTTTGTTTCTTTTCTTTACTTCTCAAATCATTCAATTTTATATTTATAAAATATAATTTTTGGAACACCAATTTATAAACCGATATTTGCTTTAGGAAATATTAACTTATGAAAAATTTCAATTATAGTACTTTTAAAAGTCCTCCATGATTTAAAAATTTCTTATTTCACTCTCCATCAAATATATTCAACATATATCATTTTACATTTATAACTTTAAACAAATTCATTTGCATACACAAGTTCATGCAAAGCATAAAACATTTAATCAAATTCAAATTATTTTTTAATTTATAGGAATCCTCATATGCTATCCATCAAATATCCTCCTTTTTAGTTTTAATCTCCTCTCTTACCTCAAGAAGAACCACGAAAAAGCTTGTTGATTTATGTTTTGAACAAGATCTCCACCAACACATTTTAAACATGAAACAAATACAAGAAAATTAGTATATCAAGCTTGAATAAGAAGAACCATGGATCAAACATGGTTTAGAACATGAAAAGAAAAGAATAAATGAAGTTTTCTTCATAATTAGTTTAAGATAAACTAAAGTTGTATAATCCAAGTTATTTGTATGAAATTAAAGAGTGATGGAGGAGAGAATTGAGTTTGGCCGAATTTAGTTTTTGATTAAAATAGAGTTTGTCTTTGTTTCTTGAAACTTAAGTAAAAAAGTGAAATTATAATATGAAGTAAAATTATTTTCTTGGTCTTCTATGCATTGCCGTAGCATTTGAAACATTCAAAAACTGATCATTAATGATCAATAGGTACATTGGGGCTTTTTTTAAATTTGGCTATAAAAAGCCTCACACTAAATTGTCTCCCTTCATCCTTGCTTCTTCAAACCGTCCTCTTCATTATTCCAAATGTGATTTAACCATCAATAAGTCATCCATACCATTGATTAAAAGAATTTGATTAAAAATAAATAAAAGTGGTTTTATAAAAAACTTGATTTTTGTAAATCTAGATTTTTTGTAGACTCTTTCATTTTTTTTTGATGATCCTCTCTTTCCAATGTCTTATATTTTAATTTTATATCCAAGCTCAGTCATTTTAATTTTATTTTTGTTTACACTTTTAAATCAAATTTAAATTAAATAAGTTAAATCTCCACTTGTATAAGATTAATTTTTATTTTTATCATAACCCTACAAAAGAAAATATAATTCTTGTATTTTTATCGTCCGAAATTAAATACAATAAAAATTAGTTTCAAAATAACTTGATTCAGGGAAATTCTATATTAAAAAGCATTTTTTCTATACGTAGAAATATTTTTCATTTTGCGGGACCCACCTGGGCCCACATACACCTCGTGGGGCCCACAAACAGTAAAAAATTTCAAAATCACACATAAAATCACAAAAATTAGAAAACTCACAAATATCAAATCGTTTTCAACTTAAATTACGAAAATTTTCTTCACTTATTATTTTCCGACACGAAGTTTCAAAACGATCAAATATGATAAAATATTTTTACAAAATAATTTCCACGTAAATCACACTCTTGGGATATCTCATTCTTAAACGAAAGTTTAGTGTAACCTCATCTAGACCAACTTGAGATTTTCTTCGATATCTTTAAGTTTCCTAGGTATTACAAACTTAGAAGAATACATATTCTCATATTCATTTTAGTGTACAAACCTTGAAAGGATACCTCACCCATATCGCAAACTTAGAAGCGATACCTCATCACTTGTGTACAAACCTTGAGGGATACCTCACCCTCAACCTTTCTATAAAGATACCTCACCCTTAATCTTACTTGAGGGACTCTCCATCCTTTTACAAGTTTTTGAAACAAAGATTACAAGATACACTCTCTCAAAGAGTAGATATACAACTTGAAGAATAAATGATTAGAAAAATTTTACAATGAAGAGCTCAAAATATGATTTTTATGATTCAATGACTAAATCAAGTGTTCAAGAGTTGTGAAAGCTTCAATCTTCACTTATTTAGAGCTCAAGTGATAAAATAATCGTTGGTAATGTTTAAAAATGATTTACAATGAAAACTAGTCATTACTAGCCGTTAAAATTATTTCTGACATAAAAAATAATCAATTATTTATATGGATAATTGATTATTTGACATGTAATAATTGATTATTGAAGTAGGCAATTGATTATTTTGTTCTTCATCCGTTTTCAGCTTTTTGATGAACAAAATAATCAACTATTACTTATGGATAATCGATTATTACACTTTGTTTCGAAAATTGACTTTAAATAATCATAATTTCTGTATTTCTCATCTGATTTAAGCAAATGATCATTCGTTAAAAAGATTTTTGAGTCTATTTTCATATGAAATAAGTCTCAAATCCATAATTAAAGTACTTTTAGAGATATAATCAAATTAGTAATAAAAAAGTCAGTTTTTAAAACTCAAACTTAGCTATTTTTCATAATTTTGAATTTCCACCAAGACTAGCTTTTAAGAACTTGTCTATTGGACATCTTAACATGTTTAAAAACATTTATGAAGGTTGAAAAACTTATTTGAGTTCTTTTCTTGTAAGACCTCTATTTTTACGTAGGAGAAAAACTTAAAAGAAAAAATATACCAAATCTTGTCCTTAGGCTTTTTGATGCAATCTAAACTTTCAATAATTCTTCTATTCAATTCTTCCAAAATCTTGAATCATTTCTTCATTCTTCTTCTTCTTGAGTTGAGAATAATTAGGATCTTTCATGTTCTTGATTAATGCTCACTCTTGCTACTTAAATTATCCTACAAGGCATGACTCACTTGAAAAACATAGTTAGTTCAAATTCATAATTCCACATTTAATATGCATGATTCAATAATATATAACTTTAGTTAATCTAACATGAATATAAGACTCTTATAGAAACATACCCATTTAAGACATTTATCAATTTCTACTAGATATGTTCTATAAAGTATGTAACATACAACATTTTACAGAATATACATGATTTCTAAGTATAAAATACTAGAATGCGCATCAAACATATATTCATTCATATAGAGACATATCCGATATTAGTTCATTGTAATTTATATAAAGCATTATTAGATATATTCTATGAAAATAGTAACACATATCTTATTGTATAATTATTAAGTGAAATATAACTAGATAAAGTACATAATCATGCATGATACAATATATCTCGTTAAACACATCTATGTAACATGATCAATATCCTTTTGTAATTTATTTGTCATCATCAAAATTTAACAAATTAAACCATTAGGAAAAAGAAAATTTTACAGGGACTACCACAACTAGATACTATTTTGTTAGTTTTAATCTAGTAAAAAATAAAATTAAAAGACATTGTCCTATAATTTCTTTTTTAAAGAGTATTTATTTGCAATTGAGTTTATAAAATGCTTACATAACTTAATCTATGTGTTATTATTTCATTTGTCCAACTCAGCATGAGTTTCGGTATCCATGATTTTGCTAAACTGATGAAAAAAATGATAGAATAGAAAGAGAGAGATATTACCCGAAAAATAAGGATGAGAGAGTGTGTAAAAGAAGTTGATATAGAAAAAAACTAATTTTGAAATGGGTTTTTTCAAGAACTAGTTTTATATTGAAATTAGTTTAGATAAGAACTATTTTTTAAAAATTTAAGTAGTTACTAAATACCTTATATTTAAAAAATGGCTCCATTGCACTTAGATATATATTTGTTAAAAGTTTCTAAACACCCCCTTAATCTTTACTTTCAGATATTAGTTGAATTTTTAAAATCTCATGCAATGCGGATACTCATTATTTATCCTTAAATTGTTAAATAAATAATAAAACATATCGATAATTATATCCTTATTTATAATATTTAAATCTTTAAATGAGTAATTAAGAATTGTAGTTTTTAGTTGAAAACCAAAGTAAGTGATGCCCCTTATATAATATAGAATAAATGAGATTCCTTCTACACCTTTGTTATTATAGAATTGGATCCTCTGCATTTTCAAAAGAACTACACAAAATCTCACCTTTGGAAAATGTTTTCTTGTATGGAAAAATAAGAAATAGAAATGTAATTCACTTAATGTCAATCATTAGATCAAGAATTACATTTTGTGCAGTTATTTTTATAACTCTAGAGGATCCTAATCTTATTTTTATAAGGGTATTTATACTTTTAGTGGTCAATATTTAGTCGCATGTCTTATTTAATTAAAATTAAAATATAAATACAAAAATAATTTGTTATATTCTATTTTTCAACTAAGTATGACACATAATTAAATATTAACTACTAAAAATATTAATTACTAATTTCTAAAGAGCATCGATACCCTCATATAAAAGAAGGATAATAGAAAAATTTTTATAAAAATTATTATTTTTTGATTTTTTAAAATATCTCATTCGATAATAAAAAAAATTAATTTATTAAATAAGATCTAATATCTCCTCTCAATAATATTATTTTTATATATATAAATATTAAAATTAAATTTAAAATTACACGCTTAATAGATTCAAATCTCTTTCTTTAGACCAATATACGGTCAATAGAATTGATTATTATTGTGTTAAACTATGATTCATCTTTTGAGGCCCATTATCAACAATAAGCCCAAGCAGCTCTTCATTTAAACAAACGGACCAATCCTCCCTTAGGTTTTCTCAAAATAAATCCATGGGCCAACCCAAGAGGCCCAGCCCATTTCTCCGCTCCTCCAATTTTTCATTCAAAAACCTCAAAACCTCTCAAATTCCGTTATCCTCTCTCTCTTTGCAGAAAATGGCGCTCACTGCTTCGCTTGGTCCCACTGCATTTCTGAAACTCTCATCTTCCTTTCATGGCGAAGCATCACCGTCTTGGTCAAATTCAGCTTCTTTTATGGGCTCTCCACTCACGCTCTCACGCTCTTCGCTTCCTGGTTCGTCAATTGCGGTTTTCGGAGCATACATATGTTCATTTTTTAGAACTATAAATAAATAAATGAAGTGAAACAAAAAATTGTGTGACGATTTTTTGTGTTGCAGGAAACCAATCACTTTCCAGAAAGCAATTTGTGGTTTTCTCTAGGAAGCTGGCAGGGTTGGAGGAGGCCATGAAAATCAAAAGGTACCCAATACCGCACTTGCGATGGAGTTATGCTATTGTTTTGTTGTATTCTAGTGGATTAAACTAGGAATTTTCATCTTATAATGTAAGATTACCATCTCAATTTGGATATATGGGAAGGTTTTAAGTTTTTAGTATTTGTATTATGTTATCTATGTTAGAGGGTTAGCTTATAAGCCTTCTTCCCAATTGTTTGGGGATCAGCAAGGTGACTCCTATTAGAGACTAATTCTATTCTATTATAAATGAAAATTGTTTCAAGGCGTAGTCTTCAATGCTGCCAAAAGGTTAGGGTGCATCGATGCACCAAGCGTCAGATACCATTGATAAATTACATAAAAAATTGAATGGCTAGGATGTCTGACCCGAAATTTGGTCAGAAGGTTATGATAAAATTTGGAAATTACAACTCTGTCCCATATTGACGACAGAGGACATGTTTTTGAAGATGCCCTGGCTGATATTTGAACTGTAGTGCGGTGGACATGTTCCCTGTTTCTTCTTAATGAAATTGGCTATGTCTTTAGTTTTTTTTTTTTTTTAAAAAAAGAGTTGGGGGTTCTAGGAACGGAGTAGTGTGGGTATACATTTGAATATTTTTAATTGAGAATTTAATTGGTTTACAGCGGTGCATTTGTGTGGTAAATTTAATTCTTTAGACCTCCTCCGAGTCAACCTTGCAGCAGCCCTCCGTGCCCACAGCTCCCACCATAGCATTCAGAACCTTACCTGAGTCCCCAACAAAGTCACTGATCACGTCGGCCAATGGGTTCTCTCTGCAATTGAACTCAGCATCTCCAAAGCCTTCATCGTCGGCGTCAATAGCCCACCTCAGCAGCTCACACTCCTGCATCTATGATTTCGGCACACTCTTTACCTTTCCAATGTGCCCAATCTCCTTTCAGATTTCACCTGAAGGAGCAATGATCTCTTATCAGCATTCATACCTTAGTCGTAAAATCTCTCAAAATTTAGCTTAACTTTCGGTCAAAGAGGGCTAAAATCCAATTTGTACAGTTAGAATATAAAATCAATAAAACCCGGATGACCTATAGTCACTAGTGATTTTTTAGGAATATCAATGCTCCATGTTTTTTTGTGAGCATTGTAGAATCCTCCTTGTTTCAAATGCATGACTATTAATCAAGAGTGTATTTGAACTGATAATCTATTAATCTATTCATGTGGTACTAAATAAAACTAGCTCATGTAATTTAATATTCGGGGCATGGTTTGACTCTGTTATTTTCATGTGCAGTTGAACTTACCTCTCATGTGATTCTATGGATAATCGAACACAATTTTGATGTTCATGTTTCTATATGAGATGCTTTAATGCCCTGTGGACCTGTGGTTGTTTTAGGATATATATGATCCATGGAATATATTGAAAATATTTGAGTGGGTTGGGGTGAAAGTTATTCCCGCTATTGATTTTTGTAACATTTCGTTATATACAAGGAGTTCTCAATTTATATATGCAGAGTGTAAGCAAGCCTTACGTAGAAGTTCCTCATTATACATGTATCTGATGTTCTGAATTTGTAGTTATGTACTCGATGCTGAATTGTAAATGCATGGTGTGCCATACATGGGTAATAAAATATTTCATATGATCTTAGTTTTACTCATTTTTTTCCTCATCTGTTTAACTTCTTGGAGGTGTCTTATCATTTAGATATTGGAATATAGAGGATAGAAATCAAAACATCCATTTATCTCTTCCTCCTCTCATCTCTTTTCTGCCAAGCAATATCAAAATGCTTTCTCAAGAAAATAAATGCTTGGCTTACTTCTTTACTCTTGCATTTGCTTTCTATTAGCCAAATAAAAGGTTTATTTTTTATTTATAAGCAGAAAAGGTTGATGCAACTTTTACAAAAATTCTTACCCATTGTCTGGTCATATGAAGAGAACGTGAACTTCAAGTTGTGACAAAGGTTAAAAGAAGGCCTCCATTGAGGCGTGGGAGAGTATCACCACGTCTCCTTGTCCCTGATCACATACCAAGGCCTCCTTATGTAGGCTCGAATATACTACCTGAAATTTCAAGTGAGCATCAAATTCATGATTCTGAAGGCATAGCTCACATGAGGGCTGCATGTGAGCTTGCAGCGCGTGTCTTAAACTATGCAGGAACATTGGTTAGGGTAAGATTTCCTCCTTCCAACATAATTCATATGTCATTTATTTATCTGATGTTCACCTTCTCTTGCAAGATAGAGTTATTATAATTTTTTAATGATTATTTCTTCATAATTTAGCAGTTCTGGACAAATTTCTTTGTCTGGTACCATATAGTGGTGTTTTTTAATTAGATTTGATACGAAGGGCAATGATTTCTTCTTACCGTGGATACAGGAGTTGATCATCATACTTACTTTTTTTCTTTGTGCTGGAGTCAATAATTAGTAACCATAGGTTTTGGTTGAATATCAAAAGATGGTCAGTTAGTGGGAAAAGACCGGTGGGTGAATTCTGCTGCTTGGTGGGATATGTCTAGCTTCTCTTGATGGTGGCTAATGGGTACTGGGTAGAGAGTGGAAGCTGGCAGGTTAGGTGGCAGAAGGTGATTAAAGTTTGGATGGTGGTTGCAGAAGAATGACTGCTGTTGTAGTAGAATTGACCTGTTTTAGGCAAATGATCTTTCACAATGAAAATAAGTTTTCAGAGATCTCTTTAAAGTTTATTTTGTAAACTAGTAGTTTCACACAAATCAACGTGTGTCAATCCACTTGTTTTTTTTTTTAATTTTTTATTTTGACAATTGAGTGGAGGAGTTTTGATGCTTGAGATAACTCCCCACTCACCATAACTTCCTATTTTTTAGGGGTAGGTTTTGTATATTGCAGATCCATGAGACCAATCTCCACCTTTGGCCATATTTTTTAGTATAGATCATTGTGCCAAACTTTTGCAAATGTGGAAACATTCTTCAGCAAATCAATTTGTATTAATTTAAAAGGAGCATGAAGTTCATAGCTATGACCAAGCTTGCTTATCATACACTTGTTAGCTGTAGGTTGAGTTAGTTGATACTGAAAGTTGAGATACATACTCTACACCTTTTTTGTGTCTTGAATTGTGTTGGAAATATAGGGTTTAGGTAGAGAGAAGGAAGAAAAGATAATAGACTCTGAACAATATGATATTTAGAATTAGATTGATAGATATAATACAATACCCTATCTTAGTGCTCCTATTTATTTATTTATACTAATAATTAGGTCAAATACTAGTACTACTAGTTCAAGCTCAATGCCACTGATAACAAGACTAATAACCCACATACTCTGACTAAATAAAATATATCTTGATTTTTCATCTGGACATTTTTACCTGTTTTATCCTTAATGAGTTCGCTTTTATGCTATGAAAGGTTTCTTGTCATTCAGATATCAAGTTCTTGTCTAGCTATAGGGATCAGTGGTGGTGAAATGGCAAAATGCAGATAAAACAACTGATCCTGATTATTGTTGGATGAAATAAAATGTTTGCAATCATACTAGTGTTGATACATATTTGAAGTATTTGAAGATGTTAGACCTTTGGTGGTCTGGCCCCTTGTCCACAAACTTGTGCTCTAACATGCCTTTACTTGATTTTGGGGATTTGAGGGAAGTGAGAAAACTTTGTATTCCTTTTAACAGTGGGACACACTAATTGCCTTTGGTGGACCAGGAACAAAATGAAAGTTTGATCAGTTAAGAGCATTTTTCCATACTGAATGTTTAAGAAGAACTTAGAACCAATAACATTTGGAGGTTTTTAAATGTTATTTGATAACCCAAATGCCAACTTTTTATATTTTTCATTTTTGGATTGGTATAATTTTCTTTTTGTCTCATACTTCTTTATCAACTAATTTACTGTGCACTGCTTTCTGTATCTGACTTAATCTTGGTTTATATTGTCAGCCTTCTGTAACAACTAATGAAATTGATAAAGCAGTGCACCAGATGATTATTGACGCTGGTGCTTATCCCTCACCCCTTGGCTATGGTGGATTTCCAAAAAGTGTGTGCACATCAGTTAACGAGTGCATGTGCCATGGAATACCTGATTCTCGGCAGTTACAGGTTTTGCAAGCCTTAAGTGCTATTTTTGCTTTATCCTTGGCATGCATATTACTCATAAGTCATAACTGATGAAAATCATCTCTGTTGCAGAATGGTGACATTATTAACATTGATGTGACAGTCTACCTGAATGTATGCTTCTCACTTCTTAGTGAAATTTTATTAGGTTTAAGTGAACACGATGATTTTTTCATCTAAATTAAATATCTTCTACCAATTGCAACAGTCTTTCTATGTCTACTTTATTTTTATATTCATAATGATACATTTCTGATATGATTTAGCATTTCACTTTATCCCTATTAATTGGTTGTTTCTATGGCATTTTGACACACTACATATACTAGCTGCATATTTGCTTAACTTCAGAAAATGGAATTCATCTCCAACTACATTTTCACCTGGCATTCTTGCTATATGTTAAGGAATATAATTTGGTATTAAGTGTTTAGGAAAGTGCTTTGGGATTAAGTAATTACTAGTAGTGCACCCAAAGTAAAGGGTATATGTGTCTTTGTGTAGTTGTAATCTTTGTACAAATAGAGGTGTAATGTCAGTGTTATTTATACATTTGTTTAAAACTGTCGTATGAATTATAGTTTCAGTTTCTGTCTTAAGTCACTTTCAACCTCTTCCTATCTTCTTTGTCCCATCTGGTTAATGCATGCAGCTGGAATGTTTAATTATTTGGGTGCCTCTGGTGCCAGAATCTGGTTTACAGTTTGTTTGTTTTACCTTCTTCCCAATGCAAACATGCTTTCACAAGAGGGAAATATTTCTTGGCTATGGACAAACCTAAAATAAGCAAGCCATTACTACGTTGCGGACTGTGAATAAGTGACTACTGTTAATGTTTTGACATGATTTATGCCATTATATTTTGGATTGACTTGTAATATTTTCCTATCAGTTTTCCAATTAAAAATTAAACATTTAAAGGAAATGATAGGGAAGTTGTTATGATGATTCAATTGTACAAAAGCTTTTCCCGTATCTGAGAAAACATGAACATAATTTTATTTTTAATCTGCTGAAGCACCAAATGGTTATTGGGGAATGGGAATTTATTACCATGTTTCTCTCAAAGATTATTTGCATTATCTGTTATCAGTTGATAGAATCTTCAATATTCAAGTTATGCCAGCTTGTTTGCTTTGGCATAGAACTATTCTCGTGGCTTCTTTCTGGTGTCTGACTCATGATATTTTTAAGGATTTCTCTCATGCATGTTAAATTTTATTATAGGAATTTATTTTATAATGCTCTGTATGGTATTTTTTTTTTCATACATGTTAGCTATGGCCCGTTCGTATGGGATTTTGGGTACCATACTGGTTACTAATATTCTCTCTATTATGATATATATTACCTTTATTGTTAATGACCAAGTAATTCTATGTCCTTCCATATGCTATGTTAGGGATATCATGGAGACACATCAAAGACATTTTGTTGTGGGGAAGTCAGTGCTGAAATGAAAAACCTTGTTAAGGTAAATAATTGTCAGCTGATACGTGTGGGGAAAAAGAAACTTTGCTGTATTTTGTCTGTTTTGATTGTGGTGGTATGGGCTGTACTTTGTTGAAGGCATATTACTTCCTTCATGTATTTGCATTTTTCATCATAAATCAAATTTGATTCCTCGTTAAGTAATGCCAGTTGTGCAATTATTTAGATTATTCATTGAGCAAATCCTTTTATCTGACGTTGGAAGGTAAGTGAAGAGTGCTTGGAGAAGGGAATAGCTGCTTGCAAGGAAGGTGCTACTTTTAAGAAAATTGGAAAGAGAATCAGGTACAGTTTTTAAATGTATTACTGCCAGCATTGATCATGCATTGCATGTGAAACTTTGGTTTCTATAGTTAGTAGAACTCATTTTAGTTTTCCAATTGAATGAACCTGTTAACATAATACGTATAACAAGCTATTCTCGCTCTAAAAAGCTGCAAGAGAAGATTATATGCTGTATCAACATTCAGGAGCCATCTTTGAAATTACCACTGTTCTGAAACAGCTCCAAGTACAACAATGGATTAAATCTTTATTGTCTACATTACTCATAACACTCTTATTAGAGAAAGAACCAGGACTAAATATTCATAGGCATTGGGCAACAGCTCACAAACATAATATACTTTCTTCTCAGCCTGTCAATTTACATATGGTGTTCATTCAAAGAATGCTACCTTAAAAGTAAGTCTACCTCTCTACAAAGCCTTCAGAGAAATCCAAGTATGAAGTATCTAAAAATAAAAAATGCCTTGTTTGTGGTCATAAAATGAATACTCTGCAATTCTATTATATTTCTCACTCTGCTGACTGTACAAGAGTTGAAACAAAGGCAATCACATAATCAATCTCTTGATCCTGCAGGGCCTGATTAAGACATAAAATACAATGCATTACCCCTGTTCTCTCCATAGAGACAGGAAATATAGTTCATATCCCATTCCTCCAATTCCAAATGACTCTTGGATGGGCAAAAATGTATATGCCACTTATAATGTCTTGCATAACCCTAACCCACAGGAGTTAAAAGTACCTTTTGCAAAAACTTCATAGCTTTATTTGCTACTTGTAAGCACATTTAATATATGTGACTATCGATATTAAATATAGTTTTATGTTTTAAAATGTTCTTGTGAATAGATATTCTAAAAGTACATTTGCTGATGTCCTTTAGAATCAACTAGTAGATGCCTCCTTGAATTTCACGGATATATTTTGTATTTTATTATATTTATACGTGATATTTGTGAATAAAGAGTTTAAAGATGTATATTTAAGTCAAAGATATATTATATGTTTCATTGATTTGTCAATATAATTTTAACTTAATTTTTATACATGTTTATATAATTTGTCTCAAATAGTTTTATTTTTTGGAAGAAAATCATCATTTTAAAATAATAGTGAAAAAATACAAAAAAATTACTTTGAACAATAACTAATTTTTTTAATATTCATTAAACATACAATGTAAAAATACCTAATCATAAAATATTAACTGATTATATATATTATCAGAAATTGCTCCTTTAGTTATCAAACTAATAAAAATTATAAGTGAAAAATATAAGGCAGCTAAAAAAGATACTAAGAAGGCGGTGAGCGAGGCGAAAGCTAAAGCGTTTAATGGGTTATATCAATCGTTGGGCACCAAAGACGGAGAAAGGTATATCTACAAGCTTGCTAAAAGTAAGGAAAGGAAGACAAGAGACCTGGATCAAGTGAAATGCATTAAGGATGAAGAGGGTAAAGTCTTGGTTACGGAACAAGACATCAAAGATCGATGGAAGGGTTATTTTCACAAGTTATTTAATAAGGAACACAGGGCATTAGGGGACTCAGACATTTTAAACACTAGAGAGGAAGACCAAAATAAAACTTTTTATCGTAGAATTTGGGAGTTTGAGGTAAAAGAAGCATTGAAGAGGATGGATAATGGAAAAGCGGTTGACCGGACAATATACCTATTGAGATATGGAAGTGCCTAGGAGATAAAGGTATAAGTGGCTTTACAAAAAAGTTTTTTAACGATATTAACGATCGAGGTCTAAGAAAATGCCGATGAATGGAGGAGAAGCACTTTAATCCCTATTTATAAGAATAAGGGAGATATACAAACCGTACAAATTATTCAGGATTAAGCTCATGAGTCATACCATGAAGTTATGGGAAAGAGTCAAAGACAAGAGACTCATATTTCGGAGAATCAATTTGGTTTTATGCTAGGTCAACCATATTATCTTCTACGAAGATTGACGGACTATGTATAGGAAAAAAAGACCTTGGTTTTCATTGATCCGGGAAAAAGCCTACGATAGAAGTATCTGAGAGAAGTTGGAAGGCTTTGGAGAAGAAAAGAGTTCGCATTTATATTCGAAATATGTATGATGAGGCTAAAACTATAACACAAGAGTTCCCTATAACTATAGGACTGCACCAAGGGCCACTTTGAGTCCTTATCTTTTACCTTGGTCTTGGATGTGCTTATATATCCAAGAGCCCGGGTCTTACAATGCATGCTTTTTGCCGATGAGAGAGGAAATAAACTAAAGCTAAGTTATGGAAAGAACATGGCCTTTGCCTAAGTAGGAGTAAGACGGATTATATGTAATGTAAGTTCAAGTAAGAAACATGTTAATGCTACTTAGCGGTTTGGAGATCATACCATACCACAAGTTACACGGTTTAAGATCTTGATCCATCATACAAAATGACGGAGAGATAAAGGAGATGTAAACCATAGGATTCAAACCGGATGGATGAAATGGAGGAGTGCTTCGGAGTTATTTGTGATAGGAAAGTGCCTCTCAAGCTTAAGGGTAAATTTTACCGCACATTATAAACCCGCAAATGTTGTATGGTGGTAAAACAAGAGCACAAGATCAGTGTCGCGGAGATGAGGATGTTGCGTTGGATGTGTGGCCATACTAGACAAAGATAGGATTAGGAATGAATGCATTAGAGAAAAGTAGGGTAGCACCTATTGTGAAAAAGATGGGAGAATCTCGTCTTAACAACCCTTAGAAGCCCTGTAAGAAGAGTAGATCAGATGGAGAATAACGATAGTTAGAGGTAGGGAAGACCAAGAAAAAGCATAGGTGAAACGGTTAAAAAGATCTAGATTTGAATGGCTTTTTCTCAAGAAGACTTGGTTCATAGACACAATAGCGTCGTCTCGATCCATGTAAAATGACCCCACCTAGTGGGAAAAGACTTGGTTGTTGTTGTTGTTGTATTTTCAATATGGCATTAGAAGCGATCTTTTTATTAATATAATATTGATAATTTATTTTTATGTACATTTGTATAACCTTAGATAATTTCATTTTTAGAATACAATAATCTTTTGAAGTAACAATAAAAAGAACAAAGCTAAATTATTCAGAACTATGTATAAAAGTTTTAAATATTCATTAAATAAATATATAACATCGAAACATTTAAATATGTTCTGAATTCTCAAACTAATTCAAGTTATAAATTCCATTTGGCTTTAATTTTGTGTCCACTTAAATTAAAAGGTATTCTTTTTTATGCAATTTCTATTTTTTCTCAACTAATTAAAATGAGTTTAAGAAAATATATAATAGTTAGTGTAAGAAAAGAACAAATAGAAAAAATAACAAATAAAGAGAATAAAAAAATAATTAAAAACAGCTTAAAAAGATTAAAAGAAAGTCATGGTGAGTGGCCAGACATGAAAATTTGAAAGTTAAAAGGAGCATGTCTAGACTCATTCAGAAACTGTTAAAGGTATGGGAGTTTTCTAAGCCACGTGGCATCACGAAACAAAAAGCTAAAAGAGGTAAATTTTAGAAAACAGTTGTTACAAAAAAAAGTTAGAAAACAGTTATAGAGAACGGAAAATAGGAAACCGTGCAGGAGAAATAAGATGAAGGCACGAGACAATTTTTGATCGGGAAAATTTATAGTTTAATTGCAACCACAAAATGACATGTGGCATTAGAGGTAGTCCAATTAATAAGGCGCTAGACAATTTTTTGAGCATAAAAAATTTAAATTAGATGAGGGCATTTGACAATTTTTTAAATAGGAAGAATTTTAGTTTAATTGCAACTGCAAAATGACATGCGACAATAGAGGTAGTCCAATTAGTAAAATATAATAGATTTTGGATGTTTGATAAAATTATTTTATGGATTTTATTCTCTTTGAAAATAATTTTCATTTTAGTAATACACTTTTCACTTTTTGCAATTATTTAAATTTTGGTTAACCTACTTTTCTATGTGAATATAAATATGTCATCACAGTTACAAACAATTGATTACTTTTTGTTTTCTTTTAAATACCTTCTGGAAAAATCTATAAATTTTACAATTTCTTCCCAACAAATTTGTTTGAGTGCATTTCTATTTGTTTCAGTAGGAAAAACCAGGCTCCACTGAATTGTGGGTGCTTAAATAGTATGCAAAGTGAACTTTATGTTGGGAAGTGGCATGTTGGAATTTGCACCATGAGCTGCACATATATTGGATGAACCTTGCAAAACTCAGTTGCTCAATCCTTTCTCCTCTTTAGCATCCCTCTACAGTCTTAATGCACAGGATAGGACAAGCATAATGTATTTGATAATTTGCTCAATATACATGTCTGTCAATGGAGACTGTTCCTTTTATCAAAGAAACAAAAACATGAGATACTGTTAATCTATGCCCTATGGCATAATGACACACAATGATCTGCATAAGAGGTAGATGATACCCAGTTAGGCAATTGTACCTGTCTTGGGCAGTTAGTACTCGTTCTAGCCATTTTTTTTCGATTGTGTACCATTGGCATGATTTGCCTCCTATATATGATTTTGAAGTTTCTACTTTTATTGAGTTATAGTGATTAATTGTGCATCTGTCTATTTCTATGTTCTTGTAACAATAATCATTTGTGTTAATTGATGATGTGATCTGAAATTGATGGCTTCTTCTATAGATTTTTAAGCCTTTTCTTTTCTTTTGAAACATTATCTCAGCGAGCATGCTGAAAAGTATGGCTTTGGTGTAGTGGAGCGTTTTGTTGGGCATGGTGTGGGAAAAGTGTTTCATTCTGAGCCGATTATTTTACATCACCGTAAGTGACTTATCAACTGGTATAATTTCATCATAATGCTTTTGCTGACTTAAGATGATTGTCGTGACAAACAAAACCTGTTAAACTGGACATTTATAGCTTGGTTCGCCTATAATTAGATGCTAATAATGACTGCTTAGCTAGATTATTCGTAATAGTGTTACACTATTAGTGTGTATTGCTTGGTAACTTAGTTGCTTGGTAGTGCTAAATTTTAACCTTAAAATTGGAAAACCTTTTCATCTTTTATGTTGACAGTACCTGATCATTCATTTGAAACTTTTCTGTTAATTGATAAAGCTGAAAGGCTGGTAAAATAGCGGAGGTTGTGTTTAGTAATTAACTTGTATTTTTTTTTTTGTCAAGTAACTGCTATAATCTACACAAGGGCCTAAAAAAACTTGTGTGTGGCTTATCTGCCGTCCCCCACTCTCTCTTGTTTTCCTTCTTGTTATGCGGAGAGGGTTCTGGTGGTAGGAGGAATTGTCTTATAGTTTTCTTTTTTCCTAACGGACTTCGAATTTTATATCTTTGTTTGACAGGCAATGACAAGACAGGTCGCATGGTTGAAGGTCAAACATTTACAATTGGTAAGTGCATTGTTAATTTGTTCCTAGAATCTGAGGTGATCATTGCTACCTCTTTTATGCTATACTGCTTCACATGTTACTTTGCGGTGTGTCTAGAACATTTGGAGTTATTAATGAGTGATGGGCCTGTCCACAATCTATGTAGTAATTTAAATTGATTCCTTGTTTTGGAAAAGATATAGGAGGGAACTTTCCCTTGGTATTGCTCATTGCACAAAGTTTTCAGTGTCATGGTGCCTTTGGCTAGAAAGAAATGCTAGTTTTGAAGAATTGGTTCTTTCCACTACATTTGCTTCCAGATTGTAGTGTCAATATGGAAATTTTCATGATGTATCAACAAGGTGTCTTACAGGGGTTTTCTTTACTGGAATTTCAGAGGTTAAAACACTTGGAAGTTAAAACAGAAACTATTGTGACTTAATTGCTTGAGAGAAAGCGCTCTCAGCATTATGAATTTATAATAACACAACATACGATTAATCCTAAACTAAATCCCTAAGTTTTAGGGATTAACATCTCTATTTATGGTAACTATATATTCTACTTCCTATTCTAATTACATTAGATATGATATGATACAATATTAAAAGATATCAGCAAACATAATATTAAAAGATATCAACACTGCCCCTCAAGCTGGTGCATATATTGTCATATGCATAAAGCTTGTTACATATGTATGTTACCCTTGGACCCTGGAGAGACGTAGTAAAGATATCTGCTAGTTGGTCATTAGAGTTCACAAATGAGGTGGTTACTTCTTCGGAGAGGATCTTTTCTCGAATGAAATGGCAGTCAATCTCTATATGTTTGATTCACTCATGAAAGACCGAATTGGAGGCGATATGCAAAGCCACTTGATTATCACAAATGAGCTCCATGGATCGTATTTTGCAAAATTTCAACTCTTGAAGTAGTTGTTTCAACCATATAAGTTCACACACAGTTAGAGCCATAGCTCGATATTTTGCTTTTCCACTTGATCTCGCTACTACATTTCGCTTTTTGCTCTTCCGTGAGATAAGATTACCACCGAGAACACAATAACCTGAAGTCGATCTCCTATCACTTGGAGATCCTACCTAATCAGCATCTATATAAGCAATAATGTTTGTATGACCCCAATTTTCAAATACCAACCCCTTTTCGGGAGAACCCTCAACATATCTCATGATTCGAATCACAGCATCCCAATGACTATCACAAGGTGAATTAAGAAACTGAATCATAATACTCACAGCAAAGGATATATCTGGTCTGGTCATAGTGAGATAATTTAATTTTCCAAGTAATCGTCGATATTTGCCTGGGTCTGAATAGGTCTCCCCCTGATTTGGTAGAAGTTTAACATTCGGGTCCATAGGAGTGTCAATTGGTTTACAATCTAACATCCTAGTCTCTTCCAAAATGTCAAGGGCATACTTCCTTTGGGAGATGGCGATGCCTATTTTCGATTGAGCAACTTCAATCCCAAGGAAATGTTGCAACTAGCCTAAGTCCTTAGTTTGGAAGTATAGAAACAGGTGTAGTTATAGGCTTTCGATTCCTTCATGGTCATCATCTTTAATAACAAAATCATCTACATAGACAACGAGATTGATACATTAATTAGAGGAAGAACGTTTAAAGAACACCAGATGATTTGCCTCACTACGAATCATATCAAATTACTATATGACCTTGTTAAATCTTCTAAACCATGCCCGAGGAGACTATGTAAGACCACATAAAGACTTGTGCAACCTGCAAACTAAACCTAACTCCCCATGAGCAACAAATTTAGGGGGTTGCTCCATGTAAACCTCCTCCTCTAAGTCACCATGTAAAAAGACATCTTTAATGTCCAACTGATATGATGGTAGCGGTTCATGGCTGCCATGGATAAGAAAAGGTGAACAGACGCCATTTTTGTGACATGAGAGAAGGTGTCACCATAATCAAGGCAAAAAATCTGGGTATAGCCTTTATCCACAAGACGAGCTTTCAATCGGTCCACCTGTCCATCAATGCCAACCTCGACGGTAAAGACCCCATCGACAACCAACTGTAGATTTCCCAAGAAAGGATGGAACAAGAGTCCATGTGTGATTGGAATCCAAGGCTACCATCTCATCAATCATAACCTGTCGCCATCCTGGATGGGAAAGTGCTTCCTGGACAATTTTAGGAATAGAAATAGACGACAAAGCAGATACAAAGGCATAATGGGATGAAGACAAACAATGATAACTCAGGAAATTGTAAATGGGATAAGGATTATGAGTAGAACGTATACCTTTATGAAGAGCAATGGATAGGTCAATAGAAGATTCAAGTAAGCTCGGAGTAGGTGGAGACGATGGAGTAGGAGACAAATCATCGGAATATGTAGAAACAACAACTTTTGGAATTGCAACTCGTGGTCGATGCTGAAAAGTGACAAGCAGGCATGGAGAGGAACGTATTGGTTGGGAGGAAGGTTCTGTCACCTGTGGGATAGGAAGAACAGAGGCAGGTCGATCAAGGTGAGGAATTGGTAAAACTTGAAAGATGAAGGGTGGTTTATTTGGTGAGGTGAAGTAAGGAGTCTCCTAAAAGAAGGTGACGTCGACAGAGATGTAAGTTTGATGTGTGGAAGGAAAATAACATCGATACCCTTTTTGGAATCGAGAATAGCAAAGGAAAATGCACTTAATAGCACGAGTAGAACCAAAAACTTGGGAGGGAACATTATAAAGAGAGTCGTTAGTGAACAAAAGAGAATGAGACACTTGGTTATTTAGAACAGAGAATGACATTCGATTTATAAAATAACCTGCAGTGAGAACAACATCATCCCAAGACTTTTAAGGGTGTAGTAGCATGTAACAAAAGAGGACGAGTTGTCTTACTAATATGACAATGTTTTCTTTATACTATTTCATTTTGTTGTGGAGTGTGTGGACATGTTGATTGATGAATCATGCTATGCGATGCCATAAAGGAATTAAAAGGTGTAGAAAAGTATTCTTTTGCATTATCACTACGTATAGTGTGAATAGGGTGCCCAAACTGAGTTTGAATTTCTTTGCAAAAGTTTTGAAAAACAGTAAACAACTTTGAACGATCTTTCATTATAAATATCTATTTACATCTTGAAAAATCATCAATGAAAGTAACAAACTACCTATATCCTAGGACAGTACCAACACAACTAGGACCCCAAACATCATAATGGACAATATCAAAAGGAGACTTTGCATGACTATTGACCTTGCTTGGAAAGGATGTCTGAACATGTTTTCCAAGTTGACATGACTCACACTCTAAAGACTGTAGATGAGAGAGATGAGGAACCATCTTCTTCATCATATTAAGACTCAGATGACCAAGACGACAATGAAGGAGACTAGGAGATTCTGTGACAGCACATATGGTAGAGGAAGAAAGCTGGAGATAATCGTGCCCACATGATTTAGATCTTGTTCCAATCGTTTGCCCAGTACTTCGATCTTGTATAAGAAAGGATTCAGCAGTAAATGTTATGGAATAGTTAAGAGTGCGTGTAAGTTGACTAATAGAAATTAAATTAAAAGGACAATAAGGTATAAAAAGAACATAATTTAAGGATAAAGATGGGAGAGATGTGGCTTGAGTGCCATAGGCAAGGGTAATGTGATGTGGTGGTGTATTGGGAGAGGATAATTTTGAGAAAAGGAAAAGATTACCAGCTATGTGATCGGAAGCACCGGAATCCAAAATCTAGGATCCAACAAACGAAGAATGAGAGAGACAAATTGTGTAATTACTAGTATGGGCTATAGTGGCTGAAGGCTTGTTGGGTGACTTGAGTTAAAGATACTCCTTATATTTATTATCTGACAAAATATTCTAATTGTCACTTCTAGATTCATTCTTTTTCTCAATACTTGGCCCTTAGGATTGTCTTACATTTGCAGACTTTTCTGGAAAACCATGCAGAGAATAGCACCGATCCAAGATATGTCCCAAGCGTTTGCAATGAGAACATTGAGGGCAATTACCAAAACCACGGCCTCCTCTGCCACTACCACGACCTTGGCCTCCACAGTCAACTATATTAGAAACAAAAGCTGAGGATTCTAAGCCTGTTTGAGAACCAATCCCAGTTGATGCCTCCAACGGGGGAACCTGTAGCAGATGATCAATGAGATCCTCCCTCGAATGGATAATTGGATTTGTCATGACTTGGTTCCAAACAGATTCGAAATCCTTATGAAGTCCATGGAGAACAAAAACTATGCACATGTTATCAAGCTTGTTCAACACCTTCTGAATGTTATCACTAGTTAGGATCAATTTGAGTTGTTCAATGGTGGTCTGTGCTTTGTTGAGATATGAAGGTAGGTCATGATCTGTCATCTGGAGTATTGTCAAGTTATGAATCGAGTCGTACAAATGCTGTATATCATTAGCATAGACACATTGAGCTTTCTTCCATACGTCATAGCATGATTTATAGGAGCGATAGTGCACCAACAACTTGGGGTCTGTTAGAATATCTAAAAAATATCTCATAATATCTTTATTGTATCTTTCCTTTTTGATGGCATGTTGATGTGCCTTGTGACACCTAGAAACGCAGGTGTCCCTGCGTAGAGAAGTGAAGGGAGTAACCCATTTACCCTGTTAACCTTTTTCTTGGGGTGGAAACAGGCCAGGCCAGGCTTGGCTTTGTCTTAAATAGGCCTGACCTGTATCCCAATTATAAGGCCTGAGCTTGGCCTTTTTTAAAGCCTGCTTTGGCCTGAAAACTTAATTAAAAGCCTACTTTGCAATGAGACCTTTAAATAGACTAACATATCTACCTTTAAATAGGCTAATATGCCTTTTATATAGGTTAATAGACCTACTTTTAAATAGGCTAACATGCATTTAAATAGGCTAACAGACCTAAGTCTTGAAATGGACCAATAGGCTTACTTAAGGCCAATAGGCATTTGTTATATAACT
Source organism: Ormosia emarginata (assembly GCA_029884605.1). Classification (NCBI taxonomy): domain Eukaryota; kingdom Viridiplantae; phylum Streptophyta; class Magnoliopsida; order Fabales; family Fabaceae; genus Ormosia; species Ormosia emarginata. The sequence continues at coordinate 1,652,588 of JAQQTP010000058.1, read as the reverse complement.
TAACACTCACATTCTAATTTTATAGATGTTTACCACTTTCTTACTCTAGTCTTTGGTTGATGTGGGACTTGGAGATATACCAAGTTGCAAAATTATTAGAAGCATATATCTCCAAGTCCCACATCGACCAAAGATCAGAGCAAGAAAGTAGTGATCATCTATAAAAAGAAATGAAATAGTGTTAACTTATTATTTTTATTCTAATAAATATATTACATTAAATATATTAATAAATATGTTATTTTTATTCTAACTTACTAATTTAGGTTTTAATTATTGACTTTTATTAAAATTTAATTAAAAAATATATTAATATATTATAATAAATTAATAATTATGGTTATAATTTATAATTATTATAATAATATATATTATATTATATATAGTTAAACGAGTTAGGTTGGCCTGTCAGGCTTAAAAGGCTTATTAGATGGCCTGATGTTTGACTTTTTTAGTTAAACATGCTTTTAAAAAAACTTTGGCCTAGCTTGTTTAGTAAACAGGCTAGGCCAAGTCAAGCCTCAAGCAGGCCAAGCCATAGGTTCTTGACAGGCAGCCTGGCCTATTTCCACCCCTACTTTTCTCCGAACATTTCAGCTACATACAAAAGGTTTCAACTCATCTCTTACCCATCAGTAACACCCAATGTACACTAAGATACTGAGAAAGAGAAAGGAAATTCTCTAGCTGAAAAGTCATTTTCCTGCAGAGCTATAACCATCCGGGTTTTCCCTATCCCTCCATAGTTGTGGGTTGTCACCTACAAAGAAGGTAGGAACCCGAAAATATATCCTTTTTTCTTCCTCTTCTCCCTTGCCCTAATACACTGTTCTTCCTTGTTTTGACTCTAATCAAGTTTCCTTATTTTCTTTCTTTATTTTGCATTTTCTGGCGAGTTGGAATCCTTGGGTTGACATGCAACCCCATGGCTCTAGGATTGAGCAGAATTTGAAGTAAAAGAGATGGTAAATACAACAACAACAACAACCAAGCCTTTTCCCACTAGGTGGGGTCATCGACGACGTCATGATCATGAACCAAGTCTTCGAAAAACCATTCAAATCTTCTTTTTTAACCGTTTCAATAGTAAATCGGGGTATTCTTCATCGATCTACTCTTCTTACGATGGTAAATAAAAAAACCCCTACTTTCTCTCTAATACATTCATTCCTAATCCTATCTTGTCTAGTATGACCACACATCCAACGTAACATCCTTATCTCCTTACATTCTGTACATGTAACGACTGGAATACCATTAGTACAAATCAAAGTTTTCTGGCTCCTACTAAGATTTTTATCTTACTATTATTTACGTGTTATTTCAGTCATAAAAGATGGCGATATATAGGATTGTTGTCGATGTTCCTGGTGCAAATGGAGTTCCCCTCATCCGCGTGGTCTTCGAGGTGCACTACGTCATGGCTTATGCTTGTGAGTTGGTTGCATTGGTGAAGGTTCACCCACGTTGAGTTCAGGATTGAGGAGGTTCCTATAGTTCGACCATAGCTTAGAACTATTTAGTACTGTTGTAGCACCTTAGTATATTTTTTTGGGATTAGGTGTTGACTTTTATTGATGTATATATATGTATATAGGCTAACTAAAGCATCACCTTTTGTTTGTAATATAGATGCTAACTATTAGCCTTTAGTACTTTGTAGAAAGGCTAAGCTCATGAATGACTCTATATAACTAATTGTGATAGTGGTCAGCCTCACACCAAGTCATATCGAATTGTTGAACTATAGTGCTAAATCGGCCAAACCAAGCCCAAAGAGATTGTTTAAGGCCATACACAGATTTGTGAAGACGACAAACTAGTCTAGAAGACTCCTCCTGAGCAACAAACCCTAGGGGTTGCTCCATGTAAACCTCTTTTGTGAGATCACCATGGAAAAAAGCATTCTTGATGTCTAGCTAATGAAGGGGCTAGTGGTGAATAGCGGCCATAGACAGAAAAAGTTGAATCAAAGCCATCTTTGTCATTGGCGAGAAAGTGTCCTCATAATCCAAGCAAAAAATTTGGGTATACCCTTTTGCCACGAGATGAGCCTTGGGGTGATCAATCTTGCCATCAGAGCTAACCTTGACTGTATAAATCCACTGACAGCCTACAACAGACTTTTCGAGAAGAGGAGGAACAAGTTCCCAAATGTCATTGTTCTAAAGGGCACACATCTCATCGATTATAGTTTGTCTTCACCCAGGATGGGATAAAGCGTCACTTAGAGATTTAGGAATAGACACAGAAGACAAGGAAGAAAAACAAGCATAATGCGAAGAAGATAGGTGATGATAACTCAAAGTAATATAGTGAGGAGAATGGTTACGAGTAGACTGTATACCTTTTCGGATAGCAATGGGAAGGTCAGGCTCAGGAGGTAGTGCCGGAGCTGGTAAATGAATTGGTGCCGGAGGATAGTCTGCAATGATCTCTGTAACCTTTGGTGGAGGTAGGGGCGGTGGCTGTGGCTGTGGCCGATAATGACAGACTTGGAAGGGGTGAATAGTAGTGGTAGGTTCCTCGACATGGGGAATTGAGGTGTATCTGACTCAATAGAGATAAAAGGAATAGGAATAAGTAAGACCTCAGAGATAGGCTCAAGAGTCGAGGAAGGAGATTGGAAGAAGGGAACAATCTCAAAGAAGGTAACATCGACTGATACAAGGTAACGTTGGAGATCAGGAGAAAAACAATGATAACCTTTTTGGGATTGAGTGTAAACAAGAAAAACATACTTAATGGATTGGGGGGAAAATTTATCAAGACCAAGAGTGAGATTATGGACAAAAAAGGTAGACTCGAATATATGAGGTGGTAGGGAATGCATTGGTTGATTGGGAAATAAAATAAAGTGAGGGACCTGGTGATTAAGCGCAAAGGAGGGCATGTAGTTAATCAGATAACAGACAGTAAAAACTGCATCGCCCCAGAAGCGGAAATGAATATTACCATGAAGTAAAAGGGTCCGAGCTGTTTCTACAAGATGTCTGTTTTTGCGTTCAGCAACCCCATTTTGTTGAGGGGCATGGGCACGAGAGGTTTGATGAAGAATGCCATGAGAAGCCATAAAGGATTGAAATGGCTGAGACAAATACTCACGGGCATTATCACTATGCAAACTACGAATAGGAACACCAAATTGAGTTTTGATTTCATGATGAAAGTTCTGAAATATTGAAAACAACTTACACTTGTTTTGCATAAAAAATAACCAAGTGCATTGATAATAATTATCAATGAAAGTAACAAAATATCTGGACCCTAGAGTAGAAACAATACGACTGGGACCCCAAACATCATAATGTACTGAAGCAAAAGGAGATGACGTTCGACTGCTGACTTTACTGGGAAACAGACGACGAGTGTGTTTTCCTAGTTGACATGACTCACAAGGGAGACTCGACAACTTAAAGAGGCTAGACACCAATTTTTGTAGTTTGGTAAGGCTAGGATGACCCAACTGTGCATGGATGGTGAGAGGGGAATCCTTAACTGTGCAAACACGAGAGGGGTTGGAGAGCTGGTAGAGGCCATGAGACTCACATCCAGTGGCAAAAGACTAATGGAAAGCAAATTAAAAGGAGACTAGGAACATAACGGAGTCTGTTGAAAGGGAAGGGAAGGGATGGGTAGTGTCGATCTCTTAGAACCATTAGCTAAAGTGACAGTAAGCAAATAATAATTGTGAGAAAGTTTGGAGGAAAAAGTCTTGTTGAAACAAAGAAAAAAGAGGCATATGAAGAAAATCCTGTGTTTGAATTACACAACAGAGGCTGAATTATATAGATTTATTATAATAAATACAAAGATTACAAAAAAACTTAATTACCGTAATTATATGATTTGGTTATGATTTAGTTAGCCTATACAATGAATCTAGACACTATTTATATAGTTTTCAACACTCTCCCTCAAGGTAGAGCATATAGGTCATATGCATCGAGCTTGTTACAAATATAGCTTATTCGAGGACCTCTCAAAGACTTAGTGAAAACATCCGTCAGTTGATCATTTGAATTGACGAAGCTAGTGGTGATGTTTCTAGATAGGATCTTCTCTAATAAAATTGCAATCTATCTCTGTGTTTGGTCCTCTCATGAAACATTGGATTTGAGGAGATATGTGATGTAGCTTGGTTATCACAAATGAGCGTCATTTGCATAATATCCCCAAATCAAAGCTCTTTAAACAGTTGTTTTAACCAAATGAGTTCACAAGTGGCTAAAGTCATTGCTCGATATTCTGCTTCGGCACGATCTTGCAGCCACATTTTGTTTCTTACTCTTTCAGGATATCAGATCACTCCCGATGAATACACAGTACCCAAAAGTGGATCTTCTATCAGCAGGAGAACCTGCCTAGTCAGCATCTGAATATCTAAAAATCTGAGTATGATCTTTATCCTTATAGACAAGGCCTTTTCTTGGACCTTCTTTAATATACTTCAGGATACGAATGACTGTATTCCAATGTCCTTCACAAGGTGAGTTTAGAAACTGACTTACCACACTCACTGTAAAAGAGATATCTGGACAGGTAACAGTGAGGTAGTTTAATTTTTCAACCAATCTTCGATATCTTCCTGGGTCTGAAAGTGGCTCTCCCTGATCTGTTAGAAGCTTGACATTAGGATCCATAGGAGTGTCAATAGGTTTTGCATTAAACAGACTTGTTTTCTCAAGGATGTCCATAGCGTACTTCCTTTGTGAGATAACTATACCATCCTTAGATTGTGCCACTTCAATTCCCAAGAAATAACAAAGTTTGCCAATACCTTTGGTCTGAAAGTGATGACAAAGGTGTTGTTTTATTTGAGTTATGCCCTGATGATCACTGCTAGTGATAACAATGTTGTCCACATACACAATCAAATAGATGCAGCCTCGGGTTGTATGGAGATAGAAGACAGAGTAGTCAGCCTCATTCCGAATCATACCAAATTGATGAACTATAGTAGTGAATCGACCAAACCAAGCCTGGGGAGATTGTTTGATACCATACAAGGACTTGTGAAGACGACAAATGAGGCCAGAAGACTCCCCCTGAGCAACAAACCCTGGTGGTTGCTCCATGTAAACCTCTTGTTCTAGATCACCATGGAGAAAAACATTCTTGATATCCAGTTGATGAAGGGGCTAGTGGCGAATAGTGGCCATAGACAGAAAGAGTCGAATACAAGCCATCTTCGCCACTGATGAGAAAGTGTCCTCATAATTCAAGTAAAAAATATGGGTATACCTTTTTGCCACCAGACGCGCCTTAAGGCAATCAAGCTTGTCATCTGGGCTAACCTTGACTGTATAAATCCACCGACAGCCCACAACAGACTTCCTTGGAGGAAGAAGTACAAGTTTCCAAGTATTACTACTCTAAAGGGCACACATTTCATCAATCATAACTTGTATCCACCCAGGATGGGATAAGGCATCACCTAGATATTTAGGAATAGACACAAAAGACAAGGAAGAAAGACATGCATAATGCGAAGAAGATAGACAATGATAACTCCAAGTAACATAATGAGGAGAAGGGTTATGAGTAGACAGTATACCTTTTCAGAGAGCAATGGGAAATGTCAGGCTTAGGAGGTAATGCCGGAGCTGGTAAAGGAGTTGGTTCTGGAGAAGAGTCTGCAGTGACCTCTGCAACTTTTGGTGGAGGTAGTGGCGGTGGAGGTGGCTAGGGCCGATGATGATAGGACTGAAAGGGGCGTATGGTAGGTGGCGGTCCACCAACAGGAGGTGGCTAAGGGGTATCTGGTTCAGCTGAGACAAGAAGAGTAGGAACAAGGAAGACCTCAGTAATGGGTTCAGGTGTCAAACTAGAAGAGTCAAAGAAGAGAGCAAACTCGAAGAATGTTACATCTTTATAAACCAAGTAACAGTGGAGAGTAGGTGAAAAACAACAATAACCCTTTTGAGACTGATTATAACCTAGAAAAACACATTTGATGGAACAAGTAGAAAGTTTGTTAAAGACTGGGAGTGAGATTATGGACAAAACATGTCGACCCGAAGAAACGAGGCAAAAGAGAATGGAGGGATTGATGAGAAAACAACACAGAGTGGGGTACTTGGTTATCAAGCACAGAAGAAGGCATGCGGTTAATCAAGTAGTAGGCAATAAGAACCGCATCGCCCCAAAAACGGAAAGGGACATGACCATGAAGCAAGAATGTTCGAGTTGTTTCAATTAGGTGTCTATTTTTGTGCTCAGCAACCCCATTTTATTGAGGGGTATAGGCACAAGATGTTTGGTGAAGAATGCCATTAGATGTCGTAAAATGTTAAAAGACTGAGATTATAATTCACAGGCATTGTCACTACGCAAAGTATGAATTGGAACACCAAATTGAGTTTTTATTTCATTATAAAATTTTTGAAAGATAGAAAACAACTCAGACCTGTTTTTCATTAAAAATAACCAAGTACACAGAGAATAGTCATCAATAAAAGTAACAATATTTGGAACCCAAAGTAGACTCGATACGACTAGGATCCCAAATATCAGAATGAACTAAAGCAAAGGGAGATGCAACTCAACGACAGACTCTATTAGGAAACGGAGGAGTGATGTTGTGCAAAACACTGTTGGAGCATAGGCAGCTGTTGGAGCAGAGGAAACAGAGGAGTGATGTTGTGCAAAACACTGTTGTTGAAAGAGAGAAAACAGAGAGATATATGAAGAAATCGTGTTTCAACTAGACAACGGAGGCTAAATACATACTCAATAGGTAATAAATAATTACACAATTTACATGATGTGAGACTAATAGTTGTACTACTAATTACATATGTTTTCAACGGTTTCCAACACTCCTCAAGCTAGAGCATATAGATCATATGCACCAAGCTTGTTACACAAATACTTATTCGTGGACCTTTCAAAGACTTGGTGAAGACATCTGCTAGCTGATCATTTGAGTTGACAAAGTTTGTGGTGATGTCTCATGATAGAATCTTTTCCCTGATGAAATGATTGTCAACTTCAATATGTTTGGTCCTTTCCTAGAACACTGGATTGGAAGCTATATGCAAAGCAGCTTGATTGTCACATATGAGTGCCATTTTCATAACCTTACCAAATTGAAGTTCTTTGAGGAGTTGTTTCAACCAAATGAGTTCACAAGTGACTGAGGCCATAACTCAGTATTTTGCTTCGGCACTAGATCTTGCAACTATATTTTGCTTCTTACTTTTCCAGGAAATTAGGTTGCCTCCAATGAGTACACAATACCCAGAAGTGGATCGTCTGTCAGTAGGAGAACCTGCCTAGTTAGCATCTGAGTATCCAACGACCTAAGTATGTCCCTTATCTTCATAGATGAGGCCTTTTTCCAGGAGTTGCTTTAATATACTTTAGGATGCGAATTACTGCATCCCAATGTGCATCACAAGGTAAATTTAGAAACTACCTTACCACACTAATTGCAAAGGAGATGTCAGGACAGGTAACAGTGAGGTAGTTCAGTTTCCCAACTAACCTTCTGTATCTTCGTGGATCTAAGAATGAATCTCCCTGATTTGGTAGAAGTTTAGCATTCGGATCCATAGGACTGTCAACAGGCTTTGCATTCAACAGACATGTTTCCTCAAGAATGTTCATGGCATACTTTTTTTGTAAAATTACTATACACATCATTGGATTGTGTCACCTCTATTCCCAAGAAGTATCGAAGTTTGCCAAGATCTTTGGTTTGAAAGTGATGACCAAGATATTGTTTTACCTGAATTATGCCATGGTGATCATTGTCAGTGATAACAATGTCGTCGACATACACAATCAAATAAATACACCCTTGAGCTGAATGACGATAGAAGACAGAGTGGCCAGCCTCACTGCGTGTTATACCAAATTGCTGAATTACAGTACTAAATCGGCCAAACTAAGCCCTGGGAGATTGTTTAAGGCCATACAGAGATTTGTGAAGACGACAAACTAGTCCAGAAGACTCCCCCTGAGCAATAAACCCTGGTGGTTGCTCCATGTAAACCTCTTCTTCTAGATCACCATGGAGAAAAGCATTCTTGATGTCCAACTGATGAAGGGGCCAATGGCGAATAGCAGCCATTGACAGAAAAAGTCAAACCGAAGCCATCTTCGCCACGGGCGAGAAAGTATCCCCATAATCCAAGCCAAAAATCTGGGTATACCCTTTGGCTGGCCACCAGACGAGCCTTGAGGCGATCAATCTTGCCATCAGGGCTAACCTTGACCGTATAAATCTACCGACAACCTACTATAGACTTCCCAGGAGGAAGAGGAAGAAAAATTTTCACCGGAGAGCAGTGGGCTCACCGGGTGTGCATGGTTATAGGATTGCCTCTCTTTAAGCTTGATACCATGTTGAAAGAGAGAAAAGAGAGAGACATATGAAGAAACCATGTGTTTCAACTATTCAACGGAAGCTGAAACTAATTTTTTTTCCTTTTTTTATAAAAAAAAATCTGTTATGAAATGAAGTTCAAGGGATGTGTAAGATTGTACTTTAGTTTGTTTGTTACTAGGACCATGCAAGAATACTGAAGCTTAGTTTGCAATCTGGAATTAGTATTAGAATGAGAGTAACAAAAATTCCCACTTCCAGTCCTGTTCAATATTCTTTCTTCCTGGGGGTGCTCAAGCATTTTGTTGAGATTCATCATTAGTTCTACTTGATTTTCAAACACTAAATCATAATTCATAATCTAAATAGTCCTTCTGGCATAATTTGTGGTCTCTGTATCTGCCCCTCCCCCCTCCCCCCTCCTTTAATATTTATCATGATTTTGAAATTCCATTATAAAAGTAAGCCAACGTGGATGTGATGACCATTGTGCTTGGCTTCCTCGTCACTTATACGTCTTAGCTGCAAATGAGAATCACAAGCTTACTCATTTGTCATTCGAGTTTAAATTCATGCTGGTTCTGAATTTCTATTGGAAATGGATTTTTATCTTCAATTTATATACACATTGTAAGGTTATGTAAGTTGATTGCTCATTGTATTGGTCAAGCTGGGTATTTAGTCTTGAAATTGAATGATACCCTACAAATTCTACTCCAACTGCAGAGCCTATTCTTACAACGGGAAGCATTGATTCCATTACATGGCCAGATAACTGGACAACAGTAACAGCTGATGGTAGTCCGGCTGCACAGTTTGAGCATACCATTTTGATAACTAGGACTGGAGCTGAAATTTTGACTACATGTTGATGTGGTAATTTTTTTTTTTTATCCACAATGTTCGTGATGTTATGAAATCTTGATATTGTTTGTATCTAAGTTGTAAATATCTCCTTCAATTTGCTTGTGGAGTATTATGCACAGGCAAGTAAAGCTTGCCTTGAGGGACTATATACCATATTCTCTTGTGCATAGAATTTTCATATATGAAGGAACTCACCCCAGATAAAGATACACAGATTGAGCAGTACATGTTTCTATCAGCAAGTACAAAGTTTCTGCTACACATTGTGGAAACTACTACAACAATGCATTCAGAGAGGCCTGCTCACATAATTGTGTAGTTGAAAGCGGAATTGGTAGTTTAATTTTGGCAGTAACTATGGTTATTGTTCTTTGGAATTGTTTAATTTGATAATTGGAAGTTATTGGAAATAGTTAAGCTGAGATTTCATATAAAGTGGAGATAAGCCATGGGAATACTTGATAAAAGTTGAACTGGATGAGCTTTCTCAATTTAAGTTGCAGATTGTTGACATAATGAGTATTCGAATCAGCAATGCTCAATCACGTTATAAAATATGGAAGTGAGGCTTGCCATACAGTAATAATCTCGGGGACTAGCCAAAAGAATGATAATATTTTTTTAAAATGAACAAGTAAGAGTATATTTATTATTAAATTTTAGTTGATTAAAATTATAATATATTTTAAATTAACTTAGAGTAGATATATTTTTATTTAGTCATTTTAAAGGCAAGTTCATTTTAGGTGAATTTTTTTCTCAAAAGAAATATAAATGCTTGTAAGTGTATTTTGTTACTTTATTAATTTTTCACATGCGGTGGGTTGGGGATAAGTTAAATTGAGTTCTATTTGAAGTTGCATCTCTTGTTTTAATTTTTTTTTTAATGCTATTGAGAACTAATTCCTGTCTTTTATCATATTTAACACATCAATTCAACAGAAATTAGGGGAAAATAGGCATAGTAGAGAATTTTTCTTTTCTACAGAATAAACAATATTTAGTGTAAAGTGCCGTGTGATGTTTTTTGTCTAAAATTTTATACTATTGATACAGAATAGAAGCTCCTCAGAACAATGAAACTCTTGACAAACATGTGAAGTCTCCTAATAATTTAATTTCAGGTTGACTAGTAAATCTCTTGAACATAAATAAGCTTCTACTTGAATCTTGAGAAAAGCCTTCTATTTACTAGTTAGCTTGGAGGAAAGAACGCAGCAGATGCCAACTTTTTTATGTTTTTTATTTTTTTTAATAGGTAACTTCCAACTTTGTGTACTTATACATGAGAGTAAAAGGACCAGGGAAAAAACAATCATTAAAGCTGGAAAAAAGAGTTCCGTCCACGTGGGGAAAACAGTTCTCATGTTGTAACCTTGTTCCGTCCACTTTCGTTTCACGCATCCCAAAATTATAAAACATAACCACGTGTTAAACCACAAATATTCTACAAATTTTCCATTTATAAATCTCCCTTAACAAACCATACTTCTTACCAATTCCTCCATTATCTCCATCTATGGCCTCCATAGGTTCTCTGAAAATGATCTCTTCCCTCAGACTCTGCCACCCAAGTTCTATCTCTCCTTCTCATACCCAAAAGCAAGTAGGTTCTAGTCTCTTTCAATCTTTCCCAACCAAAAGTTTAAAATTCTCAACTACCGATCAAGTTTCTACAACCAGAAGAAGTTCCAAGAACACCACAACCACAGCATTCTTCTTCAATAACACCAAGCAGCATCAAGATTCTTCAAAACCAGGTAAATGCTTGCTAGATCCCCTTTGTCGGATAACCTGCATGAAACCCATTTTTAAATGGCTTACCTCATGTCAAAAATTATAATTTTCCTCATGGTAACCTCTTTGAGTAGCAATTTTTTTAACCACAGTTTGTATAGCTAGCATTCCTTATTCATTTATTTGTTCATTCTTCTAGCCAAAGTTCAAGAACTCTTTGTCTATGAGATCAATGAACTTGACCGAGGCAGTCCTGCATACCTGAGGCTAAGTCAAAAGTCTGTCAACTCCCTTGGAGATTTAGTGCCATTCAGCAACAAGCTCTACTCTGGAAACTTGGAAAAGAGGTTAGGGATAACTGCAGGCTTATGTGTGCTCATCCAACATGTACCTGAGAAAAAGGGAGACAGATATGAGGCCATTTACAGCTTCTACTTTGGAGACTATGGCCACATATCAGTGCAAGGAGCTTATCTAACATACCAAGATACATATCTGGCTGTAACAGGTGGCTCTGGCATCTTTGAAGGTGTGTATGGACAGGTGAAACTTCAGCAACTTGTGTTCCCATTCAAGTTGTTCTACACCTTCTACTTGAAGGGTATTCCTGATTTGCCAGCTGAGCTTCTAGGGAAGCCTGTTGAACCATCACCAGATGTTGAGCCATCTCCAGCTGCTAAGGCTGCTGAGCCTCATGCCTCTATACCAAACTTCACCAACTGATGCTGCGATGGAATTGAGCCTCTTTCAGAAAATTTTAATTTTTGAACTCAATAAATTCTAGTTGTTGCCTTTTGGCTGTTATTCAATCTTCTTTTGTTTGTGCTGGATTGGAAGTGGCAGATGTATTAGGTAAAACAAAATTAGAATTACATTTGTGCTCCCTGAAAATCAATTTTACATCACTTTTCTTGAGTTGATTCTTTATCAGACTTCAAAGGCGCTTAATATGGGAAACACATGTGAGCAGAGTATTGATCTTTCAAACCTGATTATAATTGATTGGGAAAAGTCTAATTTACCTTATTGAACTTAGGTTATATGTGCTTTATGTTGGGTAGCAGGAAAATCTAATTTACCTTATTGAACTTAGGTTATATGTGCTTTAGTCCTGAAACTTTAAAATCATGCGGGACTTCGTTCAACAATTCTCCCACTCAAGATTTGATCGAGTCAATCATATCTTCACACCACTCAACCTTGTCATTCCACGTATGCTTACGTTTAATAAAAATAGGAGGATCGACACCAAATAAACTTTCTAAACATCGCGCATCTTCTTCCGTCTTCAGCATCCTTTCTTCTACTACTTCTCGAACAAAGTTTGATACCTTCCAATGAAAAGTTTGATTTCTTGCAATTCAAGCGCACTAATAAAAAATTATCACGTTGAAATTAAAAATAACCATTTTTTTTATCAAATCTTTTGATGAGAATCAAGTTCGATTTAAAACATAATGCAAAGACTGAGGTCCCTTTAATATATCTCATTTCAACTTAAGATTATATACGTTTTGGTTCTGAAATTTTAAGGCTTCCCAAATGTACACGGTTGAGACATTTCTATCCTCTCTGACAGTTCATACTTGAGGATAATTTGTAATTGACAAGTTTAACGGATAATCAAATGAAATCTTTTAATCCTAGAAATATCCCATTCATATCAAACTCCCTTTAATTCTTGGAAACATGTCATCCACGTACAACAACAAAATGATAAAATCATCATCATCAAACCTCTTGTAATATTTTATAATGTCGAACTCGCTAGACCGTACGCAGATTTGGTTAACCCGCAAACCAAGTTTTCTTTTCCTTGTTCTTTAAAACCTTCCGTTGGAGCATATATATCTCCTCTTCAAGTTCTCCATGGAAAGCTAGCTTTTCACATTAATTGTTCTAAGATGTAAATCAAATGAAAGATAAATTGGACTTTTTTCTTAATTAGTAATCCGACAACCGGAGAATAATCAAAATCAATTCCATCTGTCCCTTTGACCCTGTGGCGTTCCACTTGATCGTCGTGGATCTTATGAAACCAATGGCTTATTTGGTCATATTAAGACAATATGACTTAAATAGTCCGAGTGTCATGAAGGTGCATCCGACGAGTTGATCGCCGAACTTCGTATCATTGGCCTCATATGGTTCTTGTTCCTCGTGCTCTGGTTCTTGTTCCGCTCAGGAATCTTCTTCTCCACTTTTCTATCTATCTCGTACCGTAGTAGTTTTTCAAGTACTCATATTCTTGTTTTCTTTGCAGCTGCAAATATCATCTCTGGATAATAACCTTGATCCCAAAACACCATCTCATTTTGGATCCAAGCTTTCTTGGAGAAACGTCCGGTAAGAATAATCTGGGTTTTCATTCCACTTCCATTGGTGTCTTTAAACCAATGTAGAGTTACATGTGGCTGTGGGAAAACGAACATAGTTTGGATTCTATTCATCCGAACGAGAAAAAGGAATAGTGACATCCTCCATTGTCTCGTCCTCAAGCACTTGATCCTCTTTCGATTCAGTTCTACTCTTGCTTTAAAGTCTTTGAAGATTGGAAGCACATCGACTTCTTCTTGATAATCTGAGAAATCATCAATGAATGATACAAAGTATTTTGCTTCCTAGGGACATTTCACTCGTTGAATTAGATTTGAAAACAAACATTTTAACACAGTTGAGCAAAGAGTCACTAAACATCATACAAATTTGAGGTAGAGTCCAATGTCTCCCATTGATTTGCCGCAATTTTTTCTCGGAAATTCATCCCTGTTAGGTCATCCAATTGCCCAATAGACAATAAATTCTTCTTTAAACCTTTCACATGTGTACCCACTTGAATTGTGCGAATTTTCGTTATTTTGACAAGTACTAACTCCAAAGAATCTCCAAGGCATGATCATTTCCCATAATACTGATTCTTCAATAGGTTCATGTATCTCGTTGTGAAGTCATGTGCCATGTTGCTCCCGAATCCATAATCCAAACATCATTGAGTGTTTTTCCGCCTTTGGAACCAAGCTACTAGGGGTACTCGCAAAACATCCTTGAGATGTTGTTGCTTCGTGAGCATCCAATTTTTTTGTTTCTTTTTCCTCTCATGCCACAAAGGTAGTTTGAAGTCACTTTGATCTACTCCCATTAGAGCCACGTTAGATGATCTTCCTCTCATCATCGACAAAGCCTTTCCTTTGAGCTTTCCAATCTGTCTTCCTTGTTCTTCCGCCTGGATTCTTCTTCAAGAATAGCGGCGAAAGAAGCAACGTCATCAAATCGAAGATTATCAAGAACATTATTATTTGTATGTTGATGATGAGTTGATCATAAGAGTCGGTAGACTTTGAAGTAGAAGCTCTGCACGTTCATTTTCTACCATGTTGTACTCTTTGTAAAGAAAATAACGTTTCGATTGTTGATGTGATCCGTCTTCGTCTGGATTCACTTTCGAATTAAAGCCTCTTTTTAAGAATATTCCATGAAGTGTGAACGCGTACAATTTGGTGAGAGCATCCCAAATCTCCTTCGCGGCTCAACAAAAATAAATGCAGATTGATCATCTCCTTCCACTAGAAATCTTCGGTTTCCAAAAATAATTCTATTTTGTCGCCATGGTTTTACACCAAATAATTTTCAACTAAACCTTTTTGCACTATTTCACCGTGAATAGTACCGTATACGTGAACAAGATACACGTATTACAATTATACTAGAACAAATCCAATATGCGTTAACAATCACCGTAAAAGTACAATTACTCATTAATAGTCACCGTGAATAGTGAATCAATAGTGCCGTATTCTAATAGAGAATGTTTGGGAACACGATTAAATTTTTCCTGCAGACGAACTTTTCTAGACATTTTCAAAAGAATAATTCTTTTCGAAAGATCACCAATTTCTTAACATACTAAGATTTTCTTCTCGACCATTATACCACCGTCGGGTACTGCAGAGTTATATAAAATAATATCACGCAACTAAAATAGAGTTGAGAAAAGAGGAACGATAGAAAATATTTAACGTGGAAAACCCTCTAATGATGATGAGGAAAAACCACTGACAAGAGAGTAGAAAAGTTTTTACTATGAGAAAGAAATTAACTTCTCGATATTTAAAAGAAGATAATTTTGGGATGGATAAAACTAATTGACTTAAGCATATATATAACTTTCTAAAGCCTCCATGTTCAAGATCCCACCAATGTGGGACTTCTAGTTCAACACTTTAGTCCTGAAACTTTAAAATCATGCAACGCCTAAACTTTCTAACACGCGCATCTTCATCCTTCCGTTTGATTTTCCATCAAATTCTAATAAAAATTATCACGTTGAAATTAAATAACCATTTTTTTTTATCAAATCTTTTGATGAGAAAAGTTCGATTTACCTCATTCAACTTAAGATTATATACGTTTTGGTTCTGAAATTTTAAAAATGTGGTTGTAGTTTGACAGTTTCTATTAGAGTTTAACGGATAATCAAATGAAAGGATAGAAATATGCACATTAGAAAGTTTAAAAGTCGCGCTACGCATTTTTTAGGTTTTAAGGCTAAAGTGTACATTACTCTAAGTTGAAGAGATAAATTGGATTTTTTTTCTTAATTAAATTAATCAAATGTTTCATCTGTCTTCCTGTGGCCCTCGTGGGATGAAATTATTTGGTCATATTATGGACTTAAAAAACATTATACCATTTCGTTGATAGTAGCTGCAAATAATAGAAAAATCTCATTCAAGCGGAGAAACGTGGTAGGGCATACTTTTAAATGTAGAGTTACATGTGGCTGTGGGAAACGAGTTGGATGAACGGAAAAAGGATAGTGACATGGAAGGATTACACTAAATAATTAAGTTGGATCACCGTTGTTAGATTTGAAAACCATTTTATAGTTGACAAAGAGTCACTACATCATACAAGAGGTAGAGTCCAATGTATTGATATGGAAATTCATGCTGTTAAAATTTGTATATTTTAATTCAAGTAGATCCAATATAGGTCTTCAAATGATCAATGGGAGCTTAACCTCTCTACTGAGACTAGGGTAAAAGTTGTCATCCACTTTGTTTTGTTTTTTTTTTTGGTCAAGGTCATCCACTTAGATCAAAGGCATTTTCCTTTACTTCAACTAAACCACTAAAAAGTCTTGGGTCTGGACTTAATTAACTTTAGGCCCAAGTGTGAACGCGGCCAGTCAAACGACCTAGCGGCCAACGAGAAATTCTGACATAGAAATTAAATAATTCTATCACATTACTTTTACACGTAATCAATTACAAAATAACAACTCATTAAAAGTGAATCATACTATGAGAATGTTTGGGAACGATTATTTCGTTCTCAAACAAATAATTTTTTTCTTAAAAAAGTTATTTTTATTATTATTATAATATATTTAATAAAATTAATTTTAATTTTTATATAAAATTTAATGTATTATAAATTTTTTTCATAATGTTTAAGTGTATGTTTAGTTAGTATTATTTTTTAATCAAAACATATTTAAAAAAACAAAAAATTTTAATAGTCTTCACACATATTTTGTAAAATCAACTTAAGTTTTTTTTTTTTTATAACGTTAAAATTTTAGTTTATAATTTTAAATTTTAGATTATTTCTTATATTTTAATATGTAAATATCATTTTATCTTCAATCAAATAATTCTTTTAATTATTCTATATCTATTTTAATAATTTAATGTATAAAAAATAATTTTTTTATATCATCTAAATGAGACATATTAATTTAAAGTTATTTTTTTTTAACATATCTAAATATAAAACTGATTATATTATAATTGATTATAACAAAAAAAATTTTATACAATAATTAATTATTAAAATAATCAAATTTTCACAACTATTTCAAACAAGTATTAAATTTCAATTTTATATTATAGATTATTTCCTTTTATTTGAGATATAAATATCATTTGTCTTCATCAAATAATTTTTTTTTTAATCATTTTATACTTATTTTGATAATTTAATATATAAAAATAATTTTTTATATTATTCAAACAGAATAAATTAACTTAAATAAATTTTTCACTATCATATTCAAACATAAAATTAATTATATTATAATCGATTATAACAAAATATTTTTATACAATAATCAATTATTAAAATAATCAAATTTTCACAAATTCTACAAACTAAATAAGTCAACACATTAAATTCAACTAAATAAAATAAAAAAAACAACTCTCTCTCACCTTTTCTCTCATCTCCGATGGCCATCGTCAGAATCCACCTATCCTCTTCCAAAACCGCCTCTCACGCTTCCCTTTCTTAGAGCCTCAACTCCTCCAAATCAAACCTGTTCACCCCACCTTTTAAGAGCACCAGCTTTGTTCCTCTTTGTTGCCACTTAAGACCTGCCTCATCTTTCGCGGGTCACCATAGTCGAACCATTGAGGCGGTAGTGTGGGCAATAAGAATAGAGGGGTTTGCTCAGTGTGAGCAATGTCCTGTGGAGAAGTTGGGAGCGATGCTCTGTTTCTGTGTTGAGGTTTTACAGCGTTGCAGATGGGAGTTGCTGCGGCATTGGTGTGGTTCATGGTTGCAAGAAGCAGGGGTGTAGAGGGTCACATATTGATGTTTTAAAGTGTTGTGCTGAGACTATATGTATACTGTTCACAACCCATTACACACAGGCTGATGATGGTTTGAACTTTGAAGTGTTATGTTTGCAAATATTGAATTGAGACTCATTTGATTTAATGATCATTGATGGATTTTTGTAGTGGTGATGGATAAATAATTGTACGAATGGGTGATGTTTAGTTTTTTTTTTTTTTTGGATTTTTTGTTCTATCGAGAATGGAAGCCATGGTTTTTAATTACGGATGCACGGTTGCGATTACATTATATTTGTTATAATTGTGGATAATTACAAAAAAAAAAAAATGTGATTGATGTGATTATAATTAATGTGATTATGAAAATTACTAAAATTATAATATTGGGAAAAAAAAAAAACCGGTGATTGAATGTGATCTTACGTACCGAATCACCAAACCCAAAATAGTCGGGTCATTTCCATTTTTTTACATTACATAAAACTAAATGGGATGGGTTGAGCGATGGGTCAAAAATTTATGTGGCTAAATTTACGTAAATAAAAATGATCTGGCCGAATAAAATTTGGTCCAGAATAAAAGCACTGCAATTATAGCAATTATAGTTACTAACTACAATTTAAAATCATAATAGAAGCACACTCTTAAAAAATCTCTAGATTTCTCTCTTTCTCCTTAGCTTTATACCGTATGGCCCGCTAAAAACTCGGCCCAAGCAACATCGGTCCGGTGGACCTAGCTTATGGACCTGGTTCACTAACAAACCAGGGTCCAAAATAAATATTGGGCTCACAAGTCCAATATCCTCTGGTTATGAACATTGCACCCTTGGAACGAATCTAGACTGAACACCCGACCATGTGTTTTTACTAACAAGAGAGGATTTCAATCTATTTTTTTACTAACAAGTCCAATATCCTCTGGTTATGAACATTGCTTTTGTGAGAAACTGGATCTTCTCTTGTTTTTTACTAACAAGAGAGGATTCCAATCTATTTTTTTTTTTGTTTTGAATCATGGTCATTGGAAAAAGGGTGTAAAAAATGAGAGTGTTTTTATTATTATTATTTAATTGAGTTGGATTTAATGTGCTGATCTCAGTGGGATCCACTCTTAATAAAATAAGTTGTCATTTGACTGAGTTGTAGTTCGTTGTGCTGAGTTGGATTTAATGAGTTGTTATTTTGTAATTTCTGGTCGCCAACAACCTTATTGGAAAAGTACTACTTAAACACCAACTATTTATAGAGTTGGAAACCAGTTTAATGACAAACTGTTTAAGGTTTTTAAACGTTAATTTTGTATATTTCTGGTCTTTAACCAATAAATAACAAAGCGTGAGTTGGATCAAAAGTAAAAAATTTTATTTTTGCTTTAAAATTGTTACTTATTTTTTGGAAAATTTTTCAAACATAAATTACGTACTAAACTTAAGTTTATAAATACACTTTCAACAAAACTTAAGTTTACCAACTGCAATCCAAACACACACTTAAATGTCCGTTATTGTCAAATGAACCTGCATCAGCTCCTTCATCCTGTGTTCTAATATATGCCTGAAATGTCGGTGATTATTACACGTTTCATGTGTCATGACTTTTCATTATAACTACTGAAAACTGGATTCAGTGCAGCTGGGTTTCTAAAAAAAACTATATTTTCTTCTGTGTGATAACGGAGAAATTTTAGCACGTTTTTGTAATACAATAAATACTTGTTTCACGAAAGATTATTATTATTAAATTTAAATAAATTTATATAAATTTTAAGTTATTAGCTTAAAATTAATTGTAGAGATATTTTTTAAAATATGCATTAATTATACTCTAAAAGCATATAATAATCTCTTAATTGCTTAATTTTTAACAAATTATGCTCTGTTTGTTAATTCTACCGGCAAATCAATTCTCACAGTAATTGACTAATTGAAATTGTTTAATTAAGAGTTATAGAATTGAATCGTTTTTCTTTTCCTTTCGGAATTGTAATTCCCATTTTCCCCATTTCTTCCCAAATATGCGTTACCTTTTCCTTTTTTCCTTCTTCTAACAAAGCATACAATAAGGAATTAAATGTCATTGCACCAGGGGAAAATCCTTTAGGCTCCACTGCTCCAGTTCTACTCTTCTTCAAATAGATGCTCGGCTTCCATAGAATGCCCATCTACCAAAGACATACACCCAAACCATAGTACCATAATTAGTTGTAGTAAAAATGGATTGTGACTTCATATAAACTCTACTAGTAATGTCAGTAGTACGAATATGAAGTCGTTACTTTGAGGATGGTTACCTAATCACCATGACCCAAAATTATATAAGCAATTTATTTAAAAAAATAAATAAATCACCCAAACCATAGCATTGTAGGTGCATAAGGTTGACGACTATGGCTCTCCAAATCGTTAGAAATCTTAAATGCTTCTTCCAAACTTGTCTCCCATAAGCAAACAAGGGTATTTTAGGAATATTAGGATTATTCATGTTTTAAAAGTCTTATTATGAATTTTATAGATTTGGATCTTCTTAATTTTTTTTCTCGGTCAAGTAAAAGAGCGAGATAGACATAAAGAAAATTATTAGTGGAGCCCAGTTACAATATGTAAATTTTTTTTTATAACATTTATGTCTATTTCTTTTTTTTTTTTTGATCATTTGAGAGAAAAAAAAATTAAAAGGATAGAAATTCATATTTTATTAGGTTGGACTTTTTCATTATGTCACATTATTACTTGATCATTTATCATTGAATTTTTTAAGTTCCAATTTGTTTTTTTTCTTTATCATTGTCTTGCTAAGCCTCCCTCAACAACTAGTGGTTTTCTCTTTGACAAAAGAAAACGGGGGTTATAAAAAAAAATCTTGCATAAACCTACAATATTTAAATTGATTGTATTAAGTTAATTATATTGTTAATTATAGTAAATTATAATGATTAATTATTAATTAATGATAATAATTATCTATTAATTAATGATATAATTGATCTAATATATTTAACTTGAATATTTTATGTTTTTTCAAGAATTTCTAGGGCTTTTACTCAAGGAGGGGTCTTTTTCTTACACATGGTCAGCACAAGAGAATTAATTGCTTTGCACACCCTATCTACACGTTTCTACTTTGGGAAAAAAATATAGAAAGATAATGTGTGAAATGTATGCTTAATCTTATTTTATTATAAAAAATGGTATAAAAATACTGCAAATTGGGTCTTCATGGATGGGTAGATTTCAAAGACATTCAAGTGTGGCCATTTGATTAGAAGTGGAGCTCTGCTATTGGCAAACCTATCATTGTTGACATTATCACTGTCATTAGGATTGAATTCTTCGTAGCAATTAGTAGCACCAATAACTAATGGGAGAAGCTACTGAATTTGAAGAACAAGGAAAAGCAATGTGTCTGTGTGGGTGAGTTTGAGTGTGTGATGAGTGTAAAATACATTTATTTTTTGAGTTTATTTATTAAGATTTTTATTTAATTTTATTTAATTTTTATTTATTTTAATTTAATTTTGAATAATTATATTTTTATCTAGTGATATTTAAATTTATTTAAAATTTGAGGATAAATTATCATATTTTGTTCAAAAATAGACATTTTTAAAGATAATTGTTTGAAGAGTTTTTATTCTATTCTTACATGCCAATTAGAGTTTTAATTGGATTTAAAAAGTTTGAAGATGGTTTGTATTGAAAATTGGATAAGGATTCTAAAAAAGATAGAGTTTGTTGTAAATTGGATTCTTGCACTCTCTTGACCATGCTGCAGTAATTGGACCATAACTTGGATTATAGAGATCGGATCAACGCGACATTTATGGTGTTGGAAAGCTGCCAGAAAATCCTACAACTTCTCTGTTGAGTGCAAAGGATAATTCGATCATCTGGAGGTCGATAAAAATTCAAGAAATCAGATACGAAAAGTTGTCAGCTTTTCTATAAAAGAGGGAAAACGAGTTTAGCAAATGAGTTATCTTTTGGTTGAAAAATACATGAAAAATACACAGTTTTAAAGGCTCAAAATCAGCAAGGGGATGAGCCCTAGGAGAGGAGGAGGAGCTCTCATGAAGTTAGAGATCGAATCATCTTTGAAGGCGCTTTGGTTTCTTCTCTACGGTTCTATCATGAAGAATTCTCTTTCATCTTCCTATCTTTTCTTCTCTTTTGTCATGAGTAGCTAAATTTGTGTGTTTCTAGGGTGAATATGTAACTTAATTCAATTGACATGTATTAAGATTGAATTTTCAATTGATTTCTTTTATATGCAATTTGAGTGCTTATTATGGTTCTTAATAATTTTATGAAGTAGGCACCCTTCATAAATTGATCTTGTGAGATGTATGTAGAATCAAAAGGTTTGCATACAACTTAGACCATAAATAATAAGTGTCATAGTCTATAATCGTCTAGGAATGAAGGTTATAACTTATGTAGGAGAATTGTGATAAATTTCATGAGAATCCATAGAGCAAAGGTTATACCTTTAAGAGTTAGGATTTAGATTAAGGAATTGACTAGGCTTTGATTACTAAAGAGAATTAACTCGCTAATGAATTGAGTTTTAATTAATTAAGAAATTCTCTCCATCAATTAAATGACTAGAAATTAATTAGAATGAAGGCCACAAAACTACTATATTATCTATGATAGATTGTTGAATTAAATGAAGTCAAATCCCTAGTGTTTTAATTTCGTGTTTACATCCTTAGTGTGCTTTGCATTCATGTACTTTGTTATCTTTTTCCTCTTAATTTCGTGTGCTCTTGAGTGTTTTTTATCTTTTATAATCTTATGTCTTAAATTGCTTTAAATCACTCTTAATTATTGGTTGCCTAGATAGTATTAATATTAGAGAAGTGATACTTGGTAAACTAATTCCTCGTGGGAACGATACTCTACTCACTCTTTATTACTTGTTCGATCTGTGCACTTGCGGTAACATCGCTTAAATTAATATACTCACATTGTGGGGCAATCAAGTTTTTGGCGTTGTTGCGAGAGACTTAGGCTTTTATCAATATCATTAGTATTTAGGAAGAGTACTACTCTAGGCTTTGTTTTATTTTTGTTTTGTTACTTTTGCTTTGATTGTTATTTTATATTGCAAATCATTAGTGGTGTTTTGTTTTATGTGAGGTACAATTGACCTTAGTTCACTACTATTTGATTTGGAGATTAAAAGGACAATAAGTGCAAACAAAAGGTGAGCTAAAAAAAAAGCAAGAAGCAATGGCGGAAGAAAATATGCCACCATGAAGGCATACTTTGGGTGAATATTATGTGCCCAATATTCAAGGATATACTTCGAGCATAGCGAATCCTCCCATTCAAGCAAACAACTTTGAGATTAATCTGTTTCTCATTCAACTTGCTTAACGAGTGCAGTTCAGTGACAATGATGATGAAGATCCACATGCTCATATATCTAATTTTCTATAATTGTGTGATAATATGAAGATCAATGGAGCAAGCGATGATACTATTAGATTGAGGCTCTTTAGATATTCTTTAAAAGATAAAGCCAAGCTTTGGCTCCAATCTCTACCCAATAGGAGCATAACTACATGGAACACGTTAGTTTCAACATTCCTTACTCAATATTTGTAACGTTCTAATTTAATTTTATATATTTAAATAATACTTTAGTAGGTTTCAAAAACAGAAAAATGTATTTTATTATACATGGCACAGTCATTAGTAATATTTTACATCAAAAGGGCTAGACTCCTCAAAAGTTGGTAGTTAGTACATACATCCCATAATTTTAAGTAGCACTTCTAAAACTAGTTAACACCTACTATCATAAAAAGCTAGGCTCACTTAGGCCTAAAGATGGTGCTAAAAAAACAAAACTTGAAGTACCATGAAGTACTACATTTATATATATTTGCAAGCCTACTAATCAAATATCAGTATTATTAAGCAAACTTCTCCCAACGAGAAAGAGAAAACATAGTCCCCCTAATTCTGGTCTCTGCACTTGTTCAACGCGAAAATCAACTATGAACCTCAAGATTGGCATTTTTTGAAATATCACGTCAAATAAGTGAGATATAACTCAGTAAAGGTAAGAAAAACAATAACATTTTCTAACTAATGATATTCCAGCCGTCACGTGTATAGAAAATAGTTTTATTACTTTCTTTTTTCTCAATTTTCATCAAGCTATAATCTAAAATTCATAAGTCTTTCTTAAGCAAAAATAAATAAAAAATTTAGCATCAGTATTAAACAATCATAAATTTAAAAGAACTATGCAATTTTCCTGAAAACTCATAAAAATTATTTCATCCCCTTTTAATTCTTGTACCATTATTTTAGGATTTTAATCCTAAATTACTCTTTCTCTTGATCACTCATGTGCACATCACATTGTATGAGCTCATATCTACTTAGGACGTCCCCTAAGAATTCTTCCTCATGACCATAAGCTTGCACATCTGATCTTTTGGTACCTTAAGGATATACTATCTTGTATTTTCTTCATTTTACAAAGTTATTCTTTTGTCAAAACAGGATGAGGTAAGTAGTCAAATATTGTACATGTTAAAAGAATCTACAACTTCCTTCTATCTTGGTCGAGATTCTTCAAAAGCTGCATCATCTATAGATAAACAATTAAGAGCAACTAGGATATTATCAAACAGAAAATAATATGAGCAACAAAATAATATGAGAAAAAATAATATGAGCTGAAATAATAAGAGAAGAAGAATAAAACAAATTAGTAGTAAACTTTTATAGAGTGAATCAATAAGATTTGACCAAAAGTTTAGAACAAACAGAAAATAAAAGCTCTCTCACGTTTGAATAATAACAAGAACAGGATAGAGAATAATATCACGTTAGAGTTCTCTCACATACCAATAACAGAAACTCAAAGCTCTCTCACTTTTGACAAGAACAGATAAACAAAAAAAATAGAAAATAGTGCAGATAAATTTTCAGTGGTGTAGAAAAAAATAGAGCAGAGGGTAAGTTCAACAATCGACCAAATAATCAAAGATCCAAAGAATTAATTCCCATTTAAAGCCCCCTACATGAATTCACAAAGTCATAATCAGATCTGAGTTGAAATCAAGAAAATACTGAAAACTTGTAACACCCATAGAATCAAAGATTAAAGCAAGAAGAGTATTGACAAAAGGGAAGAGTTTTTCATTTCCCCTACCAGATCAAGAAAAGTTTCTGCAAAACGTAGCTTTTCTGCTAAACGAAGCTCTCCTTTTTTTTTTTTCATTGAAGCTCTCTGTAACTTTGATGAAGGAGGGAGTCTTTCTTTTATAGACCCTCCAAAACTTAAAATACCTTCTCTATTACTTTGCTTCACGCGCTTCATTGTCTTTCCATTTTATTATTATTATTATCCTTATCTTCATTAAGTGTTCAGATTCTTATTACGTCACTTCAAATTTTTTTATCATACATTAGTTATGCAGAGAATCTTATCAAATATTTTACTTCATTTCTTTTTTTTTTTATTACCTTATTTTACTTTTTATCTTGCATTTGCTATCTATGCATATCCTCCTTTGTCTTCTTCAACGTCATTTCGTTTCTTCATATTATCTTATATATATTAAGTAGGTATGTAAGGTAAAATAACATATTATTCTGATAATTAGTCTATGTGAGATATATCTTTTTCTTACTTAATATCTTATTTTGAAATATTTCACATAGATATTTTTTATGTACTCATTATTATTATTTTTATTATTATTATTATTATTATTATTATTATTATTATTATTATTATTATTATTATTATTATTATTATTAGGGATATTGCATTCTACCCCTCTTACAAAAATTTTGTCCACAAAATTTCTATTTAGTACTTGCTAAAAGAGTTCTAGATACTTTTGTTTAAAATCTTCTTTTGCTTCTCACGTAGCATCTTTTACATCTTGTCCTTGTCACAAACTTTGACCATAGGAATATTTTTATTTCTCAATTGCTTGTAGATTTTATCCATTATTTGTCCATGTCGTAACTCATATGTCAAATTATCTTTTAAGTGTATAGATTGTGCCTCTATGATGTGTGAAGAATCAGAACAATACTTTCAAAGTTGAGACACATGAAACACATTGTGAATGTTCGACAGGTTAGGAGGTAAAACGATTTGATAAGCAATTGTTCTGACTCTTTTGAGGATTTGGAAAGGTCCAATATATTTGGAACTCAATTTCTTTGTTTTTAAAGACCTACCAATTCTAGTTGTTATGGTAATTCGAAGGAATACATGTTCTCCTTCTTGGTATTCTAAAGGTTTTCTTCTTTTGTCAGTATAACTTTTATGTCTGCTTTGATCTGCTAACATTCTATCCCTGATTAGTTTTATTTGTTCCGAGGTCTATTGTACTAGGTCAGGTCCTAGTAAATTTCTTTCTCTAGTATCAAATCAACATATTGTGGAAATAAGTTTGTCCTAATGGTTTAATATGTTTAGTTTTGGTGATAACAAATACAAGACAAAAAGAATTATGCTTATGCTTCATAGATGCACTTAATAGATTATATTGGATCATGCAGGATCATGTACTCTATCTTGTTTTATTTTATATAAGAACCATGCATATTCTTTATAGAATCATTTATAGGATATATCCAACAATATGTTACATGAGTGATATTAAATTAATATTGGATTTGACTCTACTTAAATGAAAATGTGCAAAGTATTTTTTGTTGCATCCAATATAGAGCATATCTATTAATAATTAATAAATGTCTTATTTGGATATGCCTATGAAAGTCTTATATGCATGTTAGACTAACAAGAATTATACATTTATGAATTATGCATACGAAGATATTGAATTATGAGTTTGGACTAACTATGTTTTAAGTGAGCAATACTTTGAAGGATAGTCCAAGTACCAAGAATAAACATTATAACAAAAAAGTAAAAAATCTCAATTATGGTCAACTCAAGGAGAATGTAAATTCCTATTTCATGAAGGTTTTGATAACAACAAAGTCATGTCAAAGATCAAGTCCAAAGGAAGCTTAAATGATATAGTTTATAGGACTTAGAGTCTTTTATGTGAGAAACTCTCAATATATCTCAAAATGTTTTATAATGCTTTTGAAATAACTCAAATATGTTTTTAAATATTTACAAATGGTTCTAACATGCTAAAATGCCCAAGAAACATGTTTTGAAAAGTTAGTCATGGTAGTAGTTCAAAACTATGGAAAATAGTCAAGTTTGAGTTTTGAAAAGTTGACATTTGGTTACTTTTTTATCATAACTTTCATAATACTTTAAGTTTCATCCTAAAACCTGTTTCATTTGAAAATAGACTCAAAATATTTCCAATAAGTGGTTATTTCCTTTAAACAGATAAGAAATGAAGAAGTTATGACCATTTGCTTTAAACTATGAAAATAGTCAAGTTTGAGTTTTGAAAAGCTGACCTTTGTTACTATTTTGAACATAACTTTCAAAATACTTTGATTTTTGTTATGAAACTTATTTTATTTGAAAATATACTCAAATATCTTTCCAATGAGTGGTCATTTGCTTAAAACGAATGAGAAATAAAGAAGTCATGGGTGTTTAAAGTCGTTTTTCAAGCATCAAAATGTTATAATCGATTACACAAGCCTTGTAATCGATTACACAAGCCTTGTAATCGATTGTAACTCTGGAAAAGGTCATGTAATCGATTACATCTTACCCAGAAAGCGCAAAACGTGTTCTCAGAGCCATGTAATCGACTACAACATCCATGTAATTAATTACCACAAGTTTGAAAGTCTGTAATGGCTAGTTTTTAAGCATTTAATGCATAGATTTAATACCCCCAATGACTCTCTTTCTTAGAACACTATAAATACATGTCCTTGGGTCATCTTTTATAGATAACAAACATTGAAAAACATCCTTCTATTGGGTTTAATCCAATTTTTATCTTTTTCCTCCATATGCTCTGTTTTTTTAGAGATTTTTAGATATTCTTGAAAGAGATTCATAGGGCTTCAATTTGTAGTATACACTCTTGTAAGAGTTTCATCTTTTTCTACACTTTAATTCTTTGTAAAGAGGGTGAGGTATCCCTCAAGGAATTGTAAAGGTGAGGTATCCTTGGTTATTGAGGCTCAAGCATAAAGGGTAAAGCATCCAAATGTGTGAAAAATGCTCTAGTTTGTAAAGGTTTTAAGCACCTATTCAAGCTTAAAGTGATAGTGAAAAATCTCGGGTGGTTTACTTGAAGACTGGACGTAGGCCACAAGTGGTTGGTGGCTGAAGTAGGATAAATACTGTGCTTGTTTCTCTCAACTCTATCTCCTTTATATTTGTGTTTTAATTTTATATGCTTGAGTTAAATTTGATATCTAGCTTATTTGATTGATTTATCCTATAGCCTAAGTGAATTTTGAGAAATCTTTATTAGTTGTACCTTTGTTATACATGTTCCGCTGCATGTGTTGATTGAATATATCAAAATGTCATAATTTCTAAAAGTTGCTTAGAAAATTTGTAATAACTTAATTCACCCCCGTCTTGAGTGATGGTTGCCATGGTCAACACATATAAGGGATCAACATTTTCTTCCATACAATGCTTCATATGGTGCCATACCAATACTAGAATGATGACTGTTATTATAAGCAAATTCTATCAACGGTAGGTAGGTATCCCAAGTTCCTTTGAAATCCAAAACATAAGCCCTAAGCATGTCTTCCAAGTTTTGAATTGTTCTTTCAATTTAACCATCAGTTTGGATATGGTAAGCAGTACTAAAGGATAGCTTTGTTCCAAAAGTTGTCTGCAAGGATTCCCAAAATCTAGAGGTAAATCTTGGGTCTTTATCTAACACTATAGTAGTTGGTACACCCTGAAGTCTCACAATCTCTTTAATATACAATTGAGCTAACTTATTTAGTGGATAATTAATTCTAATGGGTAGAACATGTGCAAACTTAGTCAATCTATCCACAATTACCCATATAGCATCATGTCCTAAATTGGTTCTTGGTAAACCCATAACAAAGTCCATGGAAATACTATCTCATTTCTATTCTAGAATTTCTAAAGGTTGTAACAAACCTGAGGGTCTTTGATGTTCTATTTTAATTTTCTAACATGTTAGACACTGTGATACATATTTAGCTATTTCAGATTCCATTCCAGGCCACCAAAATTAACTTTTAAGGTCCTGATGCATTTTATTTATTCTTGGATAAATTGTATATTTACTTGACTGCGGGATTTAAGGATGCAAACTCAAGTGCAAGTTGTCTCAAGTAGTAAATTTCTCGGGAGTCCAAGGTTGATCGACAGGGAATTGATGAAGAAAAATTAATTGAGGTAAGAAGAGGATTTGTCACAACACCAAAAGTAATAAAACAAGTTCACAAATGAATTTAAGGGCTTGCTTGGGTTAGGAGATCCACTCTTGGTAATAAATTAAAGGTAAGATTATTTCTCTTTATAACTTAATTGAAATCCACACACAACGGAGGTTCCAATCGAAAAATATAACATTCAAAGTTTAATTATATATGCAATCATATTATGATTCCTTTAATTATCTACCAACATTTGTAAATGAGTTCAAGCATTCACTGTGCCAATCCTATTGTCTACAATAAATCAAGATCTCCATTATACAAAGAAGGTTTCTAAATTGATTGGAAACAAAATATAACACATATAATGTCCAATTGATAATATATCATTTAAGCATAAGAAATAAACAAATCTAACTTTATTTCATTACCAAGAGCTTCACTCTTTCACCCAAGCAAGATGAAGATTTAGTTACTCATAGATAAGAAGAGAGAAAAAGAGAAGAAGAGAAAGATGAATATAGCTTCACTTTAGAATAAGAGAAAATTACAACAAAGTAAAATAAGAAACAAGCTGATGCATGCGGATGTAGTGATTAAAATTAAGATAAAAATCAGTTGTCAGGCCCACCAGAAAATAAAAACCTTACAACTAGTTGTAGTTATTAAGGGTCGATCCACAGAGAACCAATTCAATTAACACTATTAAACAATTCTCAATTTAGACTCTGATTAATAATAAACAGTAAAAGGGGGGTTTTGGAGTTTTGATGAACAATGAACAGCTTCAAAGATAACAATAAACAAACTGAAATCAACAATATAAGAAAATTGGTTAAGAGATTGAATCCACCACTAGATTTATATGATAATGTAAATCCACATATCCTTTTTATTCAAACATGCTCAATTATGTTTTTATGCAATTGTGAGAGTAAATCTCTGTTTTCCTTACGTGTTGGCCAATTTAGCAACCGCTCAAATCAACTCCTAATCACTGATTAGTCATAAAGCAACCGCTCTTACAACTATCCAACAATTGCATTAAGATTTAGAAAATCAATTACACTAAGGTCTAATCACACACCGGGATTAAATTACTTAGAACATATATTTCTCTAGATCTAATACCGCAATCACAAGATAATAAACCCGGATCTACCACTTTTATAACGCAAATAGCACAAAGATAATTATACCCACATGAACATCATACATCCCACTAGATCTACTACCGTAACTGCGCATAATAAACCTAGATCTACTACTTTGAAAGTAGGAACAAGTACAAAAACCTTCATACCAACAATAGATTCAGAAATATATGAATAAAAACATAACTGTGTTGAAATAATCAAATATGCAAAGTTTACAACATTAATACTAGCGGTTTCATCACCCCCTTAACCAAGGGAGGTTTAGTTACACATAGCTAGAAAGAAATCACAAGAAAAACTTAGAGAAAATAAAGGAGAGTTCCCCCCTCTATGATAACCAATGGTGCCTTTTTATAGAAGTCTAGGGTAACAAAATGACAAAGGTGAGTGGATGGATGAGTGGGTTAGTGGAGTGGGGTGGTTGAGTGGATTGGTTGAGTGGGTTAGTTGAGTGGATGAGTGGTTGAGTGGGTGAGTGGATGATTGGTTGATTTAGTTGAGTGAGTTGGTTTAGTGGGTGAGTGGTTGAGTGGATGAGTGGAGTGGATTAAATATTGGTTGAGCTGGGTTAGTTGAGTGGATGAGTGGTTGAGTGGGTGAGTGGATAGATTAGTGGATGGGTGGGTGGAGTGGTTAAGTGGTTGGATTAGTGTATGAGTGGATGAGTGGGTGAGTTAGTGGATGAGTGGATGAGTGGATGGATGGATTAGTGAATGGATGAGTGGATTAGTGGATTAGTGGATGGATGAAAATTTCGTGTCTGACTTGGAAGCCAAAAACGACCCACTATACTTCAGATTCACAAAAAAGTGTTCTTCATGAAAGTTGTAGATCCTTGTCTTGGCTATAAAATGGATAGCTGGTTCATCAAATTTGGCTTCTTTAAGCCCAATATATGTCTTAAATACCGTAGGTTGCTCAAACCCAACTTCAGCACCTCTGTTCCGACTTGCAAGCTCAAAATGACCTACTAGACTTCTTTTTCTCAAAATGTGTTCTTCATGAAAGTTGTTTATTTGGATCTTGACTATCCACTGTCCAAATTTCAGCCCATCTCCATTATTACATCTTGAGATATGATTTTATGAGTGCACACTGTTCGGATTCTACTGACAGAACTCGTATTCTGACTTCCATGTAAACTTAGGTCCCTTAGACATCTGAATCGGACTTCGAGCTCTTCATCAAAGTTGTAGAGCTTCCTCTTAGCTTTCCTACAAGATAAAATTCATGATTGTCAGATATCAGGAACTCAAGTTATGACCAAAATACAGAAACAGTGTAAAATCTCAATAATGCTGAAAATATTCAATTAGGACCAATTTGAGCTCAAACTCATAAAATCATGTCAAACTCAATCAATTAAGAATATGGAGAGTGTAAATGACTAAATATAAGGGTTTCTTAATGAATAAAATATGTGTTTATCAAATTCCCCCACACTTAACTTTTTGCACTCCTGGGCAAAACTCAAGACCAAAACAAGGACATAAGAGATTAACAAAAATTTAAATTCCAACGACATTCAAGAACCCAAAATTTTACAATCAAGAAGAACAACCAAAGGTTCAAGGGATCAAAACATTCATGAGTTAACAATTCTCCACATCTCAAACCAACAAGCAAGATATCTTCAACATGAATCGAGAATGATAGATCTTCACAAGATTCCCTCTCAATCTCTCAAGTGTTTAAAAGGTAGGTATTTCACTCAATTCAACCCATGAAAATTACACTACCATAAGCTTGCTTATCTTCTACTTCTCCACTACTCAAAACACATGCATACACAAATCATGAGGACTTTATTCAAGGTTGTAGTGAGGTTAAGGTAACAGAAGAGGATAAAATGGATATGAGAGGATAAATACCAAAGAGAATAAAAGCAAATGAGAGCTGAGTTCAAATAACAAGCATAAAAGTTCATCCCAACTCTAATGTATATCCCTTTACATATTCATTTCCCAATCCTTTTCTTTTTTTTTTCTTTTTTTTTTCTCTTTTTTTTTAGGCACTCTTTCCTTTTTCAACAACCATTTTGTATACACACCCCCACACTTGTTCAAAAACTCATCCATTAACAAAGCTAATGTTCTTTTATTCCCTAAGGTAAAATAAGAACACGATTTTTCATTTAAGGTACATAATGAGCTAGAAATAAGGAATGGTCAAATAAGCTCAAAGGGGTTAAGCAAAGGAAAATATACAAGGTTGGCATAAATCGAGAGAATTTTCAAGAAGTCAAAAGAGTGCTTGATATCATATTGAAAACAAGGTTGGCTATTTGGTTAAACTAGCTAATTAAGAAAGAGGGCCTCAATCATGTTCATGCATGCAAGTGAAATGTAGCTTCAAAAAGAATCAAAGCAAGTTCTAGAGTGGTCATTAACATGAGTGAAAATCACACAAGAAAGAAGAGAATGGCATAAATGTTGAATCCATCCATTAGGCTCAAAATCTCACAAGGTATGCATCCATCAAACTCAATTCATCAATTCAATCATCCATCTCCAAGCATATCAGTTCAAGAAGGGAGAAAAGTTATTCAATCATGCAATGAACCCTTTTTTTTATTTTTTTTTTTTTTTTTTTTAACAACCAAAAGAAACATGCTAAAATCTCTCCCCCACACTTAATATAACATTGCCCTCAATGTGAAAGAGAGATATAGAAAAGAGCAACACAACCTGATAAGAAGTGAATCAACGCCAAGCAGAAAAGAAGCACACTGTCAGTTACACCTCAGACCTCTGCCACCAATTAAGATGCGTCTCAAGAGTAAAATTCTCCTTACTCTGCCATCACTAATTGGTTTAATAAGTCCATGACAATCACATCATACTTTCCAAACAAAACAATTTTTTTTTTTTTACTTCAAGAAAACCAAAGAAGGTAAAGAAGTCTAGAAATCCCTGAAGGACCCTGCTCAAAGGATCGTCTCGTACAAAAATCAAAATACAATAAAATGATACAAAGATAAAAGAAATAGAAAATGATGACATACACCGTATGTACAGCTTTCCATGGCGTATCTTTATACTGCTGCAAGCGTCATGAGTGCAAAGTAGACATCACGTCCTCTTTTTTTTTTTTTTTTTTGAAATTGTTAGAAAAACTTGATGAAAGATGAGTGTATACTTACTTAAGATTGGGATGGAGGTAGTCTGCTTTTTCGGCTTTGTGCCAAAGCATTGTTGACCAAGATTCGACCCATTCAAGACCAAATAAGAACATAGGGCTCCCAAAAGGGACAAGTGGCCATAATACGACCGTCGTCTCACATGTGGATACAATCTACCTTCTTTGTTTTTCAATTAAGAAGGATGGATCAGGATGCATGCATTTCCCTATTCACGGTGTGTGTTACCAAAGCCACCCTAAGACGTATACATAAATTTTTTTTTTTTTTTTTTTTTGTTTTTTTTTTTTTTTTAAGAGATGACATGAAGAAGAAGAAGAAGATGATATGTACAGATTGTTTGTGGATGTGGCTCACATCTTGCCTCTGGTTTAACGTCCAGTAACGGCTTAAACGTCTTCTATGAGTCGAGGATAAGCTTCCCATCCAATTTTCTTAAAAATTGGCAAACAGGGTCTTTTAGAGTCAGATTCCCAAGACTGTAGCGTTTTTCTTCATCCTTGAAGAGATTCCACAATTTAAGAATTTTACGATGCACCAATCCACAAGAATGCGTCTCAAAAGTTGATAAGATATCATCTAATGACTCCTTACTCAGTCCATTCTTAATGAAGAAAATTTTATTTTCTCTATTTGCGGAAACCATCTCCAAAGTATGACATCGCTTGTTACAGTTCCATCGTCCACATTTGTGACAGACTTGTAACCTTTTTGCTCTTCTCCTTTTAGAATATGAACTTCTTCCAAGACCGGGCATATATGAGTCAAATGAAATTGAGGACTCACCTGCTAATCGAACCTTTGCTTCAATTATCCAACGTACATCTTCTGGCATACCTTTGTGCATTAACAGTCTCAATCTTTCACATCGAACTTTGTAGATTTTTCTCGAGCATTTTGAGGAAGAGAAGGAAAATGTTTTCTCAGGTTTGAAAGAATGACATCCATTTTGAAGGAGAAGAAGGATTCGGTTATTTTGGGAAACTGAAAAATAAACCGACTTGAGAGTCACGGAGTACCGTATCCGCCACTTAACCTAAGAACACAAAAAAAAAAAAACTTAAGAACTTGGTTTTCCAGGAATGGTTGAGTCTTTGTCCATTAACTTTAAGCGCATTACCATTCCTAGGATCCTCAATATCTACGGCCCCAGAGGATACACGTGTTTGACAGCAAAAGAACCGCGCCACCTAGATCTCAATTTTTCAAGGAGTAGGTGCAGATGATAATCTCAAAGCAGAACCTTTTTGACCAATTTCCGTAACTTTTGCAAAAGGTGTAACAGACCTTGAATAAAGTAGGCCAATAAAATCCATACTGCAAGATTTTCGCAGTTGTTGTCGCTGAAGAAAAGTGACCTTCACATGCTTCCGAGTGACAAAATTTAATGGCACTACCTACCTTATTGTCGGGCACACAGCTGCTTTTTTTTTTTTAGAGATTCAAATGCTTACAACCAACAAACAGATAAAAACATAATCTAAGAAACTAATGAAAACACAAAATAAAAAGGGATAAAGAGAGCAAATCTGGTTGGGTTGCCTCCCAATGAGCGCTTAGTTTATTGTCCTCAGCCCGACATGATGATACTTTCAATGCTCCTCATATTGTGGAAGGATGAGGGTCATCACTTCCATCTCTGCACTGTCAGGAAGTTCATGATATGGTTTGAGACGATGACCATTGACCTTAAATGCTTTGCCAGAAATTTCACTCCTGATCTCAACTGCACCAAAAGGAAAAACATTAGTTACCACAAACGGCCCAATCCACTTAGAACGCAGTTTACCTGGAAATAATTTGAGTCTTAATTGGAATAGCAGGACTTTTTGTCCTCTTTGAAATTTCTTTCTGGAAATCAATTGGTCGTGGAATGCCTTAGCTTTAGTCTTATAAATCAGGGCATTCTCAAAGGCCTCATTTCTTAGTCCTTCCAATTCCTATAACTGGAACTTCCTTTGCTTTCCAGCACCTTCCAATTCCATATTAACTTGTTTAATGGCCCAGTAAGATCGATGTTGCAACTCAACGGGCAAATGACAGGGCTTTCCATACACCAACTGAAATGGTGACATGCCGATGGGAGTCTTATAGGCAGTCCTATAAGCCCATAAAGCATCTTCAAGTCGAGTGCTCCAATCCTTTCTTGAGGGATTCACTGTCTTTTCAAGGATTGACTTAATCTCCCGGTTGGACACTTCAGTTTGCCCATTTGTCTGTGGATGGTAAGGAGTGGAAATTCTGTGTATTACTCCATATCTCTTCAATAGAGCATCAAAGGTTTTGTTGCAGAAATGGGTCCCTTGGTCACTGATGATAGCCCTTGGGGTCCCGAACTTGGAGAAAATATGTGACTTAACAAAATCAGAATGCTTTAGAATCATCAGATCGAGTGGCTTTTGCTTCCACCCATTTAGACACATAATCAACAGATAAAAGAATGTATATGAAACCAAATGAAGGAGGGAATGGTCCCATGAAATCAATACCCCACACATCAAAGAGTTCCACAAAAATGATCGGAGTCTGAGGCATTTGATTACGAGGACCAATATTACCTGTTCTCTCGACAAGAAGTCCACAAGACTTACAGAAGTTGTAAGCGTTTTTGAAAATTGAAGGCCAATAGAAACCACTGTCAAGCACTTTATTGGCTGTCCTTTTACTGCCAAAGTGTCCTCCACATGCATAGGTGTGGCAAACGGAGAGGATGGAGTGTGTCTCAGAATCAAGAATGCACCTCCTAATGACTTGATCTCGCACAATGCTTCCATAAGTACGGTCATCCCGGATATAGTATTTACAATCACTCCTTAATTTATCTCTTTGGGCCTTGTTCAAACCTCCGGAAAGTCCTTAGTAACCAGGTAGTTAACAATGTCAGCATACCAAGGGATTATGGTGTTGACAACCATCAAATATTCATCCGAAAAAGTCTCCATGATAGGCATTTCTTCCTCTTCAGTTACCAATCTACTCAAGTGATCGGCCACCAAGTTTTCGCTCCCTTTCTTGTCTTTAATCTCCAAGTCAAATTCCTGGAGCAATAAAATCCATCGAGCAATCTAGGCTTTGCTTCTTTCTTTGTTAGAAGATACTTCAAGGCTGCATGATCCGAAAACACAATCACTTTAGAACCAATTAGATATGATCTAAATTTTTCTAAAGCAAATACAACAGCTAGAAGTTCCTTTTCTGTGGTTGAGTAATTAAGTTGAGCATCATTTAGAGTCCTTGATGCATAGTAAATGGCATAAGGAACTCTATCAACTCGTTGTCCCAAGACAACTCCTACTGCAAAGTCACTGGCATCACACATTAGTTCAAAAGGTAACTCCCAAATGGGTGGCCTCGATGATAGGTGCAACAGCTTAACAACTTCTTGAGTTTATTGAAAGCTTCCATACATTTCTCATCAAAGTTAAAATTAACATCTTTTTGAAGAAGTCTCAAGAAGGGCAATGAGACTTTAGAAAAGTCTTTAATGAATCTCCTGTAGAAACCCGCATGACCAATAAAAGAACGAATCTCCCGTACACTAGTGGGTGGTGGCAAAGAATGCATGAGTTCTACCTTAGCTTTATCTACTTCAATTCCCCTAGCGAAAATTACATGACCTAACACAATACCTTCATTCACCATGAAATGACATTTTTTCCAATTCAAGTACCAGTTAGTGTCAATGCATCTTTTAAGCACCAAAGTTAAATGTTCCAAACAATTTTCAAAATCATTTCCAAAGACACTAAAGTCATCCATAAAAACCTCAATGATGTTTTCAATGTAATCGAAAATATACTCATCATGCATCTTTGGAAAGTTCTTGGTGCATTGCGTAGTCCAAAAGGCATTCGCCTATATGCAAAGGTACCAAATGGACAAGTGAATGTAGTCTTGTCTTGGTCTTCTGGAGCTATGGCAATCTGATTGTAACTCCGAATAACCATCCGTAAAACAATAATAAGAATGACCAACTAATCTTTCTAACATTTGATCAATGAAAGGTAAAGGAAAGTGGTCTTTTCTCGTGGCGGCATTCAACTTTCTCGTAATCAATACAAACACGCCACCCTGTCTCGTAACCTAGTGGGAATAAGCTCATTTTCAGCATTTCTTACCACAAGTAATTCCATATTTCTTTGGTACTACCCGGGACCGGCTTACCCACTTGTCGTCGAAAATGGGGTAGATCACCCCCACACTTAGGAGCTTCAAGATCTCCTTTTTCACAACCTCCATCATGGGAGGATTCAATCTCCACGAGGGTCTCTCACAGTTTTAGTATCCTCCTCCATTAATATCCTGTGCATACAAACGGAGGGACTAATACCCTTGATATCGCCTATTGACCAACCAATGGTCGTCTTATGTTCTGCAAAACAGCCTACCGCTTTCTCTTCTTGCTCTTGGGTGAGTGACTTTGCAATTATTACTTGGAAGGGTGTCCTTCTCTCCAAGAAGATGTATTTAAGATGATCGGTAGTGCTTTCGGTTCCAATTCAGTGCCCGCACAAATGTAAGGTTGAGGTATATCGGTAGTAACAGGTAAATCAACAAAAGTTACCTCATGCTCTTCTCGGAGTGGAAGAGAGCTCTTGTAAGGCAAAACAATTTCATCAATGTCTTCACTCCATGGCTCTTCTTCACTCTTCTTCTTTTCCTCCCGTACATCTAAGCTATGAGTTAGAATTGTATCAAGAGCATCAAAATGGTCGATATCAAAAGCTGTAAATTAAAGAATCAAAAGGATCAAAAGAATCAATTAAACAAGCAGAGTGCACATCACTTGGGTATCTCATAGCTTCAAAAATATTGAATCTAATTAATTCCCCATCAAATTCCATTGTTAGAATTCTGAGTGCACATCAATTTTTGTCCGTGCGCCTTCAAAAATGGTCTTCCTAGCAAGATAGGAGCAGATTTGGGAGACTCATCCTCTTCCATGTCCAAAACATAGAAGTCTCCTTTAAAACACTAATTGATTCACCAATACACAAAACATCTTCAACCACACCCTTAGGGTATGCATTAGATCTATCAGCTAATTGAATAACAACACCAGAGGTTCCAAAGGACCCAAGTATAAAGATGCATAAATAGAATATGGCATGACATTTATAGATGCACCTAAATCAAGCATTGCCCTTTCAAACCTTGTGTTACCTACAAATGGAATGGTGAATGTGCCGGATCCTTACATTTGGTTGGGAGTTTCTTTTTAATTACAAATTTGAAACATTTTCTCCCACTTGGACCTTTTCATTTCCTTTTAACTTCCTCTTGTTAGTGCATAATTCTTTCGAAATTTTGCATATCTAGGTACCGCTAATGGCATCTAACAAAGGGATATTAACCTCTACCTTCCTAAAAGTCTCAAGTATTTCTTTTTCTGCTTCTTCTTTCTTGGTTTTAACCAACCTACTAGGAAAAGGAGCTTTAGTGACATATTTAGGAAGGGGTTCGTAAATACTTACCTTAGGGGTTTTGGAAGTTTGCCCCTTATCATTTGCTTCTTTGGGTGGTTCATCCTTCTCTTGAATGATTGGTGGAAGAGAGGTAGGCTCATCCATCGTCTTTCTCGCTTCTCAATGTGACAAAGACTAGCATTTTTCCTCGGATTCACTTCTGGTTGTGAGGGTAGTTTCCCTAAAGCTTGGCTTTGAAACTTGTTGAATTCTCGTGGACAACTGTCCTATCTCGATTCTCGCAAGTTATTGATTGCATCCTTGTTTCTTGTTTGAAACTTTGTATAGTTGCATTTGTTTCTTGTTGGAACTGCAAATTATTAGTGGCCATTTGTTTTACTAGCTCCTCTAATGAAGGCTCGGATTGCTTAGGAGCTTGAACTTGCACTGTCTCGAGGAAAGGTACTTGCCTTTGTTGGAATCCCGGAGGTCCATAAGTCGGAGGTTGATTTTGAGGTTGCTTTGCATAGCTGAAATTTGGATGATCCCTCCAACCCGGATTATATGTGTTTGAGTAGGGGTTGTAATTTTTTGAAAGTCCAAAGATATCCCCCTATCGCTCTTACCTCCTCATTTGTGTCTTCTTGGAGAGTGGGACACATATCGTGGGATGTCCAGATGAACAACAGATCCCACAAGCATGAACTGGTGCTTTACCCGAATCCATTAACCGCCGAACCATAGCAACCAATTGAGTCATTTGTCAGCTTTGTATATCTTGGGTTGTCTCTACTTCTTTCATTGCTCTTACTCCAATGTCATTTCTAGAGTAAAATTGTTGAGTATTGGCAGCCATTCTTGAGATCAAGTTTCTAGCTTCTTGAGGAGTTTTATCAATCAATGCTCCTCCGCTAGCAAAGATCAATCATGTTGCGATCCATCACTTGTAAGCCTTCATAGAAATATCTGAATTAAAAGTCGCTCACTTATTTGATGATGAGGGCAGCTGAAACATAGCTTCTTAAATCTCTCCCAAAGAGTCATGGAGTGATTCCCCATGCCTTTGTTGAATACCACGATTTCTTTTCGATTGTTGCAGCCTTTTGAGGCGGGAAGTATCCTCTAGCAAAGTTCGGGCCATGTCCCGCCATGATTGGATGGATCCGGGTGGCAAGTAGTAAAGCCACTCCTTAGCCGAGTCTTTCAATGAGAATGGAAAAGCTCTCAACTTGACTTGCTCTACATGAATTCTCGCAGTTTTCATGCTAGAACATACCACATGGATTTCCTTCAAGTGCTTGTTGGGGTCCTCTCCGGTAATCCATTGAAAGATGGCAAGAGATGGATTAAACCGGATTTCAATTCAAATGCCTCTTCATTTTCAAGAATGTCTATGCAAAGAGGTCGTTGATCTAGATCTGGAGCACCCAATGCCCTTAAAGTGTTTTCTCGCCATTGTCACTTCTTCGGATATTTCAGATGGCTCAAATGTCTCTGAACTTGATAGATCAATGTAACGAGCAGCTTCAATGTCAGCAAGTGTGAGTTAGAAGTTAGCCGGATGGAAGGAAAATTGAGGATGTGAAGTGAGTTGATCAATATAGTTCCTCAAATTTAGCAATCCTTCGTCTACTCCTTCACAGACATCAACACCTACAAAACACTCGGAAAGAAAGATTAAAAATAAAATAAAATAAAATAAAATAAAAACAGAATAAAAATAGGAAATAAATTAATAGTGTAATTGAAAAAATTGGTTCACCAAGAATCGGCGCCAAAATTCGATGCGTGCGGATGTAGTGATTAAAATTAAGATAAAAATCATTGTCGCCCACCAGAAAATAAAAACCTTACAACTAGTTGTAGTTAGTAAGGGTCGATCCACAGAGAACCAATTCAATTAACACTATTAAACAATTCTCAATTTAGACTCGATTAACAATAAACAAGAAAAGGGGGTTTTGGAGTTTTGATGAACAATGAACAAATTTTCAAAGATAACAATAAACAAACCGAAATCAACAATATAAGAAAATTGGTTAAGAGATTGAATCCACCACTAGATTTATATGATAATGTAAATCCACATATCCTTTTATTCCAACATGCTCAATTATGTTTTTATGCAATTGTGAGAGTAAATCTCTGTTTTCCTTACGTGTTGGCCAATTTAGCAACCGCTCAAATCAACTCCTAATCACCGATTAGTCATAAAGCAACCGCTTCTTACAACTATCCAACAATTGCATTAAGATTTAGAAAACC
Source organism: Ormosia emarginata (assembly GCA_029884605.1). NCBI lineage: Eukaryota > Viridiplantae > Streptophyta > Magnoliopsida > Fabales > Fabaceae > Ormosia > Ormosia emarginata. The sequence continues at coordinate 1,611,800 of JAQQTP010000058.1, read as the reverse complement.
AATTACACTAAGGTCTAATCACACACCAGGATTAAATTACTTAGAACATATATTTCTCTAGATCTAATACCGCAACCACATAATAAACCTAGATCTACTACTTTGAAAGTATGAACAAGTACAAAACCTTCATACCAACAATAGATTCAGAAATATATGAATAAAAACATAACTGTGTTGAAATAATCAAATATGCAAAGTTTACAACATTAATACTAGCGGTTTCATCACCCCCTTAACCAAGGGAGGTTTAGTTACACATAGCTAGAAAGAAATCACAAGAAAAACGAGAGAAAATGAAGGAGAGTTCCCCCTCTATGATAACCAATGGTGCCCTTTTATAGAAGTCTAGGGTAACAAAATGACAAAGGTGAGTGGATGGATGAGTGGGTTAGTGGAGTGGGGTGGTTGAGTGGATTGGTTGAGTGAGTTAGTTGAGTGGATGAGTGGTTGAGTGAGTGAGTGGATGATTGGTTGATTTAGTTGAGTGAGTTGGTTTAGTGGGTGAGTGGTTGAGTGGATGAGTGGAGTGGATTAAATATTGGTTGAGTGGGTTAGTTGAGTGGTTGAGTGGTTGAGTGGGTGAGTGGATGGATGAGTGGATGGATTAGTGGATGGGTGGGTGGAGTGGTTAAGTGGTTGGATTAGTGTATGAGTGGATGAGTGGGTGAGTTAGTGGATGAGTGGATGAGTGGATGGATGGATTAGTGGATGGATGAGTGGATTAGTGGATTAGTGGATTGATGAAAATTTCGTGTCTGACTTGGAAGCCAAAACCGACCCACTATACTTCAGATTCACAAAAAGTGTTCTTCATGAAAGTTGTAGATCCTTGTCTTGGCTATAAAATGGATAGCTGGTTCGTCAAATTTGGCTTCCTTAAGCCCAAGATATGTCCCAAATACCGTAGGTTGCTCAAACCCAACTTCAGCACCTCTGTTCCGACTTGCAAGCTCAAAATGACCTACTAGACTTCTTTTTCTCAAAATGTGTTCTTCATGAAAGTTGTTTATTTGGATCTTGACTGTCCACTGTCCAAATTTCAGCCCATCTCCATTATTACATCTTGAGATATGATTTTATGAGTGTACACTGTTCGGATTCTACTGACAGAACCCGTATTCTGACTTTCATGTAAACTTAGGTCCCTTAGACATCTGAATCGGACTTCGAGCTCTTCATCAAAGTTGTAGAGCTTCCTCTTAGCTTTCCTACAAGATAAAATTCATGATTGTCAGATATCAGGAACTTAAGTTATGACCAAAATACAGAAACAGTATAAAATCTCAATAATGCTGAAAATATTCAATTAGGACCAATTTGAGCTCAAACTCACAAAATCATGCCAAACTCAATCAATTAAGAATATGGAGAGTGTAAATGACTAAATATAAGGGTTTCTTAATGAATAAAATATGTGTTTATCACAAGCGTAACCATAACTTGTAAAAACTAAGCCTAACACTGAGTGCTCCAAATGGTCAGCCAATGGTGCCTTTTATAGAGGATTAGGTTTACAAATTGACAAGGGGGCTGATTAGGGGTAGGTGGATAAGTGGATGAATGAGTTGAAAATGCCAAATGGTGAGGATAAGAGTGAAAAATCATTGAGATTTCTTGTCTCCGAAATCATTCATTGCTTTAGTCATTGATTCCGTCATTTTCGAGCCAAGTGTTCTTCATTAAAGTTCTAGGAAATTGTCTAAGCTTTCCAATGGCTCTGGAATCACCAAAAAATTCATCATACAGCCCAAGATATGACCCAATTACTATAGATTGTTCAGGCCCAATTTCAGCACCTCTGTTTTGATTTTCAGACCCAATATCATCATCAAGGAGCCCGAATCAAGTTTTGTGTTCAACATGAAAGTTTTAGATCTGGGTCTTAACTTTCAAATGTCCAAATTTCAGCCCAAGATAATTCTTGCAGCCCGAGTTATGCTCTGATTACTGTACACTATTCAGGTTTCAGACACAAAACTCGTGTTCTGTCTTCCAAGCTCAATTAGCTCTACTAGATGTCTGATTGAGACTTTGAGCTCTCATCAAAGTTGTAGAGCTCTCTCTTATCTTTCCTACAAGATAAAATTCATAATTATCAGACATTTAGAACTCAAGATATAGCCAAAATACAGAAATAGTGTAAGACCAAAATAATGCTAAAAAAATCAATTAAGTCTAATTTGAGTCCAAATTTACAAAACATAACTAGGCTTAATCAATTAAGTACATGGAGAGTATAAATGACTAAAAATGATGGTTTACTAATGTATAAAATATGTGATCATCAAATTCCCCCACACTTAGCTTTTTGCACTCCTGGGCAAAACACATAAGACCAAAGTTAGGAGACAAAGAAAAATGATACAAACTCAAAAGCTAAAAACTCTAAAAGACTCGATGAAGCAAGAAGAGCAACAAGAAATTCAAGGGATCAGAGCATTAATGAGGTAACATTTCTTCACATCTCAAACCAACAAGCAAGGAAACTTCAGTTGAAAAGAATGAATCAAGAATGATAGATCCTTACAGAATTCACTCTCAATCTCTCAAGTGTTTAAAAGGTAAGTATTTCACTCTATTCAACCCATGAACAATTGCACTACCATAAGCTTGCTTATTTTGTACTTCTCCGCTACTCAAAACACATGCATACAAAAATCAAGAGGACTTTATTCAAGGTTGTAATTGGGTCATGGTAAAGGAGAGGAGATAATATAGATATGAAAAGATAAATACCAAAAAGAATAAAAGAGCATTATGGTACAGTTAGAGTGGAGAAAATGTTTGAGGACATTCATCATAAAGGACAATCACCAATATTTGACAAATGTTTTGTTGAAGATCAATCCCAAATTCGTGAATTGAATTCATTGTTAGACTTGAACATTCTCTTTTTTTTTGTTGTTTTCAAGCATCCACCTTTATTCTGACTCTGATAATCATTTGATTGCAACAGTGGTCAATTTTTTTTATGATCATTTTGCACACACACCCCCACACTTGTTCAAGAACAAGGTCAATGCTCTCTTATTCCCTAAGGTTGAGTAAAAACATTTTTTTTTCTTTTTTTTTTTTTGAAGGTACGAAATGAGCTAAAAACAAGGAATGGTCAAATAAGTTCAAAGGGGTTACACAATGGAAAATATACAAGGATGGCTATTTGGTCAAAGTAGCTATTTCAAAATGCCTCAATCATATTAATGTATGCATGTGAAAATGTAGCCTAAAAAAGAATCAAAGCAAGTTCTAGAGTAACAATTCCATGAGTGAAAATCACACAAGAAAGAAGAGAATGGTACAGATATTCAATCCATTCATCAATAGGCTCAAAATCTCACAAGGCATATTTTTATCATTCTCAATCCTTCATATCAATATTCATATCCAAGCTTGTGATTTTTAAGAAAGAAGACAATTTATGCTCAGATTCATGAATCCATTTGCTACTTCTACACAAAATAATTTTTTCTCAACTAAGATGCATCTCAAGAGTAATAAATTGTTTCCAAAATTTACTCCTTACTCTGCCATCCTTAATTGGTTTTACTACAAATAGGTTTCTGACAGTCATCTCACTAAACATACTTCCCAATTTAAATGCGTCTCAAGAGTGAAATTACTTCTTACTCTACCATCATTCATTGGTTTAGTAAGTTCATGACAATCATATCATACTTCCCAAAAAAAGAAAAGAAAAAAATTGGTAGTCAACTATCCTTCCCCCTCAACTAGATCACAACATTGTCCTCAATGTTAAAATATAGATGAGTAAAGGATAGAAGATATTACGTGTTGGAGAAATTTAACACAAATTTAAACAAAAATAAAGTACGATAAATAAAATCAAAAGTAAAGAAAAGCTATAAACGAAGTGTCAAATCTGGCTCCTTTTTCATCTTGTTTCCCCCTCTGCCTCCTGCTGACCAATCTATCTGAGTTATTGCTGGATCAGGATCAAAGATCAAAGGTAAAGGAATTTTTTTTTATGACTTCAAGAGAACCATCAGGGTAAAGAAGTCTAGAAACCCCTGAAGGACCCTGTTCAAAGGATCGTCTGTCCAAAACCAAAATACAGTAAAATCATACAAAGATAAAAGAAATATAATAGCAAATGATGACATACCTGTACGTACAGCTTTCATGGCGTATCTTTATACTACGCGTCATGAGTGCAGTAGTGGCATATCTTTATACTGCGTGTCACCAAGGTCAAGAGACACTCACAAATTTTTTTAAGGACCAGCGTGCAAAAGTCCGTCCGATTCAATGACTGGTCACCAAAGGTCAGGACTCCACAACTAATTAAAGCCATGGTACTCTTTCCTGGATTGCCCTTATTCAAATCTTTTTTATTTTTTTATTTTTTTCTTTTTTATTTTCTTTTTCTCCTTTTTTTTTGAATTTTTTTTTGAAAGATGACATGAAGAAGAAGATGATATGTATAGATTGTTGTGGATATGGCTCACATCTGCCTTTGGTTTAACGTCCAGTAACGACTTAAACGCCTTCTATGAGTCGAGGATAAGCTTCCCGTCCAATTTTATTGTAAATTGGCAAACAGGGTCTTTTAGAGTCAAATTCCTAATACTGTAGCGTTTTTCTTCATCCTTAAAGAGATTCCACAAATTAAGAAGTTCACGATGCACCAATCCACAAGAATGCGTCTCAAGAGTCAATATGATATCATCTAATGACTCCTTACTCAGTCCATTCTTAATGAAGAAAATTTTATCTTCTCTGTTTGCGGAAACCATCCCCAAAGTACGACATCGCTTGTTACAATTTCATCGTCCACATTTGTAACAGACTTGTAACTTTTTTGCTCTTCTCCTTTTAGAATACGAACTTCTTTCAAGACCTGACATGTATGAGTCAAATGAAATTGAAGACTCACCTGCTAGTCGGACCTTTACTTCAATTATCCAGTGTACATCTTCTGGCATACCTTTGTGCATTAACGGTCTTAATCTTTCACATCGAACTTTGTAGATTTTTTTCAGAGCATTTTGAGGGAGATAAGGAAAATGTTTTCTCAGGTTTGAAAGAATGACATCCATTTTAAAGGAGAAGAAGGATTCAGTTATTTTGGGAAATTGAAAAAAAATCGATTTGAGAGTCACGGAGTACCGTATCCGCCACTTAACCGGCAACACAAAGAACTCATCAACTTGATTTTTTCAGAAATGGTTTGAGCCTTTGTCCATTGACTTTAAACACATTACCATTCATAGGATTCGCAATATCTATGGCCCCATGAGGATACACGTGTTTGACAACAAAAGGACCACTCCACCTAGATCTCAATTTTTCAGGGAATAGGTGCAGACGAGAATCATAAAGCATAACTTTTTGACCAATTTCAAAAGATTTTCTCAAAATTGTTTTGACTGTGAATTTTATTAGATTTATCTTTTGATAAATTGTACAACTTTTACAAAAAGTATAGCAGTCCTTAAATAAAGTGGGCTAATAAAATCTACATTGCAAGATTTTTGCAGCTTTTTCTTTGAAGAAAAGCGACCTCCACATATTTCTGAGTGACAAAATTTAATGACTCTACCTACCTCACTGTCGGGCACACATCTTCGAAAGATTTGGTCCGCATAATATTTGAACAAGTATGAGTCATCCTAATAAAAATTTTTCACCTCTGTAAAAAATTTCCTTCTATCTTGGTGCGTTCATTGGGGCGACATCTTTCCTTCTTGTTTTTCAGTAAGAGACGAGGAAATTACCACAGGAAAGCTTTGCTTTTCTCCCAAAAATGTGTACTTCAACCCAGCAGGTAATGACTTTAGTTCCGGTGTGGGTACTTCTTCATGGGCATTATTATTCATGGGTTTTAACTCTTCAAATTTTGGCTTTCTTCCTTTGCATTCTATTTCCTCTGTACAATCAAGCAAATCAAATGAATTAATTATACAAACTTCTAATGGATCAGAAGAACTCTCTTTTTGAAGATGATCATCTATAATGGCTTCAATTCTTTCAACTTCTTCATTTTCATCAAGGACTTCCTGTGGTTGCTTGCACATGTTAAAAACATTGAGATCTAGTGTCATGTTTCCAAATGTTAGCTTCACCACTCCATTTCCGTAATTTATCAAAGCATTTGATGTTGCTAAAATGAACGGCCTAAGATAATAGGAATTGACTTGCAACTATCAACCATAGGTTCAGTATCCAAGACAATAAAATCCACAGGATATATGAATTTATCAACTTGAACTAACACATCTTCTACTATTCCTCTTGGAATTTTAATTGATCTATCGGCAAGTAGAAGTGTTACAGAAGTTGGTTTTAACTCACCTAAGTTGAGTTGCTAATAAACTGAATATGGAAGCAAATTGACACTAGCACCAAGATCAAGTAAAGCTTTTTCAATTTTATGTTCTCCAATAATGCATGAAACTATTGGACAACCAGGATCTTTATATTTTAACGCATTATTATTATGAAGAATGGAGCTTATCTGTTCAGTCAAAAATGCTTTCTTTTTCACATTTAATTTTCTTTTAACAGTGCATAAGTCCTTCAAATATTTAGCATAAGAAGGAATCTGTTTGATAACATCTAACAGAGGAATATTGATTTTCACTTGTTTCAAAATTTCAAAAATTCCAGTGTTATGGTCCAATTTCTTTGGATTTTTCAATGCTTGAGGAAAAGGGGGTAAAGGCGAGAGTTTGGTCTTCTTTTGGTCAACTTCTTCATTTTCTTGGGGAATTGGTTCATCTTCTTTCTCACAAGATTCAAGAATTTGTTTTTCAACAACCTTTCCACTCCTAAGAGTTATCACTAACTGAACTTAGTCCATTTGTTAGTTTTCTGAACTCCCCTCATTTAGACTGTACTGACCCTTGGGCTTTGGTTGAGGTTGAGAAGGAAATTTTCCTTTCTTATGAATGATAAGTGCAGAAGAAAGTTTAGCAAGAGTATTTTTTATGTCATTCATAATTTGATTGTTTTGTTTATTAATGGCCTCTTGCTTTTTTATGAATGCATGCAGTGTTTCTTCAAGGTTTTTCCTATATGGTGGGACATAAAGTGCATATCCTTGAGAATTTTGAGAGTCCTGTTGTGCCTGAGGAGGTGGTGGTTGCACAAATTGTGACTGATTATTATTCCTCCACCTGAAATTCGAGTGATTTCTCCATCCCAGATTGTATGTATCGAAAAAGAAGAAGTAAATGGCTTGTTAAAATTATTCATTGCATTTACCTGCTCATGTACAACTTCTTTAAAAACAGGTATCTTAGGACATTCATGTGTTGAGTGTCCTAAGTCATCACAAATGCCACAAATTTCTTCATTTTGCACAGATTTGATTTCTTTTGCTTTTCTTAATTCCATGACTTCAACCTTTCTAGCCAAACTGGCAAATCTAGCATTTAGATCTTCCTCTTGACTAAGGTGATATTTTCCTTTATTAGCACTTGCAAAGTTAGATCTAATTGAATTTTCAGAAGTGTTAGTACTATGCCAAGATTGAAAATTTTCAGCCAACTGGTTCAAATAGTCTAAAGCTTCATCAGGTTCTTTATCAAGAAATTCACTATTGCACATTGTTTCCACAAATTGTTTAGTTTCAGGTGTTAAACCTTCATAAAAAAAGCTTATAGTGCGCCATTTTTCAAAACCATGATATGGGCAAGAATTTAACAAATCTTTAAACTGTTCTCAACATTGAAAATATGCTTCATTTGAATTTTGGGAAAAATTTTGGGTTTGTCTTTTCATAGCATTGGTTTTATGTGTTGGAAAAAATTTCTTCAAGAACTCACCTTGCATTTCTTGCCATGTGCCAATTGATCTTGGATTCAAAGTGTTAAGCCAAGATTTTGCTTTATCTTTTAAAGAAAAAGGAAACAATTTAAGCTTAACAATTTCTTCAGTGCAATTTTGATCATTGAAGGCAATACATACTTCCTCAAATTCTTTTAGATATAAATATGGACTTTTAGATTCTAAACCATGAAAATTAGGAAGTAAAGAAATCATACCTGGCTTAAATCTAAAATTGTTGCATTGAGTGGAAAGATAAAACATGATGGACTAGAACTTCAAGGTGGTTGCAAATATTCACGCATGGTTCGCAACGGTTGATTTTCATGTTCATCATGTACACTTTCATTGTTAGTCATTGTGTCAATTGTGTGTGATTGTGATTCAAACAAATCAATATATAAAGTACCAAGATTAATTTTAACTAAACAACCAGAATTTAAATCAAGATACCAATTAAGCATACATACATAAATAACTTAAAATAAATAAACAAAAATAATGTACAAGCTGGCGGTGTAACCCTCCATTAAATATTAACAGGGATGGGGTAATAAGCCAACCACCCAAAATAAAAATAAAAATAAAGTGTGAAAAATTAAAATACAGAAAATAAAGTGCAGAAAGTAAATTTAAATATGAAAACCTGAGAGTGACAAGAGCCCCACAGAGCCGACGAAAGAGAAGAGAAGAAGAAATATTATTTCATTAAGTTAGACTATGGAAAAATAAATAACGAGAAAAGTAAAAGGGAAAGTTTTCCCCACTAAGTTAGTGCGTAAAATAAAAGGGAAAGTTACCCCATCGATGAAAAAAAATTACGAAAATAAATAAATAAAATTAAAAAATAAAAATAAATGACATAAATATAGAAGTTAGAAAGTTAGTATGTTAGCAAGTTAGTAAGTTAGAGTTAGATAGTTAGAAAGTTAGAGAGTTAGTAAAGAAACCGAAGGATCAGCAAACCGATCTTTTGCTCCGGTGAGGGAGAAGAGAGAATAGATTTTATTAAAGAAAACGAACCTTCATAAATCAAAACTTCAAATCAAGTCCCCGGCAATGGCGCCAAAAACTTGACTGCGAGATTTAAGGATGCAAACCCAAGTGCAGGTTATCTCAAGTAGTAAATTTCTTGGGAGTCCGAGGTCGATCGACAGGGAATTGATGAAGAAAAATTAATTGAGGTAAGAAGAGGATTTGTCACAACACCAAAAGTAATAAAACAAGTTCACAAATGAATTTAAGGGCTTGCTTGGGTTAGGAGATCCACTATTGGTAATAAATTAAAGGTAAGATTATTTCTCTTTATAACTCAATTGAAATCCAGACACAACAGAGGTTCCAATCAGAAAATATAACATTCAAAGTTCAATTATATATGCAATTATATTATGATTCCTTTAATTATCTACCAACATTTGTAAATAAGTTCAAGCATTCACTGTGTCAATCCTATTGTCTATAATAAATCAAGATCTCCATTATACAAAGAAGGTTTCTAAATTGATTGGAAACAAAATATAACACATATAATGTCCAATTGATAATATATCATTTAAGCACAAGAAATAAAATAATCTAACCTTATTTCATTACCAAGAGCTTCACTCTTTCACCTAAGCAAGATGAAGATTTAGTTACTCATAGATAAGAAGAGAGAAAGAGAGAAGAAGAAAAAGATGAACATAGCTTTACTTTAGAATAAGAGAAAATTACAACAAAGTAAAACAAGAAACAAGCATAACCATAACTTATAAAAACTAAACCTAACACTGAGTGCTCCAAATGGTCAGCCAATGGTGCCTTTTATAGAGGATTAGGGATACAAAATGACAAGGGGGCTGATTAGGGGTAGGTGGATGAGTGGATGAATAAGTGGAAAATGCCAAATGGTGAGGATAAGAGTGAAAAATCATTGAGATTTCTTGTCTTCAAAATCATTCATTGCTTAAGTCATTGATTCCGTCATTTTCGAGCCAAGTGGTATTCATGAAAGTTCTAGGAAATTGTCTAAGCTTTCCAATGGCTCTGGAATCACCCATAAATTCGTCCTACAGCCCAAGATATGACCTAATTACTACAGACTGTTCAGGCTCAGTTTAAGCACCTCTGTTTTGACTTTCAGACCCAATATCACCATCAAGGTGTTTTGTGTTCAACATGAAAGTTTTAGATCTGGGTCTTAAATTTCAAATGTCCAAATTTCAGCCCAAGATAATTCTTGCAGCTCGAGTTATGCTCTGATTACTGTACACTATTCAGGTTTCAGACACAAAACTCGTGTTCTGTCTTCCAAGCCCAGTTAGCTCCACTAGATGTCTGATTAAGACTTTAAGCTCTCATCAAAGTTGTATAGCTCTCTCTTATCTTTCCTATAAGGTAAAATTCATAATTATCAGACATTTAAAACTCAAGATATGGCCGAAATACAGAAATAATGTAAGACCAAAATAGTGCTGAAAAAAATCAATTAAGTCCAATTTGAATCCAAACTTACAAAACATAACTAGGCTTAATCAATTAAGTACACGGAGAGTGTAAATAACTAAAAATGAGGGTTTATTAATGTATAAAATATGTGATCATCATTAATCTTACGAGTTTCTTCTATAATTTGTTTATTTAAATTTAAATTATTAGGTATACACAACATATTTCGGTACATAACCATTTCATCATCCTTTAAATTAAAATTTGGATGTTTTCCTTTAAATATCTCTTCCTTAAGAGCTTGCAAAATTTGATCTTCTTTTTGTTGTCTTTAATTTTTGTTTTCAGATCACATATAACTTGTAAAGTATTTAAACAAATTTTATTGGATTCAAAAGTTACTGAGAGATTTAAATCCCTAAACTTTTCTATCAAATCAATTTCTAGAATCATCATGTATGACAAATGGAGGGATTTTCTACTTAAAACATCAGCTACAATATTTACTTTTCTTGGGTGATACTTAATTTCTATATCATAATCCTTAAGAAATTCAATCCAACTTCTTTGCCTCATGTTCAATTTCTTTTGGTCAAAAAAATATTTTAAGCTCTTATGATTAGTGTACATCTCAAATTTGACCCCATACAAATAATGTCTACAAATTTTCAGAGAAAAATTTACTGCTGCTAATTCTAGATCATGAGTTGGGTAACTTTCCTCATGAGGTCTGAGTTGTCTAGAGGCATGGGCTACTACCTTCCCCTCTTGCATTAGCACACAACCTAATCCCTTTTTTGAGGTATCACTATAAACCACAAAATGTCCTAAAGAATCAGGAATTACTAAAATAGAGGCAGTAGTGAGTCTCTTCTTTAATTCTTGAAAACTTTCTTCATAGTCTTTGGTCCACACAAAAGGAGTCCATTTTCTAGTTAATCTAGTTAAAGGCATAGGTATATGTGAAAATCATTTTATGAACCTATGATAGTATCCTGCTAAGCCCAAGAAACTTTTTATTTCGGTTATTGTCTTTGGTTGCTCCCAATGCATGACTGCTTGCACTTTATTAGGATCCACAACAACTCCTTCTTTGTTTACTACATGTCCTAAAAATTTAATTTCTCTCATCCAAAATTCACATTTTTCTAATTTTGCATATAATTGTTTTTCTTTTAAAATTTCTAGCACTATTTTCAAGTGAATTGCATGTTCCTCTTCTATTTTTGAATAAATCATAATATCATCAATGAAAACTACCGCAAATTTATCCAAATATGGTCTAAACACCCTATTCATATGATCCATAAACACAGTTGGTGCATTAGTTAGACCAAATGGCATTACCAAATATTCATAATGCCCATATCTAGTATTGAAAGGTGTCTTAGGAATATTTTCTAATTTTACCCTAATCTGATGGTATCCTAATCTTAGATCTATTTTTGAAAAAATTACAGCTCCACGCACTTGATCTAACAAATCATCTATCCTAGGAAGTGGATATTTATTCTTAATGGTTAACTTGTTTAATTGTCTATAATCTATGCACAGCCTAAGACTTCTATCCTTCTTTTTATTAAAAGTATTGGAGCTTCCCAAAGTGATACATTAGGCCTAATAAATTGTTTTTCCAATAACTCGTCAATTTGCTTTTTGAGTTCACTTAATTCTATAGGAGATATTCTACAAGGTGCAATTGAAATGGGTCCTACACCTGGCATTAGGTCAATAGAAAATTCAATTTCTCTTTCTGGAGGCAAATTGGATATATCTGAAGGGAAAACTTCAGGATAATCTTTGACTACATGGATAATGTTTAGACCTAGCTCACTCTTTGTTTTAGAAGAAAAAAAGGAGAATATATCCTTGTACTTCTTTCATTATACCCCTATTAACTTGAATGACAGATAAATGGGTAAACTGAGATTTTTCTTTGTCAGAGTTTAAGGGAAAAGAAATAGATTTATCAAGACAATTTAGTATCACATGGTTAGAGGATAACCAATTAATTCCCAAGATGATATCAAGTTTTTGCAAAGGCATACAAATTAAATTTACAACAAAATGTTTATTTTCAACAAGAATAAGACAATTTAGGCATGCATGAAAGGTTTGAACTCGATTTCCAGTATGAGTGGTTACTAATAGATTATAAGATGATTCTGTCATAGGTAATTCTAGATTTTTCACACAATCAATAGATATAAAGGAGTAGGTTGCTCCTGAACATATAATATAATTAAAAGAGTATTGTTTATGAGGCACTAACCTTGTATCAGATCTGAAGATTAATCTACTTCGCGACTACTAAGGGCAAAGACTTTTCCTGGAACTTGTGGCTTCGTTTAAGGATTTTTCTTTTTTCCAAATCTGCAATCCTTTGATATATGTTTAGGCTTTTTGCAAGTGTAACGTACACGCTGTCCAAATAGACAAGACTTGTTTCCATGTACCTTTCCACACTTTGGGCAATTTACTTCAGACTGAACCCATTTTCTTTTCCCTTATCTATGTTGGGTCTGAACTTATCATTTCCGACTATTTTCCTATCATCATCCCGTTTATGCTTAAGTTGGAACTGTTTCTCCTTTTTAGTTTCATACTCCCGAAGATCCCTTTCTATGATTCTACACTTATTAACCAGTGTAGAGTATTATTTAATTTCTAACTTGTTTATCTCCTTTTTAATTCCAGGCCTTAATCCATATTCAAATTTTGTAGCCTTCTATTCGTCATTATGTTGAAGCTGAAGATAAGACGAAAATTTTGTCAGCTCTTCAAACTTTGCTATGTATTGCCCAATCGTCATATTCCATTGTCGCAACTGTAGAAACTCCAACTCTTTCTCACCTCTAACACTAGCAGGATAATATTTATCTAGAAAGGAGGTTTGGAAAATTTTCCAAGTAATAAGTGCATCTGGGGTCTCCAAGAGTCTTCTAGTTCCACGCCACCAATGTTCAGCCTCTGCAGATAGCATATATATGACAAAAGTCACTTTTTAGGCGTTAGTACACGCTAGAGTAGTAAAAATATTTTCTAATTTCATGAGCCAGTTTTATGCGATAACTAGGTCATACTCCCCTTTAAAGGTTGGCGGATTTACTTTTCGAAATTTGGGCAGTCCTTGAAAATTTGGATTTACCGCAGGAGTGCCTGATTCCTAACCTCTTTATTCTTGCATATACTAAAAGAAATTGATTTGTCACAGTTGTCTGTTCTCGTATTGTTGTAGCAATTTTTGCGAGCATGTCCACCATTCTGTATACTCTATCTTCTGGGTTAGGATTATTTTGCCTGCTAGACATCTTTTCCTGCAGTAACTTTCTTATTTTTTGTTAGAATGCAGTAATATTTCCCAAACCACTTTGCCTAGTTAACTGCTTTGATATCAAACTGTAACATTCTGAATTAATTTTATAAATTTAAATAATACTTTAGTATGTTTTGAAAACAGTTAAAGGTAATTTATTATACATTGCCCAGTCATTAATAATATTTTACATCAAAAGAAGTAGACCCCTCAAAAGTTAGTAGTTAGTACATATATCCTATAATTTTAAGTAGTACTTCTAAACCTAGTTAACACCTACTATCATAAAAAATAGGGCTCACTAGGCTTAAATTAAAAGAACTGTGCATTTTTCCTAAAAACTCATAAAAATCATCTCATCCCCTTTTAATTCTTGTACCATCATTTTAGGATTTTAATCCTAAATTACTCTTTCTCTTGATCACTTATGTGCACATCACATTGTATGAGCTCATATCTACTTAGGGCGTCTCTTAAGAATTCCTCCTCATGGTCATAAGATTGCACATTTGATCTTTAGTACCTTAAGGATATACTATCTTGTATTTTCTTCATTTTATGAAGTTATTCTTTTGTCAAAACAGGATGTGGAAAGTAGTCAAATATTATACATGTTAAAAGAATCTACAACATTGTACATGTTAAAAGAATCTATAACTTCCTTCTGTATTAGCCGAGATTCTTCAAAAGATGTGTCATCCATAGGTAAACGAATAAGAGCAACTAGGATATTATCAAACATAAAATAATATGAGCAGAAAAATAAGATGAGCCAAAATAATAAGAGAAGAAGAATAAAACAAATTAGTAGCAAGCTTTTATAGAGTGAATCCATAAGATTTGACCAAAAGTTCAGAATAAACAGAAAGTAAAAGCTCCCCCACTTTTGAATAATGACAAGAACAGGATAGAGAATAATATCACTTAGAGTTCTCTCATATAGCAATAACAAAAACTCAAAGCTGTCTCACTTTTGACAAGAACAGAGGATTAGAAAAAAAACAATAACATAAAATAGTGCAGAAAAAAATAGTGCAGTTAAATTTTTGGTGGTGCAGAAAAAAAATAGATAGACCAGAGGGTAAGTTCAACAATCAACCAAATAATCAAAAACCCAAAGAATTCATCCCCATTTAAAGCCCCCTACATGGATTCACAAAGTCAGAATCAGATTTGAGTTGAAATCAAGAAAATACTGAAAACTTGTAACTCCCATTGAATCAAAGATTAAAACAAGAGGGGTATTGACAAAAAAGAAGAGTTTTTCATTTCCCCTACCAGATCCAGAAAAGTTTCTGCAAAACATAGCTTTCCTGCAAAACGAAGCTCTCCCCTTTTTTCATTGAAGCTCTCTGTAACTTTGATGAAGAAGAGAGTTTTTCTTTTATTGACCTTCCAAAACTTAAAATATCTTGTCTGTTACTTTGCTTCACCTACTTCATTATCTTTCCATTATTTATTTATTTATTTATTTTATTATTATTATTATTATTATTATTATTATTATTATTATTATTATTATTATTATTGAGTGTTCGATTCTCATTACGTCACTTTAATTTTTTTTATCATACATTAAATGTGCAGAAAATCTTATCTAATCTTTTACTTTGTATTCTTTTTTATTATTACCATAGATTTACTTTTTATCTTGCATTTATTACCTTAGACTTGCTATCTGTGCATATTCTTCTTTGTCTTCTTTAACGTCATTTTGTTTCTTCATATTATCTTTATATATATATATATATATATATATATGAAGTAGGTATGTAAGGTAAAATAACATATTATTCTGATAATTAGTCTATGTGAGATATATTTTTTCTTACTTAATATCTTATTTTGAAATATTTCACATAAATATTTTTTATGTGCCCATTATTATTATTATTATTTGGGATGTTACAATATTTCCCTCCTTCTAAGTACCTGAAGAGGAGAGGAGAAATTGCCAATTTTACTCAAAGGGAGACGAAATCATTATATAAAGCATAAGAAAGATACAAAGAGATGTTGAGGAGATGCCCTAATCACAACTTTGATGAATTCCAACAAATTCAGATTTTCTACAATAATATGAATCCTCCTATTAGACGAATGATAGATGCATCTGCTAGTGGTTCTTTGAACACTAAAACTCCAGAAGAAGCATACCAGTTGTTGGAGGCTATAATTACAAATGAATATCAAATGTCGATTGCAGGTTTTATGGTAAGAAAATAAGTAATGGAAGTAGAATTCATGGATGAAATCTGTGCACAAAACAAGGATATGATTTAACAATTGGCTAACCTCACCAGGAAACTTAGAAGTTTACAAGTCAATGCATTGATTTCTCATCTAGTGGTGTGTAATTTTTTGTGGAGGCAATCATCTGAATGACGTCTGTGAAGCTAATGTTCTAAATGCACCATCTTAAGAGCAAGTCAATTATTTGAGGCATATTCCTATATCCCAAAATAATCTGTATCAAAATACATATAATTCGGGATGGAAGAATTACCCAAATTTCTCATGGAGCAATCAAGGTGGACAATACTCATGTTAACAAAGCAAGGCACCTTCTATAGAAGAAATGATAGAGAAGCTTTCTCATCACACTTCAGATTTCATTCAAGAAGCGAGAACAAATTAGAAAAATATAAAAGAGTCAATTTGAAATTTGGAGGTTCAAATGGGACAGCTTTCAAAGCGAATAGATGAGAAGGAGAAAAGTTCTTTGTCAAGTGACACTGAGATTAATCCAAGAGAGAAATGCAATGATATTACTTCAAAGAGTGGTAAGGTGTGTGATGGTCCAATAAGAGAAGACAAAACTCAAGAGGTGAAGAATACAACCGATCAAGAGTAAGAAGAAGAAGACCTTTCTAGAATTTCTAGCAAAACCCATTTGGAGAAGAAAGAGGCTAAATAGGACAAGCCTTATGATCTATCACCATATGATCAAGATCTTTTTCCTCAAGCATTAAATAAGCAGAGTCAAGAGAGGCAAGAGAAGAACTGCTCAGATTGCAAAGTTTCCTCATCATTAAATGGTGTAGACCATCTTATTTCCGAGGTTGTTGAAAAAGAAAAAAAGTCCTCTCATTCTGCATGATTCATTAAAATTGAGGTCCTCATCTTTTTGATCAATCGAAACCACCATGACCTAGTGGAATCTCTCATGTTATGGAGTCTTCAAGACAACCATTACCATTTGAAGTTCAACATATGCTTGGAGGCACATCCAAGGTTTTTAATCAAGAATTGAAGCATTACAGTGGAAGAGGGAAGGAGTCATACCTTTTCTCTGATTTGAAGCTACCTTGATGAGCTAAAAAAAGGGGGGGAATTCTAGCTAAAGACTATAAACAAATGCTTCTAGGGAGACAACCCAAGTTTATTTTCTTTTTTTTTTTTGTTTTTAGCTTCTTTGTTTGTGTTTAGTTTTGTTTATTTTGTTTCTTATCTTTTTGTAGGTAATCACCAAACTTAATAAAGTTTTGTGGAGTAAAAGAGGAGTTGATGTTGTGGATCGTAAGTTTCATGAGTTAAAGCACGCTTTAAGGGGGAGTACCCATGATTTTTTTTTTTTTCTCATGATTTCTTGTGAATTTTGATATTGACTTGATGGAACCATAGGTTAGATGATGGATTTGAGCTTTAATGTTGCATGTGATTCATGATTTCATGAAATAGTTTGATGAATTGAAGTGATCTTATGTGAAGATTGATGTTTTGATGTGATTTATGAGTTTCAACACTTAGAAAAATTTGAAATGTGGATGTTTTTGATGAATTTTAAGAAGTTAGGCAGTGAGAAACACACCTAGGGAGTGGTAGAAACCATGAGTGTGTTCTAATTCGCACGAAAAGGAGATTTTTGAGGGTTCTGGCGGCAAGAACTATGGCTAGGGCATGGTACAGATCACGATTGTGGTTCATATTGGTTTGCTGCCAATAAAAATTTTGGGCACAAGCAGTATCAACCATGGCCTAGTTGTGGTACAGACCATGGTCATGGTTGAGTTTGCAGTGTAAATTGTAAAATTTTTTATTCCAAACAGTATTAACCACGCCCAAAGCGTAGTGAGCACCATAGGCATAATTTTTCCTGACGCGAAAAATTGAGTTTCTGCCTCTATAACTGAACCTGAGTCTTTCCTAAATTCTTTCCTAATTTTTAGGGTATCAAAAGTGGCCAAAGGTTAGTTTTTCAACTGAATTTTAAGGGTCCCACTAATGGATAACAATAACTAATAAAAGTAAAAATAAAAGGATAAATAAAAGAGGGGTTTGTGCTTAATCCTTATCTAAATCAATTTGAAATTCCTCTTTCTCTTTTGTTATAAGTTATAATTCAACTCATATTTCTCTTTTTATCCAAATTGTTATTCTAATCCTAACTAAAAATAGACTTTCTTATTCTTTCATGAATTAAAATTTGATTAAGATTGAAATTTTGCTACTTAAGAACAATCATCCTTATCGCTCCATATTCTTCCTATTAGGATTCAAATTCTTCAATTCTCTTTTTAAGAGGCTCACTGGCAGCCCTTTTAATCATAGCATTCTTCTTCTTTAATCATCTCTCTTAATTTAATTATTTCAATATTCTTCATGGCTCTATGGATTTTCAATCCTTCTTCATCAATTAATGACGAAGTTTCTCCAAGATAGCTGAAGGATAATTCTCATGTCCAGCCTTGTGAAGGAATTGTTATAGGGAAAGCAATCTAACTTCTACCTACTCGCTTCCTCAATAGCGGTATTCTATCTCACCTTAACATCCTTTATGAAGTGGATGAATTGCTAGACAACATTGGATGGAAGAAATTCTTAAGGATGGCAAGGCCAACATTCAAGGAACTCATTCTTGAGTCTCTAAATTCTTTTTCTTCTCGATTGCATCCATATGATGATTTTGATAAAGGAGGCATTTCGTTTCATCTCTTGGGAAAATCATATTCTCTCATTATTCCACGTTTAGGCACTATCTTTGGATTCCTTTTAGGAGGAGCAACTTCAATCTCAAAAAATTAGAATGAAATAGTAACAAGGTGCAATGTAGGTAATTATCGTTTTGGAGCAGCTTCTACTTCTTATCTATTTTCTTACTACTTAGGCAAGAACTCTTATCGAGTTATCTATCTTTGGATAGCTAATACCATCAATGGTCAAAGCAAGAATCTGACAAAAATCTCCAAGAATGAACTCTTATACTTGGATAACATGATTTCAGGGCGACATATCAATCCTATCTATTGGTTATGCAATACTTTTCGTTATGCATCTTATGTAGAAGATGGAGTTATCGTCATTGGTGGGTTAGTGACAATAATTGTTGAAGCCCATGGAATAGATATGCTTAGCCTTAACATGGAGCAAGTACAAAGACCGGATAACATTGATGAAGATGCTCTTATGGCTATGAACATCTATAGATATGGATGGGGAAGATACAACTTTGGGGAGAAGAATGATGATTATGAAGTTGCCAATCAAAGTGAATGGTCGAATTACAACTTGACTCTTATGAAAAAATATGATGATCACATGGATAAGGTTTAATTAGATCTTTCAACTAAGATTGCTAGAGTCAATGAGAAGATTGATTCCATTATAGATTCCATCTCAGATTCCATAGAAGGAATTCATGCTAAGATGAATGAGTTTGTGGTCCCTATTTACATGGCACTTCCACACAAGAAGGTCACCAATGGATGGAATGATGATGAAGCTCAAGATGAAGAGGTGGCCAATATTGAAGAAGACCCAAAGGAAGATCCTAAAGAGGATTAGATTCTCTTGTTATCTTTGGTTCGCTTAGTGTATAGCCCTTTGAAATCTTAAATTGAAGAGGGTTTAGGAATTTGTTTTTCTATTTTTCCCCATTTAAATTTCTAGATTAGGATTTGAGTTTGAAGTGTTTCGTTTTGTTTGATTTGTTTTCGTCTTATCTTGTTTTTTTTTAATTCAGTTTAACATACACCATGCTTTGATTTTAAGTTTGGGGGTTCCCTTAATTTTTTGTTGTTTTTCTTTTCTTTTCTTTTTTAAAAAAATTCCCAGGTAGTGTGAAACATGGCCTGGCCATGGTTTGAACCACGGTCATGGTTCCACACAGCCTGATAATCATGATTCCAGTAATTTTTGCATGGAATGAAAAAGGTGGTTTGATAATTGCAATTGTTGTGCAGTTAAGATTGGTTTGTATGATGCTTGTTGTTAGGAAAATGAATTATTCTTGATTCATTCTTAGTGTGCTTAATGCTTGTGATATGTTGGTACTCATATTTACATGATCTTAGGATTTAGGTAAAAGATTGAGAGACAGAGACAAATTGCTTGATAATCTAATAGTTGAATTTAAGATTTGAGACATTGAGAATAAGTGGTACTAAGATCACTTTCTAAACATTGATTTGCTTGTTTCCATGGTTGATAAATTATTATATTTGGGTTGGGCTTAATTGATTATGTTGTGAATCCATTTATTTGCATTTGCTGACAATGATGAACATAATGGTTGTTTGAGATAATTCTTTCCATCTCTTATTATGCTTAATTTGTTCTAATTGGATATCTTGAGATATGTTACTTATCTGTGACATTGGGAACAATGTCGAATTCTAAGTTTGGGGATAGAGTTGCATTTATGCAATTTTTATTTAACTTTTTTACTTTTGCCTTTATTTTTGTTTTTGTTTTAAGTCGGCTTAAGTGCCTTCTCGAGTTCAGAGCCTTTGTAAGGAGAATTATATAGTGTCGGCCAACAAAAAAAATCAGAAATATTTGAAAAATCTAAAAAAAATTTAAAAATAAACTCATTCTTTTTAGTATGATGCAATTTGCAAGGTGCATCGGTAAATGTTTTTTAGTAAAGCTTTGATAAGTGAGAATATGAAAGAATTCTTAATTTTATTCATGACCTCTTGGTATATATTGGTCAATTGAGTGAATTTGAGTTGAAAAGTTTATTTTGCTGAATTATTAGCTCTTGAAGTGATCATTGTCTATGATGTGATTTTTTAGGATTCTCCTCTAATCTTAGGCAGTTCTTCTACTATTTTTGAAACTGTTCTAGGAAGTTCTAAGCTAAGAAAGCTAAAAATTTGAATTAAGATCTTTTCACTACCTAAGTGATAAAAGATAATAAGTTTGGGGGTGGCAAAAGTTAAAGAAATGGAAGAGTTTATAAAAGCCATTGGTGAGCCATAAACCCGAACACATTCTACGCTTAATCTTTGTTTCCTTCTAAATTCCATATTATGAATAAGGGTCAGTGGTGAGTCGTAAACTCGGATATTATCACACCAAACTTCACAAAAAAAGAAAAAGAAAAGGAAAGAAAAGAAAGAAATAAAAGATCCTTAGCTTGAGGTAGACTTGGATTAGTGAAGAATTAGGAAGCAGTCTTGCCTGGTGATATGGGGATATGATTAGAAGTTACTGAGTAAATGGGTGATTGTCAAGAGAGCTTTGAAGTTTATGGAACCTTTTGGATAAAAAATTGTCTTCATTACTTATATATACTTGAGTAGGGTATGGATACATGAGATAATGATGGATCTTTCAAGCTTAGAATTGCTTCTGGAGTTGAAAGTTTTTTTGTGAAAACCGTTGCATTTGCATTCACCTCAAAAAGAGGTTGTTCAGGACCGTGATTTGGGACCTAGTCCTATGGGTCAACCCGACACGCATCTAGCCAGAGTCATCCATCAACAACCCAACAGGAGTTTGCTTGAGACACAATTGAAACCCCAACACAACGTATGTCGGACTATGGCATTGGGCAACAACAACACGATTGCGAGATTTGCACAATGGATGAATCTGAAATTATCCGCAACTATCAATCTCGATCTTACGAAATAATAGCGCACATAATCGTCTTTAACTACTCATAACTGTAGCATCAACATTTTTATTTTAGAGGGATTCCCTGCTACAATTAAGGGAAGACGTTACCCTAACTACACTCTATAAATATTAGGCTCAATCACTTTCAACAGGCATCTATTGCTTAAACCCTACTTATACACAGTTTGACTTGAGCGTTGGAGTCCCTTTACAGGTACCAACCATCCTGGTATGAACACACTCCATTGTTGTCCAAGGAGGAAAGCACTAGTTCATGCCTATTCAAGTATATCTCAGTATCCACTACTGACAGAGGTGTTTTGCCTTTGAAAGTACTTGAGCTTAATTCTTTTTATTGCTTGAGGACAAGTAATGTTTAAGTTTGTGTGTATTTGATGAGTGTAAAATATACTCATCTTTTGGATTTATTTATAAGTATTTTTATTTATTTTAATTTAATTTTGAATAATTATCTCTTCACCTAATGATATTTGAATTTTTTTTTAATTTTTAAGACAAATAATCATATTTTGTGCAAAAATAGGCAATTCTTGAATATAATTATTTAAAGAGTTCTTTTCCTATTCTTAAATGACAATTAGAGTTTTAATTAGATGTAAAATCTTGAAGAAGGTTTGAATTGAAGATTGGATAAGGATTACTTAAGAGATAAAGTTTGTTGCAAATTTAGATTTTCGCACTCTTCTGACCATGTTTTAGTAATTAGACTATATCTAAGGCTATAGAGATTGGATCAGCGCGCTATTTGCAGCGTTGTAAATGTAACAAAAAATCCTATAACTTATCTGTTGAGTGTAGAGGCTAATCCGATCATTTAGAGGTCAAGAAAAATTTGATAAGTCAAATACGAAAAGTTGTCAACTTTTCTATAAAATAAGGAAAATGAGTTTAGCAAAGGAGTTCTCTTTTAGTTCAAAAAATACGCAAAAAATAATGAGTTTTGGAGGCTCAAAGGTAGTAAAGAGATGAGTCCTATGAGAGGAAGAGGAGTTGTTATGGAACTTTCATGGAGTTACAGATCAAATCACCATTGAAGGCACTTTGGTTTCTTTTCTACGATTCTATCATGATGAATTCTATTTCCTCTTCTTATCTCTTCTTCTCTTTTTTATGAGTAGCTAAATTTGTGTGTGTTTCTAGGATGAAGATTTAACTTGATTCAGTCGACATGTTAAGATTGGATTTTTAATTATTTTCTTTTCTATTCAGTTTGAGTGCTTACTATAGTTCTTAATGATTTTATTACTTAAGCGCCATTCATAAATTGATCTTATGAGATGTATGTAGAATCAAAAGGTTTGCATATGACTTAGATCATAAATAATAAATGTCATAGTCTATAATCATCTAGGAATGAAGGTTATAGGTTGTGTGAGAGAATTGTGGTAATTTCTATGAGAATCCATAGAGCAAATGTCATGCCTTTAAGAGTTGGGTTTAAATCAAGGAATTGACTAAGCTTTGATAATTAAATAGAATTATCTCTGCAAGGAATTGGATTTTAATTAACTAAGGAATTCTCATCATCAATTAAATAACTAGAAATTAATTAGAATGAATGTCCCAAAGTCAATCTATTGTCTATAACAGATTGTTGAATTTAGTGAAATCAAATCTCTAGTGCTCTTGAGTGCTTTTGCCTCTTATAATTTTGTGTCTTTAATTGGTTTAAATCACTCTTAATTATTAATTGTCTAGATAATATTAATATTAGAGAAGTGGTACTTGGTAAACTAATTTCTCATAGGAACGATACTCTACTCACTCTTTATTACTTGTTCGATCCGTGCACTTGCAGTAACATCGCCTAAATTCATATACTCACACTACGGGGTAGTCAACGTGCTCACTAATTTAGATCTAAAGGCCAGCACTGCTTGCACTGCTGAGATGGTATGTTCTATGGTACCTGACCTAGTAAATCACATTCACATGAGTCATATAATGAAGAGAGATTGTGCTCCCAGAGCAAGACATTTCTCTTGCTCTGTATTATTGAATGGGTGTCGTGTCAGATTTGTAGACCATTATTGTCTCCTATTTAGACTACATTTTTAACTACATTTTAATGGTAGCATTAAAAATGTAGTTTAAGTGGGAGACAATAATGACCTATAAATCTGACATGACACCAATTCAATGGTACAAAGCTAGAGAAATTTCTTACTCTGAAAGCACATGAGAATTTTTCATGATATAACAATTCATGGATAGACTTGAGACGATTCCCCTTTGAGTTGAGAATTAATTGTAAAAGAAAAAAAGGGCGAAGAGGTGGGGGGATGTGACAATTTTTTTCTTACAGGAATTTGGTAGTATTATATAATTACAAATTATACAATGATGAATTTGTAAATTGATATTGATAGTTTTTAGTTGATCCACCAAAAAAAAAGTTTATGAGTAAATTTAGTGCTCCTTTGGATGTGTTTTTATGATAATGTTGATGTAGAAAAAACAAATTTAGTTTTCTTGACGAAGCAAAGCCAAACTCCACACTTTCACCGTTGTCCCACTATAGTATGAGCTTCACCTAAGAAAGCTTTCAAAAGGGGGAATTTGTCTTTTGGTGTGGGTTTTTGAGATATTAAAGCAAGCCCTCAACAATGGATTCCAAATAAACAAATTAAATAATGAGAAAAACACTGCTTTTTATTAAACAACTAGAATCCAATGAATTACAAGCAAGAAAGCTGAAATACAATGGAAAAACCTATACTCTGAAATACAAAACATAGGAAATTGCATAAAATAAATATAAAAACTGTAAAGAAATGTTGTAAAGGTGTTGGAAATGTAAAGGAAAGTAATAAATGACTAAAAATGTAAAAGAAAAGTTACAAAATGCTAGGAAACAAAAGACAAATTGTATGAAAATAGATGAATCTTTAGTTGATTGATTGAGAGGTTTTTCTTCAATGCCTTAAAGGCCTATTTATAGAATTGGAGTTAGAAAAATCACAACTTCAGTGCACTTTTAGGCCTCAACTTCCATATTCTTTAATTTTAGGAACATGATCTCTAACCACTTAGTCTCTCCATGTACTTCTAGGTCATGGGACATCTCCATGTCACATTTTCACCTAGCTTCAGCAAAGAAAACTATAAAAAAAATGCCTCATTTTGCATGTTTGAATGTTGGCAACAACCACTAAATCCCCACTTCCTATATTTTAGGCACTTATCTCTTTACTTCCTCCTATCCTCAGTTTTGACTTGGTCCACTAATATTCAGCCATTCCTAAAACAACAAAGTCCATTATTTTGGCAACTTCAAATTTAGTAGGTCATGCTTCTCATTGGGCCACTCTTGCTTTTGTCCCAATTTCAAAGTTTACGATTTGGAAACCCTATCTGATATTTTTGTTTTCCAACAATGTCCCATAATCACGTGACTCTTTTCAAATTTAAGCATGTTGTAATCATCTAATCTAATATGTTGTAGTTTTCTTATCACATTAAATTTGTAGCAGGCCAGCTTGGGTGGTTGGGAAGTAATCTTCATTAATTGCTATAAAATTGCATCTAAATAGCTCATCTACTCACTTCATCTTTGAGCTTTTCTCTCTTCCAAACCCTAGCTTTTAGAGCAAAACCTATTGTTTTCCTTCCCTACTAACAGCTTGTAACAATATCAAGTGCTTTGGATTCCCAGAACTACTCCATGGATTACCCAAGTGATAACTCTTCTTTGTCTTCATCTTCCTTCCAGTTGAATCCAAAAATCTCATCATCACCATCTTCACCTTCTCCACTCAAAGTATAGGCAACCATGAAAATTGCTGCTATTGTTCTTGCCACCAAGTCCACTTAGCAAAGCAAAGCGAGTTTATTGAAGATTTACACCTTTACCCAGTTTCCTCAAATCCACCCTAATGCCAACTTGGTCTTTTCAACCATTTCCATGATAACAAAGATCCCCTTATCAAATAGTTTCTAAACCCACAACATTTCCAATTGCTTCTGGAGAAGTAATATGTCGCCACTGCAGTTAGAAAACATATCTGCACATTTGGCCATGCAATGTTATTTTCTAAGTACAGAAGGTGGCACAAGCACGTTAAAGAGGTGAAGGAACCCCTTTGGAGTGAAATGGGGATTATTCACGCCATTCGTCTTTCCACAAAGAACTTGAAAGCTGACTTAGCTCTACTATAAGCAGTTGCTATTTTCTAGTCTCCACTCTCCAACACTTTTAACTTTCCCTTAGATATGATGACCTGAACTCTGTTGGATGTTACAACAATTACTGGACTGCTTCCAACTAGAGAATACTGGTTTACTTTGATTCTAAGGTTGGGACTGACTTTGAGGTGGAATTCAATAAGAAGATTGTTGGCTACAACAAGTTCATTCTAGCCAAGAGAGCAGCACCCGACCCGATAACTAATTTTGAACATACAACTTTCATAGCTTACTAGCTCTGCAAATATGTGGTCTACACCAGCTCCATCCAAGTCTTGAAAAAAACTCTACCCCTAGTAGCTGCAATAGCAAAAGGCAAGCTAATAGCTCTCAACAGCTTTAAGCTTGGCAGCCTGTACAGGGGGTTTTTTAATTTGACCTCAACCTGTAATTGGCTATCTAACATGAGCAATAGTTTTGATGATAACAAACATGAAGATGATGAGAAGACCAAGTCAAAAGATCTTCAAAGATTAGCTTTATGACTTAGGGTCTTTGTAAGGAGACCTTTTTGGATATCTCATTGGTATTGGAAGAAAATATTAAAATATTTTTCAAAATAAGTTTCCAAAATCCAAAAATTCATTTTCTATATATTTGAAAGTGTTAAAACTATTTTTGTCTCAGAGGTATTCGAATAGACCCCATGGTATTCGAATAACCATGTTTTAATGTTCATACATTTTCTATTTTTCAAAATGGTATTCGAATAACTATACTTGGTATTCGAATAAACGTGTTTTAATCTTCAAACGTTTTCTGTTTTCAAAAGTGCTATTCGGATAGCACATCAGGTATTCGAATATAAAGTTCTCCAAATCAATTTTTCTAAATAAGGTATTCGAATAACTCAATAGTTATTCGAATAGATATATTTCATAGAAAACTTTTTTTAATAGAGGTATTCGAATAACATAAAAGGTATTCGAACAACCTCCTTCAGAACTGCTTTTCGTAAGCCTTTTAAATCAGTGGTATTTGAATAACCCTAATGGTATTTGAATAAACCACGAGGCTCTGTTTTAGTTTTCCAAAAAGGCAGCCAACGTCTCTGCATTTATTATGGCTTTAATGGCACCCAACGACTACTTTCTTCAATGCTCTATAAATAGAGACCTTGGATCAATTCTGAGTTGGAAAAACCATTTGAATTATTTGTTGCTTGTGTTAAAATCGTGATTCTCAATTTTCTCATATTTTTTGTGTTCTTTTCACCAAAACTTTGAGATATCTTACGAGAGCTTCTTAGTGCTTCAAATTGTAATATTTACTCTTTGTGAGAGTTTCTCTTTGTCTATATTCTGGTTATTTGTGAGGGTGAGGTATCCCTCAGTAAAAGGGTGAGGTATCCCTTATTGTAAAGAAGGTGAGGTATCCTTCAAAGGGGGTGAGGCATCCCTCTTGTGAATAGGATGAGGTATCCCTGTTTTGAGGCTCAAGCATAAGGGTGAGGTATCCCTGTTTTGAGGCTCAAGCATAAGGGTGAGGTATCCCAAGGTGTGAGGAGTGTTCTGGTTTGTAAAGGTCGCATGCACCTGTTTTAAGCTTGTATTGAATAGTAAAAAATCTCGAACTGTGTTTCGAGGACTGGACGTAGGCCACAAGTGGTTGATGGTCGAAACAGGATAAATATCATGCTTGCTCTTCTCTCCTTTATCTCTTTGTTTTCAGTAATTTATTTAATATTGTTTACTTATTTATTTGTTGTGTTTAAAGCTTTCTTTTATCTTCCTTATTCTCGCTTTGTTTAATATATAGCTTCGAAGAAATTTGCTTTTATAAGAGCTTACAAAAAGTTTTTTATTACTCAATTCACCCCCTCTTAAGTATTGAAGCCACTTTGGTAACAAATGGTATTAGAGCTAGACTCTTGTATAAAGAGCTTAGCCGCTTCAAGAGTACATGACTTCATCAAATGGTTTTTCAGAAGAAACTTCCATAAACCGACCACTATTTTTCAATGGGGATGGTTATGCATATTGGAAGGAAATAATGAAAATTTTCATCGAAGCTATTGATCTAGAGGTGTAGGATGCTGTCGAAAACGGCGTATTTATACCTACGCGAGAGGTCAATGGTATAAAGATTGAAGAAAAAAGAAGTGAATGGTCTAATGATGATAAAAGAAAAGTTCAATATAATTTAAAAGCCAAAAACATCATTACCAAAACTTTAGGGTATGATGAATTTTTTAGAATTTTAAATTGCAAAACTGCTAAAGAAATGTTGGATACTTTACAAGTTACCCATGAGGGTACTAGTAAAGTTAAGAGATCGAGAATCAATTCTCTAACTCGTGAATATGAATTATTTACAATGAACTAAGGAGAAAACATTCAAGAAATGCAAAAGAGGTTTACCCACATTATAAATCATCTTGCATCATTAGGAAAGAATTTTTCTAATGAAGATCTTATTAACAAAGTGTTAAGATGTTTGAGCAGGATTTGGTAGCCTAAGGTCACAGCTATTTCAAAGTCAAGAAATTTGGGAACTATGACTCTTGCGACCTTTTTTAGAAAACTTCAAGAGCACGAATTAGAACTCAACAGACTTGATCAAAGTGAAGACAATGATAAGAAGAAAAAGGGAATTGCACTCAAAGCCATTTCCTCAACCAATGATGGTGATGGTGATAATGATGATGGAGAAGGCATATAACTAAATGAAGAAAACCTCAGCCTTTTGGTAAGAAAATTTAGAAAATTTCTCAGGAAAAAGGAAACTCAAAGAAAAGCGTCATCAATTCTAACTTGCTACGAGTGTGGTAAACTTGGACACATGAAGATGGAGTGCCTAATTTTCGAAAAGAAAATGGAGAAATTTGAAAAGAAACCCTTCAAGGAAAGAAAGGGAAAAAGAGCCTATATAGCATGGAATGACAATGACATGGACTCAACTGATAGTTCAAATAGCGAAGAAGTTCATCTATGTCTTATGACCAAACGAGAAAAAGAAGAAGAAAGTGGCAATGAGGTAATTTTTAACTTTGACTTATCTCCTTCTTATGATGAACTTTAAGATGCTTTCGAAGAATTGCATGATGAATCAATAAGGTTCACAAAATTAATTTCTTCATCTAAGAAAACAATTTCTTCTTTGGAATACCAAATTCTAATTTCAAATAAAGAAATAAAAGAATTAAAAATTAAAAATAAAACATTAGGATTAATTTATGCATGCTCAACCTGTACTTCACATGCTTCTACATCTTCATCTTGTTCTTCATGTCATATTCAGGAAAAAGAAATTAAAGATTTAAAGAACACTCATTCTAAATTCATTTTTGGAAGAGATAATTTAAATATTTTGTTAGGAAAACAAAGAGTTGTTTTTCAAAAAGTCGGGATATGATATAATCCAAAAATCAACAAAAATTTTATAAAAATTTCTTTGTTAATTCTAGTATTTGATGTAGTTCTTTTATTAAATGTTTCTATTGTGGAAAGAAAGGACATAGTGCATCAACATGTAATGTAAGGAAAAACATTAATACAAAAATTGGAACTAAAATGGTATGGGTTCCTAAGGGTACTATACCTAAAACTAACACTGACCCAAGAAAATTTTGGTACCAAAAAATCAAAAATTAAAGTGTGTTGTAGGTGTGCTTGAAGGCCAAGAGCTGACTTTGACATTTTGAAAGTGGCTACTACAAGCACAAGATCGGAAATAATTCCAAGCTCTTTTCCTTGTTTTCATGAAGCTTAAAGTTGCAATCCTGAAATAAGTACTTCATCATGGGTAACAAGTTTTTCTTTTCTCAAAATGCACCTCTGTACATGGTAAATATGTTTCTCCTGTTATAGTTATTTGAATAACTCTGAAGTTATTCAAATACCATTGCATCTGAACATGTTTTATAGTGTTTTTCTGATAAGTCTATTCGAATAGACTTGTGGCTATTCGAATACCATACATCAATCTTGAATTCTCATGTTTTTATAAGCTGGTCTATTCGAATAACTCAAAAGTCATTCGAATAACCTGTTACTTGTTAATTTCAATTTTTCTTATATGCATCTGGGGTATTCGAATACATGTCCATCCATTCGAATACAACCTGTTTCAGGAATTTCTAATTATGTGTTAGCTATTCGAATACTCTCTGAGTTATTCGAATAACCATGGCAGAAAGCCATGTTTACGGCCTGATCTCTATTCAGTTGTTATTTTTTTTTTGCAAATACAAATATAATTGGCCAAATTTGACTCTATGGATGTTATGTTGAAATACATCTTATTTCATTTGAGCCTAAATTTATACCTTAAATGAAAATCACATGATGTACTTAAATGGATATTTCTTAGCTTGCTCTTGCCCCTTCATTTTCTCAAGAATTTTTTTTATGTTAAATTATTTGAAATGCAAATGCTTAATGTAATTGGCTACTGTTTTGATAAATATATGAACGTGGTAACAAACAAGTAGTATTTGTACTTGGCCAAACTAATCAATAAAATATCTTTTGCTGTTGTGAACTCATTTGTTGTTTTTGACTTATTATTTTGAATGCTTACTTGCTTATGAGTTGGCTAACCTTTCTGGATCCAAAATTTAATGGATACCAAAGAAAGTACTTTGAGTTTTGTTGCAGGGAGATAACTACCTCAAGCACGCATTAAAATGGAAAATTTTTATTCAACTTGAGGATATGCAAATGTTAAACCTAAATATATATCATATTGCTTTCACTCTATGCTTCATTTTGTCCCATTTTTTTTATCATGACAAAAGGGGGAGAAATAGTTTGAGTTGTTTGTTTGAGAAAAGTCAAGGGGAGAAAAAAATGTAAAAGTCAGGTAAGACAAAAATAGAAAGTGGATTCCAAAAGTAAAGGGGAGCTGCGCACATCTCTGATATAAATCACCTATTACGAAAAAGAGGGTGAGTAAGTTTCTCATATTAACTTTGTAAATTCCAATTTATCTGAACTAACTCTTTTCTCAAATGTTAGTTTGTCATCATAAAAAAGGAGGAGAATGTAATTGGCTAGCTGACATAGATAATAATTTTGATGATAACAAACATGAAGATAATGAGAAGACCAAGTCAAAAGATCTTCAAAGATTAGCTTTAGGACTTAGGGTCTTTGTAAGGAGACCTTTTTGGATATATCATTGGTATTGGAAGAAAAGATTAAAATGTTTTTCAAAATAAGTTTTCAAAATCCAAAAAATCATTTTTTGTATTTTTGAAAGTGTTAAAACTGTTTTGTCTTAGGGGTATTTGAATAGACCCCATGGTATTCGAATAACCATGTTTTAAAGTTCATACGTTTTCTGTTTTTCAAAATGGTATTCAAATAACTATACTTGGTATTCAAATAAAAGTGTTTTAATCTTCAAACATTTTCTGTTTTCAAAAGTGCTATTCGAATAGCACATCAAGTATTCGAATACGAAGTTTTCCAAATCAGTTTTTCTAAATAAGGTATTCGAATAACTCAATAGTTATTCGAATAGATATATTTCACAGAAAACTTCTTTTAATAGAGGTATTCGAATAACATAAAAGGTATTTGAATAACCTCCTTCAGAACTGCTTTTCGCAAGCCTTTTAAATCAGTGGTATTTGAATAACCCTAATGGTATTTGAATAAACTACGAGGCTCTGTTTTAGTTTCTGAAAAAGACAGCCAACGTCTCTGCATTTATTATGGCTTTAATGGCACCCAACGACTACTTTCTTCATTGCTCTATAAATAAAGACCTTGGATCAATTCTGCAGTTGGAAAAACCATTTGAATTATTTGTTGCTTGTGTTAAAAATGTGATTCTCAATTTTCTCATATTTTATATGCTCTTTTCGTCAAAACTTTGAGATATCTTAAGAGAGCTTCTTAGTGCTTCAAATTGTAATATTTACTCTTTGTGAGAGTTTCTCTTTGTCTATATTTTGGTTATTTGTGAGGGTGAGGTATCCCTCAGTAAAAAGGTGAGGTATCCCTTATTTTAAAGAATGTGAGGTATCCCTGTTTTGAGGATTAAGCACAAGAGTGAGGTATCCCAAGGTGTGATGAATGCTTTGGTTTGTAAATGTCATAAGCACCTGTTTTAAGCTTGCATTGAATAGTAAAAAATCTCGAACTGTGTTTTGAGAATTGAATGTAGGTCACAAGTGATAAGTGGTCGAACTAGGATAAATATTGTGCATGCTCTTCTCTCCTTTATCTCTTTATTTTTAGCAATTTATTTAATATTACTTACCTATTTATTTGTTATGTTTAAAGCTTTCTTTTATCTTCCTTATTCTCACATTTGTTTAATATATAGTTTCGAAGAAATTTACTTTTATAAGAACTTGCGAAAAATTTTTTATTACTCAATTCAAACCCCCTCTTAAGTACTGAAATTACTTGGGTAACATAACCATGCGTGCCCACGGTAATCTCGATTCCATTTTTGACCCCTTCTGATTCCTGTATATATGGTTCTAGGTATACTTTCTAGAGTTATTCCCTATAAAATCATCCCTAGATACACTTTATGAAGAATGACACGGTTTCCGAGTCCATGGAGATGTCTTCTACAAGCTCCCTCTCTTCGGTAACATAACTATGGAATTTCTTTTATCAGCAAAAAGAATGAGTTACTTCTTTGTTTTGCCAATATTAACCCCATACATTTGGCCCCATAAAGTTGAAAATCATTTTAGAAGATACTGCAAACTTAAACCTTGCCCCTGAGACTTCAACTTTCTGGGTGGCGACAGTAGTTAATCGTGAACTTTTGGTGAATTACAACCCACGTGGCCGCTATAACCTGCTCAGAGTTGAAGTTTATTTGCCAAACTATGTGGCAAACCAATTTGGCTTAGGGCATAAAGTTCTCATCTCCTACTCTTACAACCTCAACACTCAGGCTAATAAAAAGGTCGCCCTTGACTCAGCTCCAAAAATTGACATGGTCCTTTCCTACGGTGACACAGTGATGAAGAAGTACCAATACCGGGCTTTCCAATCAACTTTATTCCGCTCCATTGAGTTCGTCCGCTGGTGGGAGCACTCCTCAGCTTCCTCTTTTGAAATATCATTAGTTGACTGAATGGAGCTAGTTTTCAATCTTATTCTGGCTACGTCAAAGAAAAGAAAAACTCTTGCAAAAGGTACGACCAAGGAGAAAATGAAAGGTATACTTACTTTTTAATACTCCGTTAGCTGACTAACTTTTAATGTTTTGATACATTTTACTTTTCTTTAACAAAAGTTATTGTAACTATGAACTCAGGTGACTCTTCCCCAAACCTGCCTCCTTATAAGAAATCATATATTCGTTCTTCTGCAAGGGTTCAATCTTCCTCTGTAGCTTATAAGGTAATAATTTTGCTTTTAATTTACTTCTTTGTTTATTTCTTGCTTTTTAGCGACAATAACACATTCTTGTTTCTTTTCTAAGCTTCTGGTCGAGTTACTATAAGCACAACCAAAAAGGAGCTGAAGTCCATAAAAATAAAGCTGGAAATTTCTTCTATTAATTCTGATTTTTCTATCCTTACCACAACTGAAAAACAAATTCCATTGCCTTTTCCTACTTCTGCACTTCAGAAATCACTTGTTGCAATATTGCTTTGCTCTGCCCCTAGTGCTACAGAAGAAGAAATAAGAAAATTCTTTACCGAGAAGAAATCTCTGGCTTTCCCGAAGCTGACCCTACTCCCTGCTCTGACTGAGGTCCAAAAGAACCTACGATTGGTACAAAGCTTCTTCGTTCCCCATTTCTACCACAGTATCCAAAAAAACGCTTCTTTCGTTCGGGTTTTAAGTCATTAACCAATCTTGAGCAACCAATGGGTCTGAGTGAAGAAGTTCAAGAGCTGCTGTTGAAATTGTCGGCTAAGTTCAACCACCTCCAGCTAAAGAGAAAGTTGGCTTTTAACCAAAGGGAAACAGTCGAGAAAGAACTGCAGAATCTATAGAAGCCTTCTATCTACTCAAAAGCCATTGTGAAGAGGCACTTGAAGATTGAAGCTATTGAACAAGCTTTCCAAAGCCAGATTAATAAAGCCAAGCGGGAGTTAACTGAAAAGAAAATCCAAATTGAGCACCTGCAAGCTGAGGTAAAGTTGTTGGAGCCGCATCTCTGAACACTTTGTAGTTTAATTGCAATCAACTCCAAGATAAAGTGCATCAGCTTTTCTTCAAGAATTAGTCGATTGAAAATTATTTACTTCCCCTGAGGCGCAACAAAATATTCTATGAGCAAGAAAAAGAACTAGAGGAGGCAAGTTTAATGGAGCTAGAAAAGACTTGGGAGGATTTCAAAATTGAATTCCTGGAGGTGAAAGTGATGAAGAAAGCAGAAGGGCTGCCAGCTTTGGAAATTGGGCAAGCAAGCACTGTGATTGAAGTTGTAACTCCAATGGAAAAGAACCGACTGAGCACCCTTGAGCCTGACAAATATGTTGATGAATCTGTAGGAGACACGTCTAGAGCCGGTACTGGATCTCAACTAGAAGAGCTTCTGAAAACTTGACTTGTCCTTCATTTTTTGTTCTTTGGGAAACTTTAGTTTTAGCTTTTTGGGTATGCAATTAACTAGGATTTAGATTAGCTTTTTTGTAAGTGGCTGCCGTTTTTGCATATTTAATCGACTGCCTACTTTTGTTTTTAATTTTCTAAGACCTATAAGGATAATAAAGTTTTAAAGTATTTGTCGTTTATGCTTTTTGTATGCTCTTCATCATTTATATTCACCAAACCATAAACACTTATGGCTAACAATCTACTAACTTGAAAAAGGCCTCCAATTAGCTGACAATTTTTCAAATCTATGTTCTTTTGCTCCTAAAGGCAATATAGCTTTCCAAAATAAGTCACCATCACTAAATTTGCATAGCCTAACTTTCTATTATAACTCAAAGCTACTTGTAGCTTATTAGCATGAATTCTTTCTAAGGCCAACCATTAATCTACATCTATTTTATCTAGCTCTATGTGCATAGCTTGCAAATACTCTTCGGAGCTAAGTGCATTTTACTTTGCCACTCTCAAAGACTGCACAACTATCTCAAGTGGTATTACTGCATCGTGGTCATAGGCTAACTTAAAAGGAGTAGTCGCAGTAGTAATCCTTTTTGAAGTCTTGTATGCCCAAAGGACTTCTAGCAAAGTTTCATGCTAACTTCTAAGTTTATCTTCAGTAAACACGGTACCTTGGTCGGTTGTTATTGTTTATGGAATACTAAATCTAACAAAATATACTCCTTAATAAAGTTAAATACCTCTTTTTAAGTGACATTTTTCAATGATACAACTTTAACTCACTTGGTGAAATAATCAGTAGCTACCAAGATAAAGAAGTGTTTTTTGGATGAAACATGATAAATCTTTCCAACAATATCCATTGTCCAGCCATGAAATGGCCAGGGTTTAATAATTGGACTAAGCTTAATAGCTTGAACATGTTGTAACTACCAGTGCTTCTGGAAAGCCTGACATCTTTTGGCATACTGCACACAGTTTTTTGTAATGGTAGGCTAGAAAAACCCATGGCGGTGTAGCAGCCAACACATGTTAGGGTCAGCCTGATGTGTACCACAAAGTCCTTCATGACTTCTCCCATAACTGTCATGACATTAGCAAAACCCAAACACTTAAAGAGTAACCCTTCCAAGCTCTTTTTGTATAGTTTCCTCTTTATAAGGCAATATCTTTATGCTCTATTTTTTAAGGAAAGGTCTACCCAAAGAGGTTGGCTAATTCAAGTAAGCTATTAGCTCTTCACACTAATCAACATCATTCCCCACTTGGCGCACAACATCAAATTTTAGCTTTTAGGGAGCAAAAGCAAAGCACTTGTATCCTGAAGGATCTTATGCCAAATTGTTAGCTTCCATATTGTAGCTCCTTGGCACATGTACAAAGATCACATCGGCTAACGATCTTAACAAGTCTAGAGCAGTTTTATAATAATGAGCCAATGTTGGATTGAGGCACTAATATTCGCTAATTAGATACTTAATGACCAATTGGGAGTCACCCATGATCTTTACATTCTTGGCCCTTTGGGCAAGTAGAATCCTAAGGCCAAGGATAAGGGCTTCATATTCTAATTGATTAATGGAACAATCATTTTCGAATTTGAGCCTGAATGTGCCTCTTTTGCCCATGAGGTTAGTAATTACCACTCCAATGCCAACTCTAGTGGCATCACATGATCCATCAAAGTAGAAAAGCCAATAAGGCAACCCTACAAAGCCATGGGGATCGGCTAAGGGATCTTGCACTTTTAGGCAAAGGTGCTCGGCTAAGAAATTAGTCAAAGCTTGACTTTTTATTGCTGTAAGTGGGGTATATTCCAAATTAAAAGATTTCAACTTCATAGCCCACTTAGTTAATTTGCTCTGAAAAACTGCTCGAGAAAAGAAATACTTAATAATATTTATTTTTGAAAGCACTCAAATAGTTCTCGGTAACATATAATATTCTAGTTTGTACAAGCATAATATAAAGATAAACATAGCTTTTCAAGTGGGGAGTCTCTAGTTTCTAAATCAGTTAACATTCGAATAAGATAATAAATAGTTTTTTTAGTACCATCTTCTGCATCTTGGGCCAAGAATGCCCTTATTGATCTCTCTACAGCCAAAATGTATAGCTTCGGTGGCTTTTCATTAGACGGCGACTCCTAAACAGGTGGCCAAGCTAGACATTGTTTGATGTCTTCAAAAGCTTGCTTATGTTTATCACCCTACATGAATTACTCATCATTTTTCAGCTTCAGTAGCTTTGAAAAGGCTTGTGGCTTACTTGTTGAATTAGCTATGAATCACCTCAGGAAATTAATCTTATCGATCAAGCTCTAAAACTCTTTCTCGTTGTTGGGTGGTATAGCTTCAAGAATAGCTTTGGCCTTGCTTTTGTCTACCTTTATGCCTTTCTTATGAACCAAAAATCCTAAGAAGTTTTCAGCTGCGATGCTAAAGGCACACTTCATGGGATTCATTTTGAGATTGGATTTTCTCATGCGTTGAAAAGCTTTTTCGATGTCGGCGAAATGCTAAATGTTGACTGACTGCGGGATTTAAAGATGCAAACCCAAGTGCAGGTTATCTCAAGTAATAAATTTCTCGAGAGTCCGAGGTCGATCCACAAGGAATTGATGAAGAAAAATTAATTGAGGTAGGAAAAGGATTTGTCACAACACCAAAAGTAATAAAAGATGTTCACAAATGAATTTAAGAACTTACTTCAGTTAGGAGATCCAACTTGGTAATAAATTAAAGGTAAGATTATTTCTCTTTATAACTCAATTGAAATCCACACACAACGGAGGTTCCAATCGAAAAATATAACAATCAAAGTTCAATTATATATGCAATCATATTATGATTCCTTTAATTATCTACCAACATTTATAAATAAGTTCAAACATTCACTGTGCAAATCCTATTGTCTACAGTAAACCAAGATCTCTATTATACAAAGAAGGTTTCTAAATTGATTAGAAATAAAATACAACACATATAATGTTCATTTGATAATATATCATTTAAGCACAAGAAATAGAATAATCTAACCTTATTTCATTACCAAGAGCTTCACTCTTTCACCCAAGCAAGATGAAGATTTAGTTACTCACAGATAAGAAGAAAGAAAGAGAGAAGAAGAGAAAGATGAACATACCTTCAATTTAGAACAAGAAAAAATTACAACAAAGGAAAACAATAAACAAGCATAACCATAACTTGTAAAAACTAAGCCTAACACCAAGAGTACTAAATGATCAACCAATGGTGCCTTTTATAGAGGATTAGGGATACAAAATGACAAGGGGGCTGATTAAGAGTAGGTGGATGAGTGGATGAATGAGTGAAAAATGCCAAATGGTGAGTTGGTGAGTGGAAAATTATTGAGATTCTTTATCTCCGAAATCATTTAGTGTTGATCTCATGGATGCCATTAGAATAAAGCAATATAGTCTTTATGAAAGTTGTAGCATTTTGTCTCAGCTTTCCAATAGAACCAAAATCATCCAAAAATTCATCCTACAGCCCAAGATATGACTCAATTACTACAGACTGTTCAGGCCCAGTTTCAGCACCTTTGTTTTGACTTCCAGACCCAATATCACCTCCAAGCTGTCCGAATAAGCTCTTATGTTCTTCATGAAAGTTGTAGATATGAGTCTTAACTTTCAACTCTCCAAATTTCAACCCAAGAAAGTTCCTACAGCTCGAGTTATGCTCTGATTACTGTACATTATTCAGGTTCTAGTCACAAAACTTGTGTTCTGACTTCCAAGCCCAATTAGCTCTATTAGATGTCTGAATGAGACTTTGAGCTCTTCATCAAAGTTGTAGAGCTTTCTCTCATCTTTCCTACAAGGTAAAATTCATAATTTTTAGACAT
This sequence comes from Ormosia emarginata, assembly GCA_029884605.1. Taxonomy (NCBI): domain Eukaryota; kingdom Viridiplantae; phylum Streptophyta; class Magnoliopsida; order Fabales; family Fabaceae; genus Ormosia; species Ormosia emarginata. Next base: position 1,573,859 of record JAQQTP010000058.1, on the reverse strand, counting down.
CTAAAACTCAAGATATGGCCAAAATACAGAAATAATGTAAGACCCAAATAATACTAAAAAAATCACTTATGTCCAATTTGAGTCTAATCTTACAAAACATAACCAAGCTTAATCAATTAAGTAAATGAAGAGTGTAAATGACTAAAAATGAAGGTTTATTAATGTATAAAATGTATGATTATCAAATTCCCCTACACTTAGTTTTTTGCACTCCTGGGCAAAACACATAAGACCAAAGCTAGGAAACAAAGAAAAAATGACACAGACTCATAAGCTAAAAACTCTAAAAGACTTGATGAAGCAAGAAGAACAACCTAAAATTCAAGGGATCAAAGCATTAATGAGGTAACATTTCTTCACATCTCAAACCAACAAGTTTGAAACTTCAGTTGAAAAGAATGAATCAAGAATGATTGATCCTCACAGAATTCACTCTCAATCTCTCAACTGTTTAAAAGGTAAGTATTTCACTCTATTCAACCCATGAACAATTGCACTACCATAAGCTTGCTTATCTTCTACTTTTCCTCTACTCAAAACACATGCATACAAAAATCAAGAGGACTTTATTCAAGGTTGTCATGGGGTCATGGTAAAAGAGAGGGGATAATATGGATATGAAAAGATAAATACCAAAGAATAAAAGAGCATTATGGTACAGTTAGAGTGGAGAAAAACTTTGAGAACATTTATCATAAAGGATAATCACCAATATTTGACTAATGTTTTGTTGAAGATCAATCCTAAATTGGTGAATTGAATTCATTGTTAGACTTGAACATTCTCCTTTTCTTCCTGTTGTTTCCAAGCATCCACCTTTATTCTAGACTCTAATAATCCTTTGATTGCAACGGTGGTCAATTTTTTTTTGTTGATCATTTTGCACACACACCCCCACACTTGTTCAAGAACAAGGTCAATGCTCTTTATTCCCTAAAGTTAGGTAAAAACATGTTTTTTATTTCTTTTTTTTTCTTTTTCCTTTTTTTTGAAGGTACGAAATGAGCTAAAAACAATAAATGGTCAAATAAGTTCAAAGGAGTTACACAATGGAAAATATACAAGGATGGCTATTTGGTCAAAGTAGCTATTTCAAAATGCCTCAATCATATTAATGTATGCATGTAAAAATGTAGCCTAAAAAAGAATCAAAGTAAGTTCTAGAGTAACAATTTCATAAGTGAAAATCACACAAGAAAGAAGAGAATGGTACAAATATTCAATCCATTCATCAATAGGCTCAAAATCTCACAAGACATATTTATATCATTCTCAATCCATCATATCAACATTCATATCCAAGCTTGTGATTTTTAAGAAAGAAGACAATTTATGCTAAGATCCAAGAATCCATTTGCTACTTCTACACAAAATAATTATTTTCTCAACTAAGATGCATCTCAAGAGTAATAAATTGTTTCCAAAATTTACTCCTTACTCTGCCATCCTTAATTAGTTTTACTACGAATAGGTTTATGATAGTCATATCACTAAACATACTTCCCAATTTAGATGCGTCATAAGTTAAATTACTCCTTACTCTGCCATCATTCATTGGTTTAGTAAGTTCATGATAATCATATCATACTTCCTAAAAAAAAATTTTTTTTTTACTCAACTATCCTTTCCCCCTAACTAGATCATAACACTGTCCTCAATGTTAAAATATAGATGAGTAAAGGATAGAAGATATTACCTGTTGGAGAAATCTGACACAAATTTAAACAGAAACAAAGTACGATAAATAAAATCAAAGGTAAAGGAGAGTTATAAACGAAGTGTCAGATCTGGCTTTCTTTTCATCCTACTTCCTTCACTGCTTCCTACTGACCAATCTATCTGAGTTATTGCTAGGTCAGGTTTATGAAAAAAAGCTTCTAATTTTTTAATCAACTTCTTAATAATGGAAGCAGAGATAAGAAGTTGTCTTGCAGAAGGCGTGATAAATTTCTGTTCCACAGCATGGTCAAGAAAAAGTAACAAAATATCAAAGAAATTATTTACATTCAACAAACCTATGGTGGATGATCAGTTGGGCCCAAGAGACAATTTGAAAAACTTCTTCTAAGGTACCAAAATCACTGGTAAGGCAATGAATGCATCGAGTTTTTAAACATTATTTCATTCGTTCATGCATTGATGATACCTTAAATTCCTCTCTAATTGTCTTTCCAATGATTTTCTGTTGAGTTAAATGTTCAGGAATGATACCTAAAACCCGATTGCCTCCTATATATGCACGCAAGTGATACAACTCCCATTAACCCACGGTAACCTCCCCCATATACAAGATGAATATTCCTCGCAGCAAGTGTTCGACCAAGAGTGGTAGCTGCGTTTACAAACTCTAAACCCTTCCCATACTTAGATCCACAAAATAAACAAATATTTTTAAGTTGACGAACAGAAACACCTTCCATTTCTATTCTCACCTTCCCTTTGAATAATTCTGAGTTAGAGGAAAGTGGAGAAAATAGAGTGTTTAAATAGGAAAAAGAATGGAAAGGGTAATAATTGCACCTATAAGGGTAGGTTGGTTGTTGTCAGAAAAGTTTGAAATTAAGAAACACATAATCACTTTTTTTTTTAACTTCAAGAAAACCATCAGGGTAAAGAAGTCTATAAACCCCTGAAGGATCCTGCTCAAAGGATCGTCTGTCCAAAACTAAAAAATAACAAAATTATACAAATATAAAAAGAAATATAATAGCAAATGATGACATACCTGTATGTACAGCTTTCATGGCGTATCTTTATACTGCGCGTCATGAGTGCAGTAGTGGCATATCTTTATACTGCGTATCACCAATGCAGTAGACACTCACGTCCATTTATTCGAAGAAAGGAGAAAGAAGAAACCATCATGGGTTTCCATCCTGGGTCTGGAACCTGGAGTGCTCACACTTGGGCTCGTAACATCAACAAAGATACTAAAATCTAAAATCTGTAATGTCTAAGATCCAAAACATCCCATCCCAGGGCGCTGAGAGCCCCTTCTAATAAAAGAGAGGATCAAGCTCAGATACCTCATACGCTTTGGCAGCCACGGGTTACTTCTCACTAATAACCAGAGTGGGACGCTTATGTCTGTCCATCAACTCCACATAGCCTAGATGGTAAACATTGGGTTATAGAGTGCAGCTCTCTACAGAGCATGGTACACAAACTTTTTTAAGGACAAGTATGCAAAGGTCCACCCGAGTCAATGACGGGTTAACCAAAGGCTGGAACTCCACAACTAATTAAAGCCATGGTACTCCTTCCGGATCGCCCTTGTTCAAACATTTTTTTCTTCTTTTTTTGTCTTTTTTTTTTAAAAAAAATTGAAAGATGACATGAAGAAGAAGAGGATGGTATGTACAGATTGTTGTGGATATAGCTCACATCTGCCTCTGGTTTAACGTCCAATAATGGCTTAAACGCCTTCTATGAGTCGATGATAAGCTTCCCATCCAATTTTCTTATAAATTGGCAAACATGGTCTTTTAGAGTCAAATTCCCAAGACTGTAGCATTTTTCTTCATCCTTGAAGAAATTCCACAAATTATGAAGTTCACGATGCACCAATCCACAAGAATGCATCTCAAGAGTCAATAAGATATCATCTAATGACTACTTACTCAGTCCATTCTTAATGAAGAAAATTTTATCTTCTCTGTTTGCAGAAACTATCCCCAAAGAACGATATCGCTTGTTACAATTCCATCGTCCACATTTATGATAGACTTGCAACTTTTTGCTCTTCTCCTTTTAGAATACGAACTTCATCCAAGAATACGAACTCCTTTTAATTGTAATTTGCGTATCTTGTAAGCATCATTAAGATTTAGATTGAAAGCTTTAATGACCCAAAATGCTTTATGTTCCAATTCTACAGGCAAGTGACAAGGTTTTCCATAGACTAACCGATAGGGTGATATGCCCAAAGATGTTTTGAAAGCAGTACGGTAAGCCCAAAGTGCATTGTTTAGTCTTAAAGACCAATTTTTATGATTTGGGTTAACCATTTTTTCCAAAATTTGTTTAATCTCCCTATTTGCCAATTCAACTTGTCCACTTGTCTGAGGGTGATAAGGGGTGGCAATTTTGTGCGTGATACTATATTTCTTGATTAAAGATTCAAATGGTTTATTATAAAAATGTGTTCCCCCATCACTTATGATAGCTCGAGGGATTCCAAATCGACACAAGATATTTTCTTTTAAAAATTTGAGAACAGTTTTATGATCATTGTTCAGCATGAAATCACCTCAATCCATTTTGAGACATAATCAATTGCAACTAAAATATACACAAATCCAAATGAAGATGGAAATGGACCTATGAAATCAATTCCCCAATAATCAAGAATTTCAATGACAAGGATAGGGTTCAGAGGCATCATGTTTCTTTTTGAAATTGAGCTTAACTTTTGACAATTTGCACAACTTTTGCAAAAAGTATAGCTGTCCTTAAATAAAGTGGGCCAATAAAATTCACATTGTAAGATTTTCGCAGCTGTTTTCTTTGAAGAAAAGTGACCTCCACATGCTTCTGAGTGACAAAATTTAATGACACTACCTACCTCACTGTCGGGCACACATCTCCGAAAGATTTGGTCAGGACAATATTTGAACAAGTATGGGTCATCCTAATAAAAAATTTTCACCTCTATCAAAAATTTCCTTCTATCTTGGTGCGTTCATTGAGGCGACATCTTTCCTGTTACAAGAAAGTTGACTATGTTAGCAAACCAAGGCATGGAATTGACAGAAAATAAAAATTCATCAAGAAAAAAATCATTGATAGGTGTGCTATCAAAAGGTGAGCATATTGTAAGTCTGGACAAATGATCAATGACAACATTTCCGGCTCCTTTCTTATCTTTTATTGTGATGTTAAATTCTTGAAGCAACAAGATCCACCTTATCAATCTTGGTTTGGCATTCTGCTTAGACATCAAATATCTAACAACAGAATGATCGGTGAAAATCACAATAGAAGAACTAATTAAGTAAGATCGAAATTTGTCCAGTGCAAAAATTACAACAAGTAGTTCTTTTTCAGTAATGGTGTAATTCATTTGTGCACTATTTAAAGTTCTACTTGCGTAACAAATCACATATGTAACACCCTCCTTAGGGCATCACATTGCTGACTACCAACTTATAACTTGAAAATCAGTTCATAAAAGGTTTGAGTTATAAAATATAGGTTTCAAAATTTCTTTTTTTCTTTGCGGTAATATAAACTTACTGATATTTGTAAGTAATACTGAAAATAGATTTAAACTGATTAAAACTCATATAACATACACCGCTTAATATTTAATAATTATTCAAGAAATATAAAATTTACATACTTAATTTTAAATAATAGCAAACTCCATGACGGGTCCTACTCAATAGCACGGTAAAACACTAACGAGAATACTCAACATACTTATTCCGTCTTGTATCCATCTTGATGAATCATATATTTGTTCCTCCTCAAATCTGTGCACTGATGAATCCAGAATGGTCACCCCTCAATGTTATCACCGAACTCATAATATTTGCCTTCAGTTAAGCCTAAGAAACTCGTTCCGTCTACTATACAATTTTAACAATACAAGCACAACAAAATAATATAACAAAGAGGTGAGATCACCTACGCCAATACCAACATGGTAGCACAGAGATAACACAAACAGCATACTATACAGATATGTCATACCATAATTACAATTATGCCATCATCATAATGTATAAAATAACAATAATTACAATAATGCCATCAACATTATTTATCATCATCATCATCCAATATTCCTCAATGAGAAAAATCTATTCAATATTTATGATAATGTCCTCAATTATTATCCAAGTATTCAACAGTTCAATTATTATAACCAATACTCAATAATGATGCGTATGTTATGCATGTGCACATAGACTCAATGTCCTACTCCATAGAGCTAATACTCAGTTTGGAGAAATTGATCCAAAAAATCTATCTGTACCAAAATGCCTCAGACCACGTGCTACAATTCTTATTTGTATTTGCACATCTAGCATATACACGACAATCTTTACTAAATCTTGATTAAGAATAGTGTCTCAGTCAGGATCATCAGTGTGCCGCATCGGTCTAACCCACGGTACAGAAAGAGCTACCAACTGCCCATGTAGGCAACCCGCACCCCGATGCCTCTAGGGTCAACAAATGACTTACACTACGCATATTGCACCCACTCAAGAGGTGTACGTCTCTCCTAGGCAATTAGCCATATCCAGTCCATCGGACCTTTTCAATGTATGTTCAATGCACCAATGCCAAATCATAGGCAAAATTCATCATTTTCTCATACAGTGTTCATACACTAGTTCATGCATATAAAATGCACCATTCTCAGTTCAAATTCACAATTTCATATTCAGGGTCCACACACTGGCCCATTCTCAGTTCAATTTCATAATCTCATAATCAGGGTCCACACATTAACCCAACAGTAATCATACTATATATTCAATCACGAAATCATATTATCGTGTTTTCATAGTTGCAAAACACTTTTGTTGTATTTTCAAATCACGTATTGATTTTTTTTAACGTTTTCTCAATCACGTAAAAATATTTACACGTTTCTCAAATCGCGTAGTGATTTTTCACCATTTTCATAATCGTGTAACTTAAAAATCATTCTTTTAAGTCGCGTAAACCATTTTCCATCATTTTCGAAATATTTAAACGCTTTCCAAATCGTGTAGAAATATTTTAACATTTTTCAAATCGCGTGAAAATATTAAACGTTTTTCAAATTGCATAGCTTAAAAATCACGTTTTTAAGTTACGTAAATCACTTTTCACCATTTTTCAACTTCGTAAAATATTTCTTAACCTTCAAAAATTCCATTTCAACCTTTCTTAAAATAATATGACTCCTCACATTATTTTCCAAATTTCAGCCCAAGAAAGTTTCTACAGCTCGAGTTATGCTCTGATTACTATACGTTGTTCAGGTTCCAGTCATAAAACTCGTATTCTGACTTCCAAGCCCAATTAGCTCTACTAGATGTCTAAATGAGACTTTGAGCTCTTCATCAAAGTTGTAGAGCTTTCTCTCAGCTTTCTTACAAGGTAAAATTCATTATTTCTAGATATCTATAACTCAAGATATAACCAAAATACAGAAATAATATAAGACCCAAATAATGCTGAAAAAATCAATTAAGTCCAATTTGAGTCCAATCTTACAAAACATAACTAGGCTTAATCAATTAAGTACATGAAGAGTGTAAATGACTAAAATTAAAGGTTTATTAATGTATAAAATATGTGATTATCATTGACCCTTGCTTCTGGATTTGACAACCACATCATCAATATAGACCTCTATGATTTTTCCAATCAAGTCATGGAAGATGGCATTCATTGCTTTCTAATAGGTTGCCTCAGTATTCGTCCACCCAAATGACATCACTACCCATTCGAATGTGTCGATTACCTCCAGGCATCTTAAAGTTGTTTTTGAAACATTGGTCGTGGCTATGTAGATTTGATTATAGCTTGAGTAGCTGTCCATCAAGGATAAGACCTCATGAGAAGAGGCAACATCTACAAACATGTCAGCTACAGGTATAATGTATTCATCTTTAGGGGTCACCATGTTTAGGTCTCTAAAACCCACACATATATGCAGCTTTCCATTCTTTTTTACCATTAGCACAATGTTGGCAAGCCATTATGTATACCAGGTAGTTTTGATAAAGCCAGCTCATAACAACTTCTCAACTTCTTTAATCTTCACGATCAGTTTTGATGCGAACCTACGGGCAGCCTGCCTATAGGGTTTAGCTCCCGACATAAGGGGTAGTCAATGTTCAACTAAGTTACAGACAAGGTCGGGTATCTCGTGATAGTCCCACGCGGAGCAATCCTTATACTAGTGAAGTAATTGAACTAGCTTTTCTCTTAAGCTATCTTCTAACAAGCCACTAACAAAGGTTGTTTTGGGCATATCAATTGTGCTTAAATTAATTTCTACCAACGGAAAGTCTCCACAGTTTTCACATCCTTTCACAAAGGAGTTTCAATGAATATTACTTCACTAGCTTTAGCTTCTTTAGGCGCAGCTGATGTTACCTTGCTTTATGCACTATAAGCGACCAATCTATTTTATAAATCTTTGATAACTTTCATTTAAATAGCTTTGGTAGTCGAGTTATAGGCCTAAAGTTTCATTTGGAATCCTTTATTATTCCACTCAATGGAGCTATTAATCCCAAGGGGCTCATGCACCAAACTAAACAGAGTTGTAACATAAGGGGAATAAAATTGAGCTTCATCCATACCAAGCTCAGCTACAAAGGCTTATCATTAGATTTCACAATTTATACATCATCACCATTCCAATATATAAGAATTTTATGCAGGGAAGAAGGGATACATTGGTTAGCATGGATTCAGTTTTTCCCCAAAAACAAAGTATAAGTGCTCTTAGCATCGACCACAAAGAAAATAATGGTAGTTGTTTTACTTCCTACTGTAAGCTCCATAGAGATTATACCTTTAGTCATTATGGCTCCACTAGTAAAATTTTTCATTTGCATGGTGGTAGAGACCAAATTGACTTCAGTTCCTCCCAACTTTCTAAGTGTTGTCATCGACATTATGCTCAAAATGACACCATTGTCAATAAAGACTCTAGCAATAAGCTTACCATTCATATATGCATTAATATCAAGGGGCTTCAAGTATCTAGCCATAGCGTCCCTTGGCTTTTCAAACATAACTTTAGCTATTTGTCTTGGGTATTCATCAGTGGACAAAGTGGCTCATTCAACTTTTGAAGTTAATACATCACATTCCAAGTGGTTGGCTGAATTGCCTTTAGGTGAGAAATGGGCAGGAAGCACACCAATCATACTAAAAAGCATCAGCTCCTCAAGTATTGCCTACAAGTCTGAATCATTTGGAATATCAAGGGGTTCTGCTTCATTCTCTAGCAATTCCTATAACTCCAGATCCAATAGCTCCTCTTAAGTCAATGGCTTTACTGGCTAAGGAATCAGTTGAAGCCACGACCCTCATTTTGCTTTTTCAGGTTCATTCTTTGCCACAATATCTTCATTTTGAGCTTGATAGTTATGTTGGGTCAACTGGGCCTGCTAGGTTTGCCTCTCCAGAAGAAACTACTACAATGTCTATTCCAACATTTGTTTATGTTTACTGGATTCTACATCATTAACAGCAACCTCCTTGTTAGTCCACCTCAATTGATGTTTAGCTTCTTTCAGCATCTGGAACAGTTTCTTTCTTTTCTTTACTGCTTTTTTTTTTCATTGCCACATTCTCCTCTGAGTCTTGGCATACCCTTATTGTGGCTTGTTGATGCTAATTTTTTGAGCAGCTTTTGAGTGTTGGTTGAGGACTAATTTCTCGACTTTGACATCAACCTTTAGCTTTGATATTAGCCTTTGGCTTTGACATCTTAGGTGACCTCCTTATTATCAAAGAAATATGCAGGCTTGCTCTCCATTGGCCAGGGGATATTCTTGCATCTGTTTTTCTACAAAACACTCATTACTAGCAATAAGGGTTGAAAACCTACCTTTTTGTTCCTGTTACCTAAGGGTTCTTCAATTCTGGGCAAAGCGACCATAACAGGTCTATTAGCTACCCCAAAGCCTTTGGACACCCAGGTAAGCCTTGCTTTTGTACTAACTCAATTTGCTAGCACATTAGCTTCCAGATTTGGAAGTGTCACTATGTTAATAGCACGTTGCTTTGGGAAAGAATTTGTGTCAACAGCCATCTCTAAAGCTCCTTTGTCTGAGATCTTAAATCTCTCGTCCTTGACAACTTTCTGTATTGTAACTCTAAACACACATAATTATTAGTAAAATGCTTGAATGAGTTGTACCACTTACAATATTTCTGGCCACTAATACCCTAAAGTTTGCAATACGATGGACATCAGGAAGCCTAATTTGCTTGTCTTTCAGCAAGAAGTCCAAAATCTGGTCAGCTTTAGAGATATCAAATAAATACTCCTCCTTAGCTTCTGCTTATTCTTTTTATTTAGCTTTTGAGGCTTTCAAAGTTGGGCATGTTAAGCTGATCCTTTCACAATTTCTGTTGATCTCACCTTCTTTATCTTGCATGTAGTCCTCATCAACTAGATAGCCAGAATATCCAACAAGTAAAATAGCATGTGGGCCTCTATCAGCTTTTGAAGACCTTTTTCTTTCCTTATCCTTAATCTATGTTTCATATTAAATGGCCCTAGAAGCTAGCTGAGGCAAATCTATAAAATCAGTTAAGACTAGTCTTTCTTTTAAGAAATCTAATATGCCTTCTATAGCTAACTTGGCATATTCACTCTCAGGCAATGGGGAATGACAAAGAGCTTTTCTTCCTTGAACCTTTCTAGGTACTTGCCTACCAGCCAATTCAGCTTCTGTTTAATCATAGTTAGATCAACTATTGAAAATTCTGGTTGTGTTTTATAAAAGTAGCCATGAAATAGTCGTTCCATCTTATTCTAGCTTTGGATTGAGCTAGGTGGAAAATTGGTATACCACCTATAAGTCAATTTGGTTAATGACAGTGGAAACAATTGCAGTCGATAAAAGTCATTTTGGCCGAGCTCCCTACACTGGGTAGTGAATCGACTAATATGTTTCAAAGTGGTTTGACTGTCTTCCCCAGAAAATCTAGAAAATTCTGGATAGTTATGGCCCTTCAGCAGAGATGTCGCACAGTCAATCCACTCGGGATATGACCTTTTATACGCAGGTCTTTCATTTAGTTTTAAACTGACCCCAAAATGTCATTTTCAGCACATCTGCTATTTGATTTAGGTCAATATTAATAGGCAGTCTAGCCTCATAAGCTTAACGGTAATATGGTGTTTATCTTGGCGTAGCTTATGCAACCAGAGCATAAAAAGGTGTCTGTCCTAGCCTAACTTCTGGGACTGGAGCATAATCGGGTGCCTGTCCTAATCCATAACCCTGTGTGGGTATGGAGCCATAAGATCCAACTAAAGGTGTTTCCTATGGTTAAGCTATGGCACCAAGAGGCACATACTGTTAAGAAGTTAGTTGATATGGCACATAAGTCTCAACTGCCAACTACCACAAAGGTGCAGAGCTAGGCAGATTTGGGATAGCATTTGGTTGAATAGTCGTTGCATTATTAAAATTGCCATGATTTGCTAATATTCTATGGGCTATTTGAACTTGATCGTACTGCAATGGTTATGCAGTTGGCCTTGGTACTGATTAAGTAGAATAATTATATTGACCAGTCGGCATTTGAGTTTGTCATGCACCTAAAGAAGCTCTCATCAGCTGCTATGAAGTCGTTGGAGTTGTGTAAACTAGGGTTCTGGCCATAGAAGTCGTTTGCCACATTATCCATGGGGAAAAAGCTGGTGGCGGCAACATAGAATAAGTATTCCTTGCCACTGGATGGTTATGTTAAGTAAGAGTTCCTTGAGCGATGTCCATGGCCTCTCTTTCTTTGCTTCTTAGCACTTCAATCACAATGAGAGGTCTCATCACTTCGGCTATTTGAGCCGTTATCAGAGGAACAATCTCACCCATACTCTAGTCAATTTGATATCATATCAAGGCGATATTATCACCTTGTGCCACTATATGATCTAAGCCTACAGTATTATTTGTGGTATGTGTGGCAACGATATGGGCATGTTTCTCAACATTTGCCCTCGAGTGACCAGTAGGAGGAAAAATGGGCGTTTCAGCATGGGAGTGTAAGCTCCAAAGCCCTTTTGTGCCTAAGAATGCAAATTATATTTTGATGATAACAACTACATTGAAAATTATAAATAATTGCTCTAAAGTATTTTAATTGTGCTAACATGATTATTATGGAGTTTTCTTGTTAGTAGTAACTTTTTCAAGACTAAATTTAAAGTAAGGAAGCTTTCTGAATGATTAGAAAACGATTAGAAAATCAAATTCTGACTTGAGCGAGTTCAAGTGTATCCTGAGAAAGTTCTTGTAGAACATGAGAGAGTTCATCTTGAGAAGGTTGTGAAAAAGTTCAAAAACATGAAGAATCTCCGTAAGGACCAATTAAAGAGTAAATCAAAGATCAAAATGAAGCTATCACTATTCAAGATATTAAGAAGAAACATGAAACTGATAGTGGAATCAAAGGATAAGAAGATTTGTGAAAGATTAAGCTTGAGATAGTTGCTAAGAAGGTCAATAGAGATGAATTGTGAGAGAGTTCCTAGGGAAAAACCTAAGTGACATATGTTGACTCAGCAAACAAAACAAAATAATGGCTACATGCACAAAGAAGGACAAATGACCATTGATAGCCTTCAACAGTTACTTTTCGCGGGCTATAAAAAGTCCTAAGCTTGAAAAGAAAAGGGTTAATGATCTTAGGAGGAATCAAGCTGAAAAAGAAGAACAACTCTCTCACCTTTACCTACTATATTCTAAAAGTTCTTAAATCTTTAGTATGTGTATAGTAGGCCTTGTTAAACTATGTTTATATACTCTTTGAGTAATTTCGAGACTTACCCACTTGTATTAAACACATTAAACTTGACTTTAATTCTTGAGTGTTGGTAGCAGCTTGTAGGTTGTACAAGCCTCGTTGAAGCTTAGTTAAGCTTGTTATTCGCGTCTGAGAGGCCGAGGCAAAAGATTACTTAGTGTAAGAGCCTAAAAAGGCTTGGTAAGAAAGAATACTTATTTATAGTGAAAACCCTAGTATTTGCTATGTATTGGACATAGCCCCAAGTGGTTTAGGGGTGAACCAGTATAAATCCTTGTGTCTTGCTTCTCTTCCCTTACTTTAATTCATTTGATTCACTTTGATTCTAAGCTTACAAAAATGAGTTTTACTCTAACAACTAATGTGGTTTTTTAGTTAAAGTGAACTCAATAAGAACATCCTCTTCTAAGGTTTGATTTTGTGTTCTGGTAGTTATTCTTGTTGTTGAGAAAAAGGTTTTTCAAATATAAAGTGTTGGTGTTTTGAGAGAATGACTTGAGAAGTATTTTCTGTTAAATACTGAAACTGTGATAGAGTTCAACTCAACTCAACCAATAAATAACTTTCTTACGAACTCTCTCACCCTATATTATCTAATCTTGTCCTTATACATTATTGAACTCTCTCACCTAACCTTTGTGTTTTAAAATAACATTCTCACCTCCAAGTTTGATAAACTTAATAAAGGTGTGATAAATCTAAAATTTTTAGGAGAAAAGCAACATAATTCAATCTTCCCTTTTTGTGTTACTGCCAACTTCAAGGAAGTCATAGCCACAGTCGAAATGCAATGGCTTGATCTCAATTGCATTCGCTCGAAATGCTAAACAATTTCAGAAACACCTAGAGATCTTGGAGATCTTGAATCCAGGGAGTCCTACCGGGCGTGTCAAGCAACAAAGCCTTGCCTCAAACTAGTCTCACTTCCTATATTTTAGGCACTTATCTCTCCACTTCCTCCTACCTTAGTTTTGATTTGGTCCACTAATATTCGGCATTTGCTCAAACAACAAAGCTCCTTATTTTGGCAGTTTCGGATTTAATGGACTGTGCTTCTCGTTGAATCACTCCTGCTTATGTCTCAGTTTGACAGCTTATAATCTGAAAGCTCAGTATCATATTTTTGGTTTCATCATATAAAAATATTTAAAAAAAATTATTTTTGTCATATTTTTGTGTGTTTAGATGAGTTCTTTCACTAAAGCAATGAAAAAACTCAAATTGTACCATTTTTCAGCTAGAGTTGTGTTTTTTAAAAATAAAATCTATTTTGTAACATACAATCTCTTATACAGTTCATTTAATTAAATTATTAAAAGAAATTATAGTACTATCAAGACCTTTTTTTAAGTTTAATAATCAATAGGAATCTGAGATGATATTCCCTCTTGGGACAAGTAGATTAGTTATTTATCTAATTTATAATGTTTTTTAAAATTTGGTCAGTCATTGCACTAGTAAAGAGAGATGTTTAATGTTTAGAGGTTTAATTGAAGTTGAATCAAAGTTGAATCGTGGTTTCATATATATATATATATATATATATATATAAAAAGAAAAATATAATATACATATATTAAGTATATAAGTAAAAGAAATGAAAATTATTAAAATATATTTCTAACATAATTAAATTGATCTATTACATGCAATAAGTTTTAAACATACCAGTATTAAGATGATTTTGTAACCTTTAGTAGTCCCACATTGAATAAGTAGGAGAGAGATAAAACTTATCATCCCATACTAGTCCTATATAGACTAAGTAAAATGAGAAGATGTGAAGCTTTTTATTATAAATTGAATCCAAACACTTGTTACATTACAAACTTTCATTTCTCTTATATTGGATTGGATAAATTAATTAATAGGAGAAAATCTAAGTTTTGATTTTAAATTGGGAATCAAATAATTAAACTAGTGAAAATAGTTTAAATTAATTTTGTAAAAAAAAAAAACTGGTTCAACCATGGTTGGTTGAACCATGCTCGGTTCAACTATGTGAAAATTGAACTGGTCAGTGATTTAGTAAAGGGTTATAGATTTAAAGTTTTGAAGTTCCATTGGGTTTCACACATGCTTATATGTTATATAAATGTATAAAAATACGTAATAAAAATAATATATATTAATTAATTAATTAATTAATTAAATAAAAAGAAAACTAATGAAAATTGTTGAATTATATTTTTAACTTAATTAAATTAATTTATCACATATAATAAGTTTTAAACATGCTAGTTCTAAGAAGATTTTGTAACCCCCATATCAAATAAGTAGGAGAGAGATAAAACTACTTATCAAATACTAGTCGCATTTTGAATAAATTAAAAGAGAAGATATGAAGTTTTTCATTATAATCTGATGTCAAATATTTTATTGCATTACAAGCTCTTATTTGTCTTATACGGAAGAAATTAATAGGCAAAAAGTTAAGAAATGTGTTTAATTTGTATTTGTTTTTATTTTGTTAATATATTTTTACTATTTTTTTATAGGAAAAAAATATTAAAAAAGGAATACAAGGGGTACTCCAACCCTTACATCATAAGCAATGCAGTCCTATTTAAGGGCATAAAAATATCCTATTGGATTTATACACCAATCTGCAAAAGAAAGACCTAATTTTCTGCCTTCCCTATAGATAAACCACCCCCATAAGACAGTCTTGATTTGAGTAACAATACCAGAACAATCTGCAACATCCCCTTAGAAAACAACTTTATTTCATAGCAACCATAAACACTAAACTACTGCACACCAAACAAGATATCTAACTTTCCGAATCTGCTTGCCTCTTATAAACACACCGTGCTGCAAAAAATGGTTAACTCCATCTCTATGAAAAATACCATCAAAACCCAACCAAGTATATATTAAGGACCAAACTTTATAAGAGAACGAAACAAGAGAAGAACAAGTGACCAACAGATACACAATGAGAAAAACAGAATACACAACATTGTCCACGAGGATGCGAAATTATTCCCTTGCGATGCAACAACTCTCTTGTTGGCAAACCCTCCAAAATTAATATAAAAATATCACATTATTTTTATTTTATTTCTTATTTTTAAATTTTTATAAAGAAAATAATAAAAATAAATAATATTTTTATAATTATTAATAAAAACATATTAACTAAAATTAAAACATACTATATTTTGGTTATAAATTGCAACATGATTGTTACTCTGGAGACACGAGTCATTTAACAAGTAATAAATTAAATAGTAAATAGTAGTAGCTTCATATGAAGTTTCTGCAGAAACTGTATATATGAGAAAACTTGAATTCCCCAACTCTTCTCTTTTTGCTAAAGAGTAAGCTTTACAATGCTCTCTTAGTCACTATTCTTCCTGCAACAACTAACAGAAACATGATGATAATCATATATTTTATACATAAATAAACCCTTATTTTTAGTCATTTACACTCTTCATGTACTTAATTGATTGAGTTTGGTTATGTTTTGTAAGTTTGGACTCAAATTGGACTTAATTGATTTTTTTTCAGTATTATTTGGGTCTTACACTGTTTCTGTATTTCAGCCATATCTTGAGTTCTAGATATGCAATAATTATGTATCTTACCTTGTAGAAAAGATAAGAGAGAGCTCTACAACTTTCATGAGAGTTCCAGGTAAAATTCGGACATCTAGTGAAGCTAAATGGGCTTGGAAGTCAGAGTACGGGTTTTGTGATTGGAACCTAAACAGTGTGCAATAATCAAGCATAACTCGACCTGTAGGAACTTTCTTGTGCTGAAATTTAGAGAGTTGAAAGTTAAGACCCATATCTACAACTTTCATGAAGAACATAAGAGCTTATTCGGACAGCTTGGAGGTGATATTGGATCTGGAAGTCAAAACAGAGGTACTGAAATTGGGCCCGAACAGTCTGCAATAATTGAGTCATATCTTGGGCTGTAGGATGAATTTTTGGATGATTTTGGTGCCATTGGAAAGCTGAGACAAAATGCTACAACCTTCATGAAGACCACATTGCTTCATTCTAATGGCATCCATGAGATCAGTACTGAATGATTTCGGAGACAGAATCTCAATAATTTTTCACTCACCAACTCACCATTTGGCATTTTTCATTCATTCACCCACTCATCCACCTACTCTTAATCAGACCCCTTGTCATTTTGTATCCCTAATCCTCTATAAAAGGCACCATTGGCTGATCATTTGGTGCTCTTGGTGTTAGGTTTAGTTTTTAGAAGTTATGATCATGCTTGTTTATTGTTTTCCTTTGTTGTAATTTTCTCTTGCTCTAAATTGAAGCTATGTTCATCTTTCTCTTCTTCTCTCTTTCTTTCTTCTTATCTATGAGTAACTAAATCTTCATCTTGCTTGGGTGAAAGAGTGAAACTCTTGGTAATGAAATAAGGTTAGATTATTCTATTTCTTGTGCTTAAATGATATATTATCAAATGGACATTATATGTGTTGTATTTTGTTTCTAATCAATTTAGAAACCTTCTTTGTATAATGGAGATCTTGATTTATTGTAGACAATAGGATTGACATAGTGAATGCTTGAACTCATTTACAAATGTTGTTAGATAATTAAAGGAATCATAATATAATTACTTATATAATTAAACTTTGAATGTTATATTTTCTGATTGGAACCTCCATTGTGTGTGGATTTCAATTGAGTTATAAAGAGAAATAATTTTGCCTTTAATTTATTATCAAGAGTGGATCTCCTAACCCAAGCAAGTTCTTAAATTCATTTGTGAGCATCTTTTATTACTTTTGGTGTTGTGACAAATCTTTTTCTTACCTCAATTAATTTTTCTTCATCAATTCCTTGTGGATCGACCTCGAACTTCCGAGAAATTTATTACTTGAGATAACCTGTACTTGGGTTTGCATCCTTTAAATCCCGCAATCAAGTTTTTGGCGCCGTTGCTGGGGACTTGATTAGAAGTTTTAATTTATTGAGGTTCTTTTTCTTTAATAAAATCTATTCTCTCTTCT
This sequence comes from Ormosia emarginata, assembly GCA_029884605.1. Lineage (NCBI taxonomy): Eukaryota > Viridiplantae > Streptophyta > Magnoliopsida > Fabales > Fabaceae > Ormosia > Ormosia emarginata. The sequence continues at coordinate 1,556,365 of JAQQTP010000058.1, read as the reverse complement.
CCCTCACCGGAGTAAAAGATCGACTTGTCGATCCTTTGGTTTCTTTACTAACTCTCTAACTTTGTAACTATCTAACTTACTAACCTACTAACTTGCTAATATACTAACTTTCTAACTTTTAATTTATGTCATTTATTTTCTGTTTACTAACTTATATTTTCTACACTCTAACTTTTTAATTTACGTCTTTTATTTTCTGCACTCTAACTTTTTAATTTCTATTATTTATTATTGCTTTCTAACATAATGAAATAATCTTTCTTCTTCTCTTCTCTTTCGCCAACTCTGTGGGGCTTTGTCTCTCTCCAGTTTTCATATTTTAAATTTATTTTCTACAATTTACTTTCTGTAATTTACTTTCTGCTCTTTATTTTCTGCATTTTACTTTCTGTACTTTCTAACTTACTAATTATTAACTCTCTAATTATTTAACTTTTTAATTTATCAGTTATGTAACTTTTTACTTGTTAATATTTATTGGGTGGTTGGTTTATACCACATCCTTGTTAATATTTAATGGCTGGTGTAAACTACCGACTTGTATATTATTTTTTCTATTTTAAGTTATTTATTTATGCTAAATTAGTATCGTGATTTAAATTTTAGTCGTTTAGTTAAAATTAATCTTGATATTTTATATATTAATTTATTTGAATCACAATTACACACAATTAACACAATGACTGAAAATGAAAGTGTACATGATGAACATGAAAATCAACTATTGTGAACCATGCGTGAATATTTGCAACCACCTCGAAATTCTAGTCTATCATGTTTTATCTTTCCATTCAACGCCAACAATTTTAGATTTAAGCCAGGTATGATTTCTTTACTTCCTAATTTTCATGGTTTAGAATCTGAAAGTCCATATTTACATTTGAAAGAATTTGAGAAAGTATGTATTGCTTTCAATGACCAAAATTGCACTGAAGAGATTGTTAAGCTTAAATTGTTTCCTTTTTCTTTAAAAGATAAAGCAAAATCTTAGCTTAACACTTTGAAACCAAGATCAATTGGCACATGGTAAGAAATGCAAGGTGAGTTCTTGAAGAAATTTTTTCCAACACATAAAACCAATGCTATGAAAAGACAAATCTAAAATTTTTCTCAAAATTCAAATGAAGCATATTTTCAATGTTGGGAACGGTTTAAAGATTTGTTAAATTCTTGCCCACATCATAGTTTTGAAAAATAGCGCACTATAAGCTTCTTTTATGAAGGTTTAACACTTGAAACTAAATAATTTGTAGAAACAATGTGCAATAGTGAGTTTCTTGATAAAGAACCTAATGAAGCTTTAGACTATTTAAACCAGTTGGCTGAAAATTCTCAATCTTGGTATGGTACTAACCCTTCTAAAAATTCAATTAGATCTAACCTTGCAAGTGCTAATAAAGGAAAATATCACCTTAGTCAAGAGGAAGATCTAAATGCTAGGTTTGCTAGTTTGATTAGAAAGGTGGAAGCCATGGAATTAAGAAAAGCAAAAGAAATCAAATATGTGCAAAATGAAGAAATTTGTGGCATTTGTGATGACTTAGGATACTCAACACATGAATGTCCTAATATTCCAGTTTTTAAAGAAGTTGTACATAAGCAAGTAAATGCAATGAATAATTTTAAAAAGTCATTTACTTCTTCTTTTTCAGATACATACAATCCAGGATAGAGAAATCACTCAAACTTCAGCTGGAAGAATAATAATCAGTCACAATTTGTGCAACCACCACCTCCTCAGGTGCAACAGGACTCTCAAAATTCTCAAGGATATGCACCTTATGTCCCACCGTATAGGAAAAACAGTGAAGAAACACTGCATGCATTCATGGAAAAGTAAGAGGCCATTAATAAACAAAACAATCAAACCATGAATGACATTAAAGACACTCTTGCTAAACTTTCTTCTGCACTCACCATTCACGAGAAAGGAAAATTTCCTTCTCAACCTCAACCAAATTCCAAGGGTCAATACAGTCTAAATGAGGGGAGTTCAGAAAACCAACAAATGGACCAAGTCAAGTCAATGATAACTCTTAGGAGTGGAAAGGTTGTTGAAAAACAAATTCCCGAACCTTGTGAGAAAGAAGATGAACCAAATGCCCAAGAAAATGAAGAAGTTGAGCAAAAGGAGACTAAACTCTCGCCTTCACCCCCATTTCCTCAAGCATTGAATAATCCAAAGAAATTAGACCACCACACTGAAATTTTTGAAATTTTGAAATAAGTAAAGATCAATATTCCTCTGTTAGATTCTATCAAACAAATTTCTTCTTATGCCAAATATTTGAAGGACTTGTGCACTGTTAAAAGGAAACTAAATGTGAAAAAGAAAGTATTTTTGGCTGAACAGGTAAGCTCCATTCTTCATAATAATAATGTGTTGAAATATAAAGACCCTGGTTGTCCTATAGTTTCATGCATTATTGGAGAACATAAAATTGAAAAAGCTTTACTTGATCTTGGTGCTAGTGTCCATTTGCTTCCATATTCAGTTTATCAACAACTCAACTTAGGTGAGTTAAAACCAACTTCTGTAACTCTTCTACTTGCCAATAGATTAATTAAAATTCCAAGAAGAATAATAGAAGATGTGTTGGTTCAAGTTGATAAATTTATATATCCTGTGGATTTTATTGTCTTAGATACTGAACCTATGGTTAATAATTACAAGTCAATTCCTGTAATTTTAGGTTGTCCATTTTTAACAACATCTAATGCTTTGATAAAATGTAGAAATGAAGTGGTGAAAATAACATTTGGAAACATGACACTGAAGCTTAATATTTTTAACATGTGCAAGCAATCACAAGAAGTCCTTGATGAAAGGGAGGAAGTTGAAGGAATTGAAACCATTATAGATGATCATCTTCAAACAAGGAGTTCTTCTGACCCATTAGAAATTTGTTTAGTCAATTCATTTGAGTCAGGCATGCAACTAGAAGATGATATCTCTGAAATATGCTCTTTGCTTGATTATACACAGGTAAAGGAGTACAAGGGATGAAAGCCAAGAGTTGAAGAGCTAAAACCCATAAATGATAATGTTCATGAAGAAGTACCCACACCGGAAGTAAAGTCATTACTTGTTGGGTTGAAGTACACATTTTTGGGAGAAGAGCAAAACTTTCCAATGGTAATTTCCTCATCTCTTACTGAAGAACAAGAAGGTATATTAACAGAAGTACTTAAAAGGTATAAAAGTGCAATTGGATGGACACTAAAGGACATAAAAGGCATTAATCCATTAATTTGTACACATATAATACATTTAGAGGATAATGCTAAAACTTCTCAACAACCTCAAAGAAGATTAAATCTACAAATGAAAGAGGTAGTTAGAGCTGAAGTCCTTAAATTGCTTGATGTTGGAATTATCTATCTTATCTTTGATAGTCAATGGGTAAGCCCTACACAAGTTGTGCCTAAGAAATCTGGAATAACAATGATTGAAAATTATAAAGGTGAATTAATACATACGCAAGTCTCTTCTAGTTGGTGTATGTGTATTGATTTTAGAAAATTAAATGATGCTACTAGGCAAGATCATTTTCCCTTGTCATTTCTTGATCAAATTCTGGAAAGGATAGCAGGACATCCATACTACTATTTTCTTGATGGTTTTTCTGGTTATAATCAAATACCAATTGCATTAGAAGATCAAGAAAAGACCATTTTTACATGTTCCTTTGTTACTTTTGCATATAGAAGAATGTCTTTTGGCTTTTGTAATGCTCCAGTAACATTTCAAAGATGCATGTTAAACATTTTTAGTGACATGATTGAGCATTATTAAGAGGTTTTCATGAATGATCTGACAGTTTTTAGAAATTCTTTTGAAAATTGTCTTGATAATTTGGAAAAAATTCTTAAAAGATGCGAAGAAAAAAGATTTGTGTTAAATTAGGAAAAATGTCATTACATGGTTACCTCAAGAATAATGTTAGGTCATATGATATCTTCTAAAGGAATTAAAGTTGATAAGGCCAAAGTTGAATTAATTGCTCATTTGCCTTCCCCGAAAACAGTCAGAGAAGTTTGTTTCTTTTTAGGACATATAGGATTTTACAGAAGATTCATAAAGGACTTTAGTGTCATATCTAGACCATTATGTAGTCTTCTGTTGAAAGATGCACCATTTGATTGGACTCAAGAATGTCAAAAATCTTTTGAAAAATTAATTGGTCTTCTGACATCTACCCCTATCATGCAATCTCCTGACTGGTGTTTGCCTTTTGAGTTAATGTGTGATGCTAGTGATTATGTTGTGGGCACTGTTTTAGGCCAAAGAAAGGAAGGTAAGCATCATGTGATTTGTTACGCAAGTAGAACTTTAAATAATGTACAAATGAATTACACCACTACTGAAAAAAAAATTACTTGCTGTAATTTTTGCACTGGACAAATTTTGATCTTACTTAATTGATTCTTTTATTGTGATTTTCACCGATCATGCTACTGTTAGATATTTGATGTCTAAGCAAGATGCCAAACCAAGATTGATACGATGGATCTTGTTGCTTTAAGAATACAACATCACAATAAAAGATAAGAAAGGAGCCAAAAATGTTATCGCTGATCATTTGTCCAAACTTACAATAAGCTCACCTTTTGATAGCACACCCACCAATGATTCTTTTCTTGATGAATTTTTATTTTCTGTCAATTTCATGCCTTGGTTTGCTAACATAGTCAACTTTTTTGTAACATGAAAGATGTTGTTTCAATGGACGCACCAAGATACAAAATTTTTTTGACAAAGATGAAAAAATTTTATTGGGATGACTCATATTTGTTCAAATATTGTCCTGACCAAATCTTTCGGAGATGTGTGCCCGACAGTGAGGTAGGTAGTGTCATTAAATTTTGTCACTTAGAAGCATGTGGAGGTCACTTTTCTTCAAAGAAAATAGCTGCGAAAATCTTGTAGTGCAAATTTTATTGGCTCACTTTATTTAAGGACTGTTATACTTTTTGTAAAAGTTGTGAAAATTGTTAAAAAAATGGGCTTAATTTCAAAAAGAAACATGATGCCTCTACACCCATCCTTGTCATTAAAATTTTTTATTGTTGGGGAATTGATTTCATGGGTCTATTTCCATCCTTATTTGGATTTGTGTATATTTTGGTTGCAGTTGATTATGTCTCAAAATAGATTGAGGCGATTCCATGCTGACACAATGATCATAAAATTGTTCTTAAATTTTTAAAAGAAAATATCTTGTGTGGATTTGGAATCCCTCGAGCTATCATCAGTGATGGGGGGAACACATTTTTGCAATAAATCATTTGAATCTTTAATGAAAAAATATGGTATTACACACAAAATTTCCACCCCTTATCACCCTCAGACAAGTGGACAAGTTGAATTGACAAATAGGGAGATTAAACAAATTTTGGAAAAAAACGGTTAACCCAAATCGTAAAGATTGGTCTTTAAGACTAAATGATGCACTTTGGGCTTACCGTACTGCTTTCAAAACATCTTTAGGCATGTCACCCTATCGGTTAGTCTATGGAAAACTTTGTCACTTGCCTGTAGAATTGGAACATAAAGCATTTTGGGTCATTAAATCTTTCAATGTAAATCTTGATGATGCTTACAAGATACACAAATTACAATTAAATGAACTTGAGGAATTGAGAAATGATGCATATGAGAACTCAAATATTTATAAAGTCAGAACAAAAGCTTTTCATGACAAGACAATTTTGAGAAAATCTTTTGAAATTAGTCAAAAAGTTCTGCTTTATAATTCTCGCCTGTACCTATTCCCTGGAAAATTGAGATCTAGGTGGAGTGGTCCTTTTGTTATCAAACATGTGTATCCTTATGGGGCCGTAGATATTAAAAATCTTAGGAATGGTAATGTGTTTAAAGTCAATGGACAAAGGCTCAAACTATTTCTGGAAAACTAAGTTGACGAGGTAGAATTCATCTTTTTTTTGTATCCTTGTTATGAATAGAATTCGCTCTAATTTTGTTGCCTTGTTTTTGTAGTTCTTTGTGTTGCCGGTTAAGTGGCAGATAACGGTACTCTGTGACTCTCAAGTCGGTTTATTTTTCAGTTTTCCAAAATAACTGAATCTTTTTTCTCCTTTAAATGGATGTCATTCTTTCAAACCTGAGAAAACATTTTCCTTTTCTCCCTCAAAATGCTCTGAAAAAAATTTACAAAGTTAGATGTGAAAGATTGAGACTGTTAATGCACAATAGTATACCAGAAGATGTACGCTAGATAATTAAAACAAAAGTCTGACTAGTAGGTGAGTCTTCAATTTCATTTGACCCATACATGTCAGGTCTTGGAATAAGTTCGTATTGTAAAAGGAGAAGAGCAAAAAAGTTACAAGTCTATCACAAATGTGGACGATGGAATTGTAACAAGCGATGTCGTTCTTTGGGGATGGTTTCCATAAACAGAGAAGATAAAATTTTCTTGTTTAAGAATAGACTGAGTAAGGAGTCATTAGATGATATCTTATTGACTCTTGAGATGCATTCTTGTGGATTGGTGCATCGTGAACTTCTTAATTTGTGGAATCTCTTTAAAGATGAAGAAAAACACTACAGTCTGGGGAATCTAACTCTAAAAGACCTTGTTTGCTAATTTATAAGAAAATTGGATGGGAAGCTTATCCTCGACTCATAGAAGACGTTTAAGTCGTTACTGGACGTTAAACCAGAGGCAGATATGGGTCATATCCACAACAATATGTACATATTATCTTCTTCTTCTTCATGTTTTCTAAAAAAAAAAAAAAAAAAAATCAAAATAAAAAGATGTTTGAACAAGGGCGATCCGGAAGGAGTACCATGGCTTTAATTAGTTGTGGAGCCCTAGCCTTTGGCTGACCCATCATTGACTCGGGTGGACCTTTGCACGCTGGTCCTTAAAAAAGTTCGTGTACCATGCTCTGTAGAGAGCCGCACTCCATAACCCAATGTTTACCATCTAGACACTGTGGAGTTGATGGACATGCAGAAGCGTCCCACTCTGATTATTAGTGAGAAGTAACGCGCAGCTGCCAAAGCGTATGAGGCATCTGAGCTTGATCCTCTTTTTTATTAGAAGGGGCTCTCAACGCCCTGGGATAGGACGTTCTGGATCTTGGACATTACGGGTTTTAGATTTTTAGCATCTTTGTTGATGTTACGAGTCCAAGTGTGAGCTCTCTAGATTCCAGACCTAGGATGGAAACCCACGATGGTTTCTTCTTTCTTTTTTCTTCGAATAAACGGACGTGAGTATCTAATGCACTGGTGACACACAGTATAAAGATATGCCACTACTGTACTTATGACGCGCAGTATAAAGATACGCCATGAAAACTATACATAAAGGTATGTTATCATTTGCTATTATATTTCTTTTATTTTTGTATGATTTTGCTGTATTTTAGTTTTGGACAGATAATCCTTTGAGCAGGGTCCTTTAGGGGTTTCTAGACTTCTTTACCCTGATGGTTTTCTTGAAGTAAAAAAAAAAAAAAAAAAAAAAAAAAAAAAAAAAAACAAAAAAAAAAAAAAAAAAAAAAAACAAAAACAAAAAAAATAAAAAAATTAAAAACAAAAGATTCTATGTTTCTTAATTTCAAACTTTTCTATCAACAACCAACCTACCTTTATAGGTGCTATTATTATCCTTTCCATTCTTTTTCCTATTCAAACACTCTATTTTCTCTATTTTCTTCTAACTCAAAATCATTCAAGGGGAAGCTGAGTATAGAAATGGAAGATGTTTATTAAATCAACTTAAAAATATCTGTGTATTTTTTGGGTCTAAGTATGGGCAGGGTTTAGAGTTTGTAAATGCAGTTACCACTCTTGGTCGATCACTTGCTGCAAGAAATATTCATTTTGTATATGGGGGAGGTTACCGTGGGTTAATGGGAGTTGTATCACTTGCTGCATATATAAGAGGCAGTCAGGTTTTAGGTATCATTCCTAGACATTTAACTCAACAGAAAATCACTAGAAAGACAATTAGGAAGGAATTTAAGGTATCATCAATGCATGAACGAATGAAAATAATGTTTGAAAACTCTAATGCATTCATTGCCTTACCAGGTGATTTTGGTACCTTCAAAGAAGTTTTTCAAATTGTCTCTTGGGCCCAACTGAACATCCACCATAAACTCATAGGTTTGTTGAATGTAAATAATTTCTTTAATATTTTGTTACTTTTTCTTGACCATGCTGTGGAACAGAAATTTATCACATTTTCGGCAAGACAACTTCTTATCTCTGCTTCCACTATTGATGAGTTGATTGATAAATTAGAAGCTTTTGTTCATAAACATGACCCAGCAATACCTTAGATAGATTGATCAGCAGGAAGTAGTGAGGGAAGCAGAATGAAAAGAAAACTAGATCGGACACTTCGTTTATAACTTTTCTTTACCTTTGATTTTATTTATCGTACTTTATTTTTGTTTAAATTTGTGTCAAATTTCTCCAAAATATCTTCTATCCTTTACTCATCTATATTTTAACATTAGGAACAATATTGTGATCTAGTTGGGGGGAAGGATAGTTGACCAAAGAAATATTTTTTTTTGGAAGTATGATATGATTGTTATGGACTTACTAAACCAATGAATGATGACAAAGTAAGGAGTAATTTTACTTCTGAGACGCATCTAAATTGGGAAGTATGTTTAGTGATATGACTATCAGAAACCTATTCGTAGTAAAACCAATTAAGGATGGCATAGTAAGGAGTAAATTTTGCCTTGGAGGTAATTTTACTCTTGAGACGCATATTTATGCCTCAATCTCTTCTTTCTTGTGTAATTTTCACTCATAGAATTGTTACTCTAGAACTTGCTTTGATTCTTTTTGAGACTATATTTTCACATGCATACATAAATATGATTGAGGCATTTTGAAATAGCTACTTTTACCAAATAGCCATCCTTGTATATTTTCCTTTGTGTAACCCCTTTGAGCTTATTTGGCCATTCCTTGTTTTTAGCTCATTACGTGCCTGCAAAAAAAACATGTTTTTATCCAACCTTAGGGAATAAGAGAGCATTGGCCTTGTTCTTGAATAAGTGTGGGGGTATGTGGGTAAAATGATAAATAAAAAAAAAGAACTGATCACCGTTGCAATCAAAGAATTATCAGAGTCTAGAATAAAGGTGAATGCTTGGAAACAACAGGAAGAAAATGAGAAAGTTCAGGCCTAATAATTCACCAATTTGGGATTGATCTTCAACAAAACATTAGTCAAATATTAGTGATTGTCCTTTATGATGAATGTTCTCAAATATTTTCTCCACTCTAACTGTACCATAATGCTCTTTTATTTCTCTTTAGTATTTATCTTCTCATATCCATATTATTCCCTCTCTTTTACCATGATCCCATTACAACCTTGAATAAAGTCTTCTTGATTTTTGTATGCATGTGTTTTGAATAGCGGAGAAGTAGAAGATAAGCACGCTTATGGTAGTGCAATTGTTTATGAGTTGAATAGAGAGAAATACTTATCTTTTAAACACTTGAGAGATTGAGAGTGAATCTGTGAAGATCTATCATTCTTAATTCAGTCTTTTGAACTAAAGTTTCCTTACTTGTAGGTTTGAGATGTGAAGAAATGTTACCTCATTAATGCTTTGATCCCTTGAATTTCTAATTGTTCTTCTTGCTTCATCGGGTTTTTTAGAGTTTTTAGCTTTTGAGTCTATGTTCTTTTTTTTTTTCTAGCTTTGGTCTTATGTGTTTTGCCCAGGAGTGCAAAAAGTTAAGTGTGGGAGAATTTGATAATCACATATTTTATACATTAATAAACCCTTATTTTTAGTTATTTATACTCTTCATGTACTTAATTGATTGAGCTTGATTATGTTTTGTAAGTTTGGACTCAAATTGGACTTAATTGATTTTTTTTCAGCATTATTTGGGTCTTACACTGTTTCTGTATTTCACCCATATCTTGAGTTCTAGATGTGTAATAATTATGTATCTTACTTTGTAGAAAAGAAGCTCTACAACTGCCATGAGAGCTCCAGGTAAAATTCAGACATCTAGTGAAGCTAAATGAGCTTGGAAGTCAGAGTATGGGTTTTGTGACTGGAACCTGAACAGTGTGCAGTAATCAGAGCATAACTCGGGCTGTAGGAACTTTCTTGGGCTGAAATTTGGAGAGTTGAAAGTTAAGACCCATATCTACAACTTTCATGAAGAACATAAGAGCTCATTCGGATAGCTTGGATGTGATATTGGGTCTGGAAGTCAAAACAGAGGTGCTGAAACTGGGCCCAAATAGTCTGCAGTAATTGGGTCATATCTTGGGTTGTAGGATGAATTTTTGGATTATTTTGGTGCCATTGGAAAGCTGAGACAAAATGCTACAACTTTCATGAAGACCACGTTGCTTCATTCTGATGGCATCCATGAGATCAATACTGAATGATTTCGGAGACAAAGAATCTCAATAATTTTCCACTCACCAACTCACCATTTGACATTTTTCACTCATTCACCCACTCATCTACCTACTCTTAATCAAACCCCTTATCATTTTGTATCCCTAATCCTCTATAAAAGGCACCATTGGCTGATCATTTGGTGCTCTTGGTGTTAGGTTTAGTTTTTAGAAGTTATGATTATGTTTGTTTATTGTTTTCCTTTGTTGTAATTTTCTCTTGCTCTAAATTGAAGTTATGTTCATCTTTCTCTTCTTCTCTCTTTCTTTCTTCTTATCTATGAGTAACTAAATCTTCATCTTGCTTGGGTGAAAGAGTGAAGCTTTTGGTAATGAAATAAGGTTAGATTATTCTATTTCTAGTGCTTAAATGATATATTATCAAATAGACATTATATGTGTTGTATTTTGTTTCCAATCAATTTAGAAACCTTCTTTGTATAATGAAGATCTTGATTTATTGTAGACAATAGGATTGACACAGTGAATGCTTGAACTCATTTACAAATGTTGGTAGATAATTAAAGGAATCATAATATGATTATATATATAATTGAACTTTGAATGTTATATTTTTCGATTGGAACCTCCATTGTGTGTGGATTTCAATTGAGTTATAAAGAAAAATAATCTTACTTTTAATTTATTACCAAGAGTGGATCTCCTAACCCAAGCAAATTCTTAAATTCATTTGTGAACATCTTTTATTACTTTTGGTGTTATGACAAATCATTTTCTTACCTCAATTAATTTTTCTTCATCAATTCCCTGTGGATCGACGTCGGACTCCCGAGAAATTTATTACTTGAAATAACCTGTACTTGAGTTTGCATCTTTTAAATCCCACAATCACATGATTAATCTTTATCTTATTTCTTTAAAGTTAAAGCAAGCTGCGGCCTGAAACTCGTTGTAAAGGCATGCCTTACAAATGCTCATTTTGAATGCTTCTCATCAAATTCCATAACCTATGAAATCTAGGCACATCTTACTCTTTTGAGCGCAACATTTCTTAAGTTTAAAATTTCATATCAGAATTTCAAATTAAAGAAAAAAAATGAATATTCATGCATCTAATCAAACATTTAAGACTGCAATATTTCTTTACATCAAAAATTGAATTTTGAAAATTGATTAGCTAACCACAGGGTTTACAAGAGCTAATATTATCATTGCGAACCTTCCTTGCATTGGTTGCAAAGATTAATTATAATGAGAACTTCATGGCCAAAAAAAATAATCATAATGGAACTTCTTCTTTCGGTTGTGGCTGGCTTTCTGAAATCGTGGTACGATGAGGAAAGGGAAAAAATGTACCCTTAGAACTGAGAACAGTGTAACGTGAATGGGTAATTAAGCCTAAGCTTCTTGGCTTGGAATTATTTGGAAGTTTTCAGACTAAGTGGTGTGATTAACAACGAAATAGTTTGTAACTAAAATGGTCAAAATATCTCAAATCCCTTAAAATAGTGGAGAGATTCACATTACAAAAATGATTAAAAATAACATTCATGCAATTGACCAAAAGTATATAAATCAAATATGATTAGTACACGTTTAGTTGTATACTCAAAAAGGTCATACCGCTAAACACTCGAACGCCTCGGGACTTTTATCGTTTAATTCAATGAAAGTTGTTGAGATATTTGTATATTTTAAGTTAACAAGTATTAAAAAAATAAATTAACAATGCAGTAGAGGCTGAAGCATATAGAGTATAGACGGTCGAGTCCATCATAGAACTTCCTTACTCATAAGGACACTTCAGCTTTTATATATATTCTAATAAATTGTTTGAATATTAAGAAGGCAAATGAAAAAAAAAGAGTATAATTTTCCTTTGTTTAATTAGAAGTTGTAACTTGTAATAGGAATTAATAGGCAAAAATCATAAATTCAGCTCTCAATATTGCTTTTAACAAAATATTTGATATTGAACTGCTAGTCAAAACTAATTTTTAGATAAACTACGTATATTTTGAAACTAGTCAAATTTATATAATTTACCTAATTGATTATGGTTGGAAACTTCTATCATGTTAAATGGGAGAATTTTGCTAGTCCTACTATATTAATTGCTGAAAAAGAAAAGAATAGGATTGCAATTAATTTTTATTTTTCATATACGTAAATTTTGAAGCGTAATTGAGTTGAATATTAAAAATCAAGAAATAGTTACAAATTTATAAGAAAAGAAAAAATATTGTACTTTTTTACTACTAAAATAGGACTTCATATGAAAAATATTTTTTTACTATTAAATATCACATTTTGTATAAATATCATATGTCATGTGAGTGTGAATAAATACTAAAATATATCATATTTTAAAATAAAATAAATATGTTATATATTAATATGAATAAAATATAAATTATATATTAAATTCTAAGTGTACAAATAACATATTGTAAATTTTTTCCGTATACAGAGGCGCGGGCAAGCTTTGTTCAGAATTTCTTGGTACATCACAGGAATCACTTCTTCAATTAAAGCAAATAAAGAGCCGAATGAATACAAAACCTGTCATATATAGGTTATGCAAAACAAAATTGATATTTGTACCATGAAAAGCTTTTCTGGCTGTATTTGTCTTTACAGAACTTACAGTACTACCGTATATTATGAACATATGCAGCTAGTTCAGAATAGCATATGCCATTACAAATATATAGTACCAAAGTTGAGAGTGAGAGAGACAGTGACAGACATGCAGCTATGTTATCAGAAAAAATAAGAGTATAGAACCAATATAATTAATGTATTTCATTACATTCATTGTGCATACATATGTTTTCATCTACCTGAATATAGTTTAAACCAAAATAAATATAATAAGAAAAGGGAAGTGTGCCTTGTACATGATGGTTGCTAAGATTAGAGTGTTGATAAAGTTTGTTGAAAAATGGAAAGCCAAAAAGAGCAGTTTTTAATATACACCACATTTGATATATGATAATTGGAATACAGTTCACTGAGATTTAGGGGAATGCATATCTATCTGTTGCAGTACAGCATGTTAGCACTCACTTACTAATAGTTATATTCGTATTTATGAGAAAAATTATTAAATAAAAAAGTGTGAATTAATGACTTCTTTACATGAATTACATTTGTGATACGAGTGATAAGTTTTTATATGCTGTCTTGTTTAGCCTTATTGTTTGGAAGTTTTTAACGTTGCTTATGATGCTTGATAAGGTTCTTGTTGAGACTGATTTAAATAAACAAACAAAAGATTGGTTGAAAATTAAGAATTGAAAAGGCACAGTTACGTTTTGGTTGTATAAATTCATGTGTGGCTATTGGTTAAAGAAGAATTGTAAGCGGCCTGGTGATTTGTGAAGGTTCTGCAAATCAAGAGAATATGAAAATAAGAAGCAGACATAGATGTGACGAGATTTTTTTGCGGCAAAATTGAAGCTGGATATTGTTTGTGGCCTTTGGCGCCGCCTACGGAAGGAGTTGCATTGCACAGTCCCATTGTACTTAACCCTAAAATTTAGATTAATTAGATGTTACAATATTGGAATATATTGTTGGTTGCAGTCCACATAACTTGTCACAAAATTTCTGATAGATGAATAAATAAAAAATAAAAAATTACTAATATGTAGAGTGAATACACTGAAAAAGTGATAATGAGATTTGTGTGCATGTTTACAGCATAAATTAAATGCCATAAACTAGAGTTAAGGAATTGAAAGATTAATCCCTAAAAATCAGTGTACGTAATTATTGAAGAAATACATTTAAAAAAATATTTTATCCTCTTATCTAATCTTTTTACTAATTTTTTAATATTAAATAAAAAAATATTGAATATTTTTTATATTCTTAAGATATTAAATGTATTTATTTTTTTATTTAATATTTTTTTATTTAATATTAAAAATATCATTATGATAAATTTGTAAGAAGATATAATATTATTCATACATTAATAATTCTTGCCTTTGTTATCAGATGTGACAATATTATTTGAAAGATTTTTTTATTTCTCATTGTATTATTATCTAATAAGTGAGAGATAAATTTCTTAACGTATAATTAAGTGCTTAAATAAAAATTTCTCTCAATAGTATTATTTTTATATACATAAATTTTAACATTTAATATATGACTATATATTTAAGGGACTTGAATTCTTTCCACTCATACCAACACGCGTTGATTATTGAGAGATTTTAATTAAGTGCAATTAGAATTAGGATTTGTGATAGGAATTGTTATGAGGTTATCTGGAGATGTTGATTGATGTATTATGCAAATTTGAAAGCGAATTGATTTTTATATCCGCAGACACATGCATATATTTGCTTTAACATATTATGGAATTCAGTTAAAATCTTAAAATTATATTAAGAGATAATATTTGGATAATATTTTTTGAATATCTAAAATATGACACTTGATTAAAACATTATGTTATATGTGAGTATAACTTATTATTTTCATATATCGTATAAATAATTTCTTATTTTGTACTGTATCCACATATAAAAAAAATATCATATATGTATTTCTTTAAAGTGTTTGAAAATACAAAATGAATCAACAAGCCAACACACAGGAAAAAAAAGGGGAAGCTTTTCATACACGTATTAGCTATATAACAAGAAAATGATATAACTGCATGCTTTCAATAACGAATTTATATATTGACTTATGTGTTTTTATAAACTAATATGCAATTGGAAAATTTGAAACTATATGCTAATTATCTATCTGTGGCCTTCTTTACCCCCTCTCCCCCCTCCCCACCCTCCGAATCCCCATAATTTATTTTTAAAATTTGCGCTAGTCTCTACACAAAGGATGTCTGATGTTTAGTTAATCTATCAAGTAAGAAGTAAATAAATGAAGATAACAGTAAAACTGCCTACTTAACAGGGAACTAAACGATTTAAACGGTAAAGTAGCTGTTAGTCTAAATTGAGTCTTTTGCCTCGGATCTTAAACTTATGTCCCTAATACTACTTCAATGTCATCCGAGACTTAGACTCCCTAGTGTTTCTGTTGTTTAGAGGCTTTTGAGAATTGTTTATCCCTAGTAACAGACAAACATTAATTAATGAAAGTTGCTTAGACCAATAAAAAAAAAAGGCTGAGACTTTCAATTTGAAGATCAAAGCATGCATGCACAGTATTTATTTCTTTTTTTTTAATTTACTTTCCCAATCTTTCCATTTTGTTATACCTGACTCATTTTTCAATCTGCTTTCTGTGTAACAAAAGAAGAAAAAGGTACAAAAAAAAAAATAGAAAGGAGTAAGATTGAACATAAAAGGCACAAAGAAAGCCTCGAGCAAAGAACAATGATCAGAAGGGGCCATGCACATGCATTAAATATAAGTTTTATTTATGAATGATTGCTTTGATTATTATCTTATTCAATAACAATATTTACAAATTTTTTTATTACATTAATTTTTTTATTACATTATTTTTTACATTATTATTTTTAAATTATAAAAACATATATTTCAAAACACTCTATTTTTATTTTTTAATAAAAAATGTAAACGTGTCACACAAATTTTACATAATCTCATCATAATTATTTATTATTTTTTAATTTTACATATTTTTTTCCCTTCTATCAGTGGTCCTTGTGAGGGTTCTGTAGTATTTAAGATAAAAAATTTTGTACAACTAACATTTTTCTATCAATATTAGTGTGTAAATAACAAAATTTTATTTTATTATTATATGATGAAGATTAATAATTGACATTGTTACAGATTTACATACTGGGGGGTTAAAAGAGTGGGGGGTAATAATAACAACAAAGCTTCTGAAAATGTTTCGCAGTATCTGTTTGTAGTTGGTCTGAAAAGGCAAAAGACAACCCTTTGGGTGAAACCCCAAAAACAGCAACCTCATCAGTGGTCCATCGTTACCCACACTGACAGTAGCAATCCATCAAAGTGTTACTTGTGAGTGCTAGTCCAAGCTCACTATCACTGAGCCTCAAACAAATTTCACTCTCTCTCTCTACTATCTCTGTCTTTCTCTCTTTCTCTGCGCAATATCTAAGGCGAGCTAATGCAAAGTTATGAACAGTAGAATCTGTGACTGCCCATGTCAGCATGTCTGTCTCTCATCTGCAGTCACTGATTACTCTTGACTACCTTCGTGACTCTCTCTCTCTCTCTCTCTCTCATTATCACAAGAAAAAGTAGCATGAAAAAGAAAACGTCCTTTAATTAGATATGACTGCCACTTCTAGCATTAAATGCAAGAACCTTAGCTTTCATTTCACTGTTTGTCTGCATCTTCTCTCACCTCTTTTTCTCTCACTTTCTCTCTCTCAGGGACATCAGACAAAGGTACAGTCTCCAAATTGATTAGTCCAAATCTTAGTTACAACGAAAATCTAACAAAGTTAACAAACACTTACTTTGTATTAATTATAAACGTAAAATTATTTACACGCCATTCTTTCAAATCGTTTTTACATCAATATCAGTGTAAAAAATAATTAGTGACAAATTGTATATTATGTTTGGTCATCACATAATATACATTAGTTACTAATTATTTATACGCTAATTACTTATGTAAAAGAGATCTCAAAAAATGGCGTGAGAATAGCGGAGTGTTAATTAAAAGTGAAAACCACTTCATTGTTGTTATCATCTTCATCTTCTTCTTCTTCTATTTCCTCATCATCTTCATCACCTAATAGTTCTTCTTCCCCAAACTGATCACAACTCTCCACGGTGTGTGGAGAGTGGCCATCACCGAAGGCACGGACATGGTCTTTTAGGGACCTCTTGTGCTTGAAATCTGAACCGCAGATGCAGAACCAAAGCTTCCCACAATTCTTCTCGTGTGTCCTCCAATCCCCTCTCACTGCAAATGGCTTCCCACACTTTCTACACTCAAATGGCTTCGCTCCATGCTTCCTTTTGTAGTGTGTCTGAAGGGTCCTGAAGTCCTTGAGTGGCCTTGACCTTGGGTGATCTATGTTATTCTTGCAACCCTCAGCACAGCAATAACAGGGAAGCCTCAGCATTGAAGAAGCTGGTTTTGCTCCTCTCAAAGATTCAGGTCCTTTCCTATACTGTGACCCATGTCCCCACATATGCATCTGTTATGTAACAATACATTAGAGAAATTTGTGTGTGACATTAATTAATAAACTCATCCATGAGAGAAATTCTTACATAAACTTATTACACCTAAGTTGGATGCAATAGACCATCCATAAAATTAAAATAATAAAGTGCAACAAAATGAAAATATATTTGTGCTAAGCAAAAGAGCATTCCAAGATGTGATTAATTAATGGTGTCAAATTTGACCTTTTTACTAGAGAGGGTAATGGTTACCTGTACTTGTATGTTTAAGTCTTCAATAATAGAGAAAGTAAGAAGTGTTTCTTTGAAATTGTTTACCTAAGTCTCTAATAAATGCTTATGAATTTATTATGTTGGACTAGTTATACTTCAGTTTTTCAGCTGTTGTTGACTAACCTGCATGTTGTTGAAACGGTTGAACATTTTGTTGCAGACTGTGCAAGAGAACTGGGTGGGTCCGATGAGGATTTGGGCAGGAGAAGGGATCCAGTATTGACCCTGAATGGGAGTGGAAGCCAAATGATCAGGTTTGGTAGTGGGGGTGGTGTTTGGTGCTGTTGAGGGAAGGCCAATATGTAGGGCAACTGTTACACCACTCTGGTCATCAGAGGTAGGGTTTTGCTGCTGGTGATGATGAAGAGTAGTAGCAGACTGGTTTGACGTGGAGACTTTAGTGTTGTGTTGGCCAGGAGGACCAAGAGAGAGGGAGATGGAGGCTTCATCATCAACAACCTCATCAGCTTCTAAGAAGGAACTACTTCCACGAGTGGAGGATATGTAGGAGAAAAAGTGAGTTTGCATGGTGAGATATGGTTGATGGGATGGTGTATATTATATGATGAGAGTAGTAGCTAGGAGAGAGTCGTAGAGTGAGGGAGCGAGAGAGGGTTTTGGGTGTGTTGGTGTGTGAGATGGTAAGTGGGGACGAGAAAGGCAATAAATAAACAAATCTTGTGGATGTTTTGGCTTTTGGTATTTGATATTTTTCAATAGGATAAAAAATGCTTCCTTGTTTAATATTATAGTGTAATTTTTAGTTAGTTACACTCTATCGTATATGCTTAAATCGATTATGAATAGGAAATTTAATGGTAACTACAATGATTTTAAAATGTGGATCACATCATTAGCTACGACCGCAATATTGTGATTGCGACTACCATCACAATCATATTTGATCTTAATTGTTATGTAAAAAAAATTACAAAAAAATTCTATAACGTAAACGATATTGTGGCCCTCATCAAACCGCATTGTATAAATTTTAAAAAAAATTATACTACAACAATTGTAATTCGCATGAAACAGTCACAATGTCTGTAATTACAACGACCACGACCGTAACCACTATTTAAAACTATGGTATTTATCATATTTTTAAGTATGATACTTATTAATTAAGTGTTATATTCATGGTTGATTATTTTTAATAAAATTCTAAATATTTTTATAAAATTAGAATTTAATGAATAATTGATAACTTATCTAGATATTATAGATCATTTATCAAAGTACCATTAAAATTTTGCTAACATGTCTAAATACATTTTTAAGATATAGTTTCTAATATGCACACAACCTTATATCTGTTGACTTTTGATTTGAATGGATGTGATAAACTGCAATTACCTAAGAATTTCTCAATATCATATCTTGCTTTTGTTTGTGTTTAGTGTGCCATATATTCTTATAGAACAGAGAGTGTGGGAGAAAGAGGGTGGTGGCATGTATAGGGAGGCATGTGTGTATGTGTGTGCGCGCACGTGGAGTGAAGAAAAATTGATGATATGGTGTGGTTTTGGAGTGTTTGGATATGGAGGAGACATAGCACCGGCAAAGGAGGAAAGGGTGAGAGAGGTAATGAGGCAAGGAGGATGCAATGCATAGAATAGCGCACCAATACGACACTATAGCAGTAGCAGTGCCACTCCCTCTTCACTTCTCCTCTTCCTCTCTCTCTCTCTCACATACACAGACACACCATTCTAGCTCTTTGCACCAAACCAAATGCTCGGCTTCTGAGCTCCTTAATCTTCATCTTGGCTTTCTGTTTTCTCTTTTGTCCGCATTTACTCTCTCACTCTCTCTCTCTCTCCTCCTCTATGAAGAATTGCACACACATACACACTCAAAAGTGAGAGTGAGTGGACGATGGCACAGTCTCTTTCCATTTCAGAGAGACACAGAAAAAATTACGCAAAACTTAAAGTAAGATGAGTGAATGATATATATGAACACAGGAAGTAGACATGGAGAACTGTAGAAGGGGAGGCGTGTGTCTCTCTCTCCCACTTTGTTATTACCAAAAGGAATAGTGATAGTGATGTTGACGGTGATGGTGATGGTGATGGTGATGGTGATAGTGATAGTGATGCTAATGCAACGGAAGTGATAGTTGTACTGTGTAATTAGGATGTAAACCAATAGCCTTGTGTGTGTATGAGTCTTATTCAATAACCATTGGCTGTATGAAAAAAGTGATATAAATAACTGGTGTGGTGTGTATAAAAAGGGTGCAAATAAAAAAAGAAGTGCAAATAACATATTCTATAGATAATGTTAGGGGAGAAAATTAAACATATACTACACTTAAATGAATCTAAAGAGAGTCAAATCTTGCTTAAACATTTTCCAAAAAAAAATAAAAGCCAAAACAAAAAGAAGAGTATGAGTTGGATGATTCCATATTAGATACGAACAGCCTTTTAATCTAGGAAATATTAGATAGATCATTTTTAAGAGACAAAAGGATTATGTGCAAAATTGTTAATAACATGTATGTAAAAAAAAAAACTACTGATATCATTTCACATGTGTTTAAAGAAATTTAATAATAAAATGTGGATTTTTTATTTAAGTTTTACATGTATAACTTTAATATTTTATGTTGTTGGAAAATACACTGTTTTGATAATCTTTTTCTGCCGAATAGTTCACGTGTTTGCACATCTAGATAATTAACTTTTCTTTCATATTTTGCTAAGTATACATAACCCTACTTTGGATATAAGCTATTGTAATCTTTGAAACCGCTCAGAATCTTTTGCAAAAGTAACAACACGGGATAGAAATGGAGAAATTCTCAATGTTGGGGAAAAAGTCAGAGAAATATGGGATGATTCTTTGTCTTGCCTACTCAGTTCATTAATGCAAGCACACTACGTGAACAGTTTAGCACTTTTCACCTTGGACAAAAAAGAAAGGGGACAACATTAATGGGCCGAAGCAAAGGGTTGGTGTGGGCCATGTATTTGATTGGACATACCCCAAAACTTGAAATTCTTTTGACTGTCACACCCATCCCATCAATAAGCATCTTTCTCTAAGCTCCCATTCAGATAGTCCACCAAAAGAGCTAGTAAAAGGTCAGGTAGAACTTCCTCTTTGAGTAGTTGATCTAACCTAGCTCCATTATTATGCCTACCTGCTTTCTAGGGCTCTAGGCCATTTTATCAATGGCTTATATTCAGTTTCCACTCTCCTACACTTTCTAGTTGCTTAATAAGAAGAAACTCGATAATATAATTTACCAATACAGACAGAGCGCTAAACACATGACTATCGAAACATGGTTATAAATTGATTCCCGTGAATTTTGGATATATCACTTATCACTTGTAGGTTTCTATTTTTGCATGTAGCTGATTTGATGTTACTCTGAAATTTCTACTCACCACTGTTTCAGTTGTTTAATGTCAATTAGAAACAGCTATTCAGTCAAACTCATCCCTATCAAATTTACTTGAGGTCACTTAACCATGCCAAACTGTTAGAAATAAAGAGATGTAGTTTACTATCTTCATATAAAAAAAAAAGTTTATGATTCTTCAACATAACATTAGAAAGTACTATTATCATAATCTATTCATTATTGCTATAATTAAATTTGATTAAAAATGACATTTTGCGTAATTAGAATTAGTTATGGATCTTTTACTAATTGTTAATGTAATTTTGAGTTGAGTGTGGTCGTTAAGTAAAATCATTCTCATAGTGACAATTTTTTTATTTGAACACTTGATATTACAAGTAAAGTTTGATTAAGGTCATAATCTGGTTAATAAAATAATTTAATTTATAACATCATGGGATTAGTCTAACGGTGAACGAGTATGTGACGTGTGAATAGGCGTATCGTTACAAGTTTGATTCTTAGTTATATTAATTTCTTGAGGACATGACGTAAAAAATATTCTTATTAATCTCCTATTCTCATTGTGGATGACTTGTCTTTGACCGAACTGGGAATATAGATTAATCGAAATATGTGCAAGTTGATTTAGACATCATCTAACTTCAATAAAAAAAATTATATAATGAACATCACTGTAACATTAAAATCTCTCTAGTTTAACCGTATTGATTGCATGTTCAATTAACTTGTTACACGTCTATATTATTGAAATATACTCGGAATTGAAAATAATTGATGGAAACGATAATGAAAATAAATAAGCTAGTCTACTAATTAATTAATTAACTAGTGATTATATTTGATATCACTAACTAAAAAATTACGCAATAGTGAGTTTGTCATGAATATAAATTCGTAATCTGGTGTTTGTCAATTGTCTTTTTTTTTTTTGTGCCTACGCCTCACACAAGTCTAAAGGGAGATTCCACCACTGGAGTAGGGCTGAGAAATGTCCCACAAGGAGTCTCATGGGAGGGAAGAGGAGAAAGGAGTGAGAGTGTATTGATAGGAATTAAACTACCGCCACACTCTTTACAACAATACAATACTAACTACTAAGTCAAAGTCTCATCCGCAGTATATACAGCTAATTACTCTTGTGACTAAGTATTTGTATTTGTATTTAATAGATATATATATATATATATATATATATAAGAAATTAATTATGACCTAAAATATTATCGTATCTACATACAAATAAAATAGAAAATAGTCCGGCTATATATTTCCAATATAATCAAGCATATATTGACTTAGTCTCGCAACTTTTAGCTTACACTGCTTCTTCATAGTAATGCCCATATCGTTTCAATTTTTAAATTGTAGATGCATGTTGCAATCGTTACTTATAGTTACTTTTTGTGTCAATGGGAGTTGAACTACAATTAGAACAAAATATGATCGTGGTAGCTACTGTTATAAAAATATTAGCTGTTGCAGACTGGCATTTAGAACTATATTAGTTCAATATATCTTATTAATTTCATCATAAACACAAGTATTATCACAATTATTTAAAAAAAGAAAAAGAAAAAGAAGAGATGAAATTTAGTCATGTGAACACATGTATCCTCCTTATCAATACACAGGTCAAATTGGCTCCTCACTGTACGACTTAAACATTAAAGTCTCAAACAAAAGTGTCCTGTACTCACATGAAAGACTGATTATTACAGGGCCTCTGAGCTATGCTAAACACAGTGACAGCATAACTGGCCTTAATGAACTTGTCCTTACATAACCTGCAGAGGAAATAACATTTTCCAAGAGAGATCAACCGTCAACGATTGAATGAGGAACATCCTCTGGAATCAAAATCAAGACTGTGAAAAAACACGTTCTTGTAAATTAACTTGCTTCTTCTTGTTCATTAATGAAGAGGTTTAGGAATTATGATTCACCTCGGTCAAAAGAAGAAAAAGAGCAACACACTGCACAAGTTGCATGTAATTAAAAAGATGATATTTCTTTTCAAACCCCACGTGAGAAAAAGCTCAAAACCATTTGCTAGGAACTAGTTAACAGGAATTTTGCTTTGCTTCTTGTTAGGTTAGTGTTGGAAAGCATGATAGATATAAGAGAAATGAGAGAAATCAAAAATTGAAATTTTATTAAATAGGAAAGAGCGTGTATAACAAGTCAATAATATAATATGACTTATATAGACTAATAGAATGAAATTAACTAGTAATCATCTTGCTGACTCAATATATTCATCTAACTTCTAACTAACATTAACCACACTCTAAGCATGATAATAATTAGGAAGAAAAGCAACAAGTTTCCCACGTAAGATAGACAAATGAGATGAGCCCCACTAAAAACCCATGTCAGCTAACAATGCCTTAAAGGCTAGAAGTTAAAGCTACTCCAGAATTTGAAAGAGTTGAAGGAAAGGAAGAGAGAGTGCATATAGAGGAGCTTTGGATTCTAACACATTGATGATTGAATGACATGGGCCAAACAAGTACAGAAAGGAAACTGTAGCTCATGCATGAGTTTGCTTTGTAGATTTGGTATAAGTGGGACTTGAATGAGGGAAAGACAAAGATAAGTTTGCCAATTTGTTGTTCTTGTACGAGAAAGGAAACTAGGACAAAGCCAACAGTGGTATCTGAGACTTTAGTAGCCGCCCATCATTGATATGTCACAGCCTCTCACTTCACAGTTGTTCACAGGTGCCCCCCACTGCAGCCATTGTTCAATGCTCTTACATCTTCTCTCTCACAACATTCTAGTCAAAGATTTGATATTTGACTCCAATTTAGACTAATATGACTATGACTGTATCTCAGTATCTGGTCCTCGAATTTTGTTATTTTTTGTTCTTCTTGTAATTTTTTTTTCACACTTATCTTATATCTACATTGCCTACATGTATTGACAGGTAAGTATGGGTCGTTACATCTCTATAGGTGCCCCGATATAGAGCAAAATAAACAAGGATTACCGTGTTGAATGTCCAGTGGACGAGACACACTGCATGACTTGAAGAATTAAAAGTTAATTTGACTAGAGAAGCTTTGGAGAATTAGGATACAATGATTAGAAGAAGGATAAATATGTTATCCCTGCCAAAAAGTAAAATGGGTTGGAGAGAAAAGTTGATTGTTTGATTCAAGTTGATTACAAGTTCTGGTTCTCACAAACAGATCAAACAAGGAATGGAATGAGTATAATGGAAAGAAATTATTACATGCTTCTTTATGAAAAAGTGGTGGAGGTGAAAAGAAAAAGGAATTGCATGATTGTGATCATAATGTTAGTTTACGTGAAGGAGAATAAAAAAAAAAAAGTTTTCAGTGAAGGAGATATATACATATGCTCGCACCAAAACAATTTAGTATCTGAGGGAATAATCCAAGCCATCACGCTGGGAGTAAAAAAAAAAAAATCCCCTTTATAAAGGGAATTTAAATGGAGAAAATTCTTATGTCTTCTTAGAAGAAGAGGATAATCTAGCACCATTTAAATGATGTTGAAACTTGTATAGTTGATAGGATTCTCAGAAAATGGATAGCATGATGGTGATGATTTATTTTGAAAGGTTTTTTAAGGAAGAGGAAAGAATCTCTCGTTTAAATGGACTTCTTGTTGGGAGAGAAAAAAAAAATTGGAAATGTTCATCGTACCGCATTTTCATATACACCACTTTTTACACTTATTTCACAATCATTCTATTGCTGATTTCCTTTTCTTCTTTTTTTTTTCACTTTCCTCTCAAATTAATTTCCCCCTCTTCCCTTTGTTACCTTCTTCACTTCTTGTCCCTATCTTCTCTCAAGCCACCCGCAAAATTGAACTGGAGACCACATCCTCTGTCGCTTCTCCGCTGTGCATACTAGTTGTCATCTTTTTCTTCGTCACTCTGGCACCACATTCGTCGACCACATACTCCCTCTTGTTGACAAAGCTGAGTTGCCTGATCCACATCTAAAAATGGTGAGAAACTCATAAACCCCCCAAATTTATTTCTCCCTCCTGAATAGATCTCACTCCTGTTTCCTCCATTCCCCCAAAACAGATAGCAACCCTTGTTTTCTCTGGAACGAGGTGCAACCGAACCTCCTATTGACAACCCACGCCACCTCCCATCAACAGTGGCCACTAACAGCTCCGAGATTCGGCTTCACAATGGCATGGCTACAACTGTTATCCCCCATAGGTACCTCATTTGAGGATTTTGTCATTATTGTATTCAAATTGCTCAACTAAATTTATGCTCAATTGTTGTCCCCCATAGGTTCTGCAGAATACTTAGTTTTTTATTTAACAGTGTAGATGTTTTTATGCATATAAATTAGCCACACAAGTCCAAATCCCTTGCTACTTGTTTCATTAAAAATCTAAGAGACAAAACTTTATGTGGTTAAAGTTTTAGAATTTTTGCATGTTTCAGTCAATGCTAGTTTCTATTTGAAACTGAGACAAATGTTCTAGAAAACTAAATTTTGACAACATATGGTGTTTGAGGCATAACTTGAGCAATAATGATCAAAATGGATTGCTACTTGTTTTATTTGAAAGCTAACATATGAGGGTTTAAGTGGTAACAAATTCAAGACCTAGTTTTTTTTCAAGGGCTCCCAATTGTTGCTCAAAATCAAGCCACATTCTACAGCACTTATTGTTATGACTAATGAAAGATCTTAAAGCATGGGCTTGGTTGAAGGATCAAATGGCCCTAATAAATAAAGAAATTTTGAAAACAAATAACTAGATATATTAAGAGTATGTTTATCAATTTTCATTAACTTTGGAAGAGTCTAATTGAATTAATTTTACATTGAACCTTTGGAATTCAAAGTAATTGTAATGCAAGTTTATCTGTGTCTTCTATTTTACCACTTAGTCTCACCTTTTCACTCTTTACTCTTTACTTCATTTCTTTTGTACATATAAGTCTTACAACCCATATTCAAACCAATTTTTTACACCATTTTTTATATGTGGTTAATGAGGTATAAATTTATAGTTAATCACATGTATTAGATGGTTAACGACTTAACCATTAACCACAAATCTACCCATTAACCAACATATATACATGATTAACCATAAAGTTTTACATCATAAACCAAGAGTAAAAAATGGTATAAAAAATTGGTGTGAGATGATAGTTATAAGCCTAACACTTTCACTCCTTCTTTTAACTATAATTTTAACTATACATAATATAATTTCATTTAGACAACCATATCTAATTACACTTGTACAAATTATGAAAGAACATGCCTTACAATTGCTTTGGAAATTTTGTTGACAATTAATCTATAAAATGCTTTCTACTTGCTAAATTTTTGGATGGTAACATGAGTTTTGCATGTGCAAGTTAATGAAGTTTGAAATAGTTGCTTCCATGGAGGATAAAAATATTGTCAATGATGGTGGAGTGTTAGATATGATGTTGTTGGCAGTGCTAAATCCCTTGAAGAAGCAAATGAAATTGAGTTAGTTATGAGTGACAACTTGAACGAGCAATCTAAACTTGGGGTGTTAGATGATGTTGTTGGTGATGCTGAATCCCTTGAAGAAGCAAATGAAGTTGAGTTAATTATGAGTGATAGCTTGAATGAGCAATCTGAACTTTGTGAGCCTACAGCAAGCATGCCATTTCCTTCAATGGTTGTCGTTAAGTCATTCTATCAGGAATATGCTAATACAAAGGGATTCAGTTTCATTACCAGAAATTCAAGAAAATGATGTAATGGCGAGTTAAAATGCTTCATTCTAGCATGTTCATGAGAAAGGAATTGTGTGTCAATAGTACCAAATGAATTGAAGACATATCCAACAATAAAGAATAATTGTCAAGCGAAGATAACAGTTTCATTAAAAAAATGGACTTTGGTACATAAAGAAAACTGTAGTTGACCACTCTCATGATCTTAGCCTTGTAAAGGCAAGGATGTTCTATGGAAACAAAAACATCAGCATGCACATGACGAGAGGAATACAAATCAATAATGAAGTAGACGTGAAGTTGAACAAGACTTTTCGTTCTCTTGTTCATGATGTAGGAGGGTATGATAATTTACCATTTGTTGAACGAGACATGAGAAACTATGTTGGGAAGGAAAGACATGCAATTGGGAAGAAGGGTGATGGTAAGGCTCTAAGGAGTTATTTTTCACGGATGCAACAACAGAATAGTAATTTCTTCTATTGTATAGATTTGGATGATGACTTTTGTATGAAAAACGTATTTTGGGCTTATGCAAGAAGTAGAGCTGCATATGAATCATTTGGAGATGTTCTGAGGTTTGACACAACCTATTTGACAAATAGGTATGACATGCCATCACTACAAGAAAACAGTGATTTTGCAACGGATTTTTTGAGGCGGATTTTGTGACGAAATAAAATCCGTTTTAATTTGCGACGGATCTTGCGGCGGATTAAATTGTGACGGATTTTTGCAGCGGATTTTTCGCCACTAAAATTCTCCGGTGACTTTTCTAGCGTAAATTTTTTTTTTGGATAAAAAAAATTTGTGGAGGATAAATCTGCCGCAAATTCTGCCACAATTTTAAAAAAAAATTACGGTAGAAAAATCAGCCGCAAAATAGATCTGTATAATAAAAATTATAAAAAATATTAAAACAATCCGCCACAAATCTAAATTTAAATTTGCGGCTGAAAAATTCGTTGCAAAATTTGATAAGTATAATAAAAAATTCTAAATAAAATATTAAAATAATTTGCGGGGGATTTTTCCGGCCCAAATTATGCCGCAATTCAAAAAATACATTTGTAGCAGATTTTTCCACCGCAAAAAATCCGCCACAAAATTAAATCTACTTCATCTTCTTCCTTCTGCCATTTTTATTTTTCAGATGGTATTCTTTCTCTATCTATCTCTCCTCTCTCCCTTCCCCTTTCTCACTTTCCCTTTCAAGATAAAAGCTTCCATGAGTAACCTTCGTCATCTTCAAGACCTTGAGGTAGGGGGAAAACCTTGTTCTTGACTCACTTTCCTATTCTTTTCATCTTGTTCTTGAGTTGTGACTTGATGTGGGAATTGGAGTTTTGAGTTGTTTTTGCTTGTTTTGACTTGAATCTTGTTAGAAAACTTGAGAATAACATGATTTAGTTTACTAGAGGCATGAGAATAGTTTTTCATTACTTGTATACCTTGATTTTCTATTTGAAATGAGAATTTGGAGTTTTAGGTTTTGAATAACCAAGGATGAGATTTATAGTGTTTTGATCTATTTTTAGCGAAATCTTTTGGTGTTTTATGTTCCCTTCATGTTTGTAAACTTGTTTGGGACTTAAACTCACCTAGAAACTGGATTGGAGTGGCTAAAATCTAAGATTTTGGCCAATGGAACCGTAACTACGGTTCTACAAAACTTCTGTCCTAGGAACACGACCCATGTCCGAATACATGGGGGGGAGAGGGGGGGCGTGTCCCTCTCTGCCAGTGCAAATCTAGTGAAAACGTGCAGACAGAGAAGGACACGACCCCCATGTAAAATTACAAGGCCCGTGTAGAAAGATATAATGAGAATTAGCTTTTGTGCTCTTCATGAAAGTTGTAGCTCTTTCTCTTAGCTTTCCAAGGACACTTAATTCACCTCATTTCGACATAAGTAACTCAAGTTATGCTCATTTTACTGAACAAAGGTCAAGGGTTAAAATTGAGAAAAATGCCAAAATGTTGTTTTGAGAAAAACTAGCTTTCCCAAGTGTGGGGACTTTTCTTGTATGCATTTATAAGTGTGATGAGACCTTAGTAAGAGTGTTTAATAGTGTATTCGTGATGCATGTAAATCAATTGTTATCCTAATAGATAAGTTTAAAGATTAATTGATGAACATATATGATTGAAAATATTTGGAATTGTGGCAATTGTTGGGAATCTATTGAATGTAATAAATGAAATAAAATGGTACTCCTTTTTAAAGAAGGCTATGGCTAGTTCAGGTACAAATGAGATTTCTAGCTTAACTTATATTTAAAAATCATATCAAGGTGACTCTTATTAGAAAGGTATTATAAATGTTTCTTATTTTTATTTATAAATGGTTTATGTCAGAAATGAAAAGACAAATTGTTTTGACTTATGCCACTTTTCTATTTAATAATTAAGTAACTTGTTTATAAAAGTTATTATGAGATTATTTGATTATGAGATTATGAGATTATGTTGTATAAATCTATTCTTGAGAATTTCAAATTCTCACCCCAACTTCTTATTTTCATGGTAAATCCAATATATGATCAAAGCAAGAGCGAAAGAAGGCATTGAAGACTTTGTATAAATCCAGTTTGTGTTTTTGTTAAAGCTAGCATCACGTTGCATTTTGTGACACCTTGAGGAGGAGATCTCCAACTGGTGTGGTGTGGCAGTCTCTAACAGGTTTGATCTACTCTTTAATTAGCCCTTTCTTCTTTTTGATTGATGTTAATTAACCTGCATTACTTTTGCTTAGTCTTTTGTTAAAAGTTAGGTTTGGTATAATCTATGCATAGGAATTGGACTTTAATTGGAGAACAATTTTGCATTTTTGGCTTTCTAAATTGACCACATTAGTGGAGAATACTGGTTATTTGGATTGAAATATTTATACATGTATAATTTTAAAATATATTACTTATGTAACATATGTTGTGCATTTTGCATTTTTGTATTTTGATTTAAGTGTAAAATTATCATTGCAAAAAATAGTAGTTTCATAAAATCGTAGATGGATGTATAATATGACTTATTCGGGTCGTAGAGGACTTAAACAAGAATTTGTATGTGGAGTTGAAGAGTTTGTGAATTATGCATGTCGATCTTCCCATTACTTAAGTGAAGGAACAATTAGGTGTCCCTGTTTGATATGTTATAGTGGGAAATTGTTGAAACCTAAGATTGTGAAAATTCACTTGTATAAAAAAGGATTCAAACCTAGGTATTGGTATTGGACAGATCATGGAGAGGAAGAGCCTGAGCCAATTAGTGTAGATATAAACTCTGGTGTGAATACTGCTAATAGTTCTATATTAGAGGACGAAGACATGGTTGATAGATATCAAAATATGGTTTGTGATGCGGCTGGAACAGACTTTGGAGATTTTAGGAGTCATTTTAAACAGAGTGTTGAGGATGCTCCACATCCAGAGGCCGAAGAGTTTTATGATCTATTAAATGCTTCAAGTCAGCCATTATGGTCTGGCTGCGAAACTCATTCTGAGTTATCCTTGGCAGTTCGAATGTTAAGCCTCAAATCTGATTATAATGTAACGCATGCATGCTTTGATTCATTTATAGATATATTAAGAGAGGTTGCTCCATCAGGATCACGAATTCCTCTAAATTATTATAGAACAAAAAAATTAGTTGCTAAACTCGGGCTTGCTTCAAGAAAAATAGATTGTTGTGTAAATGGTTATATGTTATACTATGATAATGCCAGACAATGTAGGTTTTGTGGTGCTAAAAGATACGAACTTCGTAAAACCAGTAATAGGAATAACAACGAAGTTCCGGTGAAAAGAATGCATTATTTACCTCTTATTCCTAGGCTCAAGAGATTGTATTCCTCTATAAGCTCATCTGTACACACGAGATGGCATGCTGAAAACAATAAGAATGAGGGAGACATGTCGCACCTATCCGATGGTGAAGCATGGAAGTATTTTAATAGGACATATCCTAAATTTGCATCTAATCCTAGAAATGTTAGGCTTGGTTTGTGTGCCAATGGATTCACTCCCTACAATCAATCTGCTTCTCCTTATTCTTGTGGGCCTGTGATAGCCACTCCATATAATTTACCTCAAGAAATGTGTATGACTGCCCCATACATGTTCCTAACATGCATTATTCCTGGTCCTCATAATCCCAAGAGCAAAATTGATGTTTATTTACAACCATTAATCGATGAACTGAAAATTTTATGGGCGGGTGTTTTAACTTATGACGTGTCAAGCAAATAAAATTTTATGATGAAGGCTGCATTGATGTGGACAATAAATGACTTTCCTGCTTATGGAATATTGCCTAGATGGATGACTGCTGGTAAATTAGCATGTCCATATTGCATGGATCAGACAAAGGCATTCACTTTGAAGCATGGGGGAAAAATACGTGATTTGACTGTCATCGTCAATTCTTGCCCGTTGATCACAATAGAAAACTATTGTGACTAAGTTGCCTCCACCAAGATTATCTAGACATGAATTAAGTGAGATTGTTAGTGCCTTTAGTAAAATTACTGAAATTCAGTCGTGTAAACACCATGGGTATGATGTTTATCATAATTGGACTAAGCAGAGCATATTTTGGGAGTTACCATATTGGAAGGACAATGTAATTAGGCATAATTTAGATGTCATGCATATTGAGAAAAATGTCTTCGATAACATATTCAACACTGTTATGGATGTTAAGGGCAAAACAAAGGATAATATGAAGGCAAGAATGGACTTAAAAGAATATTGTCAACGACCAGAATTGGAGCTTATTGATTTGCCCAATGGTAAGATCATGAAACCAAAGGCTAATTATATTTTTACAAAAGAGCAAAAGAAGATGGTTTGTGAATGGGTGCAGCATTTAAAAATGTCAGATGGCTATGCTTCGAACTTGGCCAGATGTGTGGACATGAATCAATTACGATTGTTTAGAATTAAGAGTCATGATTGTCACGTGTTTATGGAGAGTTTGCTTCCAGTTGCTTTTTCTTTGTTGCCAGATCAGATTTGGAAGCCATTGACTGAATTGAGTCAATTTTTTCGAGACTTGTGCTCAACGACTTTGGTAGAAAGAGACATGCTCCAAATGGAACAAAACATTCCGGTGATTTTGTGTAAATTAGAAAGGATATTTCCACCAGGTTTATTTGATTCCATGGAATATTTACCAATCCATTTACCTTATGAAGCAAGAGTGGGGGGGCCAGTTCAGTACAGATGGATGTATCCATTCGAGAGGTACTTAAACAAGATAAATAAAACAGTCAAGAACAAAGCTCGAGTTGAAGGTTCTATTTGTGAAGCTTATTTGATTCAAGAGATATCTTATTTCTATTCATTTTACTTTGAGTCTCATGTTAAGTCAATGAGAACTAGAGTTCGACAAAATGATGATGCAGATGAAAATATGTTGATGGAATCGACTTTGTCAATTTTTAATCAATCCGGCCGAGGTTATGGAACATCAAAAAAACAGTGGCTAAATGATGCTGAGATGAAATCTGCGACATTACACGTCTTGCTAAATTGTGATAAAGTTGAACCATACCTCAAGTAAGTAGTACTATTAATTTTGCCTTAAATTCTAACATATGTATTGCTCACTAACAACCAAATCATAAACTTTTAAATTTTCAGTGTTTTTCTACAATATTTCAACATTCCT
The DNA here is from genome assembly GCA_029884605.1 of Ormosia emarginata. Classification (NCBI taxonomy): domain Eukaryota; kingdom Viridiplantae; phylum Streptophyta; class Magnoliopsida; order Fabales; family Fabaceae; genus Ormosia; species Ormosia emarginata. Next base: position 1,523,797 of record JAQQTP010000058.1, on the reverse strand, counting down.
GAGGAACATTCAAATGAAAGAATTAATACAGATTTTATAGAGTGGTTCAGAAGTTATGTGAGTATTCAAATATTACTAAATTCGCTTTCTCAATCATTATATATTATTTAGATCATTAACATTAACTATATTTTTTCTAGGTTCACAATCCACAAAATATGGTGAATAATTCTTACTTGCATGATTTGGCATGGGGGCCTAGTAGATGTGTGACATCTTTGACAATGTAATTTGTCAATGAATATAAATTTCACACAGATGCTTGGTCAGATGGGAAGAAAACAATCAATAGTGGTGTGTGTGTTAAAGGCTCAACTAATGGTGAAGATGAAAATGATTATTATGGAATACTAAAAGATGTAGTTGAGTTAGAATATCCTGGGGAACCAAAAAAAAAAGTTGTTCTTTTTAAATGTGAATGGTTTGATCCTACAATTAATAGAGGTACAAGAGTTCACAAAGATTATAAGATTGTCGAGGTTCGACACACTAGACGATATGAGAGGTTTGATCCTTTTATCCTTGCTTCCTCTGCGAGACAAGTGTATTACGTTCCTTATCCTGGAAAGAAAAAGGATAAGGTCCAATGATGGGTGGTAATAAAGACCAAGGCAAGAGGTCGAGTTGAAATTGAAAGTGCCCAAGAATTTGCATTCCAAGATGATGATATGAATCCTGTGGATCGAATTGTTGATGTGGATCTCATTGATAACTTGCAAGACACTAATGAGGTTTTTGATTTAGTCCAAGATGTTGGTTCTAGTAGACAGGCTAAAAATGATGAAGAAGAAGAAAGTTTTAGTGATGATGATGATGAAACATCTTCCTCTAATAATGAATATGAAACAAATAGTGATGAAGACAATGTTTCCTCATAACTGTGAGTATAAAATTATATTAAGATGTTGTAGTTACTAGTTATACATTATTGTGTCGTGTTGAGAATTATATTTACATTATATTTTTATTAATTGTGTAGATGTCATCGTCACGAGGAGATAAGGGGAAAGGGAAGGAGAAAGAGAAGCAACAACTTCGACGTCTTTGAATCAATTTAGGGAGGCCACCTAGGGGGCAATCATCAGGTTCATCTCCACCCTCTGTTACAATATCACCCACCACAGGTTTGTATCAGCCACCATCTGCTGAGTACGTTATGATACCTACACCTGGACCTCAGTGTCCGTCACCAACTTCCCATACACCGCATGGTACAACATATGATTCAGGGTCACTTACTATAGGCCCATCACCGAGTACCCGTGAGTCGTCGGATACCCGTGATTCTAATGTGGAAGTAACAAATCAAAGCAATAAGACGTTTGTTGAGCCAGATGGTGATTTTGGGTATGTGGACAACTATTTGTTATTAATTTATAGTTAATGCACATTCAAATTTTTTGTTAAGAATTCTTACATTTCCTTTTTTAAGTTGTTTCGTAGATTTCTGCCATCTAAACCTGTTGTCGATGCCATAACAAAGATATACAATCTAGGTATAATCAACCTTAGACATCTTGGTTAGAAATACCCAAGGATACTAGAGAAATGTGGTTTCGAGAGTTTCAAGTATGTATCAATTTTTATTCCTCATAATTATGTTTGTATGTCTTGTAATAGTGCAATTTTTTTAAACTTTAATGTTATTTACATAAATTTTTTGAAGGGTTATGTTTGGTGAATGCCTCAACATCATAACCATATGCAGAAGGCATATAATAGTCGTAGTTCAAAGAGACTATTAGGTTTGTTGGGGCAGGCACACAACTTAAATGAAAAACTTTTTTGGATTGGAGAAGGCATATGGGAAGACTTATGCAGGCACTGGGCTACTAGCATGTATAAGGAGAAATGTCAACAAGCAAAGATGAATCGTGCTTCTGACACTGGTGGATGCTTGCACACTGGTGGTTGCATTTCTACAGGCACCCATGCGTAGAAATTGGTAACTATTATCACCAGTTGTTTAGTAATATGTTTTATTATTTTGTTATTAACTTTTTTTCTCATTATTACAGGCTAAGACTTTGGGTAGAGAACCCACAGTTGATAAGACATTCCGTCACGTACATTTGAGGAAAGAAGACCGTACTGTATGAGTTTCTACAAAAGCTAAGGATTTATATGTTAGTATTTCTTTAGAAATTATTGCCTTTAATATTACAATCATGTTATAACAATAACCATAAGAAGTTTTTTATTTATATCCTTAGGAGGAATTCAAAACAAAGGAATCTGAACAATCTTTTCAGTGCTCAAATGAAGAAGGGGCATCTGGTATACAAATGACCAGTCGAGAGCTTTGGATTAAAACTGTTGGCGATCCTAAGAAGGGTCGTGTTTATGGCCTTGGTTCTCAAGCATCTATTTATGATCATGGAGATTCATCTTCCTCAAGGCCTATGTCGAGTCAAGTTCCTGAGCAAGTTATTAATCAAGTTAAGTAATAGCTGTAATATTTTTTATTAATTGATTTTTGTATTTTGATAGATGTAGTCAATCATTTTATTTTTCATATTTTTGGTTAATTCATTATTCGTGAAATGAATTGATGAATTTATGTTTGCATATATTAATCAGGTTAAGGAGCAGTTGCAGCAGGAGATGTTGGATCGGGTTTAGCAAATTCAACAACAAATGGAGCAGCAAAGTCAACAACGTGAGGCAGAGTGGAAAATGCGATTTGAACAATACCAGCATCAACAGAACCAAATGATTAAGGAGCTGAAATCATATGTACAAACCGTTGGCACTCAACTAAGCCAACAACTACAACTAACAGAAGAAGATAATCAGAATAGTGAAGATAATCATGATGAAGATGACAATGATAATAAGGATTATTAAACTTTGTATTTGGACAAACTTTGTATGCGATTTGTTATATTTGTTTTATGCATTGGTTAAATGCATTGACAAGTTGAAATTGATGTCTGAGTGGATTTTGTTATATTGTAGATTTTGAATATTCAATTTATTTTTTTTTAATATTCAAAAAAATTTGCGGTGAATTTTGTGGCGGAAATATCAACCGCAAATTTGGGTAGATTTTTGCCACGTATTATCCGCCACAAAATCCTTCGCAAATTGAAAAATCTGCCGCAAAATTCACCTCAAATTAGAGACGAAAAAGTCCGCCGCAAATTAGTCCTTTTCTGGCAACTATTTCGACATGTCACCGGAGAGTTTTGCGGCAGAAAAATTCACCGCAAATTTGAGGTGAAAATTAAAATCTACTGCAAACTATATTGCGTCGACCATATTTGCGGCGGATTTATCCTTCGCAAATCTCATTTTTTCTTGTAGTGCATTTGCTCCATTTGTTGGTATCAATCATCATGGGCAATCAATTTTGCTAGGATGTGGTCTACTATCTAGTGAAGACACTGAGTCATTTGTATGACTATTCAAATCTTGACTTAATTGTATGTCAGGAAAGTCTCTAAAAGGTATTGTCACTGACCAATGCAAGACCATGTAAAATGCAATCCATATAATGTTTCCTTCTACTCTCCATTGATGGTGCTTATGGCATATCATGAAAAAAAATCCCAAAGAAGTTAAAAGGTTATGGTGAATATAAGAATATCAAGGATGCAGTGAAAAATGTAGTTTATGATTCCTTGACAAAGACTCGATTTGAAGGACAATGAGTTACTTTTATCCATCAATTTGGCCTACAAGACAATGAATGGTTGAGTGGGTTGTACAATGACCGGTATAAATAGGTCACAATCTTTTTGAAGAAAGATTTTTGGGCTGGAATATCAACCACTCAGAAGAGCGAAAGCATACACATTTTTTTTATGGGTATATAAACTCACCAACAACTCTGTAGCAATTTGTAAGATAGTATGGTAATGCTTTCCACGATAAGGCATAAAAGGAATATGAGGCAGATTGTCGATCATTTAACTACATTATTGCTTATGGGTCAAACTCTATAATTGAGAGGCAATTCCAATATGAGTACACCCATGCAAAGTTTAAGGAGGTTCAAGTTGAATTCAGGGGTAAAATGAATTGTTCTATTTGTAATAAGTGTGTAGATGATGGAATTTGTACCTAATTATAATGTGTTAGAGGAGATGGTAGTATTTGGAAGTTCCTAGAAAGAATACTTGAAGTGATATTTAATCGCCACAATCATGATGTTAGATGTCAATGATTGTTGTTTGAGTTTAAAGGTATTATGTTTAGACATTCCCTTGCTATTCTTGCGTAAGAAAGGGTGAAGGAAGTGCCTTCAAAGTATATTTTGCCAAGATAGAGCAAAAATATAAGAAATAAACATGTATACATCAAAAGCAATAATGATGTGAAATAGTTGCAGCCTCAAATGCAAAGGTTTGATAATTTATGCAAGGAGTTTTACGAGGTTGCCGAAGTTGCTGCAGAGTATGAGGATGCGAGTGATTTTTTTCTCCACACATTACGTGCATGCAAAGAGAAGTTGTAGTCCATGGCTACAACCAACCACAATAATCTCATATGTCATAAAGGTCAAGACAAAACAAGCAATGTGATTGCCACTGACAGCAGTCAAACCAAGGAGTCATCAAGTGACATTCATAGTCCATTGCGTGTAGCACGTAAAGGTCATCCTCGATCAAATAGGAAAGTATCAAAAGTTAACCAAATTATATGGAAAAAGAGAAAGACAATTGATAAAAAATAACACATATTCATAATTGATGTATATGCATTTGAATTTCTTTTATTTATGGGTGAAAAACCATGAATTGCTACTTCTTTTGGAAAGAGTGCATATATTATCACTTATGTTTTTAACTTATTTTTGTTGGTTTATGAAGGAATGCATTGAGGGAAGCATAAGTCAAATCAATAGAAACAAGTTACATGTATGCTCATTTATAGAAATTATGACTCTTGGAGAATGGGATAATGGTTGCATCGTGGTGTGTGTATACACAAAAATTAAATTTAATTTGTACCTATTGTTGGAGTGATTGTTATGTTTCAGGCTAGTATTGCTGGAGTCATTCTTATGTGTAAATTATGATAAGAATTTATATATTGACTTTGGTTATATTCTTGCCTAACAGTCAATAGTTGTTGACCTCAATACAAATGTTACTGTTTATAAAGATAATTGTTGGACTTCGTGGCTAACAAATAATCTAGCACTAAGTTTTATGTCATTACTTGAAGTTTTTCAACATGATGTCACTAGAATGCCAAAGGCATGTCAAACATATGCTAATTAAAGCCACATAAGTGATTGTAGTTAACTTATTTAATTTTTTTTTCAGGATGCTAGTAGTAAGATTTCATACATACATTTTGCCACGAGTAGTAATGCTAGACAATTTGAAGATACAAGGGCTAAGGGATAGTGACATTGTACTTAATTATTTTAATTAATTATAAATTTAACATTTTTATAGGGGTTAATATTATATTTAAAAGACTAAAACAATTAACTTTGATGTTACAAGTTGATGAGGCAACTGTCGATTTACTTTTGTATAAAGATTAGTGCTAGCACAAATCAATATTTTATGGCAAAGTGTGCTAACAAACTTGATGGTGGCAAAGTGTCAACTGTGATGACATAATAAAATGTTAGAGCTATTTATTATTTAGTTGAAAAAATATTTTGTTGTACCAGAAGCAACCTACCTAGGTAGATTGTCTATGTAGTTTAGTGAATGACTTAGTATTTGTTATGTATACATAATTATATAAGGTTGTGTAAACAACCTCAATTTTCGCACTAGTTTTTTCTTCACTACTTTTTACACTGGTTAGTGAAGCACAAATTTATGGTTAATATGTATATAAGTTAGTTAATGGATATCCTGTTAACTAATCAATACACATGATTCTCATTAACCAACTATTATACGTGATTAACCATGAATATGTACTTCATTAACCAGTATCAAAAGTGGTGTATAAAAAACTAGTGATATTATTTTTGTTATGTAAATGGTCAGGTAGAGTTATATTTTTGATACAAGGTTTATAAGGGTGACAATGAAGATTCTACAAGTTACGGATAAAACACAGTTATATCTTTTGGTACATGTTATGTGAATGTGTTTATTTAGTTATTTTTTTGTAATCTATAGTGGATTCTAAACAATTAGGTCATTGAAATTTTAACAAATTAGCTTTTACTTATGACAGAAAATTACTTTAGGCTCTTGATTTAACGATTTGTACTGATTTTTTCAATAAGTGCAAGGCTTAAGACAAACATATCATCCTTAGCTGGCATAAGTATATGGTCTGGCTTGGTCACAAGCCCATTACCCATACACAATTAACCACCTTTCTGGTCACCATTAACCAACATGAAGTTAGATTAAATAACTTACCATTTTGTATATAAAAATTTGGCATTTTATTTTTTAAACGAATATATAAAATATATATATTTCTCTAACTTTTACTTTAAACATGCCAATCTTACATGAAAACTTCCTTACATAACCTATTTATATTTTTTATTTAATGCTTTTTTGGTTGACCATGTAACTCGCCTACCCAATTTTCTTTAAAAAAGTATTTTATCTGAATTGACCTGCCAACCTTAAAACGAGATGGGATGACCTTCACCACCCATATTTCAAAACGGGTCAACCTACTGCCCCTTTTTTATTCTGACGTATCCCCACCCTCTAAGCCATTAAACTCATAGGCTATGTAACATTACCTTAATTTAAACTCTAATTAAAGTTCCTTTTTTTGTTTATTCATTGAAGTTCTTATTTTGGGTAAAGTAATAAGTGTCTATATAAATAAATAAATTTAGAATAATTATCATCTCACTAATTTTTTACATATTTTTTACACCTGATTAATGAAATACAAAATCATGGTTATTCATGTGTAATAGTTGGTTAATGGATAGATTCGTGGTTAATGGTTAACATGTTAACCACCTAATACATGTGATTAATCATAAATTTATACTTCATAAATCTGGTATACAAAATGGTGTAAAAATTAACTACATATTTACACATCATTAACCACAATGTAGTTCTCAATTCTATGCATGTCTTAGGCCATGGGAAATGACTTAAACTTAAAAAAAGCAAAATAAGGAATAGGGTGGGAAAAGGCTAGGCGCCCCATTGAGGGCCTGCGACCTAACTTATTTTCGACCTACATAAGCATGATAGATTTAGCATACAATAGATGCTTAAGTTTTTTGAAAGGCCTATGTAACTATATAAGTTAAGGCTTGATTTTTTGAAAAAACTTATTTAGCCTACCAGACTGACCTATTTATTTCATACATATATATATATATATATATATATATATATATATATATATACAATTTATATTAGCCATATAATTTAGTAATTATGTAGTAGTATAATATAATGATTTTATATAAAATATAATAACTTTGTTAAATATTATATATGTTTAAAAATTAAAAATGGGTTAGGCTAGGCTAGGTCGTAGTCCCTCGCAGGCAGCCTTAGGGAGTTCAATTTACAGCAATATTCAACCATTAGTTTATTTTTTATCAAAAATAATTATCATTTCACACAAATTTTTTACATCTAAGTAATAAGGTACAACAACCCCAATTTTCTCTCTACTTTTTACATTTATTAATGAAGTACAAATTCATGGTCAATCACATGTATTGGTTAGTTAACAGGAATCATATGTATTGATTGGTTAATATGATACCAATTAACCAGCTTATATACATGATTAATCACGAACTTATATTTCATTAACTACTGTAATAAGTGATATTGAAGAAAGTGGTGAAAAAATTAGGGTTGTTGTACCTCATTAATCAAATGCAAAAAATTAGTGTGAAATGATCATTTTTTTGATAAAAAATAAACTAATGGTTAGAGATTTTGAAAGTCACATAATTTTCTGAGGTGCTCACAACCTGTAAACTTAAAGATAATGGCAGAATATTGCATTACATTGATTTAACTGGTAACTCAAAAGTATACCCAAAAGAATGACACATGTTTAATATCAAAAAATTCAAAGAGCAAAAAAGCACGTTGCAACATATAAAACAATTCACATATCCTCAATGACACACAAGATATTGTTATGTTCATGAAAGACGTCACTTTCTTCACAATAGATAAGTTCTCAACAAAACCACATTGACATACTTCATACCATGTACAACCTTAATTACTTATGCAACCCCTCCCCCCTCCAAAAAAAGGCCACCTAGTGCACATTGCTGCACAACATGTTAGATATTAATATTTGCAAAAAAAAAAAAAATCACATCATAATCATATCCATTTACCATCAGTGAACCCATTACACAAGGTTGTTTTAATAAAGACCCTACTATTTAAAGATCATCCATGGAACTTGCTTTATGAACTGTTGGATGGAGTAAAAATTAAATATATGACTATATATCATCACTAGTTACTTGATAATCAAGTAAAAAGGAAAAGTAAAATATTTCAGAATAACCCCTCAATAGTAATGATATTATAATATTTTCACATCCCTCAAAACTATTTTTTCTCTTGCTCTCCTCTCCCCTTCTTCGTCTAGGGTTTTACTTTTTTCCTTTCTTCAACATGTAGCGACCACCGCTCATGGCAGTGAGGGGGTTTTGCTTTCTCCATCCTCGACGTCCACAACGCCAGTCTTCTACCACTTTATCTCTTGCAACACGATGGTCTTCCTGTTCCATGTGCAGCAGCACTGAAGCTTTTAACTGCCACGCATTGCCTTAAGTTAGCTTGTTCTTCATCGTGGCAAGCTCATTAGAGAATGGCAAACTTCAGGCTTCTCAGGAAGTGGCTGGGTGGTGAGATCTCGGGTTCTAAGGTTCGAGTTCGTGGTAGGTGATGACTGATAATGGTGAAGCTCGACTACAGGGCATCTAAGCATGGCTGTGTTCTAGTGGTTTGGCCATAGGGATGAAGAGATTGTGGCCATTTATGGGTGATTGGACTGCGATGGGGTCTAGTTTGGCTATTTTGGGTGACTGGGTTGTTGGCTGGTGATGGGTCATGGTTAGGCTGTTCTGGTTGGTTAGGTTTAGTTGGTAAGAGATTGTGACCATGAGATTTATTCCTTGGTTCTATTGGGGTTCCTACTGGATCATTGATTTTTTAGTTTGGTTATAGTTGATGAGTTGGTGGTTTTTCGGTTCACAATGGTTCTTGGCTATTCTATTTTTGTTGAGAATCTTCTCTATTTTGTTGTGTGTTATGATTGGGAAAATGGGATGGGTCATGTTTGTGATTCTTGGGATTTGGCGGTTTGCTTTGTGTTGATTTTGTGTTCTTAATTTCACAGGTTTTGTGTCACTGTCAAAATTCTTTGTTTTTATGTTTATTTTGTTTCTTATGTTTACTATGAGATGAAGAAGAAGAAGAAATACATAGTCCTTGATAACTGGTTGTGTCTCTGGAGCTGTAATAAGAGTTGTAACTGAATTGGTAACAGGTACTAGTGTATTGGCTGGATTTGTTTAGAAGGGTCAAGGAACATGTGTAATAGGAGGAACTATCACAGACATTGCAGCTGGATTGGTGGAAGGAACATTGCAATTGGTTGTTCCAGCAATATTGGTGGCTATCGGGGGTTAGAGGTTTGTGGGTGGTAACTCTTAGATCGATTTTTTGTTTGAAAGATCAAAATGAAAAAAACACACCTTAAGGGCTTGTGAAAATATCAATAGTGGAATGACTTTGAAAATAATAAAATAATTGAACCTTTACTATAAATTCGAAAACTTGTGATAATGGGTAAGGTCAAAAGGTTCATCTATGGACCTTTGACTACAAGGTCTAGGATAAAACGACCCATTACACGTGTGTTAGCCATGACAACCATCACCCAAGAGAGGAGTGAATTGAATGATTATAAGTTTTTAAAACAACATTAAGAAATTATGCATTTTGATATTTTCAATCAATACATGCAACGAAATAAGTCTTAGAAAGATACAATTATTATAGATTTCTCAAATACCACTTGAGCTATAGGATAAATTAAGCAAATAAGCTAGATATCAAATTTAACTCAAGCATATATAATTAAAGCACAAATGTAAAGGAGATAGAGTTGAGAGAAACAAACACAGTATTTATATTGGTTCAGCCATCAACCACTTGTGGTCTATATCCAGTTCTCAAGTAAACCACCTACAATTTTCAACTATCATTTTAAGTTGAATATGTGCTTGAAACCTTTACAAACTAGAGCACTCTTCATACCTTGAGATGTCTCACCCTTTGTGCTTGAGCCTCAACAAACAGGGATATCTCACCCTTACAATTTTTTTGAGGGATACTTCACCCTTTTTACATTGAATCAAGATATAGAAGAAAAAAAAACTATCACAAGAGTAAATAATACAAATTGAAGCATTCTGAAACTGTTTTAGGATATCTCAAATTTTGGCAAAAACAGAGCACAAGAGATTGAAAAGAATGACTCACGAATTAAAGGTTAAGAGATTTGTTTCAAGTTGTTGGTTCTATGTAAAAGATGACCAAAAAAATATGTATTTATAGAGTTGTTAGAAAAAGAGCCGTTGGGTATGATTTATTTAAGCATTAAATGCATAAAAAATAGTTGTTGTGTGTTTTTGGCTCGTGTTTATTCAAATAAGCAAAGTCTTATTCGAATAAATTCACTTATAGTATACCAAGAAATGTTTTCTGGAACTTGTTATTCGAATAACCCTTTAGTTATTCGAATATATGTATAGAAAAAATGTTCTGGAACATTTTTTGGGGTGGTTTATTTGAATAAATACATGCTTATTAGAAGAACAAATTGGTCACTGAACTAGAAAACAGAAGAAGAAACGAAAGAATGTAGTATGTAGTGTAAATATAATAATGAAAAATAAAACCAAGAATTTCATTAACTGAAGCAACATAAATTGGTCACTGAACAACTATAGCTTAGCTTTGTCTTTTTCCTCACTAAACTACTTATTGAATTTATTTTACAACTAAAGTTTTGACCTTCACACCATCCAGTCTTTGTTATGGGATTCAGTGCACAACAAAACAAATTAAGTCAGAGCATTGATTGCATTTGGTCTGATGCTACATCAACATATTTAATCAGAAACAAACAATAGTGAATTAGTGCTGAAAATATGTACTATCACCTAAGCTAAGCCCAAAGGAATGGGAAAATGCTTTTACACATCTTTAAAGATTAGGAACCTATAACTCAATAGCACTCAAGATCATGGTTTCTAAATTTAAAAATAGCACTGATATACTAAATAGTTACCTTAGGGGTTGACATTTTCAATATCATAAGTTCATAACAGTAACTTGACAATTAATATCAATGAAACATGATAATCTCAATATATATAATTGATATAGGAGCATTGTCTACAACTTAGCAGTACCTTAACAACTAAAAAAAGTTTTAAAACTCAACAGTAACTTGCTAAGCAAAAAACTTTGAACCACACAGTTAAAACTTAGCATGTCTATACAACTAAAAGGCTTGCTAGACAGCACACTGTCAAATTTTTTCATGTCTATACAGCCAAAAAACCAGCACCAACTACTTTTCTTTAGTGGTTATAACTTATTAGTGTGCAAGTTCTAGGATCCATGCTAATGATCATAAATCCACCTGTCATCAGTCCAAGCAAAAATTCCAACAACTTGCAACATCAAGCTCTAGCATAATTTAATGACAATAACATTAAATAATGATGGTGACGAATGAATTTCAGCATGTATTATTTCAATTAATCTAAAAAATACAGCCAACACAAAAGTCTATATAAAGGGCAGGGCGAGCTCAAGATACTAGCATTTCTAAATACTGGCAATATTAAGAGAAGGAGCAGATAGATAACAAGACCAATTTCTAAATATTGATAATAACCTGTAATAGTTACTACCAATAGAAAGTATGTACAAAGAGCTCCTGCTAATATCAATGCAAAAACAAGATAATTCCAATATTATAACAGTAACTTGACAACTAATATCAATGAAACAAGACCATAATCCTAATATATGTAGTAAAAACTTGCTGGTTATGCCTCGACTCTATCTGCTCGAAAATCCTTCAATGGCAGCAAGAGGAGTTTTCCTAATGTGAATCTTCTCCCAATGTGCGTTCTAAAATTTCAGAGTAGTGGCAGAGCAGTTCTGTGGTGTGGGGGACGACCACAACAGAAAGGATTTGGGGTGTTATTGGGATGTGGTGTGGGGTGAGAAAGTAAAAGAACTTGGGAGTTCAAGCAGAGTGATTGATAAGCACTGTAAGGGCTGGGTGAGAACGGTGACTTACTCAAATCTGAGAAAAATGGTGACTAGAGGCAAGGGTGGCGAGAATGGTGCTGCATGACTGGGTAAGAACAGTGAGGGCTCACGGTGACTTACTCAGATTTGAAAAAAATGATGGGCAGCGACAATGGTGGTGAGAACGGTGGTGGTGCACGGCTGGGTGAGCACGGTGAGGGCACAACAAGGTGAGCACAGTAAGGACACAGCTTGGTGAGAACGGTGACGATGCGGTAGGGTGAGAACAATGAGGGGGCAAGGGAGAAGGAGAGGTTCTAAATTTGGGAATAAGGACTTCAGAACCAAGTTCTATTTTGAAGAGATTAGAGATGGAAACAATCCGTCTCTATATTATAAAAAATTATTAATTAAATTATATAAATTAAAGTAATTAGATACGAAAAATTAAGGTAATTAGATATGAAAAATTTATAGATGGATAAATTTTATCTTTAAACTCTGTCTCTAAATATATTTAACTTTTTAATACATCATATTGACTGAATAGAAACGAAAAAATTTGAGGCGGGTAAATTCCGTCTCTAAACTCTGTCTTTAAATATATTTAACTTTAAATTAACCAAATAGAAATGAAATTAGAAATGGAAAATTCTAAGATGGATAATTTTCGTCTCTAATTTTTAAATTTTAATTTCCTTCTCTAATTCATCAATTCTGTCTTTATTTCTGTCTCTAATAGAGATAAAAAAAAATTGTCTTTAAATTTCGTCTCTAAATCAGAAATTTCTAGTAGTGTTCTCATCCGTTTAAAGAAAATGACTACTCATGAAAAAGATCTTTGAGTTTATTTTCAAATGAAACAAGTTTCAGAATAAAACTCAAAGTATTTTGAAAGTCATGATCAAAATAGTAACCAAATGTCAACTTTTTAAAACTCAAATTTGACTATTTTTTATAGTTTTGAACTACCACTATGACTAGATTTTCAAAAAATGTTTCTTGGGCATTTTAACATGTAAGAACCATTTGTAAAGATTTAAAAACATATTTGAAATATCTAGAAAACTTCTCACATAAAGACCGTAAGTCCTATAAACTATATCATTTAAGCTTCCTTTAGACTTGGTCTTTGACATGACTTTGTTGTTATCAAAACCTTCATGAAATAGGCATTCACATTCTCCTTAAGTTAAGCATAATTGAGATATTTTACTTTCTTGTTGCAATACTCACTCTTGGTACTTGGACTATCCTATAAAGTATTGTTCACTTAAACAAACATAGTTAGTCCAAATTCATAGTTCAATATCTTCATATGCATGATTCATAAATGTATAACTCAAGTTAGTCTAACATGTACATAAGACTTTCATAGATACATCCAAATAATACATTTATCAATTACTAATAGATATGCTTTATATAGGATGCAACAAAGAACACCTTGCACAATTTTATTTAAATAGAGTCAAATCCAATATTAATTTATTATAACTCATATAAAACATTATTGGATATATTATATAAAGAATGATACACATGTCTCATTGCATGATTATTAAGTGAAATATAGTTAAATAAAGTATATAATCATGCATGAAATAATATATTCCATTAAGCACATCTATGTAACATAATCAATATCCTTTTGTAATGCATTTGTCATCATCAAAACTTAACACATTAAACCAGTAGGACAAAGACAATTCTACAATCTCCTCCATTTTGATGATGACAAATCACCAAAGAAAAATATGTTGAGCAATATAGAAGAATAGATATTCACGTAAGCATATCAAATAATAAGCACAAGAATTTATTTTTCTTTTCAATTTTCACTCCCCCTATTTGACATCAACAAAAAAGCTTAAGAAGAAAAGATAATATTTTCTCTCCCCTATAGATAAAACTCATTTTGCTAAAAAGAGTAGGATCATCAAAGTCAAAAACTTCTTCAAGTTATTCAAAACATAACTATTTCCACCTATTTGATTCTACATATGATTCAGGAATAGAGAGATGAAATAAACATGCTTTCAAGATTTAAAAGATTATTTATGCAATACTTGTCATATTTTAGTACATCAACATTTAGCTTATGATAACAATAAAACATTTTATGTCAAACAAGGATGTAAGCCAAGAGATATAAACAATTTAAGAGTTAGGCTCTCTTCATTGAAACACACGATGAATAAAGTGAAATATGTATGTCAAGACCATGTAAGCATATTACTATAAAGTAAAGTAATACAAAAGATATTTATTCTTAATTCATCAATCAAAAATTATTTTAAAATTTCTCCCCCCTTTCAAAAAGAATTTTACAACAACACATTACATTTTCAAAAGCACTTTAGAAGGGTAGAGAGGTTTTATATTAAAACCACATATTCCTTGAGAGTGATCAAACCCAAGTCAAAGGAACATCTAAAAGTACATCTCATTTCTTTCTCATTGAACAAGTGCCTTGAGAAAATAAAACACTTTGAAGAACAAGGCTTATCTTTTGAAGTATTAAGATGGGCTCTATAAAATATTTTCAAAAGATTTATTAGGAAACTTTCTTAAATATTCTCTCAAGATTTAATAAAATTTTCCAAAGCAAAAGAAGAGAGTACTATATTTATAATACATATGTAGTGATTTCCAAATTTTCAAGATAATAAGGAAGTGAAAATACTTTCTAGGTCTTAAGATAAATTCAAAAGATTCTCAAGGATATGAAACTTGAAATGCTTCTTTCAAATATGATTAGAGATTTTGCTTTAAATTTTTTTAATCAAACCAGAAACTCTTTTCAAAACAAGAGCATGATTCTTATAAGTATTATACCATTAAGAAACTATAGATCAGGAAAATCATATATATCAAACATTCACCTTGATAAAATATGCTATAGGGATCAAAGCATGTATAAAACTAACAACATACACCCTATATGCAATGACAAAATTAGCAAGTTAATATCTAATTAGGCACTTTGTCAATGTTAAGCATACTTCTCATGTAAGGAAAGTATCTAATCATTTAAGATCAATTTATCAACAAGTATCGTATAATCCATAGCATATAAAATATTACAATAGCTTAAGGATAGAGATACATATTGAGTTAAATAGAGAGTAATGCTCTTTATTTATTGGTCCTTTAATTTTGAGCTTTCTTCATTTGAGTACTCCATTCTATTGCATTAGAAGAAAGTCTCATTATCTTCCTCTTCATTTGAATTCCATTCAACTCTTCTCATTTATCCACATATGCTTGTATATAAAAAATTTGATGGTTATATTTGAAACACATTGAGAGACTTGCAATCAAAAGTTCTCTAAATCATAAGTTATCATCAAATATCATTTAAGTCAATTTACAAACATAATTTAGGTCAATATATAATGTAAAACATGTATCACATTATCAACCATGCAATATTAGCTTTAACGAGAACAGCAGAAGGATATATGCACTTGAATCTAAAAGCATAGTTTAAGCATTTTCAAAGTAAGATTCAAGTTTATTAAGAAAAACTTGATCATCATCAAAACATATATAAGCGTTTTGGGGCAAACAATGATCATGTAAGGCATGAAAACAACTCTCTACTTCTCCAAATACCACATGATATTCAATTTAAAGCATAAATAAGGATAAGAGACGGATGTCACCAAAAGTGTACTCTTTGAATTTTGTAGGTGACTCCAACTTCCATGCCTCGAGGTTTCTTGAGAATGTTGTGGTTCTAAATGTCATTCTTTTTATGTTTTCATCATTCTTGGAGAACTTGGATCATTTCAAATTTTTCGAATCTCAAGTAGCATAGTTGTATTTCATTTCAATGCATGATTGAGCTAATAGTCACCCTACAACACAATTCAAAGTACTTTATTTGCTATCCACCAATTTTGGATTTATAGGTGTTAGTCATAGATTATTAATCCATTATGCTCTCATAAAGAATTTTTCATAGTATGTAAATTGAGCACAACAAATTAAATAATCAATTACCATTAAGCACATAGCTAATAACATGTTTACTTTCATATTACATAGACATAGGAATGTAAATTAGTTTGGATAACTCGATCAATTCAACCAATCCGATCCGAACCAATTAAATTGGTTCGGTTTGGTTTGGGTATATTAATTGGTTTAGGTAAAATCTAAACCAAATAAAGTTTAATTGGTTTGGTTCTCGGATTTGAAATTTCAAATCCAAGAATTGAAGATGAAGTATTGAACTTCTAACTTCAAGACTCTTCATCTGCAGAAGTCATAATTACTGAAGGTAATATATTAATGTTTAATCATTTGTATTGAGTCATATAATTAATTGAGTTATAACTTTTTTCTCTGTTCTCTCTTTACAATTCTCTGTCTAATCTTATTCATTCTTAATCAACCGACTCTAATCCATAATTGCCTATGTAATTCACCAATTTTTTTTTCTTTGTTATGGTGAAAGTGTTCTTTCATAGCTCATTGAGTAATTCTTTGGTGTACATTCTAGCTCACAGTTTCTTTTGTTGTTGGCAAAGTTAAGAAGCTTGGGGTCTTGATGCTATGGCTTCTTAGGCTTACGGTGGATGCTTAATAGGATAGGGTGAGTTATATTGTCTATTGGCATTTGGTAGGATAAAATAATAGGATGTGGTAGGATAAGTGAGTGATTATTCATTGGGTGAATAAGACAAAGTGGTATTGAGAGTAGTCTTGGAGGACCATAACGTTTCCATTATTAAATCCTTAGACATTGGTAATTGAAATGAAGATGAATGACTATAATGTTTTCATTTGTTCTTATTGCAGAATGTAGATGAAGTTCAAAGATAAATTGGATTTGATTTATGATGTTTGATGAATTATTTTTTTTATGTTTGGATTGAGTTTATATTGAGTTTAGATTAAGTTTAGATTAACTTTGAGTGTTGCCTATTGTTATGTTGTGTACTTGTGTTTCTTTTTAATGATGTTTGGACTAAGTTTAAGTGTTATTGTATACTTATCTTTGTACTGGTATCTATTGTTATGTATATTTTAATTTTGTTTGTTTGTTTAGACTTTGTCTATTTGTTATACTTTATAATGTGTTTATTGAGATAAATAAGGTTGATTCTATTTCTAGAAAAAAAATTATAAGTTTATTATGTATTATTTTTTTTGCTATGGAAAGCCAATTATTTAACTAATTTTTGTGTAAAAAAAATGGCCAACCTGATCACCTGAACCAAACTAATCCGTGGATGTTTGGTTCAGTTTGGTTCAGATTTGACTATCAAAAAATACGAAAACCGAACCAAACTGAACTAATTGATTTTGATTGATTCAGATTTATTTTTTCCCAAAACCCGAACTAAACCACTCACTTAAACCTCTATATAGACAATTCAAAACATAGCAAGTATACCTAGGCATTGTAGAATCTTATGTACTAAGATATATAACAAATTAATGAGCTATGATACTGTTGATACCCAATTTTGTCCATAATTTTTTATTTTGTCCATGTCAAAAAAAAGAGAAAAAAAGAGGAAAAGAAAAAATAATAATAAAATATTCGTTGCATAAACCTATAATCCATTGACTCATTATCGATCTCATCCACCCATAACTTAATTCATTAAGCCTTAACCCATTAACCTATTATCCAACTCATTAACCTATTATCCAACCTATAACCCCATCAGTCATCTTAAACAAACTTATGCTAAATAAACCTCATCAGTCATCCTAAACAAACTCATCTTAAACAAACCTCAAGCTTATCCCGAACAAACTCATCATAAACAAACCCTAGCAGGTCATCATAAATAAACTTATCCTAAACCTTATCACCATCACTCTTCAAACCCAATTTTTTTCTATGAAAACCCATAGCCTACACACACCAAAGACACTTCAGCCTAACCCCTACACACACTTCGACCTACAGTTAACACTTTACCATATTTGTTTCTCTCTATCACGTATCCTTCAACAGTAAATCTCTGCCAAAACTCCATCCCATTATAACTATCACGTTCCATCTCTTCTATTCTCACCTTTTAATAGCAAAAAAAATAGCCATCACTATAAATCCATCTTCAGCCTTCACTTATTTACTCAAACCATGACCCACTCCATAACCACTTGCAACCTCTTCATCATCTACCCCATGAAACAGAGCCACACTACAACACCTCCAACCATTAACATTCACCACAATAGCCACCCATCATCATCTACCTTCATCTTCTTCAACCATCCATCACCCATATAACCACCACTTTATCTTCAACCTTCAACCAAACAACCACTACACAACTTCCATAGCCACCACTCATTCCACCAACCAACCACCAAAATCACCATCAAAATCATCTCACCATCTTCATCTTTAACCTTCAACCACACCCCACCACCAACCTCCATCTAAACCTCCACTCTCATAATCACCACTATAATAGCCCTCATCTAAACCAAACAACCAAAGAAGTACCCAACCAAGCCTAACGACATGACCTCCACCCAAATTGCATCCTGTCGTCGAGCTTCCAGTACTAAACCAGCACCGTTGTCGTTCTGCACTACCAGAATAAGCGACCTGCACCGCGTCGAACTAGATCCCTTACCAGCCAGAACCGCCGAGGAAACTAATCGCCAGGACTTGTGCCGCGTTCGAACCCGATCCGCACCAGCTCATATATGCACCGCTTAAAACGCTGGATCCCGCACCAGTAAAACCGGCCATTCCAGTCGAACCCATGCCACCATCGTCGACTAAGCTAGACCAGATCGTAGCTCCGCCGATCGTCACGGTTCCATTCTGTCCGTGGCACCTAGCTCATCGAACCCCCTATACAAATTTCCAAAAACAAAACCCCTCCCCTTTTTGCTTTGACCGTGAGCCTTATTGCTGTGTTGTTTTTTAGTTTCAAATATATTTTTTTTTTGGAAAAGTAGGCTTAGGGTAGTAAACTTATTAGGCTGAAAACTAAAAATGAAAATACAAAAATGATAAAAATAAAAAATATGAAAATAATTGAACCTTTTGTTAAAAAAAAGAATAAAATGTGATTAACTAAGTTGTGACAACTTGATAATTTTTTTTGTTAAAATTAAAAATAACTAACCCACGAGTATTTTTTAAAGAACTACGTAACTTTGAATTCTCCATTGCACCTAGGGATACGTAAGAGCAGGATTTTTATTTTGTCAAGCCAAAATTAATTTTTATAATATGTTTGTTTCTTTTCTTTTATAATTACAATGTTTTTTTAGAGGTAAAATAAACATATTAAAGATTATTAAAATTTGCACAACTAACTTAAGGTACCGTTCTTAGAACGGGCAGTGTAGGGTACTAACACCTTCCCTACCTGTAATTGACTCATGAATCCAAACTCATTTTCTAAAAGACCAGTTTTTCTATTTAAAGGGTTTTTCTAATATTTTTCTAATTTAAATAAATATTGGTAGCGACTCCATTAATTGTCAATATTTCATATTTTTTGTTGTCCCATCGCGATCCCTATTGCTACAAGTACAATAAGAATGAATACAATTATGTGCTAAACATAATATTGAAATTTTACCAAGTACACATGATTCAATCAATCACTTAAGCTCTATAAGAAATATACCTCAAATTCGTTGACTTTACAAGTGAATGTGCATAAGAGGTAAAAACTTTTGATACCTTGGCCTTGGTAATTAAGGAAACTATTTTCCTTACCCATTGCTTCTCTCTTGGTGTCTTGAACTTTGCAAGTTCCATATTATGCATGTGAGAAATTTCAATTGAAGGATCCTTGCCTTCATGACCAAGATGTCTACCATTGGGTTTTGGAAGCATTCTCCTCTCTTTCCTTTGACCAATTAGTCTATCCTTTTGAGAAATTTTATGTATAATTGAAATACTAGGAAGATATTTTGGTACTCACTTCTTCTTGGGTCCTTGAATGTTAGTACTAAGGTCTTTAAGATCTTTAGGAACTCATACCATATTGTTTCTCATTTAGGGATTTCTTTTGTAATTGCATAAATGATAAATATGTCCTAGATGGCCATAGAAATTGCAAACAATTGAATTTAATGATGACTTGGTCCTTTGAAGATCATTTTTGGAAAACTTAAGCCTTTTGTTGTTTTTACATTCTAAACCATTTTTTCCATAAGTCTTGCTTGAATTTTCATATGGAATAATATTAATTTTATTCTCATTAATAAGCATGAAATGTAAACAATTAGAATCATTAGTTTTGGTAACTTCGAAAGATAAGTCCCCAACTTGATTTTATAAATCAATGCACTTTTCACAAGAAGTTAAAATTTCACATTTCAAAGATATTTCCTCATTAAGAAAAGTAAATTCATTTTTGAAAGTATCAATGTCGTTTTTCATGGAGGAAATCTTTTCCAAACAAGATAAGTTTTTCTTTTCTAAATTCAACAAACCATTATATAATTCATCATATGTATATTATAACTCATCATAGAAATGACCATAATCAAGATAGACATCATTTACCTCAAAGTTCTTTGGAGTCAAGTGGAAGGTTGCTCAATTTCTTATATCAAAGATTCTTCATAGGAATCATCATCCTCATTCTTTCCCATCAAAGCTTGAAGATTATGTTCCATTTAGTTTTGCTTTGCCATCTTTTCAAACTAAACTTCTTTTTGAGGATATTTTTCATAACAAGATTCCTTCAATGGCTTTTGCTCTTGTTACTTTCCATATACAATTTTATATATAAAATCATTATTAGCAATATAAAGAGCATCAAGGGTGTCTCAAATTTCTTTGGCACTAAAGTAATTTTTAATTCTAGCATAAGCATTATCATTCAAACTACTATTCAACATTTGCATAGCTTTAATGTTCAAGGAAAAGAATTTATTGTCATAAGTATTCCAAGTTTGTTTTGGTTTGCAAGTAAATCCATTAAGCACAACATCTCATAAATCTAGATCAATAGATTGCATATAAAATTCTATTATAGCTTTCCAATAAACAAAATGATACTATCAAAGAATGACGGTTTATTAATTTTAAAACCTTCCATTTTGAAAAACTTTCAATGGTTGCCAACAAATAAGGATCTTTAACTCTAAGTAGTTAAACTTTCAACAGAGCACGAAGCTCTGATACCAATTGTTAGCCATGACGACCATCACCCAAGAAGGGTGTGAATTGGGTGATTACAATTTTTAAAACAACATTAAGAAATTATGCATTTTGATATTTTCAATCAACACATACAACAGAATAAGTCTTACAAAGATACAATTATTGTAGATTTCTTAAATACCATTTGGGCTATAGGATAAATCAAGAAAATAAGCTAGATATCAAATTCAACTCAAGCATATATAATTAAAGTACAAATGTAAAGAAGATATAATTGAGAGAAGCAAACACAATATTTATCTTAGTTCAGCCACTAACTACTTGTGGCCTACATACATTCCTCAAGTAAACCACTCGAGATTTTTCACTATCACTTCAAGCTTGAACATGTGCTTGAAATCTTTATAAAGTAGAGCATTTTTCACACCTTTAGATGTATCACCCTTTGTGTTTGAGCCTCAACAAATAGGGATACCTCACCCTTATAATTTCTTTTAAGGATACTTCACCCTCGTTACAGTGAATCAAGATATAGAAGAAAAAAGAAACTCTCACAAGAGTAAATGATACAAATTGATGCACTATGAGACTCTTTTAGAATATTTCAAATTTTGGTGAAAATAGTGCATAAGAGATTGAAAAGAATGATTCACAAATTAAAGCATAAGAGGTTTGTTTCAGGTTGTTGGTTTTATGTAAAAGATGACCTAAAAACATGCATTTATAGAGTATAATTTATTTCAGCATTATATGCATAGAAAATAAGTGTTGCGTGTTTTGCCTCATTTTTATTCGAATAAGCAAAGTCTTATTCAAATAAATCCACTTATAGCACACCAGGAAGTGTTTTCTGGAACTTGTTATTCGAATAACCCTTTAGTTATTCAAATAAATCTTTAAAAAAACACGTTCTAGAACATTTTTTGAGGTGTTTTATTCGAATAAATATGTGCTTATTCAAATAAGTCACTCTGATTTCGAAATCTGACTTTTAATAGTCATAATTTATTTATTTCTTATCTGTTTAAAGCAAATGATCATTTATTGGAAAGATGTTTGAGTTTATTTTCAAATAAAATAAGTTTCAGAATAAAAATCAAAATAGTTTGAAAGTTATGATTAAAATAGTAACCAAATGTCAGCTTTTCAAAACTTATATTTGACTATTTTTCATAGTTTTGAACTACCACCATGACTAGCTTTTCAAAACATGTTTCTTGGGCATTTTAGCATGTAAGAACCATTTGTAAAGATTTAAAAACATATTTGAGATATCTAAAAAGCTTCTCACATATAGATCATAAGTCCTATAAACTATACCATTTAAGCTTCCTTTGGACTTAGTTTTTAACATGACTTTGTTGTTATCAAAACCTTTATGAAATAGACATTCACATTCTTCTTGAGTTAACCATAATTGAGATTTTTTACTTTCTTGTTATAATGCTCACTCTTGGTACTTAGACTATCCTAAAAAATACTACTCACTTAAACAAACATAGTTAGTCCAAATTCATAATTCAATATCTCATATGCATGATTCACAAATGTATAACTCAAGTTAGTCTAATATGCATATAAGACTTTCCTAGACACATCCAAATAAGACATTTATCAATTACTAATAGATATGCTCTATGTAGGATGCAACAAAGAACACTTTACACATTTTCATTTAAATAAAGTTAAATCCAATATTAATTAATTATCACTCATATAAAATATTATTAGATATATTATATAAAAAATACTACACATATCTCATTACATGATTATTAAGTGAAATATAACTAGATAAAGTATATAATTGTGCATGATACAATATATCTCATTAAGCACATCTATGTAACATGATCAATATCCTTTTGTAATGCATTTGTCATTATCAAAACTTAACACATTAAACTAGTAGGGCAAAGACAATTCTACAATGTTTCTTCTTCTTCTTTCGATGATATACATATGGACTTTTAGTGGAAACACTTTCAACATGCTTTCTTGGTTGGACTTTAATTCGTGTGCCAATGTTCGATGTTGTCTTATCATTGGTAACAATCTCAACGTCAGGTTCAGCCTAGAGATTATTTCTATCTGTTAACAATTGACCTAATGTTATATGTTAAACCAATATGTATATATAAGGCAATTTACTTATGGAAAAACTTTACATAATTACCTACACAATGCTCAGTGTCTGCTTCTTCTCTTCCACTAAGTGTGACTGATGTAAGATCATTAAGTTCAGGAATATCATTGTCACGAGCAAGACTTATCAAGGATTCACCTAGAAAGGAATGTCGATTTTTCAAAATTCTCACAAAACAGGGATATGGTGGATGTACCATTCAAAAATTTACCATTATTCTATTTGTAAAATCTAAAATACTTACTTCCCTATTCTACTATATAATATATCTTTATTTGTAACCACTGATTATTCCCTCGTGAACTAAGTGTAAAATGGTGTAACAAAAGTAGTGTATGACGATAATTCTTGTATAGATTAAGTCCTTTGTAATCTCAAATCAAGGTTACTATGTTAGTCTTATGAAAATTCAAACAATTGAAAAAAACTCACATACTAATCACACACCTCTTACGTTAATCGAACATCCCTCATCGTCATTCTCAATAATAGTATGACTGGGAAGCAAATTGCTTCCTACTAGTGGCATCAAAGGTGATGCATGACCAGGCCTTGGCTGAGAACCGTCTTCACACCCTTCACTGTCACCCTAGAAAGGGATCACAAATGCATTACTTTGTGGAGGTATGTATTCCTGGAGCTTGGTGGTATTTATTGCCACAATGACATTTGCGTTGCGAAAAGGTGCTCTATAGTAGCGACAATGACATTTGCGTTGCCACAATGACATTTTCGCCAGGATAAACCACATATATGGCAGCACCATTAGATTATCATTGGGAGAAGTATACATCTATGCCAGCAACTTTGGATGTCATTGCGAATAGTAGAACATTGCAAGCTAATGCCAACGACAAATATTATTATGGGGATAAGCATAGCAATATGACATCAACTATAATTGTTGTTGGGATAAGTTATACACATATCCCAATGACTTTGTATATCGCTGGGAATAGTATAACAGTGCAAGTAATACGCCAGCGACAAAGATTATCACAGGGATAAGCGTAGCAATATGACAGCAACTAAAATTATCGCTGTGATAAGTTATATGTATACTCCAACAACTTTGGATGTCGTTGGGAATAGTATAACAATGCAACCAATATGCCAGCAACAAAGATTATTGCAAGGATAAGCTTAGCAATATGGAAACAACTACAATTGTCGATGGGATAAGTTATATGTATATGCCAGCGACTTTTGATGTCGTTGGGAATAGTATAACAGTGCAAGCAATACGCCAACGACAAAGATTATCGTGGGGATAAGTGTAGCAATATGACAACAACTATAATTGTCGTTGGGATAAGTTATATACATATGCCAACGACTTTTGATGTCACTGGGAATAGTATAATAGTGCAAGCAATACGCCAGTGACAAAGATTATCGTGGGGACAAGTGTAGCAATATGGAAGTAACTACAATTGTCGCTGAGATAAGTATATGCCTATGCCAACGACTTTGTATGTCGTTAGGAATAGTAAAACAGTGCAAGCTATACGCTAGCAACAAAGTTTATTGCGAGGATAAGCGTAGCAATATGACAACAACTTCAATTATCACTGGGATAAATACAAAGTAGATCAAAAGAAGAAGAAAATAATTTTTTTTGTGACATTCGTTGTTTACTTATATGTAAATGATAGTTATTAAAATTGAATTTTGATTGTACCCAAAATTGGAATTGAAATAGGGAATGATAAATATAGGATAATGATCTTGTTTTAATTCAAATTTCTAAAATGGTATACTATGGCCTATCTTATCTATATCTATTTATAAGTTTTAAAAGAAATAAAAAAGGATAAAGTATACATGTCATCAATAATTTAGTTTAAGATTTAAAGATAAAATTATTTAATATAAAATTTTATATTATTATTTGTGATATTATTAAAAGAATTTAATTTTTTAAATTATAATTATTTAATATGTAAATAAAAATTTTAGAATATGATTTGTGACATTATTGGATAAGACTAAGACCTCTCATCCTAATAATATGGGATAAGTCATATCTAAAGGGTAAGCCATATCAAAGGATAGACCTATCATTCTAAAGGCTTATCTTCATCAATATCATTTCCTACAAGGATTCTAATTCCACATCTATAAATACAAGTAAACATCATCTTCCACTACCTACTAACTTCTTAATTAGTCCATTCTGATTTTATCACATCCTTAGTATCTTCTTCTCAGGTTCTGGAGCACCCAAGCTATAATTCATCTCAGCCAATACCAGGTATGCACGGTTCCTATGTCAAGCTAAAGATCCCACTAATTATTTTTTGAGTTGCTGACTAGCTCTTTTTAATCAATTAGTTTTGACATTGCTCATGCATATATTTTGTGTGTGTGTGTGTGCGTGTGTAACTGCCCGAAATTTTTTTTTGAACATCTAATAAATCAATTCTCTCCTTGTGAACAAATCAAGTCAGATGCATACATTTTTTTTAAGGTTCCTTCATCTCAAATATTTTTCAAGATTCAGCGTGTATTTTCTTTTTAAAACTGTAGGAGTTGTAATAATGAATAAGGGGAAAATAAGTGGATAGAACTTAAAGATAGAAGGTTGCCATAGTATTTAAAAGGAATTGATGAATTTTTAGAATTTGCTTTTGTTGGCCCGAAGCTTAAAAAAAAAACAATTAGATGTCCATGCTGTAAATGCAATAATGTGTTTTTTAATCCCAAAGATAATGTGAAGGATGATTTACTGAAATGGGGATTTGAACTAAGCTATAAGCGTTGGGAATATCATGGGGAAAGCTAAAGTGACTACTTATCTGATAATGATATTGACTCTAGAGATGATGATAATGACTCTGGTGCTAATCTTGAAAGGATTGATGATGCTCAAACCTACTTCATGCTTAATGACATTTATCAATCATCTAATATGGACAGGAGTAATATGTTTGATTAACCTATGTCTAGTAATATCCTCGAGGAGCCTATTATAGAAGCTAAAAGGTTTTATAGATTGTTAAAAGATGCTGAACAAAAACTATATCTTGGTTGAGAGAAGTTCTCGAAATTATCTTTTATTATGCTTCTTTGAATTTCAAAAAATGGAAGGATATCCTTATGGATACAAAAGATAAAATAGTGACAAAAGTGCTTGTAAGTCTTAATTCTCCGCACTTCAAATATTCTATATTTGTAGAATATTAACTATAGTTTTTATTTTAATGGTTGGCTGCATGATACTTTTGATATTGATGACACAAAACACAACAGGGACACTATCTTTGAGCAAGCAAACGGACAATATCGAAGTTATAGACAAAGACTTCATACTTATTTTGAAAGGTTTGAAACAAATGATGAAGCTCTAGAGCATACAATTGAGGATGTAAGTGAAGATGATTGGGAATTTTTGATAAATTATTTCTCAAGTGATGAATATAAGGTATGTTAGGAGCAAACCTATTCTAAATATAGAGAAATGAGTTATGACATGGCAAAAAATTGTGACTAGTTAATTTGTATATTTATTTTCAGGCTATTAGTGAGAGAAATAAAAAAAAATAAAGCACAACAAGTCATCAATCATAAATGTGGAAGAAAAAAATTTCAAATGTTAGCTTTGATGCAGTACAATTTATTATGTATGAATTTATTTTTGTGTGAATTGTTAACTGAAGTAATACTTTATTAATATTATGTAATGTAACATTGTTTTTAGAGAGATCTTGAAATTGGAAAGGAGCCCAATTTTCAAGATTTGTGGCTAATGACTCATATGGACAACAATGGAGAGTGGGTAGACGAGGCTTCAAGGGAAGTTCATGTAATGAATTGTTTATATATTATAATTATGATTTAGTATTATTTTTATTTATCAATTTTTTAAATCATTAATAGATTTTTTCTTATTATTTACTCATAGAGAGAAATGTTGAAAAAGCTTCTATGGTGATGCTACAAGGCATTGATGAGGAGACCGATAAGGACTCTCTAATCAATGTTGCTTTTCAATCTATTGTGGAAGAGCAATCTGAATATTGTCGCAGTCTTGGAGCTGGAATCAGACCAAAGGGAAAATCTTCTATAGGTTTGCGAGAACAATTAGATAATGAGCATGAAAAACGACAAAGTTTGGAGACAAAAGTGAATGAGCTTGAGATTCAACTTCAAGAAGGGCATAAACAAAGAGAAGAAATATAAAAACATTTTGAAGAGAGTCAAAGACAACTTGAAGAAAGAATGAAAAGACAACTTCAAGAAAGGATGGAGACTGTTTTTTAGAATGCAAACATCCTCGGTAAGTATGCTTCAACTATTGGCTAAAGAGTGTATGACATTTTATATTATGAAAGCATGTGATTTATTGTTTCTATGAACATTTATTTTGATAGGCCGGACGATTTGTTAGTGCAACGAACATGCCGTCTGAACTTGGTCACTCAGTTGGAACTTCTGCCAACAGGTTGTAGTCAAGTGAGAATGATTTCTTTTTACCCTTACACCTTGCAATTTATCTTTATGCTAGCTTGTGAGTGTTGCCTTTGTTAATGATCTAGCTTGTGAATTTATCTTTATCTTTGAAATTTTTCAAGCTCATTCATGATGTATTGTGAATTTTTTGCTACTTCTACATTCATTTTTATTTAGCTTACTAGTTGATAATAGTTGCTGACTGGTATTGATTATTTGGTATCTCATTTATTTGATAAAAATGGTAACTATTTTTACTAAAATCGAGTTTTATTCTTAACGATTTCCTTATGATGTCTTTTTTATATGAATTCTATCATCTTGTATACAACAACCATTGTGACGATGATTTGAGGTATAATGCATCGTTTAAAATGCATACTTGAGTTGGGTTGTTGGAAGGGTGCTATTTTCTTCCAAAAATGAAGAAATTTATGTTGCTTGCCTTGTTTGATATTTGGGTTCAAGTTGTGTAACTTAATGTTCACAAGTGGATCGGTTACTGATCATTCACAAAAGTCATTATTACTTGTCATCACTTTGAGATAATGAGGGAACATTAGTTTGGATCATTACACCACATGTTGTTCGTGGTTGCTTCTTCGCATGACATAGTTGCTTACATAAATTTAATGTTTATAACATATTGAATTTTTAATATGCATTTGCTCTATAATATGTCATTCTTGTTATTTTGTTTCTATCATGTGAAATGTTCTAACCTCACTTGTTTGACTCTTGTCATGTAGGATAATTTGTGGTTACATCCAAGTGCTCACCATTGACTTTTTTTAAATTAATTTGATATATGTAAGTCACTTTATTTTTTATAAATATATATTTGAAATTAATTTTGTTATAAAAAATGTATATAAAAATGTAATATAAAAAAAAATCTTTTGTAGTGACAATAATTATGGAAAAAGTTCTAATTGTCACTTTATCCCAACAACACTCTTTTGGCAACGTGAAAACGTCACTTATTGTAGCGTTAGGAATACATTACCTTATGGCAGCGACTTATGTCGTTGGGACAGGTTTGTCTTATGGTAGTCACTGGGAAAACATTACTTATGGTAGCAACTTTTGTTGCTGAGAAAATGTCATACGTAGTTGGGGAAATGTTTGCCTTCTGACAATAACTTAAGTCATTGGGAAAATATTACTTATGGCAGAGACTACAGTCGTTGAAAAAAGGTTACTTATGGCAGTGACTTAAGTCGCTAGAAAATGTTAACCTTTACTAGTGGCAAAATGTTACTTAAGGCAGTGACTTACGTCGCTGTGAAACATTACTTATGGTAGCGACAATAGTCGTTGGGAAAATGTAACGTATGGCAACGACTTAAGTCGTTGGAAAAACATTACTTATGGCAGTGACCTCAAAAGTCATTGCAAATCTTTTCACAACAAGACTTTTACCAGCGCTATGCAGCAACATCTGTGTCGTTGGGGAAAATGGCTTTCCCAACAACAATAAACCTGTAGCAGCAACTTTTGTCACTGGGAAAGACCTTACACCTTGTTGTGGTCACTCTTTCAACTAGACAACTAACAGGTGTTGATCAATGACTATATCATTTCCTGGTTGACAAGACATGATTGCAACTGGATACTTGGAGTTCAATCAATATGAATCTGATCATCTGAAGTTGATTGAATCTATATTTGTTTTAGGGGTGTTGTTGTTCAGGTAGAGACTTGGATTTCTGCATCGGTGAAGAATGCTACGCGTTGGAATTGGCTTTTGCGTGACTACAAAACAAGAGAAATCTTGACTAGAGCCTCCAGGTATAAATTAATTCCAAAAATTTTCTTCCTCCTTCCTTCTACAACCAATAACCAGATATGTTGATAGGGAAAGGAATAGGGAAAGAGATATAAACCTTGCTTCGAGGTAATAATAGAATCCAGAGTAGTAAAAGAGATAAGTTGAACAAATACTTTGGTCAAGCCTTTCATTCATTGTAAAGGTATCTGAGCTTGGATATGAAAAGTGAAGAGAAGAAGAGCAATGAAGAAGAGTGTAATTTGTATATTGAGAGAAAAGTCAGAATAACATTCTGCTATTACAGAGGCAATTCGTTAGTTTTATATAGCAATTAAACTAACTCAGTTATTGTAACTAATCAGCAACTAACACAGTAACTAACAAACTAACTTCAGTTGCTGCACATGGATTGCTGACATGGCATACTGCAGCTGCTACTCCTTACACCCCCTTGCAAACTCAGAGTGGAGTAGTCAATAACTCTGAGTTTGTATCGACAAAGATGAAATGGAGCAGAGGAAACTGGTTTGGTCAGGATATCAGCAGTTTGTTCCTGAGATGGAATGTGATGAACTTCAATAAGCTTTTGTTGCACCTTTTCTCGGACAAAATATAAATCTAGCTCAAAATGTTTGGTTCTGGAATGTAAAACTGGATTTGCAGTGAGTAATACTGCACTAAGATTGTCACAATATATGGTTGGAACTTTACTCACATGGACATGTAACTCAGTTAGCAGAGACTGAATCCATGTAATTTCAGCAACTACAGCTGCAAGACTCCTATACTCAGCTTCGGTACTAGATCTGGAAACCACAGATTGCTTCTTTGAAGACCATGATATGAGATTGTTTCCAAGATACACACAGTAACCGGAAGTGGAGCGCCTATCATCAATATCTGAACCCCAATCTGAGTCACAGAAGGCTGAAAGTTGTAAGTGAGGGGATCTGGACAGGACAAGGCCATAATGTAAAGTGCCACTTAGATACCGTAAAATCCTCTTAACTGCTTGCCAATGTGGAGCTTGAGGACATTGCATATACTGACAGACCTTGTTAACTGAGAATGCAATTTCAGGCCTGGTGATGGTTACATACTATAGAGCACCTACAATTGACCTATTCAATGTAGGATTAGGTGCAGAATCAGACCCCGAAGCTGTGAGCTTCAAACCAGATACCATTGGAGTTGTCATTGGTTTAGCATTGACCATGTTAGCCTTGGTAAGCAAATCAGTGATATATTTGGTCTGTGATAGATGGATGCCTCCTGTGGCAGTAGACTTAGCTTCAATGCCCAAGAAGAAATTAAGATTGCCAAGATCTTTAAGTGGAAAATGAGAATGGAGAGTGTTAATTAGGGAAGTAATAGCCTGAGAAGAATCACTAGTGATGATTATATCATCAACATACACAAGAATAAGCATAGTGTGATCAGGTGCAAACTTCATAAAGAGAGAGGTATCACATTTTGCAGAAATAAAGCCAAGGTGAAGAAGAGTGGACTGAAGCTTCTCAAACCAAGCTCTAGGAGCTTGTTTGAGCCCATAAAGAGCCTTATTAAGTTTGCATACCAAAGAGCCATTGCCCTGGACATATCCTTGCGGTTGAGACATAAATACCTCCTCAGCCAAATCACCATTCAAGAAAGCATTGTTAATATCAACTTGCCTTAGTAACCAACCTTTCGAAAGAGCAAGTGTGAGAACAGTTCTGACTGTTGTAGGCTTAACCATTGGGCTGAATGTTTCAAAGAAATCAAAACCCTCCTGTTGATGAAACCCTTTGGCAACAAGTCTAGCCTTATGCTTATTGATGCTGCCATCTGGATTCTTTTTGAGTTTAAACACCCATTTACAGCCTATAGCTTGTCTGCTAGGTGGCAAAAGAACTAGAGACCAAGTATTGTTATTTAGTAGTGCTTGATATTCCTGATCCATAGCTGATTTCCAAGCTGGACAGGATAAAGCAGAAGATACTGAAGTAGGTTCTGAGTCAGAATTGGCAGCAACAATGAAAACCTTAGGCTTATGAATACCAGCCTTAGCTCTAGTAACCATAGGGTGCTTATTCTGAATTGAGACTGGAGCAGAAGATGATGTTGGTAAAATATGAGCAGGAGCAATAGTTGGTACCTCAGTAGAAGATAAAGTATGACCAGGAACTTCAGTGCATATGTCAGTAAATGGTAATTCAGACTAATTGAGTGCAACAGAATCATTAACAAAAGGATGACTCGTAGGAAGAGCTGAAGTAATAGGAATAGAGGGGGGCATACTTGATGAAGGTTGAGAACATATTGAGGAGTGAGAGGGAAGAAAAACAGAATTAGGAATTTTAAAGGGAAACAGAAACTCATCAAAGATGACATGCCTTGAGACAAACACCTTTCCACTAGGAGCTAGACACAAATACCCTTTATGTTTTCCACTGTAACCAACAAAGACACATTGAGTGGATCTGAAATCAATTTTGAATTGATTGTAAGGTCTCAAGTATGGATAGCATGCACAGCCAAATGTTCGAAGGAAATGATAGTTTGGTGGATGATTAAACAAGACCTCAAGTGGAGACAGATTATGAAGAGTAGGTGTGGGAAGTCTATTTATGAGATAAACTGCTGCAAGAAAAGCTTCTCCCCAATAAGATTGAGGCATAGAGGCATTAGCAAGTAATGTAAGCCATATTTCAGTGACATGTCTATGTTTTCTTTCAGCAGAGCCATTTTGTTCATGTGTGTATGGACAACTAAATCTATGTATAATACCTTATGATTGCAGAAATTTGGAAAAAGCAACATATTCCTTACCACCATCAGATTGAAATGCTTTGATTTTAACACCAAGTTGTAATTCAATCATGGTTTTAAAATGAATGAATGTGGAAAGAGCCTCAGACTTATTATGCAGTAAATATATCCAAGTAAATTTGGAAAAGGCATCTATGAAGTGAATGTAATATCTACTGCCATTGGTGGATGAAACAGGTGAGGGACCCCAAATATCTGAGTAAATGAGTTCAAGAGGTTGTGTGTACACAGATTCAGAAGTAGCAAAAGGTAGTCTATGTGATTTCCCCATACAACAAGATTCACATACAAATGGAACTTTATTTGATTTGAAAGGAATGTTACACTGTTGTAGAACAGAACATACAATTTTAGGAGAAGTATGGCCTAACCTAGCATGCCAAAGTGAAAGATTAACATCTACAGAAACTGAATTACAAGATTTGAAACCAGAATTGCATGATTTAGAGACAGAATTACACGAATCTGAAAAAAGATTACAAGAATTCTTATTGAAAGGTGAAGTGGTAAACTGAATATCATCAAATGCATAGAGACCATTTCTAATCTTGCCTTCCAAAAGGATCTGATTGGTGGCCTGAGATTTGATGTAACAATGGTCAGAATGGAATTCAAAATAAACTTTATTGTCTCTAGCAAACTGAGAAACACTTAAAAGATTTTTGGATATATGAGGAACATGTAACAAATTATTTAAGAAAAGAGGCTTCGCAGACTTGGGAGAAAGGAAGAAAGAATTACCAATATTCTGAATATTTACTGCTGTCCCATTAGCCATTTTGATCCTATTGTCACCAGTATAAGGTGAGCTAGTCATCAAATTCTCAGATTCTGGAGTTAGATGATTAGTAGCTCCTGAGTCAGGATACCATGCTGGGTCAAAGAGAGTTTCTGGTGCAGCCATCATGGCTGTCATAGGAGGAGCTTGATTTCCTGAAAATCTTGTTCCTGAAGGATACTGTGAGGAACTGGCATTCGAGCCATTATACTGAGGTGATCCAAAACCAAAATGTTGAGGTACATTTTGATTGAATTGAGAGTGATTAAAATTGTTTCCTGCTGTGAACTGATCATCAAATCTATAAAAGCAATTCATGGCCAAGTGACCATACCTTCGGCAGAGTTGACATTGAGGTTTATTAAAATATCTGCCTCCAAAACCACCTCTTTGAGACCTGCCTCTTCCTCTAAAATTACCATGAAACCTGCCACGATTAGGACCTTGAAATCTACCAAAACCTGAGTTTTTCTGATCTTGATACTGATGATGTTGTACAAAATTAGCTTGTGCAGTTTGCATTGAGAACATATCTATTGGTTTCTTATGCTTCTCTAATCTTTCTTCTTGAGCCATTAATTGTGCTTCAAGCTCAGGAATGGTAAAAGGTTCAGAACGTGTGATTGCAGATGTAATAAAACTCTCATATTCATCAGGTAAGCCATCAAATACAATATCAATGTAATCTGTTATACCTATAGGAGATCCAACCGCTGCAAGAGTATCAGTTATCTTCTTGATGGAGAGTAAGTATTCACCAATACCAGCAACTTTCTTGACACTTTTCAGCTGTAACTTCAACTGTTTCACCTTTGCTCTTGTTTGTGAAGCAAAGAAAATTTCAAGATTCTTCCAAATTTCAAAAGAATGATTGCATCCAACCATACGTGTATGTAAGCTTTCAGACATAGATGAGAGCAACCAAGACATTAATAGTTGATCTTGTTATTCCCAATTTGTAAAATCCTCACTGATCACACCTTGTGCTTCATGTTCTGCATTCTGAAATTTGGGTGGCTTTCCTCCTGATGTTTCAACATAACTCTGCAATTTGAAGCCTTTAATGGTTGCAAGTGCTTGCTGCTTCCACGGAAGAAAATTCCCTTCATCAAGTTTTATAGAAACTGGATTTGAGAAAGTATGCACAGTGAAGCGTGATGAAGAAGACGTAACTGCTGAGCTTCCATCCATTGCTGGATCGCTGAATCTCTGATACCATAAAGGTATCTGAGCTTGGATATGAAAAGTGAAGAGAAGAAGAGCAATGAAGAAGAGTGTAATTTGTATATTGAGAGAAAAGTCAGAATAACATTCTGCTATTACAGAGGCAATTCGTTAGTTTTATATAGCAATTAAACTAACTCAGTTATTGTAACTAATCAGCAACTAACACAGTAACTAACTCAAACTAACTTCAGTTGCTGCACATGGATTGCTGACATGGCATACTGCAGCTGCTACTCCTTACATGCATAAATATATTTATAGAGGGCACAAAAGGTTCTAGTCTTTGTAGAATGAAAGAAATGATAACAACTATGTGCACACTCTCACATTCTGTTATACACACACTCTCACTATTCTGTTATTACACGGGCATTTTTTATTCTTGCAAGCTTTTATGGTACAAATTGAAATTTGAAGCATTCTTTTTACGTTTCTCATGCATTTGGCTAACTAGTTAAAGGCAATTGTTAGTTTTATTTAGGATTTGAATGATTGGTACTTGGTAGCTTAGTTGAAATAGTTCAATAGCTTAGGTAATTAAAAAGGAAATTTTTTTAGGAGGAATGGGACAGGGATACAAGGCTCAAGCTTTACCATTGATACCCGAATGATTTGGTTATCTCCTCTTTGATTGTTTTTTTTTTTTTCTTAATTTTTACCAAAAGAACAATAGCTTCTTAGTTTGTTACTAACTAAAAGTACAATACAATTTCCCTTTCTCTCTTCACCTTTTCACTCTGAGATTTAGGATAACGCCGTGAGAATGCTTGATTGCTTCTTAGTACGTGGACGGGCATCTGATGTTGTCGATCTGTACAACTACAAGTCTAGAGCATTCCATCTTTTATCTTTTATGCAAGCACTGCAAGAAGTCAGTCATTTTTGGCTATGTTTAGGATTCTTTTTGAATTTGAACCTAAGCTTGCTAATGTTAATATATGTAATGTAATGTGTGCTTTTAAATTTCATGTGTCAAGTGTCAAAATTAGTATTATTATTATTAGTTTTACATTACTGCAAAGAGAATTCGAGTTACGTTTCAGATAGTATAAGAGTTTTATTTTCATCTTTATTTACCATTTGGTCTATCCTGCCTTCTTTGTTGATCTAGTAGGTAATGTCTGATATTTGGTAGAAACCTTGTTTGTCTGATAAATCTTCTTCCTTCTGAAGCAAATATCTAGTATTTTTTTTATGCACGTGTTTTTAATGTTAAGCCGTCAATGCCATAGTGATATTTTTTTGTCATAGAAAATGATTTCCCTCCAATTGTTGGGACCTCTTGCTGTAAAACTGAACTACTATCTTTTTATATTTTTGTGTTGTTATTTCAAAGACATTTATGTCCTAAGTTCACCTCTGATCACTAATTGTAGAGTTTATATAGGGATAAGGTAGACAGACATTACTTGAACTAGATCAACCATTTCCTATTTACAATTGGCTTTTAGAATATACAATAAAACTTCAAAAACATCCTCCTCATAGAACTAATGCAGTAAGAGTACCTATCATCTTTTATGTATGATATTGAAACGGCAAAACAACACGAATGACAAGAAATTATCTAAAATTACCCATATCATATTGCTTTATTAATCATTCAAAGAAAAAATCAAATCATTGGATTTCTAAAACTGCCAATTCTTTTCAGTTTTCAGCATCTCAAATCTCTAGATCCAAAGGTGAAGTACCAAGTATGGCCTACCACAATTTGGTATCTAATTCAAGTTTACCCATCAAAGAGACATCAAATGCAATCCTTGTGAGATTGATCTCTTATTTGAGGCAGGTTAATCAAGCTCCCAATGAAGTTCGTAGATTAATTATTATATTATTAGAATTAAGTTCCATAAATTGAAGAACAAAGTCATGTATTACTTAAATCAGGAAAGAGATAAGAACAAGACCTAAATATATAACTAGCAGAAAAACACGATAAGAAAAAATGCTTTTTTCTACAATTATAGTGCGTTCTGTGAATATAATTTTCAATTAACAACACAGTTACCAAACACGTAATGGACTGAAGTTCTGTTTGTTTCTTTAAGAATAAGGAAACCATGTGCTAAGCAATAAAAGAATTATAAGAAATCCTGCATAAGTAATTAACAGGAAACCAAAAGAGCATAAGTGCATTTTCTCCTAACAAATTACAATTTTCTGTTGACAAGTAATGTTGATTCTCTACAAGTGCAAATATATTGTGTCTATATGAAACAACATAGTTGTACAATTTTCAATTAAGTGCGTTAAAGCACACAGTTGAGAAGTGAAATGAAAACATCCACTGGTAAAATCACCACAAAAATAGCTAGATACACTCCACATAATAGTGCGCACAAATATAATGAGGTCTGTTAATTGCTTATACACATGGCTGAGAGGTCATAATCCACTAAACTCCAATGGAGACTATAGGATTAGTATCAGGGAAGCAGCCAATGCTACAATTAGTTAACAACTATTCATGTATCCTTGTCGATTTTCTGAGGGTCTACCAACCCAATGGAAAGCTCTCAGATGCTCTCTCACATGTTATATGTCTCATACTACAAAAAACTTTGCAAAGCAAAAGACTTACTTGGTAAATAAAAAGCCACTACCAAAATCAAATACAACATAATCTCAAATAAGAAATTACTGCATCTTTTTTAAATAGGATCTTGGGTCTACCCTGTTGTGCCTGGGATATCTGTGACTATCCTATGCGTAAATGGTCAAACACTTTCTTTCAGAGGGGTGGAGCAAAGCTATATAGCTAAATGATTGATTATATATCTGAAGATTGAAACTCTTATTTTATGTCTTTGCTTTCCATATCTATGCATGAAATTTAAATCCTCGTTGGTTTTTTAATCCATATTCCTATCTATGTTCTTTACTTAATAGTTAATTCCTAACAATTCAGAAAATTACTGAAGACCTTTTATGATATATAGTTTATTAGTTTGTTCATATAAATCATATTCATATCATATATATATATATATATATATATATATATATATATATATATATATATATATATATATATATATATTATAGATTTATAGTGTCATATATACTAGTGTAAGTGTTCCCTCAGGTATGGATCACTAGGACCAGGGACATCTGGATCTGTCATAACTTGAAAGAAAATCAATGAATAGAGTATATATATATATACATGAAAGCAGAAAGATAAAGGATGAAAACAAGCCTCTGTCTTGTTTCTTTCTTTACCTAATTAAATTTATGTAATCTGAGTTTCTCTGTGTATGTATCTCAAATGATATAATTTTTAGCATGGTAATTTATTTAAAGGGCTGGGTTATACTGACACCATAGTGTGGACTTGAGGAATTCACACTTTCTGTTGATGTGTTTATGGTGTGGTGTTAGTTTATTTTTTCCCTCTGGTCTGTTCTATTTTAAAATTCGAGCCTGGGAGCTTGCTTGAGGTCAAGTCAAAGTTGAGATACCCTGTTTTTGGTTTTGTTTGTTTATGGTTGGGTGTAGGCTTTTTATTTCTGGGTACTGTTGGCTGTTAGGTATCTAGGACTTAAAGCTTGTAATTATAGAGATATTAGAATTGATTCTTTGCTCATTAAGGGTCTGTGTGGAGTGATTACAAGTGTTTTGTTTTCATAATTTATTTGAACAAAGTTTTGCTTTCTTTTTTGTTTAAGTGTCACTAAGTGTGTAAATAATGGGGTTCATAATGAGAATGAAATGCATGAAATTGACATTAAGGAGCACATTCTAGGAATTTACAGCCTATATGTTTTTGTGACGCTATTCAGTCTTGTTTAGTTTTAAACTTGAATCATTGAATTCACTTAAGGCTAAGGAGAGGAATTGTGAACTTGTCTATGGTCTTTGTGTCATTTCTAAGATGTCTAATAGTAAGCAATATGAGTTTGGGTATTTAGATAGCATTATTAAGTTCTAAGAATGAGTATATCGATAAAAGTTTGATTCTGATTTATATTAATATTTGTATCTCAGATGTTTTTGGTTAGATCTGTCACTCACACTTTGTAGAATCCCTGTGTTCTAAAATTCAGAACACATGAATGCGTCTACCATCAGAGGAAGTGGATATTGCATGTTATTATCCTGAATAATAAGTCAACCAGAATAATTCCAATGTACTAGATTGTCCCCGGGTGACTATTCAATAAATTTAAGAAAATATATGCATATTGACTAGAGGGTGAGTTCAAACCTCTCTTCTATTTATTCTTATCCCAAGATAGAAATGATAATAATTGTTTTTTATTCTTTGATATTGTAGGAACAAAGTGTGATTCCTTTTACTGCACTAATAGCTTGGTGAAGAGAATCAAAAGAGCTTTCATTTATCATAATTTCTTGATCAGTTTTTGTGATCTATGTATACATAGTTATGTCATAAACTAAACTGTAGTTTTGAACTATTTTGGAACTCTTGTTTATACTATGAAGTTCTTATAATTGAGTCAATATTACTTTTCTGCATACTGTTGAGAATTTAGTTTATTTTTTGTGATATTCTTTGTCATATATTTGTTGCAAGGGATAAATCGTATTGGTGAGCGAATGTTTAGTTTCCCGTTTGAGATTTAATATTAGTGAACATATGTACTTTTTGAAGGTACTACTCATTGATGAATCTGCATAATATGTAGATTTATAGGCTAAAAAGGTTGTGGTTATACGAATTTTTAATAGAAGTTGTTGATTTTAGATTTAGGATCAGTGTAAATAAATCTCACATCAATTGTCCTCACTTATGGTAATTTTCTTGGATTGCACTAACTTTGGAAAACCATCCTTTATAGGAATTCAAGACCATCAAGTTCACGCTCAGCATCTGAGTCTTATGCTCAGCGCAAAAGGATGAATTCACTACTGACTTTCGCATGTTCAGCGCAGATTTCCTATGCTCAACGCAAAAGGATGAATTCACTACTGACTTTTGCATGCTCAATGAATATTTCGCATGCTTAGCGCAAATGGGAATGCTCATTTCTAACTTGCCCGCGCTTAGCGTGGATTTCTCATGCTGAGCGCAAACGGTTATTTTTGATACTTTTAAATACGAAGCTCAGCTCATTTGAAAGGACTTTTGACATTTTTTGGGTGCGAATTGGAGAAATTCTCAGAGCTTCTTGGGATCCATTGGTGTTCAAGTGCTTTTAGAAAGAAGATTTGAAGATCCAATACAATCCTCATCCAATTTACACCCTATTTCTTCTACTTTTCTCA
This sequence comes from Ormosia emarginata, assembly GCA_029884605.1. Classification (NCBI taxonomy): domain Eukaryota; kingdom Viridiplantae; phylum Streptophyta; class Magnoliopsida; order Fabales; family Fabaceae; genus Ormosia; species Ormosia emarginata. The sequence continues at coordinate 1,484,044 of JAQQTP010000058.1, read as the reverse complement.
ATTTCATCATGTGTAACTAAACTCTACAGGTTAGGGTAGGATGAATTTTAGTTCAAATCTTGTGTACTTGTTTTGATCATGAATTCAATGATGATTCATAGTAATTGAGTAAATTCTTCTACTCTTAATGCTTTCCTTGATTGACCATCATTGGAATTGTTCTTATGACTTGATTGCTCAATTGAAAAATTGACATTAGGTTAGATCTAAAGAAATTTACCATGGATTGCATAATCTTAGGAATAGGATATGGGATCTATGCATTTGTATGAATTCTTATGCTTATTTCTTGATTTGAATTGAGAGCACGTAAGGGATTAGGGTTCTTAGTTAAGACTAAAGGGATTATTTGGCAAGGAATTGGGAATAATCTGTATTTGTGAATTTGAATGTCAGTTGCTTGAGTTGAAATTGAATTCAGATCAGAATTAAGGCATAAGAGGAGAGCTAAGAGGATTCAGAACTCTAACCAATTTTATTCTAAAAACCTCAATTCACTTGTATTGTTTGATTCTAAGATAATTTGTTTCATACTTTCAACACGATTTATAATTCATCATTGATTTTACTTACTCCAATCCTAAGTTCTACTGCAACTCTTGACTCAAATACATGTTATTCATTGGTTCAATTAGTGATTTCTTAGTTTACATTGATAATTGATACACAATCTTCGTGGGATCGACAACCTTATTCATTCTTTATTACTTGTACGATTTGGTATACTTGCTAATTGATTAACAAGTTTTTAGCGTCGTTGCCGAGGATTGTATTTCAATATCAACAAGACTATAGGAATTCTAAATTGGACATTTATCAGTTTTAATTTTTTGTTTTTTTTTTGTTTAGATTCTTGTTCTGAATTTTCTGTAGAAATTCTTACATTGAGTTCTTTTTTTTTTTTTTGGTGTTGTTGTGCATGCAAGGAAAGCATCTGGTGAACTAAACTATTATACGATCATAAGGTAGAAAAAACCGCAAGAAATAATAGGAAGAAAACAAGAGAAAGAAAGTAGCAGAAGAAGTAGTCATGGATGATAACGGGAATGGTGTTCAGAGAACTTTGGGAGATTATAACAATGCTACGGTCAATGGAAATTTGTCAAGCATTGTTAGACCACCAGTGACAGCCAACAACTTTGAAATCAATCCAGCTCTTTTGCAAATTGTAGCACAAAACCAGTTTGGAGGAGCTGAGGTAGAAGATCCTAACATTCACCTCTCAAATTTTCTTGAAATTTGTGATACACTCAAGATAAATGGAGCTACAGAGGATGCAATACGATTGAGGCTATTTCCCTTTTCGCTTAGAGATAGAGCCAAAGCTTGGCTCCAATCTCAACCAAGGGGTAGCATTACAATTGGGAGAATTTAGAAGCAAGATTTTTGTCAAGATACTTTTCTCTGTCTCAATTTGTCAAGATGAGAGGAGAGATCACCAGCTTTAGCCAAAAGGAAGGGGGAAACATTATATAAGGCTTGGGAGCATTTCAAAGAGCTGCTAAGGAAGTGTCCCAACCATGAATTTGATGATTTATAGCAATATCAAATTTTCTGCAGTGGGTTGAGGCCAGCCACTAAGTTAATGCTAGATGCTTCCGCCGGAGGTTCTATGAATACGAAGACTGTGGAAGAGGCTCAAAGTTTGATTGAAGCCATGGCATCGAATGAATATCTAATGTATCATGATAGAGGACTTTCAGGAAAGAAAGGAATGTTGGAGTTTGACTCACAAAGTGCATTTTTGGCACAAAACAAGCTTATGACTCAGCAATTAGAGGCATTAACAAAATAGATTCAAAACATGAGTTTTGGTCAAGTCCAACCACAACAAGTTATGAGGTGTGACTTTTGTGGAGGGGAACATGACAATGGGAAGTGTGAAGTCACTCCACATTCTCAAGAGGAGGCAAACTACATGGGGAAGTATGGAAGACAAAGCAATAATCAACTCTCCAATACCTACAATCAAGGGTGGAGGAACCATCCAAATTTTTCATGGAAGCAAGAAGGCCCTCAATCTAGTAAACCACCACCACCACATCTTCCACAAGACCGAACCACTGTTTTGGAGAATACTTTGGCACAATTCATCTAAGTCTCTCAATCTAACTACAAGAACACTTAGTCATCTATCAAGAATCTAGAAAATTGGATTGGATAGCTTGCAAAACAACTTGCAGAACAATCAAGTAGCAGTTTTTTGCAAATATGCAAGTTCATCCCAAGGAACATTGCAAAGTCATTACACTAAGGAGTGGGAAGATTGTTGAACCAGTTGTTAGGGAGTTGATAGAGGAGAAAAAGCAAGGTGTTAAAGACTTGATAGTGGAAGAGGACCAATAAAAATCAGTGGGACAAGAAGACAGCAAAATAGAAAAAGACAAGAAGATGAAGCTAGTTGATGAGGATTCCATCTTGAGGAAGCCAATTATTGAAAAAAGACAACAAGCCTCAAAAGATCCCTTCCTACATTAAATTTCCATATCCACATTTGGGGAAGGAAAAGGACAAAGAAGAACAATTTACTCGATTTCTCAATATTTTTAAAAGATTACAGATTAATATTCCATTTGCCGAGGCATTAGAGTAAATGCCTACCTATGCCAAATTCATGAAGGAACTCCTCACCAAGAAAAAGAAGTTGAAGAAAGATGCGATGGTCGCCTTGACAGAAGAATGCAGTGCGATTTTACAGTGGAAGCTAGCTCCAAAGCTAACTGACCCCGATAGTTTCACTTTCCCTTGCACTATCAGGAACATAACTATTGGGAAGGCTCTTTTGTGACTTGGGGGTAAGCATCAATCTCAAGTCTTTGTCTATCTTAAAGAAGTTAGGAGTGGGTGAGGTAAAGTCTACTCGCATGGCACTTCAACTAGTGGACCGGTCCATTAAACACCCTTATGGAATCATGGAGGATGTATTAGTAAACGTAGATAAGTTCATCTTCCCAGCTAATTTTGTCATTCTAGACATGGAGGAGGATTTGGAGATACCATTCATCTTGGGGAGACCTTTTCTAGCCATCTTGGAGATCACTTTCAATGTTTTTGAGGCAATGCATCACCCGAGTGATAAGGGGCAATGTTTTCGAATAGATATGATTGATGTAATGGTCAAGGGAGTCTTGGGACAGCAACAACCTTTTACTGCTTTTGAGAAAGTAATGGTTAATTCTATTGAAAATCTTTGTGGTGAGGAAGAGAAGGAAGTAGAAGAATGCATACAGAATTTGGAGGCTCAACAAGTTCAGTTGGCTGTTGACACTAAGAAGGAAGAGCTAAAGAGAGATGAAGTACAAGAGAAGCCCAAGTTAGAGCTCAAGTCGCTCCCTCCACACTTGAAATATGTTTTTCTTGGCAAGAATGATGAAAATCCTATCATAGTAAGCAATGAATTATCCAAGTTGGAGGAAGAGAAACTTGTAAGGGTACTTTGAGAACACAATACAACTATAGGGTGGTCCATTTCAGACTTGAAAGGCATTAGTCCTTCATTTTGCATGCATAAAATTCTGCTTGAAGAGGAACTTAAACCAGTAGTGCAACCCCAAAGGAGGTTGAATCCTATAATGAAAAAGGTTGTGAGGAAAGAAGTGTTGAAACTTCTTGAAGCAGGGATGATATACCCTATTTCGGATAGTGCGTGGGTAAGTCCGGTCCAAGTGATGCCAAAGAAAAGAGGGATGACAGTTGTTAAAAATGAAAAAAATGAACTTATTCCCACACGTACTGTTACGGGTTAGCGCATGTGTATAGACTATCGTAAACTCAACCAAGCCACTTGGACAGACCATTTCCCACTGTCATTTATGGATCAAATGTTAGAGAGGCTAGTTGGTCAAGCTTTCTATTGCTTTCTAGATAGTTATTCCGGATATAACCAAATTGCGATTAATCCGGAGGATCAAGAGAAGACAACTTTTTATATGTCCATTTGGAATCTTTGCCTATCGTCGGATGTCATTCGGATTGTGTAATGTGTAACACCCTAAAATTTATTTATTTTATTATAAATATTTATTTTATAATATTTGTGATTTTTGAGAATTTTCCTGAATTTTTCTGAGAACGCGGAATATTTTTAATATTATTCCTCATTTTACGTGCAAACTGAGTGGAGCCAGGAAAATGAAATATTTTTCCCGAGAACCTTGATCTATAGAAACATCGATGGGGGATCTTACTAAACCCGAAGTCGGACATGATTTAAGATATTTCATATTTTTCGAGAATTTTATCAGATAAAATAAATCGTTGTGTAAATTTTATCCGTTGGGCAATTAATACTGACTTCTGTCAACTATAACAATTGTCCATTGAATAATAGCATGTGTTAGAAATTTTATCACATTATCCTAATGTAATCCACTTTATGTCTAATTAAATCCACTTTAATTCAAAAATTGTATTTTAATCAAAACTTCTTTGAGAAGCTTTGACCACCAAATGACCAAAGTAACCTGGGCTTGTTGGTGAAGCCATTCTCCCCCCTCTCTTTCTCCTATTTCCACGGCAATTATACCCAAGGGGGAAGCAATTTTTGCTTCCCACACTTAACACACTTAATCACATTTCACTAAAATCTCACTCATTTCATCTATCACTTTCTCTTTCTTCAAGTTCATCTTCCATTTTTCTCTAACTTCTCTCTTCTTCTTCTCCTTCACCCCCACGGTTTTGTAGCCCAATATTAGTGATCATTTTTCATTTTCTCACTTCACAAACACCATTTCTATATTCCTCTCATCATCCTCTACATTTCCTATTTGAAGATTTTCTTCAATATCCATCATCTTCACCATTTTCTTCCAAGAACAAAGCTTGAAGCTTTAAGGTAAAACTTCTATTTTCTTTCTCCTTCTCTTCATTTTTGTGTTCCATGGTCACATTGGTGACCAAAGATTTATCTTTTTCAAAACCTGGTGTTGATTCTTTGAGTTTGGTTTTCTAGGGTTCTTGGAGGGCCCAAAACCGAACCACCTTGAAGCCAACTAGGAGGCCATTTTCATGTTCTTCCTTTAGGTAAGAGGGAGATTTACTCACTTTAACCATTATTGGTGGTGAGAAGACCTTTGTGTGGTTATTGATGGAAAAATCCATATTGAATGCTTACTTTGTTTGATGACTTTTCATGTTTTGTGTATCCTTGAATGAAATGAATAATGATTGGTTGTTTTGAATGCATTAAAGACGTTGGATTGCTTTGGTAATGTTGGATTTGATAAATGAAAAATTTAAGGGTTTACTACCCCCAATGAGAGGCCACGGTTTTGGCCCAAAATCTTAAGGGTTGAATTTGATTTTTGGTGTAAAATGAAATCTATGTAATTAGTTATTAATAGATAGATGGAAAGAATGGAAAAATTAGAACATTGATGCCTTAGGGAGGCCACGGCCTCTAAACGAAATTTTGAGTCCAAACGATGCTTTTGTGCATCTTTAGGAATTAAGGAATTAGAGATATATATATATATAATTTATAATGAGATAGGAGAAAGTAATTGAGTGATAAACATTGAAGGGGGCCACGATTTTTCAAGGGTTTCTTAGCCCAAAATTTTTATAATTGACTAAGACTTAGGAAACTAAGGATGATGGATTTATAACATGTAATTACGATATATGTTGAACCATGTATATGGAAATTGTTGATATTGAGAATGTATTATATGATCTTGTGAGTCCATGTGTGGGGCTAAGTACTCGTTGATTTATACTTGACGAAATTGTGGCATGATATTGTTGAGAATTGTCTATAAGTCGTTATGATATGTCCCATGAGAAATACTTGTTGATGAATCTGCATGTGATGCATTGTTTATGAGGAACATATCATTGATACACATACATGATGTAAATTAAGTCGTCATGCATATATGATATCCGTTGGACTTTATTGAGAAAGGCGATGTGCCTAGGAGATTTAATAACACCTAAGTGCAGGTGCGAGTAGATTAAGCGCAGAGTCATAGTGGTTGACCTTGGAGGCGTCGGGGTGCGGGTGTCTCACAATAGATAGTGGTAGCTCCACTGAGGCCGTGGGATAGACCGATGCAAACACACTAACGATCCGGACTGAGACGCTGTCCTATATCGCGATCAACTATTGAGGTGCCATGTATAAGCCATATTGCGCAAATATTTTTATGAGATAAAGTACTTTATTTTAAGGCTAACGAGATACTGGCATTACTCCTTGATCATTCTCTCTGAAATATTGATGTCTAGCTTCATGGAGTAGGATTTTTGATATGCATTGTGCACTATCCATTGTCAGTCTCATATTTCATTGAGCATGAGTACTTATGACTGTTGAATTATCTGCTTTTACTATCAATATAATTATCTGATTCAATAAACTGTTCACTGCCTGAGATTCTGCTGTTATTTCTCTTTTATCGCTTACTTGATTATTACAGTCGATAACTGTATGTGTTGGAATGTTATGTGGACGTCCAGTGTCGTTCTGTTTTCTTACTGTCGTATTGGTAATGAAAGCTGGGTGTCTTACTTATTTCCTGTATATCTATACTTCTATCTTAAATTATGTACTTCTGAGAAGACATTCGCGAGGAAGAAAAAGAAGCTCCTGAGTTTCCTGGCTTTTGGCCCGATTACGACTAGTGCTGATTGAAGATGTCTTCATGTCCGCACCAAGTCTTGGGTTACGCGAGGATGACCTTTCATGGTGGTCCTGACTGTTGGCACATTAACTTGTGCACAGACCGATGCATCTATCATGGGGAGCTGACTGTGTCTTTAGCTTGAGGTCGCTATGACCCGCCTGTCTTTGATTTTACTGCTTTTGTCCATTCAGAGTTTTACCTGCCTGTTAGAGATTTGTGGGATGACCTTTATTATACCCCGCAAGAGGACTCTTTCCTCTCCACTCTCGAGCTTCTGCTCGAAATTCGGTCGCTCCGATGGAAATTTTATCGGATGAGGAGGACCCTGAGGAGGACCCTGCTACGGTTCCTTCTCATCAGTCTTAGGGGCTAATACTGTCGGTGGGTATTGATGGCTATCGTTTATCTTTTTGGGAAGCTTGATGTTTTGCTAATTTGATGGGATGTATATTTTGTAAACATCTTGGGTGGGTAAAGCATTTTACTTTTTGTATATTTTGATGATGTAACTAAATAGGCTTGATGCATATAATATTATATATAATATGAATGTATGATTCTTAGCTCCATGTCGATTTCTATTGTATTTACAATTATCATTACCTCTTCAAAACAAAATACATACCTTTATTTTAATACTCGATTAATACATACTTGCGATAACAAAGGGTTATTTAAAGGTTAACAATGAACTGCTCTTTATCTATGATATACTTATTTTCTGCATTTTATTTCGCATTACTATGGTGTGACGTTCCTTCTTCTAGCGGAAAAATGGGCGTAAAAAATGCACCAGCCACATTTCAAAGGTGTATGCTTTTTATTTTTTCTGATATGATTGAAAAATCAATAAAAGTTTTTATGGATGACTTTTCTATTTTTGGTTCATCTTTTAATTTATGCCTTACTAACTTAGCTGTTGCATTGCAAAGGTGTGTAGAGACCAATCTGGTTTTGAACTGGGAAAAGTGTCATTTTATGGTGCATAAGGGGATTGTCCTTGGTCACAAAATTTCAGGTAAGGGAATTGAGCTAGATAGAGTAAAGATAGAGGTTATAGAGAAGCTACCACCACCAGCGAATGTTAAAGGAGTCTAAAGTTTTCTCGGATATGCCGGGTTTTATAGATGTTCCATTAAAGATTTTTCCAAAATTGCTAAACCCTTGTGTGTCTTGCTTAATAAGGACTGCTCTTTTGAATTTACTACTGAATGTTTGCATGCCTTTACTATTTTGAAAGAGAAATTAATCACTGCACCCATCATTGTTGCACCGGATTGGAATTTACCATTTGAATTAATGTGTGACACTAGTGATTTTACTGTTGGAGCTATGTTAGGACAGAGAAAAGAGAAATTATTTCATGCTATTTACTATGTAAGTAGAGTGTTGAATGAAAATCAAATTAACTATGCAACAACTGAGAAGGAACTACTTGCAATAGTGTTTGCATTAGAAAAGTTTAGATCTTATCTCTTTAGGTCTAAAGTCATATTGTTTACTGACCACTCTGCTCTAAAATACTTGCTGACTAAGGTTGATTCCAAGCCATCACTAATTCGTTGGATCTTACTTTTGCAGGAGTTTGACTTAGAAATCAAAGACAAGAAGGGTAGTGAAAATGTAGTAGCAGACCACTTATCTAGACTTGAAGGAAATGACTCAAGAGCAGAGGAAAAAGATATTCAAGCAGAGTTCCCGAATAAAAAACTGTTCATGGTGAAGGAGAGACCTTGGTTTGTCGATATGGCAAATTTTAATGCAGTAAATGTCATTCCGGAGGACCTTATATAGCAGCAAAGAAAGAAATTTTTCAAGGATGCGAACTACTTCATGTAGGATGATCAGTTCTTGTTCAAGTGGTGTCCGGATGGTTTACTTAGAAGGTGTGTTGCTTATGATGAAGCTCAAAGCATTTTGTGGCATTGCCATGGGTCATCTTATGGAGGACACTATAATGGAGATAGAACTGCAGTGAAGGTGTTGCAATTTGGTTTTTACTGGCCTATACTTTTCAAAGATTCTTACAAATTTATGCAGCAATGCGATAGATGTCAAAGAAATGGAGGGATATCCAAGAGAAATGAGATGCCACTCAATAGCATTTTAGAGGTAGAGTTGTTTGACTGTTGAGGAATCGATTTTATGGGATCATTCCCATCATCCTTTTCAAATCAATTCATCCTTGTAGCAGTGGATTATGTCTCTAAGTGGGTGAAGGCCATAACATCACCTGCCAATGATGCTCACACAGTTGTGAAATTCCTCAAGATAAACATTTTTGATAGATTTGGAGTGCCTTGTGTGTTAATTAGTGATGAGGGCAAACACTTTTGCAACAATTACTTACAAAATATATTGACCAAATATGATGTGTGACACAAAATGGCAACTCCATATCATCCACAAACAAGTGGACAGGTTGAGGTTTCCAACAGAGAGATTAAAAAGATCTTGGAAAAAATTGTTTCAAGTTCAAGAAAAGATTAGTTAAGAAAATTGGATGATGCATTGTGGGCGCATAGAACTACATACAAGACCTTTTTAGGCTTGTCTCCATACCAATTGGTTTATGGCAAGTCATGCTATTTACCTATTAAGCTTGAACATAAAGCATATTGGGTTATCAAATTCCTTAATTTCGATTCAATATTGGCTGGTGAGAAGAGGTTGGATCAACTACATAAAATGGATGAGATGCGATTGTTGGCATATAAGAATGCATCAATCTATAAACAAAGGGTAAAAGCCTATCTTGACAAGCACATTGTCAAAAGGACTTTTCATCTTGGCCAACAAGTCCTATTGTTCAATCCAAGGTTGAAACTCTTCCCAGGGAAGCTGAAGTCTAAATGGTCTGGCTCGTTCACTGTTAAGGATGTATCATCACATGGAGCAATTGAAGTCGAAAACCCTTTTTCCAAGAGATCATTCAAAGTGAATGGACAATGCTTGAAGCCTTATTTTGGAGGCAACATTGAGAGGGCAAGGACATCTCTCAGTTTGAGTGACCCTTGATGAACATTCAGAAGTCAAGCTAATGACGTTAAAGAAGCACTAATTAGGAGGCAACCCAATTTCTTATATATTTTTTTTTTGCATTCATTCATTAATTTCTTTTTAGGTTAGTTGTGTTAGATGTAACATGGTTAACTTCTAAAAGTTTGATACAACCCAATTTCTCAAGCATTCTACAGATTTTTCACAGAACAGATGCTTCATGCTAAGCATCTTGATCTCATGTTAAGCGTAATTGAGGTCAGCCACTGACTTCATCATGCTGAACATATCAGGAGCATGCTGAGCGCAAGTTGTCCCTGGAGCTATTGTTAAAAATATGCTAAGCGCCTTGAGCTCATGTTGTGCACAATTTAGATTTGTGGCCACTGACTTCTTCATGCTGAGCGTCTTGAGCTCATGTTGAGCACAATTGAGATTTGTTGCTACTGACTTATTCATACTGAGCGGGATGTGGTCATGCTGAGCACAAGTTTGATGCTCATGAGAAATAACTTCTTTAGTCATCACTATGGGATTATGCAGTTTCTAGAGGTTCATCGATGGTTTGCTTTGACAAAGGGAAGTTTCTTTCCCTTACTCATATTTTTGTTCATTATAACCCAAAGAAAGAACTCTTGATGTGTGTTGTTCAAGAAAGTACAATTGTTATTTGAGAATTTTGTCAAGCGTATGGTAGGAAATTGCATGATGATGATAATGTTAGAGAGTAAACAGACCCTAAACAATTGAGTGGGAGTGAAACACATAATCTGGCGAGGAGTGTGAAAAGGAGTCAATCACATTTAGGAAAGTCAAGATTCAATGCTTTCTTGAATTACCACAATTGGGAATCATGAACTCAAGGGAGTAAGTGTATTGGTTGTGTGAAGCATGTTACATTGTGTGCATTGATCAAGATTTGAACTTAGCATGGATGGATTGGTGCGAGGTGAAACTGACCCTTGAGAATTTAACCCGATCCCTGTGTGATCCTAGTTGTTTGCTTGGGGACAAGCAAAATTTTTAAGCTTGGGGTTGTGATGAATCTGCATAATATGTCGATTTATAGGCTAAAAAAAGGTTGTGGTTACACGAATTTTTAATAGAAGTTGTTGATTTTAGATTTAGGATCAGTGTAAATAAATCTCACATCAATTGTCCTCACTTATGGTAATTTTCTTGGATTACACTAACTTTGAAAAACCATTCTTTATAGGAATTTGACGAGCGCCGAACTCAGTCAAAATTATAACCGAAGTTATTACCTAAGCTTGTAGCACAGTGACAACACCGGATCATCTCCACGAGGATTATAGATGCAATTTAATCAAATCAAGTGAAAGTTAGCAAAGGGGGGGTTTGACAGTTTAAGATCGTACTTAACAAAATTAACGGAAGAAATGACAATTAAAGAGTAGTCAATTTAGAAACCTATCCAAGATTGGGTGGATTCAATCATAGACCCTTCATAAAACACTTGAAGCGCAATTGAATTGTTAATTTGGATCTAACCGAGATCTCTGCATCAAATCCAAAATTCATACTAGACGATCGTCTAGAATTCAATTAACAAGTGATAAACACAAATCCGCAATCGCACCATTCATGAAAATCTATGTTAATTTCAAGTACCGAATTCAATTAACTTAGGCACAAATCAGTAACCTAACATCTTCAATTCTGTGATTAATTTAGATCAATCAGTTCTAAGTTTCATCACAAATCTCAATCTTCATTTATGCAATTAGTTTAGATCAATTAGTTCTAAGTTTCATCACAAATCTCAATCTTAAACCAAGATCAAATCAGATCAACATAAATAGAATCACCATTCATGCATTCAAGATCAAGAAGAAGAAGAAAGAAGAAGAAAAGAGGAATTCAATTACAAATCAAATACAATGCATAACCAAGGTCTCAAGAATCCAAACCACAATCTCTTCAAGAATTCTAAATTGACCCAAAGTAGCTTAGCCCTCCATTACCATGAAGGGGAGCATAAAAATATACAAAACTATGAGAAACTATGAAGAAGCAAGAAGAAACTTAAAGAGAAATGAAGGAGAATACATCAAAGAAATGATAACCAATGGTGCCTTTTATAGAAGTCTAGGGTAACAAAATGACAAAGAGGAGTGAGTGGATGAGTGGGTGAGTGAGTGGAGTGTTTGAGTGGAATGGTTGAGTGGGTTGGTTTAGTGGATTGGTTTAGTGGATGAGTGAGTGGAATGGTTAAGTGGGTTGGTTGAGTGGAAAATGCCAAAGGACTTTTGGTGAGTGGGACATTATGGACATGAATGGGTGAGTGGATGGATGAGTGGGTGGATTAGTGGATGAGTAGGTGGAGTGGTTAAGTGGTTGGATTAGTGTATGAGTGGATGAGTAGGTGGATTAGTGGATTAGTGGATGAGTGGATTAGTAGATGGATGAGTGGATTAGTGGATGGATGAGTGGGTGGTTGAGGACAAAAATTTCGTGTCTGACTTGGAATCCAAAAATGACCAACTATACTTCTGATCCACGAAAAGTGCTCTTCATAAAAGTTGTAGATCCTTGTCTTGGCTATAAAATGGATAGCTGGTTCGTCCAATTTGGCTTCTTTCATCCCAAGATATGTCCCAAATACCATAGGTTGCTCAAACCCAACTTCAGCTCCTCTGTTCCGACTTGCAAGCTCAAAATGACTTACTAGACTTCCTTTTTTCAAAAAGTGTTCTTCATGAAAGTTGTTTATTTGGATATTGACTATCCACTGTCCAAATTTGAGCCCATCTTCATTATTACATCTTGAGATATGATTTTATGAGTGCACACTATTTGGATTCTACTGACAGAACCCGTATTCTAACTTCCATGTAAACTTAGGTCCTTTAGACATCTTTTTGGGACTTCGAGCTCTTCATCAAAGTTGTATAGCTTCCTCTTAGCTTTCCTACAAGGTAAAATTCATGTTCATCAGATATTAGGAATTCAAGTTATGGCCAAAATACAAAAACAGTATCAAATCTCAATAATGCTGAAAATATTCAATTAGGACCAATTTGAGCTCAAACTCACAAAATCATACCAAACTCAATCAATTAAGAATATGGAGAGTGTAAATGACTAAACATAAGGGTTTCTTAATGAATAAAATATGTGATTATCAAATTCCCCCACACTTAGCTTTTTGCACTCCTGGGCAAGACTCAAGACCAAAACAAGGACATAAGAGATTAACAAAAATTTAAATTCCAACGACATTCAAGAACCCAAAATTTTACAATCAATAAGAACAACCAAAGGTTCAAGGGATCAAAACATTCATGAGTTAACAATTCTCCACATCTCAAACCATCAAGCAAGGTATCTTCAACATGAATCGAGAATGATAGATCTTCACAAGATTCCCTCTCAATCTCTCAAGTGTTTAAAGGGTAGGTATTTCACTCAATTCAACCCATGAAAATTGTACTACCATAAGCTTGCTTATCTTCTACTTCTCCACTACTCAAAACACATGCACACACAAATCATGAGGACTTTATTCAAGGTTGTGGTGAGGTCAAGGTAACAGAAGAGGATAAAATGGATATGAGAAGATAAATACTAAAGAGAATAAAAGCAAATGAGAGCTGAGTTCAAATAACAAGCATAAAAGTTCATCCAAACTCTAATGTATATCCCTTTACATATTCATTTCCCAATCCTTTTTTTTATTTTTTATTTTAGATATATATGAACATAACTATATACATACATTTTTTTTTTTTTTAGGCACTCTTTCCTTTTTCAACAACCATTTTGTACACATACCCCCACACTTGTTCAAAAACTCATCCATTAACCAAGCTAATGTTCTTTTATTCCCTAAGGTAAAGTAAGAACATGATTTTTCATTTAAGGTACATAATGAGCTAGAAATAAGGAATGATCAAATAAGCTCAAAGAGGTTAAGTAAAGGAAAATATACAAGGTTGGCAGGAATCAGAGAATTTTCAAAAAGTCAAAAGAGTGCTTGATATCATATTGAAAACAAGGTTGGCTATTCGGTTAAACTGGCTAATTAAGAAAGAGGGCCTCAATCATGTTCATGCATGAAAGTGAAATGTAGCCGCAAAAAGAATCAAAGCAAGTTCTAGAGTGGTCATTAACATGAGTGAAAATCACACAAGAAAGAAGAGAATGGCATAAATGTTGAATCCATCCATTCGGCTCAAAATCTCACAAGGTATGCATCCATCAAACTCAATTCATCAATTCAATCATTCATCACCAAGCATATCAGTTCAAGAAGGGAGAAAAGTTATTTAATCATGCAATGAACCCTTTTTTTTTTAACAAAAAAGAAACATACTAAAATCTCTCCCCCACACTTAATATAGACATTGTCCTCAATGTGAAAGTGATAAATAAAACGGAAAGAAAAGAGCAACACAACCTGATGAGGGGCGAGATAATGGCAAGCAGAAAAGATGCGTAAGAATCAAAGCTGCAACAGAACCTGAAAACTCACAAAACAAATGAGTAAAATGTAAAACCAAAATAACATGACTAGAATAATGTAAAATTAAAGAGGAAATGCGGGTCTTTTAGAGTCAGATTCCTAAGACTGTAACACTTCTGTTCATCTCTGAAGAGATTCCACAATTAAGAAGTTCATGATGTACCAGGCCACAAGAATGCGTCTCAAGAGTCAATAAGGTATAACTTACTGACTCCTTACTCAGCCATTCAAAGTGAAGTATGTTTTTATCTTCTCAGATTGCGAAGAGCATCCCCAAAGATCTTGAAAACAAATCTAGTTGGGTTGCCTCCCAATAAGCGCTTGTTTAACGTCGTTAGCTCAACGTTGGGACACTTCTTAGTGATCTTTATAATATGGATGATAAAAGCCCATCACTTTCACTTCCATATTTTTCGGTTTAAGATGGTGTCCATTGGTCTTATTAAGTGAGGTTTGTGAAAAGACTCCACCAGGATCCCATTGGTTGAAACGTGATGACCAAGTTATGGTTGACACAACATGATAGCTTTCACTAGGGTCCCAATGGTTGAAGTGTAATGACCAAGTTAAGCTTGAAGCATGAGGGCTCCTATTGGGGTCCCATTGGTCTTTCTTAATTTCCTTGACTTCACCAATGGCATGCAACACGTGTAATTTTGCAATCCTGCTTTCATTGATAATGCTGGATCATGGCCTAAAAACAAAATCCACTTCAGTAGTTACTAGCATCTGCTGACTTTCCTCTTTCTTTGAAAATTCGCCAATGGCCTTCAACTCCACCTCCTTATATGTTTCAGATTCTGCAACTACATTGTTAATAGACCCTTCTATATCATTAGATCCTGCGTAAACAAAATCATTAGTTTTCAAATATGCAGAAATTTCAGCACACACAACACATTTTATATCACCATCATGATCAGCACATGAGTTGCAATTGATAGAATCATCAAAACCAATTAAATCAGGAAATTCAGCACACAACTCATCATGAGTTTCCTCAACTAAGTCTGCATGTAAATCAATATGACAATTAGAATGCAGGGAGTTGGGAATTATTTGGGGAAAGAGTTGGCCTGACTCTTGACATCTCAGTTCATTAACAGTGGTTGTCAACTGGTCAATTTGGGTTGTTAAATCCTGAATAGTGGCAGTGAAATTCTGCTGGAACTCAATTTGGGTTTTCATCAAGTCCTCCCATGAAGGCTCAAGTTTTGTGGTTGATGGACTTGTTATCTGCTGGAATGGCTGCTCATATTGAAATGATTGTTGCTTAGTGATACCGTATTGCCATATCCCAAATCCAGATAGTATTCGCAGCTAGGGTTGTATGTGTTGAAGAAGGGGTCATAACTCTATTGCTGCTGCTGGAACTGTGGTTCATCAGGAAAATAACCAGCTGCTGCAACAAATTGATCTGGAAAAACAGAACTACCATACTGAACTGTAGGGCATGCATATGTATGGTGAGATGAACAAAAACAAATGTTACACACAAGTGTAGCTTCCTGCACAGGTGATTGTTGTCTCACTACTATATGTCTTACCAAAGAAGTCAACTTCTCAAGTTTTGACTCCATTATGCATGGTCCATTGTTAGAAAAGTTAATAAAAAGCAAAGGTTAGTAAAAACACTTAAAATGAAAAGATTACACTTACTAATCCCGACAAGCGGCGCAAAATTTTGACGAGCGCCGAACTCAGTCAAAATTATAACCGAAGTTATTACCTAAGCTTGTAGCACAGTGACAACACTGGATCATCTCCACGAGAATTATAGATGCAATTTAATCAAATCAAGTGAAAGTTAGCAAAAGGGGGTTTGACAGTTTAAGATCGTACTTAACAAAATTAACGGAAGAAATGGCAATTAAAGAGTAGTCAATTTAGAAACCTATCCAAGATTGGGTGGATTCAATCATAGACCCTTCATAAAACACTTGAAGCGCAATTGAATTTTAATTTGGATCTAACCGAGATCTCTGCATCAAATCCAAAATTCATACTAGACGATCGTCTAGAATTCAATTAACAAGTGATAAACACAAATCCGCAATCGCACCATTCATGAAAATCTATGTTAATTTCAAGTACCGAATTCAATTAACTTAGGCACAAATCGAGAACCTAACCTCTTCAATTACTGATTAATTTAGATCAATCAATTCTAAGTTTCATCACAAATCTCAATCTTCATTTATGTGATTAGTTTAGATCAATTAGTTCTAAGTTTCATCACAAATCTCAATCTTAAACCAAGATCAAATCAGATCAACATAAATAGAATCACCATTCATGCATTCAAGATCAAGAAGAAGAAGAAAGAAGAAGAAAAGAGGAATTCAATTACAAATTAAATACAATGCATAACCAAGGTCTCAAGAATCCAAACCACAATCTCTTCAAGAGTTCTAAATTGACCCAAAGTAGCTTAGCTCTCCATTACCATGAAGGGGAGCATCAAAATATACAAAACTATGAGAAACTATGAAGAAGTAAGAAGAAACTTAAAGAGAAATGAAGGAGAATACATCAAAGAAATGATAACCAATGGTGCCTTTTATAGAAGTCTAGGGTAACAAAATGACAAAGAGGAGTGAGTGGATGAGTGGGTGAGTGAGTGGAGTGTTTGAGTGGAATGGTTGAGTGGGTTGGTTTAGTGGATTGGTTTAGTGGATGAGTGAGTGGAATGGTTAAGTGGGTTGGTTGAGTGGAAAATGCCAAAGGACTTTTGGTGAGTGGGAAATTATGGACATGAATGGGTGAGTGGATGGATGAGTGGGTGGATTAGTGGATTAGTGGGTGGAGTGGTTAAGTGGTTGGATTAGTGTATGAGTGGATGAGTGGGTGGATTAGTGGATGAGTGGATGAGTGGATTAGTAGATGGATGAGTGGATTAGTGGATGGATGAATGGGTGGTTGAGGACGAAAATTTTGTGTCTGACTTGGAAGCCAAAACTGACTAACTATACTTCAGATCCACGAAAAGTGCTCTTCATGAAAGTTGTAGATCCTTATCTTGGCTATAAAATGGATAGCTGGTTGGTCCAATTTGGCTTCCTTCAGCCCAAGATATGTCCCAAATACCGTAGGTTACTCAAACCCAACTTCAGCTCCTCTGTTCCGACTTGCAAGCTCAAAATGACCTACTAGACTTCCTTTTTTCAAAAAGTATTCTTCATGAAAGTTGTTTATTTGGATCTTGACTATCCACTGTCCAAATTTGAGCCCATCTTCATTATTACATCTTGAGATATGATTTTATGAGTGCACACTGTTCGGATTCTACTGACAGAACTCGTATTCTGACTTCCATGTAAACTTAGGTCCTTTAGACATCTTTTTGGGACTTCGAGCTCTTCATCAAAGTTGTAGAACTTCCTCTTAGCTTTTCTACAAGGTAAAATTCATGTTCATCAGATATTAGGAACTCAAGTTATGGCCAAAATACAGAAATAGTGTCAAATCTCAATAATGCTGAAAATATTCAATTAGGACCAATTTGAGCTCAAACTCACAAAATCATACCAAACTCAATCAATTAAGAATATGGAGAGTGTAAATGACTAAACATAAGGGTTTCTTAATGAATAAAATATGTTATTATCATAATTCAAGACCATCAAGTTCACGCTCAGCATCTGAGTTCTATGCTCAACACAAAAGGATGAATTCATTACTGACTTTCGCATGCTCAACGTAGATTTCCTATGCTTAGCGCATATTTCGCATGCTCAGCACAAAAGGGAATGCTCATTTCTGACTTGCCTGTGCTCAACGTGGATTTCTCATGTTGAGCGCAAACGGTTATTTCTGATACTTTTAAATTCGAAGCTCAACTCATTTGAAGGGACTTTTGACATTTTTTGGATGCGAATTGGAGAAATTCTCAGAGCTTCTGGGGATCCACTGGTGTTCAAGTGCTTTTGGAAAAAAGATTTGAAGATCCAATGCAATCCTCATCCAATTTACACCCTATTTCTTCTACTTTTCTCAATTTCATCATATGTAACTAAACTCTACAGGTTAGGGTAGGATGAATTTTAGTTCAAATCTTGTGTACTTTTTTTGATTTTGAATTCAATGATGATTCATAGTAATTGAGTAAATTCTTCTACTCTTAATGCTTTCCTTGATTGGTCATCATTGGAATTGTTCTTATGACTTGATTGTTCAATTAGAAAATTGACATTAGGTTAGATCTAAAGAAATTTACCATGAACTGCATAATCTTAGGAATATGATATGGGATCTATGCATTTGTATGAATTCTTATACTTATTAGTTGGTTTGAATTGAGAGAACCTAAGGGATTAGGGTTCTTAGTTAAGACTAAAGGGATTATTTACCAATGGGAATAATCTGTATTTGTGAATTTGAATGTCAATTGCATGAGTTGAAATTGAATTCAGATCAGAATTAAGGCATACGAGGAGAGCTAAGAGGATTCCGAACTCTAACCGATTTTATTCTAAAAACCTCAATTCAGTTGTATTGTTTGATTCTAGGATAATTTGTTTCATACTTTCAGCATGATTTATAATTCATCATTAATTTTATTTACTCTAATCCAAAGTTCTCCTACAACTCTTGACTCAAATACATGTTATTCATCGGTTCAATTAGTGATTTCTTAGTTTACATTGATAATTGATGCACAATCCTCATAGGATCGACAACCTTATTCATTCTTTATTACTTGTACAATTTGGTATACTTGCCAATTGATTAACACTCATTGTATTGAATCTTAAATTGTCCAAGCTGGACAATTTAGGAAGAAACTTTTCCTTCACTTGGTTATAGTTACTTCTTAAATTTCATATCATATACTTGATAAAATTTTGTTGTACAACATTTGCTTATGTTCTCTGGGTGCACACTTGATTATGGTAGATGTCACCACTTTATGATAGTGCACTTGGAGACCAATGGGAAAAATTACCGAAATTTTGTAAAGTATAAGATATCAGATATGTGATTTTTGTGAATGATATCAACCAAGTGCTAAAAAAGTGTCTTCTCGAATGGGATAAGGTCATACCATGTTAAGAGAGATAATAATTTTGGAAATAATAGTACTAATATGTTAAATCAACTTCACCAATCGTGAAACCTTATCAAAGTTGGATGTTATGAAGAAATGATCACACTAGCCGTGTAAGTGAAGAATTCAAGAATGGAGTTTATGATTTCATTAAGGTCGCCAAATGATACCCGATGGTTTATGATACATTAAGTCGCATTCCTTGTCCATGTGCAAAATGTAAGAACCATGTTAGGATGAAGTCGTTTTCAATAGAGAACCATCTGTATAAGTACAGATTTGTGGAGGGTAATATAAATTAGACTATTCATGGTAAAAACATATGGGGGATAGTGGTTCAGCATCCATTGTCCATGATGATGAAGTAGAGACTAGGAATCTGTATGTGAATATGGTTATAGATGTTGCGAGTGATATAATAAATCTAGAAGTTTAAGATTTAGAAGATGATTCGAATCTGTCGGCTTCAAAGTTTTATGAGTTGTTGAGAGATGTTGATGAGCCTTTATGGAATGGTTGCCTTAAGCACACGAAATTGTCAGTTGTAACTTAACTCTTGAATCTGAAGTCAGAGTTTAACATGAGTAAAAATTGTTATAATTGAATGATTGTCATAATTAAAAGCATGCTTCTAGAGTTAGAAAGGCTGGCTAAAAATTATTACAGATTAAAGAGAATGGTTAATGAGTTAGGATTAGGAAATAAGAAGATAGATTCATGTCCTAATCATTGTATGTTGTATTGCGGAGAGTATAGGTACAAGAGTGTTCACTCAGTGTGCTTAGTATGCGGACAACCATGATTCAAATCCGAGGTGGGACGTTCGAAAAATCAGAAGAATGTGTCATTCTCAGTGTTGCAATATTTTCTCATTATTCCAAGACTCCAACGCCTGTTTATGTCAAAAAAAGACTACACAATATATGTGCTGGCATACAAATAGAGTACATCAAGATCAATCAATGATCATGCATCCAGCTGACACTGAGGCTTGGAAACGTTTTGATGCCATCCATTCAACATTTACGCTAGAAACTCAAAATGTTAGGCTTGGCCTTTGCACAAACAGTTTTATTCCATTCAATGGGTCATCTACTCCATACTCATGCTGGCCTATTTTTGTCACACTTTATAATTTTCTCCCAAGTATGTGTATTAGAAGGGAATACATATTTTGTACTCTTATGATTTAAGGACCAAAGTTTTAGGTGTCTCTCTTAGACCCCTGATTTATGATAAAAAGATTTTGTGAGACCATGGGGTGAACACTTTTGATGTGTGGAATAAGAAAAAATTTAATATGAAAGCAGCTTTGTTGTGGACAATAAGTGACTTTTCAGCTTATGGAATGCTAAGTGGATGGAGCACTCATAGAAAACTTGCTTGTACCTACTATATAGAGAACAATAAGTCATTTGTATTGAAGCATGATAGGAAGTGTTGCTAATTTGATTGTCATCGTCAATATTTGCCTCCTGAACATCTGTTTTGTTGTGATTGGAACTCTTTTAAGAAGAATTCAATAGTGAAAAGTTTTCTGCCGCCACAATGATTGAGTGGGACAAATGTCTTGAATAGAGTGACTCAACTTGAGGAAGTCATTTTTGGCTTGAATTCACGTAACCAAAAACAATGTGGCTTTGGTGAGTTTCACAATTGGGTGAAGAATAACATATTTTGGGAATTGCCTTATTAGTCCACTAATATAATACGACATAATTTGGATGTTGTACATGTTGAGAAGAATATGTTTGAGAATATTCTCAACATTATTATGGAAATAAAGGGAAAGACAAAAGACAATGCAAATGCAAGAGAAGATTTGATGCAAACGTTCCACTTTAGAATTGATTGTTAAGAATGACAAATATAAAAAATCAAAGGCAACTTATATGTTAAATGTCGAAAGGAGGACAATTTGTGAATGGATAAAATAATTGAAATTTCCTAATTGGCATGTGTCAAACATTGCACATTGCATCAATTTAGATGATGGGAAGATATATGAAATGAAAAGTCACGATCGTCATATTTTTATACAAAGGTTAATTCCTTTGGCGTTTCGTCATATGTTACCAAAACTTATATGAGGAGCATTAACAGAACTCAACTTGTTCTTTAAAGAAATTTGTGCAACTAAAATACGTACTTTCATTATGGAGAAATGTAGAGCTTTCTATTATTGAAACAGTTTGCAAGTTAGAGAAGATTTTTCTGCCAGCATTCTTTGACGTGATAGAACATCTAGTTGTGCATCTCCCCTATAAAGCTAAGGTTGGAGGACCCATGCAATATAAATGGATGTATCCATTTGAGAGGTGTATGTTGTACTTGAAAAGGAAAGATCGAAATAAGGCGAAAGTTGAACGGTTTATCTGTGAAGCATATAAATTAGAAAAAAAAAATCAATTTTACTTCCATGTACAGACAAAGCGCACTTAAGTTCCTTGAAACAACAATGGTGAGGAAGATATGACTAATGAATGCTTGAATGTTTTTATACATCTGTCACCCTGTCAGGAGAGGTCGTAATAGATTCTTAATAGATGTGAAGCTTCAAATTGCTGAGACTTATGTGCTTGTAAATTATAGAGAAGTAGAACCCTATCTCCAGTAAGTTTACTCACTAACTTAGCTATCTAATAAATTTTCAATTACATTATGTTCAATATTAATTATTGTATTGATTAGACAATTTAAGGATTTGCTAAGGGGGACAAATTCTAGTATCTCTGAAGATCAAATAGTGGAACTTCGAGATAAGGACTTTAGTAGGTGACTAAAACATCTAGTAAGTCCTTTCATCCATAATCGTATATATCACATAAAAAATAATGTTCGTTATACCAATACTAAATGTTACAACAATCTATTCTATTTGTAATGATTCACAAGTAAATATAGATCAAATTAAGGATTGAATGATTGTTAGACCATTTGTGTACCGCAAGTGCACGGGTCGTTCAAGTATACAGATACGAAGTAAAAGTTCGTTCCCACGAGGACATATGGTTTCTATTACTAAATAGCAACCAATAGCTTAGCTAAATTCTATCCAAGGACATATAAAATAAAGAAAAGCAAATAAACTAAATCTAACTACAAAAGCAATAAAGATAAGGATTTAGAGATCTAGGGAATCCTTCTTCACCTCTTACTTCATACTAATGATATGCAATTCTTATAAGCAACATCAATGATTAGTTAGTTTAGCTTGAGAATCTGATTTAGTCAAAAACCTATGTCTAGGTCGATCAACCCTGGTGTCATTTACCTAATCCGCTATGGTTCTTATGGTTGCATAAGGACTAGTATAAACTCAACTAATGAATGATCTATTCTCAAACATACGTTAATACATGGCTAAAAGGTATATTTCTATCCAGTTAGCGAATCAACTCATCCAAGCCAATTGAAGTCGTCGAACATGCATCAACCATACCATGTCCATCTCCATAAATCTCTATGTCTAGTTCATTTGCATCAATTAAGATCATGCAATTATTGATCAAACAGAAGCAAGCATTAAGCATAGGCATAGAAGAACAAAGCTAAACATCAATAGATACTCAAAAGATAACATAAACATCAATAATCATATAAAGATCCAAAGTATTTCCTAAATACAGCTACTAATCTATTGAACACGAATTTACAGAGCAAAACAGTGCTCAAAAGATAAGGGAGAGAAGAAAACTCAGGGAGAAGAGGAAGGATGCCATTGATGAGATCCTTGAAGCTTGAATCCTCTTCCTTAAGGAAGAGGACCTCTAACCTAGCCTCCCTAAGCCTCCAATCAGCCCAGAAATGAAGAATAAAGCTGCACCCTCTCTAAAACCTACAGAGCTCTCTAACTCTACCAAGCTCTCTCCTTACAAAATCTGTCAAAAATCTATTTATAGACTCAGCAAAATAGAGGCACGCCGCGGCATTAACATGCCTACGCCGCGGCATGTGTCAAATTAGGTCAGGGATGCCGCGGCATTGATTTCCTTGCGCTGCGGCGTTCAGTTCTTCGTAGCCCCTGACTTTTTTTGATGCAGGGGTATCACCGCCGCGGCGTACGCTTCCCCAGCGCTGTAGCGTGACAAGTTTGGCTACAGAATTCCCCAGCGCTGCAGCGTGACAAGTTTGGCTACATAATTCTGTAGCCAACTCAGTTTGCTGCTGCTTTTTGCTCCTTTAGGTTCCTTTTGGGCTTTCTAATCAGCTTTGCAGCTCTTCCTGCATTAGAGAAATCACCAAATTAATGACCAATATAAAATCCACTTAATCAATAACATAATACACACAGTTTGCTCAATAATATACAGGAAAGGTATCAGAATTGGATATCACAAATAGAAGCATAAAACCTTCCAAATATGCATGAATACAAGGACTTTAGCAATCAATGAAATACAGATATGGGGCACAAATAACTACATTTTGTGGAGTTATCAATAATTCAACAGATGAGTTATGGTCCATCCAAGTTTGTTACTTCTTACGATGGCTTAATAGTTAATGGATATAGGTTACATACTAAGGAGTACGAATAAAATAAAGCTACCATGAATAGTGGGGTTTGCATTATAGGAAGTATATATGGCGAGAATGACTTAGACTATTATCGCATCCTTGAAGAGATACTGAAATTGTCATATCTAGATCAGAACAAAGTATTTCTTTTACGGAGCTAGTGGTTTGACCTAATTATAGGAGTCAATGTTGATAAGAGATATGGATTGATTGACGTCAAGCACAAATCGAGGCTTCATTCAAATGAGCTATTTGTATTAGTTGAACAAGCACAATAAGCAAACTATACAGTATACCCACAATGCGGGGGTCGAGCTAGTGGGGAATGGTGGGCAGCTTGTAAGGTTATAGCAAGACTCTTTGACTCTGAGACATTCAATGATGAATGTGATGGATTGAATGAGCTAGCTACTATTTATTATAACCAAGATGATGGATCCTTGAGAACAAACAATATCATCATAGATGATTGAGTGATTTTCTTGTTTGATGCACATGCCCCAATGGAAGAAGTGAACATAAATGAAATACATAATCCAATTGACATTCCATTTGTTAACTAATTCATTGATGATAACAAAGAAGATGAAAATAATGAGTTCATAGATGAAGATGAGGAACTATATGATTCAAACTTAAGTAGTAGCAGTTGAACTTTGTTTATGGTATTTACATTGAAATGTCATTTTTATATTTTATGAGTTTTTTCACAATATTGATGTATATAGTTTGCTAACATGTTATGCTTCATTATTGCATACATTTATCATGGTAATCCGAGATAGGGGCAATGGACGAGGTCAAGGGAGAGCCCGTAACAATCCACCCAAGTGTTCTCAATCGCGCATTGGTTAACCCTCACTGCAGCAATCTTCGAGCTCCCCTGGTATACCTATATAATAATCTTTTTATTATTAACTCTTAATTTATATGTATTTATGAATTCAGATTGTCTATAATTATGTTAGGTGCTACTTCGGCTACTAGCCCTTTGACCACTAATGACCCATCAGCTGCTGTCCCACCCTCCATTATCCTTGTCCATGTCCCACACACCATTGTCCTTATCCCCGTCCCACCCCCAATTATGCCTCCAACTAGAGACCCAATTTCGATACCTTCAAGTGGAGCATCTTAAACAGAAATTGATAGAAGGCTAGTTATATTTGTGGAGGACATCTCTCAATCATGAGTAATTGTGAATGTCATGTTTTATTACATTTATTTTACTTTTAGATTGTTAACATATCTTAAACTTACAAGAGGAGGTTTGTCCCGCAATCTGTGACCCTGTGAGATTATGGCCACTGTGATCACACGGATGCCCATTCAGGTTGAAAATTAGAAAAATTATCCAGTTAACATGATGAATGAACTATTTCAGGATTTTATGGTAAGTAACTATGTTTCTAGCCTCATTGTATTATACAATTATCTATATAGAGAAATATACTAACATGGCTTTGTTTTAGGATAAATATCAATTTGTATCAAGTTATGATCGTTGCATTGGCAAGAACTGTTTGGGAAAGAACGTGCATGGATGATATGCGTAAAATACACTAAGAGCAAGTGCACTTTATCGCCAAGTAATATAGAACTTGAGCATCAGTTATCAATTCCATGAGGAATAAGTGGTAATTACTAGATTCGTAAAACTCTTGGTTATCTAGATAATCGAAAGTGTATGAAATTCAAAATAAAATCAAATAACAAATAAAGAAGAATAATAATGGACAATCAAACAATATAGAGAATCAATGAGAGGGAGACTAGGGCGCAAAGTTCACTTGAATCCAATTATTCATATTTTCTTTCATTTATGATGTAAGGTAATTCTTTTGTCAATATTCTCTTATTTGCTATTGAATCCCAATGGTCATGGATGAAATAATATTTTATTCCTAGATTAAATCACTTATTTGGTCATTTAGTTGAATTAATTAAGAATGCATTAAGCCTCAATTTAAGAGATGAACTAACATACCATTAATTTCATTGGTAGGATAAATTGATGTTTGGTCATTCACCAATCTAATCCTAGGCTTACCATATAGACCCACTCATTGAATGTGGATGCTCATTAGTCAAACAATGAATTAACACATGCCAAAGGTCATCAAGTTATGTAAAAAATACAAGCAATATGATAGACCCTAAAAGAAATTACCTTAATCAAATTAGAAATCAAACCCAAATAATTAGGAAAACAAGATCCCCCATAGCTTTAGCTATGGGTTTAGCTGCTCATGTTCAATACAAACAAACTCATATCAAGATACAAACCTATGGAAAGAAAACCCAAAAAAAGGAGAAAACTATAAGGAAAGAGAAGTCAAAACCCCTTTTACAGTGATTATGATCTTCAAGCCTTCAAGAATTGAACCCTCCCTTTAAAGCCGTCCTCCAAGGATTCGTAGCAA
Source organism: Ormosia emarginata (assembly GCA_029884605.1). Lineage (NCBI taxonomy): Eukaryota > Viridiplantae > Streptophyta > Magnoliopsida > Fabales > Fabaceae > Ormosia > Ormosia emarginata. Next base: position 1,457,938 of record JAQQTP010000058.1, on the reverse strand, counting down.
TTCTCTTTTTTAATCTACCTCTCAAAGTCTGCGTTGCAAAAGTCTATCTCCAGTTTAAGGGTTTGCTTCTACTTATAATGATATGGGGTAAAACTATTTATTTTTCGCTCCATGAGAACTCACACGACCGTGTCTCCTTTCGACACAGTCGTGTCCTTTGAAAACCACGTAACTGCACTTTAAGTGAGACACGGTCATGTGACCAACAGACACGGTCGTGTCTCCAAGTCAGAAGCTTCAATTGATTAAGACAAGGTCATGTGACCAAGAGACACGATAGTGTCTCCTAGTCAAAAGCTTTCTTCAAGTTAGACAGGGTCGTGTCTAACTCCTAAATCGCTTCTGAGTTGACACAGAGCCATGTCTAAGTCAAAATGATCCTCTTTTGCTTTGAAAACCAGATATCTTCGCCTACTTTCACTCTAAATGTGTTAAATTTCTCTTAATTTGCAAAAATGAAGATAATTGATAAGGATCCATATAAAATTCATCAATAATCATAAGTAATTCACCATAATTTATTTGGTATAAGACTATAAAATATAGGCTTATCAATGGACCGCTATTTAGATGACTTTAAGGGCCATGGGCCCCCATCTTTGAAGTTAGAAGTGTGGGATGGCCTAGTTGACATTTGGTTGACACCAGAGTGGCAAAAGAAGTCTGTTGATAGTCGAAGCAACAAAGCGGCCTTACTTGATGCTATGTTGCACATTGTAGGCTCAATAAGCTTCGATCAACATAAAAAGAATATGGTAATATAGAATTTCTTATATAATTGTTGCATCATCCTAATAATTTTATTTTATACTATTGTATAATTGTAGTACAAGGAGTTAAGGTTCTGACAACTTATATGTTTTGTGTTATAACTTTGGCTGTATAAATCTAAATTGCATGAGATTGATCCCATTTTATAAATAAGACACAAGGTTTCTTGTAGTAAAGATTTTAGAATTTTATATTCTAATAGATGTTGATTACAAGAGGCAGAGTTGAAGAATCAATCCCTTTCAGAGATTTGTATGAAAGTGTTTTTAAGAGAAAAAATGGAGAATATGTAATTCAGCGCTCGAAGAACTTCATTGTAGGTGACTTTAAAGTTAAAACTAATCATATTTGTTAAGTTGTTGATTGTTTTGATAAAGTTTTCTACATTTTTCATTTCAAGACTTTTATGACACCACAATGTTAGAGAAGTATGGAGAAAACTCTTTAATGCATCCTATGATTGATCCAGAGGTGTGGTTGGAGGTGACAAGTCCCAACAAGAAGAGACAAGTCCATGGCAAGAGTCACAGCTTAGATATAGGCATTCATGGATCTAGCTCTGCTTCATCCTCACAGGTTCCTGATTCCTTAAGCACTGCTCCGACACAGGAAGCTATAAAAGAAGTTATTAATGAAGCAATGACTTCCTTTGTCCAGACGCAGCTAGTGTCTATGTTGAAGCCCATCATATATAGGATTGTTGGCTCCAAGCAAGAAATGGTGTGCCGCAAGCATCGTCACAAGGCGATGCAGTTGGGGAAGATCATTAAGTTGTTGATGATGATGATAATAAGACGAACTTGGATTAATTAGTTATGCTTATTGATATGATGATAATGATGGGACTAACTTGTTTTGAACTATTTGTATTAACATAAACTTATTGATTAGTTATGCTTTCTTTGTAAAACATGTTTTGAACTAACAAATATAATTATGATATTTTGTTGCTTTGCACAACATATTTGTTGGATTTTTCTATTTGGATTAAAATATTTATACAAGTTTAATTTAAAAATATACTAATTTTCATTATAAAATTAATATGGGTTAGCTTCAAAATACCTAGGAAATTGCTAGCAATAACAACTATGAAAGTGCTAGGGATTTAACAACACTAATAGCTAGAAAATAGCTATAAAATTGCTAACAATTTAGCAACACAATAACTAAGAAATAGCTACAAAATTTCTAAGAATTAAGCAACACTAATAGCTAAGAAATAGCTACTATGGAATTGCTAGTGATTTAGCAACACAATAATTATGAATTTGCTACAAACTTGCTACTGATTGTTAAAAATTAGCTAAGAAATTAGTTACAAATATTTCGTAACTAATCAACGATGGAAACAAAGGAAGTTTTGAATGAAAATTAACTACAGATTAACTTTGGATTAGATATGAACATTTAAGAATTAGCGACAAATTAGCTATAAAAAAATTTATAACTAATTAGCGATGAAAATTTGACTACGAACTAATTTGTGATTTTTCCGTAGGTAAAGTGATTAATTAGAGATAAGTTACGAATTGATCTATAACAAATTCATTAATTTCTTGTAGTGGAATTATGCAGTGATTAAAATATAGGGGATAACTCCACATATGACATAACCAAACATAAATTGTCGCACCATCAAACCTTGTCTTTTGAGCACCTGCATGAGATCATTTTAGTAAGAAAGTGGAACGCATAAAAAGAGATAAGTGTATATCATTGTACTTAAAAAAAATCAATTTAATATGAAGTCATAATTAAATCACTTAGAAGAAACATACAACTTGTCACCAAAAAACAAAAAAACAAAATTGCTACCAAATTACAAATTTCGTTGGATTCATCAAGGAGATCAACTTTCTGAGAATTATAAGACCTGGATCTTTGTAAAGTAATAGGATTCCCTCCAAAAGATTTATATGCAAGAAAAGAAGAAAAAAAAGCATGTTCTTAGATACATAATTGGTAAAGTAATTATAATTACAAATAAAAGGATATGGGAAAATATATGTATAACCTTAATCTGCATTCATTATGCCAAGAACTTCTACATTTTTTTCTTGTAAAATTAAATTTACAGCTAGAATCGCTTAAAGTAATAAATTACAGTAGAACTTTAACCAAAACAATCCAATGATATGACACAACACTATGTTGAATGCTGAATTATTTTAAAATTTTAACAAAGCCAAATCTAATATCAAGGGAAGACAAAAGGTCATTGGCTTACAATTAAGATATATATGATTTATCTCTTTCCAGTTATTGACAACAGACCATATTGCACTGCACGACTAACCAATTCAATTCTTTAAAATGAAAAAAAAAAGGGCAGGTTACACCCAGAAGTTAGTCCCACACCAATATCTACTTCCCTAGAGACTAAACTTTAGCTACGTGCTTTCACTTTTCTTGGTTTCCAAGTCAGCACAATATGACCCAACAAGCCAATACATTTAAAATAACACACCAAATTATAGCTAACAGAGTATAATAAGAGAGTATAAAGAATAACTAACGAATCTCAAAATCAATTTATGGTTGTTCACGGGCTAATATGGATGCCAAATAGTCATGACACATCCCAAAAACTCATTATTACCGTGTGCACACAAATGGTGGCCTTTGCATTTAAAACTAAGCAATTAACATCATACAACTAACAATAGCCACATAAGTATGAATTCACAAAATATCATGTTAGTAATTATACTGATTCTATAGTAGCTACAAATGCACTCTACAAAGACATGGAACAGAATCTGATATAATGTCAGATTTCCAACTTATCAAAATTAAGAATATACAGTCATCCGTGCATTCTCAACAGGCAAGTTGTCATACTCATTTTGAACATCGGCAACTGCTATACCAGCACCAACTACTATATATCAATAAGCAAGCTGTCATGTATGTTTCCAGTATTGATAATAAAATCTTCTAATCAAGTTTCTTAATATGATCCAACAGCCGCACAGACATATGTATAGACAGCTAGATATTAAATAATAATTTGTGAGACAACATTTGTTTTTATTATGGTAGAACTTCAATTATATTGACACCCACTTCATCCTCTAAAAGTATGACACATTAACCATTAAAATCATCATACATTTATAATAAGTATTAAATTATTTTAGGCATAATATATTTTTCACACTGATCATTCAGCAACAGAAATTCATTCAGGGAAAAAATTCATTCAGGCAAGCTATCAACTTGTTTTAATAAAAAAAAATCACATACTAACTTTAAAAGGTAACATGTTGGAGTTAGCTAATTGCAACAAAAACCTGACAATTAAATGGCAGATGCTACCATGCACCCTGTTAAGTTTAGGTGTATGGTGCACCACCCAAAAATACCTGTTATTGTAGGTCACCACTGCTTGTTCATCAAACAGTGATCGTTGTCCAACACCTCACCATCTGCCACCATCAACCAGAACCAGAACTGTCAACCCAACACTTCACCATTGTCTTCCACCATAACCACTTAACCCCTTTCCCAGTCGCCGACAACCGCGAACCAGGGCGACCACCACCTCAGTTGTCCTCTAAAACCAAGAACTACTAGAAACCGCGCCCAAAACTACCAAACCTGAACCCACGAAACCAATTGCGACCCACCCTAAATTGGTCGCAAACGGTCGTATTCCGCCATGGCCTCGAACCAGAACCCCGTTCTTGTCACCCACGAACCAGCCACCCACCACCACGAGTTTAGGGTTAGAGCTAGCGTCATCCTCGACTAGGGCAGCAGTAACAAGGATTGCAACAACGGGGACCGCGTCGAGCTTGATATAGCATAGCTTCTTGGTCTGGTTGCAGATTTAATTCCACAAGACCACAGCCACGATGGAAGGGTTGCAAATTTGGTTTTCTTTCATTTTTTTTACATATCTAGTTCATAGTCTTGGTTTTGGGTGTAGTGGCAGATCCGTGGTGGTTGTGGTATGACAACGGTGACCCGAGTTCGACAAAGGTGGTACGATTTCTGGTACCGGAGCAGGATGACGAGGTGAGGGACGACGAAGGTAAGGTGGTTCGGGTTCATGGTTGCTGGTTGTTTGGGTGGTAGTGGCGTGGTGGTTAGGGTTACAGCGGCTTGGGACTCGTGGTGGTGGGTGGCTGGTTCGACAGCGGCAAGACAACGAGCTGAGGGACAGCGATAGGTGGTTGGTGGTCGAATAGGGCGTGAAGGAGATGGTGGCTACTTGCCAGCATTGGGGACGATGGTGGCAACGTGGTTTGGGTTCACGATGATGGTTATGACAGAGGTTGAATTAGAGTCACCGTGTCCTTGTCACCTCCATGCCATTGTCGCAGGAGAGCTCTAGCGAACTGCCTTTACTGGCGAATTTGGGGTTTACCTGTTGAGAGATGGTTCTCTGTCTTAAATCCCCACCCATGATTTTTTTTAATCACAAAATCAAGGGCTTAAAACAATTGGTGTATCATACACCCTATCCTCAAGGGTGTATATTAGACGTCCCCCAATCAAATATGTAAGATCTATAAAACTTCATTGCTTGAACTTTTCCTTTCACATGTTGTAAACTCACACAATTCAATAAGGCCATTCCAATCCATATAACAAAGATCCTAGAAAAATAAATATGAATCCAATTCAGAAAATCTTATGGCAATTTCAAGAAAGGTTTCCAAATTTCTTTTAATTTTACCTTTTTTCAGTTTTCTGGAAAAAAATTTCAAAACTAGATGCACCCTAATTTTTGTTCTGTGCTTGTAGTTTTGGGCAAAAGCCTATAAAACAAATAGTAACACCACCAAAATCCGTAGTAAACCTCTCAAGTTCATTCCTTTGTGTTTGAGATGGTCCCAAAACAATGGTTATCCCCCGATACCTATCAAAATCTCTATATCAATTGAGAATATCGATTGAGAATATACATATGTATATACATGTATATATATATATATATATATATATATATATATGTATATGTATAAAAGAAATATCCTCCAAAACAAAAGGTCAATCGTCTTGTATCAATTGAACTTTTCATTTTTTTTTACGTGATCTTATATCAATTGAACTTAGACCATACCAAAGCAATCATCAAACAACACTAAGAAAGTAATTACAATAAATACATTATATCATAGAGTGAAAAATCTGGGAAGGAAATAAATTTGCAAAACGAGAAAAATCAGCCATCCGTTTATGAGGTATATATATCATAAAAAAAGAACAAATCCTAAATTCACATGCAGTCTATGATTGAGCTCATGAACTTGGCTTCTACCCTCCTGTGCTCATGATCCTATATAATTTAGAATATTTTTTACCATTCATGGTATTACTCAGATGGCATCAATTTAATCTGAAGATGCTCATAGCATCTCCCACAGCACTTGAACAATAAAAAATACTTATTCTAATATTTGAATAAATAATAAAATATGATAAATACAATACCATATGGAAGTTTAGAGTCCTTAACAAATGAAAAAAATCACATGCAAATTTGCAAGAGCCAAGTTGCAAAAGGACATGCCCAACATGAATTACAACGATGCTCTGGCCAATGAACAAATGCAAATAAATTCTTAACAAAAAAGAAATAATTGAAGATTCTATAAAAAAAAAAAATTCTGAGACAAATGGAAAAAACCGAAAAGCAACATCTTGGAAATACCAAGTAAAAAACCCAGCTGATACAAAAGCCCATCTTTTGATCCATCCAACATAAATCTCCATACACTATTAGTAATTCAATCTATTTTCCTTTCTATACTACTGCCTCTTTTTGTATTTTTTTTTCTAAATGATTTCATCAAATTCAAGACACCAGTACAAAGAGGCTAATAGAGATCAAAACTAAATATTTGCATGCAATTGCATGTTCTTTCTTGGACATCTTCAATGAAGAGATTCTGATCTTTTAGGCCTATCATCTAATCTAACAATCTACAAGTAAGGCCAACTACTTAATGAATATTTTAGTAATTTCTTAAAATATAAAATCATAGAGAGAGAGAGAGAGAGAGAGAGATAATGCACACAGAAAGGTAAAAGTCAGCACTCCAGAAAAGAAATATAGGTTGACATTGGCAACCCAAAAAGATTATTAAAAAAATGAAAAGATATAAACTGGTAAATTCACCAGTGCATGAGGTAGAGAATTTGCGCACCTCTGCATTCCCATGGGAACCAACATTATGCTTATAATTTTTCTGATAAAATAGGGAAAAAAATTAAAAGAAAAAATCATGTTTTTTGCTCGGTGGGCTACCAAACTTCTAGATCCAGAAAGAAGATGCTGGACTTGTTGGTTTTGGGATTGGCATTGTCTCCTTCCCTTTCAAAACAAAATTGTGCTCTGGGTGACACCTATGGATACAGGAAAAAAAATAGTATCAGAAAACACACATCCGAAAAAAAAAAAAAAGCTTCACAACCATGGCAATTAAAGATCACCTCTCTTTCACCCAAAACAAAGCCAATAATTATGCTAGTTCGGACTTTAGCACACCATTATGTAGCTTATCAATGTGGCAATGCATAATAAACAACCAAATTCAGCATTCTTTTTATTTTATGAAATATACACTAAAAGGGAATAACTTAGTAGATTGTAAAAATTCAAAAGTATACATGTTCTACGACATAAGTATAGATAAGTATACATGTTATGAGCTTCCAGTTCATGTGTTCTAGCATAAAGACATCCTTATCCTTAATCAAACTACATAGAACCATTTATGTCACACATGAAGAAATTTGACATTAAATTAGTACTTTAAAGCAACAACATGAAAAAGGAAAAAAAAAATGACAAACACCATTTGAAGCGCAGCTAGAAGTAGAGCCATTTGGAGTAAAGGCATGGGAATAACCAAGAAAAAAAAAAAAAACAGTAAGAAAGCTTACCTACAACATAGTTGAATAGAGCCGAACCTGCTTAGGTAAGAAAGCTTACCAAAATAAGGTCAATAAATTGGGCTGAATGTACCAACACAGAAAAAATAAATATAATTTAATAATATTTAAGGAGATTTTTTTATAAAAAAATTAGAACCTGCTATACTGAATGTTGTAAAATGTTAGGCTTCAAAGGAGCTACTTAATGGACAAATCCTCACCTACCTCCAAAAACAAAAAGAATAAGTAAATGGGATAGATACCCCGGCAATAAAAAGGGCGTGGCCTCAGGATGATAAAACAATAAGAAATGATTTATAATAACCAATTTTTAAAGATTCAAGTACTTCACATTATCTAAACTCAATTTAACTGAAAGCATATAACATTTAAAAGAACCAATTGTCATATAAAAGAATATCATTAGAATATCCTACAGAACATTTAAACCGTTAAAGCACTAACATTATAACTAAGGCATCAACAACAAATAAACAAAAGCCAAATTAAAATAAGTAACCTACAAATAATGACCACATTATCATATCATTCATAAATAAAGAGAATTCAGAACAGAACAAGAACAAAAAGAAAAGGAAAGAAATCAAAGAGAAAATCTGAGAAACTAAGAGAAAAATTAAGAGAGGAAAACTTGATAGAATGAATGATTCTGAATATTAACACAATGCAATTACGCAGAACTTGTCCTTATATACAATTGATCAAATCTATTTTGTAACTAACTTGACAGTTGTTATTACAGCTCATCATAACTAACTTTAGCATAACTAACTTAACTAACTATTCTATACTACACTCTAATATTGTCCCCTTAATCACAAGTGGGGTCTAGAACAATACTTATGACATTGTCCCCTTAATCTCAAGTGGGATGATGTGAAGCAAGAGTTGTATAATCCTTAATTGTGAGCAAAGATCTCAGATGCTGAAACATGTTAGTAGCCAAAGGTTTTGTGAGTACATCAGCAATTTGATCTATGGAAGGAATGTGTTGAACATCAAGCTGCTTCTGAATAACTTGTTCTTTGACAAAAAATATATCCAACTCCATGTGTTTTGTCCGAGAATATAGAACAGGATTGTGACCCAAGAGAACAATGCTTTAGTTATCACTATACACTACTAGTGTAGTTGAAATTGGAACTTGAACTTCTTTCAACAAAGACTGAAGCCAAATGATCTTAGTAGCAGTATGAGCTAGTGCGCTATATTCAACTTCTGTGCTACTTCTAGCAACAACTTGTTGCTTCCTAGACCACCACGAAATGAGATTAGGACCTAAGTAGATGCAGGACCCTGAAGTTGATCTTTTGTCATCAGGGTCTGTTGCCCAATCTGCATCATAGAATCCATACATGACTAGTTTCTTTGTTGGTCTGATATTAAGGCCACAGTGTAAAGTACCTTTGAGATACCTTAGTATTCTTTTGACATTTTTCCAATGTTCCTCCAAGGGTTGGCTCATGAATAGACATACTTTATTGACACTATATAAGATTTATGGTCTAGTAATAATGGCATATTGTATTACACCTACTATAGACCTATAAAGGGAAACATCTTGCATGTAATATGCACCATGTTTAGTAAAGAAGTCCCAGCAGTTTGAACAAACAAGGAAGGATCACATTTACTAGGAACAAAACCTAGATTCTGTAAAGTTGAGCCAAACTTCTCAAACCATGTCCTTAGAGCTTGTTTAAGTCCATATAAGGCCTTTGTCAGTTTGCAAACTAAGCTACCATCACCAATTTCAAACCCCTGAGGTTGTGACATGTACACCTTTTCATGTAGCATGCCATTTAAGAATGCATTATTAACATCAATTTGATGTATTGGCTAATGTGCTGTAAGAGCCAAAGTAAGAATTAATCTCACAGTTGCAGGCTTGACTACTGGTGAAAACATTTTTATATAATCAAAACCTAGTTGTTAGTGAAAACCTTTAGCGAATCATCAGGGTTTTCTTTGATCTTGTATACCCACTTACAACCTATAGCTTGCCTCTGTGGAGGTAGTGGAACAAGTTGCGTTCATCATCAGTGTATTATATTCCTCCTCCATAGCTTTAAGCTATTTTGGATTTTGTAGAGCTTGTTTAATTGATGTAGGTTCAGTTTTTGTGTGGACCAGATAGGCCATAGGCTTGAAAATACCAGACTTTACTCTGGTGATCATTGGATGACAGAACTGAGTAGAATGCAAGTGAGGTAATGAGGATACAGGTGCTGATGCTGATTCAGTATAAGAGTAATGCTCAAACTCTGGTTCAGTATTGAAATAAGACAAGGAGTGTAGTAGAGATGGCTTATCAGTATGTGCAGGAGGCTGACTAGAAGGAGATCTGTGATGAAAAGTAGTTTTAAAAGAAGAAGGTGAAATAAATCCACAGGACCTATGCTACATTATAGTAGAATGTAGAATGGGTGGAATAGAGGAGATGAAAGATTGTTAGAGAGATACTGCAGTAGAAGGAGAGGTAGTGACAATAGTAGTAAATGGAAAGTGCTTCTCATTGAATACTACATCTTTAGAGATAACAATCCTACCATCAGAAGTTAAACATTTATATCCTTTATGAGCTGGTGAGTAACCAAAAAAAGTGGACTAAGAGGTTTTGAATGCAAACTTGTGCTTATTAAAAGGTCTAAGATATGGATAATATGCACATCCAAATACCTTTTAAGAATGAAAAATCAGGATCTGTTCCAAACAACTTGGTAAATGGAACAACAAAGGAAATAGTAGAAGATGGAATTCTATTGATAAGATAGACTGGTGTGAGAAATGCATGATCCCAGAACCTAAGAGGTAAGTGTGCTTTGGCTAAAAGAGTAAGTCCTAACTCAGTAATATGTCTATGTTTTCTTTTAACTAGACCATTTTGATGATGAGTATGTGGACAGATTACCCTGTGATGAATACCTTGTGAAGAAAGATAAGTAGAAAATGGTCTATACTCACCACCCCAATCAGTTTATACTGACTTTATTTGTGCATTAAACTGAACCTTAACCATCTTTTGAAATTGAATAAAGGCTTGCAGAGCTTCTGACTTCTTTTTAAGTAGAAAAATCCAAGTGAACCTTGAGAACACATCTATGAAGGCAACATAATAAGAAAAACTAGTGGAAGAGGACTGGGGCTGGTCCCCACAAATCCCTAAAAACAAGAGCAAATGACTGACTATAGACTATAGATGAAAGAAAAGAAGGTAATTTATGCATTTTACCAAAACAAGCTTCATAGAAATTATTGAAACAAATAGTTGGAGAGAGTGAAATATTTGACATTTGTAAAACCTTTTTGAGAACAAGAGAATTAGGATGACTAAGCCTACAATGCCAGATATCTAAGTCAGTTATATTAGAAACAACCTTAGGACTAGATTTGTGAGTAAGAAAAACTGAAGCAAAGGAATTATCAACCTCAGTAGTAATAGAAGTTGTTTTATCATCAATTGAGTGAAATCCATTATCAATGAAAAAGGAATTAACACCATTGGAAGAACCATGAGTAGAATTACAAAGAGCAACATCATAATTACAATGATTAGAAACAACAGCAGTTATAGTAGGTAAAACAGAATTACAGAAATTTTGACAGAATTACATGACTGAAATGGCTCATTAGGCCTTAAGTGTTTACAAACAATAAAGTTACAAGCACACCTTGACCTAAGAACATTATTTTGAGTACTACAATCTGAAACAGAATTACTATTACAATTTGACTTGAGAGATGAATGAGTTGACAAATGAGTGAAAGGGAAACTTGTGAAGTTGTACAGACCATCAGCACCAAGAGATCCTTCTAGAAGGACCTCATCGGTGGCCTGCGATTTCACACAGCAGTAAGTAGGATGAAATTCAAAATAAACATAGTTGTCCTTGGCAAACTTACTTACACTGAGTCAATTTTTAGTAATTTCATGTGCATGCAATAATTGATGCAAAAACAATAAAATTGATGCATTAAAATGAGATGTAAGGAATGAGGAACCAATATGAGATATGGATAAACCTTGTCCATTGCCCATCAGAAGCTTCTCAATACCAGTGAAATCGTCCTTATGCAGCAGATTTTGAACCTCATTAGTAACATGAGTAGTAGCACCTGAGTCAAGAAACCAGGAACCACTAGAGACAATTTCAAGTGTGGCAATCATAGCATGAGGAAAACCAGAATGTTGAGAAGAAGTAGAGTGATGAAGATGTGAAGGTTGAGAATGAGAATTACTGGAGGAAGGAAAAGCTGTGACAGCAGGATGAGGATAAGAACAGGAAGCAAATGGGAACTGTGAAGGTGAGTAAGGAAATGCAGGGAAGGTGGTTGTTGATTGAATGAACTAGCATGATACACGGAAGGAAAATTGGGATAGAAGAACAATGAAGATGAAGATGGATGAGTGAAATGAGGAAAATATGAAGGAACATGTGAAGATGAAGAAGGAAACTGAGGAGGTGGTGGTGGAGTATGTAGTGGTGGATTCAGTGGTGGAGGATTTGGTAATTGAAAATTATAGTTGAAGCGATGATAACAAACTGAGGCACCATGACTTGGTTTACCACAGACTTGACAAAGAACTGAGGACCTTGCACCAAATCTACCTCCACGACCCCTGGATTTTCCATTAACACCAAATTTGCCTCCTCTAAAGGAACCATAATTATTAGAAGCATAAAAGCCATAAAACTGAGAATCAAAAGTTCGAGAACTTGAAGGACCAAATTGACCACCAAATCCAGGTGGTGTGGAAGGAAAGGGCTGAGAAGAATCTTTCTGAGATCCAATAGAAGATTAAGATTGCAGCAAAGTTTCATTAGGATTATCATGTGCAACATTTGCAGAAAATGAATCAGGCACTGATTCTTTCACATGTTTCTCTAACCTAGCTTCTTGGATAAGTAACAGCGATTCAATCTCAGCAAGTGAATAAGGCTCAATTCTACTTGAAACAGAAGTAACAAATGGATCATATTCCTCAAAAAAAACCATCTAAAATGATTTCAATATGCTCAGAAAGTGAAATAGGATTACCAGTAGACATCAAAGCATCAATTAAGGCTTTGATTCTTAGCAAGTATTCACTAATTGAGCAAGATCCTTTCTTTGTATTATGCAATTTAGAACGATATTGGCGTATTTTGGCTCAACTTTGAGAGCTGAAGTAATTATGAATCTACTCCCACGGTTCAAAGGACTTGATGCAGCTAACAAATCTGGTAAGCATTGATTCTGATAAATATGATAAAAGCCATGATAGGAGAAGTTGATCTTGAGCTTCTCAATCAAGAAACAGAGAACTAAGAGTACCAAACTGTGCATCTTCATCAGTTGCAAATAGAGAAGGAGCTTCATGTGCATTATCAAGAAATTGATACAGTTTATGACCATGAATTGCTGCAAGAACTTGTTGTTTCCAAACATAAAGTTTTTATCATCCAATTTGATCGAGATTGGATGAGAAAAAGAGATTAAACCAGTGTTTGATGTTGATCGAGGTGTAGCATTTGCGTGAGGATCAATTGAAAAGCTCATGATATCATAAAGAGAATTCAGAATAGAACAAGAACATAAAGAAAAGGAAAGAAACCAGAGATAAAATATGAGAAACTGAGAGAAAAATCAAGAGAGAAAAACTTGATAGAATGAATTATTCTAAATATTAACATAATGCAATTACACAAGACTTGTCCTTTTATATAATTGATCATATCTATTTTGTAACTAACTTTACAGCTGTCTTTACAGTTGTCATTACAGCTCATCATAACTAACTTAAGCATAACTAACTTAACTAATTATATTCTATACTACACTCTAATAATAAACAATCAAATAGAAAAACTGCATACAAAAAGGAAAAAAAAAAAAGAGAATTTAAAAGACCAAAAAGAATGATTAGGAGCTGGGTTTGTTCATATAAAGAACCTGCAAAATCAAAAAGAGACCTAATTAATGCACATATAAAGAAAACAACAATATCTAAAATATAATTGCAAAAATTAATAAAAAATTATACAGTACTGTAAAGTACATGCAAAATCATAAATTTAAACAAATCCACCCCGATCTTATCCACTTAGCTGTAATGCAAAAATAAACAAATCCAACCCCATATTTTATTATTGATAGTCAAGATAATCACACCATATTGTGGGGAACCAAATTATTGTATATTGTTAAAAAGCAAATAGATCAACAGAAAATATCACCATAAACAGGCCAAATAGTTTAAAATTGATCACTACAAAAAATGACACAATATAACCAAAAGATTAAATATACAACAAGGATCAACAAATCCATGCTAATCTTATTTCAAAGTGAAGATAAATCATACACAATTCAAAATCACAAATCCTAGCAATTTTGAACTTTGAATCACTTACAGCATATTTACTTACAACATACAAAGCATCATCAAAGTATCATCTTGATTTAAATAACCTTAAAATTTAAATCATCTTCATTTACAGTTGCAAGCAGAAATTTGTCCTTCAGCTTCTTAAGCAAAACAATGGACTGATCTATGTCTGAATCTTCAAGGTCAAATATGTCTTTACCCAATTGAACAACAGCATAATAATGTTCAAGACCTTTCCCTATTTTTGCTATACCAGCTATAGGTAAGCCAGTTATAAAGAGAACGTCTTCGAGCCCGTAGTATTGCCTTTCATTGCTAAAAACAAAGCAATTATTATTAGTATCATAAAGTTGAATTGCTTCGGTTAGTATGTTTTTACTTTAGCTTCTTATATCTTTAAGATATATCAAGTGGCAGAAGCTTGCCTTTTTTTTATATTCAATTATAGCAATGGTGACTACATTCAGGCAACGTATATGATGGGAAAACAACTGTCCTGCTATAAATCCTTCAGACCAAAAGCAAACAATTAAGATGTAAGTTATTAGCCAAGAATGGCCAAGAGAAAAAGGAGTTATTGAATAATATAAATGAATGGTGCACTCTACAATTGACCGGGTAAATAGAAATGTTTAATATACTTACACCATAGGAATGAAGAAGAAGAAACAGTAAATGGTTTTCGAGTCCATGAATGTAGAAAGAATAACATTTCAATTTATAAAGAAGAGCTGACATATTTAGGCCATAAAATGTAAGAGTCCATACCAAAAAATTGAGTACCAAAAAAAACAAAGAATTCAGGACAATTGCCCATTAATTTTCTTACATTTGCTTTCTAACAATCTAACAAACACAAATTAACAATCAATACAAAGATAGTTCACAATAGATTGATACCATTTCCTAACAAGTGGCTAAAACTTATTAACTACAGGGGAACTACAGTGCCTCCATTTGCATTCAAAAGTCAGACATAAAAACCTTTGACCATAGTAAATCGTAACAACAAAAGTATAACACCAACATAAATGCGTGAAAGGAAGAAGTTAATTGGAATATGAACACTAAATTTGAGTAATGATAGGACCCCTAAATTAAATAAAGTGTATGTGAGGAGAAATAAGGGTTGCAATGGAAGTTACCCATTATGTAACTGAGTGCTGAATTAATGGGGGGAGGGTAGTGGGAGAGTGAATGTAACTGACTGCTGAATTAGTGGGAGAGTGAACGTAATTGACTGCTGAATTAATGGGGGTAGTGGGAGAATTGAATTAATGGGAGTAGTGGGAGAGTGATTCGGTTGTAATGTGTATAAGGCTAAGAAGTGATTATGGTAGGGATAGGCTAGAATTGGCTAGGACTTTTGGGAGTGACTAGACACTTTCTAACTGCCGAAGCCCTTTTTCTCTCTCTCTCTCTGTATACTTTTTCTTTTCATTTTCTAGAATCAAGCATTGCTATCACTTTGATACAGATCTAAATTCTGCAATAAAATAGTGTTTCTTCATCTCTATCCTAGCTATTTCCTTTATGGTTCCTAACAACTAGTATCAAAGCTCCCGATTCTAGGAGCTTTGGATGGTTACTACGCGATTTTGCAATGGAGTCCCGAGTAGAGAGCTTGGAGAAGAGTTTGTAGGATTAGAGACACGAGAGTCAAACACAGTTGGATGAGATCAAGCGGCTATTGAAGGGGAATGACTGAGGTTACTCCCGAGGTCGATCTCGACGTCGGCGTTCTCCAAACCGACGCGATGAGGAGGAGAGTCATGGCAAGAGGTGTGGCAGCTCCGACCAAACATAGAGGAGGTTCTTCGAGGGGAAGCCGTCCTGTGTTGCAGACAGTGGAGGCAGAAAGATGGAGGTTCCGATCTTCTCTAGGGATGATGCCTATGGTTGGATTAACTGAGTGAAGAGGCATTTCAAGGTAAATGTTGTGGCAGATTTAGAGAAATTAGATGTAGTGTTGGTAGCTTTAAAAGACAAAGCACTGAATTTGTACCAATGGTGGGAGGAACAAACACCCTTTCCAAGCCGGGAACAATTCAAGGATGTGGTAATTCGACGTTTTCAACCAAGATTGGTTCAGAATCCCTTTGGGCTATTATTGATTATTAAGAAAATTGGTTCGGTTATAGTATCATGAGAAGTTTGAGTTGATTTATGCTCCGTTGAAAAATGTAGACAGGGTGATATTAAAAGGGATTTTCTTGAATGAGTTACGAGAGGAGTTGCAAGATGAACTGAAGTTGTACAACTTGGAGACACTATCGGAACTCGTGGATAGAGCTCCATTGTGGGAAGAGAAGAATTAGGCATTGAGGAAGAGGGGATTTGCATTGAATGACAAGGGAAGGTTGTATGGAAAAAAAGGCCTTCTACTTTCAAGGCCAATACGGTGGGAGAAGTTTGGAGGACCCAGCCATTTGTGCGAATGACCAATTATAGGAGTAAAGGCCTATTGTAACCTAAACCTCCAAATGGGTAAGGGGAAGAGAAATAAATTGTTGGGGGCAAAAAACTCTCCCAAGCTGAATTACAGGAAAGAAGTAGAAAGAGACTGTGTTTTAAGTGCGGGGAAAAATAGGGGCCTGAGCATGTGTGCAAATTCAAGCACTACCAGTTGTTCATGAGGGAGGACGTAGGGGAAGAAGATGAGGAAATAGAGGAGAAGGAAGAAAAAAAAGAGCATAAATTAGAAGACAAGACCCTCTAACTATCCCTTAACAACAAAATGGGATTGACTTCCAATCAGCCATTTAAGACATAGGGTCAGATTGGTCGGAGACATGTGCTGGTGTTAGTGGATTGTGGAGCAACCAGCAACTTTATCTCCAGAAAACTAGTAAGGGAGTTAAAGCTTTCTATTAGGGACACTCCTTAATATATAGTGAAGGTGGGAACTAGTGAAAAAGTGAGGAGTATGGGGTATGTAGGGAAATGGTACTTGAAGTGCAAGGAGTTGAAATTAAGAAGGATTTCTTTTTGTTTAATTTTGGAGGAACGGAGGTGGTTCTGGGGATGGACTAGTTAGCTAGTTTGGGAGATATTAAGGCTAATTTCAAAAATTTGACCATTAAATGAGAGGTGGGAGGTAATAAGATGGCCCTAACAGGGGATCTTTCCCTTTACAAAGCACAAACATCATGGAAAACCATGCTCAAGGCCTTACAAGATGAAGGAAAAGGGTATTATATAGCATACCAGCAGCTGCAAGGAGAAAGGAGGGGACAACAGTTTCTATCTAAGGAAATTAAGGTTGTTTTGGAAGATTTTACTTATGTTTTTCAGGAACCAAATAGATTACCCCCAAGGAGAGAATAGGATCATGCTATCAATCTCAAGGAAAGGGTTCAAATTCCTAACATCTGGCCATACAGGTATCCTTATTACCAGAAAAATGAGATCGAGAAAATAGTGGGTGAAATGTTACATACTGGTATAATTAGACCCAGTACTAGTCCTTTTTTTCTAGCCCTGTTATTTTAGTAAATAAAAAAGATGGGGGATGGAGGTTTTGTGTAGATTATAAAGTATGAAATAAGTTGACAATACCTAAAAAATTCCATATTCCAATAATTGATCAGTTGCTAGATGAGTTGGGGACTGTTATGGTATTCTCTAAATTGGATCTTAAATTTGGTTATCACTAGATTTGGATGAAGGAAAGAGACATTCCGAAAACAGCTTTTAGGACGCATGAGGGGCACTATGAACTTTTAGTCATGCCTTTTGGCTTAACAAATGCCCCCTTCACCTTTCAAGCTCTAATGAATAGGGTCCTAAAACCTTATTTAAGGAAGTTTGTTCTAGTATTCTTCGATGACACTCTAATCTACATTCAAGATGAAAACAACCATAAGAAACATCTTAAGTTAGTGCTTCAGTTGTTGAAAGAGAATCAACTTTTTGTTAACAAGAAGAAATACAGTTTCAGCCAGCAGCAACTAAAGTATTTGGGGCACCTAATTTCAGAAAAAGGTGTCTCTGCAGATCCAAATAAGGTAAAGGATATGATTAGCTAGCCTATCCCTATGGATGTGAAGGGGTTGAGAGGATTCTAGGGGTTAACAGGTTATTATAGGAGGTTTGTTAAAAATTATGAGAAAATAGCTTGGCCATTTACGCAACAGCTCAAGAAGGACAGTTTTAAGTAAGAGAGTGAGGCTCAGGGGGCTTTTGATAAGCTTAAGGCAGCCATGACTACTTTACTCGTGTTGGCAGTCCCAAATTTTGAGAAACATTTTGTTATTAAGACGGATGTTTCCGGAAATGGAGTAGGGGCAGTACTGATGCAAGAAAGGAAACTGATTGCTTACATAAGTCAAACTTTATCCGACAGAGCTCAGAACAAGTCTGTATATGAGCAGGAGTTAATGACTATAGTTCTAGCGATTCAAAAATGGAGGCATTATTTGGTGGGAGACACTTTGTGGTGCATACAGATCATAAAAGCTTAAGATTGCTTGCTGACCAGAGAATAATGGGGGAGGAACAACAGAAATGGGTCTCGAAATTGTTGGGTATGATTTTGAGATCAAATACAAACCTGAAAATGAAAACAGGGTAGTCGATACCCTTTCAAGGAAGCTACAATATTCAGGACTTTCTATAGTCCAGTTTTATGAGTGACATGGGTTAGAAGATGAAATCCAAGTTGAAGAAAAATTGAGGGGGAT
This sequence comes from Ormosia emarginata, assembly GCA_029884605.1. Lineage (NCBI taxonomy): Eukaryota > Viridiplantae > Streptophyta > Magnoliopsida > Fabales > Fabaceae > Ormosia > Ormosia emarginata. The sequence goes on along the minus strand of JAQQTP010000058.1, from coordinate 1,439,203 downwards.
TATTCAAGACTTGTTGAGGCAACTTGACTCCCATCCAATATTCCAATTTAAGAATGGGAGATTATTTTTTAAAGGGCGAATGGTGGTTCCTAAGGATTCTCCCAAAGTTCCTTTAATACTTAAGGAATTCTATGACTCAGCCTTAGGGGGGCACTCAGGACTTTTCAGGACCTACAAAAGAATTTCAGGACTGATATTTTGGGAAGGGATGAAGAAGAGAATACAACAGTATGTACAGGGAAGTGAAGTTTGTCAAAGGAATAAATATCAGGCCTTAAGTCCTGCGGGTTTACTATAACCACTTCCAATACCAACATACACCTGGTTAGATTTTTCATGGACTTTATAGGCAGACTACCTAAGGCTTTTGGGGTGGACACTATTCTAGAAGTAGTAGATAGATTAACAAAGTATGCACACTTTACAACAGTAGCTCATCCTTTCATTGCTCGAGATATTGCAGAGATTTTCATCAAAGATATAGTCAGGCTCTATGGGTTTCCCTCCTCCATTGTTTCTGACCGGGACAAGATTTTCATCAGTACTTTTTGGACATAACTATTTAAACTTGCTGGCACCAAACTGAAATTTAGTTTTGCTTATCACCCCCAATCTGATGGGAAAACAGAGGTGGTTAATCGATACTTGGAGACTTACCTTAGGTGCCTCACAGTGACTAAAGCTAAGCAATGGCCTAAATGACTCAGTTGGGCATAATTTTGGTATAATACCAACTACAATTCTGCTACCAAAATGACTCATTTTAAAGCATTGTACAAGAGAAACCCCCTGTACTAATTAGAGGTGATGTAAATCAATCTTTAATAGAAGAAGTCATTAGGCTGATGGCAGAAAGAAATCACATGTTGGACGAATTAAGAGAGCACTTGGTTCAGGCCCAAAACAGAATGCGCAATCAGGCCAGTAAACACGGACGAGAGGTAGAATATCAAGTTGGAGATGCGGTTTTTCTAAAGATTCAACTGTATAAATTTAAGACTTTGGCTAAGATGGTGAATTAGAAACTAAGTCCTATGTATTATGGACCTTATGAAATTGTGGAAAAAATCAGCCCAGTTGTTTATAAGTTGTAACTACCTGAAGGCAGCCAAGTGCATCCAGTTTTTCATGCTTCCTTGCTAAAGAAATCTATATCTACAGATATCAACAGCCAACCCTTACCTCTGTTTTTAGCAAAGGATTGGGAACTGAAAGTACAGCTAGCTGAAGCACTTACTGCTCGAACTAATTCAAATGGAGATACAAAAGTTCTCATTAAATGGAAGAATTTGCCATACTTCAAAAACTCCTGGGAGACTTTATACACTTAAGGATCAATTTCCTAACTTTCACATTGAGAACAAGGTGTGTCTTGAGGGGGGTGTTGATAGGACCCCTAAATTAAGTAAAGTATATGTGAGGAGAAAGAAAGGTTGCAATGGAAGGTTACCCATTATGTAATTGACTGCTAAATTAATGGGGGGGAGGTAGTGGGAGAGTGAATGTAACTAACTGCTGAATTAGTGGGAGAATGAATGTAATTGACTGCTGAATTAATAGGGGTAGTGGGAGGACTGAATTAATAGGAGTAATGGGAGAGTGATTCGATTGTAATAGGTATAAGGCTAAGGAGTGATTATGGTGGGGATAGGCTGGAATTGGATGGGACTTTTGGGAGAGACTAGGCACTCTCTAACTATGTAGGCCCTTTTTTTCTCTCTTTATATACTTTGTTTTTATTTTCCAGAACCAGGTACTACTAACACTTTGATACAGGACTGAATTCTGCAATAAAATAATGTTTCTTCATCTCTATCCTTGCTATTTCCTTTCTGGTTCCTAACAAGTAAGAAGAGATCTAAGCAAAGCATATGTTACACAAACAAATTGCATATCCAAAAAAAAAAAGAAAAAAACAAAAGAAGCTATTGATCAAAGCAACAAGTTCTATAATAGTTATTAATTAATACAATAGAATGAATAATAAAGTAGAAGATATAGAGTTTTTGAAAGACTATTAGGTGTTTTAAGATGAGCAATTACATTAATGAAACTACTAGTTGAAATATTAGACGAACTGTATAAAAAGTCTAAAAGGATAACATGTTATGTAATTGTTGGTATCAAAATAAATCTTTTTGATTCCATAAAAGGATCGAAGTTTTTATCATTTGATTCTATAATAAGTCATTATCCATATTACAAATTGAAGTTTCAAGAATATTTTGATCAAGCAATTCGAGTTAATAAAGCTTCAACTAAAGTCAAAAGGCAAGATCGAGATGAAGAAAGGACTTGAAAGATCAAAAGGTTGAACACTTAACCAAATTCAAGAAAGCAACAATGGAGCTTTCAAACTTATCAACAGATCGAGGCGGTTATAGATTTGAATTCAAACTTTAAATTCAAATGATAAGTTTATATTTTAATTTGGTAAGTTATCAGTAGTTAGGCATGTAAAAATCAGACAAGACAAGTGTCATTATTAGGATTAGGAAGTTCGTTTAAACTAACACACCTGTCAAGATCCTGTCACAATGGTAGTTATTTTTCTTGTCTATAAATACGCAAGGAGATGAAGGCATTAGGATGGTTGGAAACACTTGTACACATCTCTCACATCTTATAAGTCACTCTGATGCCTACGGATACACAAGGACTAGTCAAGTAAACCTTTCACCTTGCTTTATTTATGTAATTTTACACATTCAGTGCAACTTTATTTTGATTAAGCTTTGCTTTCAAGCAATTCTCTTCATCTTTTGATCGAGTGATCCTTGTGATCATTTGATTTCTTTTTTAATTGTTTTCATATACATTACTTGTTATCCTTTACTTACTTTCATTATATTTTCAATCAAGTTTACTTTTCTACAAGTTTAATTACAGTTGTTCTTTATATGCTTTTTTTATTTGCTTTCATTTATTTGATAATTATTTTTTATTATGTTGTTGTTTATTGCTTTCATTCCATTCGGCTTTACTGCATGTCCTATATGCTTTTCTTTCTAATTTTTTATTTCTAAAGTATAATCTCTTATTATTATTTGCTCTATTGCACACACTGAAATCACACACACACCTTTAATATCCAATCGAATTTGTTCACTTATATTCTTAATCTCAAATCACCAAGTACTTAAGAGTTTTAAGAGGAAGAGATCCATTTCCCACATTGCTAATAAGAATTGAATTGTCTTTTGATAAAAATCTAGTTAAACAAATTAGCGCGCTCGATGGGACTAAGTCTAAAGACTGGTTTGAAAATAAAAAAGTCATTTTGACTTCTTATACAATTAAAAAGTGATATAATAGTGCTAAGAATGTAAGATAATACATCATCTAACTCTCAAAATTCCTAGAGGGGAAATAATGGAGTGAATGACAATAGGGACACTATTGTGCCTACAACATTGCCACAAGATACTGTGGTTAGCGAAATTATTCCAGCCACAGGGGTACCTGTTTCTTATACAAAAATAAGGAGCCCATGCATGACTTGAACGACACTTGTATATGGTTTGCTTCTTGGATTTACACTAAAAAATGTCACACAATCCGTAGGGACTGCCGAAGCTGTCTATACTAACACAATACCCGATGTTTCACCTCAAAACACATTGGTCAATAGTAGTGGACAACTTATAGAAACCAACGGTGCTCAAACTGAAAGATTGAACTTAGGAACAACACCAATTTTCCTAAATATTTCTAGGGATGCATCAATCCCATTGAGAAATACAAACATTGCCCTAAGCAATATTCGACAGTAAGTTGATGAGAGTAACCATGAAATGGTTAACATGTTGACTCAACAAATGACAACAGTCATAACCCCTTTGATTGAGTCAACTAATAATACTTATAATACATTAGCTAGACAAATGCGTCGAATTGCTGATGTACTAGGTACACCGGAGGACCTTATTGTTAATCAAGTAGGAAATGCTCAACCAGTAGGTAATGTGCAAAACTAACTTGGTCAACCTGAGGGTATTCGACTGATAGGTCGAAATCAAAATGCTAATGACCTCCTGAAAAGGCTTAGACAGAACAATGTTGGGGGACAATAACACATTAACCAAGTAGTCGAACAGATACCAAATAGGTTTGGCTTTAACATATGTTACGCAAACCAACCTTATTTTGTGTCAGTATTCCCTGAATTCATCTAGGAGGCTGAATTGCTAAGGGGTTGGAAAGTCCCTAAGCTATCTAAGTTTGTTGGTGAAAGTGAAGAGTCCACTGTGGAACATATTGCTTGATACACTATTGAAGTAGGGGACATAGCTAATAAAGAGTATTTAAAAGTGAAATACTTCCCTAGTTCCTTAACTAAAAATGCATTTACATGGTTTTCGACTCTGCCACCTAATTCAATCCATTCATGTAATCAACTTGAAAGAAGTTTCCATGAGCAATTCTTCATAGGTGAAACCAAAGTCACCCTAATGTATTTGTTCAACATTAGGAGATTAATTAGTTGGTGAATCTATTGATGATTACTAGGCTAGATTTGGACAAATGAAAAGTAGGTGTTTCACATCTATACCTAAGTCTGAAGTAAATCAAGTAATCAAACTAATTGCCGGTGGATTGGATTATTCAATTAGGAAAAAGCTAGTCAATTAACAGTTGTTAGATATGTTTCAACTTGCTGATAAGGTAAGACAAATCAAACAACTTAAGATTGAAAAAAAAAAAACACACAAGAAACATATTGGAAGAGAAAAGGTTGCCTACGCTAAAGTCGAAAAGGAAGAAGATGGAGATGAGGAGGGTGATGACGTTAGCATAGCAAAATTATAATCTATTCCCCCTTTTTGTGTGTGCATCCTTGAAACTTGTTTGAGGTAAGGATAAAATGAAATATTCTAGTAAACAATCATATGACTTTGATATCATTAAGGCAGATCAAATTTTTGATGTTTTGCTAAAAGACAAGCAAATTAAATTTTCTAGTGATTATAAAATTTCTTCTCTCGAAATCAAGGGTAAAAAATATTATAAATATCATCATAAATATGAACATTCGACTAATAATTACGTTCATTTTAGAGATTTGATTTAGAAAAGAATGAAAGAAGGAATATTGAAATTTGAAGAGAAAGGCCAAAAAGAAATGAAGGTAGACACTGACCCTTTCAAGGTAAACACAAGTTACATTGAGCCATTTGATTTTCTACAAGTCAATATGGTGGATGTTGCTGAAAAAGTTGACCCAGTAACCAAAATCGTGGTAAATCTAGACATATTTGAAGCGAATGAAAAGGTAGCTAAATGTTAAAATACCGGCAAAGGTGCCAAAAGGTGCTTTTAATAACTTTTTAAAAAATGCAAGTTGTTATTAAAAATGTTGCCAAAGGTACTTTAAACATTATTTTTTAAGTAATATCCCATTTTAAAAATGTTGCCAATTTTGTGGCAATCAAAGCTAACAAATAAAAATAAATAAACTAGAAATAGTTCATACTCATTGATGGAAACATGTTTTAGTTCATACCACATTGCATCTAGCATTAGCATTTGAAAGAAGTACAACCAAACACAACATGAAGAACGCATTTTCATCTGTGCCCTACAAAGACCAATTTAAAAGAAAGAAAGGTCAAGGCCTAATAAAATGGTCTTTGAATTAAGCACTATATATATCCACTCAACTGGAGCCATCCTAAAAGAAGGTTATGACAACATAGTGGTCTTTGAATTGCTTATCAAGTGGTTACAGATAACAAGTGACAAGTTGCCAGCTGTTCATCAGTATAATGTGAGCTTGTTGACATGGTTCCTTAATTGGTGTTGCCATCTTTCTTCCGTAAAACGCTCCGCCTCTGCAAGTATTTGGATAACCCATGACAATATATAACATGAAAAGTCAATAACAACAAAGAAATTCATATTAAGCAACAGGGACATGATACTCCTTAGCCACTATGCATATCACTTCATAAACATAAATCAAAGATACTGACTTACTGCAACAATGATACACTAGAAATCTACCAAGAGAACTCCATACACATCGTGACATCCAGATTAATAGAATTGGCAGCGGGCAGAAGCCAAATATTCAGACAAGAACTGATATCCTTTAGTTTAAGTGTTTGGTGTTGTGTTTTATGTATCAAACAAAAAACACAACATCAAACAGTAAGACCACCATTTCTATCATCAGGATTTGAGCAATGTCAATACTTTCAAACTGAGTCTAAACTCTTAGACTTAATAGACCTAGAACTTATTTAGAAACCTACAAATTCAACAGTTCTGCTACTTCTCGGTTAAGAGACTAGAAATAAAAACAGACTAATAAAGTTTCTTTTCCTGAATATGGGTTGTAGGGTTGCTGCCCTTTTGGCTAGCCATTTGCTGCATAACCTCACATCACAACAAGCTAACAACAGACTAACCCCAGTTTGCCTCTGTCTAGTGCAACTCTGTGCTCTGTCTCTCACTCACTCCAATTTTTCCACTCAACACTCTCAATCAGAAACAACCTAGAACTACAACGCCAGAGAAGCACCCTGCGCTTGTTGAACATTATCTTTAAAACTGACATTTAATCAAACAGTTTATGGCAATCAACTAAGCATCGAGAAAAATAGATTAAAGAGATGAGATCAAATTGCCATTGAACTGGAAAAATGAAAACAACACTGGAATCATTCATTCACATAATACAACATTACATGTTTCAGCTTTTGAAATTGTTCAGAGCAAATCAGAAAGTTACCTTAGAGAAGAAGGAAAGCATGATTTACTGGACTGATCTGATCTGATTTGAGCATGAGCTGTTGAAAATCAAAATACACTCATCAGATTGTTGAATCATAGCGTGAAATTCTCAGATGGTTGAAAATCCAAAATCGCACAAGAGTGGTTGAGAGAAGAGTGGTTGAGAGAGAGAGCACGCTCTCAGATTCACAAACAAGGAAACCTATTTGTGATAATCAGACACAGATCAAATAAACACCAACAAATCCAAAAACAAAGAAAACAAAAATCACACCAGAGAAAAGAAATAAGATAAAAGAATATATTTAACAAGCTTAGCAGTTAACAGCCATACACTCAGAAAGACAGTTTGGCCAACTCATTTTTATCCAGCTGCAACAGTTGGTTTCAGGGCCTGTGATTTTAGAAGCATGGCCTTCAGGGCTTGCAGCGGCAGCATGTCTCAAAGAGAAAAGTGTCCAAAGTGTAATACTAGAGAGATCTAATTGCAAAGCTTCTCTGTGGAAGCTTAAGACCTATGATTGCCTACGCCTTCATTTGCCAAAGCAATTCTGTGAGCTTCCCTTGATGGGGTTATTACTGGAGAAAAAAAATGCTTACATGGTAACAGGCCAAACTCAGTACCTATTAGATGATAAAGAAAGTTTTTACTTCTCTATTTTGGAAGATAAAGTGGCAGACATAAGAAATATGTTCAATATTTGTTCTATTTAAGCAAGCATATAAAAAAGCAGAAGCAAGTCTTACATATAAAGCATGTTGGAAAGAAAACTTCTTTAGAAGCCAACAACGCAAATGAAATTATCCATGCATGTCAATAGAAAGAGGTACCCAAGCATTGGATTAGATATAGCATTATCTTTTCCACATAAAGGAATATAAAATCCATAAGGGGAAAAGAAAGATAGAAAAGACAGGAAGTACAGATCCACATAAAGCAATATAAAGATTGAAAATGGAGACAGGAACACAGCAACAACAGGCTCAGCTAGAGTTGGTAGATATTGATTCCAGTAGAAAACTTGCTGTCACTAAAACTTACATCCATGGCTTCATTGATTGCAAATTTTATCTGTTGTTAGGTCCAAGATGGATCTGCATGTGCACCAACAAGAGGCTCCTATTGAAAAACGAAATAAAATTCTATTTAGATTCCATAGAGAATATTGTTATCTATCTATTTAAGCATAACTATCTATATTGTATATTAGTATATAGAAAAAGATCAAATGAGGTCAAATGAAAGTAGCAGTAACAAGGTTTGACAAATTTTCCTCAAACCTGAAATACTTATAACCTATATGTCAATTTTTAAACCATTAAGATGGTATATTCCATATATATGAATAAGATTTAAGAGCAAAAGGCATAATTAATAGGATTATTACAAGGATCACACCATCTGCAATTTGCACAACCCAGAGGGTGTAATCTTCAATCATTGAGCAGACAGCAAGAAAAATAAGCTAGGAGATTTGAATAAATCTGAAATAAAAAAAAATCTTAAAATAAATTTGAAACAAGACATGAGATTTTTGCATCTGTAAATAAAAAATTACTGCATAATATGGTTATATTTTTAAAAAAAAAAAAACTCAAATTAAAAGGTCTAGATAACTTTTGCTTAATAAAACCCCTTCTTCAGAACTGCCATGATAGAAATTGTGATTACATATTTACATCCACTAACATATTTGTGTAAGTGAATAATAGAAATTAGTAATTGATTTGACATTTTGAAATTAAATGCTACCAAATAGATTTTGTAAACGAACTATATGTGAAGTAAATATACATCACAACTATCCAAATATCTAAGAAAAGTTACTTTTAAACAATTACACATTTTGGATTTATCAAAAAAGAAATTCAATAACTAGGCATGTTCCTCTGAAGTCCAAACTGATAAGCTGAAAACTAAGGCTACATTTGGTACACCTGATAGTATAAGACAATAGAATAAAGTCTGATAGTATAAATAAACTGATAAAATCTTATACTATTAAACATTTGGTGCATATAGTATAAATAACTTGATAGTATAAGTAACTATTTAGTTTGACCAGACTACCCTTCACTTTTTCACCACTGTACAACCCAAACCCCAGCCCTTTTTCTCTCCCCAGCCCCGAGCCTACCACTGGAGTTCCAAGAACAGAAGACATGAGTAATATGGACTCTCAAAACCACCACAGGAATACAAACCTCACCTTCACCCTCACCCTTGCCGCCATTGACCAACAGATGGAGAAACAGAAAGAGCAAACCATTCACCAAGCTCCATGCTCGCAGGGTTGTGTCACTGTCAGTATGACAATAGAAATTTCCCCCTTTTGCCTTGCGAGGCCGATTAGGTCCTGAATGCTTTGTTTGTCAATGTCAGTGTGACAATACCAATTTCTCCATGCTTGCAGGGCGTGAAAGCTTGATTCCAGAGCTTCTTCTCCTCCATCGATACTCTCTATACCCTCTGCTTATGGAAATCTCTCTGCTGCCTTGTCCCTCCCTCTTTTTTCATTTTGTCCGAACCTCCTTTCTCTTTGTGCTTTTCTCCTCTTTCTGGTCGCTCCTTTTTTTTTTTACTCCGCCGAATCCCTACTTTATAGAGTCCTCTCTCCTGGACTCGTTTCTGTTGTGCCATTCTTCATTTCTTAGCGTGTTGGGCGTAGCTTTGATGTGGTATTCCCCTCATGCAGCTGAGCAGGTGGTGCGGTGGAGAGATGGTATGAGAAAGCTTGCGTAAGATGGAATGAGAAATTGCAGAATGAGATAGGGGTAGGGTGTACGGGTTAGATTCAAAGGGGTGGAGGTTGGTTTTCTGGTTTGAAGCATGGTAGAGAAGTGGGGGTGGGGTGGAAGGCAGAGAGCGATGGGTTTCTTTGATTTTTGGGCATGAAAGTGAAGGGTAGTGGTGGAAGAAAAATTTTATCAGGCTATATCAGGGGGTCATAAAGAGAATAGTGTTATACTATGAGAGTGAGATAAAAAGTTTTGACCATATTTAACTATCCTATCAGATGGATATACCAAATACCTGATAAAGCATGATAGAATTAGTTTATACTATCATGTTTTTCTTATACGATGCACCAAACGTAACCTAAGCAGAGAGTGATTTGGATGTATTAAAACCAAAAGCAAATTATATCAACTCATCTGAAGCAAAACTTCCTATGATGCCCAAGTCATCTCATAACAGACAGAGACAAAGCATTATTAATAATACAAATGAACAAGAGACAGGCACTCACTCTACCATTACCAACAAGACTAGTAATGCCAAAATAGAATATGTTGCTGCCAGCAACACTAAATCTGCTACCCAAAAATCAAAATAGTAATTCTCTAACGAGTCTTTGAATCACAGAGGAAGCCTAGAACTAGAGGTGTTGGAACCAGATGATTATGCACCATGGTAAAAGCACTTCACAAATGACATATTGTGTGCGATGATTATTTAATTGTGAATCCCTCCGAAGCACAAACTGACCAAAGCAAGAAATTTTGATGCGCAGGTCTTTTTTGATAAACACATACTTCATAATGTTTGTCGTACCTGTATCGGATATGTATATGTATTCGTATCATATACTCAAATATTTGATAAATATTTGTTTAATTTTTTAACAAAAATCATACTCTCGTACTATATTCATATCGTATTTAATACTCATGCTCATATCCATACATCATAGATAAACGCACAAAATTATTCGTATTACCTAAGTCCACTTTTACACAGTAAATTCACAAATCGAAATAATTTGAAAGAAATCACCCAGCTCTAGCAAGAATCAACCACGAAAAATTTGATTAAGAAGCTAAACTCAGAGGGAATTAAGAGAGAAATTGAAGATAAAAGATAGCGAAAAAGAGGCAAAACTCACAGCATCGACTTAGAGATTGAAGCTCTTTCCGTTGATAATCGCTGCAAGCCTCAGAAACGTGAAGCAGAGGCGCTGTTTCCGGAGTGATTGGCGAACAAAATGGGCGCTTGCCCCTTGCAGGCGCTACGGCGACGGCGAGGCCGCCACGGTGGCCGGCGGCGACTGGGCAATAGGGTTCAGCGAGAGAGGAGATGCGAGAACGATAGTGACTTAGGTTCGCACTTCGCGATGAAATCTTATACATGAGGAAGTGGTTTCACGGGTTATGATTGAAGAATGGCGTCACATAATTTGTAGATATCGAGTACGAAATAGCAACATTTAGCTTGATATAAATGTTACAAAACTAACTTTATTTTAAGTTTTAGCAACATTTTCACCCATGTCGTTAATTAACTGTTGCGAAATATGATATATGTATTAGTGACAAGCTTTCAATACTCGAATTTTTCCATTAACGGTATTATGCAAGAAATGGATTGAGGGACTAAATTTAAATTGCTAGGATTTGATGTTCGGACATCAAATTGATAAAATTTATCTCTAATAAATTAACTTGACCATAAACATATCTTTCAAGATTAAAAAAGGGGTTTTATTAAAAAAAATTAATAATATCAATTAATCATATATTATTACGTTATTACACTCATTTCTTTTTTAGAAAATAAGTATTTTCTCAATTAGTATTAAATTATAAGAATGTCATTTTTATAATTTTCAAGATATCCCCACACTTTTTTATGTAAATTAATCTCTTTGAACACATAATAATGTAAATAGACTATTTTCATAAGTAGCATTTCTAGGCTCAAAACATTTTTATTCACATATTTTCTAATACATCTAATTACCATAATGTAGTTTTAATTTTTTTTAAACACACAATTGTCCAAAATTTATAATGTAATAAATGTGGAAACAAGGAGAGTTTTTTTTTTATATAAATATTTAAAATAAAAGAAATTTTTTCTCATTTTAAGATAAAGACACATCACAATTTTTAAAATTTATAATAAAATAGCAAATTATCTATCAATAAAAGAATACAACAACAATACTAATTATTATATTTTTTTTTATTCGATGAAATCAATTACACAGGTAAAATAACGTTATTATTTTTTAATATAAACTAAGTCTTCATATCAATTAAAGAATATAAAATATAAATTTAAATCATATTATTATTATGAATAAAATTTTAGTAAAATTGAAATCACACGGGTAGGCAAGAGTGGCAAGGGTGATTATTGCGGAAACCATGAAGATTGAGGAAAAAGTGGTTTCGAGATGTTGAAAATGTGGTGGTGGTGGCTTGGCCATTAGAACCATGAAAGGCCAACTTTATCTTTATGACATATATGAACGTACGGATCAGGATATTTTTAATTTTTTTTAAATAGTCAATTTTAAAAGAGATAAAAAATATAAAATTATTAAAAAAATCATAAATTTTAATTAAATCTTATACTTATTTTTTTTTGTAATTTTTTCTCTCTTATAATTAATTATTTGAAAGAAGAAAAAATTAAAAAGATACTAATTCATGAACTTACCGAATCATACGCGACGCAACGCGCTCTCTAATGATACCTTTTTGGAACCCCGAGGTATATTCTCTGGATATGTCACACATGACAATAAAATGAAGTCGAATCAATTCTCCAACCACTTATATCAATAATCATTAAACATGCATAATTTTGATTTTTTTTAAAAAGAATTTCTATTAAAGACATAAAAAAAAGTTTCTTCTATTGGCTAAAAAAAATTTAATTTCTATGAATATCCTTATTAAGTTTTATTGTTTGTGGTTATTTGTAAGTATTATATGTAAACGTTGCTTGGCCCGAGTTTATTGTTCTATAATGTAAAATAATTTTATATAATCATTTAATTTTATATTAATAATATATTAAAAATTATATGAAATATTAAATTTATTAAATAATAAAATAATATATACAAATATAAAATATTTTTATATTAATAATACATTAAAATTAAATTTGTATAAAAATAGTACTATCTCAATTTCAAAATATCTCTAAGCTAATTAACTTTAAATAATTACATAAATTTTGTGATACACAAAAGTTTTATTGTACTAGAAAATTTTTGTATAAATATAAAGTACTTAATTAAGTGCAATAGATAAATTATACTATTAATTAATAGATAATTATTATAATTAATTAATAATTAATTATTATAATTAAGTATAATTAATTATATAATTGGTTTAATACACCTAAATTTATGTAAAAATTTCTCATTGTATCCATATGAACACAAAAATCTCTCACTATATTTGTTGCTATAAAAAATTAAGAATACAATAATAATTTTTTCAACTTCGTTGTTATCTATTGGTATCTCCACTAAATAAAATAAGAAATGAGGTGATAATATCTTGAATATTCAATAGAGGTTGTTCTAGATTAGGTTCCAAATTAGCGTTTGTAGAGCAATTCAATTTGTTAGAGTTGAATCTCAAATATTTATGAATGTTATTAATAAGTAAATATATTTTTTATGAAGAATAAATCTCTCATAAATAAATTAATTAATTATAAGAGATAATAATTTTAATATATTTTTATCTTTATTAATTACATTTAATATAGATTTAACCAAGATCTTTATTTATCATGATTTTATTATAAATATTACACAAAGTAACAAATATAAAATTTAATTTTAAATATTATCCATCTTATATACAGATTAATTTAAATATCAAAATATCTTTATAAATACTTATCTATCATAACTACCGTGCATTGAAAAAATTACCTTCATCAACCTCGTTCAACTAATCATATGAATCTAGGTCACAACAAAAGTAATTAAGTCAAATATAATTATATAATATTTCTTATAATTGATGTTATTTAATAACTTTTTAATTCTTATATAATAATTACTTTAAATGTTTATAAAAAATGTAATTAAACAAAAAGAGTTAATTTGACAGATATTGAAGTATCCTTGACTTAAAAAACTTTACCTTTATTAATTAAAAGAGGAAAATATTATCAAAGTTCCCAAGAATAATAAAAGATAAATTCTTATATTTTTTTGAAGTAAAAAGGAAAAAAAGTTATTCTAAGAGAATCTCTATCATTAATTTTAGATGCATTCCCTAAACTCCATACACACTTAAAATCAATGGTGACGGTGATTGTTTGAGAAAGAATTTTTGGAATTTCTCAAAAGATAAGAAGAGGGAGAGAGAAAATGGAAGATTATTTGATCTTATCCGATGAATGAATGAATGAACTCAATAAAGTGAGAAGATGCTGAAGGAGAGAGAAAACGCTGACGCAATTGCCAGCCCACAATGAAATGAAAAGCGAATCAGACCCTGGAATATTCAAAATCAAACCAAATCCTTTCTCTCTCTCTTCTATCTCTTCCTCCCATTTTCTCTTTCTATTTTTGCAAGAAAATAAATAAATACATAACAAGACAAGAGAGAGAAAAAGTAAAACAAAGACAAGGCAACAATAGAAAATGCATCAAAGATTCGTTTTTGTACGCGACGCCCCGACCTCGATGTTTTCCCAAGTTCTTATACACCCTACGATTCAATCCAACCCAACCCAACCCACCACTGGCACCACACCACCCTCTCTTTCTCTCTCTCTCTCTCTACCCTCTCTCTCTCTCACTCTTGGTTAGCAAGTTTATTCGGAATTTTGATTCTGCTTAGATCCCATATTCTTCATTGTTGGATCCGTTTTCTCTTCATGCTTGGACAAAACGCCATTCCCTATATATTCCTTCTCACCCTCTTCCTCAAACAGTTTTCCCTCTCACACCCACAAAACTGAACTCACAAAAACATAACACAAAAAAAAAAAAAAGAAGAAGAAGAAAAAGAGCCTGGTTTCAATGCAATTCGTTGAGAAAATGCACCCCCAGAAGATGGGGTTCCGCGAGTACATCGAAGCATTGGAAGAAGAACGAAGAAAAATCCAGGTCTTCCACAGAGAACTTCCTCTTTCCTTGGAGCTTGTCATGCAAGGTAAACAAACAAAACCAAAACAGAACAAAAACAAACTAAAAAAACACCCTTTTCGGATACCCTTTTGTGATACGAAGTTAAAGTTTCTTCCTTTTGTTTCTGGGTTTGTTGTTTTGATGTTTTCTGATGTGGGTTTTGATGGCTTTCTGCTTTTTATTTTTTATTTTTTGGTGTGTGTGTGAATTTGATGCAGCCATTGAAGCGTGTAAGCAGCAGTTATCTGGAACGACGACAGAGTACAATTTGAATGGCCAATCGGAGTGTTCGGAGCAGACATCAACGGAAGAAGGACCTGTTTTTGAGGAGTTCATCCCTATAAAGAAAAGGGCATCCCCTGATTGTGATGAAGCAGAGGATGATGATGATGAACAACATTCTCATAAGCAAAAGATTTCAAAGGATAATAATAATAATATCAAGAACTGCGCTGATAATAAGAAAAAATCAGATTGGCTCAAATCCGTTCAGTTGTGGAATCCTGATCCCCCTCCTGCTAAAGAGGTAAAAAAAACCAAAACCAAAGTTGAATTGAATAGTTGCTTTTGAGTTATCTTATATTTTTATCTGTTTTATGAGAAAAATAAAGAGGAACAGTTTGTGAATTTGACTCTTTTGAAATTTTTTTGTGCAGGATGTACCTAGAAAAACGTCTGTTGTGGAAGTGAAGAGAAATGGTGGTGCTTTTCAGCCATTTCACAGAGAGGAAAGTACTGTTGGAAAGGCTAATGCATCAAATGGTAAAGCACCCTCTTCGCCACCAGTACCTGCAACAAGTTCTACAGGACCAGCCACAGGAGACAATGCTTCTGGAAGCAGCAAAAGAGAGGAGAAAGGACAGACTCAGAGAAAGCAACGCCGGTGCTGGTCACAGGAGTTGCACAAACGCTTCTTGCATGCCCTTCAGCAGCTTGGTGGTCCAGATTGTGAGTGTATTACTCAGCATAACAAGTTCTGGTTGTTATGTGTTCCAATTGCAATTGTAACTGTGTATA
Source organism: Ormosia emarginata (assembly GCA_029884605.1). Classification (NCBI taxonomy): domain Eukaryota; kingdom Viridiplantae; phylum Streptophyta; class Magnoliopsida; order Fabales; family Fabaceae; genus Ormosia; species Ormosia emarginata. The sequence goes on along the minus strand of JAQQTP010000058.1, from coordinate 1,423,556 downwards.
TTGATGTTTGATATTTGGTGTTATGCTGCAGCTGCCACACCAAAACAGATCAGGGAGCTAATGAAGGTTGATGGCCTCACCAATGATGAAGTCAAAAGCCATTTACAGGTTAGTATATTATTTGGTCATTTTAATTTCTTACCCCATTTTTATGATCTGGTATAATTTTCTTTTTTGATGCTGTGCCAAAACTGAGACTGAAAATTTGCTTTAATCCTGGTGTTTATAATGTTATTTGTGTAAAATGACAGAGCTAGCACTTTTCAAATATAGATAAGGATTAAAGATATTACCATATTACTATAATTGGAGTAGTCTTCTTTTCTGTTGCAGAAGTTATAGCAATATTCTTGAGTTTCATGTTCTCAATCATGTGATCTAAAATTATTTTCTTTGTTTTTTTGCCAGAAATTTCGTCTACACACCAGAAGACCAAACCCCATAATTCACAACAATGCTAATTCACAAACAGCTCCTTTGTTCCTCGTGGGGAACATTTTTGTTCAACCACCAGAATATGGTGCAGTGGCTACCTCAACTGCAGCAGGGGAACTGACCACAGTTACTACAAACACTGGAATTTATGCACCTGTGGCTGCTCATCCTTCAGCTGTCCCACACACACCAGCCCCTTCAATTAAGAAGCCACAGTTTAAGCAATTAGAGATGTCTGAGCATTCACATTCAGAAGAAAGGGCTAATCACAGTGAAGGGGCTGTTCATTCAAACTCTCCTGCCTCATCATCCTCCACCCATACCACCACAACTTCACCTGGCTGTTGATTTTGAAGATGATGTAAAAAAAGTTTTGCAACCAAATTGCAGTAGAAAGTCCTCTACTCCTATGTAATATTAATTCTCCTGACTTTTTTTTTTCTTTTTACTTTCTTCCTGCTGTCTGGGATATAAATTATAGAGGTGAAATACACAGAAAGTGACTGTTTTGATGTTAAATAAGTCACCCTTTTAGATGGCTATACCATGTTATTTCCTCAGCCCAAAATTGAACTGAAATTTTTAATTTTTGAATTTGGAAGCATGTTCAATGTCCCTTAAATTGGTAAAATCTACCATGATTGTGGCAAATTACTTCAAAATTCTACATGGTTCTCTGGTTTTTACCATCTGACTTAAACATTCTTAGGATTTCAACTGTTGAGGGAAATAAGTTCATAACAGACCTAACTCATTGAGCACATTTATATCGACTGTGCTTGTGATTTGGAGATGCGTGGTCCATGGGCAAATACACGTCTTAGTTATTAGGGTTTGGACTTTGGAGTGAGTGTGATGGAGAATAGGATTCTAGTGGCTTGGTGATTCTGAAGGAGAGAATCTGAGAATATACCACATAATATGCAATGAACACAATGTCTACATTCAATTTGACGTTTGACAACATTATATATTAGGACAAAGAAGCCGCAGATATGTATCAGTTGTGAAAATAACTTGAGCTACCGTCAATTACAATATTGCTGGTCCCCAGAGTTCAAAACGCTAAAATAGACTCTGTGAAGCATGATATAATGTGATGTGACCAAATGTCAATTATTAAAATTTAAAAGGCTAAGTAGATAATTATAAGAGAGTGCAAAACAAAATAAGGTTCTCCTAGTCATTACAAGTGCCTTTAGTTACTTAAATTAGGTCAGAAGTATTTAATATATATTTTAAAATTGATTTTTTATTATTAATAATGTTGTATTGATGAGAGATTCAAAGTTTCAGATACTCCTATACTATTTGTCACTATTCAATGTTGTGTTAAGGGGTTTTCTTCAGTATCTATTTGAAGAAAAACCATAAAATCGGGGTACTGGATCATATGGAGTTCTTTATACTACTAAGCCGAAAAAAGTCCCAAAAAATAAATGTTTATTTTAAGAGAAATGATTTATCCTCCTATTCAATCTTCTTACTAATCTTCTTAATTATTAAATGAAAAAAATATTGAATATTTTTTATGTTTTTAATACATTAGATGTATTTATTTTTTTATTTAATATTTTCTTTATTTAATATTAAGATGATTATTAGGATAATTTGATAAGAATATAGCATTACTCTTATTTTAATGACTAAAGTTAACTAAAAAATCATTCAGAGACTAATTATGTATGAAGACTACAAAAAGTAATCTTTCAATTTTAACTTACAGATGAAGGGTATATTAATGGTTAAAAAAATGAAGGTTATATTAGATAAAAAAAATTGGTTAGTTAAACAATTAATAAATGTATATAAGAAAAATATAAATTAATTGTACTATTATATTTTTTCAAAAATAGTATTTCATTACTTAAAATGAGAAGAATACATAATTCCAAAAAAAAAAAAAAAAAACCTTAAATAAGATATAACCCAAGATCATTTTCAAAATTTCTGAAAAGGACAAAACAATTGAATTGTGTGCTTCGGACATAGTCAAAAAGAAAAAAAGACGAAAAATTACTAAAAATCCAATAAAATTCTAACAATGAAAACTCAGTGTGTTGATGTTGTTCTAAATAAGATTTCTTTCATGTACTATTGTCAAGAGCTCTAATCCTTTGAGTTTCTTATTGTACCTCTTCAGGTCCATGTTGAAAGCAACAAAAGGGAAATCGGAACTCAAAGCCCAACCTCTTCAAATTTATCCAATAATCACAAATCTAAAATATTTGTGATAAAATTGTTAAAGAAAATGTTTAAAAAAAAAAAAAAGGAAGTAAGGATGAAGAGGAAAAGATCTGCCATCGAATGATCCGAGTGATAACAGCCCCACATAAATGAAATACCTAAATGAAAGACCAAAGCACCAAGACGAGAGAATAACACGAGCCAGCTAAATTTCTTACACATTAATTAATTGTACTCAATTATCTAATATGTGATTGGTTTTTTATGTTATATTTTTGTGTAAATCTATCAATATCTAAAAGTCGCATTAGGTCTTAACTAATTCGAAGTTAAGTTGGATTAGATCACAAAAATATAAAACTCTCTTAACGTTGATTTTTTTCATTTACAAAACTCAAACTCAATACTTTATTTTAAAAAAAAAATATTGAACCACTTGAACAAACTATGCATTGGTATGCTATTGATTGTTATTAGACACAAATGCTTAAAGACTCCCTCCTTCCCTCTCCTTCCCTTCCTTTCCTTTTATTTATTGTTTCTTATTCTAGGTATCAGTTGGTAAAAGTTATAAATAATAATTAATATATAAAATTATTGAATTATATGTGAATTTATAAAGAAAACTTTATTGTCATATTGCATAGATTTAAAAAAAAATAATAATAAAAATAATAAATCTACTTCTATATAATAAATTCATCCCTATATAATAAATTAGAGTATATTTCCTTGAGAATAACTTAATGTCTTTAGCTACTCTCCTTCTAAGAATGACACATGTTATTTTTAATTTTTTTCTTTTAAATTTCAAACTCAAATTATATTTTTAATTAATTATGCATATTTCCATTATAATTTTAAATATTTTTCTCTTTTAATTTATAATTTTTTAGATTCTATCCAAACATATTAATTATGCATATATTCTTTATAATTTTAAATATTTTTTAATTTGTATTTATTTAGATTCTATATAAATTTTATAAAAACTCATGCAATGTACGAAATATTTACTAGTTAGATTACATTCTTTAAAATAGTTTTAATTTCTTAAGATATTCTCTATCTAAGAATAACATGTGTCATTCTTAACATTTTTTTTAATTTTAAATTCAAATTATATTTTTAATTAATTATGTATATCTCTTTTATAATTTTAATAATTTTAAATATTTTTTTTTTTAATTTATATATATTTATATTTTATCTAAATTAATTAATTATATATATCTTTTTTATAATTTTAAATATTTTTCACTTTTAATCTATATTTATTTAAATTATATGTAAATTTTAAAAAAACTCGTGTAATACACGGGATATTTATTAGTTTTTATATAAAATATTTGTGTAACATCAACATTATTGGTAAAGTCTTCAATATTGTTTTCTGTTTGTTTCTGTTTTTATTGCTGTTGAGATATTGAAATTACTAATTCATTAACCTTGCAAGTTAAATAAGAGCTTCCCACAAAATCTAGATTGTTAACTTCCCATTTCTTTTTCAATGTGAGGGTGTTAGCAATTTTCACCTTTTACTTCTAGATTAAAAAAATTCAAGATTGTTTCTATTTTAAACAATTTTAATTTAAAGACATGTCAATAAAACTCTTACACTTTATTTAATGAACAAAGATAATAGTAAAATTTTATTTTAATGAAGCGAAATATTATATTCAATCGAAAAAGATATTTTAAATAAAGTAAGAGACCGCATTAAATGAAAGAGAATTTAACTCAACTCTTTTTTTTTAATTTTAACTATTTGATTTGGAATTTAACAATTATAATAATACATATAAAAAAATAAAAGTTATAATAATAATTTAGTAATTACAAATGTCACTGAACAAAAATATCATATAACAAAAATATATTGTTACGCACCCAAAAAAATTGTTTGATAGCATTTTTTTTATGGTCTGTTTGATAGCATATTTAATCTTTGGAATAGAAGAAAAATCATAAATAAATCGCAATTTAGTGTAAAATGTTATAAGATGTTACAATTTATTAATTTAATGTAGAAATGAACGACGTGTTAATAGCTTAAACTTTTACCAAAATTTTCTTGGTATTTTATATTTTAAAAATTATTTAATGTTGGTATTAATTAGATATTTAAAATATTATTAAGAAAATTTAATGAGTCCAATAATAATAATTAAAAAAAACTTAATGATAATACTCTCTTTCTTCATTTAATATAATCTTTTTTTCATTAAAATAATATTAAACTATTTTCTTTCTTGTAATAATTTTATTAGTATATCCTTAAATTAAAATTGTTTTAAATAGAAATATGTTGAGTTTTTTGTCCAAAAAAATAATTGATATTATTAACATCTTCCAATAAAAAAAAAAAAGTGGAGAAAATCCTTTATATATATATATATAAAACGTCTCATCTATTTATCGTAAGAAGTGAAAATAGTAGATATTAACTATTGGATCTTATATAAATGATCAATTAGAATATAAATGCAAATTTTTTTAATTATTTTAAATAACTTTTAATGTTAATAATTTATTTATAATTATATGATTAAATTTATTCATCTTATCTTTTATAATAAAAACACATCTTTATATATATATATACATAACTTTAAATAATTTTTTTTTTAATTTTTAACCATTAGTTTTATTTATATTAATAAGATTATTTCAAAAAGTAATTATTTAAAAATAATTATTAAATAAAAATAAATTTAACAGTTAAAAATAAATATAAAAAAATTATATTAATATAAATTCATCATCTATATATATATATATATATATATATATATATATATATATATATATATATATATATGTTTTTGAACCGAGAGGGAGATATATTTTTCAAGTTACTAAAATGGTAGATTCTTCTTGGACATGCCACTCCTCATCAAATCACTTCCTTTGTCTTTATTTAGACACATGTCGATTAGAGAATAACATGTTTTTATTTTTTTGAATAATAATGAATTAATTTGAGTAGAAGTGTTCGGTTAATATATTTCTAAAATAAGAAGCACATGTCGGCATTTTTTTATTTATAAAAAACTAATTTAATTTTGACACATTTTTTATGACAAATTAATTAAATTATTATAATAATATCTTTTTATCCGCAATAAGAACACTTCAATTTTTTTAAACATAATATTACACAGATTTATTATTATGTAAAAATCACAACTCTCACGAGAAAGTTCTTATATATATATTTTTGTTTATTTTTCGATCTACTATTGTTTGCATTATTATTTAATTAAGTGATGTGACATGATGTAAATAAATATAATTATATGTTCAACTGACATGATGTAAATATTTTTTATTTATATATAGATCCATTTTTATCTATATATATAAATATATATATTATATCTATATATATAAATAAAAAAAAACTATATATATATATATATATATATATTGTTAGCTTAGTCTATATTATAATTCTAAACAAATTGTTTTATTTAAATTAACACAAAGAATCTAAGTGAAAACTGAAAGGTCAATAATACTATTATTTAATTAAATATGATTCGTTATAAGTTCTATTTTATTTGCTCTTAATAAATATGATTCATTTTTTTCTCATAATTTTTTTTAAATTTTCGTACGACTATTAAGCTATCTATATATAACAATAAAATATTATTTATTATATTTATTTATTTTTATTATTTTTTCTTTCTTAATCATACAGATATATATACAATCAAAAATATAAGATGCTTTAGATAATAGAATAGCAAAATTACCCCACTGAAGCATTTCTTTGAAATTTATTAGGTGGAGTTGCACAGATGATCACTAGAATCTTCTATAGAATTGCCTTGCCTCTTCTTTTACTCTGTTTTTAACCCTCTTTTACTTTCTCTTTTTCAATCTCAACACCCTTGGCACTGGCTGCAATCACACTATACACATAACTTTATGCAAAATGACCTTAAAAGCATATGAAATGAAATGTACATGCACAAACTCAACTACACAAACGGTCAAAACTTTCAATCAGCCAATCTCCCTAATTAATTATATTGCGTGTTAGGTGTGGTTACTTGCTAGATATTCTATTTTTCAAAGTCCCATGCATATCATGTGAATTACCCGCGCGCAATATATATGTTGACACTCAATAATATTCCCTCTAATCGCATGGACCCAAACCCTCTCTAATTAATTAGTTACTTAATTCATTAATGTCAATTTCTGGTATTTAACAAAGTGAGATTATCTCGAAACGTGATCTTCAAGCTAGCTTAACCAATTATTCCATCCTGCTTCACAGTGTGGATCACCTTGTCCCCCAATTCCAATTTACAAACAACATATTCTTATTCATATTACATGTAGATGTTTCCCTTTACACATAAGCCTTTTCATAGAGTGAACTTCAACTCTTACTAGGGGTTGTGCTGAGTCAATAATAAAGGTCAATTTTCATGTTGGAGTTAATAGCTAGTAGTGTTTTGAACGCAGTAGATTAATACTTTGACTGAGAATTAAACAAGCTAGCTGGAGGTAATTTTACAATGCCATCAAGTGTCATTGTTAACAAGATAAAAAGATTTGTGAGATTTTTCATGACCCTTTTAGCTTTGAGGGGTTCCTTAATTAATGGATTTAACTTCGACAAATTTACTTGATCAACAGGCTCTGAGTAGATTCAAATCTTGGTTGGTAATAACTAGTCGCCAGTAAGCCAACCAAAGCACTGAAATGAGTATAATCCATCTCAGCCTCAGCAAAACTTTATTATTTCTAATTAAGTGCACATCAAATTTTGAATTTCGATTTTGTAACTTGTAAATAGCCAAGTATTTTTCTTTCTTTCTTTTTCACTTTGCCAATAATTATGTTTACAACTATTGATAACTGCTTTTGTTTTTACTGTAAAAGATTTTTTTACCTTGGTAGTGCAAAGGCATATTTCAATTCCTTTGAAAGATGGAAAAATATTCAATCTAAAACTTCTAATCTTAAAGTTTTATTCACTCAAATAACTAGAAACACGAGTAGCAAGCATATTAACTCTTCTCTTTATAAATACTCCTCTTCTTCTTCTTCTTCTTCTTCTTCTTCTTCTTCTTCTTCTTCTTCTTCTTCTTCTTTTATTGTAAACACTTTTTTATTTTTCACTCATACTAAACATGTCACAAATAATGAATAGGGATTTTATAGATAAATTGAGTTTTGGGATCCAATGCTCTTGTGAAGTAATCCAGTACATATCATCTTATAAAATATATATATATATATATATATATATATATATATATACAAACAACTGTGCAAAATAACCTTCAAGCTGCATAACAGTACTTTTATTATTTGCACGCCAGTAATGTGTTACAAGTTTTTTAAAAAGATGGGAGATTTTGAGAATCGAACAGCCAACTGGCTCAAATATTAACTACGCACCTGTCCAAGCATTTAGCATAAAGTATTATTTATATGAACAATAAATAAATAAAAAACAAAAACAGGGGACAAAAGCTGCAGTTGGAGCCTTCTCCGTATAGTTTATTGCCTGCATATACATAGCTCTATCTACTGAAGAAAACGAAGCAATAATCTTGAACATAGCCATCGGTCACCAATGGACTATGGTCCACATCCGAATATTCCAGGACAAGGGGGTATATTATTTTTTAATTTCATGAGTTATCTAATGAATGTGCTAGTATATTCTCTTTTGTTTATATTATCTTCTAATAGGTAAGGACCAGCAGCAACCAAAACAACTGGATCCGATTTCTCCAACCTAACCTTCTTCCAAGATTGCATGTCGTTTAAGACTTCAATATTATTGAGAGTGGTATTAATTTGGTGCATGTGAGAGTGGGACCTAGCTATGAGCTTGCAGCCATATATATACACATATATGACCGTGTGTATATATTAGTTAGCTATAGGGATGGACTTAGAAATTTTAAGTATTGAGAACAAAAATAATATTATCAATATTATTTTAAGTAGTGAAATAAAAATTATTTTTATATATATACAAAAGAATAAAAAAGATAAATATATATATATAAAAATCAAAGAAAAATTTGCAAATTGGGTATGAATCCTCACTCTTTCCTACTTTGGTCTGTCCCTGATTAGTTATGTGACAATAGGATTTACTCACTTTGTCAACCTTCTTGAAACGGTTCCTCTCCTATAACAAGAGAGGTCACTTATAAAGAGTAAAATTTACAGATATCGCATGCGATAAGAAAAAAAGTATATGTACCGTATACGATATATAAATTTAAATATGTATTTTTAGTCAACAGAATCTTTTTATGTTTTTGACAAATTGGAGAGGATCCTGATCCTCAACCTTCTACTCATGATAATAATATGATTTGAGTTCAAAACAAAAAAATTTATTGGTAAATGATATGTAATCTCAATGTTAATCTTTGTTGAAGTTAATAGTTTACCTTGATCTTGAGGAGCCTTCCTTCATCATATTTTTTTTTCAGAAAAAATAAATACATGATGCTGTGTTAATATAAGTAAAGGATATTCCTAATACAAATTCCATGGAATATTTTCTATATACATTGTTCATGATTTATCAAATACCTAATATGTGATCTTAAAGCTGTAATGGCCATAAGGACGGTTCTGCCAATAAGAAGATCCTTGTTATATAATGAAGATTTATGATTTTAACATTGTAACATTTATTAAAAAGAAAAATGAGACGTGAAAAAAAGGTATAATCAAATGTTATCAAACAAAAAAAGAAAATGCAATTAAAAAAATAATTTCATGATTACTTTGGATTTAATTAGTACTGCTGCAGGCATGATTTATAACTGATGTTTTTCTTTTGTTTCTCCCAATTAATAAAAGTTTGAAGATATGTATGTTATTATAAATTTAGTGTTGGTTTAGCAAAATTTTGTTGGGTTTTGACTCTAGATATATATAGATCATGTGCTTATGAGTTCTCAATCATTTCAAGTGAGTGAAGGATATATATTTTGATGATTATTTGAGCCACATGCATATTGGCTAAAGAAACATTGTATTTGATAAGTTCATGGTATCATATAATAAATGGCATGGCTTGGATCCTTTGAACATGGACTTGAACTTAGGGATTGCCTATTTGGGGTAGGATAGAATTGGAGAGGTTTATGCTTAATCTGCCCCTTGAGTGAATAGAAAGCCAGACTCTTCATGGTCGCTTAAAGATAGGAAAAACAACATATACAAGGAGGGCGTAGCAGATAGGACAGTCCTTATTTGGATTAATTTGATGGATTCTTTCTGATTATATTAAGCTTCCCTTGATGGTGATGAGTATGCATCACAGTACAATGATAAGGAATATTCTTCTAACCTCGACATAACTTGGTGTTTCCTTTAGGTTAAAACTTAAAAGATACATACGTGCTACTTTAACGTGAGTTTACAAGAATCATGCAATTTGTGATCCTCTTACCTCTCTTTGCTTCTGAGCCATTAAAGTTGCGGTTTTCCTAATCACCTTTATAATTAATATAGTTCATTTTATTGTACCAGATATATATAGTTCATTTTATACTTACTTTTATTTACACGCGATTCCATCGAAATGTTTAAACCCAAATTCAATTCCATTCACATTTTATATTCATCCACACGATCTAATTAATTGTCATTTCCGAGTGAATCCACTAATTAAGTCTTAGTACATATCATTTTATTTTCCCTTTCCAAATTTCATGGCTTTTTATTATTATAAAAAAAATTATTTTAAAATTCATACACAGTCACATTCTTAATTCATATTTATAAATTAGTTGGATTATATGCTACCCTTACACTTAAAAATGATAAGTTGATAATATATTTTGCCAATCAATCCTCAATTTTTTTTACATGCCTTAATTCTTGAGAAAATATTAAAGAGAAATGTTAAGAATACACTCTTTTAAATATTTTTTTAATATGTATTTTATTATTAATTTAAAAACAAGTATTGTTAGTATCTATCTCTTAATAATCTTTTTAAATGTATTAAGTGAATCAATAATAAAATAAATATTAAAAGAAGTGTTCAAAAGAATATATTATTAACATTCCTTTATATTAAATGTTATAATTGTTTCACTTGTCATTTTTAAAGGTGCAACCACTAATAGGGTATAGAAGCATATAACCTTATAATTATTAAAAGTAAATCTAATTAATTTAATAATCAAGGATAAATCTCACTATAGACGTCCAGATAAATTTTATAATATAAATTGTGAGAAAGTCTATAATCTTAAAAGCTGGGCGTATACATGAGATTGAACTACTGTTTACAGGCAAAATGATAAAAAAAAAAAAAAACTGACTTTAGTGAATCGTACAAGTTTAAATTATTTAATAATCCAACTTGAGCTTTTGAAGGTCATGTTGTCTATATGATTATTATTTTTCAGTAAGTATAGATTCCATTAATAGTAAACCAAGTTTAAAAAGAAAAAAAGAAGATATGAATACGTGCTAATTAGGTCCAAGTGCCAGAGCTTATAAGTTGACTGAATTACTTTTTCACTTCTATTATTTATTTCATTACTCATTAGTGCGATGTTCACGTGATAAATAGATAGCCCCTCCACAGTTTAAAAATATGTAATATAACAAAATAGAAGGCACAAATTAACAGAAGCAAAGCCTGGCATTGGTGTTCGTTGATAAATGAAACGCAAGGAGTTCAGGTTTCATTGTCATGGTTGACGCAGACAAAGCATTGAACTGGCATGAAAGAACTCTCACTAACATCAAAATCTAGCGAAAGGAAATTAAATATTAGATTTCTTGGGTAAATTTCAAAGCCAAGATTCAGTCCCCGAAGCACATTAACACGTCCAAATGCATACTCTTTAATTTTAATTGTTTAAGAGTTTTGTTAAATTCTTCTAAAAGCTTTTTTAATAATCCTCTTCCTATTTAATGAAAAAATATATTAAATGAAAAAATAAATATATTCAATGTCTTAAAAATATAAAAAATAGTTAATACCTTTTTCATCTTATAATTAATTAAGAAAATTATTAAAAGGATTAATTTGAAAGATTTAGAGTTATCCAATTTGATTAGCAGTCAAGGTGCACACCAACCAAATTTTACCATCTCAAGGAATGGTTGAGACTTGAGAATTGAGATCCACCACATTTACCGGAGATTCTATGGATTTCAGCATCAAGTATTAATATTGTGTTTAAAATTTTTTAAATGAAAGAATTTGTTTCATTCATAAATGAATTAAACTCCTAAAGTAATATTATTCCTAACAAATTTCGTACCTTCTAAACATCCACCATTTGAAGTGCACTAGTACTTTTCCTACCAACCATATCCCAGAAGGAGATTCGATTTTATTTTTTGCTTGATAGAAGCTTATTAACAAACTCGTGTATAATTAAAAATAAAAAATTGTTTTTTCTTTCAAAAAAAAGTTAAAACTTATTCCCAAAGATAATTTTATAGTAATCTACTAAAAAAAAATTAGGAGCTAATCATTTCAAAGGAAAATCAAACCTGCGTCTCTCAAGAACTCAGGCTACCACTAAGTATAAGCCAAAACTCAAGTCTCAAGATAATTATTTGTTATAAATTTGTTCAATAAGATAGTGGAAAATAACATCTCCATACACTTTGAGATTACAAGACCATGGAGGGCTTGCAAACTTGCAAGTTGAGCACATGATGAAAATGCATATAGTACACTCCACTGACGTTCGTAATATAGAAGTTAAATTTTGTTGAGCTTTCACTACCCCAACAAAAATGTTAAACTTCCTACATTTCAGCACTCTAATATCAGTCATAACCAACCATCTTGACACACAATCCCAGACCTAAACATGGCTATAAAAGGTCTTTACCCCTTCGGATGAACGTGGGTCATGAAATAGATAAATTTCATAAAATTTTAAAACTAATTAGTACTTCAGTTAATTATTTTACTTTATCGTATAATATGTTTTTCTAAACATAAGTAAATGTCAACTATCAGGTGTGATCTTTATATAATATTCACCTACAAAAGATGAATCAAAGTAGTAAGCAACCTTGATTTTTTAAGATGAAAACACATGTTCAAATTTCAAGAAAGTAATTCTTATAAGCAATCGAACAAAAATTAATTATATGGATTGTTCAAATTAGGAGAATCTGTAGAGATACCATGTGGTTTCACTAAAAAACACTTAATATGTAATCTATGATCATCATGATATTATCACATGATTCAAAAATTACATTAGTAAAGTTCGCATTTTACATGATGTTATTCAACGGTATAAATCTACTAGACTTACTCTTATATTGAATTCATGCCTTGTACATGTATGTGTGTACGCGCAAATGTGCGTTGCTATTTTGGTGGATGCTTAAGAAATTATGTAGCCACTTTTTTATGAATTTACATCATTTCATGTTATTTTTCTCTCATATAATTAAGTGAAATAGAGAGATAGATACAAAAATATTTATTAGTAAGATTTATTTATTATTTGTGAAATTTTTTTTTATAATTTTTGTGTCTATTTCTCTCTTCTTTTTAATCATATGAAAGAAAAAATGACATAAAAAGATTTAAATATATTTTTTATTCATTTTAACAACGATTAATAATTATGTAATACTGCATTTCGAATGTTAGTAAGTAATTAGGGGAAACGATGGATATTTTGCTATCAGATGCTATCGCTCTTTTACACTTTTATTCGCTCTTTTCAGTTCCTGTCATCATTCTTCTATGTGTGTGTGAGTGCATGCATTGGTTTGAACTTGCCCTCTTGCTTATTATAAGTTTTTTTTTTTTTTCAGGTTTTGATTTAGTATATTTATGAAAATATAAAAATTTGATTTAATTTAAAAATTTACATTACATGAAGACTTTATATAGGTCAAGAATCTTTAACCTTTTTTTTAATTTTTAAATAGGTATAATTTTTTAACGACATTAATATATCTAGCATAAAATAAATTTATTATACTAATATATAATTAATAAATTTTATAAGTATTATAAATTCTTAATTATGCATATAAAAAATAAATAAATAAACCAGTTTGTTAAATCAGATAAGTTTTTTAAAAGTCCATATATGAATCTACATAATTAAATACACCTTTCTAAAAATCAAAACTTAACTTATTTGTCAAATAAATTAAACCTATATAAACAAAAAATAGAATAAGTCATAATCACCTTATATGTATTGGGCCTATTCCCACCTTACTTGTTGAGCCTTCTCAACTCTAAACATATCTCAGGACACATTTGTCACTCCTTAATTTAATAACCATCCTAAGCAACAAATATTACAATCCTACTGTTTTTCTCTTCCCTCCTTTCTAGTTCTCACTCTAGTGGGTTATCCTTTTCGTTTTTGTCTTCAAAATGGTCTCTAGCTGGATTTCAAGAAACCAATTATTGCTTACAGGCCTTCTCGTTTGTCTAGTAAGCCTACCGAGGTACTACTAGGCTTAAACTTTTTCTTGTTTTGGGTGATCCCATAGAACAGGGCCTCATATTAGATAGTTGCATAACTGTATCAAATGATTCTCAACTTATTTTGTGGGCTTTGATAAGTTTCTCCAAACTCAGCCCAAATTTTCAGTGCCTAAATGGCTAAAACAAATCTATATCTATATTATCTTTAAAAACTCTATTCCCGCACAATTTAAGGGTAGTTTGGTCCATGACATTTTTAACCTACTCCCATTGCTTTACTTTTTTTTTCTTTCCTCTCTCTCTCCTTCTCTCCCTCTCCTCTGCCACTTTTTAAGGGAAAAAGCCACTGCCACTTTATTTGTTATTTCCAAAATAAGTAATGATATTTTTACATCAAAATTACTACATTACTTGTACATTTTACTTGTTTGGATAAAAAAAGATAAAGAGAATATGTTGAAATGTGTATTTTGTTTATTTTATATTTAAAAATAAAAGAATATAAAAATTTTGATGTGTAAATATAATTCCTGTTTCAAAATAGAAGCTTAAGCTTCCAAAGACAAGTAAGAAAAAAAAAAAGAGAAAAATGTAGCCAACTTATGTATCAAATAAAAGTACGATGGATGTTATTGTCACAATTATGGTATATCAGATATCATATTCTATTGACTTTACCTTTTAATAGAGGTAATTTTTTTTCGTAGTGGATGACTAAAATGTTGCGTGAACAGTAATTACAAATTCACATTTTTTAAATTGGATTTAAAAATAAAAAAAAAGTATTTTTGAAAAAAAAATTTAAAAAGAGTTAAAAAAAATTTAAAAAAGTTTTTTTAAAAAATAAAAAAAATTTAAAAAAGAAGTATCGCGACATCATCACAAAGGATATTGCGTGAACAGTGCTCCCAATTGGGAGTACTATTCACGCAAACCTTTAATGATGATGTATCACTAATGTCTAATATATATTTATATAGTATTAAAGAGTAGACAAAGATAAATTAAGATAAAAAAAATAAATATTAAAATTTTAATTTTTAAGAAATTAGTTATGCCATAAAAAAAATTCTTTTTTAATAAAAAATATATTTTTATATAAAATTCTAAATATAAATAAAAAGATGAGGTTACACGTAAGTATCGTGTGAACAAGATTTTAATATAAATTTTTTCAAGTTAAAAAAATTAAAAAATTTTAAAAAAAATTAAAAAAAGGTCTTTGCGTAAATTCAAAAATCTGCGTGAGCAGTGCTCCTAAATTTGGGAGCACTGTTCACGTGGCATTCTTTGTGATGATGCCGCGACACAATACTTTAATTACTGGTATTGATGTTGAGCAATAATAAATGTTATGATAAGATTCTTGGGGAGAGAAGCTACTAGAAACGTTGCGGGAATCAGACAGTAAATGAGAATGTTCTTTTAGCGAAATTAAGTATCAAAACAACACTGAACAACTTGTTAGTGAAAAAATAATATCCGCCAGAGAATAAAGAAACTAGGAAGAAAGTCAGAAATGATAGCAAACTCAAGTGAATAATATCTTTCCTGCGCCCCCCGCCTTGTATTACTAATAGAAGAGTGATCTTTGGGGAGAGAGAGGAATAAGAGTAAAAAAATTTCACAAAAATTTATTTAATATTAACGATTTATTAAATTTTATGTAATTAATATTTATTTTTAAATGAATATAATATTAAATTAATAATTTAATTTTTAAGATATATGCTACACCCTTTCTAGGAGGGTATATATTAGACGTCTCTTAAAAATACAACTAACTTTACTTCATTTAGATATTATGTAACCAATAGGATAATTGGCGTGAAAAAATGATGTATCACCCACAAATTTTAATATTGAGTACGTACTGTTAAAGGGAGAAAACAATTATCAAGTGTAAAAAAAAATTGTTTATAAAAAATAATTAATTTTTTTAGTTGAAGAATTTGTCACATACTAGTAAATTAAAATCATGATTTGGAGAAAAGATAATATTTAAAAACCTCAATATCTACATTGCACTTGAGTGCAAAACTTTATACGAAAAGATAATAAAAGAAACTATTTTTTTTTAATTTCTTTTGTTTATATATATATGTGTATATAATATTCAAAGATTTTTATATTTATATTTGACTGGATAAAAAACTTTATTTAAAAATATATTAATATTTACATATATAAAATAAAAAAACTTAACAAGAAAATATGATAAAATTAATTAAAAAGTTTGGTTTTATAATAAAGTTTGCTTAGTTAAAATTAGTTAACTACAACTACGAAGGTTATATTTCAAGAAACAAAACTCGATATGATATTAATGTTTCATTGATTTTTTGAGTGAAATTATTTGTACAAGTTGAGAAATTATTTGAGACAAGTAAGATAAGAAATTGATCTCAATGAGGACATTGATCGAGTAGAAGTAATGGGGCAAGCTTTGGTTGAGTCTCTCTCAAGATTGGATTTGTGAATGATGTGAAAATTAAAGAAATTAAGAAGTCATTTGTCAATTAATTAATTTAATTAATGCATTATTTTTATTTGGTATACTTAAATTATATAACCTAAATGTATAAGTATAAAATGCTAAGATATTTAAATACATTGAGTATTATTTGATTTTATTTTTTGATAAGTTTTCTTTTTTTTGTTATTAAAATATTTATCAATCTAAGATTATTTTTTTGGTAGAATTTGGCATTAAGGATCAATTTGATACACCGTTGACAAGTCAAAAATCTAGGTATAAATTTTTAATATAATTTTACATGTAAGTGTCATTAATGAACTTTTTATAAGATCTTTAAAGGTATATAATAATGATTATAAAAGAAGATTGAGTCTTTGCTTTAGAGCTTTATTTGGTATACTTTTAAAGAATAAGGTGAAGAATCAAGGAATGAATTTTTAGAATAATTTTGTATTTAGTATAATTTTTTATAAATTTCATCTATAAAAGTTTTTACTTGAGGAAACACTAAAATAATTATTAATGAAAATAAAAATTTTACAATAGAGATCAATTTGGAAAAGCCTTAAGAAGAGGGTAAAAATTTAAGAGATGAATATTTATTTTCATAATATTATAGGATTCTTATTTTTTGGATATAAATATACTTTTTATTATTATGTAATTATTTTCTTATTACATGAAGTAGTGGTCTTATTGGGGTTTGTTAAATAATAAATTGTTAATGCAAATTATCATTTCTTATTTTTAAATCATTTTATTATATATTTTCTTTCTTTTATATTGAAACCTTAGAATCAATGTTTTAAAAATCAGACTGAACCAACCAATTGAACCAGTTGGACCATAAACTAGTCATATTTCTGGTTCAAGCATTTTTCGGTTTAATCATGGTTCAATAATAGTTCAATCACAAATTTGACTTATTGAACTAATCAAATCATGACCTTGAGGCTTTACCTGTTTGATTTTAAAACATTGTTTAGAATTAATAAAAAGACTTTTACGTAAATATTGTAAGCTCCAAAACTCTTTTGAAGCAATACTTCCTATTTTAGTTTTGATACAAACAAACTATGTTGAAAATATTAATCTATTGCTCTTAGTGCTTGAAGTGGTTTAACATAATATTAGTGGAGTTTTCTTGTTAGTAATAATATCTTCAGGACTAAAACAATTATAAAGAAAAATTCTTGATGATTAAAGAAGGTCAAGAAGATCAATTTTTGACTTAAGAAAGTTCAAGATGCATCTTGAGAGACACAAGAGAGTTCATCCTAAGAAAGTTGTGAGAAATTTTAAGAACATACCACAAGGATCAATCCAGGAGCAAATCAGATATCAAAATAAAGTTATCATCATTCAAGATATCAAGATGAAACATGAAACTAGTGATGAAATCAAAAGACAAGAAGATTTGAGAAAGATCAAGCTTGAGAGAGTTGCTGAGAATGTCAGCTGAGAAGAAAGCGAGAAAGTTCCTGAAGAACCTGAGAAGGTTGGTCTAGGTGCAAGAGCTGAGAAAGTTCACATTAAGTTGAATAAAGAATGAAGAAATCTTCCATAATATATTTGAATAATGAACAATATTAGAAGAACATGATTTCCCACTTACAATTTCAAGCTCATGTTAACAAAGTGGGAAGAAATTTACTTGAGAAGACTGGAGACTTGAGAAAGTTAGTTGAGAACGTTCAAGCTGATAATAGTTATGAAGAACCTTTCTTAAAGTCTTTAAAGAATAAGTCTGGAAAGCTAAGCCAATAAGATGATCAAGATGAATTTTTAATCAAGCTACCAAAGGTGAAAGCTGAAGCTCAAAATGGTCAGCAATAGATAAGAAGCATCAAAATGGAAGATTTGAACAAATTCTTACAAGTTGAGAAAGGTCGAATGCTCAGTTTGAAGCTTTTTTTTTAACAAGATTATAAGCCTAAAAGAGACAATACGTGCAAAGTCATATTTTGAAAAAATCAAGTTCAAAAGGATAAGTTTGAAAGATTCCATCCAAGCATAATTAAAGTTAAGTCAAGCCAAAGTTGAGAAAAATTGAGTTGAGAATGTTTGAGTTGAGAAAGTTCAAGTTGAGAAATATCAGCACCAGGAACCTTCTCATCTATACCAAAAAACAACAACCAATACGAGAAAGTGTTTCAATGGATAGTAATGAATCACTTGGGACTTGATCCTAACGGCTAGAAACATATTCCCAAGTATAAATACGACATACCCATGAAGATTAACAAGTTCTTTGCATGGATTAACACTAGATTATGCCAAAAAGTCAAATTTGAGTTCATATTTTGTTTTATGCTTTCTTTGAGAGAAGATATCTAGTTTACATCTTGAAAGTTAAGGGCTACTGAGTTTAAAAGAGATATACACTCCTTGAATGATTGGAGAGCCTACCCATGAAAATTTGAAGGTTATAAGCTTGAACCTCAAGAGCATAGTGAACACAGTTGAACCTTCTCATCTCTACCTACTTGACCTTCATTCTGATAAATCTTTAGTAGGTGTATTGTGAGTTCATCTATACTGTGTTAATCCACTTTTTGAGTGTTTTTGAGAGCTACCCAATTGTTACAAACACCTCTTTGTTGATATTGATCTTTGAGTGTTGGTGGTGAGTTTATAGGTTGTGCAAACCACTTGGAAGCTTAGTTAAGTTATTTGTAAGAGTTTATAGAGGCTTAGTAAGAAAGAATACTTGTTAAGACATGCCTACAGAGGTTGAGGGAAAATAATACTCGTTTGTAAGAGCCTAAAGAGGGTTGGTAAGAAAGAATACTTTTACATAGCAAAAATCCTTGTATTTATTACGTACTGGACGTAGTTCCAAGTAATTTAGAGGTGAACTATTATAAATACTAGTACCTTGCTTCTCTTTCTTCACTTTAACTCATTCCAATATGTTCTGATACTAATCTTAAGTAAATCAGAGTTTTTTTTTCTATAAGAACAAAAATGTTTTAAAGTTAAAGTGAACTTAATAAGAATCTTTCTTTATAAAGTGTGAATCTATGTTTCTAGAATTGATTCTTGCTGCTGAGAAAGGATTTTCAAAGTTTAAGTTTTACTACATTAAGTTTTTAATAAAAAAAAAAATTGTGTTGTAGTCTGAAACTGAAAGAGAGTTCAGTTTTACTCAACCAGTTAACTCTCTTACGAATTCTCTTATGCTGTAATATTTGTTATTGTTTTCTCTTTTTGTTAATTATCTTACCTAATCCTTGTACTTTAAAGCAACATTATCACTTTCAAATTTGTTAAACTTGAAAAAGGTATAAGAAATCTGAAATTTTTAAATAAAAACAACACAATTCAACTCTATTCTTTTGTTATTGTTAACTTCAAATATTTAATAATATCTTTTGTTATTGTTAACTTCAAATATTTAATAATATCATTTCGTCTAGGTTATAATAAATAATTTGTCCCTATAGTTTCAACCGTCTCAGATTTTAGTCCTTATATATACTTTTTGATATATATCAATCCTTATAGTTTCACTTAATTTAATTGTAATCTAATACTTTAATAATTGAAAATTATAAAAAGCGAATCTTTAATGAAAAATATAAATTAATACATTAATTAATAGAAATTATTATAAGGATTAAAAAATATTTTGTATTTTTTTTGTTACTCCGTGCGTTGCACTAGTACTAAACACTAGCCGAGATTATAAGAGTTCAAGCTTGCCTTGAGTGCCAGACCAAAATAATTAAATAAATAATTAAAAGCCTGCTCTGAGTGGAACAAAATTTTTCCTTCCAAGATTCCAAAACATTATGCATAATGAATCAATATTTGATTATTTATTTATTATTTATTTTTTTGGGTTATAGGCAGAACATCAACCATGAAAAGTAATCATATTTAATATTTCATTTTAAATAGAAGTGTCTATGTTACACTATTGACAATAGAGTATATTCATCCTGAAGAAACTGTGGTTCCATTTGGCCCCCAAAGAAATTTGAAGGGGGAGGGGGCAAGGGGTGACGGGAAGAACTACAGCTTTAATTTGCTGAAATTTCTACTGGTACTCCAGGGGTAGGCTCTACAACCTTTGCATCTGGTAACTCTTTTGATAAAAGCTCCTGCATTGATAACCATTTCAAGATAGAATCATTAAACATACAACAAAGAGAAAGAATGTATAACTTGAAACTTGAAAGCAATTACTAACTCGAGAAACTTTAATGCTATTTTTCATCTTTTCTCCTCATTTCTATTACATAATAATTTTCAATCTAATCAATTACATTGTTATATAATTTTTCTCCATTTCAACATTTTCCAATGGATGAGATCCCAACTACATGCTTATCGAACCACAACATTAGACAGTCACAGCCTTATTGCAAGTTCTGCGCAATAGATAAATCTTAATAATATCTATTGTTGTCAATCATGATTTTGCAGAATAATAATTGCATCTAACTGCCTATAATTGCAATCAATATCTATATTCCAATCTAGGTGCAGTTGAAACAGTAGGGGACTTAGATTGGAATATAAATACTACAATTATGGACAATTAGATGCAATTATTATTATGCAAGACCATGATTGACAACAACATATATTATTAAGATTTATCCATTGTGCAGATCTTACAGTAAGGTTGTGGCTGCCAAATGTCGTGGTTCAATAAGCATGTTGTTGGGATCTCATTCATTTGATAATGTTGAAATGGAAAAAAATTATATAACAATATAATTAGTTAAATTGAAAATTATAATGTAATGAAAATTAGGAGAAAATATGAAAAAATGAAATCTAAAGAAAAAAGACAGATGAAAAATCATTGCGAGTGAAATTTTTCACATCAACTACCTTGTTACCTTTCATATACAAAGCTGAAAAAAAGTAATTAAGAAGTCGTGGCTCAATGTCAATTTTTTTTTAAAAAAATTAATACATAGAAGTCAACCACGACTTCAGTACAAAATAAATAAATGATCAGGATGTAAGTCATGGCTCTCAGCCACGACTTACTATATATACTATTCATTTTGTATAATTTTAGTAATTATTTTTTGAGTTGCACTAGATTGGTAAATTATTCTTCTATTTATATCATTTTGATAAATAAGTCTGAATGTCACAATTCACGAAGTGCAAACGAAGCAAAACAAATAAATTAATACTTGGAAATGAAATTGAACGCAGTAAATAATTCCACAAAACTCGTTGACTGAAGAAGCATGGTAACATTTTCAAGGGGGGATGATGTAGGCCACAGCCTGCCAACAAGCGATGTCTAAGTTCAAGAAAAAAGGTCCTTAGAGAAGTGGATTTATGCTATAGTCAAGTGGAACTCTTTGTTGCCCATATGCAATTAAGACCTGTAATTAGAATGTAGTTGAAGGCTGACTTGGTTTAGATGATTGAAGCCAAATAGTTAGTGGGAGAATGATAATGAAGCAACCAAAAGTCAAAAGAAAAACCTTAAACAGGTAAATTTAGGCAAATACTCAAAAAACTTACAGTTGCTTTGAGTGAGGGCTCATAAGTTAGATGAGGTAGATGACAGACAAAAGAGGAGGCATTAGGAACAGTCAGGGATGAAGATGGATGGAATTAGGTTAGCTGAAGGTTGGACAAAAAATCTAGAAAGCAAAGCGCCAAGAAATGTGCTCTAATTTGTTGCCTCATGGTTCCTCCAGAGGACTCTTATTAGAACCAAGCAACCACCAAAAGTCAACCACAAACAGGCATTTTGTTTCTTGGGGAAGTGAGCTAGATGGAAAGAAGAAGGTAAAGAATTAAAGATGATCAAGCTAGTTGAAGATTGGACAAAAGCTAGAAAACTATGTAAGGAGAAGTGTCCTCAAATTCATTGCCACAGGTTTCCTTACAAGGGCTCTTATAGGCAACCACCAAGGGTTACCCACAAACAAGGTTCTATTTTTAGCAGTACACATTCCATGTTCATGCTGGATGCACTGAAGAAAGTGGCACACACCTCACGGCCAGAACGTGGCCCCTGTTCAAGCAGTTTCTCTACCAAAGCCCACTCAACTTGCCTACTGAATGGGCTCCAAATGGTTACTGTTACTTCGTGCAAATAAATGATATCTATAACTATTATCTATAATCTATAACTATTAACTATAATTATCTATTATGTACTATTTGTTAGATAATATAATGCATTTATGTTTTATTTATTTTATTTATTTTAAGGATAGTTTAGTCTTTTATTTGGTGCATATATATTTTTATCCTTTTTTCTATTCTTGTAATGTTGGCTGATTTACTTTGCAATAAAAAACTCTAGCCACTTTTCTTTTCCCCCCTTATTCTTCTCCTCTTTCTCATATGCATTGCTAATCTTAACATGGTATCAAGAGCAAGGATGATTCTGGCCACAGCTTTCGCAGACGCCATTCCGTTCATTTCGACAGCAACCTAGGTGATTTTTTGTTAGCAATTCGTTCTTCCTTTTGGGGTTCTCTCTGTTAGGGTTTTGTAGAGACCCATTTGCAGAAATTGGGATTTTCTTTTCTCTGTTTTGTGATTGTTTGCAATGGCTCTCTTCAATCCATTAGTGTGCAGTTGAATGGGCAGAATTATTCATATTGGAGTTATGTGCTGAAGAATTTTTTGAAAGGCAAGAGAATGTGGGGTTATGTTTCTGGAATTTCTGTTAAGCCAAAAGATGAAAAAGATGGGAAATATGCAACAGAGCTAGAAACCTGGGAGGTAAATAATTCGAAGATTATTACTTGGATCAACAACTCTGTTTCGCAGTCTATAGGGGTTCAACTAGCAAAATATGAAACGGCCAAGGAGGTTTGGGATCATTTGAAAAAGTTGTATGTGCAGTCTAATTTTGCAAAGCAATATCAGTTGGAGATAGATATTCGAGCTCTTCAACAAAACAACATGAGCATACAGGAATTTTACTCTGCCATGAGCAATCTTTGGGACTAGTTGGCTCTTACTGAATCTGCTGAGTTACAAGCTTTTAAGCCGTACATTGACTGTAGAGAAGAACAGCGTCTGGTTCAGTTTTTGATGGCTCTTCGAGATGATTTTGAAGGGCTTCGTGGAACAATTTTGCACCGTAATCCTCTTCCAACTGTTGATTCAATTGTTAATGAATTGTTAGCTGAAGAGATCCAACTGAAGTCTTAATCAGAAAAAGAGAATGTAGACAAAGGAATCCTCCCCAACCTATCTGATTTTGTTGTTCCTTCTAACAGAGGTAAATTTCATAGAAAAGTTGGTTACGATGAATGTAGTTTTTACAAGCAGAAGGGTCATTGGAAAGCTCAATGTCCAAAATTATTGAATAAGTCGCAACAAGCACAACAGTCATCTCAATGGAGATCTCTCAGTCAGTTTGGACAACGAAACTTCAAGCCTCCAACATCAAATGTTGCTACAGTTGTTCCTCCGTCAGTTGAGAGTACATCATTTTCTAGTCCTACAGTATCTGATCTTGCTGAGCAATTCTAGAGGTTTCTTGCCACACAACCACATGCCATGTCTGCCCAATCCAATATAGGTTTGCCCTCCTCTAGCTCATCAGGTATATCTTCACCCATATGGATCCTTGACTCTGGAGCCTCTCATCATATGTCATCTGATTTTAAATCATTTGTGTCTTTACATCCTGCCTCATCTGTGTCAGTCATGACTGCTGATGGCACTCCTATGCCATTAGCAGGCACTGGGTCTGTTTCCACATCTCATTTGTCCATTTCAGATGTTTACTACATTCCTAATCTCACTTTGAGTCTTGTTTCTGTTAGTCAATTATGTGATTCTGGTTACTCAGTTTTATTTTCTTCCACCTCTTGTTTTGTGCAGGATCTACAATCCAGGAGGCTGATTGGGACACCATAGGCAGGGGGGACTTTATATTCTGGATGAACTGAGAGTTCCAGATGTTGCAGCTTCTAGTGTTGACACATCGTCTTTTCGTTTGAATTCCTCATCTTCTAGTTTTTATTTATGGCATTCTCGTCTTGGACATATTTCTTCTTCCCGTCTGAAATACTTAGCTTCTACAAGGGCTTTAGGAAAGTTGCAATCTAATGATATTTCTGACTATTGTGGTTGCAAACTTGCTAAGTTTACTGCTTTGCCTTTTTCTAAAAGTATTTCAGTTTCTGTTACACCTTTTGACTTGGTTCATTCTGATGTATGGGGACCATCACCAGTTGTTACCAAAGGTGGTTCTAGATATTATGTATCGTTCATTGATGATTGCACTCGTTATTGTTGGGTTTATCCTATGAAACATCGTTCTGAATTTCTTGGCATTTATCATATGTTTCGTGCTTTTGTTAAAACTCAACATAATGCTGTTATCAAGTGCTTTTGATGTGATCTAGGTGGTGAATATACTTCTAATAAATTCTCTGAATTACTTGTTTCTGATGGGACTTTTTACCAAACTTCGTGTACTGACACTCCTGAACAAAATGGAGTTGCTGAAAGGAAACATCGCCACATTGTTGAAACTGCTCGTTCCCTTCTTCTGTCTGCCTTTGTTCCAAGTGAGTTTTGGGGGAAGCTGTCCTCACTGCAGTACATGTCATTAACAGAATTCCTTCTTCTGTTACTTCAAGAAATTATATGGTTGTGTTCCTGATTATTCAGCCTTGAGAGTCTTTGGTTCTACTTGCTTTGTTCTTCGTCCTCATGTAGAACGTAGTAAGTTGTCTTCTCGTTCAGCGATTTGTGTTTTTCTTGGTTATGGTGATGGTCAGAAGGGTTATCGTTGTTATGATCCTGCAAATCAAAAACTTTATATCTCACGTCATGTAGTGTTTCTTGAGCATATTCCATTTTATTCCATTCCTTCTCGTCAGCATGTCCTAACCAAATTTGATCTCATCCACATTGATCCTTTTCACACAGATTCTGACACCGCTCCTCTTCCTGTGACCTATAACCAAAATAATTCTGATGTTGAGCTTTGCAAGGTTGACACTAGTAGTTCTGCAAATCCAGCTGCCTCCTTTGTCCCCGCGCCTCCCCAAGAACCTTCTGTGATCGTGGATCCTCCTCCTCCTCGTTATCCTCATCGTGATCGTAAGTCCACTAAATTACCATATTTTGTTTATTCTAGCTATTCCACTTCTTTTGCTTCCTTCTTAACCTCTATTCACAGTTTGTCTGAGCCCTCTTCTTATAAAGAGGTTGTTCTTGATTCCCTTTGGCAGCAGGCTATGGCAGAGGAATTTTCTGCTTTGCACAAGACAAATACTTGGGACCTTGTCTCTCTTTTGCCAGGAAAAACTGCAATTGGTTCTCGTTGGGTATATAAGATCAAAACCAAGTTTGATGGGTCTGTTGAGAGATACAAAGTTCGCTTAGTTGCTAAAGACTTTTCTCAACAATATGGTATGGATTATGAAGAAACTTTTGCTCCTGTTGCCAAAATGACTACTATTCGTACTCTTATTGCAGTCGCATCTATCTGCCAGTGGCATATTTCTCAAATGGATGTTAAAAATGCCTTCTTGAATGGTGATCTTCAAGAAGAGGTTTATATGGTTCCTCCACAAGGTGTTTCTCATAATCCAGGTGAAGTTTGTAAATTGAAGAAGGCTCTCTACGGGCTCAAACAAGCTCCCCGCGCTTGGTTTGAGAAGTTCTCCATTGTGATTACATCTCTTGGCTTCCACTCTAGCCCGCATGATTCTGCTTTGTTTCTCAGGTGCACTTCTCATGGTCGTATCCTGCTCTCCTTATACGTTGATGACATGATCATTACTGGGGATGATGTTGACGGGATTGTGGAGTTGAAACTCCAATTGGCCCATCAGTTTGAGATGAAAGACTTAGGTACTCTTCGTTACTTTTTGGGGATTGAAGTTGCTTACTCTCCTAGAGGTTACCTCATTTCTCAATCCAAGTACATTGGCACCATTCTTGAACAAGCTCATCTCTCTGACACTAGAACAAAGGATACTCCTCTTGAGCATAATGTTCGGTATACCTCTTCTGATGGTGTTCCTTTGTCAGATCCCACTTTGTATCGTACTCTTGTTGGCAGTTTGGTATATCTTACCATCACTAGACCTAATATTGCTTATGCAGTGCATGTTGTTAGTTAGTTTGTTGCTTCTCCTACTACAGTTCATTGGGTAGCTATTCTTCGCATTCTTCGTTATCTTCGGGGTACTCAATTTCAGAGTCTTCTCTTTCCTTCATCATCTTCCTTGGAATTACGTGCTTACTCAGATGTTGATTGGAGTGGTGACTCCACAGATCGTAAGTCTACCACAGGGTTTTGCATCTTTCTGGAGGATTCTCTAATTTCTTGGAAGAGTAAGAAGCAAGCTGTTGTCTCTCGCTCTTCTACTGAAGCTGAGTACCGTGCCATGGCATCCACTACTGCCGAAATAGTTTGGTTGCGTTGGTTACTTGAGTCTATGGGTGTCACTTCCCTTGGACCCACTCCTATGTATTGTGATAATATGAGTGCTATACAAATCACTCGCAACTCAGTCTTCCATGAACGCACCAAGCATATTGAGATTGACTATCATTTCACTCGACACCACTTTCAGCATGGGACCATCACTTTACCCTTCGTATCTTCCTCCATGCAAATTGCTGACTTGTTTACAAAGTCGCATTCCACTCCACGCTTTCGTTTCTTGATTAGCAAACTCTCGATGCTTCTTGTTGATGCCTCGTGAGTTTGAGGGGGGATGTTAGATAATATGGTGCATTTATATTTTATTTATTTTATTTATCTTAAAGGTAGTTTAGTCTTTTATTTGGTGCATATATATTTTTATCTTTTTTTCTATTCTTGTAATGTTGACTGATTTACTTTGCAATAGAGAACCTTAGCTACTTTTCTTTTCTCCCTTATTGTTCCCCTCTTTCTCATATGCATTGCTAATCTTAACACTATTATCTATACTATTAGATAAAGGGGATTCCTATTTATTTGGTCACATTTTCTTTCCTATTTTGCTACTGTCATTTATTTATATTTATCATACACAATTTCAACTGCTGCATTACCTCTCTCACTCTCACAATTTATATCTATTCTATGTTTTTTTTAACTACTCCACTACCTCTCCCACTCTTTTAACTGTTGCCCTACCTCTCTCACTCTTATAGCTGTTATTTATCTTAGTGTAACCTCTATTAATTTTTAGATAAATGAAACAAAATAAAAAATGCGTATTGATAGGCACGTTAGTGTCTATCAATCCACTAGTAACTATTATAATGTGGATTGGGGGATTTGGTGTCCACTTTTGACTTTACAAAACTGCCATTAATATTTATTTAAACTCTAATTAAAAAAGAGTAAAACTGTAATGTTCTCTTATCCACCTTTTACACCTAACATACTCTCTTGGTAACTCATAGAAACTGAATAACTTACATCAACTTAGTCATTTAAGTAATAATAAAATAAATAATATAATCAAATTAATAAAATAAAAAATACGGATCAACAGGCCCGTCTTAATGGCCGTAACAGAAATGATACATTAAGTAACTTATCAATAACAACTGAAAGAAATCTAACCTTAAATGATTCTACTGTTCCTTCAGCCTGAATTATGCTTGCAAGAAGCCCTTTGCTATCTAGGTCTCCGTTTTTCATTGGCACAATGAACCTATTAAACAAGGAAACAGCATCTAAGATATATATCGAGAACTATGAAATACAATTACACTTCTAACAAGAAATTTAAAAAAAAAATGTCAATCACTGAAATGAGCTAAAGTTCAAATGTATTCTTCCAAAGGAACCAAAAAATTATAAGGAAAATTACCAAAAAAGGAATTCTTGGAAAAAATATTTTCAATTTAGGAACAATTAACCATTTAACTGGTTAATGATATTCAAGAGGGTTTAATGAGTAACCACTAATTGACGTAATGAATCACTTGAGTAGTTAATTGTTCCTAAAATTAGAAATATTTTTTACCAAGAATTTCCTCTTTGGCCTCCCAAAAATCATATTCATCCAAATAACCTTGTTTCAGTGTTTCTATTTTGATAGCAACAGCATTCATTTAGTTGTTCTAATATCCAAAGTTACAATTTTCCCATTTTGGATCTTTTACAATAATCCATTTGAATTGAAGAGCATTGTTTAGTGATTCTGCCTTTAAATACTAAAGCTTACTTGGCTTGAAGCAGCTTTGCAAGTTTCACTGCATCTTCTTGTCCTGAAACCAAGGTAAAGTTAGGCAAAAGCTGCTTTATGACTGGTGTGATCACAATATCTGCCTTTTCCTTCTCAATGAAATTTTGATTGTATACACAGTGGGGTTCATAGTAAAGAGACAATTGGCATTGGGGAGATCTAACAAGATACCTACAACACATGAAGCACAGAATCATTAAATTCTGTTGAATACCATTTGAATGAAAAAATGGTAGGATAATAAACCAAAAAATAAGGTGGATATAAAACCTAATACATAGATGCATAAGAGAAAAATATGCTAAAAAAACTCAGTATTTACCCATTCTCAGGCCGTTGCCAAGGAGGTCCAAGAACTGGTCCTGCTGTAGCCTTAACCCTGACCTTAGAACCATAATTTGTTTCAATATCAGAGCTCTGTCCAGGTTCTAAATATGTAACCTGAAAATAACTGAAACTAAGTGAAAACTTAAGTGGCAAACCAATGATTTTTCAACAGAACACATGACCCAGTGCTTCATATATACTTCAGGCTTCAATTACATGCTAAATGTTGACAGGATACAGTGGTGAGCAGAATTGAAGTGAGGTGTTTCAGTTGACAAAACCCAGATGAATCATTGGAGAAATAAAGGCACAAGTACATAATCAGAGGAGTAGAAGAGGACAGAAACAATTGTAGTTGTGCACAGTTAAAGAATCAATGGCACACGACAATTCAATCATCCAGTTTGGAGAAACTTATATTCCATGGGAAAAACAGAGAATGGAATGCACCAAAAAACCATCATCTTTGTCTCATAAAGAACATACTAAACTGCAGATTAGGGTACATTTGCACACTCACGAAAAAAAAATGTTATGGACATGGATTCAGCATGGGTTTACCAGCATTGTGGCACTCTTTGCCATTCAAGAATAAAGCTGAAGGGCCAAAATAGTTATTATGGGCTATGAACACATTGTAAGCTATTCAGTTACAATAACAGAGAAGGAAGGAGTAAGAAAAAGTTACCACAACAGTCAGCATGTAAAGATTTGTTTAAGGCATCCTGACATTTGAAATTGACAAGACAACTGGATCATTAATAGATACTCCTCTAGGCCAAACAAATAGTGGATTCATAAAATTATATGGTAATTTGAGATGTCATTTCTGCCAGGTCTCTTACTTTCTCAAGCATACATAGAACTTTATGGCTCCAATATCCCATAATATCATAGCCCAACTTTTCTGTCAATTTTTGCAGTGAATATAGAAGAAAGCCGCCACATGTTATACAGCTTTTGTTTCTATCAACATAATAGCATTCCTTTCTCCACTGTTCAACCTATTTAGATTAATTTTATTCCCTTTTCTCCGTAAACTTAGAACTAGTAAGAAAAAATGTTCATCAGAAGGTAATTTAGACAAACACTTCTTTAAGGAATCCAGTCCAAATTTTGTACATTTGTGAAATCTTAGCTCATCAGATGTATTCTTCTAATGGAATTTGAGCTAAAATTTGTCAACTTAATGATGCCAACTCAATTTTATATCAGGTAAACATATATACGAAGCTTCCCACATGGCCACAACTATGACAGACGCTTCCAGAAACATACACATGATTTCAATTTCAATCCACAAAGAACTAAATTTAATATCAAGAGAACTTGATTCCAGATGTTTTATTGATGTAATTATCAGAGTAATGCAGGATGAGGAGATAATATAATGTATTAATATTAATTTATGATGTAATTGCAAATTGTGATTAGGGTCATACAATATCTTATCCCTAGTTGGATTATGGGATTATTTCCTATTCTAGATTGGGACTATTTTAATCTTGAGTTTGGTTTGCTTGTCTTAGTAGATTTAAGGTCTTCTGAATCGCCTATACATGGCATGCAATCTGTGTTAGGGATAGCAGTTTATTATTGATAATTAGATATTGAATATTTTGAGTCTTTTGAGATAATTTTCTGGGTTTCTTGTCGCCATTCTACATCACAGAGCCATGTTCTCAATGTACATGTAGAGCAGAACCACTCACAAAAGCCAGACTGATAAGAGGGAGAGTCTCCACTTCAAATCAGAGTTCGGGGTTTCCCGACCATCCAACATGGGACTCATGCACCTGCAACAATATGATAAAATGCATATCTTTGTTTCCCTGTTTCTTGTCATTCAGTTCACAGCCCTTTTGATATAGTTTGTATGTTTTATTTTTGGACATGCTCTGTTTTCCCATCAACAATCCCAGTGTAGCGTTCTGTGGTGTGTTTGAGATAGTCAGAGAGAGGGAAAAAGCCTAATTCCCTTCCAAATTTATTGAATATTCAGAGAAAGAATGCATGATTTGTCATGATCTATTTTTCACAAGCTTTCACCCTATGTAGCATCGATACTTTAAAATGGTCGCTGCACCGATATCCGATGCATATCATATCAGATACTTCGATTCTTTTAGATACTTTCTTCTTCTATATATCTTTCATTTTTTGAATTTTTGCCGTATTAGCGTATTTGTGTTATGTCATATCCATGTCCCGTATTTGCATCCATGCTTCCTAACTTTTACTATCTCCCTAACACATTTTGGCACTATATGTTGAAAGTAGTAAGCCTGAGAAATGTCACAAGCCCAAGATCTTCCTTTCTATACACACAAACATTTTGTTTAGCAACACACACACACACACACATATATATTCTACAAAAGAAAAATTATATACCAGGAGTCACTCCATCCTTTACATCTGCCGTATCTCAAGCAGCTAATAGGCTAGGCTCAACAAATGTGTCCCAGGTGTGGAGTGTTTGACACTAAACTTGTTTCCAGAAAATGTTATCAATTGAAGCGGAAAAAATTTTTAGTACACTTGATCTTAGCCAAAACACCAAGAAAGATGTTCTTCTCTTCACTAACTTTATAAAATACACATATTTATGTTGTTATGCAAATGGCTAGGCCAGTGTTTGAAATGTGGGCTGAATCAATTAATGGGTTGGTTAAGTCTACTAAAAGGAGCCACATTGGGCTAGGTGAGGATGTACATGACATAGCAATAGATGCACAGGTGTCCAATGAAGTACAAATCAAGGAAACAAAATTGAGAAAGAGCACAAGGAGCAGGGCCCCTAACAACCGACTCAAGGAATATGTGCAGTAGGGTGTGTAGGTATATTAGAGAGAATTGAATTGAGAAGGGGTGGTGTGTATTGTGAAGTTTTTTCTCTCTCTCTGAATATTTCTTCTCTTCTCTCTGAACCTATATCTTCTGCCATAGTAGCCAAGTATAGCTGTGTAACTTGGTTACTTTTTTTTTGATAAAAAAAGAAATATTATTAGATGAGAAGAAATAACTTGGTTACTTCTCCATTAATAATACTTTCCTTGAGTATTGCATTTCAACTGTTTGTTAAATTTTTCTGTGTGAGAGGTTGCATTGCATATGTACACTTTTATGGATAGCATTAGTTTTTTTTTTTCTTCCTTTTACTTTGAAAATCTTACTTTTTATTCAGTAGTGCAGCCTTCTTCTAGGGAAATACGAAAACCATTGAAAAATATGTTTTCCTAATATAGCTCAAGACAGTCTAATAGCATGCCAAAAGGTCCAAAAATTCATATTTTTCCATAGGTATAAGAGATATGGCTTCTAACAGTTTCCAGAACTTTATTCATTTGTTGTTTCAGTCAGAGTTACTTCTCATTTTCAGAAAATAAATAAATCCACGTTAGAATGAAAATTACCTGCAAGTGCACCTTTACAAAGGAGTAATTTGTGCCAAGTTAAACATAAAGGGTGTGGGAGTTGGGGCAAAAATGTGAAAATGCACCTTGTTATCCGTAAATGCAATGCTGCTTCAATTTTGTGCACGTTGTAAAGCATCAAAGTATCACAGAAGCATCGGGAAAATACATATAAATTCCCGAGTCCTAAGCACAGAGCATAGCAAAAAGTCTCACACAAGTACCATGAAAGATGACGGAACAGAAGTTACAGGTACATACAGCATTGCAATTTGCAAGTGCAACATGGCAAAACAACTGCAACCTTGGAAAATGACCTTGGTATAAAAGATGAAAATATGGTGAAAATAAGTGAACTAATCTTCAACCTCTGCTTGAGTTTGACCACCACAAAAAATCCTTTATTCAGAAGCCCCATAAATGATGAGGCAGTTATGAAAACAAGAAAGCCCACTTCACTCACTTAAATGTCATAACATATAATAAAGATACATCTAAAGAACATAAAAACAAATAATAATAAAAAACCTCAAGAGGAGATAAAAAAAACAGATAGAAGGTTGCTTGTTTTTATTTGAAACCCCTATAGTAACCAGTAATTATCCAAACATTATAAAGGCTTAAAATGTAAAGAAAATAGATCTAGACAATAAAATAGACATCTATAAGGGAATTGGCATTTACATGCTAATTGGCCCCTCTTCAAATTGTAAGACCGGGTTTCATGCATAAAAACATATAACATCTATAAACTTATGAAATGTGACTCTAGAAAAAGTAGAATATACAAAGTGTACAGAAAAATGTTTCAAAGATATTGGCAACCACAGAAGATGGACACAGCTGCATGATTAGTTTAGCTAAGGTTTTCACTCAAACTTGCTACCATACAGTGCTCTGCTCATGCAAAGAAATTCACAGAATGGAGGAACTGCAAAAGGAAAAACCAATGTTTTGAAAATAAGGATGATAGAGACAGTAAGATTTTCATTCAAAGGTGTTAAGTTTCTAAATTGCAGCACTTTCTCTTGATATTGAATAATGAAGTAATAAGCACCAGCTTTGATATCAAACATGTTTTAAACCAGTTCAGTACAATCTAATAATTCACCAAGTACATCAGTTTCATTCAAAATCCTCAAATCAGGTTTTATGTCCAACCCAACTACGTAGATTAGATATACCAAGATGAAGTAAGGCAAAGGTTCAAATTCAAACATATATACCAGGGTTTTCACCAGCCCAAGAAAAGAATGATAGAAAGAATATACACTTACATTTCTGAAAAGAGGATCCAGCAGCTTTTCGGCATTAGGAGTTGCTATAACTCTAATATTTGGAAATTTCTGAGAGAAGGGCTTCAAGGTCTTCAAATGGCAGTGATCATCAAGGCTTTGAGTAATGAGTAAGCAATCGATTTCTGGAAGATCATTGAGCTGCACTACAGTAGCATATATACCAGTCAGAGCAAGCTCATCAATTGCCACACTGTAGAGTTGAAGAACAGGAAAAGACACAAGCATAACAAAGAGGTAATCATAATCAATTAGTAGCTAGCATCCATCAAAAGATACCTGGAACTTCTTTAACATTTTCTTAGCAGCATCATAGAGCCAAGGAATTCCAAAATCCAAGTTACCAACCAAAATAGGATCAACCAATATGTTTACCCCACTCACATTCCACAGCCAACTATTTCCCTAAAACCAACACTTCACCCATGTCAAAGGAAAGTGGAAAATAACCAAACTTAAGACAAGTTTAAGGGTAAGAACCATAAAACCCACCTCTAAATATGTCAGTTTGAACACATCAGTTGCAGAGAAACTCGACCCAATTGCATTCTCTTCTGACACAACAGCAGAAACAGTCGCACCCCACCTGCCAATGAACCACCTTTGATTGATCACTCCTCCAAGTTTAAACTTTAAACTACAGAGAAACAGTGAACAATGACCATGAAGAAATAGAATGACACAGAAACTGACCTGGAAGTTGGGGTCTTTAAAGCACTGGAACTTGTGCAAATTGAAGTGCCAAGACTTGAGATAAAACGGGTGGATGGGAAAATGGGGTGGAATAAGGGCCTTCTAGGGTGACAGGGTTTGTTGAGAGGGAGAGAATTGCACTGTATTGTGGCCATGGTTGATAGTGTGTACTCACTGAACTGTTGTGTTGCATGCCCCTTCAGCTTCAGAGCTTTGAATGTCAACTCTCACCACTCACCACTCACCACTCACCACTCACCACCCACCACCCATTATGTATTATGTATTCATTCATTCATTACATAATGACATATGATCTTTAAGTGTGCCACATGTAGCATGCTGACCCACATAAATTGTTGCACAAATTTAGAGTACGCAAGTTATGAATATTAAAACTAATTATATAATTAATTAATAAATAATTATTGTAATTAATTAATATTTTATTTATTTTTAAATAATTATTATTTAATATTTATGCAAATTAATTAAGAAATTAATTAAATGATTTAAATTTTAAAAAATAGTATTTGACAACATTATTCTTAAAATGATAAAAAATAATTAGTATGAAAAGAAAAAAATTATTAATGGAGCTAACAATAAATAAGAATAAAATTGAAAATAAATAATAAATATTTCCTTTTTTTTAAGAGAACAATAAATATTTCTTGATTATTTACAAGTAATAAATAATTTAAAACAAAATAAATTTTAAAAAGTGATCATTATTTAAAAATAGATAAAATAATTAATTATTATAATTTATTATAATTTATTAACGTATATTGATATGAGTACAAGAGAATTGAGTTTCTTAATCAATGTAATCTTAATTTTAATTTTGAAATTTATATATATAAAAATAATATTATTAAAAAAATTATATTTAAATATTTAATTATATTTTAAAAAATTAATTTTTATTTATTAAGTAAATAAATATTCTAAACAAATAAAAACAATTATGCATCCAAAAAATAAAAAATAATTTATTATAATTAATAATATCATTAATTTAATACACTCAATTTTAAGGTTCCAAATCTATTATAAAATTTCTCCAATATCACAGTTTTTATCTACACGCAAGGTTCTTTCATTTGTCTTGGGGTCAACTCAAATCTCTGATCGTCAACGTTGTCCCATGCCAAGCCAGCTGAACACGACAATCTAAGAGCACTTCGCAATTCGTACATTGTGGGAAATTGGAACGAAGATAAAATTTGGACGGAAAAATGGTCCAGAGAGATCTTTTTAGTTAATTTAAGTTTTTTTGTTGATCTGATAGTTAATTTACGTTTTTTTTTTTGTAAAATAAGATTGAATTACATATATACACTTCTACACATTATTTCATATCACTTCTTTTAAAAGAAGCAAAAGCAAACGCACAGTGATATTTGCAACATGCCAGGTA
Organism: Ormosia emarginata; assembly: GCA_029884605.1. Taxonomy (NCBI): domain Eukaryota; kingdom Viridiplantae; phylum Streptophyta; class Magnoliopsida; order Fabales; family Fabaceae; genus Ormosia; species Ormosia emarginata. Next base: position 1,387,700 of record JAQQTP010000058.1, on the reverse strand, counting down.
CCTTGGTCATCCTCACAACAAAATAACCTTGAAGTGTAGCTCAGTTAATAAACTGACTTTCACGTGAGCAGGCTTTACCTATAATATAGAACTTGTTCTAGATCACGATTCAGAATTTTATTCTATGAGCCAATTTAACACGCATGTAGTCAAAGTTCATCATTAAATCTCAGTGAGAATTTATTGTATACTATTGAGATTATAACACAATAAATGTCGAATTATGACATTGAGTAATAACATTATCTTTAGATTTATACAGTGAATAAATTTTATGAATATTTAAAATTATTAATTATAATTTTATGTAATAATAATATTTATAATTATTTTTGACGCTCATAACTACAGTATCAATATTCTGATTTTATAGAGATTTATTATAATTATTAAGAGAACGTATTTCTCTATCTAACTTTTATAAATATCAGGTTCAATCACCTCTAATAAGTATCTATTATTCTTTAGCATAAATCTTAATTGTGCATAATTTAACTTGAGTGTTTAAGTGTCTTTGCAAGTACCAACTCCTCTTGTTGCAACTGTCCCGAAGGGTGTCGCGAAATTAAAAAGAAAAGATCTTTGGGTGTTGGGAGTCACCACCAATCGTTTTATCTATTAAATGGAATAATGTAACTAGATACCTAAAAGATGGTCTACGTTTCAAAGTTCGAGGTTCGGGGGTTGATTACGGATAAAAAATATATTAGCATCTTACATCATTCTTTATAAGAACGATTACCTATTTAATCTAGTATTATTTATAAGATTAATTAAATTAGTTCTTTATTATTAAAAAGAAAAGAATTTTTTTTATTTTTATTTTGACATGTCACATTTGTCAACATGTTTATCAAAGATGATAAATGACTAAGACATAGAATGGATGACTAAATAATTATTATTTTGGAACAAATTGTAGGTCTACAACATATTATATGAAAGTGATGAAGTGAAAGTGTGTTAATTTCGCAAGAAAAAGAATTTTCAAAATACTTATTTTTTATGGGATATTTTGAATAAAATGATTTAAAAGGAATTTTGCAAAGAAAAAAATTTATTTTTGAAAGTGACAAAAAAGATTTTTGAATTCACTAACAATCATAATATTGAGACTATGTGAAATTATTCGCTTTTGTTTGAGGATTTTTATTTTTTACAAAAATAATTTTATTTTAGTTTATAATGTGGGAATTAGATCTCACCAACACTCATGGCAATATCCAATATAAAGGCCTTAAGAGTATTGAGAATAACGTATTTGATCGGTACTCCAAGTCTCTCCTAATTTTTTCATCGTCGGCCAATTTTAAATTATTTGATTTATACATTAATGCAAAAATGAGTGAGTTATATTAAAACACAAATACAAATGTATAATAATATTATTACAAGGAGTAATATGGAATAAGATTATTTTTATTGAAGATTATTATAACATCGCCAACGCTCCTAGTAAAATCTTAAAACTTTTCATCACCTCAAAAAAGTTAAGATATCGCCACTATCGTGACTAATCTTGATTATTCTATCATCAGAATATTATCTCATATTTAAAGTTTATTTTATACAAATATGTATAATAATAGTGAGAACATAATAAACATATCAAATCCAAATTATCAATTGGAAAATAAATTACTATTTACTAACCCAAGTCAGCAAAAGAAAATAAGCCCAACAAACCAAATTAACAATTGACCAAGTCAAATAAAAAAGAAAATAAAGAGGGCAAATGAGTATGGGTTTTGAAGGAACATAGAAGTTGGGGAAAGTGAACAACGCACAAGGGTTGAAGTCATGGCAGTGAGGTGAGGATGACATGGTGGCTCGCGGATCTGACAACGCTGCTTAAGGGTGCCTGCACAGGGGAAAGGTACGACAGATCTACGACGGTTCTGGTTCGAGGCGCTACATCGTGGGTGGTTTTGGGTGGAGAGGTTTTCCAGTGGTGTTAGTCTGGGTTGCACAATGGTTGCGATGGCATGGCAGCGTGGTCTGGTTCGGTTGAGGACGACTGTTACGGGTGGCAGATCTAGTGGTTGGGGGCTTGTCGCGGTTCTGTGGATGCCGATGTGCTGAGCACCTGGGTGACGGCAATTCGTGGTTGATAGATTTGGGTGTTTGGCTGGGGCAATGCTAAAATGGGTTGTTTGGGTTCAGGAGAGAGGGCGTGGTGGCAAGTGGATGACGCGATGATACTGGGTGCCTGGGTGATGGAGGTGCATGGTGGAGGTTGTAGGTCCTAGTTGGCAGAGGTGAGCGGTGATTTGTGGGTGGCAGAGGACATAGATCTCGATTGATGGTGCTGTGAAAGGTGGAGGCTTTGGTGACTTTAGGAATTTGGTGAGGTAAGGTTGGGTTCTTTGAGAATGGCAGGGGATGATGAAGTTGGGTTTGTGTTGTTGAAGATGGTGGCTTGGCTGAAATGGTGCCGACCTCAATGGTGGGCTTCAAATTGTATTCAGGTGGTTGTTGCAATGGTTTCCAGGTTCAACTATGGAGGTTGAATGTTAGTTTCTGGTTAGGTGTGCGAGTTCTCTGTTTCGAGTTCATTGGGATTTTGGGGTACTTGGGATATTGAGTTTATGAGTTTTTGGTTCAATGGGTATTTTGTTTTGGTTTGATAGAAAATTTTAGTTTATGTTAAGTGCAAGACTATGAGTAAAGATTTGATTTGATGGTGCTCTTATTTGAGTTGAAGGTGGAGGCTATGGTGTTGGTAGTTTTCTGGGTTTGTTTGCAAGTGAGATTAAGACTTATGAAGATTATGGGTTTATTTTTCTAGCTCAGAGATAAATGACTAAGAATGATGAAGGAAGAGTTTCGTTTTAGTGAATGGAGTGGCGAAGGATGAGGTGAAAGTGTGTGAATGAGATGAGAATGTCACAATCTGATGTTGAAATGTCCAATGTTGTTAATAACAACCCAGACCTCAACGATCAGGAGCAGCCCTTCCCTGCCCAACTCATGGAGTATAGAGTTATAAGAAACTTCAAGTTTTCCACTAACATAGAGCTCTATGACAGGACTGCAGACCTTTATAAGCACATAGACGTCTATGTCTAATCTATGAGCTTCCATAAGAGATCCTTTCAATTACTATGTCTCGTTTTTCCTTTTTCCTTGAAGAAAGCAACCCTCAGATGGTTCGTGACTTTACCACGGGGATATGTCCTCAACTAGCAGAACCTCAGACAACATTTCTTGTTCCACTACACTACGATCGAGGAACAACTCAAATCTATTGAATCTTTTTTCGAGATTAGCTAAGGGCGTGATGAACCCTTTCGCAAATACCTTAAGAGGTTCACTACGACTTGTATCAATGTGGAAAATCTCGATGAGAGGATTAGTCTCCATTATGCCAGAAGCGGCCTCCAGACTGACTCCCAGATTTTTCAGTCTTTAGCGAAGAAAAAGCTAGAGAACATGGAAGAATTCCGCTAGTGGTCCTAAAAATACATAAACCTGGGGGAGTTTACTAAGGCTAAGAGGAGCCTGAAGAAGGGTGAGCCATCTCATTCAAAGGGCAATCAAAACTCCTCACAGCCCCGAAACTCTTCTAAGTACGATCCATCCCGGACCAAGTACTTTAGTTATACTCTTTTGAACACTTCGTGCGCAACAATTCTGAGAGAAGTGTTTCAAACCGAGTTCTAGGATATTAAAAGGTTAGCTCCTCTTAATAAACATGCGCAGAAGGATCGTACCAAGCATTCTTCATAACACAAAGGTTACGACTATTATATTGAAGATTGTTTCCAACTCTGTGATGCTATTGAATCCTTAATTAGGACAGGACAACTAGATCGGTACATCAGTCATATCCAAAACAATGGACGCCACAAAGGATAGAGTGAAAGAATACGCAGCCCTCGACGAAGCCCGTCTCCACGCCAAAGAAAAAGAAGCTGGAGTCTTAGGTGAAAATCTCGGACTCCACCTCGACGTGATTCTGACAACTGATAAAATCAAAATTAGAACGCTCCATCAAACGACAATGATGACCACCATGCCCAGGTCAACCGTACCATCAATACCATTACAAATGGCTTTGCGGGTGGTGGGTCGTCCAATGATGCCCGGAAGAAAGCGCTAAGAATGGCAGTATTGAGCATCTCCCACTCCGCACTAAAATCACGGGCCGAAGATCGGAAGGCACCACCTATCTCCTTTTTAGACAAAGACTACAATGAGATTATCCCTAATCATGATGATCCACTGGTGATTTTTAGGATAATCTCTAATGTCGAGGTCCAGCGCATTTTCATGGACCAAGGGAGCTCGGTTGACATCATGTTCATGGAGTTATACCAAAAGCTAGAAGTTCCAAGCTGATAGCTAATTCCCTATGAAGAGGAGCTTACCGATTTCACTAGTGAAAAGATCACTCCGGCAGGTTATTTTGAGACTTACCTGACCCTGGGAAGCACTAAGCTCTTCAGGACTATCAAGGTCAAGTTTCTGGTCGTAAACTGCCCTTCAGCATATAATATCATCTTAGGTTGTCCAGCTCTGAATGCACTTAGCGCTGTGGTATCCACTACCCACATGGCCATGAAATTCCTCAACAAGAATAATGAGGTCATCATGGTCAAGAGGGATCAGATCATGGCATGTAAATGCTACAACGAGAGCCTCAAGATCAGTTGAACGCCCAAGAAATCAAAAGCTAACACTTCTAGTTTGGTTCTAGACTAACTCAGTATCCTCATGACCGAGCTAGATGTTCATGAAGATATCTGAGGTACCAAATCCTAGCCGAAGGGTGAACTACAACCACTTCAATTTGGTAGCCAGCCAAGTCAAATCACCAAGATTGGAGCAAATTTGGAGAAAGAATAAAGGCGCCAGCTGATTGAGCTCTTAGAGAAAAACAAAGACCTCTTTGCCTAGACATCCTCTAACATGCTTGGGTTTGACCCCGCCTTCATTTGCCATCGCCTATCTATAAGGAAAGATGCGAGGTCGGTCTCTCAAAAGAAAAGAAAGGTTGGGCCAGAAAGACAACTTGTTATTAAAGAACAAGTCAAGGAGTTGCTTAGTGTCGGCTTCATCAAGGAGATAGCTTACACAATATGACTATCTAACGTAGTCCTGGTGAAGAAATCAAATGGGATGCAGAGAATGTGCATGGACTACACGGACTTAAATAAGACTTATCCCAATGATTTGTATCTGCTTCCCAACGTGGACAAACTAGTTGACAACTCCTCCAGCTTCTGTTTGCTATCTTTTATGGATGCATACTCCGAATATAATTAGATCCTGATGTACTCCGGAGATGAAGACAAGACTGCTTTTATTACTGACAAGGCGAGCTACTGTTACATGGTTATACTCTTAGGACTAAAAAATGCAAAAGCCACATATCAAAGAATGATGTAACACCCTGAATTTCCTATCTCTTAAACAATAATTTTGATAGTTAACAGAATTTTACTGTTTAGTAATTTCTGTGCACTGTAAAATTATTTTGTTTATTCCGTCAGCGTATTTGATTGTTTTGAGTGATTTACTCCGTGTCAGGAAAATAATAATTTTTGGGCCGGAGAAAATCTTTAAATATTTATTTCTTTTGACTGTTAATTATTTTTAATAATCTGACTTGATTTTCATACGTTTTCTAATATTTGTGATTTTTGTGAATGATTATGAATTTTTTTGACTGTATGTGGGCCCAGGTGGGTCCCGCAAAGTGAAAAATTTTCTACGCATGGAAAAATTTGTACTGTTTAGACGGAGACGGGGGATCTTACTAAACCTGAATTCGAAAACAGTTTTAGAAAATTTCTTGTACTGTGTTTTGCACTGTATTTATTTATCGGGCGATAAAAATACAGTAAATATATTCTTTCGTGGGGTTTTAGCAGATAAAAATAGAAATTATACTATTAAGTCAATGTTAGTGATTGTGACAATTTTTGATAGACCAATAGGAAACAAGTCTAATATTGAAGACTTTGATATCAACCGTTGATTTAATCGACGGTAAAGACTTGATCTTGATTTAATCAATGGTGGAGATGGATCAATTATGACCATTGGATATGGATTTAATCAATGGTAGAGATTTGGTCTCAAAAAGTGATAAAGACCATTTATGACCATTGGATGAATAATTAATCAAGGGTGAAGATTTGGTCTTGTAAAGTAACAAGGACCATTTATAACCATTGGATGTTAATTTAATCTATGGTGGAGATTTAGTCTTAAAAAGTGACAAAGACTAATTATGACCCTTGGATTAAAAGTAAGAAGGAGTAATCTTAACTCTTCATTTTTGGAGATGCATCTAATGGCTAAGATTTCAAGGAGAAAAATTCAATGGCCTAGATTAAGTCTTCTAAATCAAAAGTCTACCTAAATCCTAACCATTGAATGAATTAATGGTCTAAGCATAGCTACGGCCATGCATCAAGTTAGAAGACAAATTTTACATTCAAATAATACTTGGTCATTCTTCTAATAATAATAATTGAAGAAGCTACACAAAATTAGTCAATTTTGGTGGCCATTCCTTTTAAGTCTACGGCCATGCATGTTTGGTAAAAGAAAAACATGCTATCTTTCATTCATTTCTATCACTTTTGTTTTTATTTCAAGATGGCTTATGGCCAAGTAGCTTTGGGGGGGGGCTAAATATTGAATCTTCACTTGATTCCTATCATCTTTCTATTAATTAATCAAACAAAGTCTCTCTCACTTTTTTCTCAAGATAAGTGCATGGCCAAGAAAGCCTTAGGAAGCCAAAATTGTGACTTTAGTTTACTTGAACATTTTTTTTTTCTATTTCAAGAACCAAAGAACCATATCAAATTTCTCTCCACTTTCTCTCCATCCCTTCTTCATGGTGGTTTCGGCCAAGCACCCTAGAACCACTTTTCATCACTTTTTAATTTCATCCAACCATAGATCTTAAATCTACATGATATTCTAAGCAACTTTCATGTTGGAGACTTTCTCTAAATCATTCATCTTCAAGGAGTTTCTTCAAGATTAAAGTTATTGGGTTTTTGACGTGAAGTGTAAGGAAACTTCATTTCTTCTCTTCTTTTTCATGATCTAAACTATATTTGATCCATGGTTCCTCTTAATCAAGCTTAGTATACTAATTTTTATGTATTTTGTCTTGTATTTGAGAAGCCCTTGGTGGTGAAGGACTTGAAAAAAGAAGCAAAACAAAGAGTTTTTGAGGATCTTCAAGAGGTAAGAGGGAGATCCATCTCACCAACCAAGCATGGTGGTAAGAGATGGTTATATATTTGATGGATGGTGAATCCATGTGAGGATTCATATCCATGGTCTTGTAATTTATTTGTGGGTGTTTATGTGCTTTAATTATTTGTCTATGCCTGACATGCTTTACATGATTTTATGGCTTTGATGGTATGCTTATACTATGCATGATGAGAATATGGTATATTTGTGATATATATATATGATGTGTATATGATTTGATGAAGGAAAGAAATAAATTTTTGGCTTCAATGGCCAAGGAGGAGTGGTCACGGTTTTTGACACTCATGATTAGAGTTCATGTTGAAATTTTTTAAGAACAAAGGAATTAATTTTTGGTCCCTAAGAACATGGTGAATTTCGGCCAAGACACCTCAACATAGGTGTTTATAACTTAATATTTTCATGGAAGAATAAAATCAGATTGATTTGAAAAGTATGAAAAATAAACAAAGGGTTTCTTTTTCAAGAGAACAAGAACACGATTTTTGAAGGGATTTTTTATTGATTTATTTTGTGTAAAAAGATCCTAAGTGTTTTTTTAAACCTGAGTTTTGAATGAAACGGGCAAACGTTGATTTTAAGGATTTGCAAAGAAAGTGAAAAAGGATTTGCAAAGAAAGTGAAAATGAATTTGAACAAATGGGTTTGGTTTTTATGACCATCAATCACACGGTTTTGAAAACAAAATTTTAATGATTTTGTTTGTGTAAAACCATATCAATTTAGAAGGAAAAATATTTGATGGTTTCAATAGTCATGTCCACGTTTTAGAAGGCTTGTAATGCCTTGATTTTTATGAACAAAGTGATTTTCAAAATCGAAACGTAACTTGATTTAATACAATGAATTTGGAATGGGAATCAGAGTATTTTATCACTTGAGAGAATATAAATTTTCATAACGAAAAACAAAAAGGGGTTGAAAACGTTTGAATTTCAATTTATTTTGAAAAAGACTGATTTTGGAAATGATTTGAAAAAAATGGAGAATATAATGATATTTTGAAAATTTACTAACGTATAATTTATTTTCGAATTTTGAAATACGTTAGAAAAAAAATGTTAAATTTTGAAACGTTGATGGAAAAGTGATTTTTGTGGATTATATTTTGGAAAAAGATTTTTTTGAGTAAGGAAATGTGAAAAATAAAATACAAAGTCATATTATTTTGAGAAAGGTTGAAAAAGAATTTTTGAAGGTTAAGAAATATTTTCTATAATGAAATGGTGATGAAAAAAATTATACGTGATCTAAAAAAATAATTTAAAATGCAGTAAAATATTTTTTACGCAATTTGAAAAATGTGTTGAAAAATGATATTGATTTATTTAAGTCCAAAATAATGTTTAGAATATTGAGGAATATTTTACGTGATTGTAAAATGTTGAAAAATATTTTACGTATCTTAAGACGATTTGAAATATGAAAAAAATATTTCTACGTGATTTTAAATACGTTGAAATATTTCTATGCGATTTGAATTACGTTTAAATATTTTACGTAATTTGAACTACTATTGAAAAATCAATATGTGATTTAAAAGTGATAGAATATTTTTACGTGATTGTGAAAATGACGGAAAATCGTTATGTGATTTGGAAAGTGTTTTAAATATTTTGAGAATAATGGAAAATGATTTACGTGACTTAAAAGAATAATTTTTAAGTTACGCGATTTTGAAACAGTGGAAGAAATACTATGCGATTTGAGAAACGTATATTTTTACGCGATTGAGAAAAACGTTAAAAAATTAAGACGTGGTTTAAAAGTCACAAAGAGTTCTGATATTTTGAAAACATAACTTGAAATGTTACGAAATTTTGTAAACGTAACAAGGAATGTTACGGTATTGTGAAAACGTAATAAAAACGTTTTAGAATTTTAAAAATGTAACAAAAGTGTTACGGTATTTTGAAAATGCAACAAAAGTGTTGTGGAATTGTGAAAACGTAACAGAAATGTTACGCGATTGTGAAAACACGACAAAAGTATTTTATGACTATAAAAACATAATAACATGATGATTCTTGTTAGAGCGTTGTCATACACTTGTTTGTGAAAACAACGAGTTTTGCATGTTATTGGCACATGGTGCATTTTAGTGCATTTTAGATGCATTGGGAAAAAAATATGCGTTGAAGCATATGATTTAATTGAACAAACGAATTTGAACAGAATGGCCCTTGTGGTTGGACTTGCACTGATATATTCGTGCATTGTATAAACTATATCTGAGAAATTATGAGATATACCTGTGATTGGTATTTGGTGCATTATATATGCATTGGAATGGTCCGATGAGGACTGGATATGACTGATTGCTTAGGAGAAACACACCTCTTGAGTGGGTGCGATATGCGTAGTGTAAGTCACTTGTTGACCTTGGGGGCATCGGGGTGCGGGTTGCTTACACGGGTGGTTGGTCGCGCTTCTTCCCGTAGGTTAGACCGATGCAACACACCGATGATCCTGATCGAGACACTATTCTTAATCAAGATCTGATAAAGACTGTCGTGTATGTGCTAGATGTGCAAAAATTGAAATGAGAATTAAAGCACGTGGTCTGAGGCACGTGGTACCGGCAGGTCTTTTCGATCATTTTCTCCGACCTGAGTTTAGCTCTATGGAGTAGGAAATCGAGTCTTGTGTACATGCATTATATGATTACATTTATATCTGTATGATATATTAATTGAGGAATATTGGCTATAACAACTGTTTTGAATACTTGGATTGATATATGATTGGATGATGATAGTTGATTAATATTAAATATCGTATTGGAAGTCTGGTATGATATCCCTGTATGATATTGCTGTTTATGTTATCTCTGTGCTGCCATGTTGGTATTGGTGTAGGTGATCTCACCTCTTTGTTATGTTGTCTTCTTTGTGTCTCGTATTGTTTAAATTAAACAAAGAGAAGGAATGAGTTATCGAGACATAACGGGTGACAAATACCTCTGCGTTTGGAAACAACATCAGAGAATGACCTTTCCAGATTGGATAGCTTACAGTGTTGACAAAGAAGAGATGTCTGAGGACAAAGTACATATGTAAAACAGATGTCTGATGCTTCAAGATGGATACACAACAGAATACGTATGTAGAGTTATTTTTAACGTTAGTGTTATATCGTGCTATTAAGTAGAACCTGTCATAGGGTTACTACTGTTAGAAAAAAAAGAGTCTGTAAGTTTTATATTTCTTGAATAATTGTTAAATATTAAGTGATATTTGTTATATGATTTTAAATAAGTTAAATCTATTTTTCCGTATTACTTATAAATTTCAGTAAGTTTATGTTTTAGAAAAAAAGAAATTTTAAAACCCATCTTTTATAACTCAAACTTTGTGCGAACTTCTTTTCAGATTTTGAGTCGGGAGTCAGACATGTGATACCCTAGGGAGGGTGTTACAAATGACGAATAAGGTCTTGGAGGGCCAAGTGGGGAAAATACTGGAGGTGTACATTGATGACATGATAGTGAAGACCTCTCAGGCCAAATCACATATTGCGGACCTCAAAGAGGTGTTTGCACAACTCCAAAAACATAACATGAGACCCAACTTGGAGAAGCGCGCCTTCGAGGTCCTAGCTGAAAAATTCTTGGGCTTCATGTTGACTCACAGCGGGATTGAGGCGAACCCAGATATATATTAAGTAGTGCTCAGTATGCGTAGCCCATAAAGTATCAAGGAAGTGTAGCAACTGACAAGCCAGATTATGACCCTCACATGTTTCCTTGCCAAAGTTGCTTACAAATCTCTTCCCCCCTTTAAACTGCTCAAAAAAAAGGAAAGGTTTTGAGTGGACTCAAGAGTATGAGGATGTATTTACATCATTGAAGAATCTTCTGCCATTTTCCCCTATACTGACAAGACTGGATCCTAGTGAGACATTGTACTTGTACCTTTCAGTTCATGAAGAGACTGTAAGTTCAATACTGATCTAGGAGATGGCAAAGGGACATAATCTGATCTACTTCATGAGCAAGGTGTTGTAGGGCTCGGAGCTCCGTTATTAGGAAATTGAAAAGGTTGCCTTCACACTTATCACCACGACTAGAAGACTCAGAGAGTACTTTCAGTGTCATCTAGTGGTGGTGAGGACGGACTAATGTATTCGTCAGATATTACATAAGCTAGATCTAGCAGAAAGAATGATCGCTTGGTCCATCGAGTTTTTTCTGAGTTTGAAATCGTATATGAGTCTCGGTTAGCAATAAAGGCTCAAGCCCTCTCAGACTTCTTGACAGAACTCACATCGGACCCTGGCAACCATGAGGGAATTTCTTGGACCATATTCGACGATGGATCCTCGAACCCCAAGGGAAATGGTGCCAAGGTGATCTTGGAGAATTATGAATGGGTAACAGTCGAGAATTCCCTGAAGTTTGAGTTTCCCACTTCAAACAACCAGGTGGAGTACAAAGCATGCATCACCAAATTGGTAATGGCCAAAGATATTGGGGCAGCTAAGATTTCACTTTACAGTGACTCCCAACTTGTGACCTCTCAGATCCGAGGTGATTATCAAGCCAATGAGCCCCCCTTTCAGAGATATTTAGTCGAAGCCCAAGAGCTCCTCAAGAACTTTCAGGCTGCCAAGATAGAGCACAGTCCTAGGGAGCAGAACTCTAGGGCAGACCTTATGTCTAAACTGGCTAGTACCAAGAGCCCGAGCAACAATCACTTCATGATCCAAGAGACCCTCACTCAACCTTCCATCTCATACACAATTATTTTCCAAGTGAAATGAGTGGAGCATACTTAGCTTACCCCAATAATAGAGTACTTGTAATCCGGAACTCGACCTAATGATCCAAAGGAGGCTTCCAAGCTGGTCAGAACCGCGGTCCGATACATTATCCACAATGGACAACTATACTGTCGTGGTTTCTCTTTACCTCTCCTCAAGTGCCTAACACCAAAGGAAGTAGAATATGTCTTAGCTAAGGTCCATGAGAGGAGTTGCAGACACCACTTGGGGGGGTAAATATTTAGCTTTGAAGGCACTTAGGGCCGGATACTATTGACTAACAATGGAAGCTGACTCCCTCGCACATGTCTGAGTTTGCAAATGTTAGTGGCACTTAGACCACTATCAAGCTCCTCCAGAGGAACTATCCACCACGGTTGTACCTTGACCATTCTACAGATGGGGTATGGATATCCTGAGTCAATTTCTTCAAGCACTTGGATAACTGAAGTACTTGGTGGTAGCTGTGGATTATTTTACTAAATGGATTGAAGCAAAGTCCCTAGTCACGATCACCTCTGCCAGGATCCAAAAGTTCACTTGGAGTCACATCATCACCAGGTTTGGGGTTCTAGAGTCTATTGTGACGGACAACGGAACCCAGTTCAAGGATAAGGCCTTCGAAGAACTGCTTGCTGAGCTAAAAATCAAGCATCATTGCAGTTCTATTGAGAATCCCAAGATAAATGGACAAGCTGAAGCTGTCAACTGGGCTATTATTCGAGAAATTAAAAGGAGGTTGGACGAATCCAAGGGAAGCTGGGCCAAGCAACTTGACCATATCCTCTGGGCTTATCAGACTACGGCTCACTCCACAACAAGTGAAACCCTCTTTAAACTCACTTATAGGTGCGAGGTTATGATCTCGATAGAGATAAGGGAACCTAGTTGGCATCACGAACAATTCTCCCTGGACAACAACCATGGACTGATTAGAGAAGACTTGGATCTTCTAGAAGAAAGAAAGAGTGTTGCTTACATACCCAACGTCACCCTCAAATAGAGAATAACTACTTGATATAATTTTAAAGTGGTCTTAAGGAAGTTTAAACCGGGTGATCTAGTACTTGGGAGAGCGGACATTGATGGTATGAATGTCTCCCAAGGGAAGTTAGCCCCAAATTGGGAAGGCCTCTACCGGATCGTGATCAGTACTTATAATGGAGCTTACACCCTGGAGACACTAACAGGCAAGCTAATAAAAAAACTATTGGAATGCAGACAAACTCAAAAAGTACTATAGCTAAGTGCCTTTTAAGGCCTAGTCTCCTAATTTACTTTATGTTTAATCTACCCTAGTTTTTTAGGATATACATTGTACGAACTTTGGTCCTTCATTCAATCAATGAAATGAGGAAGTTATTTTTATACATTTACTTGCACTCTCTAGTCTCAAAAACCCTTAAGCTGGACTTCGCCTTGAGAATGTCTATAGAGTTCATTCCTTATGGGATCCGAGGCTTCTTTCAAATTCTCGACCCTCAAACCGGGAAAGACATTAAGAGTGTTCAGAGCTCGTTTCTTATGGGATCCGAGGTTTCTTAAATTTCAAGTTAAGAGGAATAACCCATAAAACCTATTTGAGTGTTTTGGTCGCAAGTTATGGACTCATACCCAAACCTTCAACACCTGGCCATAATCATTTTGTAGTTGTGAAATTAATTGGCAACACGGGTTACGACATTTGTAGTCCTCCAATAGGTACCTTTTGTGTATGTTTTATGTTAAATTGGTTTTGAACTTGAAAATTCGTAAGTGTTAGGTGATTTTCTTAACTAGATCGTTAACACTAATGACCCTGGTTGTCGATCACATTTTATTTTGCCTAAGTCTTCAACGGAATTCCAAGTGCTCGAAATTTGGGCGTTGAACCCCGGACTAAGGTTTTACGCGATGACAATTCTCCTTAGTCTCTAAGGAGCTACCAAATGCACATTAATGATGGGTATTGGACCCAAGATGAAGCATGGAAAAAGAAAAAAAGAAGTAAACATAAGGATGAAGCAAAGACATTTAATTGCATCCTGGCAACTGAGAAATTATCTTTACAAAAAAACATTAGAGGAAAAGAAAAACAAGCTAGGCCTCAGCATCACCGTCCTTCGAGATTGGATGGACAGTGCCTACTATATTTCCATCCCCTTTGGCTAAAGTTACGTTATGGTCAACAATGGAAAGGACCCCGATAAGAGCTTGTTTGGCTTGTAGAACTTCTTTTGCTAATACTAGGTGGTCGTTGACAATCAATTTCTAGGAGTCCAATAAATCTAAGGCCAGGGCGACCCTGAGATTAAGGAACTAGACTTGGGAGACTAAGTTCTAGAATTGCTCACCACTTATGTCCGTACAGGTCTTCATCAACTATCGAATATCCTCTTATAGCCAAACTACTATGGTCCGGAGATTTTGATTCTTAGCACGTAGGTCGGCATTGGCCTTTGAAGCCTCGTCAGAACTAGCCCTCTCCCCCTTGAGCTTGTTCTCAAAGTTCGTCAATTTCTTCTTCAGGTCACCAATTTTCACTTTGGCCTCCCCTAAGGCCTTTTGGGCATCCTCCAAGGCCTTCTGGGGTCTCCTCATCCTTGAGAGCCAAGTCAAGCTTCCGGGCCCCCTCCCTCTCGTCCGCCCTCATCTTCTTAGCTATTTCCTCTACAAATTGGTCTAAGTACCTTTCAAGGAAACGGGCTTCAACAATAATACAGAGTCCATTAACCTAAAACCTTGTCAGGATCTCTGACATACTTTTCTTGGAGTTGCGAGCAATGACGTCGTCATCCAAAAGCTAAAAGTCCACAAACGGTCTAGGCGATGCATCCTTCTTGTACAAGGAGACTAGACCCTAGACCTCAACCGGTTCCATGACCGGTCTCTTCCCACAGTCCTTCACCCTATTGCCCTCAGCTTTCCTTTTCCTTCTTTGCATGGGCTGAGCAGGATACTCCTCCCATTGGACTGGAACTACCTTAGTCATCGAGACTTGGACTGTAGGGGTCAGAACAACGTGTGCCGGAGTGTTAGATGGTCAGACATCCTCTGCCCTCGCCTTCATGGCCTGGAAGGCGACAAGAGTTGATATGGATGCCATACTTTCTAAAAAATAGACGCAACACAAGTCACAAACAAAAAAAAAAGTATTATAAACAAAGGGTTAAAGACGAATTATGGTCTAAACTTCACCCAGAATGATCCCAACAGTTTCATCATCAACAGTGTCTAAGCCATCCTTACAAGAAATGAGGCCAACATCCTGAGCCCACATATTCAAGAAATCAACACACTTGGTGTTATATCGATCAAGATTGGGCTTCTCCATTTCAATCATTTCAGTGGGGGTGTCACACGCCCTTGTAGTTTAGTACAAGTCGAACGTCGGGTCCCCACTGGCCTCCAGGAAGAACCGATAGGTCCTTGATGTGACCATCAACTTAAAGAACTTTGTCTTGTAGTTCTTGAAGCTGTCCTGGAAGACTCCAAAGGCTTTCTGACTAGGCCTTGACCGGAGTATGAGCCAGGTCTTTTGCATTGCCCCCTCCCTTTGGGGGCACCACAGTGTGAAAAGGTAGAAAAATGCCTTCTCCGAGTACCGTAGTCTGACTACCCAACAAAATCTTTCGAAGGCGAGAATGTTTCCCTAGCTATTGAGGAGAAGTTGGGATGGAGCCACATTGAGAGTGTGGAGGACTGCAATTTGAAACAGGATGAACGGGATCCGGAGTTCCAATCAAACAAAGAGATCTTTGTATATAAACATGCAATGTGTGTCTGCCTCCCGGCTCGAACACACTCTCTCGTCTACCCTTGGAGTTAGGATCTGATACTCGTGATCCCTTATGTCACCCTCTGTCAGCTCCAAGTAGCTCATAAGATGTTCTACTTTCTCCCTAGTCTGGAATTCAGACTCGTTCCAAACATCATCTCCAATCCAAAAGTACACCCTCTTTCCTCGGATGAGTAATGTGGACCTCTCTACAGTCGACCTATGTTGTACAACTTTTCTCCTTGCCATGGACTCCTAGAAACACCCACAGAGGCCGGTAAGGTATCAGAATAACACTACAACAAAATCATTTTTTAGTGGCAATTATTTAGTAGCCATACATCTATTGTCGGTAAAAGATTCTCTAAACTGATTTTCTATGGCAGATGAGCATTGGCCACTAATACTTTTATTTTTACCAACAAATCTAATGCCTGTGAGATCACTTTTTCAATTCCCTCTATTTTTTCTTTTTATCAAAAATATTTTTACTTCCTTCACTTGAAACCACTAAGACCCATTATCAGAAACCCTAATCGCTGAACCATAATCTCACTACCATCAAATTGATTGCCCATGGTCGCTGGTATCATCATATTTATGTTCACTTTATCTTGTTTTGTTTCCATGGTCGCTGGGTTTGATGGCAATTTTAGAGAGGCGGAGCCGCGAAGGGATTGGGCAGAGAGGAGAAGTAGGTGATTATAGTGGTGTAGGTGGCAGATTTAGTAGTGGTGGTGGTGTAGGTTCAGTAGCCAAATTTGTCAGTTCAGCTGCGAAGTGTTCATCGACGATTGTGTTCGCTAACACATTGTTGCTGGCAAGGAGGCCCTCGAGATTGCTTGTGATTGCCGCGGCCGCCGATGATGTGAAATGGGATGACGCTCCCAAGTTCGAATCATGCGATAACCCCTTCCAATTGGTATCCTAATTCTTCACATCAAATTCTACCAATTCTTCTTTACTATTCTATTTGTTGGATTTGGACTCCTACATTAATTAGTTACCGTAATTAATGTCTCAGCCTCATCCTTTTATTTATAGACTGTATGGATTCTTCAATTTCATCTTCCTTTCATTAAATGTTCTTGTGATTATGAATTGCCTTCTTTCCAACACAACATGCGTCCTCCATTATCTGTTTAGAATTTGTTTCACATCTGTCTCACTCTCACTGTTGCTATCAAAATAACAGTAACAGACATGATGAGTGACAATTTTACTACGTTTTAATTGATCTTGCAAGTCAAGATGAAGAACTAGGTTGATGGCCAGGAAGGCGGTATTTATGACGGTGTGACTGCAAGATTTAGGTCTTTATTGCTTGAAAATGCTGAAAATAATGTCAAAAGTCCTGCTATTTTTTCTAATCCTATAGACTGTCACTCCACTTCAGTTTCAAAGGTTTTTCTCTATTTCCTTTTTCTTTCATTAATTCCTTTTGCACTGAGCTTTTCTTGACCAATGTTCTCATGTTTGTGACTAATTATTACAGAATTTAGTGAATGAATAGACTTTTCCTAAGGATTTTACTGCCTAGCTGAAATGAGGCTTGTTAATCAGGAACTTAATAAACTTTCTAACTTAATAAAGTGATTGATATTGCATGTTGTTGACATTTAGAAATGTTTTCTGCTATAGTCTTTTTACCCTCTATGGGTTGTGATATCCAAAGAGAATGGACTATATTACATTTTCTCTGAGTGTGTTATGTATTCCAATTTAACAGATATCTAGATCAGTTATGCGCGGTGGTTGTGACTTCACATCTAAAGTTGCATTTGCAAAGTTAGGAGGTGCTACTGGCATGTTTGTGACTTAACTTTTCTTATGGATAGAAATTGCTATGATTTTTTTATTGTTGATATGATTGTTGTTTCTCGCGTTTGATGTACCACCAGGTTATCAGTTCTTTGCTACATCTTACATATGAAAATTGCTTGTTTTATTTTTATAAAAATATTTATTTTATGCAGATGAAGCATGTTGTGTTATTCTGGTTGAAAGAATTTTGGTGTCAATAGTTTTACATTTTGAATCATTTGGTCCTATATATGCTGCTTGATAAAATGTTGATAGTATTGGGTTTGGGTTTGAGCTGCAAACTCTTAAGTGGTGCTGTATTGTTAAGATTAAATTGCTATGCTGATCAATTACTTGTTGAAATACTGATTCTTCTATGCTAGTTATACAATCATATAGATGTTGTTTTTTTGAACTAAAATGTTGAATTCACTCTATTAGAATTTCTATGTATACTTGATTGGATATTTATTTATTTATTCATTTTTTGTTTTCTACAGTCAAAACAATTTAAATGTTTTCTGACTTATTGCTTAATCTGTTTCTGTTTGCAGGGATACATTGTCTTGAATAGACCATGGGCCTTTGTTCAATGGCCGTAAAAGACTACTATAGAGGAAGAGTTAGATCTCTTATACTAAGTGATCTATCTTTTATTTTATAATATAAAAATTATCTTAGTTGCTCTGCTTTTGATGAAGATATATGTTAATGGCGGAGGCTGATGATCACATATTTATACGTCCTCTGCCCAATCTAGCTGATGGAGGACATCTAGCTGTTTTTCCATTTTTTTACATTAGGCCTGATCAATATGAAAAAATCATAAGGAAATTTTATCCTAAAGAGTATGGACCAGTTACAAATGTTGATCCAATTGGAAATTCTCCTGTAATTATCAGAAAGGTATAATCTCTTCCAAAAATTGTTACTTTAATTTAATAGGATCCATACATTTTCTTGATGTTTGAATAAATTCCCATGTCCTTACTTCTTATCATTGTTCTGGTTCTTATAACCAATTTTATCAATTACTGGTTTGCTGTTTTTAATTGAACTTGCTTTAACACTTAGATGTAGGATTCATAGGCTGCATGTGTTTGTGATAATGCATTGTGCTATTTTTTACCGTTGGAAGTAATTAAGTTATGTGCAATGTTAGGGCAAAGAGACTTTCTTAAAAACACAATCATTCTATTTCCTCTCCAGCCAACTACACCGGAGAACTGCATAAACTGCATACTTCCATAGAATTGTATCCTCCTGTTTCCTGCCAAAACTTTTAAAGCACATGCACAATGTTCACTAAGAATCCCAAACGAGTTATTCTACATGGAAGTAGCTGATTTACAATGCATTAAGATGCAGGCTATGTTTTCTGAGCTAGATTTGTACATGACACACATCAGGAGAAAGGCCCAGTTATCTACAGGGTTTGTCTCGGCAGAGCCTTTGGTGATTAGGATTTAGGATAGTGGATTAGAAATTGGAAAAAAGACTTACAAGAAAAATAGTTATTTGATAAAGCCTTTTTTAGTTGTCATATTAACTTTGGTATTGTGTTTATCCTCTCCCTTACAAGTAATTAACTTTATAAAGAGATTCTAGCAACCTATAGATTTAGACATAGAGGAGGACTGATGATGGATGGAAGTCCTATTAAAAGGCTTTCTACATCTGCCTTCATCCTCTGTATCCAATCATCTACACCATTTACAAACATCAGCCTCTGCGCCCTTAAAGACTTATCAGCCTGAGATGGGTACCTCGCCACTCACGGCGCAACGAAGAAGGCGCTTTAGAGAGCAATGCCATTGAGCATGACTCTAATCAATGGTATCATTACTCGTTGGCCACCAAAGGAAGGGGAATACTCCCCAAACGAAGAAGGAAGAAACCCTCTATGATGCTAAAAATAGAAAAAAAACAAAGGGAAGAAAGAGACGTACCTTGAAAAAGTAAAGAAGTTACATGACTAAAAGGTGTTTAAACTGAAGAGAAATCGTTGAAAACTGCTTGAAATCACAAAAAAAAAAAAAGCCAAGAGACCAGTGCTTCTTAGTCGTGCTCGGCCACTGGGTGCCAAAAATTTGAGAGGAACAATAAATTGTGATGAAGGCATCCTTAGCTCCTATTTATAGAGACAAGGAAGTTGAGGGGCAATTCTGTCCAAACACTTCGAATTTCAAAACTTTCCATCATGACGTGCGAAACCCTAACCACGACTATCCAGTCAGAGCATGCCCACATGGACTTCACAGTTGTCCTAGTAGTTGAAGCAATGGTTGCTCAGAAAACTAAACGTCGCGCAAGCCCTATTGTTTTGAGCACGAATTTTTCTAGGACCCTAGTTATGCCCCAGAATGTCCACATATGGTCACCTGACACGTGGACCTTGTTCAGACTATGGCACGTCCACGAATGTCAAATGACTTAGTCATTAACGTCTCCTTGTTAAAGCTCTTAACCCTTTGGGGGCAGAACAGATCATAACTTCATGAAAAGCACGGATCCCGTCACCTAAGGGCATTGAGACTTACATTGATATTTAGATATCTTGATACTTAGCCAAACATCAAGTTGGGGATAACATGACGAGGTTAAACATATTATTACACGATGAGCGTTGGACTCATCCTCGTGAAAGAAGCAGATAATATAAATGGAAAAGTAGAACATTTAAAGCAAAAAGAAGCAAAATGAGACTTTTTATTCACATTCCATACATTATCAGCCCTAACAAAAGATCTTATAAACTACCCTAATACAAGAATGTCCACTGGAGAAAGTCAGAAAGGAAGCCAGATAAGACAGTGATGATGATAATGACCATTAACCACGACCACCTCTACTGTTCTTCCAGGAACCAAGACCCATCTTTCCCCTATTGGCCAACATGAGCAAAATGCTTCACTCCAAGAGATTGTTCCACCCAAGAGCAAGCTTCCCAATCCTACATATCCAGCTGTACATCGAGGTGAAACCATGACACTTGGCTAGTACCTTTGGTTGCAGTTAGAAGGGGCGGAAGAGTGAGAGCAATAAGCATCCATGCCTCACAGGAATTACAGCAGAAACGACGAATCCTCCCAGCAAGCGCAGAAAGGTTACACATTCCTGCATACAACCCCACTGCAAGCATCCCTTATTTATAGAGGGAATAAAACATTTTGATTAGTTCTTAAGAAGGCTATTTGTCTGCACGTTTAAGGCCGTGTTTTAATGCTCCCTTTCTGTGATTGGCTACGAGAGTAGTGGATAGTTGAGAAACAACATGAAACTACTATCCTCTTTAAAATGAGTTTAAATTCCCAATGAAGTCAAATTGACAGTTCCCCAACAAGCTCAGACTGCTACAAACTGTAGGGTTACAAAAGGATGACAAGGACCTCGTGAACTACATGGGGCAACTTATGACATACCTCAGATAATGGAGTGATAACGTGAGCAGAGCGATCCAACTCAGATCCCGGTCTTACTCATTAACCTCGGGGGCATACTATGATGTATCATGGACCTCGACTCTTTAGAAAAAAACATCGTGAGATCTGACGTTAACACTGTCTCAGATCCCTTTATCCACTGCGTGCCGTGTGCTCCTATCCAACTTGGATACCTTGACACTTAGCTGTCACATCTAAGCGCCAAGTTGGGGGCAACTATTCTAGACCACAATACGGGATCTTGTCCTATGGGTCAACCCGGCACACATCCAGCCGGAGTCTGTCGTTGACACCCCAGCTGAAATTTGTGGTACACTATTGAGATCCAAACACAGTGGATGTCGGACCACACCATTGGGTTATAGCAATATTACCGCGAGATTTACGCAGTGGATAAATCCTATGAGTATCCGTAACTGCCAATCATGATCTTGCATAATAATAACGTCCATAACCGCCTTTAACTGTTCATAACTGCAGTATCAACATTCTGATTTTATAGGGATTCTCTACAACTATTAAGGGAACATATCTCTCTATCTAACCTCTATAAATACTAGGTTTAATCACCTCTAACAGGTATCTATTGCTCTTTAGCATAAATCTTAATTGTGCACAACCTGACTTGAACGTTTGAGTGTCTTTGTAGGTACTAACCCCCTCCCAGTTTCAACACGCTCATCTGCTGCGTAAGGAGGAAAATACCATAGTGTGTCTATCGAAGTATAGTTCAGTATCTATTACTGAACAGAACTCGAAACTCACTCAAAACATTTTGTGGTGGTTAGGACTAAACCGATGTCTAAATAGAAACTATTTTGAGATACAAAGTGTAAAAACACCCCATATTCATGGTCTTCAAAAAATAAATTTAACAACCTAATTTGATAATGTAATTCCTTTTTTTCCATTGTGTTTCGATGTTTTGCCCAAAATTAAATAATTTGTAGGTTGAGTTGTAATTTTTTTTAATCATGGGTTTAGTTGTATTTATCTCCACAAATCTACACTTATTTTATAAATGAGAGTACTTATTTTTTAGAGTGAGATATCTTTTTATTTTACTCTCTTTTTCTTTAAGAGTTGAATTTTTTTTTATGGTACTCTTTCTACGTGCCCTTTCTTCTACATTAATTCTTCTTTTATGTCCATTTTATTTATTTTCTCTATTTACTCTCACTTACCCTAACACCCTTTTTTACATATCAATTACAAATTAAATCTACTTAATCAATTTCTAAATTTACTCAATTAATTTTCTATTTCCAAATTTCTTAATCAAATCTATGCACATCAATTTTTTTAAAGAAATATCATTAAATAAAATTTCGCGAAAGACATAAAATAGAGACGGAAACAAAATCACTCTAATATTAGAGACAAAATATGGTTTGATGGTTTAAGAGGAAAAATAAAATTAAAATTTACAAATAATTTACAACTAAATATCTACAAATATTTAAATCTCTAATTCCGTCTCTAAAAACAAGAAATTTAAAGTCAAATATGATTAGAGATGGATTTTAAAAATATATCATCATAAATTTTTAATCTTTAATTCCGATCTATTCAATCAATGTAACATTTTAAAATATCAAATATATTTAGAGATGCGGAATTTAGAGACAAATTTATCTATCTCTAAATTTTCCGCTCTAATTCCATCTCTATTTAATCAAATAAATATTTTAAAAGTATCAAATATATTAGAGACCCCAATGATGTGTTCCTCTAAATTATATATATTATTTAATTAATATTTTTTTAAGATAGAGACAGAGTGTTTTCGTCTCTAATAATATTACCTAAATCCCGAATTTTATTTCAAACCCAATTCTCTCGCCTCACTCAAACCTCGTTCTTTCATCTTCATCTCTTTGTCTCTGCAAGTCCCTGCTCGTCCGTAACGATACCGATCCACCGCGACCATTCGCGAGTTCGCAACCCCAGAACACTCGCACTATGCTCAACCGGCCACTCGCAGCAAGGGATATGGATGATCGATGGACCACTCGCGATCGGTCACCCCATACCCCATACCCTCTTCATCATCTCATGTCAAAATCTCCAGAGGTCGCATCCAATCGATACCATAGTTACTCTTCTATAAAGGGACAAATGCGAGAAAAAGAGGGTTTTTATTTTTGGTTCTAAGAAGAAAGGATTCGAGAGATTGTGAGATTTTCATGAAATATGGAGTACAAATAATTGAAGGGAAGACCAAGACAACGTATCTGCATCCCTTCATGTTCTCAATCATAAAAGCAAAACAAGGGTAAGTTTCTTTTTTTATTTTTATATTTTTTTCCTTTTTGTTTTATTTTTTCCTTTAAGATTTTCATGTTCATGAAATGGCTTGAATAATTGTATCTCCCTAACTAAATGGTCCTTATATTGTTGTCTTGAATTATCTTAACAATATAACCAAATAAAAGGCTTGAATGGTCATGTTAAAATAATATTCAGGCATATAATCATACAATTATTAGCTTTTGATCAAGTTAGACTACCATGCCTCAACTTTTGATAAAAGCTGCTTCAAGCATAAATAAGAACTTGTTAATACAAAAAATTGTCCATAATTTTTTTATTAATTGATTAAGTTCTAATAATTTGATGCTTTTGATGTTTAATCTTAATATTTAGAACACTTCAATTTTGTTTAATCTTATTTACGTATCTATATTTTTTTTGTCTCAGTAGAATCATTTTCTAGTTTTCAAAAACAAAAAGCAATTACAATAGTCACTACGAGCTTCTCATCCCAAACAATCCATCCTAACCCCATAGCAGAGACCATTCATACACCATCACGGACCCAAACAGAACCTTAAACCACTAAACGAACTCAAATACCGTCTCATATATGCAAAGTATCAAACCCCCCGCAATCAACATCTCAAACGTCGCAAATATAGAACAAAACTAGACACAAACCAATTCATTTACTATTATTCATTCATTGACGCGTGTCCGGGATTCACTTTGTATAACGTATCATTCAATATAATTATAATCACATATTTTTGTTTTTTCCAATAATAAATTGATTGATTAATAATTATTATGAGAGAATAGAGATGGGTGAAAAGGCAATAGTTGCGACAAATATCGGTGGTGAAGAAAGCGAGTCAGGGAAGAGGAATGGCCTTGGCGAAAAAAGGAGGAAGTTGAAAAATAGCACCGCTTTGAAGAAATCGCGGAGAAATTTTATCATGATTTATAACAGCAATCTCGTATGCCAAAGAGTATGACAATGAAAAGGAATTGATTCAATCAAGCGTGAAATATGGATTTTATGTTGAAAACCGAGGCCAAGCTCTTGTTTATTATTTGCATCCGTGGGTTAGTTAGTTTTTCTCTATTTTTACTAGATCACATCCCATTCCATCTTTAATACCTTCTTCTTACATTTTAACTCGAATATCATTTTCGTATCAATGCCATGCACCCCAAACAAGGAAGATCCTCCGTATTGCGACTCAGGCAGGACTTGTTTTATAATCTTAATATAGCTTAGTTTTTATTTAAGGTTCCACACTATTTTAAGGTTAGAAAATTATATAAGTTATTTGAAAACTATTTCCAAGGCAAGGAACAAGTTTTGTGCTTTTTTTGTTTGGTAACATGATTCTAATGGATTTTCTAATAAATATCTTGCCATTTTGAGTCTCTAATGCAACTTAGGGAATGTATACAACAACTTTATACTGGAATTTTAATGTGCTAAATAAATGTTGGGTACTACTTTCATATGTGACTTCAATAGTTTTAGTTGAATATAACCCAATATAAGTACAAGTTTGTTTTTTCATTCCCAATTTCTCATAGTGGTTAGCGAATTGAGATTAACATACTAATAGGTATTAGAATGTGGCAAACATGAAGTTGTAGAAAATCTATTTTTCATCTTTGAAATCATAAACCAATCTGGTTTTCATGTTGTCTCTAAGAGCCTTTTTTTTTTCTTTGTTGAGTTTTCAATCTTATCTGTTATGTTTTTTGTTGATCATTTTGAATAAAAATTAAATTACATTTTGGGTTATTCTCATTTGTCTCATTTGATGCCTCTTTCTTTCCCCTTTGCTTTGCTTGATTATTCAAATGTACTTCGTTGCTTATGTGTTTATAGATTTACACCATTGACACTTCTTATAATATTGTGTTTATATCTAACTACTATCCATGGAATCCCTATATGAGCAAGAAATGGATAATAATCAGCTGTTTAATTATGCTTGGAATTGCTATGGTAGCAATGGTGAAGAATTAGGTCTTGAGATGGCAACTACATTAGAACATCTTTACAATATGGAGAATAGCGAAATATTAACAATCACACAAACTTGGTCTACTAACAAATATCAAATCAAAGGTAAAATGGGCTTACTTCTACAATCAATAATCAACACTTTGGTAGTGTTTATATTTACCACCAAACACATTATTCCCTTGCTTGGAAAAGATGACCAAGTTAAACCTCTATTATAATCGAAGGGCAAGATGCCACTTTTGTTTATTTTTGCTAACCTTTTAGGATCATGCCAGGTCATTGTTATGGATACACCCTAACAAACTTAGCCATGAAATCTACATTACTAACCATAGCAATGGTAAGATGTTGAGTCTACTTTACTTAATCATTGTAGTTATCTCTTGCTTACTATTTGTCATGGTCCTTTAGTTTAAATTTATGTTCAAATGCAATGAATGCCTATAGACCAATGTGAAGGAGTGGGGTTTCCATTTTTCCATTGTGAATAATTTTAGAAAGGATCTTGATGTTTAGTCTTTTTACCATTTTTCCATTACCCTCTTCAATTTTAATGTCAGTTAAATTTGAGTGGGTTTCAACATGCTTAAACAATGCTCGGTTTTTGGAAGAGTTGGTATAACCATTGCAGGATGAAATGATCTTAATTCTACAACACCCTTCCAAACATCGGATGTCTTGGATCTCCATCCAAAGCAAGCATTCAGCTTCTAGCCTATTCGAAGCCAAGGAGCTTGTAGAAACCGAAAACTTCAATTAATGACTGAGGTATTTACCATGCTTGATATTGTTTTAGGTATAGAATGAATACATTTTAAGCCACAGGGAGTGGGCTAGTGTTGTAGGAGGTCATAGGTTAAAACCTCTACACTATCCTTGTAACGAGAAAAAAAATGAATACATTTATATTTTGTAAACTTCGTATTATTAATGATCTTAGCATTCATATTTTGGATGTTAAGCTGTGATTTTATTTTTGGGTGAAGTTGTGTTAAGGTTAACCAAAAATCCAAATATTTTGATACTACTTGGGCTATCTTCTTGGGGTTGCATCCTACTTTGAATTAAAGTAACTATGCTTTCTAAGATGGCATTCTTTAAATGTCTTCATTAAATCCTAAAACAAATTTGTAAATTGTGGAGGTTTGGTGGATGGCTATCTTTTTGTTTTGTTTTGTTTTGCATCATTTTTCACGTGAGTGTCAGTGCATATCCCTTGATCATGTTTTAACTAATAAATGGGTTCTCTTGCTTCATTGATATAAGATATTATCTGAGCATGAGAAATGTGGTAAACTTGGTTTGATGTTGACATGTTGGATCATACAGAGGCTAAGCTATATTTTGAAAGTCATTTTCCATTTAATCCACTAGCACCGATTACATGAATGATATTTAAGATTGTGCATATTTTCTAAGCTATATTCTCTTTGGTGAGGTTTCCTCATATTTTCTAATGCATGATGCTTTTCTAATTTTGTCTCTAATTTTTTTTTTACTTGATTTTGAAATTAGAAAGGAAAAATGTTGTCTCTAATGTAATTATTATTATAATTTTTTTTACTTTATTTTGGGAATTAGAGACGGAAAAGTTCGATCAAATATAATTATTATATTTTCTAAAAAATATAAAAAAATTGTCTCTAATTAGAGACAAAGTTTTTATTTAGAGATAAGGAAAAATTTCATTTACACAAAATTTAGAAAAAGCGAAGAAATAATTTCAAGTCATTTTTAGAAAAAATTTTCCGTCTCTAACTATCACCCGCCATTTTTTTCGATATCAATTACAAATTAAATCTACTTAAATATTTAGAAATTTACTCAATTAATTTTCTATTTCCAAATTTCTTAATCAAATCTATGCACATCAATTTTTTTAAAGAAATATAATTTAAAAACATTAAAATTTATAAAATAAAAAATCCTACATTGCATTGGCTACTACTTGCTAGTTATAGGAATGGATATAAAACTCAATAAATAAACATTAGGTTAACGTTAAGGATTGGTTTAGTAATGGATCAACATATGATGTATGGACAGACAAATGTCTTTAAGTTTGAATCTTATTTATGTCAATTATTTGATGTTGGACTATAATAAATATTCTTATACAACAACAACAACAACAACAAAGCCTTTTTCTATTAGGTGAGGTCGATCACATGGATCAAACGACGCCATTGTGCTCTATCATAACCAAGTTTTCAGAAATGTCATTCAAATCTAAATCTTTTTTAATAGTTTCACCCATAGTCTTTCTTGATCTCCCTCTACCTCTAACTATTAGACTATCCTTCACCTGATCTTCTCTTCTTACCGGGACTTCTAAAAGTCTTCTCCTTATATGTCCAAACCACCTAAAACGAGATTCTATCATCTTTTTTACAATAAATATTCTTATAAATCTCTTAATTTCGATGTAAATGATCTATTACTTGAAATATATTGAAATTAGCTAAAATACCACTTGACAATCTGACTGCAATAAAAAGATAACGAAAAATCAGCACTAAGTTGGAATTATTACAAAGTTACAAAAAATATGTAACTTATAATCAATGAAGTATATAATTTTATTTTAAAAAAAAAAGTTTCAGAAATTCATATACCTAATGGGGCAATCTATTGCCCAAAACTTTATTATTCTTCACAAACACATTTATTTTTTTCTTTTATATATACAATATGTTTAGCATTTTTTTCGGTACATACAATATGTTAGCATTAATTAATTATTTTTTAATATTATATGAATGGTAAGAACAATAATGTGAAAGAGATGTAAAAGAAAGTGTGCAAAAGCTTTTCTTGTTAAGATTTATTATTTTTTTATAATAAAGATCGTAGTCCTTGAAATAGTGTGTAGGACAACTGTGATGGCACTGCCCACCAAGAGATTGCGACGACTTTAGCTCATCAGTTTTTTATTTTTTTTATTTTATAAATTACTTTGGTCTTGTACACAAATTTTATATATGTTGATAAAATATGGCCAGGTACTGCAAATAATTTCCTTAATAATTTCCATGAAATGGGGGAGAGTAGCCTGATTGGCAAAAACAGATATAGGCCTAAAAAATAAGACAAAAATTTGGAGCCGAAGTGAATAAAGAAAAGAAAAGAAAAAAGGTTTTCAAATATGAACTATGTTATCAATATATTTACAGAAACCATCTTAATTTACTCTATAATTCAACAGTTAGTATACTATAGATGTTTGAAAATCCAATTTAAAAGACTGCAGTTCTCCAAGGTTGAATTTGAGCATTATAAAATTTGTTTGGTACATTAAGGGTAGCGTATTCCACGAATCAATAGTTGCAATTTAGACACAAACGTGTTCATATAACATAATTCTAGCAAAACTTTAGGCCAGCCAATCTCTACACAAATAAAAAGAGAGGCAAATACGAAGATGAGTAATTTTGGTATTAGACTTGTATATTTCAGATGCCAAATACAAGAGTAAAACAGAAAGGAAACAATATATGCTTGATGAGCCATAACCATTTTGGCCAGACAGACTAGATTTGCTCAACACAACTTTTCCTCTTCACTTGTGTTTTGAAAGCAAGTTGTCTCTCCCATCTTTTTGGACTATAAGGTATAAAACTGACTATTTTATTACCTTCAGTCGAGGGTAACTCATCTCCTGATGGGATCTTCTCATGCCAAACAAAATCATTCTCATGTACAAATTTTCTGAGCACTTCGGAAGCATCATGAATTTGTTTTTGGTAAATAGATTTCCATGGCTCTTCTCCTGGTATCTTCTTTTTTACGTTAATCAATGCAGAATGAAGAACTCCAATAGCAGCCCCTATTTGACCAGAAGCTTTCAGGCTTTCTGCAAGATATTGCTGACCTTTCAACTCATGTAAAGATTTGCAGGAAGATATAAATTCCTACATACATGAAAGGTTACATGTGAGAATTTAACAATACCATAATGGAAGACCATAAAGGAAAAACAAACATAAAATGATTAACATATGCAAAACAGAAGAGAAAGGAGACCGCCTTAATCAGACAGAAGATGTTCATCAAGAAGAAAGCTTACAAATATTATCTTATATCTAAAAATGGGCTTTTGCACATCCTCCAGGGCACGCACATGTGTAAATCCCTATATCCTTTTAGATAGATGTCTATGTAAATTGCTGTTTCTCAGTTGCTTTTCCTCCTTCAGTTTTTTCTCATTTTAAAGAAAATTGGAAAGAAAACAATGTCGAAAGAGCAAGAATGATATTAATTTCGCACAAATGTGTGACTCTGGAATAATCCCTCCCTACATTTTCTCTATAGACATTCCACATAAATGGCTGTTTCATTTTACTAATATATACTTTTAGGCTATACTTCACATGTATTAATAATTTACCCATTTTCATTCCTACCAATCCAATCCACTTCATTTTCACCACTACAAGAACACCAAGGTTTGATAGTTACCTCCCCCTCCTACAGTTCTTTCTCTTATTGATGACTATACAGAGGATCAGGAAAAAAAGGATTAAAATGAATTAAGGAAAATGGAAAAACAGACCATATGTAAGCAATTAAGCATATTACATACCAGGTTATTTTGACATTCAGGAAAGGATACTAGAACAGAATTTGCTTTAACTAAAAAACTCTAAAATGAGATAAGGAGCAGACAAAGATGGTGACTTCTACCAATATGAAAGGGCAGTATCCATACCAATAAGCGTGATGAAATGTCTTTGCACTGGTTGACAACTGTACATAAAATCCCTATAGCTTCTTCAAGAAAAAGTGCAACACCAAGATGCAACTTTGCCAGAAGACTTAAAGAAGTACCTTTCTCTTCAGCCTTCCTTATGGTTACTGCCTATTAGACAGTTATTACATATCAGTTATTAACAATAAAAAACTTGCTCAACTTCACCTTTATAAACTTGGAAAATTAATATTAAATATTTCAGAAATAATGTAACCAAGTTTCAAGATATGACTCTGCAATTCATGACATAGAAACAAAACAAAACAAAACAAAAAAAATGGCACCACAACACCAACCTGGGCCTCAGCCAAGCAAATAAGGCTCACAATGGTGGATACTGCAGCAAGAGCTTCTGGTGGCTTTTCTGGTGGCAACACAGGCTGTAAGGGGGGAAGAACATCGTGTGCCAGGTGATGATAAATGCCAGCAGCTTGTCTGAAAATGGTGGCAGATTGGACCAAATCTACAAAACAAACAAAGGTGGCATATATAAACTACTCAACAAGACAAGTTTATCTTGGAAAATGGGATTTCAACAAATACCAGCTGATAGAACTTCTAAAGCCCTCTCTTGCAGGATTCCACCATAAAGAAAAAGGGTCATACCAAGCTCAAATCGCAAATTGTCAATTTGGAAAAATTTTGGACCAGTAAAATTGAAGAAAGAAGATGAGCTCAGAGCACTACTCCAGCGTATCTTAAGAGCGGCAGTCCATTGAGCCATTTGGTTATTGGTGCTTATTGCATCAGCATAGAAAAACAAATTTTCCAATAATGGTAAATATTGCTCTATTTTGTGAAGATCCTGATGCATACAGAAAAAAAAAATCAAATAAATAAATTCATTTACACAGAATGAGAACAATTCATCAGTACTGCCAGAAATTTAATGATTTACCAAATACTGGAGAATAGATTATTCTTGGGTCTAAACCATTATTGGTCAAATACACCACTTCACACTGGCTCATTGCCAGAAAGAGAATGTACAGAAAAATATATCAGTTCCATAAGGCCACTCTTAAGTCATTACACAATGACCTACTAAAGACATTTTACACAAAGGGGAATGATAGTGTGGACATCTTTTCTTTCCGTCCCTTCCCATGAGGTTAACGTTAACATTAACTTACAGGACATTGTGAGCATTATCAAAAAATGACACCATTAATACAATTGGAATCACATGGCCGAAAAGAAAAACACATTTGGAGTCAAGGATCAAGATTGTGATCATTTGCATACTACTGTGCATTAAAAAAAGATGGAGTAGAAAGGCTCAATATGCAGTTACCTGTTCATAGCGAGATACCAACCCTCCAGACATTTCTCTTGCAATAGCTTCTGTAATGGAGCTGCTCTCATTAATAGACTCTTCAATTGCTCTACGCTTTGAGCTTAATTCTTTAAATTGCTCAAGTGTTGCAGAATCACATGCAGCATATATGTCCTCAAACACTATCTAACAACATGAAAATCTATAATCAGTGCCACTAACTAATAATGATGAAATCATCATTTCTGATGCAAGAGAGAAATACTTATTTTAATATGGTTTTGGCATCAAAAAACCGAAAAACACTCAAATTCTAAATCAAAGAGTATATAGACCAACTACAAACAGAACTAATGCCGGGGGTCTCCTACAATGATCCATACACCCAAAGTTGACAACTTTTCCCATATATCAGTAATTATATATGCAGTTAAGAAATTCATTATATTTAGGTATATAATATATGCAGTCCGTATCCCCAGCCCCTGACTAGTGCAAGTAAGCATTTCAATATCAATAACAGAAATTTGTTGATTGAAATACATTCATAACTTCAAAACAAAATGGAAGTCCCTACGTTTCAACAGTCAGTAAAACAAAGTCAAAACAATACAGGTAGTAAAAGTATGCATACTCAATTACTCATACTAGTAATGAACGAGTTCCTAAGATCATCTCACACCAGAAGACAGTCAAGTTTGCCAATTTATCGAAGTATTAAGATTATAATTTCATCCCTCTTATTTTTTTTTCCAATTCCATGGTACTTAGTAAACTATATACTAATCAAACAACCAAAAATCAATATCACTGACCCAGAAATCAAAATCCTGTAAAACACCAACTATTTAGAAAAACCCACTTAGCCAAATACCTTCTTAGTTTTCAGCTTTGACGGTTGTACATAATGCAGCATCATTTTCAGCCTCTTTCAACTCTATAAACCACACCAATATCCAATCAACACAATAAAGGGTAATAAAAAACAAGTCCAAAAGTTGTTGAATTTCCACAAGAACCTGCCTCTCCCACCTCTTCAACTGGCACTTATGTGTATAATAAACATGAGAATTCAACAAAACCCAAAAAGAAAAAAATTAAAATTAAAAAAAAAATTGCAGGGGAAACAAGAATGCCTCTTAATATTTACAGAGTCCAAACTCTACTGGGATTTTAACAAAGTCAGAAACTTTAGACCAAACCACTCAAAACCCAGAATCCAGAAATGATAGAAGAAAATGGGATCCATGTAGAATGCAGAATTGTGGTTGCGGAAGTGCAGCTCCACCACTCGCCACCAGCTATGAATTTATTGATATATATTTATTTATGGTGTTTATTTATTAATTGACTTTTTTTTTTGGTATAATATTAATTGAATTTTAAAGTTTTTATTATTTATTTATTTTGGGGA
This sequence comes from Ormosia emarginata, assembly GCA_029884605.1. Classification (NCBI taxonomy): domain Eukaryota; kingdom Viridiplantae; phylum Streptophyta; class Magnoliopsida; order Fabales; family Fabaceae; genus Ormosia; species Ormosia emarginata. The sequence goes on along the minus strand of JAQQTP010000058.1, from coordinate 1,354,978 downwards.
TCATTTTCTGGTAGTTTCTTGATCATTTCGTTTCCTTCACCGGTAAGGTTACAAGAAACGGGTGGATACCTGAAGAGCTATTCATGTGGACCCATCCGTGGGTTCCCACGGCTCAATGGTTCATCCTGGATCAGTTTTGACCTGTTCTTAACACGGTTGGGTTTATTAATTTCTGAGTGTAACATGAGCTCAACGAATTAGGGGGCTTTTCAATAAGATTATAAATGTATTGACTTAAGAGAAAAAAAAATTCTACCATCTATATCAATACTATTATAAAACGATTTTGTTCAATTTATTTTAAAAATTATTATTATTAATTATTTATTTTAAAAATTAAAGATAAACATAAAAAATAAGATTATAAATATATCTTATTGTTTATTTAAATATTTAAATATAAATAAAAAAGGGTTCAAATAATTTTTATTATCATTTATTTTTTATCTTAACAAAAATAAAAATTATAAAATTGACTGGCATTATGCCAGTTAATACTAGTTAATATTAAGGAGAATATTAGATGGATAGAATCTTATTATCAGAGTCTTATTACAACCTTATTATTAATTTTTGGTACAAGGTCAAATAAGCACATTAACTATAGTGAAAAAAAAAAAATACCTCAACTAAATTTCTACGCCCATTTGGATGTGGTACTTTAGATTTTAAAAAATATCGAAAAATATGGTTTTTTTTTTTTTACATTTTATAACATATTTGAATGAGTTTTGAAAAAAAAAAGTACTAAAAAAGCACATATTATGCTCATTTTTTTAAGAGATTTTTGAGCTTCTAAAAATATTTTTTTTGAATATTACATCTAAACATAAAACTAGTTTTTACATTTTTTAAAGATCTTTCTAAAAATGATCAAGAAATTTTTTTAAAAAAAAAACCTCATCCAAACTTTAAAAGAAAAACTACTTTAGCTAGGATAATTGGATAAGGTTAAGCCTTTTCATTTTATATTTTTATTTAAATATTTTTAACATAGAATTTTTTTTCATTTTGTACATAGATTTTTTTTTTAAAAAAAAATTAAAACTCATGTTACTACTAAAATTTAGGGACAAGATTTCTTTAAAATAAACTTGTCTATAAAGTAAATGCATTTTAGATTAAATTAAAGATGAATATACTCTTACTTGTTTACTTTCTAGACAAATTCACTTTAGATGAGTTTTTCACAAAATGCAAATACAAATTGCTTGTGTTATCTAAAGAGGAGGAATTTATTTAGTCTTTAATTAGGGTATCCCCAAATATATTACTATGAGATTAACCCCTTGGGCACTGTCGTAACTAAGAGACCTTCCCAACAATTGTCTTCTTCAGGATTTGAACTTTGATCCTCTCTCTAGGAGTATGACTCGTTTACTATTGCATCAAATCCTTGTTGATATGTGATGTTGGGAAAAATATATAGATGGGTAAATAAAAGCAAAACAGAATCAAGACTTCAAGGCATGGTGCTAACAAGTATGGGCAATAACACCGTGAAGATATAACAAAGCCTCGTGAGTTATGCAATTAGCAATATTGAGGAACTCCCTAACCTTTTATTATTGTGTTTTTATAATTCACTTTTTTGTGACAATGAGGGTATACTCTTTATAGACAACTGATAGACATTATCAAAGAGATGTGTATCAACTAACTAAGACATGTTCCATGAAAAATCATGTACTTACAAGATGTAGTTATCTATAAAAGGAAGTTATGTTCTTAAATTCACCAAAAGGTGCCATTGAGTACCTATACCAAACCATACATACCTTCGGTCATGCAATGAAATTTTGTAAACTACCATTATTTATAACAATTCACGACTTGCTTTCAAATTTCAAATATTAATATAAACTATACAATTATACATAAAGAAAATATATCATTAGATTTAAACATTTCATTGGTGTAAACTTTTCAAAGTTTTAACAAAGTGATAGGTGACTATTTGCTTAAACCCTCAATCCCAAGTTAAAATCGAAAAAGCTACACATATAACTGTGTCTAATTTCAAATAAGAGATTTTGTATTGCTTTAGAACTATTAAGGCCAAGTGCTCATCCTAGTTTCATGAATATTTACAAGAGTAAAACCCTTAACTATGTTCGGATATTTAGTAATTAATGGAATGTAATAGAATGGGATGAGATGGGATGTGATGAGATGAAATGGAATGGGATAAAAGTATCATTCCATTGTTTTGAATATTTTAGAATGGAATGAAGTAAAGTTATCATTCTATTGTTTGGGAAGCAGATGGAATATTAAGAGTTATAATTTTATTTTTTCTAAATTACTCTTATTGCCAACACATCAATTTTAGGGTATGAAGTTAATGTAGTAAAATTTTAATTATAATAATAATAAAAAGGATGATTTCATTTCATACCCCCCAAATTGGGGGAGGGGGAAGAAAATTGATAGCTTTTAGTATGATGGGATGAAATTCATCCCATCCACTTTCATCTCATTCCATCCTTTTTTAACATAACCAAACAATGAAACATATCTCTATTTCATCTCATTCCCTTCCATTTCACTCAATCCCATTAATCCAAACATAACTTTAAACTCTTGTTAGAAGTGGCACTACTTTTATATTCATATAGGTGGAATTCTACAATAATATAATTATCAATCCATTAATAATTTAACTCAGCCTCTTAAACTATTCAACATCAGATCCTAATTCTTAGTGCTTAGTCATTAAAATAACTTGTAATGCCCTTTAAACTAGCATTTTTTTTTAGAATAAAGTGTTACCAAGTGGCTTCAAACTTAAGAGGAGAGATGAATTGAGTTTGTAAAATATTTTCGCGAACTTTTCCAAAAACACTTGTTTATCAATCTTTATTGAAGCTATCAATTTCTAAAATTGAGTAGATATATGAGGATGAGAACTTCTCACATTAAAACAAGCAAGAATCAAAGTATTCAAGAGAGCACACAACTATGAAGTGTACAAGTATAAAAGGGATAAAGTTAAGAGAAAGCAAACACTAAGATTTATACTAGTTCAGTCACTCCTTGTAATCTACGTTCAGTCCTCAAGTGATTTACCTGAGATTCTCCACTAAACTTCAAGCTTCAATATGTGCTTGTAATCTTTACATCAAAAAGCACCCATAACACATTTGGAATACCTCACTCTTAGTATTTGAGCCTCACAACAAGGGATACCTCACTTTATTACAATGAATTTCAGATGAAGAGAATAAATAAAAACTCTTACAAGAGTGAATTATACAAATTGAAGACCATGAAGTAGCAAAGGATCACACACTTAAGCTAAAAATAGAGGGTTATGATTGAAGGCTATTATAATTCGCAATAAATGCTTAAGAATGATTCTCAAAGTGTTATCCAACTCTATTTGAGTCCTCAGGGCTTTGTATTTAAAGCCTTTGAATTAAAAGAGTCGTTGGATGGTTGGATGCATTTAATGCGAGCTACTAGCCATTAATTTCTTATTTTAGAAATTCAAATATAATTGATTATTGGAATCAATTATTGGAAACCTATAATCCATTATTTGCGAAATAACACAAAATTCTTATGTTTTTGGAACATAGCTAATCAATTATTGGTGAGCAATAATCAATTATTGTTTTTTAATATTTTAGGTGCGAATAGACCTATTTGCTTCAATAATCGATTATTGTCGTGCAATAATCGATTATTGCCTGAATGAACAAAAAACTTGGCTTACTGACTTTCAATAATTAATGATGCATGTCCTCATAATCGATTAGTTGGCTTCTAAAAGCATGAAAACACTTAGTCAACATAAGCCATATGCACCCAAAGGTTCCAAAACATTTTCAAACACTTAAAAGTCATTTTACTTGATTTTAAAAACATTTTTAGCAACTTAAAAACATATTGTTTCATTAAGTACTATATTTGGCATTTGAAAAATGAATTAAGAGTCTAGCATGATTCTTTTTTATTTTTATATGAGATCTAAGTCCTATATACTACTCTTGAAGGATCTTGGACTTGATCTTGCATATTTCTTCTAATTTATGATCATCAAAATCATTGTCATTTGCCAATCACATAAAGTAGGATTCTCATCACCAATGACTATTTTTATAGATGCTTTAATCATATTTTCACAATGGTATCTTTTACCATATTCCTTGACAAACCTTTTGTCAATGGGCCTACTAAAATATTACTTGCCCTAACAAAGGTGATGTTGACAATACCATCTCCTATTATTTTCCTTACATACTCTTGTCTCAAGCATATGTGTCTAGACTTTCCATTATAAACCTTAATATAGGCTAGAAACATGATAGATTCATTGTCACAATATAGAAATAGCTGACATAAGTTGTGATCATAATTTAATATCTAATAAGATATTCTTTAGCCATTCTACTTCTTTTCCTATGGCTGCCAAAACTCTAAATTCAGCAACCAATGTTGAATAATAGATGCATATTTTCATTTTAAAAGCCCAACAAATAGACACACCATCGATGGTAAAAATCCAACCTCCATTGTTGATTTGTTGTCACTAATCCAACTTGTTTTCGAATAACCTTCTAGTACAGTACAATAATCACTATAGAAAACCCCAAATGTATGGTTGTCCTTAAATAACAAAAAAAAAAAACTAAAGATAACTTTCCAATACATTGTACTACATTTATCTGTAAACCTTAACTATTTGCACACAGCAAAATGGATATATAGTCTTGGTGAAATATATTGCATACATCTGACTCCTTATAGCACTAGCATACTCTATTTGTGCTAATGGTGAATGGATCATATATAGTATTGAAATCCTTAATAAAAATGCTAAATTTCATGAAAGCAATTTCGTGAAACACATACGAAATGAAGAAAAAATAGTAAGTTACACTTGTGTTTTATTGGCCAAGTGTGTGTGTGTTTTTTTTCTAAAAAAAAAATTGGCAATTTCATTTCATGCATTTAAGTGGCTTGATGGGAATGCCACATCATTCGTGGGTGATTGCAATTTCGTGAGATATAGCACTCCTAAATCCTTAAACTTGATATGCTCAAATTTCTCCAATACTTCTTTAATATCATGAGATTAGCTTAATGTAAAGCTCCCATAGTGCTTTTGCACTTTGATACTTAAAATAGTATATACTTCATTTAGATCATCCATGTTAAAATTTGAAGTTAGATACTCCTTAGTTTCACGAATACATTCCAAGTTTGTTCCAAAAAATTAACAACTTATTCAAATAGAGACAAGTAATCATTAAGAGTTTGGTTTTCTTCCTTTCCATATATCTCATATGGAGAAATCTTCATTTTCTTTAAAATCATGATCGCAATGTAATTATTTCTATGCATATATCATCACAATTTATCATGCCAAATAAATGTATAAGGATAGTGCATTCACTTTGTCAAGTAATTAGGGAGAGTGATGCTTATAAATAGCTTTCTCATAATATTATAATATTTTTAAAATTTAGAGTCACCAAAAAATTAATATTACAAAGCACTGTTATATATCGCGAATTCAGATTCGTGAAATTATCATAAAGGTATAAGACGAATACAGGATGGTAAAAAATATAACTGTTTTTATTTTTTTTTCAAAAAAAAAATATTATTTCTCAAAACACAATTTTTTTTCTTTCTTTTCGTGTGCTTTTGTGAATTGCTTTTCGTAGGATACAGCATTTTCCAATATTAAAACATGCCCTTCAGCCAGGACAAAGCGATCCGATTTGCAGAGAAACGAGTTTCGCGACCCAACACCATTTTAACAATTTTTACATCACTTTGACTCATTCCAAGGGTTAGGTCTCCATAGAAACCATATCTAGGATGAATTTATGCAATTTTTTTTGGAAGAAAACAAGACAAAAATTGGATTAAGGTGATTCGATTTGCTGCAAAACAAGTCAGGATGACCCAGTGAGTGACCTATCACTCATTTTCAAATTGTAACATGTTTCAATCATTGTTTAAAAACCAGTTAGACCAATTGAATCGTCAACCGGAAGTCACACCAATCAGAGAGTTCAACCACAAAATCGCCTGAGCGGTTAAACCTGTTAAAACCAGATGAAACCATACATGCCCATGTAAAACCAATCGGTTCTCTGATCAAGAACATAAAAAAAAAATTATAGAAAAAAAAACAGATGAAGAATGAAGATGAGTGTTCATCAGTTTTCACTTTTCACTAATCTATTCATTGTTGTGGCGTCTGAAATCACATCACAAACACGTTTTCTCCATGGCCAGTGGGTTCGTGAATTCGTTCTTCATCGCTGAGTTTCCAATATCATCACCTTAACATAATTTTTATTCATCATAGTCATGGCAAATTTGGAATAGTGATAAAGCCTTGAGGCCATGAACATGACCATCTGGATTCCCATCACTGATTTTTTCATGAGAAAAGTGGAAAAGAACGAAAATGATGAATTAAATTATCTTAAACAACTATCAAGTTTATCATGAGGGATGGGCTACGGTCAGGAAATATGAGAATATCAATTTAGAGGATGCCATGTGGGTAACACTTATATGATAAAAATGTGTTGGATGGGAAATTGTGAGAAGGTTTTCTCATTTTCAAGGTTAATAAACCGAGGGCATGCCATCTAGTGTTGTGTCACTTGTTAGTAAATAAAAAGTTATTTACATTCATATAAAACTTCAAAAATTGTTTTTTCAATCAAGACTTGATACGGAAATGTAAGACTCTTTTATTCTTTTATTTATAAAATTATATATATATTTAATAAATTTATTTTAATCATATTTAACATATAAGCCTGGTTTGATTATTAGCTTAACCAATTAAACCAGTTGAATCATGAACCACCAATCTTTCCAGTTGGCCAGTTGAATCAGTTTTTAAAACATTAGTTTCAATCCTTTCTAATGCTTGGGTTTAAACATGTTTCCATATGTATTCAAGTGTTTTCTGTGAACAAAACAAGCCCAAAAAAAAAAAAAAAAAGATTATAACACAGCCTTGAAACCATCCCTGTCTTCCATAGTTGTCGGCAATGGGTTCTTTGTTTTTTTTGGAAAAGCTCAAACGACTTTTAATAACCAAAAGCACATCCTAATGTGTTCAGAAAAATCTAAGGAATAAAATCCAAACAAATTCTGTCCTATAACCACATAATCTTGCACGTTACAATATGATTTTCAACCTATTCAATAACTTGGTTTTTCTTAATATTCCATACATATATACATGCATGAAACTCTTGGGTTCCACTTTAATATTCAAGTCAAAGTTTTAACCAAACTAAATAGGCATCAATAGAACACTTTCACATGAATTAACAACTTCGAACACAATAATGGCATACATGCATCTATCATAAATCAAAATATGCATATATTTCAAAATTTATAGATTTAAATGGGTCCTAATCATGTATTTAGGTTCTGATACCACATATAGGATAAATCACATATCCTAATAATATCCTAGATCATGATACATAATATTAGAACACCAATTAAAAACATCAAATGTGTACCTCTTGAAGGAAACACAAGAATATTGATATCTATCTCTTAATCTCATTCTTTATCATTCCAAGAGTTAAAATTACTAAGTGCCATTTCAAGAACTCTTGATTCATCACTTTAAAGGTAGTATATGTCTTTAAGGCCATATTAAATAACTCTTTAAAATTGTTGGGAAAAATACACAAATGAGTAAATAGAAATGAAATTGAAATCAAGACTTTGAGACACGATAAATTGCTTTCTTTAGAGAATTATTTGTCCCCACATATAAAAGTTGCTAACAGTCTTGGCAATAACACTCCCATGATATAATGAAACCTTATAAGTTTTGCAATTAGCGGTATTGAAGAACTCCTTAATCTCCTATTCTTGTGTTTCTATAATTCACTTTTTTTGTGACAATGGAGGTATACTATTTATAGATAACCAATAGACACCATTAAAGAGATGTGTCTTAGATATTAACTAGGACACATTTCCATGAAAAGTTATGTGCTTACAAGGGAAAGTTATCCATAAAAATAGTCATGTCCTTAAATCCATCAGAAGGTTTCATTGACTACCTATACGAAACCATCCATATCAACATGTGATGAAAATGTGTAAACTACTATTATTTACAACATGTGAAGTGGAGGTATGCTTCTACAGTTATCAAATAGGGATTCAAATCGTGAATCACTAGGCTAATTTTTGAATCATAAATCATAAATCATATCGAATTAAAAGATTCAGAGACACAATAAAAAATAACTTAAAATGTATCATATAAATTATGTATAGTTATATACCATAAACAAAATGCTCAATGTAATAATTTTACACTAGTAATGTCTTTCTTCATATTCTTTTTTGGAGCCCTGGTTGTATTAATCACAATATGACAGTGGAAACAAGAGAAAATTTGAGAAGGAGGAGAGACTTTTGAGTTTTCTTGGTGCCAAAGTTTGAGACTTTGTCAAGCAAAAATGGCAGAATATTGGGACTAAGTTTAGGAGAATTTATAAGAATGAAATAGATTTTTTAGTTTGAATATTAAATAGAATGCAACGTTCTACCTTACAGTTTTTAGGTATCAAGAGTCACGAATCTTTTGATATACCTAGTCTGATAACTTACACTAAAGAAACACATCGTTTTGCCTTTAAAAAAAGATTTTAGAGCTTTCTGGTCTATACTTATGTAGAATGACACTGTTTCTGCCTTTTTAATCTTTATGTCACAATCCAAATTCATGGATTATGATCGACTAGGGATTAGATATTTCTAACCCCCTGAACCTCACTAGTACATGCAAAACTCAATATTATTTATGATAAAACATATATCACTTAAACATAACCATATAAATGTCCTAAGTAATGTCTTTCCCAAAATGAGAGACTTCTCATTATTCAACATGACATGACAATATATTTATAATAACTTAAACATACATGAGCAAATCATACTTCGTCAACATTTATCTATTTACAAACACCACATATGTTGACCATTATACAAGATGAATGAACCAAACCCTATGACTACAAGTTTAGGTATTCATGTCTTTAAGTCATCTCTAAATAATAAACATGTCTCACTATAGAAGTGATCAGGTTCTCTATGCTGGAGGTACAAAAAAAATATCTATTTAGGTTCTGAAAAATAAAATTTAATGGAGTAAGTTCTACAACTTAGTGAATACAAGGGCACTCAAGTGTCTCTAACAAAAAACAATGCAAGTATACTTTATATAGATAATAAGGGTTAAATATTAGAAATGTATTCCAATGTTTTTGTTTGATATTCAATAAAATACTAACGAATTCACACTCCTAATTATTAGAATTCTTTTCTTTCAGGAAATCCTTCTTCAAAGAATCTCATATTTGTAAAGAATCATTTTTTTTTTGGAAATCCTTTCTTTTAAATATCATTTTCTTATAAAATTATTCTCAGACTTTACTAAAGGATTACATTTATTCATAAATACACATCTCAAGTATTTAGCCCTAAATATTTTTGGCTGGGCATCAGCTAATCGTATCCCTAACCCTAAATATTTCTACCCAAGCATCATGCAACCATTTTTGTAGTCCCAAGTATTTTCACCTGGGCATTAAGTACCATAAGTCTCATAATAGTATAACAGTCTCATTATTTGATCATATAATCAAACCATGGTTCTAGTGTCTTTAATATTCCATAATATATTTTTAATATTATTATCACAATTCACGTAATTTATCATAAAAGTAAATACTCAAAATTATAAACTAAACAAAGATAACTATAAATGTTTCAATTATGCGTTATAACCATTATTCAGTTCGAGATACCAAAACTCATCCAGTTAGGTATTGAAAAATATATAATAATCATATATATAATAAGTCAGGATAATAATTTCGAGACTTAAGCTCACAATTCATAACTCAAGTTGCGTATAAAAAATTTAGAATATAAACAATAACAAAATTAGTATTATAACTTTTAAGAAAATTTAATTAGAGCAAGTGATACTAGGGCAATAACCAAAGAGTGTTCCAGGTACTCACTATGCAAAAGTCCTTGCTTGAAAAGTTGGTGGTATGGTATCCAAGTACCTTTTTTCTGGTATTTGTTAATATTTTTATCTAGTAAAAATATCAAGAATGATATAATCTAGATTGATGATCTTTGATCAAAGTTTTAAGAAGACTAATATGATAATGTAAAAACAATATAAACCTTTCAAACCTAATTCATCAACGCTTCACTAGAAAGTAAAACAAAGGTTTTATTTTGAGGGAAAAGGCTACCAAGGATTGAAGCTAAAATATTAGCTGCGTAGAGAAATATGCAAGAGATTGGTGTTTCTGTTACGGATGTACAACTTCAACTGGCTTCAGAGATGATAAATATATATAGGCCATCCATTGGCCTTGCATTAATGGCCAAACTCCATTTTGTCGAAGCATGGTTTCAAGAAGTCTTCAATTCATAATAAATGGGAAGCAAGAGTTTGGTGGGTGGTTGAACAAATTCATGCATGTCTTGCATGCTTCAAATCTTAATGAATCTATTACCAGAGATTTGCAAATTATACATACTACTCACATAGCATGTTTTATAGCTTTTGAATGCAAAAGTCAAGAAACCTATGTAGCTAAAAAATATAAGGATATCACACTTCAAAAAAAATTAAGGTCTTTTGCATTTGGGTCGCATCGGGTCATCTACAACCTAACTTCGCGACTCGTGCCAACCAGCGGAATTTGAGTCGCAATGTCACCACGAATCGTGATTTCAAGTGTGGATCGGGTGATTCTAGTGATTCTCAGAGCGATTCCATCCAACCTATGATTACCTCTCTTATTAGTATCGATTAGTGGGTGAATCGTTTCGAACCACACAATCTAAATCACGAATCAACTAATTTCAATTACTATGGCTTTTACTAATTCATTATTTTTTGTTGTTGTGAGATCTCCACTCACTTTTTTGGTATGAGACTAATTTTCATTTGAAGCGCTGATACTTGTACTAATTCATTTGATTTCTTTATAGATTATCTTTCTATTCTGGAGACTTATCCTATTTAAGTTCAAACTTCCTCCAATGACTTATAATATCACAAAATGATTTTCCTTTTAAAAGTAATATTTCTTATATTTGCTTAAACTTGAACTTTTTAAAATATTTTGAGTCTCAATATAATATCAAAATTCATATGTAAACTTGTAACACTCATAATAAGTTATAATATTTTATAAAGAGAACAAGTACATATCAGAAAAAGTTTTATAACATTTCATGTTTTATCAAAATCAAGATGATAACTAAAAAATCTAAAAACAAAATTTTGACCTCAAACTAGAAAGTGACAATTTTAGTCATGACGAGAAGAAAGAAAGGTTAGAGAAACAAAGTCATAATTATATTTGGGTTTCTAAGATTTCTTTTCATGCTAAATCTCAAGGAATATGACCAAATTTATCTTATGGCACACTGGCAATGGAGAATTAGTGAATATCTGGGAAGATGGGTGGTTGCCTTATCAAGATGGATTCAAAGTATGGAATCCCTATTCTGTCCAGATCGCAAAGCTACAGTTTCAGATATCATAAATCAAGACCTTAGAATATGTAAATTATCAGCTTTTTAACTTGATCTTCCTCCCCTTTGAGTTGTGTCAAATTACTGAAATCCTAATAATCCAATTCTACCGAATAGACTAATTCTATTGGAATGGCACCAAGGATCGAATTTACAGAGTCAAATCTACCTACCACCTAATCTGCGGTTGTTCAAATACAAAAGCAAGTCCTAGTGAGTCCAACTTAGACACTAATCTACACTGGAAGAAGTTGTTGAAACTCAACATTCCACCCAGGGCACTTAATTTCATCTAGTGAATTTTTGAACGAAGCAATCCCAACCCACAAACAAGTCCACCATAGGGGTGTCCCCTGTTTAGCAATATGTTCCTGGTGTTTTTAGAATGAGAAATCAATCACGCATGCTTTTCGAGATTACTACTAGGTGAAATATTTTTTTGTTTTTGTCACCTCTTTGTCTAAGAGTGGAGGATGTGGGTTCTCCAGCTTTCAAAGAATTGTTCACCCAAATTTGGTCTAGGTTGACACTAGTAGAAATTATGTGAACAACAATGGATTTTAGGGACGAGTTATTTTTCATTTATGACAGAGACGGATTTAGCGAAAAATCATGCAACTCGAAAATAAATTTATTTTTTAAAAATTAATGATAGAATTAGAGACAAAATTTTTTTATCTCTACTACATTCCATCTCTAAATAAGTGTAAAGAATTTTTACCAAAATGGTCGTCAAACTTGTTAGCGACAACCTTTCTCGTTGCTGATTATAGAAAATTTTAAAAATAATTTATTTGTGACAGGTGAAATCTGTCTCCATTCCTAATTTTATGTTTAGAAAAAGTTAATAATTAATTATTTTGAGCGTGTTTAAATATAAAAAAATGAGAAAAGATTTGATTTGTAAATCAAATTTTATTAAATTTTGTGTTTGGAATGTTTAAAAATGAGAAATGATTTGATTTCTAAAATCTCAAGGATTTCATTTCTTTTGTTTTAGAAATTTTATTAATTTTGATAGGATTTGATTTGATTTGAAATAAATAGACTATTTTATCTTTAGTAACTACCTCTAACAACTTTTCATAAAGGTTAAAATGTAAAATAATAAAATCAAATCAAATCAATTCTTATTTTAATAAATTCCAAACACAAAATTCGATTTCTAAATCAATTCAAATCCTATTTTTTTTAAAAGTTCCAAATACAAAATTTGATTTTTAAATCAAATCAATTCAAATTAAATCAAATCATTTTTTTCTTTTTTATTCATTCCAAACACAACCTTTAGGAAGATTATAAAAATTTGAAAAGTTGAAAAAAAAATTAAACAATTTAGCGGTCTTACAAAAAATTGAAAAGTTTTAAAAAAATTGAAAAATTAAAAAAAGTGGACAAAAATGCACTATTTGAGGAGATATTCTTGTGTGCATACAAGATGCACAACGTCATATTTACACACACACAAAGTTAGATACAGAGAATGAATGAGTCCCACTAAACCTACTTATCAAAAAAATCATCATCTCTCTCTAATTTTTTGTATATATGTGTAAATATAACGTGATACATTTTGTATGCACATAATAATATCTCCCATTTCACTCCATTACCTAGGTCTTCCCTTTTTTTTCTTCCTTTATTCTTCTCTTCCTTTTTTTTCAGTTTTAAAAAAATTGAAAAGTTAAAAAAAGTGGACAAAAATGTACTATTTCATGAGATATTCTTGTGTGCATACAAGATGCACAACGTCATATTTACACGCACACAAAAATAGATAGAGAGAATGAATGAGTCCCACGAAACCTACTTATCAGAAAAATCATCATCTCTCTCTAATTTTTTGTGTATATGTGTAAATATAACGTGATATATTTTGTATGCACACAATAATATCTCTCATTTCAGTCCATTACCTAGGTCTTCCCTTTTTTTTTCTTCCTTTATTCTTCTCTTCCCTTTTTTTCATTTTTGAAAAAATTGAAAAGTTAAAAAAAGTGGACAAAAATGCACTATTTCAAGAGATATTCTTATGTGCATATAAGATACACAACGTCATATTTATACACACACAAAATTAAAGAGAGAGAATGAATGAGTCTTACTAAACCTATTTATCAAAAAAATCATCACTTCTCTCTAATTTTTTGTGTATATATATAAATATAACGTGATACATTTTATATGCAGACAATAATATCTCCCATTTCAATCCATTACTTAGGTCTTCCCCTTTTTTTTTCTTCCTTTATTCTTCTCTTCTCCTCTTTATCACTCGTCCAGACCATGCACCACAATGGGGACAACACCTTGTTCTCTCTCTCTTTTGGCAATATGGGCTCTCTCTCTCTCTCTCTCTCTCTCTCGTTCTTTCTCTCATTCTCTCACTCTTTTGTTATTTGCAGTCTAGCACAACACCTCTTGTTTTGCATATTTAGTGCATCTTGTGACAGGTTGTTTTAAATGTATTGAATATTGTGAAAAAAGACAAACTAGAATGATTTTTTTTTTCTTTGCATTAGAATGAAATGTTTATAGGGCCCACAAAGGTGTCAGTTTTGAAGTAGTTATGGTGAAGCAAATAGTACCACATGTTTGTCAATGAAAATTATGATTATATTATTGCCGTTTAAAAAATAAAAAAGTTAATTAAGGAGATAAAGATGGCCCACAAGCTTATGTGAAAAGAAATGAATAGATCAGAGTAAGAAGAATGTTTTGCTCTAGTGCATGAAAGAATTTTTCAAAAGAGTCACTATTCTTCAAGGAATTGGCAATGAGTGTATGATCATGCTAATTTTTTTATCAAATACCAAGCTACTGATCATTTGGTATTAGACGTCTAACATCAATCCATACACAGAGAGCAAAGCATATTTATTTTAAAGAATGAGATGTGAGAAAATGATAGTAGAAACTAAGTCACACTAGTCTAAGATAGACCATCAAAGTGTGAAGGTGAACAATCACTAAAGAAAATACCAAAAAATGTAGACAAGAGAAAAGTGTGAAGAAGAAACATGTTAATTTAATCTGAATTACTTCACTTAGGTTTACTTGACTTGCTCATGAACAAATGTACATATTTATAGACTCCTTCGATAGTTTTAAACTTGACTCAATAAAGTTAACCTAAAAACTAATAAGAAATAAATTCTAGGTGACTTATTGAAAATATAAAGATACAATTAACTTAATAGATACATGAATAATGAATCTAGAAGTAAACAAATGAACCTTGAAATTATGAGCACTAATTTTTCTAAAAAACCAACTTTGCCATTTCCAACATAGGATCCTCTGCATCATTATTACCCTTATTCAAAGTGATTTTGCATTTCTTGTTTGTTGATTTATAGTAGTACATGTAGCATCTCTTCTAATTCAAATACTTGCTTCGAGTAATGTAGAAAGACTATAAGATTTTGGGCTCGTTTGGTATGAATAATAGGATAAGACCTGATAGTATAAGATCTGATAGTATAAGGCCTAATACGTAAGGGTTGAGGATATCAAAATGTTTAAAATTATAATAAAAATTTTTTTATAAAAACTTATACATCAAAACTCAATCAGACCTAATCTCACTCCTCAAGACTTGATTAAGTTATTTATTATTTTAATGTATAAAAAAAATTTGATGAATAAATTTATATAATATAATATTTATACTAAATAATTAATAAAATTATAATATATTATATTAATTTATCCTATCAAATCTAATATGATATGCCAAACAACTCGTTTATCAAGCATGTCTATGTGGTGTGAACAAAAAAATTTACCGATGAAAGGAGTTGTGGCAATCTTCCCAGGATTCGATTGGTAACTTTTGTACTATCTTTTACAATTATTATTATTATTATTATTATTATTATTATTATTATTATTATTATTATTATTATTATTATTATTATTATTATTATTATTATTATTATTATTATTATTATTATTATTATTATTATTATTATTATTATTATTATTATTATTATTATTATTATTATTATTATTATTATTATTATTATTATTATTATTATTATTATTATTATTATTATTATTATTATTATTATTATTATTATTATTATTATTATATTATTATTATTATTATTATTATTATTATTATTATTATTATTATTATTATTATTATTATTATTATTATTATTATTATTATTATTATTATTATTATTATTATTATTATTATTATTATTATTATTATTATTATTATTATTATTATTATTATTATTATTATTATTATTATTATTATTATTATTATTCTTATTATTATTATTATTATTATTCTTATTATTATTATTATTATTATTATTATTATTATTATTCTTATTGGTATTATTATTATTCTTATTATTATTATTATTATTATTATTATTATTATTATTATTATTATTATTATTATTATTATTATTATTATTATTATTATTCTTCTTCTTCTTCTTCTTCTTCTTCTTCTTCTTCTTCTTCTTCTTCTTCTTCTTCTTCTTCTTCTTCTTCTTCTTCTTCTTCTTCTTCTTCTTATTCTTCTTCTTCTTCTTCTTCTTCTTCTTTTTTATATATAGAATGACAAGGAGGAGTCCTATGAAAGTAGGAAGAGTAATTCATTTCTTTTTTAGTTCAAAATCCCGCATTCAAATCCTAGTGCAAGAAGTGATGACATGAGTTTCAGATATTTATATGATGAAAGCAGAAGACCCAGATATGCTCAAAAAAATTCTTCTTCTTCTTCTTCTTCTTTGTATATAGAATGACAAGGAGGAGTCCTATGAAAGTAGGAAGAGTAATTCATTTCTTTTTTAGTTCAAAATCCCGCATTCAAATCCTAGTGCAAGAAGTGATGACATGAGTTTCAGATATTTATATGATGAAAGCAGAAGACCCAGATATGCTCAAAAAAATCCAAGGCATGGCGCCTACTGTAGAAGCCCTATAAAATTTGAGGTTGTTGATGACAGGTTCCGAGACAATGACTTTAGAAATCGCAGGCTTTCAAATTTAGAATAAAAAATAAGAAATCTTTCACCTGATAGTTAGAAGAATGTGGACAGATCCAACCCCCAGTTGCACGCTATTTGGGAGAAGCATTAGGGGAGAATGCTCCATCTCTACAAGTAGGTGAAACTTCTCAAGCACAAAAGAAAGAAGCTCATGGTTCTGGACAAAATCATTTACCACTGCCAAATTCTTCCAGATATATTTTTTCTCATCAACTTCAAGCTTTTTGAGAGTTACTTTCCTCATTATTTTTCCTTCTCTGGGTTGGAAGTAGTAATGCGTATCAATGTGATTATGATCATGCAAATTAACTACATGGAGTCTCATAAAAAATACGGAGGGTTGTTCAAGCGTGGAGTCTCATAACAATGTGAAACCTTTCCCCATTTTTTGAGCTTCCACTGGTGCAATTATCTTAAAATTGAAGTCTTCTACATCAAAGGAATGTCTTTACGTCTATCTGAAAGAAATAACAGAGAACTAATTCTTCTACTATGTCCATCATACTTAATTTGGCGTTGTTTTCTTAGCATTTCTGGATGTAGAAATAAGCAATTTCTTTCGGAAAGAACACTCAAATTTTCTATGTGATGCATGTCTTATTGAGTCTGTATTTTAGGAGACCATATTGTAATTTTATAAAGTAACAAATTGCCACTTGATCTAAATCTTTCATGAATTTTAATTGCAAAAGGTCACACCTTCTAGTGGCGAGGGTTCTGTTGAGGAAAATTTATCTAAATGTGTTCTAAAGTAAATTCAGAGATGTACATGAGATAGGCACGTCACGGTAGTTTTTTCCTTATACAGTAGTAGAGCATGTTGAATCGGAGGAGTTGGTAACTGTAAAGGGACTCCAATGCTCAAGTCAGGTTGTGCACAAATAAGGTTTATGCAATGAGTGATAAGTTACCTGTAAAGGTGAATAAGCTTAGTATTTATAGAAGTTGGAAGGATATGCTCCCGTAATAGTCGCAGGATGAGATATGTTCCCTTATTAGTTGTTGAGGATCCCAATATTGCCAGAACGTTGATATAGTAATCATGGGCAATTATCGGTGCTATTATTCAGCAAGATCATGATTAGATTATGATTGGCGATGACAGATATTCTTAGGATTTATCCATTGTACAGGTCTTGCTGTAATGTCTTCGCTACTCAATGTCGTGGTCCGATATATAGAGGGCCAACCTCCTATAAGCGGGTCCAGTTGAGGGTGTTAACGGCAAACCATGACCTATTGCGGGCCGGGTCGGTCCCGAGGATATGTAGCCGAATCAAGATCCAGAATAGTTG
This sequence comes from Ormosia emarginata, assembly GCA_029884605.1. Taxonomy (NCBI): domain Eukaryota; kingdom Viridiplantae; phylum Streptophyta; class Magnoliopsida; order Fabales; family Fabaceae; genus Ormosia; species Ormosia emarginata. The sequence continues at coordinate 1,337,085 of JAQQTP010000058.1, read as the reverse complement.
CCCCTGACTTGGCACTTAGATGGGACAAGTAAGTGTCATGGTACCAAGTTTAATAGGAGCACACGGCACACAGTGGACAAAGGGATCCGAGTCAATCAACGCCAGATCTTCACGATGTTTTCCAAAGGGTTGAGCCCCGTTGTGCATTTATTGAATACCTCCGGGGTTGACGTGTAAGACTGGGATCCAAGGCAGATCGTTCAACTCACATTGTCATTTCATCGTCTGAGGAATATCTTTGGTTGCCCTTGTGTATGGTTCACGGGGTCTTCATCCTTTCATATAGCTTCGCTATGCAACTCGTAACAGTCTAAGCTTATTTGGGAAACCGTTGTTTTGACTTTATTGAGAATTAAAGATCCCTTTAAAGTGGATAGCAGTTTCATGTTATTTCCCAATTGCCTGCTACTCTCATAACCAATCAGAAAGAGAGAGCATTAAATGCGGGCTTTCAATGTGCAATCAATTCATCATTCTAGGGGTCAATCAAAATGCTCTGTTCCCTTTATAAATAGGGAATGTTTGCATTGAGGTTGACATTCCTTCTGTTTTCTGAAGCAACCCACTTTCTAGAGGATGAACTCTCTTTCATTTCTTGTTCGTGTGTTGAGAGCTTTGCTCCCTTATGAAATTATCTCTTTGTTCTTTCCAAAGTCTTTGAAAGTGTTTTCTCTATTATTTCCAGTCCCTTTAGTAGAGGTCTTTCTTTCTAGGCGTAATGGCTTGTTAACAACCAAGTAATCACTCTACGTGAGTTGGTCAACATGCATCTGGGTGGTAGGAGTCTTTCTCTCTCGGTGTACGTGAGAGTGTTTGATCTACCCAATATTGCTGGGAAGGTCTGCGGATCCTACCGTGATGCATGAAGACACTCGAAGATGCTCTGCCCTTGCCCTTCCTCCTTTCCGAGTGCTTTGGAGGCACTTAGCTCGGTTTTTTAGTAGGTCCTCTAAGTGTAGTTAGATGTGTAGGAGGGTTCCAAGTTTGGAGGAAATCTCTTCGAGCAACTTGGGATGATTTGAAGCAACTTGGAGCGATTGTGAAGCTTGCAGGGTAGAAAAATCTTTGGATGTGGAGCAATCTCCGGTTGACCAGTAATGAAGAGGTGGGTGCTCATTTTTGGAAGAAACTAGAGGTGGTAGTGACCGATGGCTGTCATCTTCAACGACTGTGATGCCGACTGGCTTCCCAGGTTCTCCAATGGGCATTCTTGAAAGTACACTTTGATGTATTTTTCCCTTTTTTTGTCTTGGAGGAAACTATATAACTTCTCTTTGAAGTCCTTGTAACTCTCTTGGAAAATTCGAAAGATCTTTCGACTGGCCCGGATTGTGAGCTAGGTCTTTTGAGCAGCGCCACAACCCTGAAGACTCCATTAGGTGTGGAAGTAAAAGAACGCCATCTCAGAGTGCCGCAATCTGATCAACCGACAAATCCTTTCGAAAGTAAGAACATTTGCCCAGCCATTAGAATGAATCTGGGTTGGAGCCACGTTAAGAGTATGGAGGACCGCAAACTAAAAGTTGTTGAAGGGAAACCGAAGTCCAAACAGGGTAAAGAAATCCTCATACAGGAACATATAATGTGCACCTGTCTCTCGGGATAAGCACACCATTTCATTCTCTGGGGATAAGATTACGAACTCGTAATCCCTTGCACCCTCCTCTATTAGCATCAAATAGCCTTAGAGCCTTTCAAGCTCTTCCCCAGGTTGGAAAGCAGACACCTAGTCATAGATGTCGTCCCCGACCTATGGGTACACCCGACCTGGACCACAAACAATCCTCACAAGGTCTTCTCCAACCGACATCCGAACTTCTGGAACCGACACTTGGGGCCTAGTTGCTCGTCTCCTAGCCATAAATCCCGGGAAACACCCACAGAGGCCGATGAGTAAATTGTCAGAATCAATTTAACTTATAGATTCAGACACAGAAAGGGGCAAACCAAGGAAGGAATCAAAAATTCGTGCTCGCATACCGACCTTCATGCCCACAAAGGTTTAAGCCTCAGAGGGACACATCCGCCACTCATGGCGCAGCAAAGAAGGTTCTCCACAAAGTAACGCTATTAAAGGGACCCAGAAACAATAGTCCCCTAATTCGTCTTACTAAAAGGGAAATGGAATACACCTTAAAAAAGGGGGGGACAAAGCCATTCTATGACAATAAAAACAACAGAAATAGAAGAGGAAAATGAGAAATACCTTAAAAAATGAGGAAAAACTAACAACTGAAAGGTTGAACTGCTGAAAATTGCTGGAAACTACACTCCTGTGCTAATAAATGTCATTGGAAATCACCTCACGTCACCAAAATTCTAAAAAGAACAGTAAAAATGAAGAAAGGGAGTCTTAACCCCTATTTATAGAGGCCAGATGGTTAAAGGGCAATTTCTTCCCATCTCTTCGGATTTTGAAAACAACACATAATGGCGCACAAAACCCTAACCACGTCCACCTAGTTGAAGGGTGCCACGCGGATCCCATAACTGTCATAACAGTTGAAAGGACGGTTGCGCAGCAGACCAAACATCACGCAACTTCTACGTTTAAGTCCATATTTTTTCCATAGATCTCAAATTTTTTATACGAACCCTGGCTACACCCAGAGCGTCCATGTGATCAAATGACACAGAGTTAGTTCGGACCACAACACTCCCAAAAAGGTCAAATGACTTAAGCATCCACGGGATAAAATTCAACTCCACGTGATAATACGGACCACAGCTTCAAGTAAAGCATGAGTATTGTCACTCAGGGGCACAAGACCTTTTTATCTTACTACTTCGCTATATTAGCTAAGCACCAAGTTAGGGGCAACATAATTATTGTTACAGGATGAGTATTGGACTCACCTTTGTGAAAAAGAAGAAGACGGACAACAGAAATAGAAAACAGAAAATATAAAGTTCAGAAAAAGAAATTTTATTATTATTCTCATTCCATACATTGTCAGCTCTAACAAAAAGAAAAAAGAATTTGTTAGTCACCTCAAAGGTGTGGAAAAGTAGGGCAAATGATGCTCAAGGAAGTTATGTATTTATATATTTCTCCTTGGATTGAGGCAAAACACTTGACATAATACATTTGTAAATCATAACTCCCTTGGTTATTCCACGCCCTACACTTAGCAAGAATTTTCCTTACACTTAGCTTTTCACAGCAATTGTGTCTTTCCTTTTTACTTGCAACAAATCTTCATTCCCAATTTTGACATTGGAAACAAAAGATTCATCAAGGTCTTTGAACATTTTTGGATTGAAAGACATATGGTGTGTGCACCCTCTGTCTATAAGCCAAGTGTTGCAAATGTCATGACTTTGAAAATAAGAGGCAATAAAAAGCTCTTCTTTGTGATATTCTACACCAGTTGCTTGTGCTTGTGGGCTTTTGTTTTCAAATTTGCATACCTCAACAATATGGCCAAGTTGTTTATAATTGCCATATATTGCGTCAGGTCTCCACTACCATTATTTTTCAATATATGTGGACTCTTTTCAATGAAACATTGCCCTTCACCTTCTCATCAACCTCTACAAATTTTTTTTTGTAGCCACACATATGATTGTTTGCACCATTGTCAAGATATCATGAGCTCTTGTCATCTTTTTCATCATCTTTGAATGCTAACAATAAGGTTAGCACTTCAACCTCTTCCATCTTAGCCACTACTACGCCATCTTCCTTTTCTATATCTACATCCTCTTTGACTCTTGTCTCCTCCATCATCTAGCAATGCAACATTGGCTTTAAGGGCTTGCTCCAAAGGCTTATTTTGCCTTTTTAACAATTTTTCTTCTTCGGTTTGTATAGTCCCAAGCAATTCATCAATGGTCACAGTGTCTAAATAACTTGAATTCTAAAAAACATAAGTCACATAATCAAATTTTGGAGTTAAAGAGCGAATGATCTTATCTTTCACACAGTCATCTTTAATATTTTCATCATATATTTTCATTTGATTAACATTGGTCAACACCTTTGAGCTATAATCCAAAAAAGTTTCGGATTCCGTCATGTGCAAAGCTTCAAACTCACCTCGTAAAATTTGAAGTCGCACATTCTTCACCTTGTTTGCACCTTGGAGAGACTTTTGTAAAATTCTTCAAGCTTCTTTCGCGGTGGACACATTACTCACCTTCTCGAACATCAAATCATCTAAACCTTGATGGATGATGTACAAGGCTTGTTGGTCCTTTTTTTTTTTACTTTGTCAATGTTTCCTTCTCATTTTGAGACAAAGTGACCTCGTTTTGTAGCTTAGTGTAGCCACTCTCTACAATCTTTCAAGTATCTTGTGATCTAAGCAATGCTTTCATGCGATGAGACTAAACTTCATATTTATCTTTTTTAAGACGAGATAATTGAAATGGAACCATTCCATTTTTTGTCATCACTCAAATCTCACTAGCGTTCTGATACCACTCTGTTAGTGTGGAAGAATAATATAAGAGACACTTTGTAATATTTTTTTTATTTCTTGTTAACAAACTCCAAAGTATATAGGATACTTATAGAAATGAAAGAGACCTTACACATTCTATAACTCTCCCTAATTAACAATAATAATTTTTCTTTAGCCCATGAAATAAATCATCTTATAACTACATAACTCCAATGAAATAATTTTTCCTAATGATATATAACACACCATAATTCTTCATTACTCATAAAATAACTCTCATAACTTCTATAACTCACAATAGCTACCACATCAAAGGTCTCATAACCACCAAAATTCTTTTAACTTCAAATCATTATTATTTTTAATCAAAACTATATGATACAGAAGACTCCATTAAAGTTTCACATGCACATAAACTATCAAGCACGCAAAATCTTCCTTCTTTATCAGTAGGTTGTAGCTCAACGACACAACCAACAAATACACCTGTCAAAGTTGTAGCTTCAAATAATCAGGTGAGATATGCAGCATGGCTTTCTTGATATAAATATTGAAACTCAATATTACTGTCAATTTATTTGGTCAAATATTGCGCATAACTTTGTTTCATCCAATAATTGGAAAGTAACATCATCAATAGAATTTTCTAATTTTATATATTCAAATATTTAGAAGAAGGAGAAGAAGAAGCAAATGCCAACATTGTCTAGGCATTTGAGAGCCTTAATTTTATTCCTTCTTATCTGTTTGCATAGTTACTCATGCTTTTTTAATTTGATTAAATACAGCTTTCAGTCCTAACACACATGACTCTTCAAGTGATTTACTGACTGATCATGTTTTTTTGGTAGACCTCCATTGTTATTGGTGACTAGTATTATGTATCAACTCTAGTATTTTACAACTATAGGAGATAGGACTTAATTCTTTCTTCTTTATTTTTTATGTGTGTATGACTATAGAGTCTTGACATATCTTTTTGTATAGCTAACTCTACGTGTACTTATGATTGATGCTTGAGATAGATGCTTATATTTGTTAATGATTCTAGATATGCATTGCTAATCATGTTAAAATGAAATATATGATTTATTCAGTTTGTAACGGAAACTCTATCGAATTTTTAGTAGTCTCATTTTAAGCTTTCAAATTGATTTCTTTTATTGATATTATATTGTTAGGCTTGTCAGGCTAATTGATATTTGAGTATCTCTAACTTATATAACAGTTGAGTATCTTTAGCTTGTGTGACGGTCACAGCCTAAGATCGGGTCGTGACACATTCAGAACTCCAAATTCTTTTTCTAAAACAAGAGGAAACCCATTTGAGTAGTTTAAACAATTTGGCATACTGTCACGATCTTCCGTGTTTTGTCGACCTGCGAAAGTTGGAGAATCACTATGATCCTGGACCAAGTTGAGTTAGTCTCCAGTCTAATGTAAATGTAAAAGAACATGGCATGGACATATTCTCTAGTGCTTGCAGAAAATCTAACACACAAGTCAAAATCACAGGGTTGCCAATGAATTGATTTACCGTTCAATGCAAGCCTACATGGTTGTTAACTGTATTGATTGGTATTTCTTTTAAATCGTTACTGTTCTTTTTACATGACAAGGAACTCTGCAATTCAAATGTTTTCTCTTTGCTCATCATGGGTAAGAATTAATAGGGGGCAATGACAAAATGATATCTTTTGCTATAATTGTTGTCAAAGGAAATCTTCATTTGATTTCAAAATATAGTGGTGGATGTCGTTACCTGCAACATTCTACTCTGCAACTGGTAAGTGCTATTTTCTTTGTTTTGTTTTGTTTTGTTTTGTTTTGTTCTTTTCTTTTCTTTTTTTTTTGGTTTATTCAACTGGTAAGTGTTGATTATACTGGCATGTGTCCGGACTTCCATATTTTGAGAACACATAGCTTGCTGCTAACATCTTTGAATAGAATAAACCTTGCTTTCTTTTTGTCTCTCCCTTTAGAAGGTTGAATAATATGAAGGTGTATAGCCTTAATCCTATAGTTAATAATGTCACTTGTACAATTTGTTTTTGTTCCTCCTTGCGTTTCGATTCTCAGCCTACACTTAATTAAAGTATAACTTCTCTATTAATGTTACTAAATATATATACATACTGAGGGAGTTAAGTAGAAAAATCCCATGGGAAAGATCACGAGTAGCTTTTCCTTCCCTTCACCTTGCTCTACAATGTCTTCATTAGTGAAGGTGCAGCAAATAATGTCGATCACTATGTGCCAGTTAAAGATAACATTTGTGACAGAAACCGCTATAAAATTGTCTATATAGGAATAGTAGGCTCTTGCCAGTTGAATATGACAAGCATAATAATTTCGGACTCTTTCAATTCCCTGCTTCTAATTGTTAGAAGAATTTCGGTTGCAGAGACGGAGGGACTGCCACTGCAAATCTATACCGAGCCTCTCTCTATATGATAGTCATCCATGACCATGATTGAAATGTAACATTGTGACCTCAACTAGCATATAATGAAGATGGGGAGCAATTTGTAGTTAGGGATAATTATATTGAACTCCAATAAAGTATAGCTCAATGATAGGAATATCCTTCTAAACTTTAAAGATTATAATTGGTTTCTTACTGTTTAATGTCACATTACATATTTCCTTGTTATCAAACGTTGACGTTAAAGTCTCAGATCGCTTATCTCAATTTTTTATGTGTGATTTATATACTTATTGAGTCATTTCACTTGATAAATTAATTTTAAGTTGGAATCTCATATTTAATACAAATAGATTGGGGTCAAGGAAGTGGGGAACTTAAAATCTAAAGGCACATAGGTAATCTCAGTGATTGTGGTGAAGAGCATATGCCCTGGTGGATGATAGCCGTCCACTTCACACTTCACAAGTGCTTCAAGGATTTTAACCCCTTTTCAACCTCTTGCCCCTTGGGTAAAAGATAGAGGGAAAGCTTTAGAATTAAAAATCTGTAATGCTTAGGCCAGAAAAGAATCTGGCATGAAGAACGATCCAGAGGAAGAGCCATGTTTTACTCCTAAAGTGGGTCATAAATATATTTCAAAATCAAATGAATATTTGGCTTCTTTTATATGGGTTGAACAATATCTTTTTTAGCATTCTTCCTTTTTACCCTGTTAATATTTTTATCTTGGCAACCTTGGACGTAAAGTGGATGAACAGAACTCTAGGGCAATCTAGCTGAGTGGAAGATAAGATAACTGAAATTTTTAAAATGATTATGATTCATTCACACCATATTTCATGTCTAATCTAATCATGAAATTTTAATCTTTATTCTTATTCTTCACCATCATGCTCACCATGCTAGAGGGATTATTTAATGAGAGAATTGGTGTGGTGAAAGCAAAATAGCTTACTCTTGACCATTGACAACCAATAACATCAAAACTGTTTTTAATTAGCTTTGACAATTTAAGAGTTGAAACAAATAATTGGAAAGGAGAAAGAAAATAACACTGCTAGTAATGGTTAGATCTTTTGGTTTTTGGGCGAATTTCTAAAGTTGGAATGGCAATTATGGCATCCAATGTTCAATTTTTATTCGAAAAGGTGACCACAGTAGATCACAATGGAAAGTTATTCTTTTTGTTGCTCTTTTTCTTTTCTCATGGATGCAAGAATCTACCCACAAGCATCATGCACATAAATCAACATAGACACAAATAAGTCCGTACAACAAAGGAATTCTTGTAAAAGAAAGCAACTTGTTTTATTGATAGTAAGCAGCAACAACTGAAGTTCCTACAAACTATGCTCTACAATTACAGCAAAATAGTCCCCATATAAGCGCTAATTTGGCTTCAAAAACCAACAAAGAAAAAGAGGAAAAAGAAAAACGAAAAAAACACATTAGAAAACATCATTCTTGAAAATCATCCGTGCTGACTTATGTAGTATTTACACCAGCAAACAATAGATAAGCAACAGCAAGCAATAATATCCTGTATATATATTCTTTTCTTCAGAGTTGCTCGGGGCTTTTATGCATCCATATGGTAGAAAGTGATTTATCCTTTGTCCAATTCCTTAGCTTAAGAAGCACAAAAATAATCATTCCACACAAAAAGCCAAGAGCTGCACTTGAGCCCACCAGTGAAACTGCAGTGCAAATAAGCATCACAAAGGAATCTTCTTTGGTATTCATGTCCCTAGAGCACATGGCTAGTTCAATTCCAGCAAACAAGAGCAACACACCTAAGATTCCCACTGGAAAATGGTTTAAAATGTGTGCCAAAGAACTTCCTAACACCAATCCCAATACCAATTTGGCTGCACCAAGAAGTGCCACACACCCCCCACTCCTGCCACCAAACTTATACTGTCCTGCAAGTCCACCAGCCCCGTGGCAGCTTGGCATGGCACCAAACCAACTACCCACCAAGTTCATCAACCCCACTGTCACTGAAAGGGAAGTGGCTGAAAACTCCTTTCCTGGGAACAGATCCGATGATAACTTGCAAACAGCTATCACAGAGTTCAAAATTGTCAATGGGAGTTGAGGAATTGTACCCTTGACAAAACCTTTCTTCCATGCATGCCTAGAGAATTTCACCACTTCTATGGAGGAGGGTCCAAACTTGATTTCATGCACCACCTTAGGCCATCTTATGAAGGCCAAAACAACACCCAACACAAAGACTAAGAAAGCAGAAGGAAGTGAGAAAATAATCTTTCTCAATCTACTACTCCTCTTTCTTGCACCTTCAACCTTCCCTTGGCCACTCAAATCATAGCTGGTAGAAGTGTCACTACTTTCTGCAGCATCAAATTCACACCCATGATCCTTCTCACCGGCACCATTCACAATAACAATAAAACAAATGCAAACAATGGCCAAAACCAACCCATCCAAGCCAAACCAATGCCTATCACCTAAAGCTTTAGACTTTGGCAAATTTTGCATTTTCCTTACATATTTAACCGCAGTCAAAGCAAACGACAAGCCCTGTGCTAGTTGAATTCCCCTCACAACAGATAAAGGTATCAACTTATACACCAGCTGCATCAACCCCGTCACACCCAGAAAAAACAACACGCCACCGGTCAAGATTCCGGCGGCCATGATCTCCGGTACGGCGAAGCTTGTGTCGGATAAGGCCTCGGCGGCAATGACCTTCATGGGCTGGACAGGCATGGGGACCCCATAAATGGCGCCAGTGATGATGTTGTAGATACCTGTGAAGATCAATGTGGTGCCAAGGTTGAGGTCCCTGGCTAGGGTCAAGGCCAGCACTAGAGGTATGTAGGTGCCAAGGTCACCCATGGCACCATTCAGTTCAGCCCATGTTGAACGTAAAACCAAGTTGGTTTTCACTTTCTGCGCGATCACGTTGGCTGAGAAACCTGTGGTTGAAGGGGCAGTAAGAGCGGCTTGGGCTGTTTCAGGGTCTGAGATTGGAATTGAAGGAGGGTTCTGGTTTGCCATGGAAGATACGCTCTTGGTTTGGAACTCCCCAATCGGCTGTGAAGTGTGTTGGCGCAAAGAGTTTAGGTCCTTTAGATGTAGGAACGAGTGAATATGAATCAGAATTAGTGAATATGAATCAGAATTAAGAATGATTTGGTTTTGATTTGATTTAAAAGTTAAATTAGAATTGTTAAATTCATTTGATTCGTTTTAATTTTATTATTTTATATTTAAATTTATTAAATATTCATGAATTAAATTATGTGATAAAATAATTTGATATAATTAATGTTAAAATAATTAATTTTAGTAGATTTTGAATCTTAATCATTTTATATTTAGTATAAAATTTAATTTGTTTTACTTTGTTTTTACTTAATTTTGTATTTAAATTAATATTTATTTATTTTTAATCATTTGATATTTTTATTTAATTTTTTTGTTTCTTTAATTATTCTTTTAATTTATCTTTTTGTAAAATTGACACTTTAAAATTATGTTACAATTATCGCGTTATTCTTTGGACGTAATCAAATTTTTGTGTGACTTTTGTGTGAATGAAGTGAAGAAACTTGCATTAGAAACAATGAAAAGAAAGAGATAAAAGAAAGAGAGATGAGAGGTAATTATAAATACTTATTAAAAATAAAATAATTTATTTATTTTAAATTAAATTTTAATAAATCTTATCAAATTTGATAAAATCTCTAAAACAAAATAAATTAAATCTATAAAATTTTAAAAATCAAATTATTTTTTTATTTTTAAACATTCTAAACACAAAATTTAATTAGATTTAATTTACAAATCAAATCATTTTTCATTTTTTTACATTCTAAACACATTCTTAATGAATGTTAATTAAAAGCTTTAAATTTTATCTAAATTAATTAATTATGTATTTTTTATAATTTTATATATTTATTTATTTTAATATATATTTATTTAAATTCTATTTGATTTAAAATAAATTATAAAATGCACGAAATATTTGCTAGCAACACATATATCATAATGAGTGTTAATTATTGTTAAATCTGTTATTCAAAATATAAAAGAGAAGATAATAATAGTAATAATACTTTATTTATGTGAACTAATTTGATTACTGAACCAGATCGATCAGCAGCAAATAAATTAGTAATTTGATTAATGATTTCTTGCCTCTTAACACGGATCAAGTGGTAAAGGTGAGAGATGTGGGCAGAATAAGAATTTGAATCTCATATATATAAATTAAAAGAAAAAAGAAACCATCAATTAAATTAGGAATATTTTATAATGTTATTAATAATATTTTTTGAGTTTATTTTTTCGATACAACAGAGAAAAAAAAAATAGTAACAAATTAGCTCTTAACAAAAGCTACGCCTACGGAATCTGCAAGCAACAAACTTCCCATGCTGGTCTTCAAGAGATCAATGTTTCTAGCACCAAGCTTAGCAACAAAATCCGCACAACAGTTACCTTTATGCAATGCATGCTCAACCCTAACCTCCCAATCAGCAACCAGGACCATTCTAATTAATCTCACTAAAGTATATTTATGGAAATGAAGTTCTTCCTTTGTGACAAGACTGATTGCATTAAAGAGTTAGAATCACAAAGGAGCTTCACACCATTTCAAATTAATTATCCACTAATTAAAAATTATTATATACTAATTTATAGTGAAAATTAAAATTTGAAATTTTAAAGAAGACATTAGGCTAACAAAATTTTTTTACATTTTAGACTTCGTGAGAACTATCTTATTAAGGGATTAAAATTTAAAAAAATTTCTTCGCGAGGATGGGAAAGAGAATAAAAATATCCTCAAAGTAGATTCGAGGACAGATGCAGGAATTATATTCTCCCGTCCTATGATATCCACATCTTTAAAAAATTATTAAATTATCTTTAATGATTATAACATATATGTATTAATATTTTGTCTTTTTTAATAGTTTTTATTTATATTATTATTATATTAATTAAAATTAAAAAAAAGTGAAAAAAAATACCACTAAATAATAATTTATTATTTTAATTTGTTGATGGTGTAAACTTAAATTCAAATTATTTCCAACTTTATATATATTTTTTTATTTTTTATTTATTTTTATAATTTTAAGGTCCCGACAAGGTCCCATGGGAAGTTGAGGAATGGAGAAAGGAGAAAAAATATCCCTAGGCTAGAATCGACTACAGGAATAGGAACAAGAAAAGATTAAAAAAATGCACTTGCCACCATCCCACACAAGTGCCATCCCTAAATGGCATAATTTCTATATATGCCTTTTTTATTCTTACAAAGCATCCCATACCCTTTGAGTGTGACATCCTTGCTTGAGATATTAAGGTTGTCCCTCTCCATTTCTCTAGCAAATTTTGAACTACCTTTTGAGTGTGACATCCTTGCATGAGATATTAAGGTTGCCCCTCTTTATTTCTCTATATTATTATATTAATTAAAATTAAAAAAAAGTGAAAAAAAATACTACTAAGTAGTAATTTGTTTTAATTTATTGATGATGTAAACTTAAATTCAAATTATTTCTAACTTTATATATATTTTTCTTTTTTTTTTATTTTTATAATTTTAAGGTCTTGGCAAAGTCCCATGGAAAACTGAGGAATGGGAACAAGACGAAAAATATCCCTACGCTAGAATCGGCTACTGGAATGAAGATAAGAAAAGATTAAAAAAGTGCACTTGCCACCACCTCACGCACGTGCCATCCCTAAATGGCATAATTTCTATATATGCCTTTTTTTTATTCTTACGAAGCATCCCATACCCTTCCAGTGTGACATCCTTGCTTGAGATATTAAGGTTGCCCCTCTCTATTTCTCTAGCAAATTTTGAACCCCTGACATAATTATCAATACTATAAGTTAATTCTAACTAGATATAAGCTAGAATTAGGTTAGTTAATAGGATTCGACCATGGAAGAGATTGAGATGGTGGTGGTTGCTGGCGGTGCAAGGTGGCACGGTAGCTCTAGTAAGGCTAGACGACGGTGCATTTGGGCGGAGGAAGGTGGTGCAACTCAAGCTAGGTTTAGGTTGTCGGTGGTGGAGAAGTATTAGAGGCGTATTGGCGAATGGTCTTGGAAGAGGCTTAGGTGTGGTGAGGCAGAGTGATTCGTGAGGTTGGGTGGTGTGGCGATTCACAGGGGTTGGGCGATGGCGTGGCTCAAGGTGCGTGGGATGTGGAAGGCTGAGCAGGGGGTTTGGTTTGGTGATGGCCATGGGGGCTGAGATGTGTGGCTTCTGGCACCACCCTTGAGTCACGTATTTCACTCCCTTGACTATGGAGAATAAGGAGAAGCAGCAATTGCTTTCACCCTTGCAAGGATGTCGTCAAATATTCCAATTTCAAGAGGTGGCCCAACTAGTTTAGTCATATGTGACATGCATGCTTTACATGAGAGATTTTATTTTAGAGATGAGGTTTTGCCTTTTGTTTGAAACTGGAATTCCTCTTTAGAGTTCCTTATGCTAATAATAGTTGTTGCATTTCCAAATGATGGTGCTTGGAAGCAATTCCACAAGCAGCTTGATGATTTTCTAGTGGTTGTGTGTACAAAGGTTAGTGAAGGTGATAAGAGAATAATTCAACTCAAGGAAGGAAACACCATTGGTCATCATGTAGTCATTGTTGATAATTTGGTTCAATCTGGAGGCACCTTGATTGAGTGTCAAAAAGTTTTAGTAGCCTATGTCACCCACTACGCGTTCCCCAACCAATTATGGAAGCAATTCACTCATAAAGATGAAGCCTTGGAGAATGCATTTGCCTACTTTTGGATCACAAATTCTTGCCCACTTACTATCAAAGCTATAACAAATAAAGCTCCTTTTGAAGTATTGAGTCTATCAGGGTCTATTGCTAACGCCTGCAAATTTTAAGGCAAAAATTAATGGAGGGGAAAATGATGAACTTTGCGATAAAAGGGATTCTCAACTCCAATTTCATTCCTTGTATAACATTATCATAACATCCATTCACTTTTGTTGTTCATTGTTATGAGCTTAACGAAATTAATTTCTTATGTTGTAGACTAACAAAAACAAGGGGCAATTTTGCACCCAAGCAATGGAAGGTATGGCTCTTACCTTGCCTCCAAATTGGTTCCTCTTGCCTTGACTCTCACTGTTGAAAGCACACGAGATGAAAATCGGTTAAGAATGAATGAAATAAGCTTGGGTTCATCCCCAACCTATGCCTCTGTTTCTCATCGTTGCTGGGTGGTTTTTGTGGTAGAACTAGAGCCATCCAATTTTTTTAACTAGCATTAGGGGTTAATCTTAGTTAATAAAGAATATTATGTTAGAATATCATAACATCACCGTCAGCCCATGTTGAGAATTTTAGAGAAAATAAGATTAACTGTCATATTGAGAAACCTCCAAGGGGGTTAGTGTTATTTACCCTATTTAATTTCATATATAATACTGCATAACTATTCTTAAATCTTCCCTCCTAGAATACTGAGTAATATATCTTATAAGACCCCAACCACTAAGGATTGATTATTTAAAACCAATATCAAGCTCATCTTGTGTAGAAGCTTCCTTCCTTGCTATAACACCATCTCGATATCTGATCTAAAATATGATAGAGAATGAAACAATGAATAACTATATCATTTTATAGAGGGCATAATTTGAAAACTAAAATAAGGAAAAATAATTCTAAATTATCAAATAATCGCATGGAATTGATCATGCCTCTCTGCTACTCCTTATCCAAATCTGAGGCTTTATCCAACTTGTCATAAAAAAAATAAAAGAAAAGAAGCATTGGCGTATATTTGCATTTGTAAGTATAGAATTAAAAAGAAATAAAGGAAGAGGCAAGGGAACATTATTAAAAAGGTAAAGATCAATTTAGGCAAAATTTATATCAGACCCACAACTGATTTTGGTATCTTATGTCAAGATTCCCAATTTCACAAATGAAGAACAGACTTATGACTCACCAAAAATTATCTTAGCATATATGTGCTCCGCGTTGTATTAAGGGATTTCTTTTGTTGTGCTTGGGAAGATCACTGGTCATTCCAGGAAATGTTGGGTAATACCAACAACTATTAGTAATTTAAGTACCATGGGATGAATAACAGATGTAGGACTATCAAAACTCTTTGATAGAAGTTGAAACAGATGCAAAGCTTTCATTTTGTATAAATAACGCTAGGGACTCCACAAAAACTTTCTACAATAGGAGGCTATAAATGTACAGATAAGGCTAATTCTAAAACCAAACCAAATATCAAATAATGTCAGCACTAAACCACCAAACCACATGCATCTGCATTCACTTCCATCCTTATACAAAACAAATTCACTTTGCTCATGTAAAATTGTCTTTTGATAGATCTGGAAGAAATACTTTGGTTTGCTGTGTCAATGCAATCTTTTGTGTATGTATGCTTCTTTTTATAGTTAAATAGAACATGGTGAAAGGTACAATTACAAAATATAGGAAGTAAAATGAGAATAAGAGACACTATCATTTTGGTAGTAGAATTATGTGAATAAATACATGCAATAAACTTCACCTTCTAAAAATAAATAAGGTAGAGTACAACTGAGTAAATTTTTAACAGACTTAGAAATTGACCTCTCTTAAAACCATTCATAACAACAACTGAAGATTAAAAAGTTGAAAAACAGTTCAGTTTGCCACATCAACGCCATTTACTAAAGTCATAATTAAATAAAAAAACAATGCTAAATTTAAGCAACTGCACCATAATCAGTAGTCAATACTTACCGTCTTTGTCTTAAGCATGATTTCCATAGAATAATTCCAGTGACAAATAACTACTAGCTAATGATGCAAGCAAGTTTATAAAGGCATATAAGTGGAGGGCATCTAGAATTTCGAATGTCCATATTAAAACAAATAATCTTTCACCCAATAAAATGAAAGATATTTTATTCACAATATATTGATATCTAAACTGTTTGATATTTTATTCACCCAATTACTTTTTAAAATAAAGTTAATGATCATATGTGAAATGCTATAAAAATATTTGTTGGTAATTATTCATTAATTGCAAGTAAGTTTCCTAATTAAATCCCATGTGTTTTGTTTGGTAAAGTTATATTTCATTCAAAAGGAAAAGAAAGTAAGAGTTTGTAATTTTGTATGCTATCCATCGATACTCACTTAAAAATTTACAGAATCATAAAAAAGGGACCAAAAGAGAATTAAGCAACCCAACAATCCAAACATGTCAATGATGATAGTTAAGTTGCCTTTGGAGACACAGATGCTTTTTCCTTGGAGTTTCTATTGCACAGAGTAAGAGTATAGAAGCATTAGAATCTTAATAAAAATGTACCTGAATTGGGAGTGAAGGTGGTGCTACTCTTCAAACTTCGGAATTGGGCAAGTCTTATACAGCAAGGGCAGGCACAGAGAGTGTCGGAAGAACCACCTGGAGAATATCAACAGTCTTGTGCTTGATATCTGAAAAAAATTAAGCATCACAGATCGTGAGAGAGAATGATAGAGATAGAGAGAGTTAGCGATGACCGGTGCGTGGCGTCGCCGAAATGGGATGGAGATTGTCATATGAGGTGATGGTTAATATAAAAGTTGGCGCTCAAATTTGTAGATGGAAACGATTATATGAGAAGAGCAATAGAGGGAGAGAGTGTTAGAAAGAGACGAACTCAAAATACCGATAAGATCTAAAACGATGGACTTAAAAGAGAAACAACAACAATGAGACATTCATCACATCTTAATTCAAAATTTTAATGCATGAAGTTTATAGGTTTAATTATTTATAAACTCTTCACTTCATTCATCCCTAAACAATGTGGACCTTGGAATTCACACTTAAATTCTTAACAATCTATCCCTCAAATACGAATCTATACACAGGGATATTATACACAAAGGATAATCACCCTCGAGTAAAATAACAATAAATGGTTTTGTCCCAAAATTGATTTTATTTCTCTAAAGGCGACATCAAACCATGAGAACATCAATAATCGCGCTAAAGATACTCGCCCAAATCGAACCAGCGACTATAATACCACTCGTTAGAAAGAGAAGAGCTCAAAATATCAGATTTAAAGAGGAGCTCAAAATACCTTACTTAAAGAGGAACTCAAAATACCTGACTTAAAGAGGAACTCAAAATATGTTAGAAAGAGGAGAGTTCAAAATACCGAATTTAAAGAGGAGCTCAAAATACCGGACTTAAACAGGAGCTCAAAATACCTACCTAACTTAAAGAGGAACAACAACATTGGGCTGGACACTACGTCTTAACTCAAAACCTTAAGGCATTAAGTTCATGAATCCAACTACTTATAAAGTCTTCAATTTGTCCATTCCTAAACGATGTGGGACTTGGAACTCACACTTGAATTTCCAATAGAGAAAGGCAATTAAGTTTAAGTTAAGATAAATGTACCTAAAGCAGAGTATGTAACTGTCGTTATTCAATCATGATAATCACTCAGTGGCAGTTACGACAGGGAAGACCAAGCATCAATGGGTAACAAGAGGTAAAGTCGTCTCCATCTACAGTGACAAGAAAGTTATTGAGGAATATTGGGTGAAGACATCCTAGAGTAATAGAGGAATATTGGTGTAAGTCAGCACAACCTCGCCTCGAGGCAAACACAAACACAAAACTCGTAGCACAAAGTTGTTGTGGATGTAGACTTTACATTTACAGAGCCAAATAGAACTTACCTAACACCATAGATGCATCAAAGAGCACCTCATTAAGGTAGCTGGCAACTCACACAACGCTGAAGATGGGAGAGTTAGCAGAGGCTAAATGCAATATCTTTTATGACACTTCATTTCAGGATGATACATAACCCATTTATCAACATGTGTCATGTTCGTTTCTTGATGAAGCCTTCAACGGCTTCAAGCATCGATGTTTAACCACATGGATGTCAAATTCCAAGGTTCTAACTTCTAACTCTATGTGCTACTTGGATAGAGTGATGGAGGCCACCATGAGTGGGAAAATTCTTGTGTTCTCCTAGAGGAAGAGTTTTTCTTCTTCCAAGATAATCTAGCACCATTAAAATGATGTTGGAAATTGCATAGTTGGTGGTAGGAGTGTTCTTGGATCGGTTTGGATCGATTTTGAGGTAAAAAATCATCCGATCCAAACAAAGTAAGTATCATCGGTTTGGTTTGGATTTGATGAATTCCAATAACCAAACCGATCTAATCTAAATCAATTTTAATTAATTTGGATTGGATTGGATGATTCGGTTTTCAAAAAATAGAAGTTGACTCAATTATTAACCCAAGAGACAAACAAACCCACCCAAAATACAAATATAAAACAAACCGATGGACTTATAGCCCATACGAGCATCTCTTTAAACTAAATAAAAAAAATCATCCCAAACAAAAAATAAAATAGATAAAAGCACAAATAAAAGAATAAAATAAAAAAAATAAAAAATAAAGAAAACAATGACAGATAAAAGCACAAATAAAAAAAATATAATAATAAATTAAAAAAAAAGTTGGATGGATAGATAATGGAATGAGTCTCCTTTAAGGAAACCCTGATCCTGTACGGCGCAGGAACAAGAGGCGTGGGTTGCAGCTCAGGCATAGTGGCTGGACGTGAAGGCCAGTGGTTGGTGGCAGATCTGGGCGGATCTGCTCACAGTGGTGCGACGTCTGAGTTGAAGGGATGGAGGTGCAACGTCGTGATAACGGAGGAAAACAGAGGTTGATGGAGGGTATGTGTGGCTGCTGTGCAGAGGACGATGCGAGGACAACGATGAGTGCAGATCTAGTGCGTTGATAGCTTGGGATATGGTGGTTTCATGCGGGTGGCATGACAGAAGTGGGTGGTGTGTTAATGGTGAAAGACAAGGTTTGGGTGGCTATGGCGCAGACAACGGTTGCACGACTCAAAGGGTGGTGCTGCGCGTGGGTTCTAGTTATGGCTTGCTTAGGTGATGGGTGGTCAGGCCGTGATGGTTGGTTCGTGGGTTGAAGTCGTGGTTCTGCGTGGGTCTAGTTGTTGAGGACAAAAACGGTGGCTAGGTTCGGTTTGGGGGGTGGGTCGTGGGCGAGGTGATGGGTCATAGTGTGGTGGAAGATGGGGTTGTGGCTATGGTGAATGGTGGTGTGTTGGTGAGGTGGAGTGGTGATGGAGGGTTCTTTGCAAGGATGTTAGGCGAGAGGTAGGGTTAGTTAGGGATATTTAGGTGATTTTAGGTATATAATTAGTGTAGTAATTGATTCGGTTTGATTTGGATCGATTTCATAAAATTGAACCGAAAATCGAACCGAATCAATCGGTTCTTCATCAATTCAATCCAAATCAATCTAATCTATTTTGATTTTTGTCAGTTTTTTATTTTTTTGGATCAATTTTTTATTTTTTTTATTAGTTTCGATCTGAACACCTCTAGTTGGTGGGACTCTAGAAAATGGATGGTGGTGATCTATTGTGGAGACAGAAAAAATTTCCTCCAAGAGAAGGAAAGAATCTCTCCTATGAGTGGGTGTCCCACTTGTGAAAAGAGGAATTTGAAAGTGAAGGGGATTGGGTGCAACCATCGAAAAGCCATCTTATTGGAATTGCTATGGTGAAAGGCAATGACCAAGGGTGGAACGCTTTAGCAAATGTGGCAAAAGTGAAAAGAGGGAATGTGTACATGTAACAGAAGTGGGTGGAGGGTTTGATCATTAGATGACAGCTTCAACAAAATGCTAACTTGGTTGCATGAAATTTAAAAAATTTTGCTAACAAAGCACCTGACGTGTCAATGTCTTAGCTTTTATATATTATTATAAATAAATTATACCATGGTAATAACTGAAATGTTAAGCGCTGAGTACTAATAAAAAGTTTGAGTAATCTGTAAGAAATGATAAGTTTAAGCCTTAGTAAATCATTGTATCAAAGAAAATATATGTCAAATTAAGTGGGTGCATCCAACTTAGTCTAAACCCATGTAGGTTAAGGGCTCGTTTGGTGGTCAGGATAGGATAAGAGCAGATAGGATAAAAGAGCAGGATAGGAGTAGGATAGGATATTAGCAGGATAAGCTGTTATCTTATCGGACGTTTAGCTAATAACCAACAGGATAACATTATAATTTTAGTATGATTTTAAAATTTTTCTTTTTATTTGGAATGTTTTCATATTTTATTTAATTTTATTTTTTTATAATTTTAATTTTTTTTTAAATTATATAAAAAGACAAATTTATCCTTATGATAAAATTACATATAATTTTTAAAATTTTGAAAATATTGTTTAACTTAAATTAATTTTTTATAATTTTAAATATTCATTTTTAGTTTTTACTTTACATATAGTTAAATTATTAGAATAATTTTATATTTTTCAGTTTTTAAAATAATATAAATAACAAAATTAGCCTTGAGATAAAATAAAAATAATTTTTAAAATTAATTATTAATATTTTATTATTTTAAATATTTTATATTTATTATATATTTTTTTGGTAACCATGTTATATTTTATTATACTTTAATTATTTTATATTTAAAATATTTTTTTATATCATACTTTAAATCACCTTATCCTATCCTTGTTGAGTTAACCCACTTTCCCCTCGGGATAGAATTTGAACTAAATAGTCGGGATAAGATAAGTGATGCGATTAATTTATCATATCATCATTTGGCTCACCAAAATAATAGTTTCAGATAGGATATGATAGTTTATCCTATCCTGTCTCTCTTATCTTGACCACCAAACGAGCCCTAAGGTTTTATTAAGGCTAAAAAGTTCTAATATTAATGCTAACAAACTTATAGTTCAACTTTGCTCTCTTGTCTGAGGTGTGATATTCAATTTCCTACTTGCAACTAGAGTAAAAAATAAATCCCAAAATTAAATTTAAACTAATTTTGAGGAATCTTGACTTTCAGAGAGTTTTTTCTAATCTTTTACTCATTTTTTAAACATATTTTTTTTTATTAATCTTTCTCTTCTTTAAATTTCAATCCTTCTTACAATTGAAATTTGGTATGCGGGTTGATCTGGTCCACAACGGATCACAGTTAAACAGATTAATGCGAGTTAGTTTGCAACTTAAATAGGCTAGCATTTTGATGGCTTACATCGGCACCGCATTGGACCGTGAGTTCCACAGTCTGTAATCTTTTTTTTTATTTAATTATTTTAATTTTAATTTTTTCTTTTGAACCAATAATTAAATGAGAAGTATTGGGCTCAATTGGCCCAAATTTAAACCTATTTTTCAAATAATAATAATAATAATAGTAATAATAATAATTTAAGCAGGCTTACAGGTTGGTTCGCAAACTTGCAAACCTACGTTTAAGCGAATCTACATTTTACTTGATCCTAACTTGTGTATGCTATGAGTTACGCAAATTGGTCCGCAAACCGTGGCTTGCATACTCAGCTCTACTTGCAATGGCGGACCTTCATAGTGATACAGGGAAGTCATGGCCCCCAATTTTATATGCAGATACACATACATACATCATTCTTTGTTGCAGTTTGATATAATTTGTATTTTATGATTATTATCTTGGTTTTATGGAAATATATGCAATGCAGCAATCATTCCTCTTTGTTATTAAATAGTATACTAATAATACATGTAGGATTTTTTTTTGTCAGGATACTTGTTACTATTGTATTAGAAAAGTGTTTTTATGGATTAAATTATCTTTAACACACTCATTGACATTTTTTTGGTGCAAGGGAAAAAATAAAAAAACTAGCTGCGAATAAAGCTAACATGGCAAGCATCATTGAACAAAAGCATCTAAAGAGGAGTAGGAATAGTCTCCAAGCGCAAAACTCTTGTAGGGTTAGAGCACCTTATTTTGCCAAGAAATCAGCACATTTATTTCCATCCCGCGAAATATGACTCAGGGTCACCTTCCCGCACACATTCATTGACATTAATATATCTAATTGTAAATTTTTGCTATTCAAGTAGTGATTTTTTTTTATTTGATATACTTTTTTAGCTAAAATTTTCTTATAATATTGATGTGGCTAGCCACTAGCTACTGCCTGCATATATTTACCTTTTAATATAACTAGATTTTATACACGTGCATTGCATAGGATAAATTAAGAATTAAATTATAAAAATAAAAATAATTATAAATAAAATATATGTATTAATTCATCAAAAGAAACAATATTTATAAATTTAGTTTAAAAATACATAAACTATATTTTTTATTATATTTTCATGAAACGATTTTCATTTAATATAAATACTAAAGAATTAAGTATAAAATAGTATAAAAAAATTTTATAAACAAAAATATTTATCTTTTAAATGTACAATTTAATCTAATAATTTTATAAAAAAATTAATAAACTAAATTTACTAAAGATTACATATAAATTATTTTAATTTATGAACTTAAAAGGAGTAAGTCAAGTGATAAGTCACTTCTATTTCATTAAAATAAACTTCAAAAAATAAATTATATGAATTCTACTTAGACAATTATTTAGGCGATTAAATATAATTTATTTAAGAGCTCAATATTTTATTATTATTTGACTAATGAGAGTACTAACTTTCACCACAAGCAAAATCTTTCTCAAATAACAAAAAAAGATTTCACTAACTAGCTGGTAAGATTCCAATATTGAATTCACATAAATTTTTAAAATATAAAATAATATTAATTTAAAAATGAACTCTTTATAATAAAAAATCTATTTAGTTTATAATTGAAAAATTATTAAATTATTAATCAATAATAATATCTTTTTATTATCATAGTGAAAACTCATGACAATTAGATAAAAATTGAAAATAAGATCTATAGCATTGATTAATTTTCTTTTTTTGTCACAATTAATTTGAAATTAATGTGAGTAATAAAAACTTACCATAATTCTCAATGGCAAAGATCATTGGGATAGATCAATATCAAATCATAATCATATATTAATAATATTGGGTCATTTGGTATCCAAGGAAGTGTAAGAGAATTTAGTCTTTATCAACTCATTATTAGAGTGTTATTTTATATTTTTTTATTAAAATATTGTTTTATATTCCATATAAAAAAATTGTTTTGTATTTTTTAAAAATCTATTTAATTGAATTATTTTATATATATTTTTAAAATAAGAGTGTGAATTAAATTATAAGAATAAGAAGAATAGTAGTATTTATATAGAAAAATAATTGCTTCTCACTACTTCCACTTTCAATTCAAATTTGAATTTAATTAGAGATTTTCTTTGATTTACATAGTTGACTAAATCACTCAAAACAAATTTTAAATATATCAGCTAAAATTAATTTCAAATTAAATTTGGATAAAATAGAGATGATTATAATGATTTAAGATTATAACATAATCAATTATATGTCAATTCAAATAACTATTACCACATAAAAATAATTTTGGTGAGAATTATACATGAATTACAGATACTTACCCATTATAAGAAAAAAATTACCTTCTTCAATCATGTTGCTACCGATGGTCCGTAGCAGCATCACTTTCATTAGACTAAACGGTGCCTCCACTTGCAGGTTATTAAGCAGAAATAGCAACAACATGACTTATTGGTGGCATGATGGGTTCCCTGCGTGTGATAGAGTTTCAACTCGTGGCCTTCATATTAGTTTTCTCAGCAAATGGCCTTATCCCACTCCTTGATCTAGTGTTCCTGCCCTTATCTCTGCTTACATCTTCACACTTGCACAGAGCACCCATCTTTCCCAAAATCCTCCAAAACCCAAATTTGGTCTAAGGCAGCAAATATCACCCATCATTCTCCTCAATAAAGTTTCAGTCTTTAACGATTTTATCACTACAACATATAGAACTCGTCTTTGCGGTGGTGGTCGAACTTGAATGCTTCCATGACTTGGTGCTCCGACGATGGTGGAAATCATAGGAGTGGTCTTCTCCGATTTCACTTAATGAGACGATGGGATGCTACATAAGTGTTTCGAGGAGAGGGGTTCTAAGGGATTGAGGGGGGAGTTCTTTGGAGACCTAGAAAGAGAAGAATGGAAATAGAAGTACATTGACGACAAACCCGAAAACAAACACAACCTTGCATATTCCATGGAAGAAGTTCTTCCAGAAAAAAGAAGAATGGTTATTGTAAGAGAAGTTTCTTAGGAGCCCAGAAAGCAATTATTCTATTTCTTATCTTAATTTTTTTCATTTTTGTTTTTTATTTTGTTTACTACTGAAGTGCATATTTATTTTTTAAAATTTTTATTGTTTGGTTTTTGCACATATATCACATCAAATCATATATGGCAAAAAATTACCACATCAAATGACATGTGGCAGAAAATATACTATTTAAGATGTCACATGTCAAGAAATTAAAAAATGTAATTGTTGACTGTGATGACACATGACAGATTTTCTAACCATGTATCTTCATTTTCTATATTATATTGATTGATGATTAATTATACATCATACAAATGTATTTTAGGTTATTTAAGGTTTTTGGTGTAACAAATTATTCTCGCAATTCTATACTAGGGATGTGATTTGGTAAAGTCCTCCCCAAAGTGATGACTTGTATATTTATTTTCAAATAATTGATGCATTTTTTTAAGATAAAGTTAATGATATGGAGAAAAATAATATAACTTTCAACATCTTTACCCTTTAAGAAGTCTAATTTTGAATTTTTGATGCTCAAAGTCTAAGAATTGAACATGAGGATAAATAACCTTCAAAATCATAGAAGTGCCACTTAATTTATTTGTTGTTAGTTCTTTAAAGAGTGATCCGAGGACGCAAAAATATGAGAATATATATTGGTTCTCCCAAAAATTTAGCTCAAGATCCATCACTGCCTTCTTACCATCATTCCAAACATCCCATTAGTTTTTTTTTTTCCATCAAATTAGTTTGATTCAGTTAGTATTGGTTCAATAAACCATGTATAATAATAACCAAATCTGTTTGAGGCTAAAATGTTGGATTGGAAACAACCGTGGTTCTAAAAGGTTTGATTATTTATAGTTTGGTTCTGTTTAGGAATAAAGCTTCACTTTGGTTCTTGAAAGATCAGGTGCCCGTCAAATTAGCTCCTAAAAGATGAAAACTTCCACTTTGGTCTTTGAAATATGAATTTATACCTCAGTTTGGTCCCCAAATTCTATCACATTAGTCCCCAATTAGGGACTAAACTGATGTGCGGATTGATCTTTCGAGAATCAAAGTGGAGGTTTTCATCTTCCAATGATTAATTTGATCTTGTAGGAACCAAAGTAGAGACTTACTCTTCCATTTAGTTTAAACTAGCATAGTACCTTGCTATTGTACAATTTACTCTCTATTTAAATTACATTAATAATAACTTATTTATCTAAAAAAAATACTAATTTAACATATTGATTCATTTAATAAGCTAGTAACTAGAAAGATAAAGTAATTAAAAGATTATACACCAATAATTGCAAAAAGACAATAGCATAAAAATAAATATTTAATTTATGCATTGATAGTTAAAAGTTTTTATATCATTAACCAATTATATATTGTTACATTATTAAAAATATTTTATTCTCATAATAATCATTTCAAAAGTCATACTTGTGATAGTGTATGATTATTTGATGATGTAAGAATTTTTACATTAATAATACATCAAAATTAAACTTAAATAATAAATATATCAAATATACAATAAATATTTATTTTAGTGATTTTCAAAATTTTAAATACCTGCGCTTACCCATGTACCTGCCTCCCTCACGGGGATTATAAACGGGCACCCATGATAGGGACAAGGGAAACACTACCCGTCCCCCCTACCTCATTGACTTTCTTATCTTGAAACATGTAAATAATGTAGATAGAAAAATAAAAAGAGGAATAAGATTATCAATGTAACCAATAAAATTTTTTATTCATTGAGTTTTCAGCAAAAGAAACTATCTTTGATGGATAGAATTTAACTTCAACAGATTCAATGGATGTTAAAAATTATTTTACTATTTTTTGGGAATTTTAAATTTTATATTGAATTATTAAAAACATGCTCGCCTCCTCTGTGAAAATTATAAATGGGTACCCGCAATGGAGATTGGGGAAGGACTACATGTTTGCCCCTGTTTCATTATCTAGGACATGTAAATAATATAGATAGGAAAATAAAAATAAGAATAAGATTAACAATGTAGTCAATAAGATTTTTTATTCATTGAGTTTTCAATAAAAGAAATTATATTCGGTGGATAAAATTTAGCTTCAACAAATTTAATGGATATTAAAATTTATCTTATTGTTATGTTTTTTCTAATGAATTTTAAATTTTCATATATAATTATTAAATACTTGCAAATACTAATAGGCATCTATCTTTCCCACGAGGATCATAAATAGGTACCCACAATCGGCATGAGAAAGCACTACTTGTCTCACCTCCATTACGTTATCTAAGGACATGTAAATAATTTATATAGGAAAATAAAAATAAGAATAAGAATAAAATTAGCAATAAAGCTAATAAGATTTTTTATTCATTAAGTTTTCAACAAAAGAAACTACTTTCATTGATGTTAAAATCTATTTTATTGTTAGATATTTTTAGTGAATTTTAAAATTTTATATTAAATTACTAAATACTCATGTATATCTATGATTATCTGTCTCTCTTGCAAAGATTATAAATAGATACTCGTGAATGAAAATGGGAAAGCACTACTCGGGTTCTAACCTGTTGACATCTATATATGGGAATATGTAAATAGTTTCTATATGAAAATATGTAAATAATATTGTAGATTGAAAAAACAAAAAGAAGATATTTTTTAAAAAAGAAAAAGAGGAGGTTTTGGTAGAATTTTTTTTTTCCCGTTGAATAACACGTGAGTTGGAGTAGGAAGCATTTCAAGAGAAATTTTTGTATAAATTTGGTACACCAAAATTTGGTTTATTAGGCCAATTATATTTTAATTATTATTAATTATAGATTTAATTATATAATTAATTAGTAATTAATTGTAATAATTTATCAAATGAATCTGACATGATGAACGCTCCAGAGGAAAAGCCATGTTTTTCTTTCCTCTAAATAGGTGGGTCATACACATTTATAAATCAAATGATTATTTGCCTTCTTTTTTTATGGGTTGCACAAACTTTTTGGGCCTTCATCTCTTCTTTTTTCCCTTCATTTTAAAATTGTGTTGCAAATTTAGATGTAAAGTGGATGAACATAACTCCAGGGTAATCAAGCTAAGAGGATCAGAGGAAGATAAGCAATCTAATATTTTCAAAAATGAATATGACAATGTCAAGTGGTTAATCTTTCAATCAGACCATATATATCGCTTGGCTTAGCTAATGCTGAAGTCCTAATCTTTTTTCTTATTATTCACCATCGGCAGTTCACCGTGCTAGGGGATTGTTTGGTGAGAGATTTGATGAAAGCCAAAAAGCTTATTCTTGGCCATTATGAGCCAGTTAGTAAAATCCAAACTATATGTAATTAGCTTTGACAAATATAGTAATTAATAGTTGAAAGAAAAAGAATTGAAGATGACAATGAAATCAACACCGCAAATAATGGCAAGTTCTTTTTTTCTTTTTTCTTTTGGGTTTATGGGCTAATACCAAAAGTTGTAATGGAGTCAGGCCACCATTTAATGTTGGATAAAGGTGCATTAGACAGATTACACGCCGGCGAGCCCTTGTCAAACTACATTCATTCAGGCACCAAATCTTATCACATTAGCTTTGAATGGAACGGTATTATTTTTGACCATTTGTTGTTCTTTGCTCCCATGAGTGCAAGCATCTACGCACAGACATCAATCACATCATGCACATAAATAAATATAAACACATAAGTGCATACAACCAAAATTTTTTGTAAGAGATTATGTTACTGAATCAACTTCTTTGTTAATTTATTGATTGATAGTAAGCACTACGGACACGACCACCTATGTAGGGACAAGGAGCAAAAGCCAGCAACAACTGAAGTTCCTACTAACTATGGTCTACACACCTTACAATTACAGCATAAGAGTATTAGAACCCCAAACAAGGCTTCATTTAGCATCAAATACGAAAACAAATTGAAAAACAAAAAAAAAGTTCAAAGCCATACACATACTCACATATTTACACCAAAAGACATTAGATAAGGAAGAGCAACTTAGCAAGCTATAATATCTTGTATATATACTCCTTTTCTTCAGAGTTGCTCGAGGTTTTTCTGCATCCAAATGGTAGAAAATGGTTTATCCTTCGTCCAATTCCTTAGCTTAAGAAGTAGATAAATAATCATTCCACACAAAAAACCAAGAGTAACGTGATAAGACTATATTTTATAATCTTAAACCGGATAAATTATTATGATTTGTTTATGTTTATTGGTGAATTTTAGATAGATCTTTATTATTGTCTTTGTTTTCGCATATTAATAAGGTTTATCACATTTTGAGTGAAAGCAGATAAAGACACCGCGTTTTCAGAAAAAAAGATGATCATTTATACGGTTGATAAATACTATTTTTTATATATTAGTTAACTTTCATATTCAGCATTTTAGACCTTTCTTGTATTTAATTGATTATTTTTTGCCGCCATTTATAAGTTTAGATTCAAATTTGACTTAGTTGTATTTTTCAGCATTGTGAGAATTTCACACTGTTTCTGTATTTTAAGTATAACTTGAGTTATAGACATATAAAAATTATGAACTTTACCTTGTAAGAAAGCTGTGATGAATTTTTACAACTTTGATGAAGAGTTATAGAGCTGAATCGGATGACTAGTGGGTCATATTGGACCTAGAAGTCAGAACAGAGGTGTTGCCACTGAAACCTGAGTAGTTTGCAAAGATTGGGTCATATCTTGGGCTATAGGAGTCATAATGGGTTGAAACCGTTGGCATTGGAAAATTGACAAAAAACTCTTCAACTTTCATGAAGACCGCTTATCCAAAAAGTGACATTTTGATAAGTTTTTAACATCTAAAGTTAGACACAGCCATGTCTAACTTGGTAAACATCTTTGGTATGGAGACACACCTGTGTCTAAGTTTGACACAACTGTGTCTCCCCTTTACGTTGAAGTTACGCTGTTTTTTAAGCTCACACAGTCGTGTCGAGCTTAGACACGACCATGTGAGGTCCTTTACTTGTAAAAACAGCAATTTTTACCCCTAAAATATTATAAATAGAAGCAAATCCCTAAACTTGAACACAACTTTTGTGATGACAGACTTTGAGAGACAGATCAAAAAAGAGAAATGCCATAAATCCTTGGAGGATGGCTACGAGGAGAGGACGACATCCTCGAAGGCTTGAATATCACAATCTCCGTAAAAGGGGTTTTGGTTTATCCTCTAGTTTTTCCCTTTTCTTTAGGTTTTTCTATCTATGCATTTGTATTGTGATATGAGTTTGTTATTGAACATGAGTAACTAATCCTATAGCTAGGACTAGGGGGGATCATGTTTTCCTAATTGATTGGTTTTGAATTCGAATTTGATTAAGGTAATTTCTTTTGAGTTTATTATATTATTTGAATTCTTGTCAGAACTTGATCAACTTTGGTATGTTTTAATTCATTGTTTGACCGGTGACCATCCGCATCTAATGAGTGGACTTATATAATAAACTTAGGATTAGATTGATGAATGACCAAACATTAATTTATTCTATCAAAGGAATTGACAATTATGTTAGTTTATCTCTTGGATTGAGACTTAATGCATTCCTAGTTAATTCAACTAAATGACCAAATAGGTTAATAATTTAGGAATAGAATATTATTTATTCAAGACTATTGGGATTCAATAGTAATTAAGAGAATATTGGCAAGAGAATCACCTTAGATCATAAATGAATGAAAATCTAGTTAATTGGATTCAAGTGAACTTTGCGCCCTAGTTTCTCTTTAATTGATTTATTTCTATATTGTTTGATTGTTCATCTTTCTTCTTTATTTGTTGTTTGATTTTATTTTGGTTTTTCTTACATTTATATTTGTCTAAATAACTAAAGGTTTAATGAATTTAATAATTACCTTTTATTCCTCATGGAATCGACAACTGGGACTCAAGTCCTATATTACTATACGATAGAGTGCACTTGCTCTTAATGTGTTTTAAGCATACCAAGTTTTTAGTGCCATTGTTGGGGAATAAGTTTAGTAATATTAGAGGCGAAAAGCTCTAGTTAATTTAGACGAATTTTTATTTCTTATTTTATTTTATTTTTAATTTATTCGTCACTTTATCTCTCTGCTTATATCTCTTGTTTGTGCTTACTCGTTCTCAATCTCATAATCTGACATTTGATCCAAAAATTGAGAAAACAACTCGCAGGTTAAGGAAACAATCTTTTACTAAAGTTGTGACTGAAGAAGCTATAACAAGGATGGAGAGACCAATAATTGAGGGGAATCGTGAAGAACGAGCTACCCTAGCGGAGCACACCATGCTTGAATATTCCATGCCCACGATTGAAGGATACGAATGGAGCATTATAAGACTAGCCGTGGTGGTCAACAACTTTGAGATCAAACCAGCATTGATCTCCACGATTCAAACTTTTGTTCAGTTTGGTGGATTACCTTCGGATGATCTAAATCAACAACTGGCCAAGTTCTTGCAGTATAAAATATAATGGGGTGACAGATGATGCAATCTGATTACGACTCTTTCTTTTCTCTCTTAGGGATAGAGCGAGTCAATGATTAATGTCACTACCAAGGGGTTCCATCACTACATAGGATCAACTGACACAACAATTTCTAGCTAAGTATTTTTCTCCTTCTAAATCTGTTAAGTTATGGAATGATATTTATATTTTTGTGCACTTTGATATGAATACTCTCTACAAAGCTTGAGAACGTTTTCAAGAGTTGATAAGGAGATGTCCACATCACAAATTGCCCGTATGGCAATAGGTACATACTTTTTACAATGGTTTGTCGCCTGCCAACCGTTCACTCATTGATGCCGCTGTTGAAGGTACAATTTGGAGGAAAACACCAACTAAAATCCATGGACTAATTAAAGAAATGATGCTTAACAGTTATCAATGGAAAAATGAGCGTCAGATGCCTAAGAAATAAGTTGGTGTGCATGTTGTTGACTCATCTAGTGCCATTTTGAGTCAATTAGAAGCATTGACGAAGAAGGTTGAAACTCTGATGGTGATAAATAGTGGACAGGGACATAACAGTTCAAACTGTCAAGTTGGTAGTCCATTTGCCCCCGAGCCCAAAAGAGTAAATTTTGTTGGTAATTTCAACCAGTAGTAGTACAATCCATATTCGAATATGTATAATTCCGGTTAGAGGGACCACCCTAATTTCAAATGGGTAAATCAACAGGGTAATCAACAAAGTCATCAGCGAGCTCTGCAACCACCTTCAGGTTTCTAAGCACCTGAAGAGAAGCAAAGTTTTGAAAACTTTGTAATGAAGTACATGCAAAATTCAGAGGTCCTAATGAAGAGCATGGAAACTCAGATTAGCTAGTTGGAAAGCTTGATATCAGAAAAGGCACCGAGGACATTGCCTAGTACTACCGAGCCTAATTCGAAGGAACAGGTCAATGTGATTATCCTGAGAAGTGGTAAGGAACTTGGTGAGCTTCCCAAGAAACAGGAGAAGGAAATGCAAGAGCACGAAGATACTCTTGATAAGCCATTTAATGTGGAAAATGAAAAGACCAGTGAAACACCCTCCGCAGTGCATGTAAATGAGCCACATAAGCCCTCTATTCCATTCCCTCAGAGGCTTAAGAACACTCAGTAGGATAAGCAATTTACCAAATTCTTGGAGATGTTCAGGAAATTGCAAATTAACATTCCGTTTGTTGAAACCATCTATCAAATGCCAAAGTATGCAAAGTCCTTAAACGAAATACTTGCAAATAAGTGCAAGCTTGAGGAATTTAAGACGGTAATTCTAAATGAGGAGTGCTCTGTCATTCTCTTGAAGAAGCTACCTTCGAAATTAAAAGATCTAGGGAGTTTCATTATTCCTTTCTCTATTGGTAACTCTTATTTTGAGAAAGCATTATGTAATTTAGGTGCTAGTATAAATTTGATGTCTTAGCTTAGAACTTCCTAGAACCAACTTCAAAAAGAGTAGGAGAATTGTCTAAGATTAGGGAAAGATCCTAGAAAATCATATCATAAACAATGATCATTTCAAGAGCTAATAATTCAACGAAACTACGCGTTTCAATTCAAATTCACTCAATTGACAAATATATACCAAGAGGACATGAATAAAAACAAGAATTGTTTACATTCACACTTATCAAAGCTTTACTAAAAAATATTCATCAATGCACTTTGCAATTTGCATCAAATCTCAAAAAGAATGGGTTTATTTCCTAATTTTTTTTAAATTTTTCTTATTTTTTTGTTGGACGATACTATTTACAACTCCTTACAAAGGCTATGAACTCGGGAATGCACTTAAGCTGACTCAAATTTAAAAAATAAAAAAACACAAAATTAACATAAAAAAATTGCCACTAATGATTAGAAATAGAAATTAACAATTAAAGCAAAAGTAACAAAACAAAAATAAAAACAAAGCCTAGAGTAGTACTCTTCCTAGATACTAATGATATTGATAAAAACTTAATTCCCTAGCAACGGTGTCAAAAACTTGTTGTGAAATTGACAAGTGCACCAAATCGTAAAAGTAATAAAAGATGAGTAAGATATCGTTCCCACGAGGAATTAATTTACCAAGTACCACTTCTCTAATATTAATATTATCTAGGCAATCAATAATTAAGAGTGATTCAAAACAATTAAAGACATAAAATTATAAAAGACGAAAACACACAAGAATGCACGAAATTAAGAGAAAATAGAGAACAAAGCACACAAATACAAAACACATTACGAATCTAAACACATGAAATTAAAAAAAACTAGGGATCTGACTTCTCTTAATTCAACAATCTATTATAGACAATAGAATAGCTTTGGGACATTCATTCTAATTAATTTCTAGTCATTCAATTAATAAGGAGAATCCCTTTATGAATTAAAACTCAATTCCTTGGTGAGTTAATTCTCTTTAATTATCAAAGCCTAGTCAATTCCTTGATCTAAACCCCAACTCTTAAGGACATGACTTTCACTCTATGAATTCTCATGGAAAATACCACAATTTTGCCACACAACCTATAACCTTTATTCTTAGATATTTATAAATTATAACACTTATTATTTATGGTCTAAGTCATATGGAAACCTTCTGATTCTACACATGCACATCTCGCTAGATCAATTTATGAGTGACCAATTCATAAAAGTATTAAGAATCATAATAAACACTCAAATTGAATAGAAAAGAAATGAATTAAAAATATAATTTTAATATATGTCGATTGAATTAAGTTACATCTTCACCTTAAAAACACATGAATCTAGTTATTCATGACAAAAGAGAAGAAGAGATACGAAGAGGAAAGAGAATTCATCATGATAAAACCGTAGAGAAGAAACCAAAGCGCCTTCAATGGTGATTCAATCTCCAACTCCATGAGAGCTCCATGACGACTTCTCCTTCTCTCTTAAGGCTCGTCCCCTCGCTTCCTTTGAGCCTCTCAAAACTATATTTTTTTATGTATTTTCTGAACCAAAAGATAATTCCTTTGATAAACCTGATTTTTCCCTTTTATAGAAAAGTTGTTAGCTTTTCGTATCTAACTTGTGCTATTTTTATCACCTTCCAGATGACCGAATCTGCCCTCGATCTCAACAGATAAGTTATAGGATTTTGTGTTAGCTTTTCAATATCGTAAACGGCGTGTCAATCTGATCTCTATAGCCTAAGATATGACTCAATTAATGAAGAATGATTAGGATAGTGCGAGAATCTAAATTTTGCTCATTATCAAATCTCTTTGAGAATCCTTATCCAATCCTCAACCTAATCCTTATTTAAGATTTTACATCCAAATAAAACTCTAATTAGTATATAAAAATAGGATAAGAATCCTCCAAATATTTATCTTTAGGAATTTCTTATTTTGCACAAAATCTAATGATTTATCTTGAAAATTCAAATATGACTAGGTGAAAAGATAATTATTTTAAAATAAATTAAAAATAAATAAAAATAAACAAAAACTACATAAAAATTAAATTAAAAGTTCTAATAAATAAACTCAAAAGATGAGTGTATTTTACACTCTTCGAGGTGCAAGTATTCTTGCTTGGCTCGGGCGTCCTCTGAGCTCTCTACATTTGAAAGAGTGCTTAGGACTTTACGGTCGACCCATTGGTATAAGCCGACATCTCTTGGGAATATGTGCTCCCTTGATTCTGAAGGAGTCGTTCTCTGACATGCTATATCTGTGTTGATAGTGTTACCTACAGAGGTTATACTCACATTAGAATCAGAATAAGATTCACTAAGATTCTCTAACTTTATCATGAACACGAAGAACAGATGTGTTGATCTTTGCCTTACAAGTTCTCTGGCATGATCTGCTCTCCGTAATGCCTCCAAGATATCCATCCTGGTTATCGGCCTCAGACCTTTATTAAAATCCCCACCATAAGAAAAACATCTTCGTCGCGCCTGAGGCAGTGGAGATGGCGAAGTACTAAGGATTTCTATGGAAATACTCTCCTCATCACTATTTTCTGACATTTTCCCTCTCACAATGGAAAATTATTATGGAAGAAAAGTAAAGTGGGAAAAGGAAGTACCTTGTTTTTGAAAAAGGAAAAGGTGTTGAGAAGTTGAAATTGTAAGAAAATGGTCACTGGAGTCTCGCCAGAAAGTAGCCAAAAATCACTTGTGTTCACCGAACGTGAAAGCATAAATGGAAGAAGAGAGGAAGGTGATGGGTTTTCCCCTTACTCCCTTTTATAGCTGCAGGGGTAACCCCCAACTGTTACCATAAACAAGAGCAAAAATGTCTCTTCCCTTTTATTTCGAAATTCAATATGAAAGCGACAATCATGATGGTACGAATCTCAAACGATGACCCATACTATTGTTTGACCACGTGGCATACTGTACTTGATAGAGCAGTTGAAAGGACAACACTTAGAGTTGAAACATCACATGATGTTGTACGGATCGGATCACGAACTTGGATCGTGATATTATTATAAACCATAATATGGATATCAGTTCAAGATCATATTACTTTCAGAATTAAATGGGCCCCACGAACAAAATCTATGTGAGGGAAAGCTACTATGAATCTCGGATGATGGTGTAATGACTTTAAATAGAGTGATCAATTCCAGATCCCGACCTTACTCATTAACACTGGGGGCATTCTATGACATATCATGGACCTCAGCTCTTTGGTAATTACATCGCAGGATCCAACATTTATATTATGACTTGGATCCCTTTGTCCATGTGTGTTGTTTGCTCTTGTTGAACTTGGATATTGACACTCAGTTGTTACATCTAAGCGTCAAATTAGAGACAACTGTTCTAGACTTAGTTTCAGATTAGCGATTCATGAGCAACTTGACCCGCTAGAATTAGATCCCAGATATTTATGTGCATTATTAGATAAATAAATCTACTTATTTATGAGACGTAAATTTCTCACAGGATCTCTCATAGATAAGGACATTAGTTATATCCTACATAAATAGGGAATTTAGTTATAAGAAATAATAATCTTATTGGCTTCTTATCATAATTAACAACATTTAATGCAGATTGAACTACGATTTTTATGACCCAAGACACTTCTAGAAATATCACACAAGACCGCAAATGTATATATCTAATTCTAAATGCTACCCACCTTGTGCATAATCTAATTTGAATATTAAAGTGTCTTTTGTAAATACCTACTCTCTCGCACTACCGTTGCAATCATCATATATTGAAGAAAACCACTATTGTCAACCTATTCAGGTTTTATCTAAACTACGTTCAAAACACAAACAAATCGTGAGAAAGATGAATATCATATGATCCAGCCAATCACTTAAAGAAATAATTTTTAAACAATTCTTATAATAGTAATTTCATTGACTTATTTTCATTTTTTAATGCAAAAATTATATACTTATGTTTATTTTTCATTGACTTATGTTGATAGAGGACACACTTATTTCATTGACTCTGTCTTTAAGTTTATCATTTATTAGAATATTAGTAACTTATTAAGAACTTATTTAAGTTACGTTTATATTTTTATTGCGTTTTTGTTAAATTTTAATTATAAATGCAAATATTTATATTTATTGCAATGATTATATTTATTAATTTTGATTGGTGACGTTAAAGTTAACTGTAAAATATTCAATATATTGTAAAAAGAAAATAATATCTTCTGTATATAATTATATTTTATTTAATATATATTATCATACCCATATCTTAATATTTTTAAAAATTATCGTATTTACATATCATATTGTATTGTATCCGATATTTAATAAATGTACAAAAGTACTTTCTAAATACTTTATTATTAGACTAAAATTTTAAATTGTGAATAGAAATTATTGAAATTAATTTATTTTTAAATAAAATTTTTATTTACTTTGAAATACTCTTAAGCAATAATATATATATATATATATATATATATATATATATATATATATATATATATATATATATATATATATATATATATAAGGATTTTTATAAAGTTTTTTGACTTTGTTCATTTATCGTTAGATTTACTTTCATCTAATGATTGAGATTATTTCTTAAAAGTAACCATTAGATGAAAGTGAATCTAACAAAAAATGAGTGTAAGTCAAAAAGATTTACACTGATGTAAATTGATCTGCATATATATATATATATATATATATATATATATATATATATATATATATATTTAAACTTAATAATATTTCAATTAGTGTATTTATTTTAATCAATTTAGTCTCACTATTTATTTCTTTGAGCATAATTAATATTCATATCCACATCTATATAACACGTCTTTCCTTTCACATGACGTTATTGCATGGTTTATTTATAGGATATCAAATTCTTTTAAATTGATTCTTGATCCCTTCTTTTTTACTTGTAGGTTATACTCTACTAAATTAGTGTGAGATCTCTCTCCCATTTTTTTTGCAAGAATTTTTCATTAAAGTTTTATTGACTTTCTTGTATCATTGAAATTGAGAATTGACTAAAATTTTAAATTGTATATATTTCTTTGTAATATATTCATATATGAAATTTGAATTATAAATAAGTTATTGTGCAAATGAAAATAAAAATTTGTTTCTAGTTTTTCTAATCTAAAAAGATAAAGAGCAATAATGACAAATAATAAATATGATGATTAATTTTTTTCAATCTACTTATAGCCTTGAATATTTTTTTGGAAACAATATTATTATTATTATAGAAATGTATTTGAAATATGTTTGAGCAAGAAAAAAAATACATGAACTTTTAAGGGAAAATTATTTTTTATATATTAAAATTAAAATATTATAATTTGATTTACCAAAATAAAATTTAATTTGAAAAGACTACAAATAAAAAAGATTTAATATATTATACTTTCATATAAAATTTTGTATCGTGCAATGTCGAATTTTCAATATATATATATATATATATATATATATTTTTGGTACATTAGACAAATAACTTTGATTTTCTTATCCATTTTTTCTTACATTACTTTTTACACTTTTTTCAATACCATTCATCATACATATTTTTTCTTATCACTTTCTCTTACTAAATTACACACCTTTAAAAGGTGTATACAATGTATATATCCCTAAAAGAGATGTATGATGATCTTTATTCTTAGACAAAAAAAAAGAAAAACGAAATCTTGGCGAAGAGAACTCATACAATATACGTTAAGAGAAGAGGCTGAAGGTCATTGGGAGGAGTAGGCCAATGCTTGAAATCCACCCGTGCAACTCTTCTTCTTTTAGCAAGAGCATAAGCACAATTGTTGCCTTCTTGAAACACATGGGTGAC
This sequence comes from Ormosia emarginata, assembly GCA_029884605.1. Classification (NCBI taxonomy): domain Eukaryota; kingdom Viridiplantae; phylum Streptophyta; class Magnoliopsida; order Fabales; family Fabaceae; genus Ormosia; species Ormosia emarginata. The sequence continues at coordinate 1,299,322 of JAQQTP010000058.1, read as the reverse complement.
AACTACTTCCTAACCTTGAAGCTTGATAAGATGCTGGATATCAAATATGATTGCGCCATATTTGTGGAACTTAGAAATGGAAGAATCCAACGTAACCAGCCTTACAACCTCAATGGAATTAGACTCACAAACTGACGCAGAAATACCAAGGGACCTCGCCAGTTGAAGACCACATGCAAAATACTAAGCAATTCGGCATGGAGGATCTCTGAAAAGAGTAATTTTTAGGTGAACACGATCTACTATAAACATTCAAATTATTATTTGATATGGATCTTGCCAATTATAAATTATACCGTCAAAATACTTTTACACGCAATAATAATTTAAGTCATGGATGGATAAACCGTCTGAAAAAAATTTCTCCTCTGAAAGACCTTCAAATGCATCGAAACCTAGAACCCACTAAACTACCAATACAAATTTCAAAGTGTAGTGTAAAAGAATTTTAATTCAGGTGCTATAATTTGAAGTAATTTTATTTTAATTATTTTTTATAAATAATATAAATTTAATTAATTTTATAAATAAGATATTAATAAATGAATATTTAATTTTTAATAAATTCATTATAATAATTATTTGTGTTAATTAAATATGTAATTATGTCAATAATTCTTTTACTAATATAATTAATAAATGATATATAATAATATAAAAATATAAATGTCACATGACATAATTTAAAATATATAATGACAACATGAATTCAGACATAGTAAAATTTTAAGCTATGTACTTTATTTTTATATATTATTATACTATATGATTAATGGATAGTAACTCCTTTGAATAAAATGCATAAAAAATATGTGGTACCAATATTTGTTTTTGGGTTAAAAAACCTATTGATTATTTTTTTAATGTATAACACATTACCATTAACATAAATTTGCAATACTTTTAAATAGCTTTAATTATTCTTTTTATATAATAAAAAAATTAGAATGAGGGGAAATTCTCTCTATTTTAATGTTAGAATAAATTATTAATTTCAACAAAAAATTTATAGTGATGAAAGATTGGCTATCAATAGGGTTATAAAGCTTCAATTATTTTAATTATTATTAAAAAATTAAGAAATATCTTCAATGATCCAAAATAAACCCATGCTATATTCTTTCTCTTTTCTTTTTTAATTTTGTGCTTTTTCTTGACGATTAGTAGAGGTTTCTCCTTTTTATTTTTTCCCCCTTTTGATAAAGGAGAACAACTTTATTTTTCTCCTATCTTTTTACTCTTTTTTGAAGTGTTTTTACTTTTATTATTTTTACTGTTCTTACCTTTTAAAAAAGACTAGTTGCATTGTTTTGGTAAAAAACTAACAAATTTATCGACACCAGTCACAAGCAGCCAGCAAGCATTACTTAACAAACGGCTTTTGTTAACTTTTTTGCCAAATTAAATCAGAAAAATAGCCCACAGAACAGAAGGCCAACCAAAAAACACCACCGTTTTGTAGTTGTTCTCTTCGTCATCACCACCTATCACCATACCAAAAAAAGGAAAACGAGTCATTCATCACTGAGCACACCAGTAACATGCTATCCTTTTTCTTTCACAAATTCAAAGCATGGAAATGATGAGGATTCTATTTCTATTTATTTTCATATGATGGTAGTAAATCCATTCAAATCAATGCATTTTCCAACTCTTGTCGTTCTCCATTCACAGCACTTTCCCATCTATACCTACACCTCGTCTCTTCATGCACCTTCTTCATATAATACTTCGTTCCCATCAACATCAACAACAACAACAACCCAAACCTAAAAACTCAACTCTCTTTCTCTCTCTCACTCTCTCTCGCGTTTTTTCCCTCAAACATGGCGGAGAAACAGCTCATCGTGGTCGTCGAAAGCACCGCTGCTATGGGCCGCTATTGGGACACCCTTCTCATGGATTACCTCGATAAGATCATCAGGTTCCCCTTCTCTTCTCTTTTATCTCTCTATAACACTTTTTCTTCGATCAAAATTTGGGATTTTAATTTTTTTTTTGAGGGGGTTTGTTGGGGTTTGAGGGTTCGATTTTGGTACTGTACCCAAATTATAGTTCATTTTGGTTGATTATTATTGATTATGAAGGAAAAAAAAGGCCTTGCTTTTGCGGAAACCCCATTTTTCGCTTTTCATTTTTGCTTCTAGGGTTGTTGATGGGTTTTTTCAGCTTTGTTGTTGGTGTTCGAGATTTGGGGATTTTGAAGGTGTTGTTGCATCTGTTATTGTTTGGTTAGAAATAGGTAGGTTTATGTGTTCAGTTGATTGTAATTGTGGAGTTGGAACTGGAATCTCTCGCTTGGTGAAACAAGTGGCTTTGGCCTTGATACTATCACGTGATAGTGGTACTTTCTGAAACTTCTCCAAGATGAAGCTTTGCATGGATTTTGCGTTTTTGGCTCGTTATTTGTCATGGATGTGGTCAAGTGGATATAGAGTTGTATTGTCACTTGCTATAGATGGGGTTTGATCAGCTCGGTCAAGTGGCAATGGTGGGTTTTATTTTATTTTTTTTAAAAAAGAGAGTTGCAGTAGCGGGGTACCATTGTTACATTTGATGTGCTTGCCTACTCCCTAGCTGTTGGTGTTGATGAACTTGATGAGGCTTAACCCTTTATTTAAAATAAAAAATTTAAATGTTTATTTCTTATTGGTAAGTAAAAACATTATAATTGTTTCTTGTTGCATTTTACTAGTAGCTACGACCATGTTGCTGTTGTTGTTTTTTATGTTTTTTGGTAATGAATTTATTGGAGAGAAACTGTTATTTGTAGACATTTACTTTTACTTTTACTACTAGATTCAAGCCTTGGTGTCACAAATGTCAGCCCTTTTGGCTATAAAGTTCTGACCCTTTTTTTAGGCTTATCACTGTGAGAAGGCTGGCTCTTTTGCTGACGTCTTTCTCTGGGTTATATAAACGTGAGAGGTCCATTCATGCAAGCTGATAATCTTTTGCAGGTTCCTTGAGGAAGTATCATTTTTCTTAATTGCTTTTTATTCAAGTTGCTGTGATTGCAATATTGTCAATTTTGAGGGAAAGGAGGGGGAGTGGGTTTGCATGTTGCTTCTTCTTGCACTGAAAATAGTGCAATATTAAAAAGTTTAGGGGGAGGGGAGGTTGTCCCATTCCAAGGTTAGGGCATGTCAAAAGCTTGAGCGATGGCTTACAGTGGTTCTTACAAATGACCTACCAATGAAGGAGGCAGAAATCGAACCCAATACCTTTTTGTTGATGCTGTTCGATCCTACCAGTTGAGCGAACCCTCATTGACAATCATTATAAGTTTACCATGTTCAAAAGAATAAATAGAAGAAAAGCGATAGCAACTATTGGTTCCTAATCATAATGTAAAGCAAAACCTTGTCAAGCATATTGTTAAAAAATTTATATTTACATGGGACAAACAAGAGATTATAAGATTTACAGATGCAAAAAAGTATTGGTATTATTAAATAAGCAAGTAGAAAGACATATTCAAGAAAAGGCCATAAGTAGGGAACCACATATTACCAAAACCAGGCTAAACAAGAAAAGAACATCAAGTAAGCAAAACTTGCCAATCTTGTCTTGCCTAAAATTGCCCTTAGTAGAGCTCCACAAAGAAGGTAAGAAGGCCACCTTATTGCACAGAATAGGTAGCAACAAAAACTTATCCTTGAAACTTTTTACAGTCCTCTTGAACCATAGGCACCAGATAATAGCATAATTTATTTTTATTGATAGAAATTGAAACTTTATTAGATAGAAGAAAATATTAAAAAAGAGATGGAGGATAAGATATCCTCCTAAACAGAGGCGCAGAAAACAAACAAACTAAAAAGAAGGGATGCAGGAGCAGTAGAAAAGAAAATAAATAAAAGTGGGGTTATCTTTTAATTTCAAGATAATTTATTTAATTTTCGTGGCATTTGTTTATGGGTAGTATTTTGGGTTATGTTTATGTTAATTAAGTGTTTAAGTGTCTTATTTATAAAGCCCAAGGGCTCCTAATAGTCTTTGGTTAGTCGTAAGTGTCATGGACTGCATCTTGGGAGTTGTTTCTAGTAAGTTGCACTCTAGTAAGTTGTGCCTAGGAAGTATTGTTTGGAGTTCCTAAGCTAGAAGGTCATGAAGTCTAAAAGGTTTTAGCTTGTACTATAAAAGCAAGACGTCAACCTTTGTACGGCAGATTCTTTCATTTGAATATGAAATCAAGAATTATCAAGAAAAGTTTTTCTTCTTTCCTGGTTTGTTATACTTGAAGAACCAGCCCATTGGCTGTGTTTCATTCTTTCATCTCTTAGTCCTTCTCTACTCCTTGGTAGAATCCTATCTAGACTTCTTCCCCTACATCAGATTGGTCAGCCTTGTTACATTCTTAGGTTTTACATGTTTTGTTTTATCTAGGTTTTTTGGTTTTATTTTTGGAGGATTTCTCATCCTCACCTGAGTTGTATTTTTCTTCTTACTTCTCTAATAATTTTTTTTTTTATAGAAAAAACATCATCAGTACGGTAAGGCTCTCCAATCCTGTCCCTTAGAGGGCCATAGGCAGAACACTGAAGGGAGGTCTTGAAGACAATCCTATCCCACAACAAATCTAAATATAGGGTAGAATCCTTAAATATCAAATCATTCCTTTCCAGTCAAATACACCAATAGTTAGCGTAGGTAGCATGTGGGCATAGCCTTCCCCTTTTTACTTCTGCCAAAGCCCAAAAGAAACTGCTCTAATTCAGAGGACACTGAATTCACGAAAAATTCCAAATAACCTTTTTCTGAATTGTTTGAGAATATTAGGGTTATTACTTATTAGGTTATTAGTCTTATGTTAGTGGGCTTGGGCCAGTACTAGTAGTGTTAGTATTTGACCTAAGTATTAGTATAAATAAAAGTACTAGGTTATGAAATTGTGTCACATCTCATTGTTATCAATAACATTATCAATATTAGTTGTCTTTCTCTCTTTTCATTTTCCTAACCCTAAATTCATAATTCTTCAACAAGGTATCAAAGCGGTACCATCCACCTTGAGAGAGTTTCTTCCTTCCGCTGTTTCGAGTTTCTTCCTTCCTCTCTCTTTTTGTCTTATTTTTCCTTTCTTGTTAGCTTAATTTGAAACCTAAAAAAACGAAGAAGCAACAATATTGTGAGTAATGTTTCAGGTTAGGGCAGCCACCCTTGTGGCTGCTGTTTGGTCTCTCAGGCAACCGACGAGTGTTCGCCAGTGACAGATCAGTCTGACTTCAGGTGCAAGGCCGGCGTTAGATCCATCAACGGCCGACATAGGAGCTGGGTTGTTTGTGGGTTTCAGGCGAGTATTGTGGGTTTTGTTAGGGACGTTCGCAGTGCATACGACGTCTTGATGCTGTTGGTGGCTGGTGACAAATAGATGGCAGTGGTCGACCGACGTTAGCAGGAGGTCCTACGAATGGAGCAGTGGTTGGCAGTGGTGCCGGGTTCACATATTGGTGGTGCTGGTTCGTACTTCAATTTGCGCCACTGCTACTGGTAGTGTTGGCTGAATTCTGGTGGCTCTGGGTTGTAGGATTCAAAAGGAGGAGGTGTCCTGTGGCGTGGTGGCTTTTGGTTCGACTTTGTAGGTGTTGGATTAGATCAGTTGGTGCAATGGTGGCAGGGGATGAAGACTTCTGCTTCTGTATTATGGAATTGGTGGCGATGGCAGCATGGCAATAGGTTGAGGACAAGGTTCGGTTTGTTAGCGACATAGGGTACGGGATAGGTGTTTCTTGTTGGCACAGGATGAAGCCCATGACGGTGTGCACGGTGGTCACAGGTTCGCCAATAGTGGATGTGATTGGGCTCATGGTGGTTTGGGTCTGAAGGCACAACCTCTGTTGTGTCTTGGTGCTTGTGATTTAATGTTGGTTTTGTAACACTTTTCGTAGGGCATTACATTTTCAACTATAAATTTGAAATCTGAAAGTCATTTAACAAAAGATTTTGAGTTCTAAAATTTGGATTTTAAAATTTCTTTTTGCGGAAACATAAACTTACCGAAATATAAGTAATACAGAAAATAGACTGAACTGATTAATACACATATTATTTATAACGCATAATATTCAACAACATTTAAAACATAAAACTTACAGACTCAAAGAAACAGTAACAAACCCAATGACAGTCCTACTTAATAGCACGGTAACAATACTAACGAGAAAACTCAACGTACTTGTTCCGTTCCTCCACCAAGTTTGCTCACTGTCGAAACTGGAGAATCACTCCTCGACGCCGTCACCAATTTCAGAACATTGCCTCCAGTTAAGTTTAAGAAACTCGCGTCACCTAATATATGAATTTTAACAATACAAACACAACAAAACAGTATAGCAAAGAGGTGAGATCCCCTTTCATCAATACCAGTATGGTAGCAAAGAATGATACGAATGACAAAGTCATTCTATACACACAGATATCACAAGTATAATCATGTTATCAATTTACAAATAGTTCCAATAAACATATATCGCAATAAAATAAATAGCAATAGTTTTACCATAACAGATATCATCATTATATGTAAAATGATTATGTCACTTATGATATGTACATTGACAATGCCACAAAATATGTATACCGACTATGCATATGCACAATGCATCATTTTCCTACTCTATGGAGCTAAACAAATTCGGATATGAATGGCTCAGAAGATCTGCCACCCATAATGACAGTCTAAACTAGACGCGAGACATAAATAGTATTTGTTGGGACATACGCCAGTGCGTTGCAACGGTTTATCATTGCCAGTTATATAATGTGACAAATAGGTCACTATGAATCACTGCGCCCTGACGTCCCCAGTAGATCCCCCACTGGATCACACTATCTAACTCTCATTCACTCCTAAACAACAAAAGCCATCACAACCATCAACTATGCATGATAACTCAATGCATAATTCAATCCACCATTGTGCTGTTCACAATAATATTAGAACAACTGCTCATTCAATTGTCTAATACTAATAACATCAATGATATTATATAACTGCTCATTCAATTACATAATATCAATGATCCACCAGGGTCCAGTATGTCATTTATAACAACATGGTTTCTCATAATAACTAGTCACATCTAACTCATTCGTCTATCTGATGTTTTCGGTTATGAAGACAAACCCCAACTTTACTAAACTGTCCATTTTAATATCTTTGGGTCCAGTACGTTGGCCCAACAATAATCCACTGCTTTCTAAATCACGTAACCTTTTCATTGCGTTTTCACAATTGTGTGACGCTTTTATCACGTTTTCAAATCACATAAGTATTTTCCAACGTTTTCCCAATCGCGTAAAAATATTTAAACGTTTTCAAAATCGTGTAGCTTAAAAATCATTATTTTTGAAACACATAAGGCTTGCCTACTATTTTTCATTGTATAAAATATTTCTTGACGTTCTAAATTAAACTTTGAGACTTTCTCCATTATATAATTAATTTGAACCTTATTTTGCAGCATTTCCTCTTGAAAATCCTTTAAGTAGTATTTTTTACTGTTTCTTTTAAAAATTACCCTTCTTGGATTTAACCAAAATTTATAGCTCGAAACTTGCTAACGCGCTTCAAAACCCAAATGGTGAGCTATACGTTAGTACTTTTCAAGTATTTATTTTGTTTCATATCATTACTTAATTTTACTGATTAAACTCTAAAATTAATTTACTTTCCATTGTTTATCCAAAAATCCATCTAATTAAATTCTCATTAAATTAATTAAATAAGTCCACACTTTAAAAATAGTTTTGGATTAAAAACATCATAAGTAGGCATCTTGGCCAAAAATCAATCTTTGTTTCATCATTGAATATTTATTCATTTTCTATCTCATTTTTCTTTGTAAAAATCTTTAATCCAATTACTTGTTACTAAATCATCTAAATTACACTTAGTAAAATATTTACAATTGGTTTTCTCTAAAACAAGAGTGAAAACCGTGAGCCTCTTTATGGCCATTGGGACTAAAATTCTTTTCTTTGCAACATATATCATAATATGCACATATCATTTAAATCATATTTATACTACCACATATTCATGCATATTATTAAAGCAATAAAACTCATATTAAGTAATAACATCATGCATAGTTGTCAAAGAAATAAAACCACATATAACATAACATAGAACACTTAAGCATACATAACCAAGTGAATAAATCCTTATGGATTTTTCACCACACACAAATCCACTCCTCACCACCAACACATGGTTGATGAGGGTAATCTCCCTCTTACCTCTTTTAGTCATAACCATTATTTATACCTAGATTTTTCTCTTGTTCTAGCTGGGTAACAACTATTGTTGATAATTTTTTTATTGATTACCCTTTATGAGTCACAGAGCGAGTCATCAAAGAGAAGTTTCTAGAACATGCGACTCACTACGATGAGTCAGCATGATGAGTCACCGTGGAGATTTCTAGAACAGCTGAGTCAGCATGGTGAGTCGTAGCGCTGAGTCAACATGGTGAGTCGTCAGGGAACCTTCTGGAACGTGTGACTCACTGCGGCGAGTCACAGGGTGAGTCAACGCTTCTACAAGCTTCCAGAATGTGGCGAGTCATCGTTTCTAGAACATTCTAGAGCGGGTGACTAGGCTTGCGTCTAGAATCATCCACTAAATATTTCCAAGAAAGATATTATCTAATAGATAATAAAATATACCCTGATTTTATTTGTCAGATAAAATCGTAGGAAAACAAAACTTCAAAAATTGTTTTCGGTTTTGGGTTTAGTAAGATCTCTCGGCTCCGAATCAATAGTACAAAATTTTCTGGCTAAAGAAAATTTTTATTTTTTCGGGCCCACCCTGGGCCCACACACAGCCAAAAATGTCTAGAGTATATTAAATATTCAAAATATTCCAAAATATCAAAAATACTACGTTGCACCTGTGGTATGCAGATGCAGATCTGCAGAGATTCTAGTGCGGTACTGGTACGAAAATTTTTAAAAAAGTAGGGTGCGAATGCAGTGGTACGGCATATAAAAATATAAAAAAAAATAAATAATATATATATATGTATAATAAACTAAAATCTCACACAATAAAATATGATAACATAACACACAAATTAAAATACACAAATTTCAACATTAAATATATAAAAGAACTTAAGTTGTTCAACCAAGACAAATCCACAATAAGAAATTACAATATTTAAGTTGTTCAACATGACAACTTCTAAAGATGATTACAAAAATCAAACTCCAACAGTCTCAATTTCATCATTTCCTTGCCCATCATCAGTGAAAAGAATAGCCTCCAAATCTGGTTCATCAAGAGAGAGACTAGCCACTTCAAGAATCCCAAACCCCTTCAAATGGATCCCATTCATCTCCACCAATGTCCCACATTTTAGTCTCACCCTCATTATAGTTCTTATTCTTCCTTGAGAGAAGACGAAGATTTGTGTGGACAAAAACTAAATCTTCAGCTCTCTTGGGATTTAGCCTATTCCTTTTCATGGAGTGGATAAAGGAATATGTGCTCCAATTCCTTTCACAACAAGAGGAAGAGGAAGGTTGTGAAAGAAGCTTCAAGGCAATGGTTTGAAGTTTGGGGATTGAAGCTCCATACATGGCCCACCATTCCTTTGGTGTCAGGTTCCACCTATCTTGCAAGCAATCAAATTGGCCAAGCTCTTCTTCACCACTTGAGAATTTAACAAACTCTTAAGTGACCGCTCACCTTTCTTGAGGATCCGGAAAGTAATCCTTTAGGCATTTGTTTCTCCCCATACAAATCTCATTGTCCTTATGTGGGGGGACTCGTTTTGGAGCTTCCTCAAGCCATTGTCTACAATAATACCTATTATACAAAATATAAGATGTGATTACTATAATACAAAAACCAAAGTCCATCTAAGAAAAAGTAAGAGAACTAGGAACTTGAAAATTAATTAAATGTACCTAGGATTAAGTGAATGAGCCAAGCAATGAAGAGGTGTGCAACTTTTATTCCATCTAGAAATTAGGATGTCATATATCACTCCATAGAAGGATGAATGTTGATTCAAATCCTTTTCCTCATGTTGATAGATGGCTAGCTTCACTTGCTCAATCATAGAATCCCATTTCTCATAAATCAAATGAAGGTTTGGCTTATCGGTGTCACAAGAACGAAGCATATCATAGATGGGCTTTGTAAAGCTTAGAATATAATCAACTTTATCCCACCAAAGGTCATTCAAAATTGTTTCTTTCACGGAGGCAGCCTTTTGAACATCATCTTCTGTATAGTGAGACCATTCTTCACTAATGACCATAGATTGGAGACCATGCTTAATAGTTCTAAACCTTTTAAGCATTACAATGACGGAGGCAAATCTAGTCTCAAATAGAAAGTAGCTTCGGATGCACAAATTGATTATACATGGCTAGCCTCATGGAATGATTCATGATAAAATTCTTAATGAAAAAGGCATCATCAAGAACAACAATAATCCAATGACACTCAAAGATAAACACTCTCATTATTTGGATTATTTTTAGGAGCACAAATATTTTTCAAAGCAAGGTTCAAGGTGTGCACCACATGGTGACCAAAAGATATGAGGATGCATGGATTCAACAATTGCTCCAAAGAAATTGCAAACAGTGTGCATTATCAGTAATGATTTGCACCACATTTTCTCGACCCAACCTCATCAATGGTGGACAAAATCAAATTAGCAATATAATGTTTGTCCTTAAACTCACCAGAGCCATCAACCGCCTTCAAGAACATAGGTCCCGAATCCGATGCAGCCATGAAGTTAATCAATGGTCTTCTCTGTGCATCACCCAACCATCACTCACTATACTCACACCTTTTTCTGGCCAGGTGTCTTTGATGGGTTGAAGTAATCTCAATATGTGAGCTTTTTCTCTTTGCAACATTGAAGTTCTTATAGCATTGTAGCTAGGTGGAAGAAAACCGAGAAAGGGTAGTATTTGCAAAGATATGTGAATGAGCTAACAAAATAAGGATTTCTAGCCACATTGAATGGCAAACCAGCAGAGTAGAATAGTCTAGCTATTTCACATGACAAATGATCTCTTGCCTCATTATTAAATGCCCTTCCTATTGCACTCTCAGTGCCTCTTCTTTTCTTGCTCCCATCAGAAGACATATCAACTCTAGGAGGGTTCAAACTTGTAGAGCCAGAAGGTAAAGGAACTTGCACTGGCTTTGCATTCTTCTCAATAGCCTATCTTTCTATTTGCTTTATTTCTTGAAGATAGTCATTTAGCACACCATTACATATGCTAATCCCATGTCCTTTTTCCCTTAATAGATGAGACCTCACTCTAAAATAAGATCCCTTGTAAGTTCCATTACAAAAATTGCATTTCCAACTTGCATTTCCTCCTCCAAATTTTTTACTTTGCAATATAGTCACATAAGCCCAAAGAGGACAACCATTTTCAGCTATACCAGGTTGCATATTTTCCAGTCAAAGGAGCAGAAGAAGGTGTGCCACTACCCGAGGCAGATCCACTGCCAGACCCATCACCACCAACACTTGCAGAGCCTTGTGAAAACATTAGGAGTAGAAGGTAGAGATCAGAGAGCAGACTTACGAGAACCAGAATGTGGAGAACGGACTGACGAGATGGCAGAGAACGGAATATCCAGAACCAGAATGTGGAGAACGGACTGACGAGATGGCAGAGAATAGACTGAAAACGTCAGCCTACACCGCAGGTCGCCAGAGCTTGGTCGCACAACTGGGTCGCGCAGCTAGGTCACGTAGCTGGGTCGGGCAGGTGGGTCGCGCAGCTCGTGTAGAAGCAGAGACTCGGAAGGGGTTAGAAGCTGGGTCGCCGGAGTTACCGTCGCCGGAGTTGCAGACGCTGGAGAATGAAGAGCTGAAGATTGTGTTGCTCTGGTAGAAGGAGAACGTTTGCTGAATGAGGGTGGAGTGCTGAATTCGAACAATGGGTAAGGGGTTCTGAAAACTGAAGAAAATGCCATTTTGTGTGTCAAACGGCACCGTTTTTGCCAAAAAATTGGCTGAGCCGTACCGAGCGGTTCTCCAAGCCGCACCGAGCCGTACCCAACTGCTGATAAGCCGTACCCAAATCTAAAAAAAAAAAAAATTTGGGTACGTACCGGTACGCACGTGCACGTGCACCCAAGGCGTACCCACGCCGCACTGCACGTACCAATACGTACGGCACCCGTACTCCTCCCCAGGAGGAGTACCCATGCTTCGAGCAAAAATATAATAAAATATTCAAAATATCTCAAATATATTAAAATATTCAAAATATCTCGAAATATCTAAAATATATTAAAATATTCAAAATATCTCGAAATATTTAAAATATATTAAAATATTCAAAATATTTAAAATATCACAAAATTCACAAAAATCATAGCAATTGTGAAACTCATGAAAATCAAATCAGATTAGCAAAAATAATTAAGGATTGACAAAAAGAAATAAAATACAAAGGCTTATATACAACCCAAAAATAATATTAAAATAATAAAAAACGTAAAAACTCCTAAAAATTCCTAAACATTACAAAAATTATAAAATTCACGAAAGTCAAGTTGGATTACTCAAAATAATTAAGGATCGACTGAAATAAATAAAATATGAATTTTCGGGGTGTTACAGATTTTGGCTATAGTCTCTGTTTTAGGTTGAGGTGGCTGTTAGGTGAATTTCAGTTTGTGGTGGATTTTCTGATAATGTGTTCATCTTATGGTGGTCGAAGCTTCAATGGAATATACAGTGAGGTGTGTTACAGGCATGACAATGCGTTTTGGATGGTTTTGTTCCCTTTTTCTTGGACTCGTTTGATGGCCCTTTTTGTTAGGGGGAGATTTGGCTTCTGATTTATGAGTTTATCTTGTGATTTGTGAGTTTGGAATCTGGTTTGCTGCTATGATGGAAGTTTAGTGGTTGGGTTATGGATATGTCGATTTGATATCTTTGAAGGAGGTAGACTGAAGTTGCTGTTCTATCTTGTGTTTCTTTGTTCTTCTTGTGGATTTTCTTAATGCACCTTGAGCTTGGAGGAAAGGGCTGCTCTCGATTGGAGGCAAAGAGCAACCAACGAGGTAGAGCCACCCCAGAGATGTTAGAGGAAAGGGTTGCCCGCTAGATGGAGCCGCCAGGAGGAAAGGGCTATCAACAAGGTGGAGCCGCCTTAGATTCTCACTAGCAATGGTGTTGTAGATTTGGGAGCAAGAGTTTTCCACTTTCTCTTCTTCTTTCTTGGACGCTTGAATGGTTCAGCATCTTCTCTTTTTCCATATGCCGTATTTGAATGGTTCAATGTTACTGTACCGAATTTCTCTTCTCGCTTTCGGATAAAGATTGGGTTCTATTATTTGTTTTATGTTTATGGGTTTGCTACTTTTAACAAGCTTAAGTTTAGTAAGCTTAAGCTTGAGGGGGTGTGTTAGAGAATATTAGGGTTATTACTTATTAGGTTATTAGTCTTATATTAGTGAGCTTGGGTCAGTACTAGTAGTGTTAGTATTTGACCTAAGTATTAATATAAATAGAAGTACTATGTTATAGAATTGTATCACATCTCATTCTTATCAATAACATTATCAATATTAGCTGTCTTTCTCTCTTTTCATTTTCTTAACCCTAAATTCATAATTCTTCAACATGAATGAAATTGGCTGCTGGGCAATGCAAAAGTAAATGGGTGAGTGTGTCTGATGAGAACCAAAGACAACACATTTATTAGTCCTGTACTTATCAACTTAATATTTTGGGAATTGGGATTCAACAGAAATGTCAACTTAACATAGCTAATCTTGTTCCTCACCAGCTTAAGATGACTTGGTATTTAATAGAAGCCATGCATTGGCCTTTATGCCTAAATGTTCAAAGATTCCATTTTTGTATATTACGTAAGTTTCAGTTTTGTATTGTTATCAAACTTGTCAAGTTATTTTGAAGGTTATATATAATATATAGTCATAGATGATTCAATGCACCTGTTTTAACCTATTGTGGTATTCGTACAGGTGTTTTGGTGGAAATGACTCAACTGGGCAGGTATACATTTTTCTTTGATGAAAATTTCACAAAGGCAAAAATGAAAGAAAATATTAGTATCTAATGTGTCACTGCACACTCCTGATTTAGTTGTCCTATATAATATCTGGTGAATATGTTAGTTATTTTCATGGACTTTAGAGAAAAGTGTTGTCTTTCCCAATGGCTTGCTGACGAAAAATCGGAAATAGCTATACTTTAAGCCTAAAGTTTCTCTTGTTTTGACGAAATACTATTATGCACATAATTCCTTCAAATGGCATTATCGAAAAAATCCTTCTTGATAAAGCTATTGTGGTTATTTTTTCTTAACGCAAAATTTTCCTAAACTCAGTAACCCTGGACCTGAAATATGGTTAGTCATGCATATGAGATGTGCTTGACTTGGTCATGTTTGAGAATTTTGTTCAAATTCCTAAATTTACTCTGCATTGAAGTCTTTGTTGTCTTACTTCGAGTCAATTACTTATATAGTGTGGAGATATGCTCACTGCTTTACCGTATTGAGTAGGTTTTTAAGATTTGCAAGATTCTAATGTGGCACTGTTGAAGTTACAGAGTTTTTCTGTGATGTGGCATTCTTTGTGAAGAATGTTTGGGGCTGTCAAAGAAGGTTTAACTGGAGGAAAGGGGTCTACTACTTTGTACTTGAGGCATTCTCATGACTGTGGTTATAGATGTCAATTTATTTTGGCCTGACTGATTGATATGTTGATGGAAACTCCATTGATTTTCTCTTTTTAGTTTTTATTTTTTTGTTTTTTGTTTTTTTTTTTTGTTATGGAGGATTCCTTATCCTCCATTTTCTTCGTAATTTTTTCTCTTCATCTGAATGAATTTCTTCTTTTATAAAAAGAAAAATTGGGCTTAGATTTTTCCTGAATTATGTCACATTTAAGTTGGGTGATTGGAGTAATAATTTACTACTCTGGATGAACATCAGGTAGATAGAGGTTGGTAAATGATGTCCTTTTTGCTTTACTATTCATGATTAGAGGGATTTTATATGACTGAATAAGAATGGATAGTTTGATGATTTTAGGTTCCATAGGCATTTGGATGATTTATGAAGACCGGGTTTACCTTGGAAAAGTATTTGGAGAGTCAAATTTGAAATTTCTGTTTTTATTATGTTGATCAGGAAAAGATCCATTTTTTTGTTCATTGTGGGTTCAGACAGATGTTTTTGTTTGTATCCTTGAAACAGAAGATGCTAGAAAACATCAAATTGCTTTTTTTTCCTGGTATCATCATATGTGCAAATGTGGGTCAGGGAGAGCGTAGATCGTCTCTTGTTATATTGTCTGCCTCTTAGGTTATGGTGTTTGGTATTTTGTTATGTGGGGCTGTGCTTTAGTTTGTGGTGAATGTCCTGTGGGAAAGCAAGTTATGTTTGTGGATGAACCTTCCAGTATGTCTTTCATGGGGTTTTTGGTTTCATAGGAGCAACTAGATTACTACCAATACAATAAAAACAACATAAGCCTTTTTCTACTAAGTAAGGTCGGTTATATGAATTAAACGACGCTGACTCCATTATGTTTAATCATAAACCATATCTTCCGAAAGGCTATTTAGATCTAAGTCTTTTTTAATGGTTTCACCTATAGTTTTTCTTAGTCTTCCATTACCTCTAACTATTGAGTTATCCTCCATCTAAATTACTCTTCTTACTAGGGTTTCTAATGGTCTTCTCCTCATATGACCAAATCACCTAATGCGAGATTGATTATTTTTTTCTCAATAAGTGCTACCCTTACTTTCACATAAGTCATATTCTTAGACTGCCATGCATCTTGCTTTTGGTTCTGCTTTATCTTTAATTTAATAGAGGAAGACCAAGAAAGACTATAGTTGAAACGGTTAAAAAAGATCTAGATTTGAATGACATTTCTGAGGACTTGGTTTATGATAGGACACAATGGCGTCGTTTGATTCATGTAGCCGACCCCACCTAATGGGAAAATGTTTGGTTGTTGTTGTTGTTGTTGTTGTTGTCTTTAATAGATTTTCTAAGCTTTACGCCCTATATATATAGGGGGCTGCTAACTTCCTCCCCACTCTTTTTTTTAGTTGATGGAGGTTAGCAAGCTGCAAGCTCCACCTTTTCCTTTTGACTAAAAAACCTATTTTGTTCTTTTTCAAACAAATTTTATTTAAGGTTATTTTAGTAATATAATTTAATTTCAAAGCAAAAAACAATAAAATCTGATTCTTCTCTCTCTCTCTCTCTCTCTCTCTCTCGCTCTTTCTCTCTGTGCAGAAGGAGGCTTCCCAATTCCCATGGCTGCTACCCATCTTGAAACAAAACAAACTTTAAAAACATTATTAAGAAAATCTCAAGTCCATCTAATCAAACCATGGTGACCGTCTTCAACGTTCTTGGCCCTGCCCGGTTCCGTCACTTCTACAGCTTCAACATAAACAACTCACCCATCTCGAGTTCCCACACCAAAGGGCTTGATTTTTGCGATCATTGCTGCAATTTTCTTGTTCATGTATGATCATTTCTTCTGGTCAGAGATCCTTTTTGGCGTTGATGGCTGAATTGGCAAAGCATTTCAATAAGGATGAGAGCACTTTACATCCTTCTCCAAATAGAGGCAATTTTAGTCTTTGACCCAGGATTATGTTATTTGAAGACAATAGAATACTTTATTATCTAGAGCATGGTGGTATATATTTAGAACATTGTGCTAACAGATTTAGTGAATGATGTTTTTAAACTTTGTTTTGTTTTAAGATGGGTAGCAGCCATGGGAATGGGGAAGCCTCCTTCAGCCAGATGGTGTTCGAAAGAGAGTGAAAGAGAACAACAACAACAACAACAACAACCAAGCCTTTTCCCACTAGGTGGGGTCGGCTACATGGATCAGACGACGCCATTGTGTCCTATCATGAACCAAGTCTTCAGAAAAGCCATTCAAATCTAGATCTTTTTTAACCGTTTCACCTATAGTCTTTCTTGGTCTTCCTCTACCTCTAGCTATTGGGCTATTCTCCATCTGATCTACTCTTCTTACAGGGGCTTCTAAGGGTCTTCTCCTTACGTCCAAACCACCTAAGGCGAGATTCTCCCATCTTTTCCACAATGAGGTGCTACCCCTACTTTCTCTCTAATACATTCATTCCTAATCCTATCTTGTCTAGTATGGCCACACATCCAACGCAACATCCTCATCTCCGCGACACTGATCTTGTTCTTGTTGGCTTTTTACCGC
Organism: Ormosia emarginata; assembly: GCA_029884605.1. Taxonomy (NCBI): domain Eukaryota; kingdom Viridiplantae; phylum Streptophyta; class Magnoliopsida; order Fabales; family Fabaceae; genus Ormosia; species Ormosia emarginata. Next base: position 1,282,077 of record JAQQTP010000058.1, on the reverse strand, counting down.
CCAACATTCAAGACCATACAACATTGCGGGCCTTATAGTCAATGAAAATTTACCCTTAAGCTTGAGAGCACTTTCCTATCACAAATAACTCCCGAAGCACACCTCCATTTCATCCATCCAGGAATCCTATGGTTTACATCTCCTTCTATCTCTCCATCATTTTGTATGATGGATCCAAGATACTTAAACTCGTGTAACTTGTGGTATGGTATGATCTCCAATTTTTACCGCTAAGCTAGCATTAGCATGTTTCTTACCGAACTTACATTCCATATACTCCGTCTTACTCCCGCTAGACGAAAGCCATGTTCTTCCGCCCGTCTCCATAACTCTAGCTTCCCGTTTATTTCCTCTCTCGACTCTCCAACTAAGACTATATCATCTCGCAAAAAGCAAGCATTGTGACACCGGCTCTTGGATATGCGCGATCAAGACATCCAAGACCAAGGTAAAAGATAAGGATTCAAAGTTAACCCTTGGTGCGAGTTCCCATAGTTATAGGGAACTCTTCGTGGCCCACAAAGTTCTCACACCGGTTTTAACCTTATCATACATATCTTGGATTGCTCGAATATAGGCAATACGAACTCTTTTCTTCTCCAAAGCCTTCCACAAGACTTCTCTCTCATTCTATCGTAGGCTTTTTCCGGATCAATGAAAACCATGTGTAGGTCTTTTTGCTTCCTCTCGATCTCTTCCATGGTTGACCTCCCAAGCATAAAACCAAATTGATTCTCTCAAATATTAGTCTCTTGTCTTAGTCTCCTTTCAATGACTCTTTCCCATAACTTCATAGTATGACTCATGAGCTTAATCCTCCGTAATTTGCCCTTTGTATATCTCCCTTATTCTTATAAATAGGGATCAAAGTGCTTCTCCTCCATTCATTTGGCATCTTCTTAGACCTCAATATCTCGTTAAACAAAACTCCTAACTTCCATATCTCAATAGGTATATTATTTGGTCCAACCGCTTTTCCATTATCCATCCTCTTCAATGCTTCTTTTAAAACTCCCGAATTCTACGATAAAATGTTTTATTTTGGTCTTCCTCTCTATCTCCCTAATGTTCCTCAAAATAACTTGTGAAAATAACCCTTCCATCGATCTTTGATGTCTTGTTCCGTAAACCAAGACTTTACCCTCTTCATCCTTAATGCATTTCACTTGATCCAGGTCTCTTGTCTTCCTTTCCCTACTTTTAGCAAGCTTGTAGATATACCTTTCTCCGTCTTTGGTGCCCAACGATTGATATAACCCATTAAACGCTTTAGCTTTCGCCTCGCTCACCGCCTTCTTAGTATCTTTTTTAGCTTTATATTTTTCCCAATTTTCATCATTTTTACACACGTGCAAGCTTTATAACATTCCCTTTTAACCTTAACTTTATCTTGTACACTTGTGTCCCACCACCAAGATTCTTTATCCTTGGGTCCAAAGCCCCTTGATTCACCGAGTGTCTCTTTTCTTACCTTCCTAATCCCTTTAGCCATCTCGTTCCACATATCATTAGCACTCCATCCATAATCCTCCTCTGAAAGAGAATTTGTTTTCCGCCCTTTGTTGCCACCATTTGATCCTTGGCTCTCTGTCTCGACAATTTCTCCTTACTCTCGTCTTAACTTAACCAAAACCCCGTGTTGGGTAGTCAAGCTCTCTCCAGGGATGACTTTGCAATCCATGCAAATCTTTCTATCGATTTCCTTAATAGAAAGAAATCAATTTGAGAGAAAAAACCCCGCTTCTATATGTGATAAGATGCTCTTCCCGCTTCCTAAAACAAGTGTTAGCTATTGTAAGATCAAACGCTACCGCAAAATCTAGAATCGCTTCGCCCTCATCCTCTAGACCATAACCCCATGCAAATCCTCATACCCCCTAGATTCGCTCCCCACATGACCATTTAAGTCCTCACCTAGAAAAATCTTCTCTCCCAATGGTTTCTCTCGCACTAAACCTTCTAAATCCTCCCAAAATTTAATCTTGTAGTGCTTATGTAACCCTACTTGGGGTGCATACGCACTGATAATATTAAAAGTCTCCTGTTCCACAACAAACTTCAAAGCTATAATCCTATCTCCAAATCTTGTCACATCCACAACATTATTCTTCCAAATCTTATCTACTATTATGCCTACCCCGTTTCTAGATTTTATCTTGCCAGAGTACCAAAGCTTAAAACCCAAAGTGTTGAGTTCCTTTGCCTTTTCTCCAACCCACTTAGTTTCTTGTAGGCACATAAAATTAATCCTCCTTTTAATCATGGTGTCAACTATCTCCATTAATTTACCTGTAAGTGTGTCTATATTCCAAATTCTAAAACACATCTTACTTTTGTGAACTAGCTTCTTTACCCACACTCATTCACGAAAATGTGAGAACCCTTGCTTATTTTTCACTACACCGAGGCGATTGCGTTTTGCTTTTAACAGTACTCGAGCCATACAAATACGTTGTTAACACAATTACTTCTTTGATCTATGTAATAAAGATTCGACAAAGTTTTACGTTGGTGATCGCCTAACACAACCCTTTCTTTTATCCGGCTTGGGACCGGCATGTAGGAATTTGCAACAAAGCTCAAGATAGGCCATTACACTCTAACATCCTTCTTTGTTTATAAAATTATATATATTTTTCCTACTTTATGTACAATTGTTACACAAAGTCTCATTGAAAATACAAAATAAGAAAAATATGAGTAATTGTGTTAAGAGTGAAAGAGAAATACTAGGGAAAAGAGTCAGGTTTTATTGTTTTTTGTTTTGAAATTAAATCATATTACTAAAATACTCTTAAGTAAAATTTGTTTGAAAAAGAAAGAAACAAGTTTTTTGGTCAAAAGGAAAAGGTGGAGCTTGCTTACTTCCACCAACTAAAAAAAGAGTGGGAGGAAGTTAGCAACCCCTATATATATATATATATATAAATCATGCATGACACAATTGTGTTAAGCCCTATAAATTCTTTTCCAATTCTTTGTTAATGTGTATATATATATGTATATTGGATTTTCATTTATTTTCGCTTATCAAATTTATTCTCTCTTAATGATGTAATTGTTTATACTGCTAGTGTGCATGTCTTTGGCCCCATGGCACTTTCCAATCTGATTTATCAATATTTTTATTTACTAAGAAAAAGTTTTTGTTAGCTCATTGTTTAGAGTTGTCAGATGCGAGTTTGTTGAAATCATACTAGTAGATGTGATATTGTTTTTATCTTACCAAATGATGATCTTGTGGTTCATCTATTCATTTTATTTTTTCCCCTTTCTTCTGCAGAAACCTTCTGCTTCCAATGTTGAGTTTGCCCTAGTCGCCTATAATACTCATGGAAGTTATTCTGGTACAGTTTTGCGTAATTTTCTTTAGTCTTATTATGTGAATCATGTTAGTTTAAAAATGATTCTTCCAAAATTTTTTGCAAAACTTTAGAACTGATGTAGTTACAGCTTTACTAAGTCGGTTCATTTATTTTTAATGTACACCTGCTTTGCATTTTCAAATTGTTGGAATTTACATATCATTGGAACTTAATCAGTTTATAGTTTATGTATTTCTAGTAACATTGGAACCTTAGCATCCTAGGAAATGTTTTTCTTCTTTTATTATCCTTGTAAATATCATACTATAATTAATTCTTTGTGTATATATAAACCCAATCTGATGAGTACAATTTACTCAAGCAATTCAGAAATTCTCTCCAAGTTCTCTGATATTCAAGTTGGTATCAAAGCGGGTTGATCCTGCTCCTGCTCGTCATCCCCCATTACAGTTCCAGCCGCTGTCAAGGCTGGAACCTCATCCAAAGTCCCCTCATCTGTCAGAGTGAGGGCCCCAATCATCTTAGACGGCCATTTATAGTTGTCTCTCCAAGTCCCGTCACCGGAAAGTCCTCCACGTGCCGCCATGCACCACCACCAATTTGTTCAACGTCTGGTGTGTGTAAGCCACGGGCCGCCTTCCCGTTGTCGGAATTCGTTACCGCTGGTCCCATTCTGCTCGTTGCACCTCCCTGAGTCTATTCAAGTGGTCACCTACTCTATTCGTCCCTATTTGGCTAGTGGGTCTTAGGAGCTCACCTTTGTTCTCATACTAAAAAAAGGTCCTCTGCTGCCACTGTTCAAGATTCTTTTTAGGAGCTTTCGACTATCTCTAAACTTACTCTCATGGCCTCTGATAAGCCTCAAAAGGGTCTCATTTCGTTTGCCTTTTCAGGCTCTCCCACCATTACCTCCGAGAAACTTAATGGTAAAAATTATCTAGATTGGTATGCTACAATTAAAGTGTGGTTTTTAGGGCTGGGACTCTCTGATCATCTAACCAAGAAAACTGAAGAGATCGATGCTGATTCACAGGAGGAGTGGAAGAAAGCTGATTATCAGTTGGTGTCCCTATTGTGGCAATCCATCAATCCAACTCTATTGGTGCATTATCGCTCCTATAAATCCTGTTATGAAATTTGGAAAAAGGCTAGAAGTGTCTATGCGAATGATATTTAGCGTCTTTATGACTCAGTACATAATCTAGCAACCCTCCAAATGACTGATCATGATTTACCCTCCTATCTCAACAAGGCGCAGACTACCATACAACAAATTAAGATGATTTTGACCGGAGATGATCTTCAAAAGGTATTAGATAAGCTGGATAATATGTATATGGTTTTTGTTCTCCATGGTCTTCATAAGGATTTGGAAAATGTTCGAAACCAAGTCTTGATAAATCCAAGTGTTCCATCGGTGGAAGAACTCATTGATCGACTACTTCGAGTTCCTTTAGAGGGATCTCGCGGGACTCAAACAGAATCCACTGCCTTCGTCTCTAATTTCAGTAACCGTGGGAGTCGAGGTCGTGGTCGTGGTAGTGGATGAGGAGGCCGTGGTAGTCGTCCTTAATGCTTTTATTGCAAACGTATATTGGACATACTCAGGATCGATGCTACTCTGGACATGGTTTTCTAGAAAAATCTTCCAATATGGCACAGTCGCCAATACCAAGTACTGAGAAAAAGATTGAATTTACTGAGAATCAAAATCATGTCTGATAGTGAATATAAGGAGTACCTCCAACTTAAGGTAGTCCGTTCAGGATCAAGTTCAGTTGGTGTCGTCCACACCAGTAATTCTACGGCTTGTCTCACTCATTCTATGTTTGCTGAATCCTAGATTTTATATTCTGGTGCTTCCGACCACATTGCTGGTAATCCCTCACTTTTCTCAAGATTAGCATCCACCAAAATTCCTCGTTCCATCACCCTCGCCGATGGTTCAAAGGCTAAAGCCATTGGTGTTGGTCAAGTTGCACCTCTCTCATCTCTAACTTTGAACTCTGTTCTTTTTATTCATGGCCGTCCTTTTTAACTTAATTTCTATTAGTCAGCTTACTCGCACTCTTAATTGTTCCATAACCTTTTTTGCTAGTTCTTTCCATATACAGGACCGGAGTACGAGACAGACGATTGGCGCATGCTTTGAATCACAAGGACTCTATTATCTTCAAACTCCATCATCTACCATATGTGTTGTTACCGAGTCTCCTAGTCTTCTTTATTGTCGTTTGGGTCATCCAAGTCTGAATAAATTAAAGAAGATGGTTCCTCATCTCTCTCATTTGCAGTCTTTTGAGTGAGTCGTGTCAGCTTAGGAAACATGCTCGAGGTAATTTCCCAAGTCAAGTCAATAATCGCTTTGAATCTCCCTTTCATATTGTTCATTTAGATGTTTGGGGTCTTAGTCGTGTCAGCTCTATTTTAGGATATCGATATTTTGTTACTTTTATTGATTATTACTCAAAATGTACTTGGATATTTTTAATGAAAGACCGCTTTGAGTTGTTAAACATTTTCCAAAATTTTTGCAATGAAATCCATACTCAGTTTGGGTGCACAATTCGTATTTTACGCAGTGACAATGCAAAAGAATATTTTTCTACTCCTTTTAATTCTTTTATGACTTCTCATGATATGCTCCATCAATCTAGTTGCCCTCATACACCACAATAGAATGGTATTGTCGAAAGAAAACATTGTCATTTGCTTGATATTGCCCGTACTTTGTTATTACAAGCTAATGAACCTTTGAAATTTTGGGGGGATGCTATTCTTATTGTCGGGTACTTAATAAATCTCATGTCATCTTCTGTTTTACATAACCGAGTTCCTTATTCCCTCTTGTTTCCTAAGGAACCCATTTATAAAATTCCTCCCCTTGTCTTTTGTTCCCCTTGTTTTGGGCATGATCTTTCTCCAGGAAAAGATAAATTAACTGCTTGTGCTATTAAATGTATTTTTCTTGGGTACTCTCGCTTGCAAAAAGGGTACTGCTGTTATTCTCCTACCTCTCATCGCTTTTATATCTCTGCTGATGTCACGTTCTTCGAGGAAACACCATACTTTATTACACAAGTTGAACTAGCCTCCATATCTTAAGTCTTATCAGTTCCTTACCTGAGCACTCTAATCTTCGTTCCTCAATCTGAGTCCACCAAAACCAGAAAATTCTTCCCAACAGTCTTCACCTCGACCTCTCATCACCTATCAACATTGTCCTCGTCCTTCACCTCCAGAAAATGTCCCTGCTCCAGAATCCAGTGATTCATCTCTTGCTTCAGCGTCTACACTTGCTCTGGATTCCTCTCCTATAGACCTTCCTATAGCACTTCGTAAAGGTATCCGTTCTTCTCGTAATCCTCATCCCATTTATAATTTTTTGAGTTATCATCGTTTATTCCCATCCCATTATGCTTTTACATTTGCTTTGTCATCTATCTCGATTTCTAAATCTCTCCAGGAAACACTATCCCATCCAAGATGGCTGCAAGCAATGATTGATGGGATGACAACTTTAGAATCTAACCACACATGGACACTCATTCCCCTTCCTCCTGGGAAATCAACAGTTGGTTGTCGGTGGGTTTTCACTGTCAAAGTGGGTCCTGATGGCAAGGTGGATTGTTTGAAAGCTCGTCTTGTTGCAAAAGACTTTACCTATATTTTTGGTCTTGACTATGGTGATACTTTCTCCCTTGTTGCAAAAATGGCCTCTGTTTGGCTACTCATATCTATGGCAGCCATGAATCGTTGGCCACTGTATCAATTGGACATCAAGAATACCTTTTTACATGGTGATCTAGCTAAAGAAGTTTATATGGAGCAACCTTTGGAGTTTGTTGCTCAGGGAGAGTCGAGATTGGTCTACAAATTATATGGTCTAAAACAGTCTCCTCGATGTTGGCTTGGAAAATTCAGTCCTATGTTACAGTAGTTTGGTATGATTTGCAGTGAAGCAGATCACTTTGTGTTTTATACACACTCATCTAACCTGTGTATCTATCTTGTGGTCTATGTGGATGATATCGTTATTACAAGAAATGATCATGAAGGAATTCAAAGACTGAAGCAACACTTGTTTCGTCATTTTGAAACTAAAGATTTGGGTCAACTAAGATACTTTCTTGGGATTGAGGTAGCACAATCAAGGGATGGTATTGCTATCTCACAAAGGAAGTATGCTCTTGATATTTTAGAAGAAACTAGAATGCTAAGCTGCAAACCAGTTGATACTCCTATAGACCCGAATGTTAAACTTCTACCAGATTAGGGAAAACCCTTTTCAGATCCAGGAAGGTATCGAAGACTGGTGGGAAAACTTAATTATCTCACTGTGACTAGACTAGACATATCTTTTGCTGTTAGTGTTGTAAGCCAACTTCTTAACTCTCCTTGTGTTGATCATTGAGATGTAGTTATTCGGATTTTGAGGTATATTAAAGGCTCCCCTGGAAAAGGGTTAGTGTTTACAAATAGGGGACATACAAATGTAGTTGCTTATTGAGATGCTGACTGGGACGAGTCTCCCAGTTATAGAAGATCAACTTCTGGATATTGTGTTCTTAATGGAGGAAATCTTATCTCATGGAAAAGTAAGAAGCAGAATGTTGTTGCTAGATCGAATGCTGAAGCGGAGTATCGAGCTATGGCTCTCACTACATGTGAACTCATATGGTTAAAACAACTCTTGAAAGAGCTGAAGTTTTGCGAGATAGGACCTATGATGTTAATTTGTGATAGTTAAGTAGCATTTCATATTGCTTTAAATCCAGTCTTCCATGAACGAACCAAACATATAGAGATTGATTGTCATTTTATCTGTGAGAAGATTGTTTCAAAGGAAATCTCTACTTTTTTTGTAAATTCTAATGGCCAATTGACAGATCTTCTTACCAAGTCACTTCGGGATCCAAGAATAACATACATTTGTGACAAGCTGGATGCTTAAGATATATACACTCCAGCTTGAGGGGGAGTGTTGGAATTTACATATCATTGGAACTTGATCAGTTTATTGTTTGTGTATTTCTAGTAACATTGGAACCTTAGCATCCTAGGAAATGTTTATGTTCTTTTATTATCCTTGTAAATATCATACTGTAATTAATTCTTTGTGTATATATAAACCCAATCTGCTGAGTGCAATTTACTCAAGCAATTCAGAAATTCTCTCTAAGTTCTCTGATATTCAAGTCAAATAAACTGTTACCTATTGTTGGGAGGACCTCTTAGTCACGTCAGTGCCCAAGGGTTAGTTTCACAGAATGCCTATGGGGATATCCTGGTCAAAAACCAAAAAAAAAAAAGAAACTCTTGCCTATTAAAAAAAAAGGAAAAGGAAAAAAGACAATATAGTTTCTAAATATAAAATTTAAGCAATTTGTGTGTGTGTGTTTTTCCCCCTCTTAATTGGCAGATAAACTAGAAAATGGACAAAATTTAACTAATCTTCATTTATCAAGAATATAATTGTTGAAAGAGAGAAAAGAGAGAGACATGAAGAAAACCGTGTCTCAATTACACAACGGAGGCTGAATTATATAGAGTTATTGTAATAAATACAAAGATTACAAAAGATCCTAATTATCGTAATTGCAAGATTTGGTTATGATTTAGTTAGCCTATATAAAGAATCAAGACACTATTTCAACAATAATCTCTTGGATTTTATGATGCTTGAATTCTGCCTAGCTACGTTTAAACTGGAAAATTTATATGCAATTGACTAATCTGCCGAGTAAGCTTACTTGGTTGAGCATTATTGGATGCAGGTTACCTCGTGCAACGGACTGGCTGGACAAGAGACCCTGATGTTTTCTTCCGGTGGCTGTCAACTATAACCTTTACTGGTGGTGGTTCTAGTGATGCAGCTATTGCTGAAGGCCTTGCTGATGCTCTTATGGTATGCATGCTGTATACATTTAGTTTCCTGTTTGTTTGTGTTCTTTCAAATTTCATTTGATACATGTCTGATCCTGATTCTTGCTTTATAGTGTTTACTTTTACTCCTTTATTATCTTTATATTTGTATGAACATTTTGCTTTCTTACTCTTAGTGTCTTGGATTTATTTATTTTGATTAAAATACAACAACAAAGCCTTTTCCCGCCAGGTGGGGTTGGCTAATTTGTTTTGATTGAAATATTCTTATACAACAGATTAAATGTGGTGTAACATTTGGGGGATCTAGGATAAGGTCTGGACCAGAGTGATGGTTGTAGTACTTGGAAAATTTTCTGTTTTATTTACTGGAAATGTATATAATATCTTAATAGTAAGATACGTGAAAAAATGGTTTTAACTATAAAAAGTTACAAGTATTTTTATATTGCCGAGCTGTTTTATTGGTGTTTGTATGTATTTGAGCTGAATTAAGCTAACAAAGTTGAGCTAGTGAGCCAAGTTCATGAGCTAAATTGGTTTGATTGGTTCATATTGGCTTATTTGGACTGATTTAGCTCATTTAGTTCATACGATTTGAGCTAGCAAGCTGAGTCGAAATAGTCACAAATTTCATTATAGTTGAGCTGGAGCTGAGCTTTGAGTCAAGAAAATATTAATGGATAAAAAATAATTATGGTCATCTTGTTAACTTTATTTACCTTTAGGGTCACTATGGCTATTCTGTTATAAAAATGTGGTTACTGCATGTAAAAAATTGTGCTTATCCCTGTAAAACTGGTGATTGATGCTATTTGCAAAATTTATTTTTTTCACATGCTGAATATATAGGCTTGTTTGGTAATACTTATTTTAGGGAAAATAATCGTTTATTTTTTGAAAGCTCTTTTATAGGGAGCTTTTGATAAGTTGTTTTAAACACAAAATTAGCTAATCCAAATGCATACTATGTCTTTTTCCCAATATTAATCAAGTTGATCCAAGCTGAGTTTTGGCTTGGCTTGGCTTGGCTAATTTCCAGGAAAAAAAAATAATAGTAATAATACTAAGATATATTATAATTAGCATGTAAATGTATTTTTTCTAAGATATATAGCTATAATTATTTTTTTTAATAAAAAAGAAATATAATTAGATGAGAAGAAGAGAGTACAAAGAAAGAGGATAAGGAATCCTCACAAAAAGAAAACTAAAAGAAACAACTAAAACTTATGTGGGAATATCATGCACCAAGGCATGCCAATCCCTTTGCGTGTCTACCAAAGAAACACCATTAAAAAGACCATGAGCACAACACCAAAGGGAAGCCAAAAGGGTAACCCTATCCCAAATGAAGTCTAGAGTCATAAAAGAGTCCTTGAAGATTGTAGCATTCCTTTCCAACCAAATACACCAAAGAACAACATAAACAGAGCATTGCCACAAAATCTTTGCTTCTTTATGAGTATCAAAACCTTTGAACTTGGTAAGAAGAAAAAGATGCAAATCCATCGGGCAAACCCAAGACTCTCCAAAGATCCCAAAAAGTCTATTCCAAAGATAATTAGCGGCAGAACAATGCAAAAAGAGATGAGCTCCTGATTCCAAATTTGAACCACACATAATACACATATTTGGAGACAAAGCAGTGAGAGGCCTGCGTTTCTGAAGCATGTCATGAGTGTTAATCTTGTTAAGAACAGCAGTCCAGACAAAAGCTTTGACCTTTGCAGGAACGAACTTTGGATTTCTAGATAGGTTTATCCAAAAGAAATCTATCCCTATTTTGAGATTGAGTCAAGAACTGATAATAAGATTTACAAGAGAAAACTCCTGAAGATTCAAGGGTCCAAGTTCTTGAATCAGGCACAGAAGAAAGGCGAATAGAATCAATTAAAATTAGGAGAGACTCTAACTCACTAACTTCTCTATCATGCAAATTTCTAAAAAAATGGAAGTTCAAGGGAAGTTATCATGAGAAAAAAATTGGTAAATATGGGCATTATGTAAAGTAGAAAGGCAAAATAGCCTTGGAAAAGCCTCAGAAAGAGGGACAGTACCAACCCAAATATCTTCCCAAAAATTAATACGAGAACCATCACCTAGATGAAAGGACAAGAGAGAAGTAAAGGAAGGAAGACCTTGAGAGATAAATTTCCAAGGACTAGCATGAGAAACTCTACTTGCAGAATTGGTATCCCACCCATGTGGATGCAAACCATATTTACTTAGAATAACATGATGCCATAAAGAAGTTTGAAGAGGAAAATGCCAAAGCCACTTAGTTGCCAAAGCCTTGTTCTTGGACACCAAATTACCGATACTCAACCCTCCCTCCTTCTTAGGTCTACAACAAACTTCCCAACTAACAAGGTGGTCTCTACTAGAATCTCCCACCCCCGACCAGAGGAAATCCCTCATAACTCTCTCTAATTTCTAAGCCACACCCACAGGAATACGAAAAAGGGAGAGAAAATAGAGAGGGATACTAGACAAACAAGACTGAATAAGAGTGATACGACCACCCAAAGAAAAAAAGGCACCCTTCCAACAATCTAACCGCTTAGAGATCTTACAAACTACCGGGTCTCAAAAGGAAACTGCACAAGGATTACCTCCCAAAGGAATCCCAAGGTAAGTGAGAGGCCACTGAAGAATTTGACAACCTGCTAAAGTAGCAAAAGCGGATAAAATCTGATTGTCTACATTCACACCCACCAAGCTACTTTTTGCCAAATTAATCTTGAGACCCGAAATGACCTCAAAGAACCTAAAAATATTCAAAATATTAACAAAAGAATCAACATCAGGTTCCAAGAAGAAAACAGTGTCATCGGCAAACTGAAGATGAGAGATTAAATCTGATATATACTATAATTATATTATACTTTTAGACTTTCATTTTAAATGTTATTTTGTATATTGTATACAACTATTTAAATGTATTACTATTATAAAGGCGATGGCCTGAATTGGTGTCCAACTTTTTCTTTTCCTACTTTGTCATTACTTTCATATTAAATTACTTTGACGCTGAACATAGATAAAACAGTAGTAGAATAAAGTAAAGGATAAAACTGTAAAACTGTAATAAAACTGATAAATAAAACTGCTTGAAAGACCCCATTTGCTTCAAAATAAAACTGCTTGGGAGTTTAAAAAAAAAAACTGCTTAGGAGAAAAAAGCAGTTAGAGAGCACTTTCATTTTCTAATAGGTGACAAAAAAAATCATTAAAATAAAAAAACAAAAAAAAGGCGGACCTGACAATCTACTAGTATATATAATGCAACCGGCTCATGGACCAATCGAGCTGAACATGTCATGATTGATTTCAGCTTGTTTATTAAACAAGCAAACTTTTCAACTAGGTTTCTGCTCATCCGGTTCATGAGCCTGACTCATTTAGGCAATAAACATGTGAAGTCTTGAGTGGCTCATGAGCTGGCTTGGTTCATTTCAAATCCTATTGTGGACGAAGTGAGGCCAGCTTAGAAATTGAGCTTATATTCTGTCTTTGAATAGATAGATTCTAGGCAGTTAACTATGTGTTGGTTTAATTATAGGTTGCCAGGAAATTTCTTGAGGTTTTAATAAACCAAGCAACTGTAATAAAATTGCAGAGTTTGAGACAGAGCATAGTTTGAAAAGAAAATATAGTGATCATAAACGAAATTATGTTTGCATAACATCAAGGGTTAGGTTGTTAAAATTAGGTTTTATTATATATTGACAGGGAATTGAAGGGGTGGTCATATCCTTCATGTTTCTTGAGGTTACGATAAGTCAAACAACTTTGTAAAATTGCAGAGTTTAAGGGAGGGAGAGTGCAGTGTGAAAAGAAAGTAGTTATAAGAAATTAGATTAGCATACTAACGTAAGAGATTGATTTCCTAATTCGAATCCATTTTTACTTGAGAAAGCTAAAGCATACTTGCATGCTCACAGAACTTACTAGGCAAGTAAAAGGCATCAAAAAATTATAAGACTCATAAGTGCTCTCTGAAATTTGAGCCAACCTATCAGATAGTTGTCTTTTGGTAAATGCTACGGAATGTGGTAATTTTGTGATGTCTTTTACTTGCCTAGTAAGTTCTGGGAGCATGTAAGTATGATTTAGCTTTCTCAAGTAAAAATGGATTTGAAATAGGACATCAATCTCTTTTGTTAGTATGCTAATCTAATTCCTTCCAACTAGTTTCTTTTCACACTGCACTCTCCCTCCCTTAAACTCTGCAATATCACAAAGTAGTTTGATATGCTCCTAAATGGAGAAACTAAAAGAAAATTGTGAGCCTAAGAGGGTAAAAAATGCATCAACGCTTCCCAATGTCTTTGCTTATTAGATAAGAAAACTGCCTTACGAGTTATAACAAATGTTTAACAGCCTTAATTCATAGTTACCTTTGGGCTGAAACTTCATTCTTTGATGCTACTAATTTGTTGAAGCTACAGTTTTTCTGAATCTGTGCTTTGCTTTTCCAATTATGGATAGTCTATTCAGTGGTATTACGACTTTCTTTGTGTTGCTACTCATGTAAGTAATACCCGGATCTCCATACACTTGTTTTGGACAACATCTTTGGATAGCTTGGATGCATGTATTTTTAAGCATAAAGCCTTCAGCAATTCCAATGTTATACTTCATACAATATAATAGATTCTTCTAAATTAAAGTACATAATTAAAACTTTTATTTAGAAACTTTATGGGCATCTCTTTGACCTCAAGATGGATTTTGATCCTCACACCCCCAATGTTGGAATGCTTAGATGTTCCCAAATTCTGATCGTGGAGGCCCAAATCAGCAGAATGTGGACATGCACAAGCATTGTATCCTTGTTTCAGCGAGTAATCCTTATTCGTTGCAGACACCAGTTTATATACCTCGACTGCAGAACCTAGAGCAGAGTGAAACCATTGACTCAGACCCAGGGAACCGTTTATATGATGCTGAAGCTGTTGCTAAAGCATTTCCTCAGGTACTCTTTTTGTTTATTTAATTATTTAATTAATTATTTTTTAATGACATTCTATGTATTTGTTTGCTGTGAGCTTAGAAAATTTCTAAGTCTTTCTTCACTTATATGGTTAATGGAATTGATCTTCTGAATGCAGTTTTCTGTTTCTCTCTCAGTCATCTGTCCAAAACAACTTCCCAAAGTTAAAGCCATCTACAATGCGGTAAGGATGACATATCACTCTTCTACTAAAATGTTAATCTGTCCTTATTTGTGTATTTTTAAAGGGTGGCATATGAAAGCTGTTATGAGCATGCTTTCTAAAATCAACTAATGGTGTGTTTACTGTTTGATAAAACTCAGAATTTCAGCATTGAAAATTCAGTACTGAATTTTGAGTTAAATAATTTAAGCTGTGAACTTTTAATGTTTGAAATAGTTTTTGTTTTAAATTCTGACTGTATTAAAGCAAAGTATTGGCATTGAATAAAATAAGTTAGTCTATAATAAAGGAAACCATTGTCATTTAATAATTTACAATATGGAAAGGTTTGCTGCTGAAAAAAATTTAATGACCTCTTATATGCTGAATGTTTTCAGCACCTTCTCACTTAAATTCCTTCTTGGTTGGTATTTTCCTTTGAAGCACAGACATTGAGAGAGCACTGGACGTGACATGGACTTGGACACTGACATTGTGACACAATAAAATTCAAGTTTCCACATGCTTTTTAAAGTGTTCTGTCATGTATAACACAAAGTGTCCAATACTCCAATATGTGTCTAAACACAAACACCCCGCTTTCCTTAAGTGTCTGTGCTTCACTGCTTTCCATTTTGAGCACTGAATTGTTCTTTTTATAGGCTCCAAGGCCACATCAATGCTTTATATAGTTTTTTTTTTTTTAAAGTTGTTGCTCATATCAGTGAAAGCTGAAGTAGATGTTATTCTGTTCACTGATTGTTTGAGTTTTGTATATTGTGTTGTTCTTTTTTTCCTTCCTTTTTTGAATTGAGCAAGCCTAATGAAACTAATTAATTTTTTTCATGATATTGATTATATCCCTTTGGCATTGTAGGGAAAGCGTAACAGTAGAGCACCTGATCCACCAATTGACGTTAAAAACACTCATTTCCTTATTTTAATATCAGGAAGTTTCAGGGAAGCCCGTGGTGCTTTGAGTCGTTCTGGGATCACAAGTTTGCCTTCAAATCAGAGTCCTGTTAAAGTAGATGCGGTTTCGGTTACACCAGTTACAGGGGCACCCCCAACTTCTATGCCATCAGGTCGTTTATGCTTTCAGTATTTGCATCCTTTATCAAAGATAAATATTCAATTATGTTCATGTACTGCAATAAACTAGTTTGCATGGTCTATTTATATTTCTTGTTTGTTTTCATGTCATGTGCATAATTTTAAAAAATAACTTCATAGTACTTATATCTGGAACTTTCTTCAGAAGATTTATTTAAGGATAATATTTGTCAAGCCACATATATGGTTTTGCATTACTTGTTGTAGGCTTTTAGCTTGTAAAATGAGCATTACTTGTTGTTGGCTTTTAGCTTGTAAAATGATAAGCATGGTTTTGAAGGTGAAAGGATACAAATAGTTTATGGGAGATGTGCAGTGTTGGCAGTAGGGTTTTGTGCCTGTCATGACAAGTTTTGAGTTGCAATGTCTAGTACTTCAGTGATAGTTATTGCATTTACTGCTGGATAGTATGGAACTTTGCGTCTTGGTACTAGAAGAGTCTCTTTAATGAACATACATTGAACTTGGAGAGCCTTGCTAGTGTGATGGATTTTTTCCTGTGCTATGTTGTGTCCTAGTCTTTCTGTGTATCCTGTCCTCCTTGCTTTTTTTTTTTTTTTTAACTTGTAACTTCATATAATTATGATAATCTATCATGACATGTTTGAGGTGCAATGTCTACAACTTCAGGGATAGTTATTGCATTTACTACTGGATAATGTAGTCTACATGACTTTCCTGTGGAGATTTGCTTCTTGGTACTAACGGAATCTCATTAATGATGTATTGATGTACACTAAACCAGTGTTGTCACGAGGTGAAAAGCAGGTTGAGGCGGCCATTTCCAAAACCACATCACTTTGATGCGGCAAGGCAATGCGGCCGCATCATTGAAGTGATGTGGATATTTAAAAAAATAAATAAAATTATTCATATATCAAAAATCATAACCTAATTAAGATTTAAATGCAAATTAAGTCATGACAATAATTTTAAAACATAATTTAATCCATATTGACAATGCTAGAAACATAATAATGCTATTGCTCATACGACCAAATGCAAGTCAAGAGGCCAAGTGAGACACAATGGCAAGAATAAAGGGAGATTAAGGGGGCAAATCAGTAAGTTCAGTCAAGATTAGATATGAGGCTGTGAATAAGAGGATGGAATCAGAGGATAAAGGGAGCTTTAGCTTCTAGACTGTAAGTCACACACATCAGGTAAGTTCAGATCCTGTTTTTAGGGTTTCTTTTTGGATTGCTAGGTAATATTAAGTTCAAATGGTATTAATAGATTGAAATACCCCTTTAGATTAGATACCCATTGGCTATTGACCATTTTAAGTGAAGAAAAATAAGTAAGTTGGCCGAAAATGCATGATGTCGCTACATCAACTGCATCACCTTGATGCAGCCGCATCAGGGCCACATCATTAAAGCCGCTTTGTCAGACCATCTGAGGTGACGAGGCTGTTTTCTGCCCCGCCTTAATGCTTAGGCGACCACATCAGCCGCATTTGAAAACACTGCATTGAACTTGGAGAGCCTTGTTAGTTTGATGGATTTAATTCAGTGTTATGTTATGTCTTAGTCTCGTATCCTCCTGTCTATGTATCTTTCTTTTCTTCCTGTTGATTTGTTTCATTCTATTTTTTTTTAAACTTGTAACTTGTGAGTTGTTTTTTTTTTTAAATAAAAGAAGAAATTCATTAAGACGAAGAGAAGATGATTACAATGAGTTAGGAGGATAAGACATCCTCCTTACAAAGTAACAACAACAACAACTACAACCAAGCTTTTAACCACTAGGTGGGGTCGGCTACATGGATCAAATGATGCCATTGTGCCTTATCATAAACCAAGCCGGTCCTAAGCCAGGATAAAAGAGGAGGGTTGTCTTAGGCAGTTGACAGCCAACGTAAAACTTCTTTGACATGGACAAAGGATGTGATTGTGTTAATCCTCCTTACAAAGTAAAAAATAAAAATAAAAGAGGACAAACAGAGAATAAAAAATATCAATGAAGCAAACTTGTCCAATCTCTCAACATTTCTCTTAGGGACACCAAATAGAAGCCAAAAGCCTAATCTTATCCCAAAGGAGCTGCTCATGCAATGAAATCTCCTTAAAGATGTGAGAAACTGCTGTATTAGCATCCCACCTGTCCTGGTCTAAGCCATACTTACTCCGGATAACCTGATGCCATAAGCAATGAGGTTCCAAAGGAAAATGCCATAACCATTTACCCGCTAGAGCAATATTTTCAGACACCAAATTTGCAAGACCCAAACCCCCTTCCTTCTTGGGACGAGAGCACACCTCCCAACTCGCCATCTGTAAAGTACTGTCTAAAAGGAAAAAAGAATAGGATTCATTCTTCTGTCTATATGGAAAGTACTGTCTTGTCTGTTTTACTGAAAAAGTTAGTCAGAAAATTTTATGCTCAGGTAGTTGCTTTAGAGTAATAGTTTGTCATGTTTAGTTGGTCATCAGTTGATAACAAGTGTAAGTGGCTTATTTATTCTTTTGACCTTCTGGTTGAAGATTCGTTAAAGTTAACATGTTTTTTTTTGTGGATTTTTAGTTAATGGATCTATTGCAAACCGGCAACCACTTTCTGCTGGAAATGTGCCCCCTGCTACTGTAAAAGTGGTAAACTGAAGACCCTTAAGACTACAGTATTAACTTACATCAAAATTATGGGGACTGGTTTTAGTTTTTCTGATTCAATTCTTCAAATGATCCTGAATTTATATGTTAATTCTTCAGGAGCCAGTTCCCGTAACTTCCATGGTAGCCGGACCTGCTTTTCCTTACAATTTGTCAGTTCCGCGTGCTACTAGTACTAGTCAAGGAGTTCCAAGCTTGCAGACATCTTCTCCATCTTCTGCTTCTCAAGATATTGTCGCTAGTAATGAAAATGCACAGGATACAAAGCCTATAGCATCAATGTTGCAGCCTCGTCCAGTGAATCCCACTCAAGTGAATGTGAGCATTTTGAACAATCTCTCTCAAGCACGGCAGGTGATGAACTCTGCTAACTTAAGCGGGGGAACCTCTACGGGACTTCAGTCAATGGGTCAGACTCCTGTTGCCATGCACATGTCAAACATGATATCTAGTGGGATGGCATCTTCTGTACCTGCGGCTCAAAATGAATTTTCATCTGGACTGTCAGGAATAACATCAATAACTAGTTCTGGACCTCTTACTGGTCCTGCACAGGTTGGACAAAACTCAGGTCTTGGTTCATTAACTTCAGCCACTTCTAATTTGTCTGGAAGTTCAAACATTGGGATTTCACAACCATTGGGTAATCTGCAAGGGGCTGTTAGTATGGGACAACAGGTGCCAGGTATGAGCCAAGGACACTTTTCAGGAGCCCAAATGGTGCCAAGTGGAGTTAACATGAACCAAAATGTCATCAGTGGCCTTGGTCCATCAGTTGTCTCTTCTGGAACTGGCACAATGATTCCTACTCCGGCAATGTCTCAACAAGTACAATCAGGCATGCAGCCACTTGTGAACAATGCTGCAGCTAATATGCCTTTGCCACAACAGACATCAGGTGGTATGCAATCTGCACAATCCAAATATGTCAGGGTCTGGGAGGTATGTCCATTTCCTCTATTAATCTACAAAAAAGTTCACCCCTCAAACTTTGTTTTTACTGCATTGGCCTTTACTTTTCTCTTGAAAGTTTCAGTTTATTTAGTATGTATAGAATGTATGAATATTATTCCTTGAATTATTGTGTACAGAGAAGGTTACAATATATAGGCTAATGCTATTGATTGCTATCCTAAAAATAAGGGAGAAAAATCAGCCCTAATAAAAACAAGAATAAAATCATATCTGTACATATCTGATATTAATGCTGATATATTACAACACTCCCCCTCAAGCTGGTGAGTGAATATCAATCATTCCCAGCTTGCAAGTAAGACTTTGAAATCGCTCTGTGGGAAGCCCCTTGGTGAAAACATCTGCTAATTGGTGCTCTGAAGGGACGTACTCTGTAGTTATAAGGCCATCATCTAATTTTTCCTTGATAAAATGGCGGTCAATCTCTATATGCTTTGTCCGATCATGTTGAACCGGGTTGTGAGCAATGCTGATTGCCGACTTGTTATCACACAGTAACCTCATCGGAGCTTCATACTTTATTCGGAGATCATCGAGTATGATTCTCATCCATAACAGTTCACAAATTCCTTGTGCCATAGCTTGAAATTCAGCCTCTACACTTGACCTTGCAACTACATTCTGTTTCTTACTTCTCCATGTCACCAAGTTTCCTCCTAAAAACATGCAGTAACCTGAGGTAGACTGCCTGTCAATAACTGACCCGGCATAATCTGCATCTGTATAGGTTTCAATAGTCAATGTTTGTTCTTTCCGAAATAGAAGTCCTCTTCCCGGGCTTGTCTTCAAATACTGGAGAATTCTATTCACAGCTAGCATATGTCTCTCACGAGGATCATGCATGAACTGGCTAACCACACTGACAGCATAGGCTATGTCTGGTTTGGTGTGAGACAAATATATCAGTTTTCCCACAAGTCTCTGATATTGTGCCTTATCCACCCTTGGGCTCTCCTCATTGTTTCCAATCCTGTGGTTTTGTTCAATAGGAGCCCCTGTGGTTTTGCAACCTAGCTTACTTGTTTCCTTAAGAAGATCCAGGACATATTTCCTTTGGGAAATAAAGATGCCTTGTTTGGAGTAGGCAACCTCTATCCTAAGGAAGTACTTCAGCTTCCCCAAGTCCTTCATTTCAAACTGTGCAGCTAGTTTTTCTTTTAGGACCTGTTTCTCAACCTCATCATCACCGGCAATGATCATGTCATCAACATAAACCAGAAGAAGTGTAAGCTTGCCTTCTTTGGAATGTTTTATAAAGAGGGTATGATCTCCCTGGCTCTGCCTATAACCTAAGGACACCATAGCATTGGTGAACCTCCCAAACCAAGCACGAGGAGACTGCTTGAGTCCATATAAGGCCTTCCTTAACTTGCACACCATATTCCCTCCACCGGTAGGTCCATATCCTGGTGGGATGTCCATATATACTTCCTCTTCCAAATTCCCATGGAGAAAAGCATTTTTAACATCAAATTGGTGCAAGTCCCATCCAAAGTGTGCTGCCAAGGAGAGAATGATCCTGACTGTGTTCATCTTTGCTACTGGGGCAAATGTTTCCTCATAATCAATCCCATATGTCTGAGTGTACCCTTTTGCAACCAGCCTTACTTTATACCGGTCTAGAGTACCATCAGACCGATATTTCACTGTGTAAATCCATCTGCACCTAACTATCCTTTTGTCCTTCGGCTTCTCAACAATTTCCCAGGTCTCATTCTTGTTTAAAGCACTCATTTCTTAATGCATGGCTTGAACCCAATTCTTATCCATTAATGCTTCTTGTACTGAAGTGGGGACTTTGGTAGAATCAATTGCTGAAATAAAACTCCGATGCTGTACTGATAGGTTTTTAGTGGACACAAACTGAGATATAGGGTATTTTGCACAAGTTCTTCTGGCTTTTCTTAAGGCTATTGGCAAGTCATCAGGGTTAGGTTCACAAATATCATGTAAAGAACTATTCAAAGGCTCAGAATCAGGAATGCTTACCTCTGGTTCGGGCGACTGAAGTTGCTGTTGGACCAGGTTGGGTTTTTTTCGATAATACACCTGCTTGTATCGATCTATAGGAACAGATACTGATTCTTTAGGTGTCTCTGAAGTACCAGAAGATGATGCCACATCCTTCATCAGAGGAGGGACAAATGACTCACTAGATTCAGCCAGAAGAGGAACAAAAGATGACTCAAGAGACTCAGCTTCTTGACCACTCTCCCCCTGAAGCCGAGGACGAAGGTGAAAAGACTCAGATTCATGAAAAGTGACATCCATGGAGACATAGACACAACGACTTTGAGGATGATAACATTTGTACCCTTTTTTGTCTGGTGCATATCCTATGAAGATACATTTGACAGCCCTAGGATCCAACTTACCACGATATTGACTATGGATATGAACAAAGGCAACACAACCAAAGACACGACACAGGAGATTCTTCATGGTAGGAACGGAAGGGAAGAAGGAAGTCATGAGTTGCACAGGACTAAGACCATCCAAGACACGGGAGGGCAATCTGTTTATCAAGTATGCGGCAGTTAAGACAGCTTCCCCCCAATAAGACTTAGGGACAGACATTTGGAATAGAAGAGCCCTTGCAATTTCTAGGAGATGACGGTTCTTCCTTTCTGCAACCCCATTTTGTTGGGGGGTATCAACACAAGTTAACTCATGTAACACACCATGTTCTTTATTGAATTTTGTGAAATGTTGATTCACATATTCCTTGCCATTATTAGATCGTAACCGTTTTATAGATTTTTCAAACTGGGTTTGAACCATGCGATAGAAATTCAAGAATATATGAAACACTTCAGATTTATCCTTCATAAGAAATATCCATGTGACTCTAGTGTAGTCATCAATAAATGAAACAAACCATTTTGCACTAGATATATTAGAATTAGAGGAAGGGTCTCACACATCAGAATGAATAAGATCAAAAGGTTCAATACTTTTATTATTACTTGGAGAAAAAGTTGTGCGATGGTGTTTCGCAAACTGACAAACATCACAAAGAAAAGATTCAACAAACTCATTTTTAAACAATTGTGGAAATAATGACCTAATAAGATTGAAAGGAGGATAACCAAGGCGTTTGTGGTGAAGCCATATCTGAGATGCAGCGGAATCTGAACTTATCGCATGACTGGATGTGGACACCGTCTGACTAGTACTACCATGAGTCCGATGTAGAACATATAACCCTCCTTATTCCTTAGCAACTCCAATCGTCCTCCCCGAGGTAAGATCCTGAAACACACAATGAGAGGGAAAGAAGGTCATTGTACAGTTTAAATCTGTGGTAAGCTTATGAATAGAAATAAGGTTATTTGACAAATGAGGGACATAAAGCACATTATGTAAAGGAAGGGAAGGTTGAAGTGAAATAGTACCACATCCTGAAACAGGGACACGGGAGCCACTAGCAACCGTGATGTGATGCTTACCAGATGATTTAGAGTAAGCGGAAAAATATGAGGGATGAGGGGTCATATGATCAGTAGTACTAGAGTCAATAATCCAGAGATTCTCAGATACAGTACTAGAAACATTAAAGGAAAAAGAACTTAAATTCTTACCAGTCATGGTTAGAGAACAAGTGCCAGAAGGCTTACTCATAGAATCCAAGAGAGTGCGCAAACGATCCAACTCGGCTTTACTAAGCGCCGGAATTGCCTCCCCAGATGGTGGTGCAGATACCTCTTCACCCTCAATAACCAAGTCGGACACTGTTTGATTAACTTGCCTTTGTTGACTGCCTTTAAAACCCCCAGAGCGTCCAAGAACCTTGTCTCTGCCATGGAGTTTAAAACAAGTGTCCTTAGTGTGACCAGACTTCTTGCAAAAAGGACACCAGCGCTCGTCACGTTTGGCGGACGACTTCCAAGAGGATGATCCAGGCCTTTCAGATGATAACCCACCAATAGGACCTTTGCCAGTGGCCAAAGCAGAACCATCACTTGAATTACCATTATTCAACATGACAGCCCGACGACTCTCTTCCCTCCTAACTGTGTAGAACACCTCAGAGAGAGAAGGAAACTTGTCTTTACCTAAAATCTGAACCCGAATAGGATCATACTCAGAATTCAACCTAGAGAGAAACTTAAAGACCCGTCCACGCTCAATAAACTTGGTTAAAGTAGCAGCATCCTCAGTGCATTTCATCTTTAAATCCTGGTTTTGATCCAGCTCAATCCATAAACCATTCAGAGTACCATAATAATCAGTGACAGAAAGAGAGCCTTGCTGGGTATTAAAAATTGTGTTTTCTAATTCATAACACGCAGCAATATCTTGTTTCATAGAATAGGTTTGACTCAAACTATCCCAAATTTCACGTGCAGAAGTAAAAAACATACAATTCTTACTGATATCTGGTGTCATAGAGTTCCATAGCCAAGTCATAATCAAAGAATCTTCATCATCCCAAATTCCAAACTGTGGGTCGTCAGCCTTCGGAGGATCCCCGACAATGTGTGACAACTTCCGACGACCCTTGAGAGTGGTGCGAATAACCTGGGCCCATTGGAGATAATTCTTACCATTGAGGTGATAAGAAGCGTGTAAAACAGGAAGATCATGGGGATTCAGTGCGGCAACGGCAACCTGAGGCGTTGTAGTGATGGTGGAGGACTGGGTGTCTACTGTAGACATTCCGGTTGGACCCGAAAACAGGCAGAAAGGAACGGGGAGGAGTCGACGAGCAGAATGGCGGTGGTGCGTGGTGAACGGAGGCGTGGAGGGCGGCGCGTGGCTCTCACGCGCGTACAGTGCGGAGGCCCGTGGCCTGCGCGTGGAGGCGCGTGGCTGGTCGGTTTGGGGTGGGCTTTTCGGAGGTGGCCGGAAAAACGACAACAAGCAGGCCGGCGGGGGCGGTGAGGCAAAAAAGGGCGGCGGCAGGTGGCGGGTGGTGGTTGGAAGACTCAGGCAACAATAAGGCTGCAATAGGAGACAGCAATAAAGCTGCTCAACGAAAGGAAAAAACAAAGGCAAGCCCTAGGAATGACCTAGGCTCTGATACCATATAGAATGTATGAATATTATTCCTTGAATTATTGTGTACAGAGAAGGTTACAATATATAGACTAATGCTATTGATTGCTATCCTAAAAATAAGGGAGAAAAATCAGCCCTAATAAAAATAAGAATAAAATCATATCTGTACATATCTTATATTAATGCTGATATATTACAACAATATGGAATAAGTAATTTCATTTTATAAAAAAAAAAGGAGCCATTTCACCGTTTTCTATTAGTATTGCATTTTGTTTGGCACCACTAGTGCTTTATAGTAGCTTTTTGATCATTTGCATTAGATGTAGTAAGAATAACCAAGTGCTATTTCTCTTATTTCTCGTAAAGCCTAGATTTGAATGTTAGTGTGATGAGGTGGGTATTTTTCATCAATTTTAACTTTTATTTGTTGGGTATTCAATTTGGAAAAAGTTGGACTCATTTCACAGATTGCAATTTCTGTTTTTCAGTGCATTGCTCTTTCTGTTGTGAGTCACCTATGGCAGCATCTGATCATTTGTTTGAATCTTGCCTTTACACATTATTGTCTTTGAGTATATTGGATGTTGAGAACTTCAGCTTATATGTCGTTAATATCTATTCTATCTAGATCATTGCTGTTTTTCCACTTTCCCTACATTTTTTATGAGTACAACATTCATTATTTAGTGCCAGGATTTTATTCACTGTCTAAACAAAACATGTTAATTCCTAGTTAGCATAATTTCATTGTTTTCTTTCCTCTATCATTTTGCATTATTTATTTGTTGTAACTCTTTATGCAAAAGTCCCATCATGTGATGTTCAATTTTGCCTCATACATGTAGAAACAAGGTGGTGGTTCTATGAATGCAGATCTTTTCAACGATTTTTTTTTTAAAAATTTTTTTTGACAGGTAACAAATTTTATTTATCAATCACCAAGGGACCTATAGAAAATTTACAATTTGAGCATCAAGGAGCAAATGAAAAAAATTGAAAAGGAAAGAGAAATTATAAGAAAACTAAGAACAGATAACATAAATAAGTTTGAACTTAGAATATAAATATGTGCAGCTGAAGCACATTTATTTTTGACGTAACTGATATAGTACTATTAAGAGCAACATGCCTTACTTTTTCTAACACTTACTGTGCATACAGGAAATCTACTATACCCTTAAATAAAGCTTCCACTGCAATTAATACTTTCCTAGCTAAAAACACCCCCTCAATCTGGAGCTTACTGATTGTTTCGGGTGAAATGTGCTAGAGCAGCATGAGGTTTTTGTGAATAAATCTGCAATCTTATTCCTTGACCTGACATGAGTGGCTCTGATCATTATCTGTAGAAACTTTTCTCAGACAAAGTGACTATCAACCTCTTTTTTTTTTTTCTTTCATGAAAAACTGTGTTAGATGCAATGCTATGATACAAAAGAGTGAGTGGCTGAGCCGTTGAGGGCATAGAATTACTGGAGAGGTTTGCAAATAATGTGCCTTACTGTGTATTTATACTACTTCTGTGTATACACCATTACACCTAATCTAATATACCCTTACCTTAGAGTGCACTACAAGTAATTCCTAACTCCTTAGTTCTTAGAAAGTACCTTTTAGAAATCTTCTCAAATCACATTGAAGTGATCTTTTTAAGTCATAAAATATTATATAGAAATTGTTATATTTTGCTGTCTATTGGTTGTAATTATAAATAAAAATTTTAAGTTGTCAAATAGTAATTGGGAGGTGCTATATAGCATGAGTAGCGGTGGCAATTGTTTGGATTTGTCTTGCATGCTTGTGCATCAGTTCTATATGTTTAATAATTGAAATTCATGCAGGGAAGCTTATTTGGGCAAAGACAAGGACAGCCTTTATTCATCACCAAACTCCAAGTATGTTCTCAAATGTGTGATTAAATTTTTTTTTTTGTTTTTAAATGATTTTTGTTCTGCTTTTCACGGGGCCAGCTATCAGTCATATCCCTACATGGCCTTTCAGTCTCATTCTTAGCAATGACAATTGATGTAATTTTGAGGCAACTGGCAAGTTCTTTGATGTGTAAACCTGATGCTTAATTTCTCTGTGGCAGGTTTACAGGAATTCTTCTGCCTCTGAGACGTAAGTTCAGGAAGTTATATTATCTCTTCTCGGAATAAGTCTAGAGATTAGAGAATACTATAAGTGGTTGAAGTTTATAACACTATTGTCCCAAAATTCTTTTCTTTTTGGTGTTGAGTTGATTTTGATCTTTAAACTTAAGGTTCAAAGAAGTTACTGACTTGACCTGCCTTATTTGTTTCTTCAAAAGGTTTGAGTTCTTTGGTGATTTGCAGAAGACCATTCTTAGTACTGGTTAATTTTGAGTAATAAATAATTTATGCTGAGATAGTTCACTATTGAGTTTTTATTTTACTGTTTTATAAAATGATTAGACTCTCAGATCTTATATTCTTGTAGAGAACATAGTTACTCATGCTGGGATATCTTTTATTGTTATTTTATTTATGTGAAATGGAACATTGTTTGTGTGAGGGTCAGTAAGACTGTTTAGCAAACCAGCCCATCAAAGCTTACAGCTTTCTTTGTTTTTATTGGTAAAGATAATAGTTGTTTTTTTTAGTAAAGCCTACTATCTTTGTTTAGAAAGTCATTTTAGTATTAGGGATTTATAGGAAATAATGCGATTTGGTAAACTCTCTTTGGAGATCTTGTATATTTTTTCTAGGATCTAACAATATCTAATCTCTTCTCAGGACAAAGTAGGTCTAGGGTTTCTATGCTTTTAGAGATGTCAGTGAAGATTTATTCCATATTTTGTTAATTAACTGGTAAAAATAGATTCTTCTCCTTTCCTTGGCCATTTAGACCAGAATGTGAGCCTTATATATAAGGTTGTTCTCCTGTCTTGCCTGCTCTGTAGTTTCTGTAACTTTAGAGTCTAGATGCTCACTACTGAAAGATGATAAAAAAGGATTTATACTGCAGCAGTTTGGTACCAGAATAAAAATTGATCTTTTTTTTTCAGTTATGGTAGGGTGCAATTATACCAGCATTAATGTACTGCCTGAAAACACTGCAGACAAGTGTGCTTGAATGTGATTAGTACTATGATCCCATCAGAAAGGATCTGCCTATGTTGTGATTTTTCTTTTTCTTTTTCCAAACTTTACACAGCTAGACCCGAGCTTGAAAAAAAGAGAAGGGTTGTGTTTGGTAGTCGGCAGCCATTTTGAAACTGTTGAATCTTTTATGACATGGATCAACAATCCAATTTTGCTAATGCTTGATTGTTACCTGTAAATAATGTCGTGTATTGCTGAAGTACAGTGTTAAATGCGCTATAGGTGCTACATCAGCATCCAGATGTAGTGCAAAATAGGCAAGATGTGGGTAAATAAGTTAGTCCATGGGAGTAGGATTCAAATTTTGCAAACTATAGAGGGGTCAAGCTTTTGAACCACACTATGAAACTGCGGGAAAGAGTAATGATAGGAAGGCAAATAGCAGTTCCAGTGAGAAAAGTGAATCAAATGGAGATAGTTTGTTAAAAGGGTAGAGGAAGACCTAAGAAAGCTTTAGGAGAAACCATTAAAAATATCCTCGTTCTAAATGCTTTTACTGAATTTTGGTTTTTGACTAGAGCCCAATGGCGTTTATTGATTCATTCAGGCAATTGTGTTTAGTAAGATAAGGCTTGGTTGTTATGTTCAGTTATGGTATAGTACACGAACTGAGAATTCCTAGGTTTACCCAAGCTAAAGAGAGATGAGCAATATGAAGGATTTGGAGCTATTTATGCTATAGGTTAGTGTTGGAATACTCGTCTAGGTTCATTAGCACATTTTGGAATATTAGATAACTATAGTTAATAGTTGTTAATTAGCTCTATAATTAAAACATGTTTGGATTGGGGACTAGGTAGTTGATATCTTCACTAAGGCCTTGGTAGGGAACATAGTGAGTGTTATTCATAACATGCTGGGCATGATTTATGTTTATGCGCCGGCTTGTGGGGGAGTGTTAAGAATATTCTTGTTGAGAGAGAGAAAGAAAAAGAAAGACATATACTAAACCATGTGTTTCAACTGCACAACGGAGACTGAATATATATTCAATAAGTAATAAATAATTACTCAATATACATGATGTGGTACTAACAACTGTACTACTAATTTACACCTAATTACATATATTTCCAACACTCCCCCTCAAGCTGGAGTATATAAATCATATGCACCAAGCTTGTTACATAAATAACTTATTCGTGGACCTCTCAGGGACTTGGTGAAGACATCTGCTAGCTGATCATTTGAGTTGACAAAGTTTGTGATGATGTCTCCTGATAGAATCTTTTCCCTAATGAAATGACAATTGACCTCGATATGTTTGGTCCTTTCATGGAACACTGGATTGGAAGCTATATGCAAAGCAGCTTGATTGTCACATATGAGTGTCATTTTCATAACCTCACCAAATTGAAGTTCTTTGAGGAGTTGTTTCAACCAAGTGAGTTCACAAGTGACTGAGGCCATAGCTCGATATTCTGCTTTAAAACTAGATCTTGCAACAACATTTTGCTTCTTACTTTTCCAGAAACTAAGTTGCTCCAATGAGTACACAATACGCAGTATCCAACAACCTGAGTATGTCCCTTATCTTCATAGATGAGACCTCTTCCGGGAGCTCCCTTAATGTATTTGAGGATTCATATCATTGCATCCCAGTGGTCCTCACAAGGAGAGTTTAGGAATTGGCTAACCACATTGACTGCAAAAGAGATGTCAGGCCGAGTAACAGTGAGGTAGTTTAACTTCCCAATTAATCTCCTATACTTTCCCGGATCCGATAGAGGCTCTCCCTGATTTGGTAGGAGTTTGACATTTGGATCCATGGGAGTATCAACTGGCTTGGCATTCAACAATCCTGTTTCTTCAAGGATATCCATAGCATACTTTCTTTGAGACACTACTATACCATCCTTGGATTGAGCTACCTCAACCCCCAAGAAATATCGTAGTTTACCCAAATCTTTGGTCTGAAAGTGAAGAGAGAGATGTTGTTTTAACTCACATATGCCATGGTGGTCACTTCCAGTGATGACTATGTCATCAACATACACAACTAGATAAATGCAACCTTGGGCTGTGTGGCGATAAAACACAGAGTGATCTGCTTCACGTCAAATCATACCAAATTGCTGAATCACAGTGCTGAATCGTCCGAACCAGGCTTTAGGAGACTGTTTGAGACCATAAAGAGACCTGTGGAGACGACATACCAGGCTAAAAGACTCCCCCTGAGCAACAAATCCAGGAGGTTGCTCCATATATACCTCTTCTTCTAGATCACCATGCAGGAATGCATTTTTAATATCAAGTTGATGAAGAGGCTAGTGTCGAATGGCAGCAATAGACAAAAACAACCGGACAGAAGCCATTTTAGCCACAGGAGAGAAGGTATCCCCATAATCTAAGCCAAAAATCCGTGTATACCCTTTCGCCACAAGACGGGCTTTGAGACGATCAATTTTACCATCAGGACACATCTTGACTGTATAAAGCCACCGACAACCGACAACAGATTTCCCAAGAGGAAGAGTAACTAGTTCCCAAGTACCACTGTTGTGAAGCGCACTCATTTCATCAATCATTGCTTGTCTCCATCCGGGATGGGACAAGGCATCACCTGGAGATTTAGGAATGGAAACAGAAGACAAGGAAGAAAGACAAGCAAAGTGCAAAGAAGAAAGGCGGTGATAACTTAAAGCAATATAATGAGGAAAAGGATTACGAGTAGACCATATACCTTTTCGCAGGCAATGGGAAGATCGAGTCGTCCGACAAAGGTCTTGAGGAATGGTAAATGAGTTGGTTCCTGAGAAGAGTCCGCAATGACTTCGAGTAGCGTATCCGCAGGAGGGACACGGGGTACGGGAGGTTGTGGTCGGCGGTGATAAGTGTGGAAGAAACGATCGGTGGTGCTTTGGGGATCCGCATGGGTAGAGGGTGGGGCGGTTCGTACTCGACAAAGGACAGGGACAAGAGGAACCGGAAGGAACGTAGAGATTGACTCGGGAGGCGAAGGAGACGACTCAAAGAAGGGTACAGACTCAAGAAAGTAACATCGCCGAGATAAGGTAACGTCGTAGAGTAGGAGAATAACAACGATAATCTTTTTGGGACCGAGTGTAACCAAGGAAGACACATTTGAGGGATCGGGTGTAAGTTTGTCTAGACCAGGAGAGAGATTATGGACAAAACAAGTGGACCCGAAGACATGAGGCGGAAGAGAATGAAGAGGCTGATGTGGAAACAAGACAGAATGAGCGACTCGGTTATCAAGCACAGAGGATGGCATGCGATTAATAAGGTAGCATGCAGTAAGGACAGCATCATCCCAAAAACGAAAGGGAACCTGACTATGGAGTAAGAGGGTCCGAGTTGTTTCAATAAGGTGTCTATTTTTACGTTCAGCTATCCCATTTTATTGAGGTGTATGGGCACAAGATGTTTGGTGAAGAATACCATGAGAAGCCATAAAAGTCTGAAATTGATGAGATAAGTATTCACTAGCATTATCACTGCGCAGAGTACGAATAGGAACACCAAATTGAGTTTTAATTTCTTGATAAAACTTTTGAAATATGGAGAATAACTCAGACTTGTTTGGCATTAAAAATAACCAAGTACATCGAGAGTAATCATCAATAAAGGTAACAAAATACTTGGACCCTAAAGTAGAAATAGTACGACTAGGACCCCATACATCAGAATGAACTAAGGTAAAAGGAGACGCAGCTCGAGTACCAAAACGATCAGGAAACGGACTACGGGTGTGTTTCCCTAACTGACATGACTCACAAGGAAGACTCGATTTGGAGAGGCTCGGCACCATTCTCTCGTAGTTTGGCAAGGCTAGGATGACCCAACTGATCATGGATGGTAAGAGGGGAATCTGTGGCAGAGCAAACATGAGAAGGGTTGGAGAGCTGGTAGAGGCCATGGGACTCATATCCTGTGCCAATCATCCGTTCTCGAACTCCGATCCTGCAGAGAAACAGAATCTTTAGTGAAAGTAATGGAACAATCAAGAGAACGGGTTAAACGACTAATAGAAAGTAAATTAAAAGGACACCCAGGAATATAGAGAACCGAATCAACAGTGAGGGAAGGTAGGGGATTAGCAGTGCCAATCCCTTGAGATTGTGTCTGAGAACCATTAGCTGAAGTAACCATAGGCAAATAACCAGAAGTAGAGAGTTGAGAAAACAAAGCCTTATTACCGTAAATGTGGCTCGGATGCACCATAATCAAGAACCCAAGGGCCAAGGGATGGTGACTGAGAGAGACAAGCATAGGAATTACCGGTGTGCGCAATGAAACAGTGGAACCAGAGGACTGACGCTGCTCAAACCACTTCAGAAATTCTGCATAATCAGCCGGAGAGGCTCTAGGTGGTTCAGAAGGCTCAAGAGTGTCTGGTGGAGTAGACTGTGCAACATTAGCAGTACGGGGAGGACGGCCATGTAAAGTCCAACATTTATCAATGGTGTGACCCATGCGATGACAATGATCACATTTCGGACGAGGTTTGGAACCTGAGTGACCCCACGGAACGGCCACGACCGTTGGTCCGAGAGGCAAGGGCGTATGTGTCACCGGGATGATGCAACAAGAGAATCGCATCTGTTAGCCGGAACCCGAAGCAAGGTAGAACACGTCGCAGAAAGAGTGGGAACAATAGGAGATCCCAAAATCTGATCACGGATGGTGGAGTAATCCGCAGGTAAACCATAAAGGCCCAAAAGCATGAAGAAGGTGTTTCGTTGTTCAAGTTCCTTCGTCGGGGTATCTGCTGGAGGCAACAGTTCATTGAAATCGTGGAGAGCACCATGAAGTCTGCCTAAGTAGGTAGACATAGAGCCATCAAACCTCCTCGGGGCAATAAGACTTAAGATCATGACAAACCCCATACAATCGTTGAGTATCATTGGTGTATAGGACCTTGGCCTGCGCCCACACCTGATTCACAGTCAAATGAGCCCGAAAAATCTGCTTCAAAGAGGAGTGGATGGTGGACTTAAGCACACTGCATAACTGAGCATCAATCTTTTTCCACCGGGACGGTCGGCTTCAGGCACATAATCAACCTTGGTAGTGAGATGATTCTCGTACCCTTGACCCAGTAAGCCAAAGTTTGACGTCGGAGGCCCAAGAATCATAATTAGTGCCATCTAATTTGTCAGTGGAGAGATGGACACTGATATAATTACTGAAAACACCAGGTTCTACCTTCGGAGCATCTGTAGGACTCAAGGAAGCCATGGATCAGATGACAAATAACCCAAAAACGCAATGAACAGTACCTGAAACGTATACGGAAGGTGTACGACACGTCTTATGGGTGCGGTTGGGGAAGTGGAGGACTTGGCTCAATAGAGGAGAGGCCGGCGACCACGGTGGGACGAACGGCGGCCGGAAAGAAGGCCTGATGCGCCGTCACGCGCGGCTGGAGTGAAGCGCATGGGTGCGAAACGCAGCCCACTGTACTCGCGCGTGTGGGCGTGTGGATGGGCGGCTAGGCCTGTACTTCGGGGATCGGGCCGAGCAGAGGGAGGCGCTCCGAGCGGTGGTGGTGGTGGCCGGAAAGGACGTCGGCAGTGGTGGCACGAGAGGACGTCAGCGGCGGCGGCAGGGGCTGAGACTGGCCGGAAGGGAGCACGGCAGAGGAGATCCTATTGATGACACGGGTTGTCGGAAAAAATTTGGCACCGGGGATGGGTCCTCCTGGATAGGCACGGTTCTAGGATTTGCCTTTCTCTAGGCTCTAGATACCATGTTGAGAGAGAGAAAGAAAAAGAAAGACATATACTTTTACCGTGTGTTTCAACTACACAACGGAGACTGAATATATATTCAATAAGTAATAAATAATTACACAATATACATGATGTGGGATTAACAACTGTACTACTAATTTACACCTAATTACATATATTTCCAACAATTCTAACATGTGCTAAATGTGCTAATGAACCCAGGTTAGTCTTCTAACAGTTAAGAGGTCTGCATAAGGATCCTGTGGGTTTATGCACATTGCCATTTTTAAAGGGGTTTCTTTGGTTCACATTCGGAGGGACTGGAGAGCTCTTTTAAGCTGGTGCCTGTATTTTCTATTAATTATTTTGGTTGCTATTATGTGGATTTCTGATCCTCCTGTTTTGTTCTGTTCTTCTCTTTTAATAAATTTTTTATAAAACAAAATAAATATTAATCCCTTCTTAGGCTGGTTTCGTGAGCTCGATATAGTTTAAATGGTAAGCTTAGACATAACCATGCTAAATGTTTGCAGAAAAGCTTTTAAGAGTGAGGCTTGTGTGCAGCATTGATACTTTTCAGTAACAGGCAACATTTACAATAAAAAATAAAAAATGATGCTATCTTTTGTGTCCTTCCTTTGGTGGTTCACAATTTTACTTTATTATTTGTTTCATAAAGTCATTAATGTTTCTTGATGATGGTTGATTATACTTTATACTGCTTAATTTTCAATTTGCATTTATTATTTCTATTCTATACACATGGCATGGCATGCATTTAGACATAGAATGAAATCCTTGCCTTCTGTGTAAAAGAGCATTTTGAATTGCCTGTACATGGAAGTGATAATAATTCATTTTGTCATTTCTTGCAATTCTTTGTCTGTTTGAAAACTCATTTCTGTGCTTAAAATGAAAAATTTTCAGCCTGAAAATGATTTAGTTGTGTTAAATGCATGCCAATAGTGACTTCAAGCGAAAAAGTGATAAAAGCATTCATTATATTAGAGGTCACTGAATGCTTCAATGACCCTTTCCTTATTAAAATTATTAAAGTACAATTGTTACATATAGTATGGCCTCATTTATTTAATTAAATGACACTTGTATTTAATGCACATTCAGCACTTGAAAAGAAAACATTTTCAAACATTACCAATTCAGTACTGAAATTCATTTTCACTAAAAAATTTAGTAATAAATTTCAGTACTAAAATTTTTTATGTCACATTTTAAACTAAATTATGACCAATACAGAAAATTTCACTTCGAATTGAGGCATTGCTCTCCAATTTCATAGTTAGGGCTGAATCAGTATTGGATTTTCCTAATTTTTGAGTTCCTTATCTGACTAAATCATCATCAGAAGCTTTATATTCTCTTCTAAATTCCCTATAATTGTCTAGATTTGCTAACATATTACTTTTATTGCTCTCAGATTTGCAGCAAACTGGCCCCCCGTAATGCTAATAGTTCGGCTTATATCTCAAGACCACATGAATAACAAGTAAGTCCTTATTTTGTGTTTACCTTTTGTCTTGCTTATATATGTTCGTGTCTGTAGGTGTATATTGGTTGTGACATTTTGTTCTGTAGCTATGCTAATTTTATAAAACTGTGACATTAGGCAATATGTTGGAATGGCAGATTTCCTAGTTTTTCGGGCTATGAACCCACATGGTTTTCTTGGTCAGATGCAGGAAAAAAAGCTGGTATGTTATCTGTGAATTTCTAATCGTCTTTTCTTGTAAAAAATCCCCCGCCCCCCCCAAAAAAAAATCGAGTGACCTTTGTTAGTCAATTTCAATGCTTTGCTGAATTTTTCCCCCTTGATATCTTCTCTCAAGCTTCTGCCCCCGAAAGAATGTAGAAATTTAGGTGTGGTACAATAAGCATCTCATCTCATCTCAGCTTGTTCTAATGACAGTCATATCATGCCCCTGTAAATTTTCAAGACTGTATGCCTGTGGACCATTGATTTCATTTTTTTCAGGTGGGATTTTCTTTGGCGCTGAATTTTGTTGTTTAATTTCAGTGTGCAGTTATCCAATTACCATCACAGACGTTGCTACTATCTGTTTCTCACAAAGCCTTCCGCTTGATTGGGATGCTTTTTCCTGGGGTAACATATTTAATTGTTGACTTTTGAAGCTCTATTATAACGCTGTGGATTGATTATACCTTGTCTATTTACTTGATGCTTTGAATGCAAGCAGGATATGGTTGTATTTAAGCGACAATTATCCAGTCAGCAGCAGCAACAAATGCAACAGCAACAGCAACAGCAACAGCAGATGCAATCACAACAGCATCTTCCGCAGTTGCAACAACATCAGCAGCTTCCTCACATGCAGCAACAGCAACTTCCGCAGCTACAACAACAGCAACAGCTTCCTCAGGTCCAACAACAGCAGCTTTCTCAGCTGCAACAGCAGCAGCTTCCACAAATCCAACAACAGCAACAACTCCCTCAACTTCAACAACAACTTTCACAACCGCAGCCCCAGCAACAGCTTCCACAATTGCAGCAACTGCAGCATCAACAACTTCCTCAGCAGCAACAAATGGTTGGGGCAGGAATGGGTCATGCCTATGTTCAAGGTCCTGGGAGGTCACAATTGGTTTCTCAGGGACAAGTTTCATCACAAGGAGCAACAAACATTGGTGGAGGGGGCTTCATGAGTTAGCTCAATTGTTCATCTGGATTCCCGAGAACTGAAGCAGGTTATATTTTGGGGACGCTATTTATGATGTTCTGGTATCATTGTGAACATGATATTAGTGTTCATAGATTACTACCATCCAATCACAACTATTTGGATCATAATTTATGGCAGTCAATGATAGGTCCAAAGCGCAGATCAACGGTAGTCTGGTCACGATTTCTTTAGCCATTGGAAAATGAGATGCTATATATATTTAGAGCTTGTTAAAAAGTTATTGGGAGTATGATTGTTACTAAGTCCTGTTGAAAATCTTGTGTTTGTAAGTACCTAATTAAGAGTAATGCTTGTAGCAAAATCTTTAGAGACATTGCACAAATTGTTAATGTCACTGTTTCTTGAGTTTGGTAGGGGAAAAAAAAGGTAACAGTGAAACCTTATGAACTCAGTCAGTTGTAGCCATATTTTATGCCGACAAAATGCGTTGGATGATCATTTCATTTATGAATATGGGAGAAAAAAGTGAAGTCGGTAAAAATCCCTAGCGCTGCCATTTCTGTTTGGATGTTTGCCGTTGCCCACCTCCTACGGGGGTTTGCCCACATTACTTTCATGGTGTCTTCATTTTTTGTATTTGTTTAGCCTACGTTACTTTCATGGTGGGCAAACCAAGGTTGGACTTGAAATCATGGTGGTGTTGGGAAAAGTGAAAGTAACAAGCTTTTATGTTGAGTACATTGGCCATCGAAGAATTTATGCCACAAAATGTCCTGGACATTTACAGCCTTCTGTTTTCCTTCACTATGGTCCTTATCTCGTGCTTAGTGTTGTGCTAAATTCGCAAATACATGGATCTTTAGTAAGTAATAAAATAATGAGTTGAGTATCATTTTAAAACAACAAACAAAATTAGCAAAACTGAAGAGAATAGTTCAAATAAGTATTAAAACCCTAGGATTAAGAATCTATTTCAATTACCTATTATGATTAACATTGATTTTCTTATATTAATGAGTAATTATGTTTTTGTTGACAGTTTATTCTAAATCATTTAAAGCTTAATATCTTGACATTAAAAACATGTTAAAACTAAATCAACTTTAATTTTTATGACAATTAAATTAGTTAAAATTTATTAAATTCTATGACATCTCATTAACTCTCGAAGGATTAAGCTTATTTTTAGGTCTTAATTTTCAAGATCAATTCTTAAATTATCAAGTATTAGACTTCATTTTTTGATTCTTCACATAATACTTAAGATCATGCAAGTATGGTGCATAACATACCCAAAGCATTAAGAATATTAAGAAAGAATAAAAAGTAATAATTATTTCATTAATAGAGAGAGAAATCAAATATTCAATATAATAGAGTAAAAAACATCATCCTAACCCTAGAAAAAGAGAATTTAGCCACACATAGAATTTAAAGCATAAACAAGATTAAAAAATAAAGATACAATCATGAATCAATCCTACTGAAAGAGAAAATAAAACTAGAAGAAGAAAAAACTATGGATGTCTTCAATGGTTGCCTTCAATGGATGCCCTTTCTTCCTTGATCTCGCCTCCAACCATTGTTCTTCAATCTTAGTTGCCTCCAATCTCTCCAACAAAAAGCTCTCTCAATCCCTCAATCCCTAGTATTTTTTATCAAAGATTTACCTTAGTAAAGGTGTATTCTTCACTCAACTTCCTTAATTGATTCTTAAATAATGAAAAAAAAGTTGAATGGATTTAAGAAACTTGATTTTCGCAACATCGCACGCCCCTTGTGGCTTGACACTTTCCCACTGTCCACACGCCTCCTGTGTGAACTCACACGAGTCGTGTGGCTCTTTGGAGCTAGATTTGGCCTTCATGGTCTTCATAAAAGTTGTAGCTATCTTTCTTAGATTTTCAACGCCACTTAAGTCACATCGTTTTGACCTTCGTATCTCAAGTTACGTTCGTTTTACTGTACATAGGTCAAGAATTTCATGAATTTTAGCAATCTCGATTCAAAACTCAATTTCTTTGGAATGGACTCAATCAAATCTTTATAAAATGATATCAAAACATCTCTTTTGTACCTATAAACATAGAGAAAATACAAACATAGATTACCAAGGATAATTTAATAAAGAATATTATAAATCCTCATAAAATTCACCTAAATCCATATCAAATCAAGAATAAGATGTACGTATTTTACTTATACATCAAATACCCCCACACTTGAATGATCGCTTGTCCTCAAACAATGAAAAACAAATTCTTAATGAAAACCAAGGGTATCTTTCATGAGATAACAAGAACATGCAAATTCAGAGTTCAAAAGAATACCTCTAGAAGATCAATGCAATGATAATTCATTCAAGTGCTAAGAGGTTGATTATCCAATTATGCATTCAAGCTTAACAAGTCACAAACCACTTATACAAGCATGCCATCACAAACCAATATCAATAATCCATTCATCGTGTATGAGTTTATGCACATCAAGCAACCTTTAATATCTTCTTGAATTCATTGAGCTCCCAAACCCATAGGCAAAACCACTATCACTATCTCTACTAATGTAGTGCACACATCTAACAATAGGTCATTTTTTTATATTGTAACGTGGTTAAGGATTATGGGAAAAAAAAAACTAAGAAAGGATAAAGAATTCACAAAAATGAGAGAAATCATAGCAAAAACGATCAAAACTAATTAAGAATGAACAATGATAATAATAAGGGAACTTTTCTTCTTATGCACAAACTAGCATATTTCCTTGTCTTTCTCTTTTTTTTAAAAAAAAGTAGAACGACTTCGCTTAAATTCATACTTGCGACCATGCGCCGAACACACACATCATAAACTCGACTTCGCTTAGATTCAAACTTGCAACCATGCGCCGAATCCACACATCATAAACTCTCATCCATGCTAGGTTATTCAACAACATTTTTGGGTTAATAATTTGACATAATTAATGTTAAAATTAATCTTAATGGATTCTGAACCTTAGTTATCTTGCATATGGTAGAAACCTAATTTGTTTACTTTACTTCATTTTAATTTGCGTTCAAAATAAATCTTTATTCATCATTAATCATTTAGTATTTTTTTTCTTTAGTTTCTTTGTTCTTTACGCTATTCTTTTAATTTATATATTTGTGGAATCGACACTCAAAAGTTGTGTTACAACTATCGCGTTATTCTTTGAGCGTAATTAATACTCATACCTGTATCTGTATAACATGTCTTCCCTTCCCCATGGCGTTATTGCATGTTTTTTTTTTAGGATATCAAATTATTTTAAATTGATTCTTGATCCCTTCTTTTTTGCTTGTAGGTTGTATTCTACTAAATTAGTGTGAGATCTTTTTTTTTAAAAAGAATTTCTCATTAAAGTTTTCTTGGCTTTCTTGTATCATTGAAATTGGGAATTGACTACAATTTTAAATTGTATATATTTCTTTATAATATGTTCATATTTGAAATTTGAATTATAAATAAATTATTGAGCAAATGAAAATAAAAATTTGTTTTTAGTTTTTCTAATCTAAAAAGATAAAGAGTAATAATGATAGATAATAAATATGATGATTAATTTTTTCAATCTGCTTATAGCCTCAAATTTTTTAGTTTTTCTAATCTAAAAAGATAAAGAGTAATAATGACAGATAATAAATATGATGATTAATTTTTTCAATCTGTTTATAGCCTCAATTTTTTTTTTTGAAAATAATAATATTATTATATTATTATTATTATAGAAATGTGCTTGAAATATGTTTGAGCGAGAAAAAAAAGATACATGAACTTTTAAGGGAAAACTATTTTTTTATATATTAAAATTAAAATATTATAATTTGATTTACCAAAATAAAATTTAATATGAAAAGAATATGAATAAAAAAGATTTGATATATTATACTTCCATATAAAATTTTGTATTGTACAATGTTAAATTTTCAAAATGTATTTTTTTGGTACATTAACAAAAAAAAAACTAAATCTTGGTGAAGAGAACTCCTACAACATATGCTGAAAGAAGAGGATGAAAGTCATCGGAAGGAGTAGGCCAATGCTTGAAATCCACTTGTGCAACTCTTCTTCTTTTAGCAAGAGCATAAGCACAATTGTTGCCTTCTTGAAGCACATGGATGACAACTACTTCCTAACCTTGAAGCTTGAGATGTTGGATATCAAATATGATTGCACCATATTTGTGGAACTTAGAAATGGAAGAATCCAGCATAACCAGCCTTACAACCTCAATGGAATTGAACTCATAAACTAATGCACAAATACCAAGGGACCTCGCTAGTTGAAGACCATGCAAAATACTAGCAATTCGAGATGGAAGATCTCTGAATGACCCACAAATGCATTGAAACCAGAACCCCTCACTCGCCCAAGTTGTTTATGATCAAATCACCAATACAAATTTCAAAGTGTATTGGAAGAGAATTTTAATTTGGGTGCAAGTAAATCAACTTTAATTTTTTTTCATAAATAATATAAACTTAATTAATTTTCATAAATAAGATATTAATAAATAAATATTCAATTTTTGATGAATTTATTATAATAATTAATTAATTGTATTAATTAAATGAGAAGTTATGTCAATAACTTTTATATTAATAAAATTAATAGATTACACATGACAATATAGAGAGTGTAGATGACACATAACAAATTTTGAAAATATGTAATGACAAAATGGATTAATACATTATAGAATTCTAAGTTATGTATTTTACTTTTGTATATTATTATATTATATGATTAATGGATAGTAACTTCGTTGAATAAAATGCATCAAAAAATTGTGGTACCAATATTTGTTTTTGGGTTAAAAAGCCTATTGATTTTTTTTTAATGTATAACACACTAACCATTAACATAAATTAGTAATACTTTTAATAGTTTTAATTATTTTTTTATAGAATAAAAAATTTAGAATGAGAGAAATTCTCTCTA
The DNA here is from genome assembly GCA_029884605.1 of Ormosia emarginata. Taxonomy (NCBI): domain Eukaryota; kingdom Viridiplantae; phylum Streptophyta; class Magnoliopsida; order Fabales; family Fabaceae; genus Ormosia; species Ormosia emarginata. The sequence continues at coordinate 1,241,554 of JAQQTP010000058.1, read as the reverse complement.
TTTTAAAGTCAAACTAAATCATTAATCTAAATTTATAATGTGATTAAAGATCAACTATTAATAGAGATTGTCAAGCTTCAATTAGTTTAATTATTATTAAAAAATTAAGAAATATCTTCAATGATCCAAAATAGATGCATGCTACAATATTTCTCTTTTCTTTTTTAATTTTGCGTTTTTCCTTGAAGATTACTAGAGGTTTCTCCTTTTTATTTTTTCCTCCTTTTGATCAAAGAGAACAACTTTATTTTTCTCTTATCTTTTTACTATTTTTTGAACTGTTTTTACTTTTTTTTTTCACTGTTTTTATCTTTTAAAAATAACTCTAATTTTTTCGTTTATTTTTTTTAAATTATTTTTTATATTTTTTAATATCATTTATTATATATATTTTTAATTATTTTTTTATTAAATCATATACTTTTTAAAAAATATAAATAATACATACACTTAAAAAAGAGTACATTATTAACTTTTTCCTTTTAAAAGAGACTAGTTGCAGTATTTTGGTAAAAAACAAACAAATTTATCGACACCAGTCACAAGCAGCCAGCAAGCGTGACCTAGCAAACGACTTTTGTTAACTTTTTTGCCAAATCAAATCAGAAAAATAGCCCACAGAACATAAGACCAACCAAAAACCCAAAAAACACCACCGTTTTGTCGTTGTTCTCTTCGCCACCACCATCTATAACCGTACCAAAAAAGGCACAAAAGAAACAAAAAAAACAAAGAAAAAAACAAAAACGAGTCATTCATCACCGGGCACACCAGTACCATACTACCTTTTTTTATCAAGATTCTTTCAATTTTTATTTTTTAAGTGATCAATTATAAGAAAAAAAAATATAAAATTATAAAATTTTTTTTAAAATTTTAATTAAATCTTACACTTAATTTTTTTGTATCTTTCTTTCTCTAACATTGATCAAAAAAAAAAAAATTAAGAGGATCTTAATCCCTTTTTCTTTCCCAAATTCAAAGTAAGAAAATGACTAGGATTTTATTTCTATTTATATTTAATTTTAATATTTTTATCACAAATAATATATATATATATTTTATATTTTATTTAATATTATTTATTATATTTTTTTTTATAATTTTTTTTTATTTGATCACATATTTTTAAAAAAATATTTCTAATACCTATCCTAAAAAAAGTATAAGAGTATTTTCATATGATGGTAAATCCATTCAAATCAATGCATTTTCCAACTCTTTCTCGTTCTGCATTCGCAGCACTTTCCCATCTACACCTACGCCTCGTCTCTTCATGCACCTTATTCATATAATACTTCATTCCCATCAACATCAACAACAACCCAAACCTAAAAACTCAACTCTCTCTCTCTCTCTCTCTCTCTCTCTCTCTCTCTCTCTCACGTTTTTTTCCCTCAAACATGGCGGAGAAACAGCTCATCGTGGCCGTCGAAAGCACCGTTGCTATGGGTCCCTATTGGGACACACTTCTCATGGATTACCTCGATAAGATCATCAGGTTCCTCTTCTCTTCTCTTTTATCTCTCTATAACCCTTTTTCTTCAATCAAAATTAGGGATTTTGGTTTTTTTAGGGGGTGTGTTTTGGGATTTGAGGGTTCGATTTTGGTACTGTACCCAAATTCTAGTTCATTTTGGTTGATTATTATTGATTATGAAAAAAAAAAAGGTCTTGCTTTTGGGGAAACCCCATTTTTCGCTTTTCTTTTTTGCTTCTTGCTTCTTGGGTTGTTGATGGTTTTTTTTAGCTTTGTTGTTGGTGTTCGAGATTTGGGGATTTCGAAGGTGTTGTTGCATCTGTTATTGTTTGGTTAGAGATAGGTGGGTTTATGTGTTCAGTTGATTGTAATTGTAGAGTTGGAACTGGAATCTCTCGCTTGGTGAAACAAGTGGCTTTGGCCTTGGTACTATCACGTGATAGTGGTACTTTCTGAAACTGCTCCAAGATGAAGCTTTGCATGGATTTTGCGTTTTTGGCTCGTTATTTGTCATGGATGTGGTCAAGTGGATATAGAGTTGTATTGTCACTTGCTATAGATGGGGTTTGATCAGCTCGGTCAAGTGGCAATGGTGGGTTTTATTTATTTATTTTTAAAAAAGAGAGTTGCAGTAGCGGGATACCATTGTTACATTTGATGTGCTTGCTTACTCCCTAGCTGTTGGTGTTGATGAACTTGATGAGACTTAACCCTTTATTTAAAATAAAAATTTTAAATGTTTATTTCTTATTGGTAAGTAAAAACATTATAATTGTTTCTTGTTGACATTTTACTAGTAGCTACGACCATGTTGCTGTTGTTGTTTTTTATGTTTTTTGGTAATGAATTTATCGGAGAGGAACTGTTATTTGTAGACTTTTACTTTTACTTTTACTTTTACTTTTACTACTAGATTCAGGCCTTGGTGTCACAAATGTCAGCCCTTTTGGTTATAAAGTTCTGACCTTTTTTTAGGCTTATCACTGTGAGAAGGCAGGCTCTTTTGCTGATGTCTTTCTCTGGGTTATATAAACGTGAGAGGTCCATTCATGCAAGCTGATAATCTTTTGCAGGTTCCTTGAGGAAGTATCATTTTTCTTAATTGCTTTTTATTCAAGTTGCTATGATTGCAATATTGTCAATTTTGGGGGAAAGGAGGGAGAGTGGGTTTGCATGTTGCTTCTTCTTGCACTGGAATATAGTGCAATATTAAAAAGTGTAGGGGGAGGGGAGGTTGTCCCATTCCAAGGTTAGGGCATGTCAAAAGCTTGAGTGATGGCTTACACTTACAGTGGTTCTTACAAATGACTTACCAATGAAGGAAGCAGAAATCGAACCCAATACCTTTTTGTTGACGCTGTTCGATCCTACCAGTTGAGCGAGACCTCATTGACAATCATTATAAGTTTACCATGTTCAAAAGAATAAATAGAAGAAAAGCGATAGCAACTATTGGTTCCTAATCATAATGTAAAGCAAAACCTTGTCAAGCATATTGTTAAAAATTTATATTTACATGGGACAAATAAGAGATTATAAGATTTACAGATGCAAAAAAGTATTGGTATTATTAAATAAGCAAGTAGAAAGACATATTCAAGAAAAAGCCATAACTAGGGAACCACATATTACCAAAACCAGGCTAAACAAGAAAAGAACATAAAGTAAGCAAAACTTGCCAATCTTGTCTTGCTTAAAATTGCCCTTAGTAGAGCTCCACAAAGAAGGTAAGGAGGCCACCTTATCGCACAGAATAGGTAGCAACAAAAACTTATCCTTGAAACTTTTTACAGTCCTCTTAAACCATAGGCACCAGATAATAGCATACTTTATTTTTATTGTTAGAAATTGAAACTTTATTAGATAGAAGAAAATATTAAAAAAGAGATGGAGGAAAAGATATCCTCCTAAACAGAAGTGCAGAAAACAAACAAACTAAAAAGAAGTGAGGCAGGAGCAGTAGAAAAGAAAATAAATAAAAGTGGGGTTATCTTTTAATATCAAGATATTTTAGTTAATTTTCGTGGCTTTTGTTTATGGGTAGTATTTTGGGTTATATTTATGCTAATTAAGTGTTTAAGTGTCTTATTTATAAAGCCCAAGGGCTCCTAATAGTCTTTGGTTAGTAGTAAGTGTCATGGACTGCATCTTGGGAGTTGTTTCTAGTAAGTTGCACTCTAGTAAGTTGTGCCTAGGAAGTATAGTTTGGAGTTCCTAAGCTTGAAGATCATGAAGTCTAAACGGTCTTAGCTTGTACTATAAAAGCAAGACATCAACCTTTGTACGGCAGATTCTTTCATTTAAATATTAAATCAAGAATTATCAAGATAAGTTTTTCTTCTTTCCTGGTTTGTTATACTAGAAGAACCAGCCCATTGGCTGTGTTTCACTCTTTCTTCTCTTTGTCCTTCTCTACTCCTTGGTAGAATTCTATCTAGACTTCGTCCCCTAAATCAATTTGGTACTAGAGCTCAAATTCGATCCGTCCCAAATTCTGTCCTAGTCATGGCAGCACATAGAGGAAGAGTCCCTAGGCTTACCCAAGCACAAGAGTTGGCTGAGATCCGAAGAATGATCGGGCAACTCATGCAAGAGGTACAGAACCTGCATAGATAGCTGCCTTAAGTTCGAAATGAGATACCGGTGGGTAATCATGAAGTCCCAAATGCAGAATCTGAGGAAGATGAGGAGCATGTCAACCCTTTCCATGATCCCGCAAATCGTGATCAGGCTAGACGCGATGGACTTGAGGAATGGTTGGCATGAGCGCTTGTTTTGAATTTTGATTTTGTAAAGGAGATTTATAGCAGCAAAACCTTTGATCTAGACATTGTTGATAATAAGAGGCAAATGCAAGACCTCCTCCTTGTTGATTCAAGCATATATTGGAGTTCTCCTATCTTTGATATCTATCCAGGAGATATCTTGCAGGATTCTTACCTGGTTGCTTTTGATTTTGTTGTCTCACTAAGCTATGAAATGGAAGTGGAATCTTATGATCTATTCTTTGAAGAAGAATTAAAAGGAACACTGCATGTTGTTCAATCATTCCATCCTTCTTGTTGTCCCTAAATGATGCTCTACATTTTGTTGGCATGAAAAGGTTTTTAGTACCTAAACTTGCTGATTTAATTGATGCACTACTTGGTGACATTTTCTTCTCAAAGTTTGTGTTTTGATATGACATGAGATCAGGAGGAGAATGTGAAACTGGTTTTCGTAGAACAGATTCTTTGTTTGAGTGGCTGGTTATGTTGTTCAGATTCTCAGATGATCTTCAAGTCAGTCCAATCTTTAATGTTGCTGATTTATCTGAATTTCATGGCTTTGAGAATGATATGGGGCTGTCAATAAATAAGGAATGGACTAAACAGATTCTGGAAAAACTTGGAGAAGTGATTGAGGAAGTTCTTTGACATGAAGGAAGTAAGTTCACGAAGGGGAAATCAATATTGCATATTCCTTATCAAATGGTTAAGGAAATCTGCAACTGAAAACACTTGGATTTTGGATTCTCGCGAGAGCCGAGTTTCTCTTCACCCTGAGGGAATTGATGCAGGAGCAGTAGAAAAGAAAATAAATAAAAGTGGGGTTATCTTTTAATTTCGATATATTTTAGTTAATTTTCGTGGCTTTTGTTTATGAGTAGTATTTTGGGTCATATTTATGTTAATTAATTGTTTAAGTGTCTTATTTGTAAGGCTCAAGGGCTCCTAATAGGCTTGGGTTAGTAGTAAGTGTCATGGACTGCATCTTGGGAGTTGTTTCTAGTTGGTTGCACTCTAGTAAGTTGTGCCTAGGAAGTTGTAGTTCAATAATTGTAGTTTGGAGTTCCTAGGCTACAAAGACATGAAGTCTAAAAGGTCGTAGCTTGTACTATAAAAGCAATACCTCAACCTTTGTATGGAAGATTCTTTCATTTGAATATTAAATCAAGAATGATCAAGAAGAGTTTTTCTTCTTTCCTGGTTTGTTATACCAAAAGAACCAGCCCATTGGTTGTGTTTCGCTCTTTCTTCTTAGTCCTTCTCTACTCCTTGGTAGAATCCTATTTAGACTTCTTCCCCTACATCAGATTGGTCAGCCTTGTTACATTCTTAAGTTTTACATGTTTTGTTTTATCTAGGTTTTTTGGTTTTATTTTTGGAGGATTTCTCATCCTCACCTGAGTTGTATTTTTCTTCTTACTTCTCTAATAAAATTTCTTTTTCTATAGAAAAAAAATCATCAGTACAGTAAGGCTCTCCAATCCTGTCTTTTAGAGGGCCATAGGCAGAACACTGAAGGGAGGTCTTGAAGACAATCCTATCCCACAACAAATCTAAATATAGGGTAGAATCCTTAAATATTGAAGTATTCCTTTCCAGTGAAATACACCAATAGGTAGCATGTGGGCATAGCCTTCCCCATTTTACTTCTGCTGAAGCCCAAAAGAAACTGCTCTAATTCAGAGGACACTGAATTCACGAAAAATTCCAAATAACCTTTTTCTGAATTGTTATAGAATATTAGGGTTATTACTTATTAGGTTATTAGTCTTATGTTAGTGGGTTTGGGCTAGTACTAGTAGTGTTAGTATTTGACCTAAGAATTAGTATAAATAAAAGTACTAGGTTATGAAATTGTATCACATTTCATTCTTATCAATAACATTATCAATATTAGCTGTTTTTCTCTCTTTTCGTTTTCCTAACCCTAAATTCGTAATTCTTCAACATGGTATTAGAGCGGTACCATCCACCTTGAGAGAGTTTCTTCCTTCCGCTGTTTCAAGTTCATAGAACTCATTTGTATATTCCTCCCCCTCTCTCTTTTTGTTTTATTTTTCCTTTCCTGTTAGCTTAATTTGAAACCTAAAAAAAAGAAGAAGAAGAAGCAACAATATTGTGAGTAATGTTTCAGGTTATGGCAGCCACCCTTGTGGCTGTTGTTTGGTCTCTCAGGCAGCCGATAAGTGGTCGTAGGTGATAGATTAGTCCGACGCCAGGTGCGTGGTTGGCGTCAGATTCGTCAACGGCCAGCAGAGGAGCTGGGTCATTTGTGGGTTTCAGGCGAGTATTGTGGGTTCTGTTAGGGACGTTCTTAGTGCGTACGACGTCCTGATGTTGTGGGTGGTTGGTAGGGGTGTCAAAACGGGTCGGCTCTGTCCATTCGGGGTCAGGCCATTTTCGGGCCGGCCCATTCGGGTCATGTAAGTTTTGGGCTGACATTTTGCTAGTCTAGCCCATTTAGCCTTACGTAGTGTTCAATAAACGGGTTGGGCCAGCCCATTCGGGCTCAGCCCATTCGGGCCATGTAAGTTTCGGGCTGGCTTTTTGCTAGCCCAACTCGTCCATTTTGTCGGGTTTGACACCCCTAGTGGCTGGTGACAAATAGACGGCGGTGGTGGACTGGCACCTGCAGGAGTTCCTGCGAATGGAGCAGTGGCCGGAAGTGGTGTTGGGTTCGCATATTGGTGGTGCTGGTTTGTACTTCAGTTTGCGCCATTGCTACTGGTGGTGTTGGCTGAATTCTGGTAGCTCTGGGTTGTAGGATTCAAAAGGAGGAGGTGTGCTGTGGCGTGGTGGATTTTGGTTCGACTTTGTAGGTGCTAGATTTGATCAATTGGTTCAATGGTGGCAGGGGATGCAGACTTCTGCTTCTGTATTATGGAATTGGTGGCGATGGCAGCATGGTAATAGGTTGAGGACAAGGTTCGGTTTGTTAGCGAGATGGGGTACGAGATAGGTGTTTCTTGTTGGTACAAGATGAAGCCCATGATGGTGTGCACGGTGGTCACAGGTTCGCCAATAGTGGATGTGATTGGGCTCACGGTGGTTTGGGTCTGAAGGCACGACCTCTGTTCTGTCTTGGTGCTTGCGATTTAATGTTGGTTTTGGCTATAGTCTCTGTTCTAGGTTGAGGTGGCTGTTAGGTGAATTTCTGTTTGTGTCGGATTTTCTGATTGTGTGTTCATCTTATGGTGGTTGAAGTTTTGATGGGATATCCAGTGAGGTGTGTTACAGGCATGACAGTGTGTTTTGGATGGTTTTGTTCCCTCTTTCTAGGACTGGTTTGACGGCCCTTTCGGTTAGGGGGAGATTTGGCTTCTGATTTATGAGTTTATCTTGTGATTTGTGAGTTTGGAATTTGGTTTGCTGCTATGATGGAAGCTTAGTGGTTGGGTTATGGATATGTCGATTTGATATCTTTGAAGGAGGTAGACTGAAGTTGTTGTTCTATCTTGTGTTTCTTTGTTCTTCTTGTGTATTTTCTTAATACACCTTGAGCTTGGAGGAAAGGGCTGCTCGATTGGAGGCAAAGAGCAACCAATGAGGTGGAGTCACCCCAGAGATGTTAGAGGAAAGGGTTGCCTGCTAGATGGAGCCGCCAAGAGGAAAGGGCTATCAACGAGGTGGAGCCGCCTTAGATTCTCACTAGCAATAGTATTGCAGATTTGGGAGCAAGAGTTTCCCAGTTTCTCTTCTTCTTTCTTGGACGCTTGGATGGTTTAGCATCTTCTCTTCTTCCTTATGCCGTATTTGAATGGTTCAATGTTACTGTACCGAATTTCCCTTCTCGCTTTCGGATAAAGATTGGGTTCTATTATTTGTTTTATGTTTATGGGTTTGCTACTTGTAACAAGCTTAAGTTTAGTAAGCTTAAGCTTGAGGGGGAATGTTAGAGAATATTAGGGTTATTACTTATTAGGTTATTAGTCTTATATTAGTGGGCTTGGGTCAGTACTAGTAGTGTTAGTATTTGACTTAAGTATTGGTATAAATAAAAGTATTAGGTTATGGAATTGTATCACATCTCATTCTTATCAATAACATTATCAATATTAGCCGTCTTTCTTTCTTTTCATTTTCCTAACCTTAAACTCGTAATTCTTCAACATGAATGAAATTGGCTGCCGGGCAATGCAAAAGTAAATGGGTGAGTGTGTTTGATGAGAATCAAAGATAACACATTTATTAGTCCTGCACTTATCAACTTAATATTTTGGGAATTGGGATTCAACAGAAGTCTCAACTTAACATAGCTACTCTTGTTCCTCACCAGCTTAAGATGACTTGGTATTTAATAGAAGCCATGCATTGGCCTTTATGCCGAAATGTTCAAAGATTCCATTTTTGTATATTACGTAAGTTTCAGTTTTGTCTTGTTATCAAACTTGTCAAGTTATTTTGAAGGTTATATATAATATATAGTCATAGATGATTCAATGCACCTGTTTTAACCTATTGTGGTATTCGTACAGTTGTTTTGGTGGAAATGACTCAACTGGGCAGGTATACATTTTTCTTTGATGAAAATTTTACAATCTTAGGCAAAAATGAAAGAAAATAGTAGTATCTAATGTGTCACTGCACACTTCTGATTTAGTTGTCTTATATCATATCTGGTGAATATGTGTTTGTTATTTTCATGGACTTTAGAGAAAAGTGTTGTCTTTCCCAATGGCTTGCTGACGAAAAATCGGAAATAGCTATATTTTAAGCCTAAAGTTTCTCTTGTTTTGACGAAATACTATTATACACATAATTCCTCCAAATGGCATTATCGAAAAAGTCCTTCTTGATAAAGCTATTGTGGTTATTTTTTCTTAATGCAAAAATTTCCTAAACTCAGTAACCCCGGACCTGAAATATGGTCAGTCATGCATATGAGATGTGCTTGGCATGGTCTTGTTTGAAAATTTTGTTCAAATTCCTAAATTTACTCTACATTGAAGTCTTTGTTGTCTTACTTTGAGTCAATTACTTATATAGTGTGGAGATATGCTCACTGCTCTACGTTATTGAGTAGGTTTTTAAGACTTGCAAGATTCTAATGTGGCACTGTTGAAGTTACAGAGTTTTTCTGTGATGTGGCATTCTTTGTGAAGAATGTTTGGGGCTGTCGAAGAAGGTTTAACTGGAGGAAAGGGGTCTACTACTTTGTACTTGAGGCATTCTCATGACTGTGGTTATAGATGTGAATTTATTTTGGCCTGACTGATTGATATGTTGATGGAAACTCCGTTGATTTTCTCTTTTTCAGTTTTTTATTTTTTTGTTTTTTGTTGTCTGTTTTGTTCTTTTGTTATATCTTCCCTTTTCTTCGTAATTTTTTCTCTTCATCTGAATGAATTTCTTCTTTTATAAAAAGAAAAATTGGGCTGAGATTTTTCCTGAATTATGTTACATTTAAGGTGGGTGATAGGAGTAATAATTTACTACTCTGGATGAACATCAGGTAGATAGAGGTTGGTAAATAATGTCCTTTTTGCCTTACTATTCATGATTAGAGGGATTTTATATGAGTGAATAAGAATGGATAGTTTGATGATATTAGGTTCCATAGACATTTGGATGATTCATGAAGACCGGGTTTACCTTGGAAAAGTATTTGGAGAGTCAAATTTGAAATTTCTGTTTTTATTATGTTGATTAGGAAAAGATCCATTTTTTTGTTCATTGCGGGTTCAGACAGATGTTTTTGTATGTATGCTTGAAACAGAAGATGCTAGAAAACATCAAATTGCTTTTTTTTTTTCCTGGTATCATCATATGTGCAAATGGGTCAGGGAGAGCGTAGATAGTTTCTTGTTATATTGTCTGCCTCTTAGGTTATGGTGTTTGGTATTTTGTTATGCGGGGCTGTGCTTTAGTTTGTGGTGAATGTCCTGTGGGGAAGCAAGTTATGTTTGTGGATGAACCTTCCAGTATGTACTACGTGGGGGTTTTGGCTTCATAGGAGCAACTAGATTACTACCAATACAATAACAACAACATAAGCCTTTTTTTACTAAGTAGGGTCGGCTACAAGAATTAAACGACGGTGACGTCATTATGTTCAATCATAAACTATATCTTCCGGAAGGCTATTTAGATCTAAATCTTTTTTAATAGTGTCACGTATGATTTTTCTTGGTCTCTCATTACCTCTAACTATTAAGCTATCCTCCATCTGAATTACTCTTCTTACTAGGATTTCTAATGGTCTTCTCCTCACATGACCAAACTACCTAAGGCGAGATTTATCATATTTTTCTCAATAGGTGTTACCCCTACTTTCACATAACTCATATTCTTAGACTTCCATGCATCCTGCTTTTGGTTCTGCTTTGTCTTTAATAGATTTTCTAAGTTTTATGCCCTATATATACAGGGGGCTGCCAACTTCCTCCCCACTCTTTTTTTTAGTTGATGGAGGTTAACAAGCTGCAAGCTCCACCTTTTCCTTTTGACTAAAGAACCTATTTTGTTCTTTTTCAAACAAATTTTATTTACGGGTATTTTAGTAATATAATTTAATTTCAAAGCAAAAAACAATAAAATCTGACTCTCTTCCCTAGTCTCTCTCGCTCTCTCTCTCTGTGCAGAAGGAGGCTTCCCAATTCCCATGGTTGCTATCCATCTCGGAACAAAACAAACTTTAAAAACATCATTAACAAAATCTCAAGTCCATCTAATCAAACCATGGTGGCCGTCTTCAATGTTCTTGGCCCTGCTCGGTTCCGTCACTTCTACAGTTTCAACATAAACAACTCACCCATCTCGAGTTCCCACACCAAAGGGCTTGATTTTTGCGATCATTGCTGCAATTTTCTTGTTCATGTATGGTCATTACTTCTGATCAGAGATCCTTTATGGCATTGATGGCTGAATTGGCAAAGCATTTCAATAAGGATGAGAGCTCTTTACAGCCTTCTCCAAATAGAGGCAATTTTAGGCTTTGACCTAGGATTATGTTATTTGAAGACAATAGAATACTTTATATCTAGAGCATGGTGGTATATATTTAGAACATTGTGCTAATAGATTTAGTGAATGATGTTTTTAAACTTTGTTTTGTTTTAGGATGCGTAGCAGCCATGGGAATCGGGAAGCCTCCTTCAGCCAGATGGTGTTCGAAAGAGAGAGAAAGAGAAAGACTAGGGAAAAGAGTCAGATTTTATTGTTTTTTGTTTTGAAATTAAATCAACAACAACAACAACACCAACCAAGCCTTTTCCTACTAGGTGGGGTCGGCTACATGGATCAAATGACGCCATTGTGCCCTATCATAAACTAAGTCTTCAGAAATGTCATTCAAATCTAAATCTTTTTTAATAGTTTCACCTATAGTCTTTCTTGGTCTCCCTCTACCTCTAGTTATTGGACTATCCTCCACCTTGTCTACTCTTCTTACCGGGGCTTCTAAGAGTCTTCTCTTTACATGTCCAAACCACCTAAGACGAGATTCTACCATCTTTTCCACAATAGGTGCTACCCCTGCTTTCTCTCTAATGTATTCATTCCTAATCTTATCTTGTCTTGTATGGCCACATATCCAGCACAACATCCTCATCTTCGCGACACTGATCTTATGCTCTTAGTATTTTTTTACCGCCCAACATTCAGTACCATACAACATCGCGGGCCTTATAGCTGTGCGGTAAAATTTACCCTTAAGCTTGAGAGGTGCTTTTCTATCACAAATCACTCCTGAAGCACTCTTCCATTTCATCCATCTTGCTTGAATCCTATGATTTACATCTCTCTCTATCTCTCCGTCATTTTGTATGATAGATCCAAGATACCTAAACCGTGTGACTTGTTTTGAAATTAAATCATATTACTAAAATACTCTTAAGTAAAATTTGTTTGAAAAAGAAAGAAACAAGTTTTTTGGTCAAAAGGAAAAGGTGGAGCTTGCTTACTTCCACCAACTGAAAAAAGAGTGGGAGGAAGTTAGCAGTCCCTATATATATATATATATATATATATATATATATATATATATATCATGCGTGACACAATTGTGTTAAGCCCTATCAATTCTTTTCCAATTCATTGTTAACGTGTGTGTGTATATATATATATATTGGATTTTCATTTATTTTCGTGTATCAAATTTATTTTCTCTCTTAATGATGTAGTTGTTTATACTGCTAGTGTGCATGTCTTTGGCCCCATGGCACTTTCCAATCCGATTTATCAATATTATTATTTACTAAGAAAAAGTTTTTGTTAGCTCATTGTTTAGAGTTGTCAGATGCGAGTTTGTTGAAATCATACTAGTAGATGTGATATTGTTTTTATCTTACCAAATGATGATCTTGTGGTTCATCTATTCATTTTATTTTTTCCCCTTTCTTCTGCAGAAACCTTCTGCTTCCAATGTTGAGTTTGCCCTAGTCACCTATAATACTCATGGATGTTATTCTGGTACAGTTTTGCGTAATTTTCTTTAGTCTTATTATGTGAATCATGTTAGTTTAAAAATGATTCTTCCAAAATTTTTTGCAAAACTTTAGAACTGATGTAGTTACAGCTTTACTAAGTTCATTTATTTTTAATGTACACCTGCTTTGCATTTTCAAATTGTTGGAATTTAGATATCATTGGAACTTGATCAGTTTATAGTTTGTGTATTTCTAGTAACATTGGAACCTTAGCATCCTAGGAAATGTTTTTCTTCTTTTATTATCCTTGTAAATATCATACTGTAATTAATTCTTTGTGTATATATAAACCCAATCTGCTAAGTACAATTTACTCAAGCAATTCAGAAATTCTCTCTAAGTTCTCTGATATTCAAGTTAGTATCAGAGCGGGTTGATCCCGCTCCTGCTCTTCATCCCCCGTTACTGTTCCAGCCGCTGTCAAGGCTGGAACCTCATCCAAAGTCCCCTCATTTGTCAGAGCGAGGGCCCGATCATCTCAGACGGCCATTTTGGCTGTCTCTCCTAATCTCGTCACCAGACAGTCCTCCATGCGCCGCCATGCACCGCCACCTGTTTGTTCAACATCCGGCATGTGTAAGCCACGCACCTCCTTCCTGCTGTCGGAATTCGTTACCGCTGGTCTCATTCTGCTTGTTGGACCTCCTAAGTCTATTCAAGTGGCCACCTACTCTATTCGTCCGTATTTGGCTAGTGGGTCTTAGGAGCTCACCTTTGTTCTCATACTAAAAAAAGTCTTCTACTGCCACAGTTCGAGATTCTTTTTAGGAGCTTTCAGCTATCCCTAAACTTACTCTCATGGCCTTTGATAAGCCTCAAAAGGGTCTCATTTCGTTTGCCTTTTCAAGGTCTCCCACCATTACCTCCGAGAAACTTAATGGTAAAAATTATCTAGATTGGTATGCTACAATTAAAGTGTGGTTTTTAGGGCAGGGACTCTCTGATCATCTAACCAAGAAAATTGAAGAGATCGATGTTGATTCACAGCAAGAGTGGAAGAAAGCTGATTATCAGTTGGTGTCCCTATTGTGGCAATCCATCGATCCAACTCTATTGGTGCATTATCGCTCCTATAAATCCTATTATGAAATTTGGAAAAAGGCCAAAAGTGTCTATGTGAATGATATTCAGCGTCTCTATGACTCAGTACATAATCTAGCAACCCTCCAAATGACTGATCATGATTTACCCTCCTATCTCAACAAGGCGCAGACCACCATACAGCAAATTAAGATGATTTTGACCGGAGATGATCTTCAAAAGGTATTAGATAAGCTGGATAATATGTATATGGTTTTTGTTCTCCATGGTCTTCATAAGGATTTGGAAAATGTTCAAAACCAAGTCTTGATAAATCCAAGTGTTCCATCGGTGGAAGAACTCATTGATCGACTACTTCGAGTTCCTTTAGAGGGATCTCGCGGGACTTAAACAGAATCCACTTCCTTCGTCTTTAATTTCAATAACCGTGGGAGCCAAGGTCGTGGTCGTGGTAGTGAATGAAGAGGCCGTGGTAGTCGTCCTCAATGCTCCTATTGCAAACGTATTGGACATACTCAGGATCGATGCTACTCTGGACATGGTTTTCTAGAAAAATCTTCCAATATGGCACAGTCGCTAATACAAAGTACTGAGAAAAAGACTGAATTTACTGAGAATCAAAATCCTGTCTGATAGTGAATATAAGGAGTACCTCCAACTTAAGGTAGTCCATTCAGGATCAAGTTTATTAGGTGTCGTCCACACCAGTAATTCTATGGCTTGTCTCATTCATTCTATGTTTGCTGAATCCTGGATTCTTGATTCTGTTGCTTCCAACCACATTGCTAGTAATCCCTCACTTTTCTCATGATTAGTATCCACCAAAATTCCTCATTCCATCACCCTCGCCGATGGTTCAATGGCTAAAGCCACTGGTGTTGGTCAAGCTGCACCTCTCCCATCTCTAACTTTGAACTCTGTTTTTTTTATTCTTGGCTGTCCTTTTTAACTTAATTTCCATTAGTCAGCTTACTCACACTCTTAATTATTCCATAACCTTTTTTGCTGGTTCTTTCCACATACAGGACTGGAGTAGGGGGCAGACGATTGGCGCATGCTTTGAATCACAAGGACTCTATTATCTTCAAACTCCATCATCTACGATATGTGCTGTTACCGAGTCTCCTAGTCTTCATCGTCGTTTGGGTCATCCAATTCTGAATAAATTAAAGATGGTTCCTCATCTCTCTCATTTGCAGTCTTTTGAGTGTGAGTCGTGTCAGCTTAGGAAACATGCTCGAGGTAATTTCCATAGTCAAGTCAATAATCGGTTTGAATCTCCCTTTCATATTGTTCATTTCGATGTTTGGGGTCTTATTCGTGTCAGCTCTATTTTCGGATATCGATATTTTGTTACAGTTGAAAGAGAGAAAAGAGAGAGAGACATATGAAGAAACTACGTGTCTAAACTATACGACGGAGAGCTGTTTATATAGATCTATGATAATAAATACAAAGATTAAGGTTATGATTTGATTAAGGTTATGATAATAAATACAAGGAAACTACATAAATACAAAAGATATTTACACGTTTTCAACACTGCCCTTCAAGCTGGAGCATATAAGTCATATGTACCAAGTTTGTTACAAATATAGTTTATTCGAGGACCTCTCAAAGACTTAGTGAAAACATCTGCCAGTTGATTATTTGAATTGACGAAGCTAGTGGTAATGTCTCTAGACAAGATCTTTTCTCTAGTAAAGTGACAGTCTATCTCAATGTGTTTGGTCCTCTCATGAAATACTGGATTCGAAGCGATATGCAAAGCAGCTTGATTATCACAAATAAGAGTCATTTGAATAACATATCCAAACTGAAGCTCTTTAAGAAGCTGTTTTAACCAAATGAGCTTGCAAGTAGCTGAGGCCATGGCTCGATATTCTGCTTCGGCACTTGATCTTGCAACCACATTTTATTTCTTCCTTTTTTAAGAAATCAAATTACCCCCAATGGATACACAATAACCAGAAGTGGATCTCCTATCAGTAGGAGAACCTGTCCGATAAGCATCTGAATACCCTACAATCTGAGTGTGTCCTTTGTCTTCATAGACAAGACCTTTTCCTGGAGCTCCCTTAATATATTTGAGAATACGAATCACTGCATCCCAATGTCCTTCATAAGGTGAGTTTAGAAATTGGCTTACTACACTCACCGCAAAGGAGATATCTGGACGGGTAACAGTAAGATAGTTAAGTTTTCCAACCAATCGTCTATATCTTCCTTGGTCTGAAAGTGGCTCCCCTTGATCCGGTAAAAGTCTAACATTGGGATCCATAGGGGTGTCAACCGGCTTTGCATTCAATAGTCCTGTTTCCTCAAGAATGTCCATAGCATACTTCTTTTGTGAGATTACTATGCCATCCTTGGATTGTGCCACTTCAATTCCCAAGAAATAACGAAGCTTGCCAAGATCTTTGGTCTGAAAGTGATGATAGAGGTGCTGTTTTATCTGAGTTATACCTTGGTGATCACTGCCGGTGATAACAATGTCGTCCACATACACAATCAAATAGATACAACCTCGGACTGTATGGCGATAGAAGACAGAGTGGTCAGCCTCACTGCGAGTCATACCAAACTGCTGCACAACAGTACTAAATCGACCAAACCAAGCCCAGGGAGATTGTTTGAGACCATACAAAGACTTGTGTAGACGACAAACGAGGCCAGAAGACTCCACCTGAGCAACAAACCCTGGAGGTTGCTCCATGTAGACTTCTTCTTCCAGATCACCATGAAGAAAAGCATTCTTGATATCCAGCTGATGAAAGGACCAATGGCGAATAGCAGCCATAGACAGAAAAAGCTGAACAGAAGCCATCTTCGCCACTGGTAAAAAAGTGTCGCCATAATCCAAACCAAATATTTGGGTATACCCCTTTGCCACCAAACGAGCCTTTAGGCGATCAAAAGTGCCATCAGGGCCAACCTTGACCGTATAAATTCACCGGCAACCGACAACAGACTTCCCAGGAGGAAGAGGAACAAGTTCCCAAGTACCACTGCTTTGAAATGCACACATTTCATCAATCATTGCTTGTCGCCACCCAGGATGGGATAAAGCTTCAACTAGAGATTTAGGAATAGACACAGAAGACAAGTTGGAAAGACAAGCATAATGCAATAAAGAGAGGCGATGGTAACTGAGAGTAACATAGTGAGGAGAAGGGTTACGAGTGGATCGAATATCTTTTCGAAGAGCAATGGAAAGGTCTGACATAGGAGGCAGTGCCGGAGCTGGTAAAGGAGGTGGTGCCGGATGAGAGTCCACAGGGGTCTCAGTAATCTCTACAACCTCTGATGGTGGTGGTGGTAGTGGTGGTGGCTATGACCGATGATGATAAACCTAGAGAGGGCCTGTAGTAGGGATCGGGACACCAACAGGGGAAGGTGGTGATGGAGCAGGGTTAACAGGGACAAGAGGAGGAAAAACAAGGAGGACCTCAGTGATGGGTGGAAGAGGCAGGTCAGGAGACTCAAAGAAAGGAATAAACTCGAAGAATGTGACATCGGCAGAGACTAGATAATGCTTAAGAGTGGGTGAAAAACACCGATAACCCTTTTGAAACCGATAGTAACCAAGAAAAACACATTTGATGGAGCGAGCAGACAGTTTGTCAAGACCGGGAGTGACATTATGGACAAAACATGTCGACCCGAAGACACGAGGCGGAAGAGAGTGGAGGGGTTGGTGAGGGAACAAAACAGAATGGGGTACCCGATTATCAAGAACAAAAGAGGGCATACGATTAATCAAATAGCAAGCAGTAAGAACCGCATCGCCCCAAAAACAAAAGGGAACACGACCATGATACAAAAAGGTCCGAGTTGTTTCAATAAGATGTCTATTTTTGCACTCAACAATCCCATTTTGTTGAGGGGTGTAGGCACAAGATGTTTGGTGAAGAACGCCATGAGATGCCATAAAAGTTTGAAAATTCTGAGACAAAAATTCACGGGCATTGTCACTGCGCAAAATACGAATTGGAACACCAAATTGAGTTTTGATTTCATTATAAAAGGTCTTAAAAATTGTAAACAACTCTGATCTGTTTTTCATTAAAAATAACCAAGCACACCGAGAATAATCATCAATGAAAGTAACAAAGTATTTTGACCCAAAAGTAGACTCAACACGACTAGGACCCCAAATATCAGAATGCACTAAAGCAAAAGGAGACGCAGCTTGACGACACACCCTATCGGGAAACGAACTACGGGTGTGTTTCCCAAGTTGGCACAACTTACAAGGTAAAGTAGATAACTTAGTAAAGGTTGACACCATTTGCTGTAGTTTAGCAAGGTTAGAATGACTCAACTGAGCATGAATGGTGAGAGGGGAATCCGTAACAGAGCACACGAGAGGTGGCAGAGAGCTGGTAAAGGCCATTAGACTCACATCCGGCGCCAATCATCCGTCTCGAACTCCGGTCCTGCAAAATGACAGAGTCTTTAGTGAAACTAATGCAACAATCTAAAGAACGTGTCAAACGACTAATAGATAGTAAATTAAAAGGACAACCGGAGACATAAAGAACGAAATTAACAGATAGGGAAGGGAGAGGATGGATAGTGCCAATCCCTTCGGGCTGTGTTTGGGAACCATTTGCTAAAGTAATTATAGGTACATAGCCAGAATTAGAGAATTTGGAGAAAAGACGTTTATTACAGAGATATGGTCAGATGCACCAGAGTCAAGGACCCAAGGACCTAAGGGTGGTGAGTGAGAGAGACAAGCAAATGCATTACTAATGTGCTCAACAGATGCAGTAGAGTTAGAAGCCTGTTGTTGCTCAAATCATTTCAGAAAATTTGCATAGGCTGCCGGAGATGGGGTCGGTGGTGCAGAAGGCTCAGGTAAATCAGGTACAGTGGCCTGGGCAACATTGGCAGCCCGTGGAGGACGGCCATGTTTGGTCCAACAACGATCCTCAGTATGACCCAACCTGTTGCAAAATGTACACTTCGGACGGGGCCTACCCGAGGTGCCAGTACGAGGACGACCACAATTGGCACTTTGGGAGACGAGGGCAGAAATATCAACTGGAGCCGGGGCTAGGACAGAACCAGAGGGTTGCTTCGCTGGGACCCGAAGCAAAGTAGACCAAGCTGAGGACAGAGTGGGGATAGTAGGCGAACCCAAAATTTGATCACGATTGGCAGAATATTCTGGAGGCAAACCATACAAGGCCATGAGCATGAAGAAGGTGCTACGTTGCTCGAGTTCTTGTGCTGGGGTAGCAGCAGGGGGTAGCAGCAGGGGGTAGCAACTCATTGAAATCATGAAGAGCACCATGAACCTTACCCAAGTAAGCAGACATAGGTCCATCAAACTGACGAGGAGTAATAATACTCATGAGGTTGTGACAAACCCCATATAGCCGCTGAGTGTCATTAGTGTAAAGAACCTTGGCTTGCTCCCAAACAGAAGCACAAGTGGTATGAGCACGGAAGATCTGGTTGAGAGAGGAGTGAATGGTGGACTTGATGACAACGCACAACTGTTTATCAATTTTCTTCCACTTGGGTTGTTCCTTCGCAGGCATAGAGGTAAGGTCTGTGATGAGGTGGTCTTCATAGCCTTGACTTTCAAGCCACAACTTGATGTCTGAAGCCCAAGTATCATAGTTGCTGCCATTTAACTTATCAGCAGAGAGAGGGGTGTGGAGGTAACTTGTGAAAACAGGGGGCTCAGCCTTGCGATGATCTTTAGAGCCATCTAGGGAGGTAGAACTCGCCATAGGTTAGAATATAAAGGGCAAAAATGAAAAACACAAGATACCTAAAAATCCCAAAGCAAGAGAACAAGGATTTAGGGGCAGATCGACGTAGAGGAGGCCGAGATGAGTCGGGCGAGAGAAGCGGCAGCCAGAGGGGCTTCCAGACGTGCCGTCACTCGTCGAAAAATGCTCCGCTCGGTGGTTGTTTGGCTGGGGCTGGTGGCGGCGCGTCAATGGGGCAGTGGGGCTGGGCTTCAGAGGTCGGGCCGGTCGGAAGGAGACAACGCCGGTGGTGTGGTCGCCGGCCAGAAAGGGGGCAGCGGAACGCGGCGGATGGCGGAGGTAGCGGCGAACAGGGAGAAAAAGAGGCCGGAAAGACGTCACGGCAAGGGAGAAAGGTCGGCAAACTAGAAGGGAAATACGGTTGGCCGGAAAAAATTTTCACCGGAGGATAGTGGACCCACCGGGTATGCGCGGTTCTAGGGTTGTCTCTCTTTAGGCTCTAGATACCATGTTGAAAGAGAGAAAAGAAAGAGACATATGAAGAAATCGCGTGTCTAAACTACACGACGGAGAGCTGTTTATATAGATCTATGATAATAAATACAAAGATTAGGCTTATGATTTGATTAGCCTATACAAGGAAACTACATAAATACAAAAGATATTTATACGTTTTCAACAGTTACTTTCATTGATGATTACTCAAAATGTACTTGGATATTTTTAATGAAAGACTGCTTTGAGTTGTTAAGCATTTTCCAAAATTTTTGTAATGAAATTCATACTCAGTTTGGGTGCACAATTTGTATTTTACGTAGTGACAATGCAAAAGAATATTTTTCTGCTCCTTTTAATTCTTTTATGACTTCTCATGGTATGTTCCATCAATCTAGTTGCCCTCATACACCACAATAAAATGATATTACTGAAAGAAAACATCGTCATCTGCTTGATACTGCTCGTACTTTGTTATTACAAGCTAATGAACCTTTGAAATTTTGGGGGGACGCTATTCTTACTGTCGGGTACTTAATAAATCTCATGCCATCTTTTGTTTTACATAATCAAGTTCCTTATTCCCTCTTGTTTCCTAAGGAACCCATTTATAAAATTCCTCCCCTTGTCTTTGGTTCCACTTGTTTTGTGCATAATCTTTCTCTAGGAAAAGATAAATTACCTGCTCGTGTTGTTAAATGTATTTTTCTTCGGTACTCTCGCTTGCAAAAAGAATACCACTGTTATTCTCCTACCTCTCATCGCTTTTATATCTCTGCTGATGTCATGTTCTTCGAGGAAACACCGTACTTTATTACACAAGTTGAACTAGCCTCCATATTTCAAGTCTTACCAATTCCTTACCTGAGCACTCTGATCTTTGTTCCTCAGTCTGAGTCCACTAGAACTAGAAAATTCTTCCCAAGAATCTTGACCTCGATCTATCATCACCTATCAACATCGTCCTTCACCTCCAGAAAATGTCCCTACTCCAGAATCCAGTGATTCATCTCTTGCTTCAGCGTCCACACTTGCTCCGGATTGCTCTCCTATAGACCTCCCTATAGCACTTCGTAAAGGTATCCGTTCTTCCCATAATCCTTATCCCATTTATAATTTTTTGATTTATCATCATTTGTCCCCATCCCATTATGCTTTTACATCTGCTTTGTCGTCTATCTCTATTCCTAAATCTGTCCAGGAAGCACTATCCCATCCAAGATGGCGGCAAGCAATGATTGATGAGATGACAACTTTAGAATCTAACCACACATGGACACTCATTCCTCTCCCTCTTGGGAAATCAACAGTTAGTTGTCGGTGGGTTTTCACTGTCAAAGTGGGTCCTAATGGCAAGGTGAATTGTTTGAAAGCTCGTCTTGTTGCGAAAGGTTTTACCCAGATTTTTGGTCTTGACTATGGTGATACTTTCTTGCTTGTTGCAAAAATGGCTTCTGTTCGGCTACTCATTTCTATGGCAGCCATGAATCGCTGGCCCCTATATCAATTGGACATCAAGAATACCTTTTTACATGGTGATCTAGTTGAAGAAGTTTATATGGAGCAATCTTCGGGGTTTGTTGCTCAGGGGGAGTCGAGATTGGTCTACAAATTACATGGTTTAAAATAGTCTCCTCGATGTTAGCTTGGATGATTCAGTACAATTTTACAGCAGTTTGGTATGATCTGCGGTGAAGCAGATCACTGTGTTTTATACACACTCATCTAACCTGTGTATCTATCTTGTGGTCTATGTGGATGATATTGTTATCACAAGAAATGATCATGAAGTAATTCAAAGACTGAAGCAACACTTGTTTCGTCATTTTGAAACTAAAGACTTGGGTTGACTAAGTTACTTTCTTGGGATTAAGGTAGCTCAATCAAAGGATGGTATTGGTATCTCACAAAAGAAGTATGCTCTTGATATTTTAGAAGAAACTAGAATGCTAAGTTGCAAACCAGTTGATACTCCTATAGACCCGAATGTTAAACTTCTGTCAGATTAGGGAAAACCCTTTTCAGATCCAAGAAGGTATCGAAGACTGATGGGAAAACTTAATTATCTCATTGTAACCAAACCAGACATATCTTTTGCTGTTAGTGTTGTAAGCCAATTTCTTAACTCTCCTTGTGTTGATCATTGGGATGTAGTTATTCGGATTTTGAGGTATATTAAAGGCTCCCCTGGAAAAGGGTTAGTGTATGCAAACAGGGGACATACAAATGTAGTTGCTTATACAGATGCTGACTGGGTCGGGTCTCCCAGTGATAGAAGATCAACTTTTGTATATTGTGTTCTTATTGGAGGAAACCTTATCTCATGGAAAAGCAAGAAGCAGAATGTTGTTGCTAGATCGAATGCTGAAGCGAAGTATCGAGTTATGGCATTCACTACATGTGAACTCATATGGTTAAAACAACTCTTGAAAGAGTTGAAGTTTTGCGAGATAGGACCTATGATGTTAATTTGTGATAATCAAGTAGCATTTCATATTGCTTTAAATCCAGTCTTCCATGAACAAAACAAACCTATAGAGATTGATTGTCATTTCATCTGTGAGAAGACTGTTTCAAAGGAAATCTCTACTTCATTTGTAAATTCTAATGACCAATTGGCAGATCTTCTTTCCAAGTCACTTCGGGATCCAAGGAAATGTTTGTAAATTCTAATGACCAATTATAGTTTGTGTATTTCTAGTAACATTGGAACCTTAGCATCCTAGGAAATGTTTATCTTCTTTTATTATCCTTGTAAATATCAGACTATAATTAATTCTTTGTTTGTATATAAACCCAATCGGCTGAGTGCAATTTACTCAAGCAATTCAGAATTTCTCTCTAAGTTCTCTGATATCCAAGTCAAATAAACTCTTACCTATTGTTGGGAGGACCTCATAGTTGCGTCAGTGCCCAAGGGTTAGTTTCACAGAATGCCTATGAGGATATCCTGGTCAAAGACCAATAAAAAAAAACTCTTGCCTATTGAAAAAAAAAGGAAAAGGAAAAAAGACAATATAGTTTCTAAATATAAAAATTAAGCAACTTGTGTGTGTGTGTGTGTTTTTTCCCCCTCTTAATTGGAAGATAAACTAGAAAATGGACAAAATTTAACTAATCTTCATTTATCAAGAATATAATTGTTGAAAGAGAGAAAAGAGAGAGACATGAAGAAAACCGTGTTTCAATTACACAATAGAGGCTGAATTATATAGAGTTATTGTAATAAATACAAAGATTACAAAAGACCTTAATTATCGTAATTGCAAGATTTGGTTATGATTTAGTTAGCCTATATAACGAATCAAGACACTATTTCAACAATAATCTCTTGGATTTTATGATGCCTGAATTCTGCCTAGCTACGTTTAAACTGGCAAATTTATATGCAATTGACTAATCTGCCGAGTAAGCTTACTTGGTTGAGCATCATTGGATGCAGGTTACCTCGTGCAACGGACTGGCTGGACAGGAGACCCTGATGTTTTCTTCCAGTGGCTGTCAACTATAACCTTTACTGGTGGTGGTTTTAATGATGCAGCTATTGCTGAAGGCCTTACTGAAGCGCTTATGGTATGCATGCTGTATACATTTAGTTTCCTGTTTGTTTGTGTTCATTCAAATTTCATTTGATACATGTCTGATCCTGATTCTTGCTTTATAGTGTTTACTTTTACTCCTTTGTTATCTTTATATTTGTATGAGCATTTTGCTTTCTTACTCCTAGTGTCTTGGATTTATTTATTTTGATTAAAATACAACAACAAAGCCTTTTCCCGGGGTTTGCTAATTTATTTTGATTGAAATATTCTTATACAACAGATTAAATGTGGTTTAACATTTGGGGGATCTTGGATAAGGTCTGGACCAGAGTGATGGTTGTGGTACTTGGAAAATTTTCTGTTTTATTTACTGGAAATGTATATAATATTTTAATAGTAAGATACGTGAAAAAATGGTTTTAACTATAAAAAGTTACAAGTATTTTTATATTTCAGAGCAGTTTTATTGGTGTTTGTATGTATTTGAGCTGAATTAAGCTAACAAAGCTGAGCTAATGAACCAAGTTCATGAGCTAAATTGGTTTGATTGGTTCATATTGGCTTATTTGGACTGATTTAGCTCATTTAGTTCATACGATTTGAGCTAACAAGCTGAGTCGAAATAGTCACAAATTTCATTATAGTTGAACTGGAGCTGAGCTTTGAGTCAAGAAAATATTAATACAACAACAACAACAACAACCAAGCCTTTTCCCACTAGGTGGGGTCGGCTACATGGATCAGACGACGCCATTGTGTCCTATCATGAACCAAGTCTTCAGAAAAGCCATTCAAATCTAGATCTTTTTTAACTGTTTCACCTATAGTCTTTCTTGGTCTTCCTTTACTTCTAACTATTGGGTTATTCTCCATTTGATCTACTCTTCTTACAGGGGCTTCTAAGGGTCTTCTCCTTACTTGTCCAAACCACCTAAGGTGAGATTCTCCCATCTTTTCCACAATAGGTGCTACCCCTACTTTCTCTCTAATGCATTCATTCCTAATCCTATCTTGTCTAGTATGGCCACACATCCAACGCAACATCCTCATCTCCGCGACACTGATCTTGTGCTCTTGTTGGCTTTTTACCGCCCAACATTCAGTACCATACAACATTGCGGGCCTTATAGCTGTGCGGTAAAATTTACCCTTAAGCTTGAGAGGCACTTTCCTATCACAAATAACTCTGAAGCACACCTCCATTTCATCCATCCAGCTTGAATCCTATGGTTTACATCTCCTTCTATCTCTCCATCATTTTGTATGATGGATCCAAGATCTTAAACGTGTAACTTGTGGTATGATATGATCTCAAATTTTTACCGCTAAGCTAGCATTAGCATGTTGCTTCTTGAACTTACATTCCATATACTCCGTCTTACTCCCGCTTAGGCGAAAGCCATGTTCTTCCAAAGCCCGTCTCCATAACTCTAGCTTCCCGTTTATTTCCTCTCTCGACTCTCCAACTAAGACTATATCATCTGTATAAAAGCATGCATTGTGGCACTGGCTCTTGGATATGCGCAGTCAGCACATCCAAGACTAAGGTAAAAAGATAAGGACTCAAAGCTGACCCTTAGTGCAGTCCTATAGTTATAGGGAACTCTTCTGTGACCTCACTCGGTGTTCTCACACTGGTTTTAACCTCATCATACATATCTTGGATTGCTCGAATATAGGCAATACGAACTCTTTTCTTCTCCAAAGCCTTCCACAAGACTTCTCTCGGTACCCTATCGTAGGCTTTTTCCAGATCAATGAAAACTATGTGTAGGTCTTTTTGCTTCCTCCGATACCGCTCCTTCAATCTTCGTAGAAGATAGATTGCTTCCATGGTTGACCTCCCAGGCATAAAACCAAATTGATTCTCTGAAATATGAGTCTCTTGTCTTAGTCTCCTTTCAATGACTCTTTCCCATAACTTCATAGTATGACTCATGAGCTTAATCCCTCTGTAATTTGCATAGTTTTGTATATCTCCCTTATTCTTATAAATAGGGATTAAAGTGCTTCTCCTCCATTCATTTGGCATCTTCTTAGACCTCAATATCTCGTTAAACAGCTTTGTAAGCCAGCTTATACCTTTATCTCCTAGGCACTTCCATATCTTAATAGGTATATTATCTGGTCCAACCGCTTTTCCATTATCCATCCTCTTCAATGCTTCTTTTACCTCAAACTCCCGAATTCTACGATAAAATGTTTTATTTTGGTCTTCCTCTCTAGTGTTTAGAATGTCTGAGTCTCCTAATGCCCCGTGTTCCTCATTAAATAACTTGTGAAAATAACCCTTCCATCGATCTTTGATGTCTTGTTCCGTAACCAAGACTTTACCCTCTTCATCCTTAATGCATTTCACTTGATCCAGGTCTCTTGTCTTCCTTTCCCTACTTTTAGCAAGCTTGTAGATATACCTTTCTCCGTCTTTGGTGCCCAACGATTGATATAACCCATTAAACGCTTTAGCTTTCGCCTCGCTCACCGCCTTCTTAGTATCTTTTTTAGGTGCCTTATATTTTTCCCAATTTTCATCATTTTTACACACGTGCCAAGCTTTATAACATTCCCTTTTAACCTTAACCTTATCTTGTACACTTGTGTCCCACCACCAAGATTCTTTATCCTTGGGTCCAAAGCCCCTTGATTCACCGAGTGTCTCTTTTGCTACCTTCCTAATCCCTTTAGCCATCTCGTTCCACATATCATTAGCACTCCCTTGTACTTCCCAAATCTCTTCCTCCATAATCCTCCTCTGAAAGAGCATTTGTTTTCCGCCCTTTAGTTGCCACCATTTGATCCTTGGCTCTCTGTCTCGACAATTTCTCCTTACTCTCATCTTAACTCGTACATCCATAACCAAAACCCTGTGTTGGGTAGTCAAGCTCTCTCCAGGGATGACTTTGCAATCCATGCAAATCTTTCTATCAGATTTCCTTAATAGAAAGAAATCAATTTGAGAGAAAGAACTCCCGCTTCTATATGTGATAAGATGCTCTTCCCGCTTCCTAAAACAAGTGTTAGCTATTGTAAGATCAAACGCTACCGCAAAATCTAGAATCGCTTCGCCCTCTGCATTAACTACTCCTAGACCATAACCCCCATGCAAACCCTCATACCCCCTAGATTCGCTCCCCACATGACCATTTAGGTCCCCACCTAGAAAAATCTTCTCTCCCAATGGTATTCTCTGCACTAAACCTTCTAAATCCTCCCAAAATTTAATCTTGTAGTGCTCGTCTAACCCTACTTGGGGTGCATACGCACTGATAATATTAAAAGTCTCCTGTTCCACAACAAACTTCAAAGCTATAATCCTATCTCCAAGTCTTGTCACATCCACAACATTATTCTTCCAATTCTTATCTTCAAAAAATAATTATGGTCATCTTGTTTAAGGTAATATGGATTTGGTGAACAATATTAGGAGATCTTTCCTACAGGAATTTGATTAAGAAAAAAAAAGAGATGTTTTATAAATTGTGCACTTAGATAATTATATGAAAAAGGATTGGGTTAAGGATCTTCAAGATGAGAAAGGAAATGAATTGAGTTTTATAAATTTGAAGGGGATTGATTTTTGGTCATGGAAATGGAAACTAAGTTTGAAGGATAGTTGAACTGGGAGTTATTGACGTATAACTCATTCACTTGGATTGTGAGCGCATTGGAAGATTTTTGTCCTACAAGGTGGTAGTTAATATAAAAATGTGGTTACTGCATGTAAAAAATTGTGCTTATCCCTGTAAAACTGGTGATCGATGCTATTTGCAAAATTTATTTTTTTCACATGCTGAATATATAGGCATGTTTGGTAATGCTTATTTTAGGGTAAATAATCGTTTATTTTTTGAAAGCTCTTTTATGGGGAGCTTTTGATAAGTTGTTTTAAACACAAAATTAGCTAATCCAAATGCGTACTATGTCTTTTTCCCAATATTAATCAAGTTGATCCAAGCTGAGTTTTGGCTTGGCTTGGCTAATTTCCAGGAAAAATAATAATAGTAATAATACTAAGATATATTATAATTAGCATGTAAATGTATTTTTTCTAAGATATATACTATAATTATATTATACTTTTAGACTTTCATTTTAAATGTTATTTTGTATATTGTATACAACTATTTAAATGTATTACTATTATAAAGGCGAAGGCCTGAATTGGTGTCCAACTTTTTCTTTTCCTACTTTGTCATTACTTTCATATTAAATTACTTTGACGCTGAACATAGATAAAACAGTAGTAGAATAAAGTAAAGGATAAAACTGTAAAACTGTAATAAAACTGATAAATAAAACTGCTTGAAAGACCCCATTTGCTTCAAAATAAAACTGCTTGGGAGTTTTAAAAAAAAAAACTGCTTAGGAGAAAAAAGCAGTTAGAGAGCACTTTCATTTTCTAATAGGTGACAAAAAAAATCATTAAAATAAAAAAACAAAAAAAAGGCGGACCTGACAATCTACTAGTATATATAATGCAACCGGCTCATGGACCAATCGAGCTGAACATGTCATGATTTGATTTCAGCTTGTTTATTAAACAAGCAAACTTTTCAACTTGGTTTCTGCTCATCCGGTTCATGAGCCTGACTCATTTAGGCAATAAACATGTGAAGTCTTGAGTGGCTCATGAGCTGGCTTGGTTCATTTCAAATCCTATTGTGGATGAAGTGAGACCAGCTTAGAAATTGAGCTTATATTCTGTCTTTGAATAGATAGATTCTAGGCAGTTAACTATGTGTTGGTTTAATTATAGGTTGCCAGGAAATTTCTTGAGGTTTTAATAAACCAAGCAACTGTAATAAAATTGCAGAGTTTGAGACAGAGCATATTTTGAAAAGAAAATATAGTGATCATAAACGAAATTATGTTTGCATAAAATCAAGGGTTAGGTTGTTAAAATTAGGTTTTATTATATATTGACAGGGAATTGAAGGGGTGGTCATATCCTTCATGTTTCTTGAGGTTACGATAAGTCAAACAACTTTGTAAAATTGCAGAGTTTAAGGGAGGGAGAGGGCAGTGTGAAAAGAAAATAGTTAGAAGAAATTAGATTAGCATACTAACAAAAGAGATCGATTTCCTATTTCGAATCCATTTTTACTTGAGAAAGCTAAAGCATACTTGCATGCTCACAGAACTTACTAGGCAAGTAAAAGGCATCAAAAAATTATAAGACTCATAAGTGCTCTCTGAAATTTGAGCCAACCTATCAGATAGTTGTCTTTTGGTAAATGCTAAGGAATGTGGTAATTTTGTGATGTCTTTTACTTGCCTAGTAAGTTCTGGGAGCATTTAAGTATGATTTAGCTTTCTCAAGTAAAAATGGATTTGAAATAGGACATCGATCTCTTTTGTTAGTATGCTAATGTAATTTCTTCCAACTAGTTTCTTTTCACACTGCACTCTCCCTCCCTTAAACTCTGCAATATCACAAAGTTGTTTGATATGCTCCTAAATGGAGAAACTAAAAGAAAATTGTGAGCCTAAGAGGGTAAAAAATGCATCAACGCTTCCCAATGTCTTTACTTATTAGATAAGAAAACTGCCTTACGAGTTATAACAAATGTTTAACAGCCTTAATTGATAGTTACCTTTGGGCTGAAACTTCATTCTTTGATGCTACTAATTTGTTGAAGCTACAGTTTTTCTGAATCTGTGCTTTGCTTTTCCAATTATGGATAGTCTATTCAGTGGTATTACGACTTTCTTTGTGTTGCTACTCATGTAAGTAATACCCGGATCTCCATACACTTGTTTTGGACAACATCTTTTGATAGGTTGGATGCATGTATTTTTAAGCATTAAGTCTTCAGCAATTCCAATGTTATACTTCATACA
Organism: Ormosia emarginata; assembly: GCA_029884605.1. Taxonomy (NCBI): domain Eukaryota; kingdom Viridiplantae; phylum Streptophyta; class Magnoliopsida; order Fabales; family Fabaceae; genus Ormosia; species Ormosia emarginata. The sequence goes on along the minus strand of JAQQTP010000058.1, from coordinate 1,212,232 downwards.
ATATAATAGATTCTTCTTATTTAAAGTACATAATTAAAACTTATATTTATAAACTTTATGGGCATCTCTTTGGCCTCAAGATGGATTTTGATCCTCACACCCCCAATGTTGGAATGCTTAGATGTTCCCAAATTCCCAAAGTGGAGGCCCAAATCAGCAGAATGTGGACATGCACAAGCATTGTATCCTTGTTTCAGCGAGTAATCCTTATCCGTTGCAGACACCAGTTTATATACCTCGACTGCAGAACCTAGAGCAGAGTGAAACCATTGACTCAGACCCCGGGAACCGTTTATATGATGCTGAGGCTGTTGCTAAAGCATTTCCTCAGGTATTCTTTTTGTTTATTTAATTATTTAATTATTTTTTTTAACGACATTCTGTGTATTTGTTTGCTGTGAGCTTAGAAAATTTCTAAGTCTTTCTCCACTTATATGGTTAATGGAATTGATCTTCTGAATGCAGTTTTCTGTTTCTCTATCAGTCATCTGTCCAAAACAACTTCCCAAAGTTAAAGCCATCTACAATATGGTAAGGATGACATATCACTCTTCTACTAAAATGTGAATCTGTCCTTATTTGTGTATTTTTAAAGGGTAGCATATGAAAACTGTTACGAGAATGCTTTGTAAGATCAACTAATGTTGTGTTTACTGTTTGATAAAACTCAGAATTTTAGCATTGAAAATTCAGTGCTGAATTTTGAGTTAAAAAATTTAAGCTGTGAACTCGTAATGTTTGAAATAGTTTTTGTTTTAAATTCTGAAAGTGTATTAAAGCAAAGTATTGGCATTGAATAAAATAAGTTAGTCTATAATAAAGGAAACCATTGTCATTTAATAATTTACAATATGGAAAGGTTTGCTGCTGAAAAAAATTTAATGACCTCTTATATGCTGAATGTTTTCAGCACCTTCTCACTTAAATTCCTTCTTGGTTGTTATTTTCCTAAGAAGCAGAGACATTGAGAGAGGCACTGGACGTGACATGGACATGGACACCGACATTGTGACACATTAAAATTCAAGTTTCCACATGCTTTTTAAAGTGTTCTATCATGTATAACACAAAGTGTCCAATACTCCAATATGTGTCTAAACACAAACACCCCGCTTTTCTTAAGTGTCTCTGCTTCACTGCTTTCCATTTTGAGCACTGAATTGTTCTTTTTATAGGCTCTAAGGCCACATCAATGCTTTATATAGTTTTTTTTTAAAGGTGTTGCTCATATCAGTGAAAGCTGAAGTAGATGTTATGCTGTTCACTGATTGTTTGAGTTTTGAATATTGTGTTGTTCTTTTTTTTTCTTCCTTTTTTGAAAGGAGCAAGCCTAATGAAACTAATTATTTTTTTTCATGATATTGATTATATCCCTTTGGCACTGTGGGGAAAGCGTAACAGTAGAGCAGCTGATCCACCAATTGCTGTTAAAAACACTCATTTCCTTATTTTAATATCAGAAGGTTTCAGGGAAGCCCGTGGTGCTTTGAGTTGTTCTGGGATCACAAGTTTGCCTTCAAATCAGAGTCCTGTTAAAGTAGATGTGGTTTCGGTTACACCAGTTACAGGGGCACCCCCAACTTCTATGCCATCAGGTTGTTTATGCTTTCAGTTTTTGCATCCCTTGTCAAAGATAAATATTCAATTATGTTCATGTACTGCAATAAACTAGTTTGCATGGTTTTTTTATATTTCTTGTTTGTTTTCATGTCATGTGCATAATTTTAAAAAATAACTTCATAGTACATATATCTGGAATTTTCTTCAGAAGATTTATTTAAGGATAATATTAGTCAAGCCACATATATGGTTTTGTACTCTGAAGCATGGGTACTCCTCTCATGGAGAGTACCGGGTACGTACCCGGTACGTACCCAATATATATATATATATTTTTTAGTTTGGGTACGGCTCTGGTGCGACTGGGTGCGGCTCTGGTGCGACTGGGTACGGCTCCACCTGTTGGCTGGGTACGGCTCCCCCTAAATGAGGCCAAAACACGGTTGTTTGGCCTTCATATTGGGTATTTTGTTTCATCCTTCAGCCATCACTTGTATCTGCCTCTCTTGACAGATATCTCTGCTTCTCCGCCGACCAACTCGTCTCTGCTTCTCTGGCGACCAACTTGTCTCAGCCAACACCCGCGACTGTAGCTCTAGCGACCTGCAGCGCTACCCAGTCTGTTCTCTGTTCTCACTTCAGTGCATTCTTTGCCCTCTATTTCGGATCCTCACCCCCCATCCGAGGGGCATTACCAGTGCAACGCGAGGCATGACCTTCACCCCCCCCATTCGAGTCCCGAGCCCCAGGCGAGGAAGCAAGGCAGTGAAAGCTTCTTCTTTTTCTTTTTCTTGTAACCAGACGGTAGTGAAAGCTTTTTCTTTTTCTAGGAAGCAAGGCAGTGAAAGCTTTTTCTTTTGCTTTCCCACCATGTTTTCACAAGGTTCTGCTAGTGTTGGTGGTGCTGGGTCTGGTAGTGGCACAACTTCTTCTGCTTCTTTGACTAGCAAATATGCAACTGACATAGCTGAAAATGGTTGTCCTCTTTGGGCTTATTTGACTATATTGCAAAGTAAAAAAGCTAGAGGAGGGAATGCAAGTTGGAAATGCAATTTTTGTGATGGAACTTACAAGGGATCTTATTTTAGAGTGAGGTCTCATCTATTGAGGGAAAAAGGACATGGGATTAGCATATGTAATACTGTGCTAAATGACTATCTTCAAGAAATGAAGCAGATAGAAAGAGAGGCTATTGAGAAGAATGCAAAGGCAGTGCAAGTTCCTTTACCCTCTGGCTCTACAAGTTTGAACCTTCCTAGAGTTGATATGTCTTCTGATGGGAGCAAGAGAAGAAGAGGCACTGAGAGTGCAATAGGAAGGGCATTTAATAATGAGGCAAGAGATCATTTGTCATGTGAAATAGCCAGACTATTCTACTCTGTTGGTTTGCCATTCAATGTGGCTAGAAATCCCTATTTTGTTAGCTCATTCACATATGCTGCAAACACTACCCTCTCCGATTTTCTTCCACCTAGTTACAATGCTATAAGAACTTCAATGTTGCAAAGAGAAAAAGCCCACATATTGAGATTATTTCAACCCATCAAAGACACTTGGCCAGAAAAAGGTGTGAGTATAGTGAGTGATGGTTGGACTGATGCATAGAGAAGACCATTGATTAACTTCATGGCTGCATCGGATTCGGGACCTATGTTCTTGAAGGCAGTTGATGGCTCTGGTGAGTTTAAGGACAAACATTACGTTACTAATTTGATTTTGTCCACCATTAATGAGGTTGGACCACAAAATGTGGTGCAAATCATTATTGATAATGCACCTGTTTGCAAGGCTGCTGGAGCAATTATTGAATTCCTTCATCCTCATATCTTTTGGTCACCGTGTGTGGTGCACACCTTGAACCTTGCTTTGAAAAATATTTGTGCTCCTAAAAACAATCCAAATAATGAGAGTGTTTATGCTGAGTGTCATTGGATTACTGCTGTTGCTGATGATGCCTTTTTCATTAAGAATTTTATCATGAATCATTCCATGAGGCTAGCCATGTATAATCAATTTGTGCATCTGAAGCTACTTTCTATTGCTGAGACTAGATTTGCCTGCTTAAAAGGTTTAGAACTATTAAGCATGGTCTCCAATCTTGGTCATTAGTGAAGAATGGTCTCACTATAGAGAAGATGATGTTCAAAAAGCTGCCTCTGTGAAAGAAACAATTTTGAATGACCTTTGGTGGGATAAAGTTGATTATATTCTAAGCTTTACAAAGCCCATCTATGATATGCTTTGTTCTTGTGACACCGATAAGCCAAACTTTCATTTGATTTATGAGAAATGGGATTCTATGATTGAGCAAGTGAAGCTAGACGTCTATCAACATGAGGAAAAGGATTTGAATCAACATTCATCCTTCTATGGAGTAGTGTAGGACATCCTAATTTCTAGATGGAATAAAAGTTGCATACCTCTTCATTGCTTGGCTCATTCACTTAATCCTAGGTAAATTTAATTAACCTTCAAGTTCCAAGTTCTTTTACTTTTTCTTAGATGTACTTTGGTTTTTGTATTATAGTAATCATAACTTATATTTTGTATGATAGGTATTATTGTAGACAATGGCTTGAGGAAGCTCCAAAACGAGTCCCCCCACATAAGGACAATGAGATTTGTATGGGGAGAAACTAATGCCTAAAGGATTACTTTCTGGATCCTCAAGAAAGGTGAGCGGTCACTTCAGAGTTTGTTAAATTCTCAAGTGGTGAAGAAGAGCTTGGCCAATTTGATTGCTTGCAAGATAGGTGGAACTTGACACCAAAGGAATGGTGGGTCTTGTATGGAGCTTCAATCCCCAAACTTCAGACCATTGCCTTGAAGCTCCTTTCACAACCTTCCTCTTCCTCTTGTTGTGAAAGGAATTGGAGCACATATTCCTTTATCCACTCCATGAAAAGGAATAGGCTAAATCCCAAGAGAGCTGAAGATTTAGTTTTTGTCCACACAAATCTTCGTCTCCTCTCAAGGAAGAATAAGAACTATAATGAGGGTGAGACTAAAATGTGGGACATTGGTGGAGATGAATGGGATCCATTTGAAGGGGCTGAGATTCTTGAAGTTGCTAGTCTCTCTCTTGATGAACCAGATTTGGAGGTTGTTCTTTTCACTGATGATGGGCAAGGAAATGATGAAATTGAGACTGTTGGAGTTTGATTTTTGTAATCATCTTTAGAAGTTGTCATGTTGAACAACTTAAATATTGCAATTTCTTATTGTGGATGTTGTCTTGATTGAACAATTTAAGTTCTTTTCTATGTTTTATGTTGAAATTTGTGTGTTTTAATTTTTGTGTTATGTTATCATATTTTATTGTGTGAGATTTTAGTTTATTATACATATATATATATATATTATTTATTTATTTTTTATATATATCTATATGCCGTACCCGTACCCTAGTTTTTTGAAAATTTTCGTACCCTGTACCCGTACCCGTACCGGGTACCGGTACCGTACCCGTGCAACGTAGGCTTTGCATTACTTGCTGTAGGCTTTTAGCTTCTTGTAAAATGATAAGCATGGTTTTGAAGGTGAAAGGATACAAATAGTTTATGGGAGATGTGCAGTGTTGGCAGTGGGGTTTTGTGCCTCTCATGACAAGTTTTGAGTTGCAATGTCTAGTACTTAAGTGATAGTTATTGCATTTACTGCTGGATAGTATGGAACTTTGCTTCTTGGTACTAGAAGAGTCTCTTTAATGAACATACATTGTACTTGGAGAACCTTGCTAGTTTGATGGATTTTTTCCTGTGCTATGTGTGTCCTAGTCTTTCTGTGTATCCTGTCCTCCTTGCTTTTTTTTTTTTTTTTAACTTGTAACTTCATATAATTATGATAATCTATCATGACATGTTTGAGGTGCAATGTCTACAACTTCAGGGATAGTTATTGCATTTACTACTGGATAATGTAGTCTACATGACTTTCCTGTGGAGATTTGCTTCTTGGTACTAACGGAATCTCATTAATGATGTATTGATGTACACTAAACCAGTGTTGTCACCAGGTGAAAAGCAGGTTGAGGCGGCCATTTCCAAAACCACATCACTTTGATGCGGCAAGGCAATGCGGCCGCATCATTGAAGTGATGTGGATATTTAAAAAAATAAATAAAATTATTCATATATCAACAAATCATAACCTAATTAAGATTTAAATGCAAATTAAGTCATGACAATAATTTTAAAACATAATTTAATCCATATTGACAATGCTAGAAACATAATAATGCTATTGCTCATACGACCAAATGCAAGTCAAGAGGCCAAGTGAGACACAATGGCAAGAATAAAGGGAGATTAAGGGGGCAAATCAGTAAGTTCAGTCAAGATTAGATATGAGGCTGTGAATAAGAGGATGGAATCAGAGGATAAAGGGAGCTTTAGCTTCTAGACTGTAAGTCACACACATCAGGTAAGTTCAGATCCTGTTTTTAGGGTTTCTTTTTGGATTGCTAGGTAATATTAAGTTCAAATGGTATTAATAGATTGAAATACCCCTTTAGATTAGATACCCATTGGCTATTGACCATTTTAAGTGAAGAAAAATAAGTAAGTTGGCCGAAAATGCATGATGTCGCTACATCAACTGCATCACCTTGATGCAGCCGCATCAGGGCCACATCAGTAAAGCCGCTTTGTCAGACCATCTGAGGTGACGAGGCTGTTTTCTGCCTCGCCTTAATGCCTAGGCGGCCGCATCAGCCGCTTTTGAAAACACTGCATTGAACTTGGAGAGCCTTGTTAGTTTGATGGATTTAATTCAGTGTTATGTTATGTCTTAGTCTCGTATCCTCCTGTCTATGTATCTTTCTTTTCTTCCTGTTGATTTGTTTCATTCTATTTTTTTTTTTGAAACTTGTAACTTGTTAGTTTTTTTTTTTTTAAATAAAAGAAGAAATTCATTAAGACGAAGAGAAGATGATTACAAAGAGTTAGGAGGATAAGACATCATCCTTACAAAGTAAAAAAGAAAAATAAAAGAGGACAAACAAAGAGAATAAAAAATATCAATGAAGCAAAGTTGTCCAATCTCTCAACATTTCTCTTAGAGACACCAAATAGAAGCCAAAAGCCTAATCTTATCCCAAAGGAGCTGCTCATGCAATGAAATCTCCTTAAAGATATGAGAAACTGCTGTATTAGCATCCCACCTGTCCTGGTCTAAGCCATGCTTCGGATAACCTGATGCCATAAGCAATGAGGTTCCAAAGGAAAATGCCATAACCATTTACCCGCTACAGCAATATTTTCAGACACCAAATTTCCAAGGCCCAAACCTCCTTCCTTCTTGGGACGAGAGCACACCTCCTAACTCACCATCTGTAAAGTACTGTCTAAAAGGTGAAAAAATAGGATTCATTCTTCTGTCTATATGGAAAGTACTGTCTTGTCTGTTTTACTGAAAAAGTTAGTCAGAAAATTTTTTGGTCAGGTAGTTGCTTTAGAGTAATAGTTTGTCATGTTTAGTTGGTCATTAACAAGTGTAAGTGGCTTATTTATTCTTTTGACCTTCTGGTTGAAGATTCATTATAGTTAACATGTTTTTTTTTATGGATTTTTAGTTAATGGATCTATTGCAAACCGGCAACCAATTTCTGCTGGGAATGTGCCCCCTGCTACTGTAAAAGTGGTAAACTGAAGACCCTTAAGACTACAGTATTAACTTACATCAAAATTATGGGGACTGGTTTTAGTTTTTCTGATTCAATTCTTCAAATGATTTAATTCTTCAGGAGCCAGTTCCTGTAACTTCCATGGTAACCGAACCTGCTTTTCCTCACAATTTGTCAGTTCCGCGTGCTACTAGTACTAGTCAAGGAGTTCCAAGCTTGCAGACATCTTCTCCATCTTCTGCTTCTCAAGATATTGTCACTAGTAATGAAAATGCACCGGATACAAAGCCTATAGCATCAATGTTGCAGCCTCGTCCAGTGAATCCCACTCAAGCGAATGTGAGCATTTTGAACAATCTCTCTCAAGCACGACAGGTGATGAACTCTGCTAACTTAAGCGGTGGAACCTCTATGGGACTTCAGTCAATGGGTCAGACTCCTGTTGCCATGCACATGTCAAACATGATATCTAGTGGGATGGCATCTTCTGTACCTGCGGCACAAAATGTATTTTCATCTGGACTGTCAGGAATAACATCAATTACTAGTTCTGGACCTCTTACTGGTCCTGCACAGGTTGGACAAAACTCAGGTCTTGGTTCATTAACTTCAGCCACTTCTAATTTGTCTGGAAATTCAAACATTGGGACTTCACAACCATTGGGTAATCTGCAAGGGGCCGTTAGTATGGAACAACAGGTGCCAGGTATGAGCCAAGGAAACCTTTCAGGAGCCCAAATGGTGCAAAGTGGAGTTAGCATGAACCAAAATGTCATCAATGGCCTTGGTCCATCAGTTGTCTCTTCTGGAACTGGCACAATGATTCCTACTCCAGCAATGTCTCAACAAGTACAATCAGGCATGCAGCCACTTGTGAACAATGCAGCAGCTAATATGCCTTTGCCACAACAGACATCAGGTGGTATGCAATCTGCACAATCCAAATATGTCAGGGTCTGGGAGGTATGTCCATTTCCTCCATTAATCTACATAAAAGTTCACACCTCAACCTTTGTTTTTACTGCATTGTCCTTTACTTTTCTCTTGAAAGTTTCAGTTTATTTAGTATGGAATAAGTAGTTTCATTTTATAAAAAAAAGGAGCCATTTCACCGTTTTCTATTAGTATTGCATTTTGTTTGGCACCACTAGTGCTTTATAGTAGCTTTTTCATCATTTGCATTAGATTTAGTAAGAATAACCAAGTGCTATTTCTCTTATTTCTTGTAAAGCTTAGATTTGAATATTAGTGTGATGAGGTGGGCAAAGCATCACTGCTACCTACTTTTTCATCAATTTTAACTTTTATTTGTATGGTATTCAATTTGGAAAAAGTTGGACTCATTTCACAGATTGCAATTTCTGTTTTTCAGTGCATTGCTCTTTCTGTTGTGAGTCACCTATGGCAGCATCTGATCATTTGTTTGAATCTTGCCTTTACACATTATTGTCTTTGGGTATATTGGATGTTGAGGACTTCAGCTTATATGTCGTTAGTATATATTCTATCTAGATCCTTGCTTATTTTCCACTTTCCCTACATTTTTTCTGAGTACAACATTCATTATTAAGTGCCAGGATTTTACTGTCTAAACAAAACATGTTAATTCCTAGTTAGCATAATTTCATTGTTTTCTTTCCTCTTTCAATTTGCATTATTTATTTGTTATAACTCTCTTTATGCAAAAGTCCCATCATGTGAATGTTCAATTTTGCCTCATAAATGTAGAAACAAGGTGGTGGTTCTATGAATGCAGATCTTTTCAACGATTTATTTTTTATTTTTTAAATTTTTTGACACGTAACAAATTTTATTGAACAATCACCAAGGGACGTATAGGAAATTTACAATTTGAGCATCAAGGAGCAAATGAAAAAAAATGAAAAGGAAAGAGAAATTATAAGAAAACTAAGAACAGATTACATAAATAAGTTTGAACTTAGAATATAAATATGTGCAGCTGAAGCACATTTATTTTTGACGTAATGGATATAGTACTATTAAGAGCAACATGCCTTACTTTTTCTAACACTTACGGTGCATACAGGAAGTCTACTATACCCTTAAATAAAGCTTCCACTGCAATTAATACTTTCCTAGCTAAAAACATCCCCTCAATTTGGAGCATACTGATTGTTACGGGTGAAATATGCTAGAGCAACATGAGGTTTTTGTGAATAAATCTGCAGTCTTATTCCTTGACCTGACTTGAGTGGCTCTGATCATTATCTGTAGAAACTTTTCTCAGACAAAGTGGCTATCAACCTCTTTTTTTTTTCTTTCATGAAAAACTGGGTTAGGTGCAATGCTATGATACAAAATGATACAAAAGAGTGAGTGGCTGAGCCGCTGAGGGCATAGAATTACTGGAGAGGTTTGCTAATAATGTACCTTACTGTGTATTTATACTTACTTCTGTGTATACACCATTACACCTAATCTAATATACCCTTACCTTACAATGCATGCTCGCCCCCCCCCCCTTTTCTCATTAATTTCTTTTAAGCATTAATAATTTAATTAAATTAATTCAAAAAATGATATTAATTTTTTATAACGTTAATACTTATTATATTGACATGCTTATTTAAAAATTATACTTACATATCTGATTTTATATATTGTTATTATACTTTAACATCTTTTTTTGTTTACAAAATTATATATACCTCTCTTACTTTATGTACACAAAATTCTATTGAAAATACAAAACAAGCAAAATATGAGTAATTTCTCAAATGAAAAGAGTGTCAATATTATAAGTACTAAACTCAGGAGAGGTCAGTATAATTATACTAAAGATAAAAATGATGCAGTTAAAAGAGTTTATACTTGATATGTATTTGACATGTGATTCATAATTATTTTATATATATTGATATTACAATTTGAACTCATCTTTCTATTAATTTTTAATCTTTATATAATAAATCTATTAGTTCCTCTCACTTTTAGCTTCACTCTCCTCTCTTTTTTAAAATCTATATATATAAAAACTTAATTTTACTTATAAATCATGATGTGAAGGATAAATACTATTGTGATGTATTTAATATCTAATATAAATATTTCTTTTTTACTTTTTTCACTTTATTCATAAATCTTCCTATATAGTGAAAGAAAAATACTCTTCTAAAGTGAACAAATAAGAGTATATTTACCCTTAATTTAAAATAATACATTTTGATCTTAACCCATTAAATAATTTAAGGGTGAATATATCTTTATTTGTTAACTTTAATTTTTTTCTCTTATATTTAATAATATGATTCATGATTTTCGGTCCCTTCACTGAATATTTTTTGTATCCGTCAATGCACTACAAGTAATTCCTAACTGCCTAGTTCTTAGAAAGTACCTTTTAGAAATCTTCTCAAAACACATTGAAGTGATCTTTTTAAGTCATAAAATATTATATAGAAATTGTTATATTTCTGCTGTCTATTGGTTGTAATTATAAATAAAAATTTTAAATTTTCAAATAATAATTGGGAGGTGCTAGATAGCATGAGTAGCGGTGGCAATTGTTTGGATTTGTCTTGCATGCTTGTGCATCAGTTCTATATGTTCAATAATTGAAATTCATGCAGGGAAGCTTATCTGGGCAAAGACAAGGAGAGCCTGTATTCATCACCAAACTCGAAGTATGTTCTCAAATGTGTGATTAAAATAATTTTTTTTTTGTTTTTAATTGATTTTCGTTCTTCATTTCACTGGGCGAGCTGTCAGTCATATCCCTACATGGCCTTTTCAGTCTCATTCTTAACAATGACAATTGATGTAATTTTGTGGCAACTGGCAAGTTCTTTGATGCGTAAACCTGATGCTTAATTTCTTTGTGGCAGGGTTACAGGAATTCTTCTGCCTCTGAGACGTAAGTTCAGGAAGTTATATTATCTCTTCCTCAGAATAAGTCCAGAGATTAGAGAATACTATAAGTGGTTGAAGTTTATAACACTACTGTCCCAAAATTCTTTTCTTTTTGGTGTTGAGTTGATTTTGATCTTTAAACTTAAGTTTCAAAGAAGTTACTGACTTGACCCGCCTTATTTGTTTCTTCAAAAGGTTTGAGTTCTTTGGTGATGATTTGCAGAAGACCATTCTTAGTACTGGTTAATTTTGAGTAATAAATAATTTATGCTGAGATAGTTCACTATTGAGTTTTTATTTTACTGTTTTATAAAATGATTAGACTCTCAGATCCTATATTCTTGTAGAGAACATAGTTACTCATCCTGGGATATCTTTTATTGTTATTTTATTTATGTGAAATGGAACGTTGTTTGTGTGAGGGTCAGTAAGATTGTTTAGCAAACCAGCCCATCAAAGCATTACAGCTTTCTTTGTTTTTATTAGTAAAGATAATAGTTGTTTTTTTGTAGTAAAGCCTACTATCTTTGTTTAGAAAGTCCTTTTAGTATTAGGGATTGAAGATTATGGACGATTCTGGTTAAGGAATCATGTCCATTCTGGTTTTACTTTTACTGGTTTCTGGTTTTTACTGTTACTGATTCTATTTTAGGTGTTTAGGTATTTGTGTCTATTTTTTTGGGATCTGTTTTTTCTTAATTAGCTAGGTCAGCTTCTTTTCTTTTATTAGTTCTTTATAGTCAGATTCCATCCTGATTTTAAGGCACTATGTTGCACCCTGAAAACATGGATGATGTTTTATTCTATCCTGATTTTAAGGCTCCATATTCAGGCCCTGAAATCATGGATGCTGTTTTCTTCTCCTGTATATCTTGTACCCTGATATTGCAATACAGTAAGATGCATTCTTTCATCTGATTCTTTATGGTATCAGAGCATGTCAAACAAAATAAACCCTAATATTCCTGCTCTGTCTTTATCAACCAGCAGCCCCTCCAGCATTATCTCTCCTACAGAGGACGTTGCCTCCCAATCTCACATGAACTCTGAGAGTTCAGTCATGCCCCATCACCGGGCACAAGCTCAATGGCAAAAACTATCTTCAGTGGTCACAATCTGTTCTCATGTTGATCAGAGGTAAAGATGATTATCTTACCTGTACTGATAAACCTCCTTCCA